>CM061066.1:183868880-185276333 GCA_030762895.1 Sophora flavescens
GATGGCTTTGCTGGGTAAGATTTTAACTAATATATATATAACAATGTTTTCATCTCTGCGTTTTCTCATAATGACCTTCTCTCTCTGTCACTGTATCTTACATTTTTTCTTGCTAATAAATCTAATAAGTGATTCTTGAAGCTAGAAGTTGCTTCTAGTGAGAAGGTGACAAGAATGATTAGGTTTATAATGTTTATTTTGTGAAAAGGCAAAATATTCTTTAGAATTAACCTGACGAACAGACACCTACCCCAGCCTAACAAGGGCACCAACCTAATATACTAATTTATGTATATACAGGCCTTAGCTTTAACATCAGTTTATTACTGAAAAGCCATTAAGGAGAAAAATACAACAATTTGTCACATTATAGCAGAAGCAACCAAGCTGTATTAAAGCATAAGTCAGATATATTGATCAGAACCAACAACAGAACAAAAGTACAATTTATAACTGAAAAGACTAATGAGTTCTGTGTAAAATAATAAGAGCCTTTTTTTCTTGATAAACAATAAGAGCTCTCTAATGTAGGCACTTAATGATTTCTATTTTCCCACATTTCATTAGTAATGTTTTCTTAACTCGTGCCATTTGAGCAGTCAGAGTAACATCAACAGCAATGCCTTCTTGATGTCCTATACCATGTTCTCCTTGTATTGTTGCACCTTCTGAGAGTACTTCAAAGTCTATGGTGGCATGCTGTATCCCAATGAAGTTACGGAACAGTGCAACAAGCTGTGAATTTTCCTTTGTCTTCTATTGGATAATTTGGCATTAATTTTAAAATGGGAAATCTTTTCAATCTCCAAGCACCTTCAATAACATTCGTAATGAAGAGTGTCTATAAAGAAACAATTCATGCTTGTTCTTGGTTCACTTCTGTCCACGATAATCTTGTAAACGGGTATCTTGGCCAAGACATGGGAGCAAGATATCCAACATATTTGGATAACCAGAATCAATAAGATAAAATCGATCCATTAAAAACACAAACAAGAACCTTCATAAGATAACATAAACGATAATGAAGCATTTGCTGTCCCTTCCCATCCAGTATACACAAAAGTGAACAACATATCAAAATCACATATTGCCACATGTTGTGTTACTAAAGCTTTTCTTCCACGAAAGGCTGTTTGTTTTCTTGCAGGAGCCCAAGCAGTAACATGTGCCATCAAGAGTACCAATGCAACTGCTAAGATATTTGCAAGAAGATATATTGATTAATTTGAAATTTGATTGATTTTTAATTAGCAAATCAGATTTGATTTGTTTTATCATCAGTACTATGATTTTGATTCTTTAATTAGGCAAATCAGATTTGATTTGTTTTATTTGTTGTAATTAGACACCAAATTGGGCTCTCGTGGAAATAGTCAGATGACAAGCACAAATCTAGGAGGAATTGTGGTGCCCATCCTCGTACGCCACGTCCTTAACGAATAAAACATTTGAACCATTCCTTTACATGGTATCGCAGTGCATACAACCCTTAGGGAAAATATACCGGTATACAGGGATGGAAAAGAAGGTTAATCAGTCTTCGGGACAGGAGACGAACAAAGTCGAAGAGAAAAGCCGCCCATGTGATCTCAATTCCAATGGCAATCCGGGAATATGATCACGCCGGATGCCGAATGGCTAAAACTATGATGAACGGGCGGTGGTGAAGACATCTTTGAGAGCAAGAAGAAAATGGGGGTTTCATCGGACAGAACTAAAGAAACCCAATGAAGGATCCTGAGCTGGGAGGATTGGTGGACTAGTCAAGCCATGTTGGTGTCAAGGATCTTGAACATAATGAACCGATCTTACGTACTTGCATCATGTCCTACTTGAAACCGCTAAGGAAACGTGGGATAAGATAAAGGAAAGATTCTCAATTGTAACACGGCCACTAATACAACAACAATCGACTTGCCAATGCAACAAGGAGGTTTGTCCACGAGTCTATTACGGAGTCAAGCCTCTGGGATGACTTAGCAAACTACCACCAGATTGACTTCACCTGTAAAGGGTGCACATGTGGTATTGCAGCACAGCTTGAAAACGTTAGGTGAAGAGAACGAGGTCACACTTATGATGGTTCCTGATGACGGGTTTCACGGAAAGTGCGTCCAACTTACAGCTATGTCTTATGCCGCCTTTGAATAAGATGCACTTATTCTAGTGAAGAAGAAAGTAATATGAACATCACACGATATGGAGAAGAAAGACCAAGTCATGGCCTTAGTCGCTCTCTGCTGAAGGTGAAAAAGGCGGGAGAACAAGAGCAAACTCGTGAGCACGCACCAACAAGACGGGACACGACAAGTGTTGTTTATCACGGATCTGGATACCTTGAGCGAAGGGTGAATGCCCAAATGATGAGAAGCAGATTGGATCAGTTAAGTCGAATCGCACTGGAGGCATTGTGATCGCATGGACTTACACAAAAGGGTCAGACTGACGATTTGGCCCAAGCTTTAGATCCAGACACGGGGTGCGAAATGGCCATGACAAGTTCTTGAAAGGAGAAAGTGGAAAACTCGTAAATGTTTAACCTTCAAAGGTTACTCAAACGAAAGCAAGACTGGTAGACAAACTCAACGTCGATCCGATGGGGCGTCTAACCACATGACAGAACTCGGTAAATTCGTAGTAATGTGAGGAAGTGCCCGGTGTCTCGTTGGACTTCCTAACGGACATATTGCCTCATCTACTAAGGAAGGAACAATAAGACTTACTAATAGTTTAAAACTTGAAAATGTGCTTTATGTACTTCCTGAATTGCAACTTGATTTCTATATCACAACTGCTTGATGAATCAAATTGTAATGTCCACCTCACCGAGAACTTGCGTGCCAACAGACCCAATCAAGATGCCGACTGGAGCGATGGGCCAAAGGATGGACTTCTTCTTCCGGAAGCCCAAAGTGAAGGCATGCAGAATTGAAGGAATGAATCAACTAGAATATGGCAAAGTGTCGACATCCATCTGGAAAACTACTCATGGTTTCTAATGGTAGTTGAGTAGAGCCGCGGATTTGCTAACAAAGTCTCAGATACATGTCAAAGAGCTACAAACTAGAGAAACATTTCCTTTGAGTAATCATCTAAGGTGCCTAATACATTTGGTTTAATACATTGTGATTTCCATGGGAGCATATAGAACTCGTTCTTCTGTGGTGCTTCATATTTTCTTACTATCATTGATGATGTCACCAGGATGTTTCTTTGCAATTGATAGATAGAAGAACACTAACACCGCAATTTTTTTTTTTCTACGGTAGAAAGGCAATATAACAAAAGGTTAAAATTGTGAGAAGTTATAATAGAACGGAATTTATTTGCACGAAAAAATATTTTCTTGAACATGGGATAGTTTTTCAAACTCATGTACAGAACACCAAAGAAATGGGAGGGTCGAAAGGAAAGCATCGCCATATCCTCACGTGGCAAGCTATGTTTCAAGGCAACTTACCCATTGATTTTGGGGAGAATGTGTGTTGACAGCAGGATATTTGATCAATCTCACTCCAAGCTCTATTTAAAAGGAAAACTCCATAGGAAGTATTGCATGGACAGCCACCCCATTATATCTTATTTGCAGATTTTTGGATCCTCATGTTCCGCGCGCAACCAAAATACTAACCGGAGACAAACCTGCAAGTCGCACAGTGAGATGCGCTTCACGGGTATCCCACGGGCAAAAGTGGTCGAGAGTTTATGATCTCGAGACCATGAATTCTTTGTATCGCGAGATGTCAATTTTTTTCGAGACCCAGCTTCCATTCCAACACAATGAAACCGCACCAAACTTCTCTCATTCCATTATCAAGATGCCGATACGGAGAGTCAATCGATGATCCTGGCGAAAATCAAATGGAGGCATCAAATGGCTGGAGCTGTCAGCCGATGGCGTGGGGAACTCACACCACGGGAAAGAGCTTGCCGCAGACGCTGCCACGACGCCAGACCTTCCATGCGTGTCCGCATCAGACACGCAGAGACAATGCACCTGATGCACCGCACACCGAGGTCGCGAGCATGGAAGTCTCAAGTAGTCATGATGGAAATGAGTTGTTTGGACGTACAGCCGTGGTGAAACAACCCTCTACGGTCAGGCTATGTGACAAACACGTTTAAGTTGAGTCCTTTTCTCTAGTTCATCACCAATCACACTTCGTGTCACACCCTATCCTATAGCATACTATGTAAATCAGACAAATTTTCCTCACACAGACATTTCCTCGCAAAGAATTACAGAAAAGAGCCACTCTACTTTCATGAGTTGAAAGATGTTCGATGGAGGGAAGCAATGCAAGCCGAGATCCAAGCTCGAACAAAATCATACATGGAGCATGCAACACCGCCACCTGGGAAGAAAGTCTTGTGCAAGGGTGTACCACATCAAGTATAATTCGGATGGGAGGCTGAACTGCTTAAAGCTTCGGGCTGAGTTGGACTGGAACCATCAAGTGGAAGCGGATCAACTACACCAAACATTTGCACGGCCGCAAAATGGTCACAGATGGACTATATTAGCAAAGGGCAAGAAGAAAAACTTGGAACTTCACCAAATGGACATGCACAATGCGTTTTTTTACATGGAGATCTAAATGAAGAAGTCTTCATGAAAATGCTCCTGGTTTCAACTTCAAACCAAACATGGTGTTCAAACTAAGCAAATCCATACGGATTGAAACGAGCCCACGCCGCTAGTCTGCAAAGCCTCCAACGTCTTAAGTCTTATGGATTTCCAGAATCATATCTGATTATTCTCTGCTCACTTTGCACCAAGAAGGCATCCAACTTGATGTTCTCGTATACGTTGATGATTTAATCATTGGCAGAATGATTCTTGTGCCATTAAGCCGCTTTAAGCATTATCTCGTTATGGTGTTTTCGATGAAAGACCTTGGCATGAAGTACTTTTCTGGTATTGAGTGCAAAAACCCATGGGTATTTTCCTTTGACAACGTAAGTACCGCTTGACATTATATCCAGTTGGGCTCCACTGGCATAAACCTCGCAGCACTCCATTGAAACAAAATCATCGCTATTACTTCGTTGGACAATTTCTTGAAACTCCCGAACAATATCGACGCCTAGTTGACGATTGATTTACTTATGTTTCCACTACCGAGTTTCTTTACATTGTCCACACTTTATCTCAATTCATGCACCAACCTAATGAACATTGGAAGTCGGACTACGAGTAGTCCAAGGTTCCTGGAGGTAATCCAGGACAAGGAATATTTCTTAGTCATAATCGTGACTTGCGCCTTCATGGTTGGTGCAACTCAAATCACATTCGTTTCTAACCAGCGCCACAATGGGTCCGGCCAGCTTGGTGACTCTCTATCTTATGGAAAACAAAGAAACAACACAATCGTCTCCTCGCGTCCGTTTGTTAAGGTCTATGGCAGCCTACATGCGAAATTGAAATGGTTAAGGGGACTTTCCAACCTAGGGGTAGCCCATGACAAACCCATGATCATTCACTGAGATAGTCGCGGCTCACACATTGCTAAAAACCCGCTTGATGAACGTACCAAGCACATTGAAGTAGACTCGCCACTTTGTTCGGAAATGAAGTTCTTAAAGACAACATTCGCCCAACTTATGTCTCCCCATCGCCAACTCAAGGAATATTCACAAAAGTATTTGGGAAACCGCACTTTGAATCCTTCCTTGGCAAGTATTCAAAATCTTCATGCTCCCACTTGAGGGGGTGTTAAGATATTTGGCAAGAAGATATATATTGATTAATTTGAAATCTGATTTGATTCCTTTAATTAGGCAAATCGGATTTGATTTGTTTTATTGTTGGAATTAGACATTGTCGAATTAGGCTATTGTGTAAATAGTCAGATGACAGTACAAATTTAGGAGGAATTGTGGTGCCCATCTTTGTATATAGCCCACGTCCTTAAGGAATAAAACATCCTAACCAACCTTTACACAATCCTATAATAGAAACAAACTATTTTAAATAAAAAGATTCATTGATTAAAATGCAATAAGAATAGAACTAAATGCTTACCTTAAAATATTTAAGCATTTTTGATTCTCCAAGACGGTCTGTGAGTACCCATTTGATTTCTAGATCTTGTGATTGCTGTGCCCAACACACATACAGCTCTAAGTACTCTTCTAAACCATTTGCTTACTGTTTGGAGAGAATGTTGAAAGCGCTCTGCAACAATTCTATGCCGCAAGCTATGACAAACTATGATCAAGAACATTGCCACAGCTTCCTCTACACTTACCTTTACCATCCTCCAAATTTGCCACATTTTTTAAGGCCTCACAGAAGTTCAAAAATACATGTTTCTCCATTCGAAAACTATCATAACATCTAGCTTCATGGCCAACCAAAAACTTCACGGTATACATCTTTCTTTCCTGTTAGCATAGAAGTTCTACAACGCATCCTTTTCAACAAAGTCTCTTTCATATTCCATGATTAATTGAATCACAATTAAGTCTCCTAATTCATCATCCAAGTCGCTTGATTCTGTACTGCTCTCATTGCTAGAATTACCCCTACAATCATCTAGGGACATATTGCTCTGTTCAAAAGTTCAATACACATTACACATTAACAATAAACTAAAATATGAAAGCTAACATAACTTGGACAAT
The DNA here is from genome assembly GCA_030762895.1 of Sophora flavescens. NCBI lineage: Eukaryota > Viridiplantae > Streptophyta > Magnoliopsida > Fabales > Fabaceae > Sophora > Sophora flavescens. Next base: position 183,875,511 of record CM061066.1, read on the forward strand.
ATCAGATTAAAGTTATTGTACCTAACAAGTAAAACTTCAACTATAAAAATGCTGTCATGTTCATCACATCTATAATTTTTTTTAGCTAATCAAAAGAAAGTTGTAGCCATCCAACACTTCGTTTATAACTTAATTATATTCCCTATTGATTATAATAGTAGATTCATCATAGTTCCCCAACAAAGATAGGTGACATGCCAAAAAAAAAATTATTGCTAAAGCGTGAAAATAATGGAAACAAATTGCAATAAATAACACTTTTATAAATTAAATAAAAACTTATCAAGAAAAAAAAACAAAGTAATAGAAGCGTGAAGATAAGCACAATTGTAGGATAATCATACAGAGAGATAAGTGGGGTAACTATAATGTCATGATTATACTGTCAGAGTCAGAGTTGAGAAATTCGCAAATATTGGGTGTTAATATATTTTTTAATGGTATAAACGCTAGAACATGTGAAGATAATGCGTACCTGGGTCAGATTTGTTGCCAAACAGCGGAGGCTTTATGAGTGGGATTTACACGATGACAGCAGAACAACGAAGGAGTTAAAGGAACAACAACGTAGCAGCAGAGCTCAGTCAGAGGGTTTCTTGGCTCTCTCCATTTTATTGTGCGTCTTTTCGTTATAAGCACTTGTCATTTATTTTCATTAAAATTACGGGACTACCACCGCGTTTTCACTTTCCCATTTCCTGTTTCCAAATCTTTGAGAAGAAAACGTTGGAGACAAAAAAATTTTCCTTCAAAATTTGGCCTAATTTAAGAAATGTTTTCAATAAATTCTACCAAACATATTTTCAAGGTCATTTTCTATTTTGTTGAAAATGAAAACAAGAAATGGTAGCAAACGGGCCCTAATATGCCCTTTTTGTTGTATGTTTTACTTCAGAACTCTCTCAAAGTTGAATATTATGCAAACATTTAACTTTACACCAAGTTGTGTTGCTCACCCATTGATTTCTTCCTCCTTTTGTTTTGTTTTGTTTTCACTTGGAATATTTATGCTTAGAGGGAACATTAATATACGCATTATGTTTTACATTGTCATGTCAAGTCAACTTTCTTAGTTAACATCATTCAGCTATTAAAATGTTCCTTCTAGCACTTTCTTTTATTTGAAGATAATGGGATTATGTTGACATAATCATATATATATTGCCGAGCAGTCAGTTTTATATCATGCCAAATACTGGTTGGCTATTCCTGAGATTTTGATTTAATACAGTCTAGTTGCTTGCAGATGTTTGATTGGCACAAGTAACTTGAGTGTTGAAGTAAAGAAAAAGTTTTGTTTTGGGATGGTAATGACTGTTGTTCTTATTACATTGGATGATACCCAAGATAGAGCCCACGAAGTGCATAATACTGTTATGCCATTCAAGAACTACATTTTCCTTTGTATTTTTTATTAGTTGCAGATAAGAGCTGAACATAGATAACCTGACGAGACTAGGTACACCATTTTCAGGAAATTCCTAAAGTCATAGTATAAGTTTTTCTTATTCTTTTACTCATCCCACCCGCTCCTTTCTATTCTTTTTACCCTTTCTGAGTTTTTGGATCTGTTTAAAATCTTCGAAATGCGTTAATTGTGTGCCCTAAGTTTTAATGGTGGTGTTGTTATGTTAGAAAGCAGAACCGACCTCTTAGGCAGACTTTTATTTATTATGGTTTTTGATTGATTTATAAATGTGTAGCTAGCTGATTGGCCTTTCTCTGCATAGTTTAATTGATGGTTTTACTGTTTCACTATAATTTCTTTTAGTAGGTTCCCAACTAGTGAGCATCTTGTTGTAAAAGGTCCTGTTAATTGTGCACGATTATATGAAAAGAATGTGTCTCATGTCATAGTCTGCCTTGATAAAAATCCGAACAGGTTTTTTTGCCTAAGATTGTAAGATGTGAATGTTCTCCTTGCCTGCAAATGTTAATCCTTATATGTTGGTGATTAATTGAGGGCTGAGGCATCAAATCACCCATAAATCTTGGAAGTGCATGTTGGTGTCATTTTTCATTTCCCATGTTAAAAGATTTAAGCCACATGTTTGTTGATCCATCTTTATGTTAAATTTTAATGTGTATAATATGTGGATTAGCATTAATTGGTTATTAAATTATAATTAAATTATTAATATATCAGTTATAAAATTAATTCTTAATTACGTAACCCATTGGTGAAATTGTTATCGGGTATTTACTAAAAAAGTGACCCTATGATTGGATGGGTCATTCTAATGTTAACCCGCCGAGAGGTCCCCTCTCGCGGTAGGTTATAAGAATCAATTTCCCATTAGGCATTCTAATGCGTATTTAAACACAAAACCAAAAACCAACCGGAAAAGAGAGGAGTAACCCTCTCACCTTCTCTAACATCTCGATCAACCTGCTCATACCCTCTCACCCTCCGACTGTGATGGATGGACTCGCGAATCTCCAAGGTATGAAATTCTTCTCTTTCCTTTGATTAACATGAATCACATGCTATGATTTGTATCTGTATGGTATTTAGAATTATAGTTTTTCCTTCAATTGGTATCAGAGCCGAGGATAGATATATGTTATAGCTATTCTGAAAATTATATGAACCCTAATTTATGTTTTTCAATCAAGATGCAAAATCTTTTTTGGGATTCTATATCATGTTATATCAATATTGTAAAAATTTTGTTTGCCTTAATTTTTTTCTTCTTCAGCAACTTTCATTTTTCATGCCTTGTTCTTCATAATTCGAAACTATGATTCTGGCCAATGATTTCGAAAATTGTTTGAGGGCTTTTCTTCATAAATCTTGGAAGTGCATGTTGGTGTCATTTTTTCATTTCCCATGTTAAAAGATTTAAGCCACATGTTTGTTGATCCATCTTTATGTTAAATTTTAATGTGTATAATATGTGGATTAGCATTAATTGGTTATTAAATTATAATTAAATTATTAATATATCAGTTATAAAATTAATTCTTAATTACGTAACCAATTGGTGAAATTGTTGTTGGGTATTTACTAAAAAGTGACCTATGACGGGATGGGTCATTCTAATGTTAACCCGCTGAGAGGTCCCTACTCGCTGGTAGGTTATAAGAATAGCCTCCCATTAGGCATTCTAATGCACTGTAAACACAAAACCAAAAACCAACTGCAGAGAGAGGAGTAACCTCTCACCTTCTCTAACATTCTCGATCAACCTGCTCGTATCCCTCTCACCCCCCTGATCTCTGTGATGGATTCCCACGAATCTCCAAGGTATGAAATTCTTCTCTTTCCTTTGATTAACATGAATCACATGCTATGATTTGTATCGTATGGTATTTAGAATTATAGTTTTTCCTTCAATTGGTATCAGCAGAGGATAGATACATGTTATAGCTATTCCAAAATTATATGAACCCTAATTTATGTTTTTCAATCAAGATGCAAAATCTTTTTGGGATTCTATATCATGTTATATCAATATTGTAAAAATTTTGTTTGCGGCATTTTTTTTTTTCTTCTTCAAAGAACTTTCATTTTTCATGCCTTGTTCTTCATAATTCAAACTATGATTCTCGCCAATGATTTGAAAATTGTTCGAGGGCTTTTCTTCCCACATGTTATTCGAAAGTAACATACTCGAAAATCGTTGGATTTCATCAAATAAAACGTGAGATATCGATGGTTTTCGCTTTCGCTTTCATGAAAAAACCCCAACTCGCTCGATCGCCGCGAGTGTACGCTCGCCACGCGATTCTGGGCATCAGCATCTGTGGGAATTCTAGATTCGCCTCGCGAGATTATTCTCGCCTCGCGAACCGAAAGCCAGAAGAACAGCTGAAATTGTCATGCTCTCTGGTCGCCCGCGACTACGCTTTCGCCTCGCGACCCCGAAGGCTGACTGTTCTAGGAAAATGAAAGGTCTCTGGGTCGCCCCGCGATTACGTTTCTCGCCTCGCGACCCCGAAGGTTGACTGTTCTGGGAAAATGAAAGGTTTCTGGGTCGCCTCGCGAACACTTTACTCGCCTCACGAGTACCCGCGAGAAGACCAAACGTTGCTGACTTTTCACAAGATTCGCCTCGCGAGATACCTCTCGCCTCGCGAATATTTTATATGGTTAAAACCGAAAAATATATTGTATTTTTTAATACTGTACTCTAAGGTTTTGATCTAAAATTTTGTGATTGTTCCCTATTTTTTTTGTGACACTTTGATATGTTATACTCTCCTTGATCATGTGTCATATAGATGGAATTAATTTTAGAGCCTTATGTGAATTAAGTTGTGTGTTCTATGCTGCATTTGTTATACAATTTAATTATTCTAATGTATAATTGTAGCATTACTGTTGATATTTTGTATAGTTATGAACTCACCTATCGTGGGTATAATTATACAAAATTTGTGTTGTTAAACAATTAATTATTCTAATGTATAATTGTAGCATGACTGTTGATATTTTGTATAGTTATGAACTCACCTATCGTGGGTATAATTATACAAAATTTGTGTTGTTAAACAATTAATTATTCTAATGTATAATTGTAGCATGACTATTGATATTTTGTATAGTTATGAACTCACCTATCGTGGGTATAATTATACAAAATTTGTGTTGTTAAATAATTTATTATTCTAATTCTAATGTGTTATATTTGTATTATATTAATAATAATTATACCCTATCGGTGTACTATTATTAATGTAATTCGCTATTATACATCGTACTATTGTCTCAAGCTTATGTCAATTTTGGTTTTCAAGCACCTATCGGTATTAGAAATTTTGGTGATGTAAGTTTTGTACATTGTATTATTCTTCTTATTATATTTCTTATTTATTATGATTCGGACCCTTAGGCGGAATTATAATGAATAAGAAATTTGTATTATGGGCAAGATCGACTGAACATATATATGGAATCATATTACCCTTCAATTCTTAATGATTCCTTATTCTTTGTTTATGTCAGCCTCCTTCCCAAATTCTGTCAAAACTCTAAATGGGACAAACTATGAGGACTGGAAAGAGTCTCTAGATCTCTACTTAACCATTGCTGACTTGGATCTGGCCTTGAGGGAAGACAAGCTAGCTGCTCTCACAAATGAGTCTACTGCAGCACAAAGGATTGCTTATGAGAAATGGGAATACTCTAATAGAGTGTGCCTGAAAGTGATGAAGTATACTATGGAAAAATCCATCGGGCAGAGTATCTCAGAGACCAATAATGCTAAAGAATATCAGAAAGCTGTTGGGGAGAAATTTATGACTTTTGAGAAGGCTCTAACATGCTTTGAATCCAATGTCATTGATGTTCCTCCAAATACTTGGTGGTTAGATTCAGGTGCAACCATTCATGTTGTGAATTCCTTGCAGGGGTTCACAAGCCTGAGGAAACCAAGTGATGCTGAGTCTAAGATTATTATGGGAGATGGAGCTGGAGTTTCTGTTATTGACATTGGAATTGTTTCTTTACTTTTGCCTTCTAGACATAATTTGCTTTTAAGAGATCTGTGTATGCACCTTCTATGAGAAGGAACTTGATTCTGTTTCGCTTTGGATAAATGTGGTTACACCTTTAAGTTTGGTAAAGTGGAAAACTGATTGTTTATTCAGTATTCTATTTCCGTTGGTTCCGGAGTTTTACGTGATGGCCTTTATATGTTAGGATCTACATGACATGTTCACATAATTCTCCGCTGGAAACAAACGCAGAGGATTAATGAACATTCTTCTATGTTATGGGATCGACGTTTGGGGCATATTTCTAGGGCCCCTATTGAGAGGCTAGTCAAGGAAGGTATTCTCCATGATCTAGACTTCTCCGATTTTGATACATGTGTTGATTGCATCAAGGGCAAATTTATCGCCAAGGTTAGGAATAAAGCAGAAAATAGGTGTGATGATGTGCTACGCTTGATTCACACCGACTGTGTGGATCTATTACACCCACGCCACGGGTGGATACGGGTATTTCATTACCTTTATAGATGATTTCTCGAGATATGGATGGATAGATCTTCTTCAAGAAAAGTCTAGTTCCCTAGATGCTTTCAAACCTTTTAAGGGTCATGCTGAGTTGAAAACAGTAGGAAGATAAAATGTGTAAGATCCGACAGAGGTGGAGAATTCTATGGTAGATATAATGAGACGGATAGAAACCCGGGACCTTTGCCGGATTTCTTGAGGAATGCGGTATTGAAGCTCAATACACTAAGCCCGGTACTCCGAGCAAAATGGAGTTGCAGAGAGGCGTAACCGCACACTTATGGATATGGTAAGATGTATGTTAAACCATTCATCATTGCGGACTTTCTTTGGGGAGATGCCTTAAAACTCTTGTTTATATTCTAAATCAAGTACCCAAAGAAGTCCGTACCAAAACTCCATATGAGCTCATGAGTGGAAAGAAGCCGAGTTTGAAACATTTTCATGTATGGGGTCGTAAGGCGAGTTAGACCTTATAATCCTCGCCTAAGAAGCTTGATCTTAAGACCGTTAGTGGCTTCTTTATTGGCTATTGTGTGGGTTCCGAGAGGTAGCAGATTCTATTGTCCATCTCATTCTATACGAGTCGCCGACTCCGATCGAGCGGTCTTCTTTGAGGATGACTTGATAGTGGGAGTGATATACCACGACCAGCTACTCTTAAAGAAGATCGCACCATTGTTCCTATACCACTGTTCCTTTTCCTACGTAGTTATGATTCCAACTAATGATGTTGATCGGAATCTTCAACATGAAGATGGTGTGGCAAAGCAGCACCGGTAGATGAACAAGAACATGATCTTATTGTTGATGAAATTCCACCGAGACGATCTCAAAGAGTGCGCAGACCTTCCATACCGAGATGATTATGTTGTATATCTTCGAGAACATGAGTTTGACCTCAATGATGATGATGATCCTATTACCTTTGAGGAGGCAATTTCTAGCTCTCATGCTTCGATTGGCTCAATGCTATGCATGATGAGTTGTCTTCTATGTCTCATAATGGTGTTTCGAGTCCGGAGGAATTACCAATTGGTTGTAAACCCGTTGGATGCAAATGGATTTTCAAAACCAAACGTACTCCGGATGGTAAAGTTGAAAGGTACAAAGCCGGACTAGTAGCCAAAGGCTATAACCAAAGAGAAGGCGTTGACTATAAGGAGACTTTCTCACCCACCTCTACGAAAGATTCATTTCGAGCTGTCATGGCTTTGGTAGCTCATTTTGATCTAGAACTTCACCGTGATGGATGTGAAGACGGCTTTTCCGAATGGAGACCTTCATCAAGATGTTTACATGGTTTAGCCTCAAGGTTTTACCTCAAAGAGCAAAGAGCACTTGGTTTGCAAGTCGAATAAGTCTATTTATGGATCAAACAGCCTCCGGACAATGGTATTTGAAGTTTGATCAAAGTTGTCACTTCTCTTGGCTTCAAAGAAAATGCCTCGGATCGGTCGCGTTTACTTGAAGACTTGTGAGGGTGAATTCATCATTCTCGCTCTATATGTTGATGATATACTTCTTGCTAGCGATTGTGTTAAAATTCGACCGAGACAAAACTCATGTCGAGTAGTCACTTTGATATGAAAGACCTTGGTGATGCTTTCGTTGTTTTAGGCATCCGATTTATCGTGATAGGTCACGTGGTGTTCTTGGATTGTCTCAAAAAGGATATATTGAAAAGGTCCTCAAAAGGTTTAATATGCATTCTTGCTCCCCATGTGCCGCACTGTTCAAAAGTGGTGAGGAAAAATTCTCTAAATCTCAATGTCCTCAAAATGATGTAGAAATAAATGAAATGAAAAAGGTCCCATATGCTTCCATTGTTGGCGCTTAATGTATACTCAAGTTTGTACTCGTCCCGACATTGCTTTTTGTGAAATGCTTTAGGGAGATACTTGAGCAACCCCGTTTGGGTCATTGGAAAGCCGTAAAAAGGGTCACGAGATATTTGCAGGAACCAAAGATTATATGTTGACCTATAAGAAGTCCGATCAACTTCAGTCACGGGTTATCTCGATTCTGATTTCGCAGTTGCCCGACGACCGAAAATCTACGGCTTTATCTTTATGATGGCAGGAGGAGCTATTTCTGAAAAGCGCCAAACAGACGCTTACACTACTTCTACCATGGAAGCAGTAGTATGCTGCTTGCTATGAGGCTACTTGTCAAGCCATGTGGTGAAAAATTTGATTTCTCGGCTTTCATATTGTTGAAAGCATATCTAGGCCACTTGTGATATATTGTGACAACATCAGTCGTGAACTTCTCTCATAACAATAGAAGCTCTTCTCGCACTAAGCATTTTGATGTGAAATATTTATTCGTTAGAGAGAAGATTCGAGAGTTTCGCACTCAGATTGAGCATATTGATACAGAAACATGCTTCACGATCCACTAACCAAAGGCTTAACCTTTGGAATATTCCGAATCATGTAATTCATATGGGCTTAGTTAAGTCTTTTGATGTATTGGATTAGTGGGAGTCTCAAACCATTATTTGCCCATTATCTTTTTTATGAGATATGTAAATTGACGCCATTCTTGTTTTCATATCTCTTATAGCATTTTAAGATGCTTGGACTATTTTTTGAATTGCATATTTCTCTTTATTAATTATATGCAATTTTATATTCATCAATCTTTATGTGAGATATGAGTCTTTAGCATGTATGATTTACTTCCTATCGGATACTATTTCTCGCATTGTTAAAGCTTATATTTCTTATACCGCGGTTAACGTGGTGCTTTGATCAGAATCCGTATTTCTCTTTAATAATTGATTAATGCTATCCAAGTGGGAGAATGTTAAATTTTAATGTGTATAATATGTGGATTAGCATTAATTGGTTATTAAATTATTAATATATCGCTATAAAATTAATTTTAATTACGTAACCAATTGGTGAAATTGTTGTTGGGTATTTACTAAAGAGTGACCCTATGATGGGATCGGTCATTCTAACGTTAACCCGCTGAGAGGTCCCTACTCTCTCTGGTAGGTTATAAGAATAGCCTCCCATTGGAGATTCTAATGCATGTAAACACAAAACCAAAAAACCAACCAGAAATAGAGGAGTAACCCTCTCACCTTCTCTAACATTCTCGATCAACTGCCTCGGATCCCTCTCACCCTCTGACTGGGTGATGGATGGATTCCCGCGAATCTCCCGAGATGAAATTCTTCTCTTTCCTTTGATTAACATTAATCATACGCCATGATTAGATCTCAGATAAGATTTAGAATTATAGTTTTTCCTTCACTTTAGTCATGGTCATGAAGCTTGTTTGAGTAAAAACTACATGGAAAACCTGATTTACTTGTAGGCAAGCTACATTTCTAGTATTTAATGTTCATTGAAGGCTCTGCAGCCTTTTCTTCTGCTAACGAGCCCTTTTAATAATTAATGCGAGGTTCACAATGTTAAAAGGTTAAAACATTTTGATGATATAATAACACATGATTATATGTTAATGGGTCACTTGAACATGTATATAGGTCAGTAAGAAATTGGACGCAATTTTGTATAATGGGTCACTTGAACATGTATATGATATAATAACACATGATTATATGTTCTTCCTTTAAAAGTTCCGTTCATTTTGTTCACTCGGATTTTGTACAGGAATAGTCATAAAAACTCCCTCTTAGAAGCCCTTTCCCTCTAGCAAAAGACAAAATTGCTGAAGTAACAAAATATTAGAGTAACATTGTCAGGAGTCAGGACCATCAACCTGAGATAAGAAACACTCTTCTGAAAGAACCAAACCCTTGATTTTCAAGGTTTTTTTTTTTTTGGGGGGGGGGGGATAATATGATTTCAAAGTTTCTACTAATAGAAGTTAGACGGTCTCAAAAACTTAAACAAGATCATTTCTCGCAGGCAAAAACCCCGTAGGTTAGAGTTTATCTCCAAAAGTTTGATGGTGTCCTTTAACATCTCTTTCATGTGTTCTAGAAACGCCATTTGTGGAAATCAGGGCTGAGCTTTCCAGGATGATGAAATGTCAGCCACAGCTTCTCCCACTGTGATATAGACTCCTTTCAACCCAAAGTTATCCAAAATTTTTGACTGATGTAACTTTTCCATTACATTTCCAACAGGATTTGCCAACACAAGCTGCAGTTCCCAATTATAAATGTAGAGATTAGAAAAGAAAACTTTGATAGGTTTTCACTTTTAGGCCTTCTAAAATGTTACAATTAGTGTCTGTACCTGAAGTAATTTTTTCTCCAGTATCTTTCTAAGTTCACATAAAGTGTCAAGTCCACTTGTGTCTATGGCTGTGACAGCTGAGAAAACAATATTGTTGAGTAATAATTTTTCGAAACCTTATGTTGTAAGCCCAATGAAATATGTACCTGTCATGTCTAAAATTATGCACTTCAATGAACTTCCATTATTTGCTTTTATATGTTCTTCCTCTTCTCGAACCCATCTCAGTACCCTGTAGCAAATGGAATCATGGATTCACTCAACGCTTCTGATAGACTTTTGAACTAGACTTGACTTCATAAATTAAAATTATGGGAATCTCTTTAACTAACCTTTCTTGGAGGTAAGTTGAATTAGCAAAATAGATTGGAGACTCAACCGCCAAAATGAGAAATGAAGGAACTCTTGAAGCTTCTCTGTATTGGTTAATGTTGTGGAATATTTGTGTTCCTGGTATATTTCCCAAAACCAAAATGTTTGGTCGAGAGACATGAAGCAGGATCTTGAAGACTGATATTGCAACCTGAAGATTTTGGTTGCCCAAGTCAGTTGCTATTAATCACATATGAATTATCATGCAATGTATTTTTAGGTTTGTAATACAGGGAACAGATGAATGAATTATCAGCTCACCGCTATACCGAGGCCTAAAGGTACTGAAATGAACAGAACCCCCAAAAAGGAGCACAGACAAGCCAAGAAATCAAGTTTGTCAACCTTCCACAATTTATATGCAGCTTGATAATCTATTAGCCCAATCACAGCTGTGATGATAATGGCTGCTAAGACAACATTTGGTGTGTAATAGAACAGAGGCATGAGAAACAGGAGTGTCACCAAAACAGCTGCAGCCATGATTATATTTGAAACTGTTGTCTGTGCCCCAGCATTGTAGTTAACAGCTGATCGAGAAAAGGATCCTGCAAGTATATGTATGTGTATATTTTTTTTTAACTTGAATGGATATTTTCTCAAAATTGATATTTCTTGATAACTAATAGTCATATGGTCAAATGAGAGGAGAAGAATCATTACCTGTTGTGACATAGCATGAAGAACACGAGCCAGCTATGTTCATAAGGCCAATAGCCATCATTTCTTTGTTTCCATCAACCTGGTAGTTCTTAAGAGCTGCAAATGTTCTTCCTACTGCTATTCCTTCCTGAAATATAAGAAAATTTGGTATATATCTAAAAGTCTGTAAACATTTACTTGTGGTGAATATAGTTGAATGCATATCAGAAAATTTCTGTGACGAACAGTGTTACTAGTTTTTTGTCAGCTTACAGTGAGAGATAAGATCCCTGTGACAATGCCAGTTTTGATAGCAAGAGCCAAGTAAGGACCATTGAAGTATAACATGTTTGATGATGGCGGATTGAGACCCTTTGGTAAGTGCCCAATCTGCCAGAGACACATATAGTTATTAGGAAGAAATGTTATATTTATGCATTTTTGTGCGTTTAAACTTTAAAACCCAGTGATCAAGTATGTTTCCTTACAATTGCTATTTTATGAGTCTTGTTTCTCAGAAGAAAGACTACAACGGTTGACAGAATAACTGATGTTAATGGGGCAGCTGCTGAAATCCAGAATAGTTTTGGTTTCTTTAAGCTCTGTTGCAATGATTCATAATTTTAAGATCCTATAAATGATTAGCAAAAGCAAATAACAGTAACCGGTAATATGTGTTAATGCAAGATAGAGAAATTTACAATGTGCCTTGTTATCAGCAGGAAGGCCAGGAAACAGAATCCCAGTAGAATGGTTTGCCACGACCACTGCACAAAAGCCACTCATATTTCAGTTATAACATGCATGTATGTATGTACGTATACACTTTGTTAAGAATTTTTTCTTTGAAAGAAAAACATTTTTTTTGTAAAAAAATAAATACTTATATTTATATGTTTGTTTAGTTGTATTTTTCATAGAAACTTTCAGCTTTTCACAAAAAACGTTTATGTTAAAAGCATCATTAAAGAATCACTTTTTCAAAGTCTAAACAAATGGTACTTAATTTTAATTGTCCAACTCTTTGAGGTCATGATACTATTGTAGAAAGGAAAGGAAAAAATAAAAAGTTTTGGAACCTGATTCTTTAATATAGTACTCCAAGAAAATATATCTAAAAAATATATATCCTTCGGTTAGCAATCTGGGTGTGCAATAATAGCCTTACTTCTTAAAAAAGAATAAGTGCTATCAGAAAGTTTGAAAGAGATTTGTGGTGGGAAATAGTTGTTTTCTTTTCTAGATAGCTTTAACTACAGAGTATTAGTCTTAGTCTTCATCGTTGAAAGATGCAAAAACAGTAATTAGAGGATGTCAAGATAATTTTTTGTGGCTGTTTTTTCTTTAGTTTCTCAACTTTAACTTGCATTTTGAAAATCAAAGATTCGGATCGTAAAAAATTAGAAGATTCGATTTAATTTTTTAGAAATCAAATCTTATACGGGGAACTCATTATAGACAAATGAAATTTACGAATCAAATTATACGTTTGCAACTCATTAAGGGCCATTTTTTAGTTAAACTTTTAAAAGTGATTTTAAGACTGTAAAAAAACTTTTTAGAGAATTTAGTTTCTTTTTATTTTTGCAAAACTTACCCAATAGTCTACAATATTTAAAAGTAGTTTTTAATAAAAAATAGTTTTTTGGAGAAAATATTAAGCCTACGAATAAAATCCCATAAAATATGAATTCTGAAAAGTAAAAACGAAAATCACACAAAACCCCCACCAACTGGATTGAATTTCTAGTTGCAGACAACTAAAATAAAAAATAAAAAAAAGAAAAATCAGTTTTTGTTTTACAACTTTCTAAACAATATATTTTATTTATAAAGTAGATTAATTCTTCTAATATTTGATCCCAAATTTACCGAAAGTAAAACGAATAAATTTGAGTGCTGATGGTGTAGGCGTGTACCTCGTGTGTTTGCTTGAAAACAGAGGTGAGTACAGGAATTATTTGCATCTTGCTGGTAAAATGCTTTATTCCAAGTAATCCTTTCAGCTGCTGCAGTGAAACAATGATCGCAGCACCAGCCATGAAACCCACCAACGTTGCCTTTGACAGAAAATCAATTACAAACCCTAACCTGTATGGAGAGAGAATCAAAGGTTATTTTAATCACCCAATAAAAATAACCTTGTAAGTAACCACAAATGTTTTTTAATTTCCAATGTTACTCAAATTTTCATTTTATGAAAAAGAAAAAGATCAAAAAGGGTGCATGATTTAATACCTTAATACACCCAGAGAAGCTTGGAACAAACCAGCAAAGAAAGTGGCAGTGAAAGCCAATTTGAGATAGAGAATTGGGTCTTGAGTGTAAGAAACTGTCTCACTTAACATTGATCCCATAACCAAAGATGCAATTGAAACTGGACCAACACCAAGATGCCTAGAACTCCCCAGCAAGGAATATATCAATGGGGGCACAAAACTGGAATCTGCATCATATAATTCGTACCATTTGAATTTTGAAACATTACCTAAGTGAGATTGGAAAAATAATATATCATATTTACAATAACTCAATGCCATGCGGAAAACTATATGAACTCACATAATCCAACAATAGGTGGCAAGTTTGCAAGCTTCGCATAACTGATTCCCTGCAAAGAAGCAATCAAATTTAAACATTTAATCAGTTATATGAAATATTAGTAATATATATACATATACATAGATATAGAAATATATAGACATTAAAAAAAGGATGTTTGTGAAACAGAGTACGGGTCAGTAGAGCAAGGACCCTTGTGAAAGTAAAATCATTGTTGAAACTAATTTTGTTTTGCTTAATTTTTACACCAGTTAATGATAATACAGGTTTATCCAACCAACTCGATAGAAATAGGTGTTCCATTTTCTGTCTCACTCATTTAAATTGTATACTTTTATTGACATGACATAATCTAAAGTATCCGAGAGAAGAAATAAGTTTTGAGACAAGTAACCAAAAATGTACGACATTGTGAATAAAAATAGCATAGAAAAATGATTGGAAGAAGAAAAAGTGAGGGACCTGAGGAATGGCGAGGCTAGCAATGGTGAGGCCAGAGATGGCATCAGAACGGAGAAGTCGAAAGTTATACTGAGGCCCCCACTGGAAAATAGGGAACAAATATTGAAGTCCCAAAATGAACTTCATGAAACGAGTTTGATTCTTGAAACGGTAGAGAGGGTCATCAGGGAAGAAGATTTCAGAGAGCCTTTGTCTTAGTTTGTGGAGTGTGGTTCTCTCTGGTGGCAACTGAACCTTGTGGATTTCCATTGGTATCTCGGTTTGGATTTTGATGGTGGTTTCATGGCAATCGAAGTGTTCCACTCTATTGTTGTTCATACCCATTGCTTCCTTTGTTGGTTGGTTGGTTGGTTGGTTTTCACTTTTCAGCGTTGATGCCAATTTATAGAGAGAGGGAAACCGAATGGAATCCAAAAAAAAACATGGCATATTGGTTGGTGTCTCGTGTCTTTCTTATTACCACGCCTAGGGTCACTTTAGTCACTTCCCTTAAATTGTGTTCCACTTCCACCTAGTTTTGTGTATACACATACTCTTGCGATCATTAATTTCTTATATGGGTGATGACTTGTTGCTCTTATCAATAATACTTTGTAACATATTTTACTTTTTTTTTAAAACATTTTTAGACAATATATTATCGATAAGAAAAGGTGTGGTATATCAAAAGAAACAACAAATCTTAATCCACATGGATTATATAAACAGAGAATATCTAACTTGGTGAATGTGATTAATTACATAATTAATAATTTGATCATGCAATCGATATGTTGTATTTAATTTGGATGATTTTAGATTTATGCAAAATATTTCTTCTGATTACCTCGTATGCATTATCTTTATATATACCTTTTTTTGGTAGAATCGTTATACATTTGTTGTTTTTCTTCTTCTAAGAATAACTATAATTTCTATTAATTAATTATCCTTTTTGATGACTCTCTGGACTACTAAAATTATTTATTTTCCTAATTCCTAACAATTTTTGTAATTATAAATTAAATAAATTAAATTCAATGAAGTAAGTATTAAATAAATAAAAAAGACAGAGATATTTAATATTTTAAGATAATGATTAAAAAATAATTGAGAAGGAAATACACAACTGTGTCCTTGATAATGTATGACTCAGCTAATTGAAAGATCCACTCCTTAATCCAAGTTAGGCTTAATTGTAACAATTGCAAGTGATACACATTTACCTTGCTTTGAAAACCCATAATTTATTTTTACATAATGTATCACTAAATGATAAAAATTATAACAAAACCATCAATTAATCAATCGTCTCTATCGTTTCCTTTTACAAGGTTTATATATTCTAAAAATGCTATGTTGAGTATACATATAAATGTTTTTTCAATTTAAAGATCGGTTTGGTACAAGTGTAAAAGTAAGGATGAAAAATTAACAAATAAATTTTTAATATAATTTTACAAATAAAATTGATTCACAAAAATCCTCCCATCCATTTTTAACTTCATACAATCGTACTTAAAATGATTAAATATGTTTTTGATCCTAATAAATTGATAAATTTTTATTTTGGTCTTTATATAAATTTATTCAGTTTTAGTATATATCTAATAAAAATTGTGTATTTTTAGTCTCTCGCCAAGGATTAAAAGCACACAATTTTTATACTTTTTAGGAACTAAAAATAAATAATTTTTTTTATAAAGACCAAAATTAAATTTTATTGATTTTATAAGGGAAAAAAAACTTATTTAACCCTACTTAAAAACAAGTTGTATGATTCCAAAACCCGCTATTAGAAAGCCAGAACGATCATTGCATTACGAGAGAACATTGATGATATAGAAAATATTATGTTTAACTAATGTCGTTAGTCGGTAAAGAGTGGAATTTATTTTTTTTTTTCTTGCTCTAAATTACATTTCCCCACTTCCATAAGAACAATTAAACATTAGACAAAACTTAGGTGTAGTTTCATAAATATTTTAAGTATTAATTATTTTTTAATAAAAATATGACATATGTTGCTTATCAATGAAATTGTAACATATATATGTAGTAGTTATAATATATATCTTATTTTCATTAAAAAAAATAAAATATTTATGGAATTATACCAAAGTTTGTCCATGCTTTTTAAGCATTTGTTAGAGATAAAGGCTTGTATAATATATTAATTGTGAAGGGGAGATTTGATAATTGATACTGATGAAGTGACACTATCATTATTATTGTAAATAGTATATTCCTACTTGAATTTAGTTATGTCATGGCACATCTTGGTAGACACCATTTAGTAAGAGTGGTATTTGGAAAATTTGTAGAGTCGTCGATCACTCATCACCACCTTTGGCGGACTGTGAAAATCAGTAACTTATACTATTAAAATGTTGTTAAAACACAAAAAATTACTAAACCGTTATCAGAAATTGTCGAAGTTAAGGTATTAGTGCCGATTGGTGACTCTGTAATGAGAAGCTAGGAAGAAAGGCACAAAACCCCTCTTGGTCGTCACCACGAGTTCCAATTATATTCCCTCCATTGCCTTACAAGGATTTAAGAGTTAATTATTCACACATTTGCATACATGCTATCTAACTTGACCAACAAATGTTGGGTGACTTGGGCTTGATAATAAGCAAACATCCTCACAAGGAGAGAATCAAAATTCACAATGCTCGTGAAATTAGCCTCCAATCCTATATGTAGGAATACCCTGATAAAAAAGTACTGCTACATGACTTGAGTCCATAAATCATATACAAGTAAACCTCTTAAATACCATATCATCTTCAAATACCAGCACATGGGGAAATGCTTTACAATTCGCAAAGTAAGTCTTGCATAGACACATACTCAACACATTATTGTTGGACACAACCAATAATAATTTTAATGTGTTGTTAATTTATTATTGGTCGTGTCCAACAATGATGTGTTGAGGATGTCAAAAAACAACAATGATGTGTTGGGTATGTGTCTATGCAAGACTTACTCTATAATGGAATTTACTATTACCCTAATAGGGAAGATTTAGAAATCGAATTCAAGTCTCAACTAATGAAAGCAGAATGTTTGACCAGATATACCAATCCCTATCGACACCATATTAAGATTATATAAGTAACGATATTTGTGCACAATAGTTTTAATGTAGTTTGATTTAGATCAATTTCAAAAAATAAAATAAAAAACAGAACCAAACCAATCGATTTACCATTTTTTAGTTGAATTGATCTCAACAACCCTGCTCCCATGCCCATCGTTCTTTGTTCAATTAAGGTTAAAAAGTAAACTTACTTCCTATTTGTTTTTTGTTTTTTAAAATTATCATATATATTATATACATATTATTTAAGCTCCTTTTGACTTATCTGATGACATAAGCTCTTATACAATGTGTTTGGCAGAGCTTATAAAAATAACTTATGTCATCCCATAAGGAGTTTTTGACTTATTTTCATAAGTCACCTTGGGAAAACTCTTATGGAATTATCATAAGAGCTTATGCACTAAACACCGTCTATGTGTTTTTCACTATTCGAATCCTCTCATGCCCCTTTTTTCGTTTTCTTTCTTTAAGCGCTTATGGCATAAGTTCTCATGCGATAAAGTCTTATGTGATAAGCTCTTAATTAAGTTGTTTACCCAAACACACCCCATGTCGTTTACAAAGTATTCACATTATAAACATCGACTAATTTCTATCGGGTGACCTAGGTGACATTTAAGGAATGCCCCCCTCCCACTGGATTTTCTTGATACACATGAACCAAAAGTATTTCTTTATCACTTATTTAAAAGATCTGAACCTGTTATAACCCGAATCAACCACATGTGTGTGAATTGATCGGGAACTAGTTATATATAACTTTCAGTGCAAGTGCTTAAATTATTCTTTAAAATTTGACGAACATAAGCTTCTTATTAATATACATTTTTCAAGTCTTGGATTTTTTTTTTCCCATCTTTCTAAACACAACCAATGCTTATGTACATAAGAGAAACTCTTCCTCATATGGCCATTCAATCAGCACCGTTCAGTAAATCATAGCTTGATGCCAAAGGATAAATTCCATCGTTGCGTCCATTGCACTTTTATCTTTTCTTCCCCCATTCTTTGCACCTTCAATCGTTAATTCATCCACAATGTTCCACGAAAAGTAGAATCGTGTATTAAAATATTAATGCAAACATCATTATACCAAGATTAAAAAGATGTACAAAAGAGAGAATGTTTTTTAAAATTTAACGTGACAATCTTTTATAACTTCAATCACTTTCTGTCCTCTATATGGACTCACTCAAGTGAACAACGTCACCCCACTTGATCAACTCGTGTAACATCTAAGATGATGCTTTGTTTTAGAAATTAACACAGGAGAGACAAGACTTAAACCTTACCCAAACATGAACAAGTTAGGCTTATGTTAGACAAAAAGCCATTTTACACTTTACAGCATACACAATAGTATTTGCTGTGGCAAATGGCAGTTTGGCTTGAATAAAGTCACTGACAAATATTTAAATATATGTTATTTTATATTTATATAGTTTTTTTCATTTGATCATAATTTTTCTATCTAGCTATACTCTAATTCTGTCTCACTATGATACGAGGTGATGTATACACAACATCATTTGATTGGCTTTGCCGAGATGAGTTGCATTTTTCTTCTCACTATACTTAAGCAAAGAAAAACAATATGTGCTTGTTTACTTTAGATTCTCTATCATAAAATCACGTTTGAAAATCATGCTATCCAAAAGTTTTTCTCACATAATTTTATTTAAAAAAAAGTCCGAAACAAGTTTTTTTCCCTTCAATTTTTATGATAAGAAAAATCTCAATCAAACAAGTTTTATCTTTTTGGCAAATTAAGTTCTCTACTAACACAACTAGGGAGATAGTTTATGTGTAATAAATATATGCTTGTTTGCTTTATATTCTCTATCATAAAATCGCGTTTGGAAATCATGTTATCCAAAAGTTTTTCTCACATAATTTTATTAAAAAGTGTCCGAAACAAGTTTTTTTTTCTTTCAATTTTTACGATAAGAAAAATCTCAATCAACAAAGTTCTGTCTTTTTGACAAAGCTAACACAAAACTAGGGAGATGGTTTATGTGTAATAAATATAGGTCACCTCCTGTATACAGTTTGGTAAATTCAAAAAAGTGTTCTTTTTAGTGATTTTGGCTTTATATTTAACTTCTTCATGTTCTTCTTTTCCTTTTTTAAATCCAAAGCTCTTCCATGCCATGAAGAACCAACCTCAAAAAGTCCTTTTCCTTTTGACTTCTCCAATAATTAAGGCAAGTGCGTGAGAAGTTGGCAAGCATGTCATGCGGATCCTTTTCCAATGTGGCAAAACTTCAGGACCCAAATTCACAAAATATATCCAGAGCAAGAACAAGTTCTCCATATTCTGTATGTGCATCATATTTAACATAAAGAGATAGCTGCAGACTGCAATATATAGTTGTCTTTTAACATTCTCCCTCACCCCACTTCTCTTTTTCTTGGGATTCAGATCCAAAATAACAGGATAAAATGACAGTCAAATTTAGAAGCTTGATAGTTACTTCTGGCTTTTACTTATTCAACAAGTTGAGGCCTAAATGCAGCAAGTGCTTGCTTTGTCAGATGAAAAGGGTCAAATAAATTTAGACCTTCCGTTAACATAGATATTTTTTCTTATTTCAGCACATATATATATATATATATATATATATCAAACCGTAAGAAATAGCATACAAATTACTTCTCAAAGCCAATAGAAGCTAACTAAGGTTAGGTATTTGGTTAGGAGAAAGTTACAGTTTATGCATTAATTAATGGGAGGCAATAATATCCCCACTTTGAAGATTCACCATTAGATGGTCTACATCTGGATTGTTGATTATAAAGCCTAATGAACAAAATTATGATTGTTATCCCACCCATAATTTGGCCACTGATATTAAAGGTTTCAAGATCACTTTGGTTATTCATAAAATTGATTCCATGACCCCACCACTAATTCCATCACTCTTTGTAACAGTGAAGGGTGGGGTACTCAGTGCCTATCCCCATAATTAGTACTGTAAATTCTCTCTATGGGAAAGAAATCATTTGCAAAAGCCTCATTTGACTATTCCTTGTGGGACAGTTGAAACTTGAAAGAAAGTGTAGGAAACTGAGTACTTAAATACAAACTTGGTGCATGATGTACTTCCATTGAAAAAACAAGAACAAACTGTACTCCTAATTAGAGACATAACCGTCATTCATACAAGGTTGCCTATAAAAGCATTTCTTTGATAAATAAAATCTTGATAAATGCAAGTAGATAGACAGAATGGACATTCTTTATAAGGATCCAGTTCATACTTCATACCTAAAGTTAGGTATATGAATAATTGGTTCCTTTGTTTTCCTCCTTTTGCTAATAAGTTGGTTCCTTAACTTCCTTCTTCAACATAAAGCAAAAACATACTCCCCCCAAAAAAATTAAAAATTAAAATTAAATTGTGATTTTTTTATTTTATTTTTTAAGAATCAATTTCTGCAAATGGAAATCTTAAACCATGTCGTAGCTCCCCCTTAGTGCAGAATCTCAGTTGGGGTCAAAAGTTTCTGCAGGCTCAACTATATGTGATTCTTGTTCTCACGTTAATATATCAAGAGCCACTATTATTTGTGAGGCTAAAATAGATTTTCTTGACTTAGTATAGATTCTATTTTCTCTTGTTTCTCAAGAGACGTACTAGTATACGCGACGAGGGAGAGTTGCGTCTGATTGAAAATATAAGGAAAAACAAAAACTGTTGTGCTATAATTTTAGGAACCCACAATTGATGGATCAGATACTAGCTAGGCCAATTCAAAAGGAACACAATGGATGGAGCAGATGCAATTTCCTTTCTCTTTAGACCCTTTCTTAATTAATTCCATTTTGAAAGGTTTGATGGGAACACATGGATTGCTATCAATGACAGTTGAACTTATTGCAGGTCAGCGTTGTTGAGGCCCTAATTGTTACACATCAACAACCCCTTGGATTTTATTTAGCTCACAGGAATTTGATTCTTCCTTTCCAAAAAATTATCTAATATAGATTTCTTTCAAGTCACTTTCTTAATTTTTATAGCACTACTGAAATGAAAATTTAATCAAAGGAACTGTGGGGCAGGAACCAATTAACCAAACTTCTCTAGTACTCTGAGCATTCTAATACTAATTTTTTGCCTTAAAGTTAATCGCATTGATTTATTAACAAAGCTGGGTCAAAAGTGTTAGGGATTTCCAAAATACAAGTTGGAAGGTTGCGTAGCAGTTAATGTTATATACATTTAATGGTTGAATAATAACATCAAAGCGGTTACAAGTGGGAATCAATCCCTGTAGCTAAGGGTAAAATATGCTAGCACACCAACCACCAGGCTATCGCATGAAATATGTTTAATGTTACCGTTTGATAATATTTATATATTAAGGTCGGTGCATTGCCTTATTAAAACTTAAAAAGAGTTGTTTCTCTTCACCAAAGGGCATGAGTTGGTCTATAAATAGAACCACTCTGCATACAGGAAAGGCATCCGAATTTGGATTAGCCTTCTCCATTTCAAATCACTTCCTTTCTTGTCAATGACGATACGTTTGGTTAGGGTGTGCAAACTAAACCAAGGTTTTCCATTGTATCATGAAGGGGATTCGCCGGTTACACCTGTTGCATCCAATCTACGAGGAGAGATTGGTGGGGGAGAATCGAACCTAAAGCCTAGTGTTCTTACACGCCTTGGAGGGTGTGCATGTCACTTGTTTTTCTCTTCTTTGTTGCAGACCAGACCCCATTTTCTAACAATCTTTAGGTTCGATTTTTGATTTATAATAATGGTTGCAACATTAATTGAGAGAGATTACATTTGACATTGTCAAAATGAAGAGGTTCGAGGGTGGAAACTTTGTTCGTTGGAAGAAAGTGATGCATGGCCTTTTTAGAACAAGAAGAGATGAGTACTCTTAGACTTCATCAAAATATTTTATTTGTGACCATGGTGAAAGATACACAATTACTTTCTATGGCTATGATATGCTTGATATTCTAAATTCATGTATGTTCAATCATAAAGGCATTCTTTATTCATGTTAAAATTAACATGTGGTATTAGAGCCTTAGATGCATGATTTAAAATAAAATCAAGTATGTGAATTTTGATGAACATAAAAATGTTTGGTTTATTATGTATGCGAGTATGTTGCTCTATTTTGATAGAATTGTCTAATATATGAATGATTATATCAAGTGCATGCATTAGTGGATTTGATCCATGTAAGAACCAATTAATTTTAGAGTAGGAAATCTTATATTACGAGTGCATGATTTTGTGAATATAAGATGAGAATTGTTTCTTGATTTTGTAGAAATTATATATGTTTTAAATGTATTTTTGAAGTGTTCTAATTAAGTTGTTAAATTGGACATGGATGTTCATGAAGAAATGTTATAGAAAACTTATAATGATTGGATCATTGTTTTGTTTGTTTTCTATAATGAAAATCATGTAGATTTATCCTAGACCATGTTTCGACATGAATACAAAACATAGAAACAATCAAAATTAGTTTAAATTGGGATTGAATGACCAAAAATGGAGTGGGTGGGTCGTATGAACCCGGTTTCCAGAAAACGGGTTTTATTGACCCGGTTGATAGTAGGAGGTGACGCTTAAAAGTTGTATCTTTTGGAAAGGTTGCATTGTGGTTCAAAGTTATATATATAAAACGGTTCACTTAATATCACTACTGTTGGTTCATTGGTGGAGTGTCGTCTCGGGTTTCCGTGCAGGGCACGAGTTCTAACCCTGTCAGTTGCAACTGAGAACGTTTTTATTTTTATCAAAATTATTTGAATTGAAAAAGTGCGTCCGCTAGGATTTGAACCCGCGAAGCATAGGAAGGACTGGAAAGGTCTGGTGTGTTAACCGCCAAGCCAAGGCCAAACAACATAACATTTGGGTTGTTAAGAAAGTATTTATATCGAGAATATTTGGTTAATATTTCCTATTTGTTTCTTGCATAAATGATTTAAAATTATTATGAATGCTTGTTAATAACAGTTAAGGAAATGAATTGTATAACGTACAATAACTCTCAGTTACCCATTAATTTTGATTATTATCTATGTTATTATATAATGTCGGTAAATTGATGTTGTTTGTTATAAAATATTTATTGAATGTTTTAGGAGTTATCACTAGTGGAAAATACACATTAGATGGTAAAGGTTTACGTCAGTTAACCAAAAGCTAGACGTTAAAAAGGGGGGCGGTGGCAGTTTTGTAAATATCAGACTTCATTAATTCAATTTTAACGTCAGTTGTTGTAAGAACTGATGTTAAAAGTGAAGTGACTCACTTTTAACGTCAGTCCTTACAACAACCAACGTTAAATATTATTTTAATAAATTTTTTTTATCTAATATACGTACCCTTCCGCATTGCCTTCCTCAAAGATTCAGTTTCACAATTGCTTTGATGTTTTCTGTTTCTGTTTTGAAAACTAAAATATATGTGCGAAGTATAAGTTGAATCAATAACCCAAACCAGATCTCATTCATGAAGTGTAATACAGACTGATACAGAAGATTGAAAGGGTTTAAAATCCTATAAAAAGTTACATTGAAAGGGTTTAAAATCCTAAACATTTGTTGAGGCTTCGTTCCCTTCACGGGTGAGCAAGAGAGGAGAGTCGAGCGACTGAGTTTTCCAGAATTCAATGAGGAGGTTGTGTGGCAGAGCATAAGGCCACTTTTGGAACCCCTTATCACACCCGAAACATTAAAGCTACATCCCATAAGAGAGTTTTATGAAATATGCCAAAGGGAAAACTATACTTCGAATGTGACCATGTCTAGCAGTGATGGTGTTACTCATGTTGGAATCGAGGTACATGCTGATAATGTGGTCATTCATAAGCTGAGGTTTTGGAACTCAGAGTGAATCGATTCTCCGGAAAGATGATAAGGTGAGTAACTTACATTATGTGATTTACAAAACCTTATCAACCATGTTATGTGATTTACACAACCTCAGAAGTTGTTTGACCATTAAGACAAAGATCTTTGAGTCTAGGAATAGGAAGAAAGAGTGGTGAAGTTAATCTCCATGGCAGAGCCATATTGTGAAGCAGAAAATAAAAGGAAGGAAGGAAACTATTTATTGGAGCAGAGGATGAAGTTACTAGGCGTGGTAAGTTGCTAAAAAATTAAGTTGTTCATTAAGAGGATTAGATTCCAAGGTGAATGGGTAAGTAGCACAAGATAGTCAAAGGAATGAATGTTTTTGCAGAAACTTTTAAACCTTTAACGTCGGTTGTTTAATACAATCGACGTTAAAACTTGTTTAAATAAAAATATTTATTTTTAACGCCGCTTTTTATACAACCGACGTTAAAAGTGTGATTTTTACTTCGATTAAATAAATAGCCGACGTAAATAATCCTATATCCCTATCTCAAATGCCCCGTTGTCACTCTTAACACAGGTCACTCCATATATATAGTGCAGTTTATTTCTAAACTTCTTTTTAAACAAGTTTATTTTTAATCTTCATTAATTAGCTTGAATTAGTAAACAAATTCTTGTGCAAATTAAAATAAATAAACACTTAACATAAAAACAAGTTATATGTATAATCAAATCGTATCTCATTGAAGCGATTCATAAGTTACAATTAAATGATTAAAAGATAAAAAATTTCTGCAACATAGCCCTAAAATATAAAAAAGTTTTGCTTCAACATCATTTTCTTCTCAGTCATGTCCTCAGAAACTCCAATGGATGCATCTCTCTCCTCACTTGAATTCCATGATGCAAAAGTGAATCCACATTGAAATGGATCTTTGCATCTTCTCCTTCACTGGAATTCCTTGATGCATCGTCTTGAATCCACAGTCACTTGCTTCCAAAGCAAAGTGAAAGGGATGACAGGGATGAAATAAAGTGAGGGAATCACATTATGTGATTTACCCAACCTTACCATCCATGTTATGTGATTTACTCAACCTCAGAAGTTTTTTTACCATTAAGACAGAGACCTTTAAGTCTAGGAATAGGAAGAAATAACAACACCTCAAATATGATAGAGGCATATTGTGAAGGAAAAAGCATGAAATATAGAGGAAAAGAGGGGGGTGTAATACAGATCGACTGATACAAAAGAATATGGTTCTTTATATAGAGAAAAGAGACTACCTAAATTTCTTGAAAACTGATCTAAAAACTTAATGCTCATTAAGAGGATTAGGTTACAAGGTGAATGGGTAAGTAGCACAGTAGTCAAAGGAATGAATGTTTTTGCAGAAACTAATAAACTTTTAACGTCAGTTGTTTAATACAACTGACGTTAAAAGTGTGATTTTCAGTTAAATAACTAGCTGACGTAAATAATCCTATATCCTATATAGAGAAGAGAGACTGATTTTCTTGAAAAGTGATCTATAAACTTAATGCTCTGGGGTAGTAACACAGTAGTCAAAGGAATTAATGTTATTGCAGAACACTTTTAACGTCAGTTGTCTTCAACAGCGGACGTTAAAAGTTTTTTATTTTTTACGTCAGTTTCTTAATAAAACTGACGTAATTAAATATCCTTTAACGTCAGTTTCTACAAACAACTGACGTAAAATGTTGTTTTATTTTGATTATTGCATCCTTTAACGTCAGTTTTTACAGACGTAAAATGTTGTTTTATTTTGATTATAATGTTTACACCCGTGCGCCTTCTGCACTTCGCTCTGTACGTCTCTTTTCTTTTTTCATCACTCTCAACCCTCACTCTCAACCCTCACTCTCACTCTCACTCTGCCCTAATCGCGAGCTCATCTCCACCGCAACCACCACGAGGGCTTCTTCGCCACCACCTTGAGGTACACTCTTAACCCCTAACTATGTCTTTCCCACTCATTCTTTGCAATAACTTGACATCTCTCTTTCCCCTTCCCGCGCACTAACTCTCCTTGTCCCTCTGCTCTCAGTAACCACATCGAACGTTGGCCACCACTGAGCTCCCTCCACCACCACGCGAGCGCCTATTTCTCGGTGAGTCTTTAGGGCATATTTTTTATTTTTGGTTTTGAGTGTATGTTGAAACTGTAGTCTCGGTGAGTTGAAACTTGAAACCGTGAGTTTGAGTTGTTTGGAATGTCTCTATTTTTGGTTTTGAGTGTATGTTGAAACTGTAGTCTCGATAGTTGAAACTTGAAACCGTGAGTTTGAGTTGTTTGGAATGTCTCTATTTTTGGTTTTGAGTGCATGTTGCTCTTTGGTTGATCCTGTCACGGCCGTGATGCTCATCACGGCTAGGCCGTGATCAATTCTACATGTGAGGGTTCTGGTTCGATTGGCACGTTATGGCCGTGATGGACATCACTTGCCAGGCCGTGATTGAGTGCTTGGCAATCTTCAAAAACTATAGTTTTCAATCTACCGTATTGTCCTTATATTGGATAGATGTTTTGTATATCTACAGGACCTATCTAGTTATTTTTATTTATACTTCTGTATTTATTTTGAGTTATAACCTATGTTAATACATATATATTGTTTCTTAACAGACATACATATGGATCAGTCGGATAGCCCACATGCACGGGAGGACACCGTGGGGGGCTTCAGCAGACCCGATCACGCCTACGCCCGATTCTAGTGTAAGTTTACATGTTATATACTATCTTTAGTCCTTCTTTTTAATGTAAGTTTATAATGTTACAACCCTCTATTTTATCATTTTTTTTGTCCATACAGACATCACATGCTCATAGGAAACGGGGTAGAGGAGCCACCTCGTTGAAGAAACTAGAGAAGGACAGGCAAAGCGGACAGAAGCTTGAGGTGTCCTTCGATGCTAATCTAAATTCCCAAGGACCCCGTGCAAAAGAATTTAATAAGTGGGTGTTTCTACAAGCGAAGCAAGACGTAAGCATCAACTACAACCATCGGAATGACGTTCCCGTAACGTTAAGGATCAGATTTGGGAGGCTATCGCGGTATTTTACCTTTACATTCGTTTGATTTACATTATTAGATAATTATCCGAGTTATAATCCATCCAGTTGTTATGTATTTAATGTGTAGGTAGCTTGGACTGTGCCAAATGACGAGGATCATCGTCATAAATGTATGAAAATGGCATCAAAACGTTGGAATGGGTTCAAGCATGATCTTACCAGGTACTATGTATCTAGGAAGAAGCGGCTTGATAAAATGTTCTCGGATTATCCCTGGATTGATCAGGATACTTGGGATATGTTTGCCAGGAGTCGACAGGATGGAGAATTTCAGGTTGGTTGATTAAGTTAATTTTGTATACTTCTTATAGATCATTTAACTGTATTTAATTATGTGTTTTTGTTTGAATAGGCTAAGGCAAATAAGGGTCGGCAGAATCAGGTGAAGAACGTCCACCGCCACACCATGTCTCAGGGTGGGTACCAGACTCGGATCGAGCAGATGATGACGGATAGGTTGAGGGTGAAGCAGGAAGAGCACTCTGCTAGGATTGAAAGAGGAGAGGTGCCTGAGGGCACACCATTAAGTCCTCCGTCGGACATCGACCGCGAGGATGTCCGGGTTAGCGTACCGCATGACAAAGACGGGATCTTTTAAAGTTGATGCCACTCGCGAAGTGGCAGATAAGATTGTAAGTAAATAATTAACTTGATTTCAATTGATATTTTTATAGATATTTGCAACACTTTTCACTTGCACGTTTTTTCATTTTTTTCATTGTAGATGGATCTTAAAGCACAATCCTCCCAGGGCGCATTCGTCCCTTCTGGACGGCGGGACGTCATGATGACTGCTCTAGGCAAGAAAGACCATCCTGGTCGGGTTCTCGGTGTTCCTAGGAATGTGACCATCAAAGAATATTATGGCAAGTCTTCTTCACGAAAGCGGGTGGTCGATGAAGCATCAATTTTGGCTGACATTACTCAGCACCTCATGTCCAACCCATCTATTACAACACATCTGATGCAAAGCTTAATATCCAACCCAGAATTCAAGCAGGCGCTTGCCAGAGAGCTTTCCTCCGTCGGTACATCCCAGGACATCGAAGGGCATGCCAACCCTTCACATGTGAGCACAAAAGAGAGTTATAGTAGGACACATATGGAGGACAATGAGTTGGCAGCTAGGGAGCGGGAATTCGAAGTCCAACGCCATGAGCATGAGTTGGAAATGAAAAGGCGTGAGCTTGAGTTGGACTCCAAACGACATGAGCTCGAAATGTTAACAAAGGTATGTATTCATTATTAATGTCCAAATTAGTCAAATAATTACTTGTTTTTTTTTTAATTATCAACAACTTATCTATTTTATTTTTCCTAAACTGAAGGCCAAGTCGACGTCGGTGTCGTTGTAACCTATCACTCATTTGTTCTCACTTGGTGAGGATTATGCGTTTGAGATTTTTGAATGTCCATTGGAGCACGATGGATGGGTGGCACGCCAAGATCAACGGAGGATATTTTCCTTCTGTGGTGACGATCTCGGGAACGCCTACAAAAATAACGTCTGGATGAACAGCAATGTTTTCAGTCTCTGGTGCACGTTAGTTAATTTTAATTTTATAACTTATTTATTTTTGGTATTTTCCATTTAATAATTTATTTTAATTTCAATATATATTATGTAATTAACATCCACACCTTTTCATATCTTAGGTATCTCCATCGTCTTCAGCTTGATAAGGGCGTTGCATCGGTTCTGGCTTCTTAGATCCGTCAATCCTTCCTCCGCCGATTTCTTTGTTGGTGATGCATTGAGTAAATACTTAGGGAACTTGTTGGGAGACAATCCGAAAGAATTATATCTGGCTCCCTACTGTATGAAAAGCCATTAGCAGTTGTTCGTACTTCACCCGTCTAGGCATACTGTCATATTCTTTTGCTCTCTCCACTAT
The DNA here is from genome assembly GCA_030762895.1 of Sophora flavescens. Lineage (NCBI taxonomy): Eukaryota > Viridiplantae > Streptophyta > Magnoliopsida > Fabales > Fabaceae > Sophora > Sophora flavescens. The sequence goes on from CM061066.1 coordinate 183,904,658, forward strand.
AACCGCCACGGTGGTGTTGGAAGCTGTAAATAAGTAAGTAACTAATCTTAAATTTAATTTAAGTTTTAATATCAGTTGTTTTTAGTTTATTACATGATATATGAATTTGTTAATTGATCGACATGATTATTTGTTTATGATAGCGCGCTGAAGGCGAGTAGCATAAGTTGCGCCAACGGGAGAAGTAGGACTTCTAAGGCTAAAGCACATCGTGTATGGAACATCCTCATGGTTTGCTAGTCTATTTATCAAATAATTAATATTATATTTACTAATTTATATGTTTATTCAACTGACGTTGAAATTAATTTTGTTGTTAGTCTCGTTTTCAAATTGTCGGGTGGTCGTGCGGCTATTATGTGATGCTTCATATGCTTGAACATAGTCTCGCATCTATTACGGATGGATGGAATAAGGTAATATTTAAACAACTTGTTAAATTATATATTATAGTTTTGAAGATGACTTGCATTGATGTTATTGTTATTATTTGAACGTGTCTAGGCATTTATCGACCAATCGCCTATTCAAGAAGATGAGTTAAGAGACTTGAGGATGCGTTTCGCTGAATTCTTCTTTAAGTATGCAGCTGAAAAAGGAATTGACAAGATACCTCCGCACTACTTAGATGAATAGTTTTTTTTTGTTAGACTTTAGAAACTAATTAATAACTTTTTTATATATATATATATATATATATATATATATATATATATACATAGATTTGTAGATTTGTTTTAGACAATTTAGACTAAAATTTATATATATATATATATATATATATATATATATATATCCTTAGATTGGTATTTTTGTTTTAGACATTTTAGACTAAAATTTATATATATATATATATATATATATATATATATATACTTGTAGATAGTTATGTTTTTCCTATACATGGGTTTTGGTTTTAAGTCCCCCCATTGTTCCATTTTTCCTTTGCAACTCAGAATGTGTGTGATATTCGTATTCTTCGGGATATTTCTTGAATGCGGGGATAGTGAAGGGAGTGATATTTTAAAACTGAATTTAAAAAAAAAATCTATTAACGTCGGTTGTATCAAACAACTAACGTTAATAGTATTTTATAAAATATACAAGATAATTATTAACGTCAGTTGTTTATTACAACTGACGTTAAAATTAAAACCTTTAATGTCTGTTCTTTACAACAACTAACATTAGTTTTAACAAAATTAACGTCCATTTTCTTAAAGAACTGACGTTAATAGTTTTATGTTTAACGTCAGTTGTTTAAACAACTCACGTTAATTTTTACAAAATTAACGTCAGTTGTGTTAAAGAATTGACGTTAATAGTTTTATATTTAACGTCAGTTCTCAACTGACGTTAAAATATTAACTATTAACGTCAGCTGTATTTACGTCAGTCAGTATTCTGACGTAAAAAATCAATTTTAACTGACGTAAAAAGCACTTATTGCACTAGTGTATAAGAAGAGTAGGATAATTTTATAACCCAAATTACTTTGAGTCTACTAGAATAGTTGACCAAACAACTGCAACTTATTCCCCATAACAAATTATAGTTGAAAAGATAATTAGGATGATATCCTATGTTGGTTTAGCAAAATGATATTGGGGAGAAGTCATGTTGAAGGCTTGTTAGATAGTAAAAAGGTTTCCAAACAATGGAACAAGATAACCCCATATGAGCTCTGGAAAATAAAAAAATCCATTCTCAAATTTTTCAAAGTTTGAGGTTGTAGGGCAATAGTAAAAGTTCTTGAACCAGAAGAAATAAATTATGTGAAAGAGGAATTGAATGTGTGTTCCTGGGCTATGCTAAAATTAGCAAAGCATATAGATTCATGGTTATGGAATCTAGTGACTTGTCCTGTTACTACAATGATTGAGTCTAGGAATGTAATATTTCAAGAAGATAGGTTTAACTCAATTCCATGTCACAAGGATAATGTTCATAGGAATGAACATAATCCGTAAAGCAATGTATCTAATAAAGATACTTTGGAAGGTTCAGAACTTAGGAGAAGTCAGAGAGCTAGAAAGAGAAAACGTACAGACCAAGCTTTTCATGTTCCTTGTTGAAGGAACAAGTGAGTCCATAGACAATTATGGGTCAACATGTTAAAATACAGAAAGTAATCCAAAAACATTTGAAGAGGCAATGAGTCTCAAGATGACACTTTCTGTAAGGGAGCTATACAAGAGGAATGGACTCAACAATGGGGAATAAAACGTGGAAATTGGTAGACCTCCCACCTGGTTCCAAACTAATAGTTTTTAAAAGGATTTTCGAAAGGAAAATTATGGTAAATGGAACCATTGAAAAGTTTAAGACAATACTAGTTGTCAAAAGGATTTACATAAAAGGAGGGTATTGACTATTTTGATACATATGCACATATGGCAAGAATTGCTTCGATTAGAGTGCTATTAGCATTGGGATCCATCTATAAGTTGTCATCCATCAATTGGATGTGAAAATGCCATTCCTAAATGGGGAATTAGATGGAGATGTGTATATGACACAACTTGGGGGTTTGTGGTTAATAGTCAAGAAAAGAAAGTGTGTAAATTGAAGTCATTGTATGGACTAAAATAAGTTCCTAAGCAATGACATGAAAAGTTTGATCAAGTTGTGCTAGCTAATGGATATAAAATAAATAAATCTGACAAGTGTATTTATAGTAAATTTCATAATGGAAAATGTGTTATGATTTGTTTATTTGTTGGTGATATATATGTTGAATTTTGGTACTGACACTACAAAAAAAAGGTTATTTAGCAACCGAAAATAGTGACCGAATTTTTTGGTTGTTTTTTGCGACCGAAATGGCGACCGATTGTAGGATCTACATGAAACACTGATTACAGTTGATACTGCGACCGAAATAGAGCATAGCAGAGATATCGGTCGTTATTTCGGTCGCTAAATTAAGGAAAGTAAAAGTCAGAAATTTATGACTTTTTAGCGACCGAACTAGCGACTGATTTAAATGCAACGGTTAAACTTTATTTATATTTGCGACCGATATCAATTCGGTCGCTAAACGGCGCGTAAAATATTAAAATAACGCGTGTTAGCGACCGATTTAAAAATCCGTCGCTAAATTTATGAATTCAAATTTCAAATTAACCCATTTAGCGACCGATTTAGCGACCGTATTATTCGGTCGCTAAAAATGAAATCCCTAAATCACGATTTCCTTTCTCTCTTCCCCCATTTCTCTCTTTTCTTCTACTCTCTCTCGCGCAACTGCTCCGCCCCGTCCCTGTTCCGGCCACACATCACCACCTCTCACCGTCTCGTCCTCCTCCGGCCACCACTTGGTATGGTTCTCCCCTTATCCTTCTCATTTTGTGTTTCTCATTCTCTATCTCTCACTCCCACTCTCTCTTCCTCCTCCCAGCAGTACCGTGCCACCACCGCCACCGTGACCACCACTGTAGCATCGTGACCTCCTTCTTTCACTACAAAAAAAAAACTGTTTAGCGACCGTAATATTTGGTCGCTAAACAGTGTAAATCGGTCGCTATTTAATTTAGCGACCGATTAAGTGTGGTGACTGAATACCTGGTGGAGAGACTGAATAATATTTCGGTCCCTAATTGGCGACCGAATTTTCAGTCGCTAAATAATAATAAACGGTCGCTATTAGGTTGGTCGCATTTTTTGGGTAACCATTTCTAGCGACCGATAATCAGCTGTTAGTTCGGTCGCTAATTGTGGTTACTGTTAACCTATATTAGCGACGGATTTTCGGTCGCTATGCCTCATCTATAAATGTTAAATAAAGTTTAGCGACCGAATTATTGGTTTCTAATTCGGTCGCTAAACTGTTTTTTTTTTAATTTTAATTTTTAAAATAATTTTTTTTCTGATTTTCTTTAAACATTAGAAAATTTACTAATAAAACACACCAAATTACTTATGAAATATACAATCATAAAAAATAATAAATATATATAAAAAGAATAATCCAAAATATCGTACAAGAATCGTTTAAAGTCAAAAAAATGTAAAAAAAAAATCTGTCATGATGAGGGGGAGATGGAGGAATCCAATCATCCTCAGCGTCCATACCACCGACGTCTGCTAGCTGATCGTCCTCTGCAGTAGCAGCATCAGTAGCCGACGGCGGAACTGGAGGAGCGGCAGCAGGCGGCACAACCGTCAGAGCATCATCCTGAGAAACTGGAGTCTGGATCCTCATCCGCTTCCAACACCAGCCGCAAGTGTCGCCCTCGCTCGATGCTCGCTTGCATCTTTGGTGTGCTCGAGTCAATCGTATGTAATCTGGTTCGCCATCTCGCTATCTCTCTCGCTCTTCTACCGAAGCTCGCGTTGATTGCGTGATGGTGTCCTGCATTTGGTGGAACCGCTCTTGAGGGACGGTATCGGCGCAGAAGGAGAAAAGCGGGCGTCTTGGACGATGAAGCGATAAACTCGCCTCCCAGTGTGTCCGAGGTCATACACGTGCCCCTTCTTGTTCCCGCCCCGACGACCTCCAAATAAATGGCATTATCATCGACGGAGACAGAGAGCAGGGCCCATCACCAGTCAAAGCCTCATCTTGTGACTGTGAGGCACGTGATATGGCATCGTCCTTCTTCTCGTTGAAGCCCACCTACAAAGTATAGTTGAAGAGATTTAGTTAAAATTATATCTAATATTAACAAATCATTTATAATAAATTACAAGTAAACACTAACTTATTTTTTTGCTTACAGCATAGTTACGGGCCTTGTCGTTGACCCATGTCCCCGACTTCAACTTCTTCGTCCTCTCCACCAACTCCATAGCAGTCGGGGCCTGTTGTTTCTGTGCTTTCTGCTTAGAAAAATAATATTAAATTCATAAGAATAATTAAAAATGAAAACTAATTAATTAAATAGTATATTAAGTCAAAAGTTTAATGTATTACCAGCTCGTCGTAGTGGGCGGCGGCTGATTTAGACCCACCGGTCCAAGCACATGCGCCACCATCAGAAGCTCGATTACGTCGAGCTGTGGCCTGGATCTCCTGGAACTTCTCAGTAGCCCAGTACTGGTCAAGCTGCCTCCTGATCTCAGGATCCACCCACCTCCCCTTATTCTGACCCTTCCTCGGCTTGTTCGTCAGATTCTTCATGACCAGTGAGCCTTTATGCTCAAATATGTCCCTGACGAGAGCCTCTAAAGCTAAGTCCCACCTATACTCTTTCTGCAACTTACAGTTGTTAGGAAATTCGTGTGTACATATATATAATGTAAATTTAATTTAAATAATTTAATAAATTGTTACCTTAAACTCTAGAAACAACTGATCCCTATGGCCCAGTGGGATGTCCTTCCATGTAGGCCATGGACCATCAAACTTGCGTCACAGGATCTTCGATATCGAATCAGAAGGGCCCTTCGCGGGCAGAAAGCTGCAGCAAAATTAGAGCATTAATAAATGTTCTAAATAAATTAGAAAAACAAGTAAATAGAAATTAACGATGCTTTATATATATTAAAAAATTAAATTAGCATACTCGTTATCCCCCCTGGGGATAAGAAGAATCCTCCTGTCGGATGGACCACGACTCTCCTGTCCCGATGATGATGATGGTCCTGTCGTCGTAGGTGTGGATGATGAGGGTGCAGCCTGTGTCCCGACCACATGAGGCTGGGTGGGGGGTGCAACTCCATCACCCTGAGGTGTCCCGTCCACAGAGGTGCCGGTAGGGTGGTCTCGATCTGAAGGTTGTGGGTCGGCCGGGGAAGGGACTCTCGCAGCACGACCTCCACGACGACCCCTACCTCTAGAGGAATCTGCCATCTGTGAAAAATATGAAAAGATGATTACACAACAGTGTAAATAATACAAAAATAAATTACCTAATAAGTAGAATGACATTTACACAATGAATTATGACATAAATAAATTACCTAAGTAGAATCTCCGTCACTAAATTCACCCTCACTCTCATCGGTATCACTTGATCGGAATGTACCTTCACTAGATGCGTCCAACTCGGATTGATCCATTAACTCTCTTTCAACTTCTTCCCCATTTCCGTAAATGTCCGCCAGAGAATTAACAATAATGTCCGGCGTAATTTGCAACGGTATGTGGGGTCTTGAAAACTCATCATCTTGATACAGAGCATCTTTTTCAGGCTGGTTGATTACATTATCAGTAATTATACTGCGAGCCTTTATCTTAATAACACCCAACCAGCCATGATGTCCTTCGGGATATGACGAGTAATAAACCGCTTTCGCTTGTTGTGAAAAAAATGAATGGGTCGTACGCCTTATTATACCTTCGAGACAGCCTAACTTGAACAATACCATAATTTTTATCTATTTTTGTCCCTACGTCAAGAGTAGGATCAAACCAATCACACTTGAAGATAACTAACTTCATCACGGGGAAACCGGTATAATCGAGTTCAAGGATGTCAGTTAGAACCCCATAGAAATCATCCTCTACATTGCCATCAGTGGCTCGCACACAAACACCATAGTTACACGTCTGCATTCCTTCATTCCATGTTTTTGTGTTAAATTTATATCCATTTACAATATAAGTATTCCATGATGTAACCTATCTGTTAGGCCCCCATGCCAAATTTGTCAACAATGGATTTTGAACATTGTTTTCTGGATCTAGTACCTAAAAAATCAAATATTATATTATTCTTATACATGCTATATATTTAAGGAGATAAAATATATTTCAACAAATGAAGATGCTTAACCTACATATTTACTGAACCACGTAGCAAAGTGAGAAGTAATTTCTCGATCAACCTGATCGTTTGAAATGTCAGGTTGGAGATCCCTTAGAAAATTGACGTACATCCTACATATGGGAGATTAACAGCAGGACGATTAATAATCATAAATGTCAATTGAACTTATAAAAGACATTGTAGAAACTTACTCTAAATATGGCGCGGCCTCTTCACAATTTTGAAGGATATACAGATGAGAAGCATTAATGTCACGCTGCTCCAAGAAATATCCTTTTGATTTGCCACTAAATCTTCCCGGATAGTTGAATATTGATATAGGAGGACTAGTTCAACTTCCTTCGCCCGAATCAACTTTTCTAGGCATCCTTGTCCTTCTCGTGTTAACTTCGTCCGGATAGAAATAAGAGGCAAAAGTGGAAGTCTCCTCTACTAAGTATGCTTCACAAATGGAACCCTCCACTCGTGCCTTGTTCTTGACTTTGTGTTTAAGGGAGTGCAGGAACCTATTACAGAGGGATACATACAAATAATTACTAGTTTTAGGGAAAGCTAAACTACGCTCTCGTGTTTGTGAATTTCCTATGTATTAAGTAAAATAGTTGATGTTGTTTACTTCTCAAATGGATACATCCGGCGGTATTGGACTGGGCCACCAACTCTTGCTTCGTAAGGTAGATGAACTGGCAGGTGTTCCATGGAATCAAAGAAACTCGGCGGGAAGATTTGCTCCAGCTTACATAACAAAACGGGTATCTTGACTTCCATATCCTTTAATTGATTCACATTTAGTGTTGTCGATGTAAGCTTCCTGAAAAAGTGACTAAGCTCAACAAATGGGTTCCAAATTTGCTTCGGTAATGCGTCGAACGCAATTGGAAGCAACTGTTGCATGAACACGTGGCAATCATGACTCTTCATTCCATGTAACTTTGCTTCCTTAATGTCAACACATCTACCCAGATTGGAAGCATACCCATATGGTAACTTTAGTTCTTTAACCCACTTACAGACGGCCACTTTCTGTGCTTTGCTTAGTGTATAACTTGCCTTCGGTTTGATAAGTCTGCCACGACCACCGTCCTGCAACTCAAGCTCCTTCCGATTACAAATGTCAGCCAGGTCCAATCGGGCATTATTTGTATCCTTTGTCCTCCCCTTGATGTCCATCACGGTGTCAAATACATTCAAAAACACATTCCTCTCAGTATGCATGACATCAATGTTGTGACGGAGTAGCTGTGTCCTCCAATACGGCAACCTCCAAAATATACTTTGTTTTGTCCAATTATGGTTGACGCCATAATCAGGAATATGTTCTCCTTGGGTTTCATGGACGAGCGGTAAGTACTGTACTCTGCGCCATACATTAGGACCAGTCAAACGTGGTGGAGGCAGTGTTGTCTCCGCACAACGCTTCTTGAATGCATTCTTGTTCCGCCTATAAGGATGATCTTCTGGAAGAAATTGACGATGACAATCAAAATATGAGATCTTTCAACTGTTTTTAAGCGTGAATGCCTTCGATCGCTCCATACATATTGGGCATCCAAGATTCCCCGCGGTCATCCAACCCGACATCATCCCATAAGCAGGAAAGTCGTTGATCGTCCACATTAAAGCTGCTTTCATGATGAAATTCTGCCTCAAAGATACGTCATATGTCAACACACCACCATTCCACAGCATTGTCAACTCATCTATCGCGGCCGCAAGTACACATCAATCTTACCTTTTGGATTAGACGGAATTTTAATTATGATTAGGAACATGAACTTCCGCTTCATGCACATCCCAGGGGAAGATTGTACGAGTCGGGATAACCGCCAACAAGAGTATGCTTTTCCAGACTGCCCAAAAGGATTAAATCCATCAGTAGATAACCCCAATCGGACATTGCGAGGGTCCTGCGAAAATGCCATATGAACCCTATCAAAATGCTTCCAAGCTTCTCCATCAGATGGATGACACAAGATATCTTGCTCCCTCTCATGCTCACTATGCCACCTCATGTGAGCTGCAGTGGCCATCGAAGAGTACAATCTTGTAAGTCTTGGCACAAGCGGAAAGTACCACATCTTTTTTAGCGACCTCTTCTTCTCAATGCCCATCCTAGTGGTTGTCTTATACCGATCCGCACCACAAATTCGACAACATGTTATGCTTTCCGCTGAATCATCCTTACAGTACAACATACATCCATTCGGGCAACAATCAATTTTCAAACACCCCAGACCCAAATTTTCCACAGACTTCTTAGCATGATAAAAACTAGTAGGCATCCGATTGTCTTCTGGCAACGCCTTGGACACTGACCTGGTGAGGCGATTAAAACAGCCTTCTTGCATATTGTAGTCAGATTTGATACTCAACCATTCCATGCACATCGACAACTCCGTGTACTCCCGACATCCTTCCCACAATGGAGATCGTGCAAAGACTCAAAGATATCATAGAATCTTTGAGCTTCGGGATTCGGATTCTCATCTATGTATTGGGAACCCATTCCAACATCTTCTCCCCCATATTCTTCTAGTACAACACCAACCGATGGTCCAGCATGATCCATTATCATCTGCTCGTATGAATCCAATTCTTCCCTCCGGTCACCACTTCCATAGTACGAACCTTCAACCACGATCGGGTTTAAGTCAGGCAACGTCTCACCATGGTTACTCCACCAATAGTAATCAGGCATGAAACCCTTCTCATAAAGATCGACTATAACTCCATCCACGCTTTTGAAAGATTGACACTTGCATCTTTTGCAAGGACACCTCAATTGATCACCGCCCAGCCGTATAAATCTCTCCTGGCTAACAACAAACTCTATAAACTCACCCACTCCAACTCTATACTCTTCCCTAAGACGTTTATTCCGATCCAACCTACGATACATCCATTTCCGATTCTCCGGAATATCCATTGTTGGCAATTAAATAGCCTGAACCAATCCTACAATAACACTTATATATTACGGAGCATTCCAATAACTCCATCAATCTCGTTCTTATGACAAGGTATGAACCTATCCCATTCGAGAAGAAAACTTTGCCACACTCGGCTACTAATAGTTATTCCCATATTCAAATACCTTATACTTGACAAAATTTTGGCAGCATTTCCCATCGGTCTCCAAGTTACACGACTCGAGCACGGTCAGAATCACCGCGATCAAGTATGCACCAGGAGAACAAAAGGAAATGCATCAGACCGAGATTTCAACAAGTATATAAGGCATTTGAACATTGAAATGACTATTGTACGTGTGTGAAAAAGGTTTTTTCCCAAACTGTCCTACTTGGACAATTCAAGATTCAATACAATGAGCATGCATACCTTGATAAGTTACGCATGCTCATTAATATTGAATCTCAAATAGGAAACTAAGGCTTTCGTAAATTAATTATTAACTCTAACAGAAAATAAAACCATTAACCTATAAATATTGCAACATTGTTGAGCTTATATAAATTGCAGCGTAAATCAATACAAACTTAGATTAAATATTGTAGCAAACATCCTATTGAGCTCCGCTCTCCACTAACAAACAACACATATTGACAAACACATGCATAAACATTAAATTATCAGCATACAATCAGACAAGATCACATCCTAGTGAGCTCCGCTCTCCACTAACAAACAACACATATTGACAAACACATGCATAAACATTAAATTATCAGCATACAATCAGACAAGATCGAGCTCTCCACTAACAAACAACACATATTGACAAACACATGCATAAACATTAAATTATCAGCATACAATCAGACAAGATCACATCCTATTGAGCTCAGCTCTCCACTACCAAACAACACGATAATTCACATAATACATTACACTGAGTGTTCAGAGAACTTACCTGAGAGAGAAAACACAACCGAGCAAGGATAAGGGGAGGAGCCGGAGCCAACAGAGAGTAGAAGAATATGACAACAGGGACCTATCGTGCATAAATGAAATTAGTCATTTCAAATCAAATCACTATTCTATATATACAGAATCCAGTACAACTATTTATAAGACTAGAAACACATAAATTAATATAAAATAGAATCAACAATATACGGTTACAAATTTAAAACAACTTGCAACTTCCCTTCCTCCTTATACTCTCCTCCCCATCTCCTTTATTTCAGAAGAAGAGGAAACAAAGGGAGAAAAGTACTAAGGAACCTTTTCTCTCCCAAAACCTAACTCTTGGAAAATGAGGTAAGGGTTTAAATCTTAAATTACAAATTTCATTTGTTTGTGGTTTGTCATATTTGCATGTTTGAGAACTCAAAACAAAATGCAAAACACAAAATTTAAGCTTTAATCAGTTACAAAAACGTAACTATAATAAATTAAACTAAAAAAAAAGAATGTTTCAAATGCTTTTTGGACGGGAAAAGCAAGTGTCACGATTCATGAAATCATCCAGACCTGGACTCTACTCTGGTGTTTATACAAACACATAAAACTCACCCAGGATAATTGTTCTCTCTCACTTTTAACTCTCAAACTCACATAGCACTTATAAAGGAATAGAAGAAAATTTATGTTCTCATATTGTTGATTCATTTCCTTTATGATTTCTGCAAACACAAACATGAAAATAATGACCACCAACAGCAACACAAAAAGAGTGACAACAATTTCCACTTTATGTTGATACTACATGCCAAATTTAGAGTACTCCCTCCTTTGAATATAATGACCACCAACAGCAACACAAAAAAAAAGGAAAATTTCAAAGTTCCTTCCTCTCTTGCTTCTGAAATTCAAAGAGAAAAAGATGAACCCTCAGAAAATTTTTGGACCCTCTTAGACATACCACCAGACTAGAATTTTTGGACACACTCACAAAGCAACCAAAACAGTAACCATCATTGTCGCAAAAAGAATTTCAGAGACTGTGAAATAACAATAAAACGGAGAATGTGTTAAGCTTGGATCAACTTCTTTAATGGAATGAGTGAACTTTCTTGTTATTGAATTGAGAGACCAAAGCTCTTTATATAGAAAGTACAAAATAAAAGGAAACTAACACAACCAACTAAGAGATGCTAGACTAACAGAAAAAACAGAAAAACAGAAAAACAACTAACAGATTTAACCAACTAACAGAATACAATGACCAAGCCTAGCAAAACTCAACAAGCCTCAACAGAATGAAGGGCGCAGGGGACACATAGAAGAAAGGAGGGGATACCTTTGTAGTGGTCCTTGCGGTTGTCCCTGTGGTGGCCGGAGCTCTACGGTGGTGGCACTGTTTCTGCAGAGGGAAAGACCAAAGATGAGAGGGAGGAAAAGGAAGAGAAGAAAGGAAGAGATGAGAGGTAAGAAGACTTACGTACTGTGATACGGTGGTGGCCGTACTGGTGCGGTGGTGGCGGTTGTGGAGACGGACAACCGACTGACGCGGTGGTGGAGGTAGGGAGCAGAGCTGAGAGAGGAAAAATGAAGAAGTGAGGAAGGAAATGGGAGATTTCGCGATTTAGGGATTTCAGTTTTAGCGACCGAAATAATTCGGTCGCTAAATCGGTCGCTAATATGGTTAGTTTGAATTTGAATTTATAATTTTAGCGACCGATTTAAATTTCGGTCGCTAACACGCGCTATTTTATTTTTTATACGCGCCGTTTAGCGACCGAATTAATATCGGTCGCAAATATAAATAAAGTTTAGATTATGAATTCATAAATTTAGCGACGGATTTCGAAATCGGTCGCTAATATAAATAAAGTTTGACCGTTGCATTTAATTCGGTCTCCATTTCGGTAGCTAAAAAATCATAAATTTCTGACTTTTACTTTCCTTTGTTTAGCGACCGATATAGCGACCGATATCTCTGCTACGCTCTATTTCGGTCGCAGACTCAACTCTAACCAGTGTTTCATGTAGATCCTACAATCGGCCGCTATTTCGGTCGCAAATAGCAACCAAAAAATTCGGTCACTATTTCCGGTCGCTAAATGACCTTTTTTTTGTAGTGTTTGTTAAGGTCTCCTCTTCTCTGTGTGTGTATCTCGCTCTCTCTCTCTCTTGCTCGATTCTCTTTGTCTCAGTTTCTCTCAATGTCTCTCTCAGGTGTTGTCACTTCCTCCTCCGGCCACCACCACCATCTCAAGGGGTTCTGTTTGCACAACCACCACCCCCACAGTCTCCTCCGATCAGTTCTGTCTCAGGTTAGGGTTTAGGGAAGTTCTGTCAGTATGGGTATTTATACTGTCAAATTAATCATTGATGTTGTTCTAGTGAAATCCAGAGTAGAGAAATTTTGACAGTAGGGGTATATTGATTTAAATAACTTATTGGATAGATAATATAAGTTAGCTTCCTCTTGATTCACTATCTCTTCGACTGTAATGCTTGGAAGTAGGACTACTATAAGTTTCATGGCCATCCCTGCATAAAATAAGCAAATATGAAGCCAAGAATGTAATTAGTAAATTACAGGCACGTTGTATTAGACATAAGGAAGACTATTTTAATATGAGTTTGAAGACCAAGTCAATGTGGAGACAAGGGTCCTAACCCCAACTTGTAAATTTTGTAAATTTTCATTGTTGAGTTGAACACTTTATATTTGTTCTTTGGGTATATGAATGTATGGAGGTTTGATAAAAATTTGATGGCTAATTAATGGCTGGCCTTTGAGATTCTTTTTTTCCGATGGAGATTGGTAAGTGAGGGATGGTGGGAGGAAACATTTGTTTTCAAACTTCTTGAACCGTTGAATTCCAAGGTCAAGGTCCCTTGAAAATGATTATGTTACACCCTGCGATACAACTTGAGTCCATCTATGTCTTGTAATATTTTTTTTTAAGGCTTGCTCACCCTTGTTTCTCTTATTTAGATTACTCAAGTACATTGTTGTTTCAATTGTGAGATGATTTGGATAGTGAATCCAAATACATCTTTACTAAGCATACTTGAGAATGCATGTATTTGCAATTATGTGTTGTTTGTTAGTGGAGAGCAGAGCTCAATAGGATGTGATCCTGTCAAAAAGGCGAGATGCTTGTTGTGTGTTGCTAATTTAGAAGTTATGCATGTGTTTGACAATTATGTGTTACTTGTTAGTGGAGAGAGGAGCTCAATATGATGTTTGCTACTATATTTTATCTAAGTTTGTATTGAAATATGCTTCAATATATATTTGTTGAAGTATGCTGCAATCCTTATAAGTCAATGGTTTTATTTTCTGCTAGAGTTAATTATTAAGCTACGAAAGCCTTAATTAGTTTCCTATTTGAGATTCAATATTAATGAGCATGCGTACCTTCTCAGGGCACACATGCTCATTCAATATTTTGGATGTGCTTGAAGGATTCTTGAAGTTTGAGGTTTTTCTTCCTTAAGGCCAAGGTCTTAGATAATGAAGGATTAAGTATAGGGTTAGATAAAATGAAGGGTGGGGCACAATTTGTCAGGCACATGACGTGTCGTCATCATTCAAACATTATTCACATTAGAAAGCAGCTCTGTACACAATATTATGAAAGTAACTCTGGTTTTCTACTCATTTGTTTCACTAGGCAATGGAGCTTTCCAGAAATAGTTGTTGATGACCATCCTTACTAAGTTATCTAGGCATTTCTAGTAGGAAAAGTCCTCTCTATGACCATCCTTCAAAACGACGTAAAAGCATCTGCTTTCCTAAAAACTACTATGTTTGCTAATTTGTAAAGTTGCATGTGAAGTTGCATTTCTTTGTTCTATTTTAACATGCTAGTATGCTACATGGATCTTTCCATCTTTTCTTATTATCACTTGATGAAGTTTAGACATATGACTTGTTTTCCTTATCGTTTTATCAGAAAATGGATCCGACTAAATGTTTTGAGACAGTCATCCATTTAGACTAGGTACAGTATCTCATCAACTTAAGAATAACGATCGGATTCACGTCATGATGGTTAAGGCATAAACTAATCATTACTAAATTGTTCTTGTGTATTTGCAGGATTTGATTTCAATCCCGCGATCATTCTACCGTCGTTAGGGAAGAGGAATACCGCGTGTTGTGACTATTGAAGACAAATGCGGAAATTTGTTCAATGGGAATATAGTAATCCATGAGGATCGCCCATATTTTGCAACAGACACAAATGATATCAAGGAGTTGTATTTGTTGTCCACTGGTATATTGGCAAAGTTTAAGTACCTTGGGGGTTCTCGCTTCTACATGTTCGTCCCTTTGGAAGATTGATGAGTTTTGATATTTTGATTAGTACTTATTGACTATGGTGTGTTTTTATGTTTTGATCGTTAATTAGTACATTATTAAACTTTTTTTTATAAACAATTATTAAACTTGCATTAATTAATGTATTTATTTTCTTGATCATATTGACTGTGGTGTTTTGGATCGTTAGTACATCATATTTACGTTTTCTATTTATTCAAAAAAAATATTGGTGTATTTTGTTTATATCAAAAATTAAAAATCAATGGGGTAATAGTTGAAAAACAAAATTTGGTCGGTAGGATTAAGTTACAGGAAAATTTTTATAAAAAAAAATCAAAATTTGGGACCGAAATAGCGACCGAATATCAGTCACCAAATTTGGTTATCTGAGCATGTGACCAACTATACGACGACCGAAATATATAATTTTGTGACCGAAATACAAATTCGGTCGCTAAACATTTAGCCACCAGGGTTTCTGCTACCCCCTTAATTCGGTCGCTAATTCGGTCGCTACACACTATAGCAACCGAATTATCATGTTTAGCGACCGAAATATTCGGTCGCTAAATAGGTTTTTTTTTGTAGTGTGACCTAAATGAGATAGAAGAAACTAAGAGTTTCTTATATAGAAATTTTGATGTGAAAGACTTAGGGTAGCTGATGTGATTCTAGGAATTAGAATAACAAGATATTGTGAGAATGTAGGCTTACCCCAATCTCACTATATAAGAAAGGCATTAAAGAAATTTAATCACCTTGATTGTCAACTTATATCTACTCCCTACGATCATAGCATTAATTTAGTACCAAATAAAGGTAATCTAGTAGCACAACTTGAATTCTCAAAAGTAATTGGATGTTTAATGTATGCCATGACATGTACCTGGTCAAACATTGCATATGTTATAGGAGACCTTGTAGGTATACAAGTAATCCAAGAAAGGACCGTTGGCATGCTGTCCAAGAGTATTGAAATACTTGTGGGGGATAAGATCTATAGTTTAAACTATAATGGGTATCCTTCGGTATTAGAAGGTTACACGGATGCCAGTTGGGTGACTTATACAAGAAGATCATGATTTAACAAGTAGTTGAGTCTTCACAATTGGTGGGGGTGCTACGTCTTGGGGTTTCAAGAAATAATTCAGCATTGCCGGTTCCACCATGGCTGCAAAATTCATAACATTGGCAGCATTTAACAAAGAGATTGAATGACTTAGAAATATGTTGTATGAGAAACCAATTTTAATGACGTCAGTATCCTTACAATGGGATAGTCAGTCAACACTATCAAGGGCATATAGCCAAGTTTATAATGGAAAGTTCAGGAACATTAGACTAAGACATAGTTATGTCAAGGAACTAATTGCAAATGGAGTAATATACAGGGTCTTTATAAGACGGAAAGAAATCTTGCATCCTTTGAAGAAAGGACTGACAAGTGATATGATGTAGAAAAACATCATTAGGGATGAGAGTCAAGCCCATATCTACATGATCACCAATGGTGGAAACCCGACTCACACTCGAGTAGCATCAAGTCTTGAGTTCAATGGGTCAAAGTACACAATGAGAGTGATTGCAAGTACTTGACAAATAGATACATCCCAAGGTTTAAAAGTCCTTGGATACCATAAGGACATAAAAGGGAAAGGGTGAGCTTTGGCTCTTAATGGACCTATAGCATATATGTGCTGAGATGCCCAACTTATGGGGGTGCTTCTGGTAAAGTCCACATATATGAGAGTGAAGTGAGGCTGCTTCTTGGAGTTAAGGGCTTGACTCTGTAAGCTCTCATGAAAAGGATACACGACACAATGCCTTACCAAATGTATCACACTACCACGTCGTTCAATGGTACCGAGAATTCATATGTAAGTCATGCACGCTTGTACTAATGAATATTTGGTTCAAAGCTTGTCTACCAAATTATTCAGGGATGAGTGAAACCCATGACTTACTAAGCAAATGTTCAAATCCCCAAGATACATTTGTCTGAAAGCATGCGATTTCTGAAATAATGGGATTTGGGTTTATTTTAAAAATTAATGGTGGGGGATTGTGAGGGATTTCCAAAATACAAGTTGGAAGGTTGCGTAGTAGTTAATGTTATATACATTTAGTGGTTGAATAATAGCATCAAAAGATGCTTTGGCCGAGCGGTGGGTGTTGCCAAAGTGTTCGTCTGTGACATGGTTCTAATCTCACTTGTGGGAATTTGAATGATTGTTTTTCTTTTGACCGTTTGAGAAAGCACTTTAAAAACAATTGATGGCAGCCTGTAGCTAAGGATAAAATGCTAGCACACCAACCACCAGGCTATCACATGAGATATGTTTAATGTTACCGTTTGATAATATTTATATATTATGGTCGGTGCATTGCCTTATTAAAACCCATAAAGAGTTGTTTCTCTTCACCAAAGGGCATGAGTTGGTATATAAATAGAACCACTCTGCAGACAGGAAAGGTATCCGAATTTGGATTAGTCTTCTCCATTTCAAATCACTTACTTTCTTCCCTTAATGTCATTGACGATACGTTTGGTTTAGGGTGTGCAAACCAAACCAAGGGTACGTTCTCCATTGTATCATGAACGGGATTCGCCGGTTACACCTGTTGCATCCAATCTACGAGGAGAGATTGGTGGGGACGAATCGAACTTAAAGCCTAGTGTTCTTACACGCCTTGGAGGGTACGTATTTCACTAGTTCTTTTCTTTGTTACAGACCAGACCCCATTTTCTAACAAGAAGTACCCACAAGCGTGGCTTAAGTAGTGAACTAGCACTTGTGAGGAATGGTCATTCTAAGAGTGGTCACTCTAGATACAGATTAAAAAAGCCACAAAACTTAGTGGCAATACTTTTGGACTTTCATTTAAATTTTTTTTATGTGTTTTCAAAATTCTACCCCTATTATCGACTTATTTAATCAATAAAAAAATAAAAAAATCAGCTCTCTGTATCCTGGCGGTCTGCTATATGAATATCTCATTATGAAGAGCCTAAACTCACATTTTTTGTGCAGAATTTTCCTTTTACACCATGTATCTTAATTGTTGAAGGGTAGGGCAGGAGGGCAAATGAGGGTTCTGTAGCAATGCACTATAGTCCAATCAGTTCTTAGTACCAAGCTGAAGTGCATTAATGAACATTACAAGCTGATGCGGCTAATGCGGTCTGTAGTCACGACATGATGCGGTTGACGTCTGCAATTAAAATATGGGTCTTGCTAATTAGAAGGAATTAAGAAATAGTAAGTTTTTATTGATAAACTAAATATATCATTTCTCAGGATGTTGAAAACATCGTTTCCAATGAAATATTATTACGACTCCTTAAGCATGTCCTTAGTTAGCAATGCTTTTGAGTTTCAAAAGCAATCCTGGCCCATGCAGCGCTGTTCCAAACATGCTATACACGGAAGCTTGGTCTCTATTCAAAGAGAATGTGCATAAAGTGAATACTTAGTTCCACCTCAGGGCCACAAAGACCATCAAAGCAATCCACATTCCTGTCACATAACAAGATAGTACAAATGCTCTCAATACACGATTAAAAGCATTAGTTGGGGAACTAGTTATGCCACTTTAGTGCTTGACTATCTATGGGTCGTTCCTTATTCTAAGGGATGAATTTGAAGGGACAAAGAGGAAGCTTTGAGAAACGTGGTAAGTGGGGGAGTTTATTCTTGGAATATGCTCTGATCTATATCTGCATTTTTCTTTTAGTTTCCTAGGTATAATGATTTCCAGGTTGATTCAATTTTGGTTTCCCTAAAACAACAGTCCCCCACCCCACTGTGGTCTTACAATGAAAGTCAACTTTGAGGATCTTCAAAGTAAAACCGCGCGTTTCTGTGCCATTAAAATCATAGTGGTGAAGGCACTGAGAACACTACAGGCACCTATGTTGTAAATGTTTTCCTAAAGTAGCTAGGATTTATATGGTGACATTGCACATGCAGGCTAATATTTAGTTAAAAGACAAAGAACGTGTTAATTAATACAAATGAAATTATGGTCAAATGACACAATTACGTGCATTTAGAAAAGGAAAACTGGTGACAAGTGTTTGTTGAGGATACCAAATTAGTTTTTGTCTGCATCTAATCATTTGCTTTTTCTTCTTTTTGATATTGGGAGGATGATTATCGGTTGCTACAACCAGAACAATGTGGGATATGAAAATAGGGGAATTCTGTTAATTTTAATACGAGTTTGTTGTATAAAGTGAAAAAATATGTATGAGAGACACAAAGTAAATTTTAATGGACCCTATATAAAAATGCAAATGTGTTTTTGTCTCTTTCTTTCTCATAATGTAAGACGAAACATAAAGAATAAAAGGAGAGCGATTTAAATCCTTATTGTTAATAGAATCACTTTTCTTATTACTTAATACCACTTTTTTTTTTTCATTGAACACATCTTTGTTCGCTTCAATTTTCAAGAAAATATTATCTCAGACAATTGAGTTAAGAAGTTGGCGGTGATCACGATTACCATTGTATTCTCTATCGTTTCTCCCTCTCTTTCTCCCGCCACGGGACGATGAGATCGGCTAGGCCCTCCTTCACTTTGTACAACCTTTCCAATTTTTTAATACTGATCTTCCATTTACTACGCAAGTGTCATGAACTCATACTCAAGCATTTAGTCCCACTGTTTACGTGATTGATATATAATATTATACAATTATCTATCTCATTTTTTGATGTATCATATTCGTCTCCATCAATAAAATAAAATGTTTTGCCACATAGAGGTTAAAGGTATGTAATATTAAAAAGATAGAATATATAACAACATTTTATTGATCGAAATAGAGTATGATACACCTAAATGAGACATATCATCACAATCTATGACATTCATAGTCTCACTATTTATGTAATTGATGTACATTATCTCTGTGTTTGCAATTTATGAGGTGGAAACTTTTTTTAAAGAGGTCATGCCTATTTTGTAAATATTAGTTAGCCTGTTTTCTTTATAAGTAAAGATATTTGGATATATAATTTGGACATCTTGTATAGATACCGTAGAGTTTATGAGTGTCATGGGAGTGATGAAATACATGATGAGAGAAAAAAAAACAATAATTGAGTGGGAAGGTATACTTTTATATGGTGTGGGACACCGTTTTTGTGTCCAAATATAATTACTCTTTCTTTATATAAGTGTATTTTTAAAGGATAAGGCTAAGGTATAAATCGGTATATTAGGTGTTTTTTTATTGATAATAGGATATGTGTAACAACTCATCAATGAAAACATAACACGTGTAACAATTGTAACATATGTTCTATTGCTATTAAAAAATGAGTTTTTCTATTATGTACAACTTTGCACAAGTTAAGAAACCAAAAAACAGTAATTATTAATTATTGGAAAACTAAGTATTTCAGTTTTGAATATATAAAACACACAAGTTCATGTGTAAATTTATTTTTTTAAGATCCTTAACATATGCAAAATTGCACATATTAGAAAAACCTTGAAAAATAACACCTAATATACATATGGAATTGTACCCAAGTTTTATCATTTTTAAAGCTGGTTTGAGTTATACTTTAAGTGCCTGTTTGGGTAGGTCACGAAACGGAGTTTCGGCCTCCCAAACTCAGTTTTGTGAAATTTATTTACTATTCATGCGTTTGTTTACGAAACTCCATTGAAAATAATTGATTCCTGGTGGGTCAAAACGAAGTTTTGTGGAAGCAAAAATTTCTAGCTTTTCCGTTGAAAATAATTGATTCTAGATGTAGGACCCACAAAATTCTACATATTTATACCTCAAAAGTGTTTTTTACTTTATCATCCAAACAAAAACAATTCTTCTAAACCCACTTTTAAAATATCATTCCCAAACACAGATCAATTTTTTCAAACTCCATTTTTCAAAATCAATTTTTCTAAAATCAATTCCCCCAAAATCAATTCTATCAAAATCTAAACCAAAGAGACCCTCATTTCAACTTAATCTAGTGTGCTACATTTAAAAAAATAAAAAATTCTTCTATAATTAGGTATAAGTAATAAGGTTTCTTTACTAGAATTAAAAACTTTTTGCTTGCAATGCTAATATATTTATTTTAAAATATACTATAAAATATATCTTAGTTTTAATTTCTTATTTCTTTAATTATACTATTTAAATAAAGTTATATATTATGGAACCTAGATATTTTTGCTCCTCAATTATCTTCAATCATATTTTAAATTCTTTTCTGCAATCAAATTTTTAGTAATAAGTAATTAGTTTCCACGGTACCTCGAGGGATTAGTCTCCACAGTTGCACGCAGATGATACCATGGGAAACAAAAAAAAATTCAGTAATAAGTAATTAGACTAATTTTGAAAAAAATTCAAATTTATTAATGTCAATTTTATGCAACAATCTTCCAAATTTATAATGTTCCATTTTCAGTTAGAAATATTTCTTAAAAGTGTTGTGGAAAGAAGTTTAGTTTGCAGTAAATGATTGCCAATATCTTTCTTGGACATGAATTTGTTTGGTCTAAATGGTAGCGTATATTTTATGTATGATAAGTAGTAGACATAAAACATGCAGATGGACTACAAATGATACTTATTTCTTTTCTATGATTATTATTATATCTAGGAACTAATCTTAAAATTACGATCAATATTATTGGAATGCACCAGCTATTGACTAGTGATGAGACCAATTTTTATGCATGTAATTATCCTCGTACTTGACTACTTGTAACTCTCCTCGGCTTAATTTGAAATGAATTGATCATATTTTAAGTCACTATTACAGAAAAGGGCTTCAGTAGCGCTTTTTTTTTACCTTTAGTAGCGCTTCAAAGCGCTATCTATTCACCCGCTACTGAAGGTGGGAGAGATTCAATAGCGCTTAAAAAAGCGCTACTGAAAGTAAGAATAGGTAGCGCTTCCTTGAGAAAGCGCTGTCTAAAGTTGGTAATAAGACAATCTATTACATACTTTAGACAGCGCTTTCTCAAGGAAGCGCTATCTATTTGTCACTTTAGGCAGCGTTTTTTCAAGAAAGCGCTACTGATAGTAGGAATAGGTAGCGCTTCCTTGAGAAAGCGCTGTCTAAAGTGACAAATAGATAGCGCTTCCTCGAGAAAGCGCTGTCTAAAGTGACAAATAGATAGCGCTTCCTTGAGAAAGCGCTATCTATTGTAAACTTAGGACAGCGCTTCCTTGAGAAAGCGTTGTCTAAAGTATGAAATAGATAGCGCTTTTTCAAGGAAGCGCTACCTATTCCCTTTTTTTCCTATTATTATTATTCACCATGTTTTCCTACATTTCCCACTCGCACTTAGTACTTAGCAATTCATAGGTTTTCTTGTTGTTGATAAATCAAATTTATATTGAAAGAGTACAAGAAGTACTCAAAAACAACCACACATATATAATGTACAAAGCTTACATACGATATTGGTAAGTATATATAAACCAAACCAAATATCAAAATAATGCATATAACCAATTAACTAATATACTTTAACACAATTCACAGAAAGGCTTACACATAACCAATTCTAATATTTAAGTCCATAAACCAAAAGGCTTACACTACTAATAATGTATACAAGCTAATCAACACACTAGTAATTCTAAACAATTTGTGCATGCAGCTTCCATCTTCTTCTTGATCGCACAAAATCCTTGTTAAGAATTGCATAAGAATTTTCATAAATACCACAGCAATGCACCCAGCTCTAGCAAATATCACAGAAAACCATTGGGGTTGATTTTGAATCTCTGTAAACCTACAAATAAGCCAAAAATAAATAGTCAACTTTCACATTTCTTTCTCTGCCCCACATTGTTTACAAGTAAATATGTGCATATAACCCCCAACATTCAGGGGATGCAGACAAAGACAGAACTTAAGGCAAAATGACATTATTGGAGATATTATGCATGAAAGTATAGCATCATATTTTAAAAGCAGGGTGAGTGAACATGAAACCTTATACAAACTTGTGTCACACTTCTAGATATTCAATTGATCATACAAAAAATGTACATACAAACAAATCAATGTTGCTTGACTTGACTAGAAAGAAAATACAAAAGCAAAACAGAATCCACTCACCTTGCTTGACTTCTCTACAGCTTGTCCCATTGCAGATGCAAGATTACCAATTGTTGTCAAGGTTGCCATGACAATGTTTTAGTTGCTATCAAAGAGACGTCCCCTAAGAAGCCCCAAATAACTCACCTGGTAACAGAACAGTTAGGACTTATTATAAAGATTTACTAATTTTATAATAAACGAGATAATGAAGGCACCAACCAAGGGGGAAAAGTTGGTAATACCACCCTATAGGTTAATAATGTTTGAAGCATAAACTTGGACCAAATGAAACTCTCTTGTCAAATACACCATAAAGTTAGCAAACAACCCAAATGTTGCCAACCTCTCACAGTATAGGCTTTTCTGTTGTGGAGCAGAATGCCGGGTAAAGTTTTAATAGTGGCATTTGCTCAAAACTGTAGCAAACGAATGTGCATCACATTTCACTATAATATATGCAACATTAGTGCATTAACCAAGGTTAAAAGCACTCCAGGGGTTTCCTTAGTCAGACTTGACAACAATAGAGTTCCTAATCAAATATGAAAAGGTAGGTTCGAATGTAGTTTACTGAAGCATCTGAATCTACCTGGTTCTAGACTGTGAAATATGCAGAACAAAGGTTAATTTCATGCCCAAAGAAACACGGACCAACCTGTGCATGCCATTTTTCTCTATGTAGCAAATTCATAAAACTTTACAAACCACTACAAAGGATGATTTATCTGTTGAAGACACTTGTGCAGTAAAATAACAATTAAACCTAGTCAGTTTTATACCATGTATTGCACAATCTGCAGTTCATGTTCAATCAAGCACACTGTGTCTTGTTGCAATTAATCAAATTGATAATGGAGCATACGAGAAAGGATTTGGTTAGTTGGTGAGTGGTTACTTGCCTAATCTCAAGTAGATCATTGTCAATAAATAATAATAATCGGGGACTACGATTCAGCCATGCCCTTAAACTTTAGAATTAGTGAGAGCAACAGAAAAAATTGAAACTGCTTAAAGGATGATGACCATCTGACCATCAGGTACCTGGAAGTGGGAAGTGAGAACAGGGAACTTGTCCAAAAACAGCTTCGAGATTGCATCAGCTGCGAAACATAATTACCACCACACAATCAACAAAATGAAAAGTCGGAAACAAGAATTTTTCCAAATTCACAGAGCATGTATTCATTACGTAGGTACAACACCAAAACAAGTCATCCATAGCATATAGTAGGACTATTTGAGACGTACATGTACCCAGCAAAACAAAATAAGATACTTCTTCCACAATGTGTTCTAAGGGACCTAAAAAAACAATTATAACATGATAGGGTTTTAGCTGAGGATGAATCCGAAATTAACAGGACATGGATAAAACCCAACTACTACATATTTGTCAGCACTTCAATCTTTCTTTTTATCTTTCAAAGGCCCTCTGGGAATCTTGCTCAAAACCTTGGTATCAAATACCGCATATTGCTTCTTAATCTCAGCAGTTGCCTTCTCAGCAAAAGAGTCCACCTGATCTTCATATTTCTCATAAAGCACAGGCACAGTGTGAAGCAAAACAAAAGCTGTTTCACAAAATTACGGAAACACATCACATCACATTATAAACAATTCAAAACTATAATTAAACTTTCAACACAGTAAATGTGAATGGATAAAAATGCACTTCATTACCTATGTAGAACAATGTCAAGAAGTTGCAGCAACTCCCCAGAATAGAGAAAATCTAGCAATCACCTAATTAATCACAAAACAAGAAATCATATTCAATATCAGTGAAGAAGATAGAAATTAACATAACAATCTGCAACGTTGCAAGATACACATAGCCTGTTGTTCTCCCCCTAATCACTATTAAAAAACAGCACAAATGTTATACTACAACAAAGATACCAACAGTGTAAACAACCTCAGACACACCAGACCTCCCGTCCCTTAATCACCACTAATTTCTGATTGGATGAAGAAAATGCAACAAATGACTACAAAACAAAGCGTGATAAAAAGGAAATCAACATACCGAGAGAAACTTCTTGAGATATATACAAAACAAAGCGTGATACTGAATGAATCATTTTCTCATTGAACATTGAGCACATATGGTATATATACAAGTCAGCTAGAGTTACTCTAGCTGACTAGTATATATACCATGATGTTCTCAATGTTCAAAATGTAATCCTAACAACTACTGCATAGCACAAACCATTGGTGTTATATATACATAGTTAATTCAGGTGCATTATATATAGTCTATAAGTCTATCTAATACATGATTTGTTGTTTTGTTTCAATTTGAAGCAGAGATTGCAGAATCTGAAAACAGAAATCTAGTGCTCGGGGGCAATCTATGGCAAAGTTTCAATTTTCCAACTGATGGAATGCTCAGGGGCCAGAATCTTGATGTGGCGACTCGCTTGACATCTTACCAAAGCAACTCAACCTTGTTCTACTCTTTTGAAATTGAGAGCAACAAGGTTGCTTTGTACTTGAATTCTGGAAGTTAAGGTATTCATACTGGGAGTTTCAGTCTTCCATGAATAGAAGTATTACATTTGTTAAGCTTGGTTCAAGAGGGTTGGTGTTGTTTGATGTCAAATACAAGAAAATAGCACAAATTCTAACCAAGGGATTCACCCACTAAGATTTTTAGCACTTAAGAATGAAACAGGAAACTTTGGCCTCTATTACTATTCACCTGAGAAAGCAAAGTTTGAGGCCTCATTTCAAGCACTTAACAGCACATGTGATCTTCCAGTTGCTTGCACACCTTATGGGGTGTGTACATTCTCCAATGTCTGCACTTGTATTCAGCTTATGACAAACGAAAACAAGGGTAGCTCTGATTGCAGTGGGGAAGTTTCTGGTGGGTTTTGCAGTGGTAAACAGGCAGAAATGCTAGAACTAGATAATGTAAGTAGTGTGCTCAAGGATGTTCCTAAAATTGTCAATATTAGCCAAGAAGCCTGTGCAAATTTGTGTTTGCAGGACTGTAAATGTGCTGGTGCTTTGTATTTTGGCAATGAAAGAACAGATATAGCAGAATGCTATCTTTACAGGCTAGTGCTGGCTCTCAAACAGGTAGATAACGGCAGTGGATATAGTTATTTGGTTAAGGTTCCTAAGGAACTGGTAGAAATCATGAGGGGCATAATGTTAAAAAATGGGTCTTGATTGTGGTAGGAGTGATTGATGGACTCATCATTCTACTTCTTGTTGGAGGTTTTTGTCTTGGTGGATCAAAAAGAGAAGTCAAGCCTTGCATTCTCAGGCTAGCACTTCATGAGCAATTGAAGAAAAAGCCAAGTCCAGGTTCAATTTCTGGATTGACATGTGAAAAAAGATAGAGAAATCATTTATTTAATCATGTAAACACAATTTTGGTTGATTTTCAGAGACTGACATACATAGATCATCCAGGCAATTGAAAGTTTTTGATGAACACAAAATGCTGCATATTTGCAAATTGCAATATATACCAAATTTTTATTTTTCAATGATGGAAACAGAAAACACCAATCAATTTCTCCAAAGTATACATGTTTGGTTTCTTTATGATAGTGAATTTTATGATTATGAATCACTTACTAGTTAATTATCTTGTGATTGTTCAGCCTAGGAATTAATTCCTCTGCAAAAAAAACAATTAATGCAGTCAAATATTATATTAGAATATCCTGAACTATATATCATAGCAAATATGAGAAATCACATCCATCTCTCGAGGTTTGACTCGATTACACCGGGCTCCTCTTTTGTTCCAAAAGCTACATTGACGTCCCCTATAAGCTACACTCACCTCCCCTTAGGGGATGTCACTGTAATTTCAATCATCACCTATTTAGGTGAGGTAACTGTAACGATAATATAAACCTCAATGTAATTTCTAAAACTAGAGGAATACCGAATGTAATCAAGTTAAACATCAAGGAGGTTAGTGTAACTTCCCCTATAGAATAACATTAAGGTCTAGGGACAGACTTATGTTAGGTTGAGATATGTGAAGATCTCCTTTGTTTGACCACAAGAACAATACCGCCAGCCCAAGTATCATGAGGTGACAAACCAAAGTGAGAAGGTGGTATTCAAGCAATTCAAACAGAACCCATACAGTTTGTAGCAACTCCAAGTACCGTTCTTTGATATCTTCTTGTTTCTCCAAAGAAACACATCAGCCTCTGCCCCAAAACAAGCAAATCAATGGAAAAACAAACACATCAAGCAAAACAACTAAAAAAAATCTGATAAAACCCATGTAACTATTTGAAATTAATATTAGGATTAATGGTATTGTAAGAAAAACTAAGATGTAGGAATGTAGAATTAAAAAGACAAGCTCAGTCATCAATGTTTGTCTTGACAATTCATTCAAATTCAAATGCAGTAAAAATGCAAACTTTATCCAAACACAAATTTCACTGATGATTGCAGCTAGGAAACTCGATCTTCTAGCAAGTGAAGATCTAGATCCAAATGCTATCTGCTCAAATCGATTATTATTATTTTTAAATAGAACCAATTAAACAAACGGAAAAAAACACACGATGAGAACAAGATAACCTTCCATCGTTCAAGATCTGACTTGAAACACATAAACCCTAATCGAATCAGTTGAGAGAAACAAACAAATTTCATCATTCAAAATTAAAATCAGAGAAAGATAAAAAAAAATGTAAACAGAATTCTAGCATAGATTACTTAGGACTGACCGGAGGAGAGTGACCCATCAATTCAGGAGCCCCGTTATCATCGGGTACCACAGCAACAGAACCTTGTTCATCTTCTTCTTAATGATTACTACTACTACCACCATTACCGTCTTCTCTCCCATTCGCATTCCCCATTATTTGTTACATCCTTGCTCCAAAGGAAAACAACAACAAGAAGAAGAAGAAGAAAGGGAAAGCCAAACCAGTTATAAAATATTGAAATCTGGAGGAGGCAGCGGATCATTAGGGTGTGGGATTCGGGGTTGAAGGAGAAGAATTGGGAGGAGATGTTGGGTTCGGGGGAGATGAAGAGTGGTTGTTGGGGTTGTAGGGGTTGGTGGTGAGACGGTGTCGTTTTGGTGGGTGACTGAGGGGGCAAGTTGGAGGATGGGAATCGGAGGGGGAAGAAGGGAAGAGAACGATTTCGAGGAGGGAGAGAGAAGGGTCAGTGGTGGGGGAGGGTTCATCGCGCGAAGTTTTGAGAAACCAAGGAGGGAACAATATAATTTTTAGGGTAAAGGAATATATAGCGCTTTCTTAAAGAAGCGCTATCTATATGTAAGGAATAGGTAGTGCTCTCTTAAGGAAGCGATATCTATATATAAGGAATAGGTAGCGCTTCTTTGAGGAAGCGCTATCTATTCTTACACATCAACTTTCAGTAGCGTTTTCTTAGAGAAGCGCTGTCTTAGAGTATATCAAAGATAGCGTTTCCTCAAGGAAACGCTACTAAATGTGCTCCGCCTCTTTTTCAGTAGCGTTTTACTAAAAAACGCTATTGAATGTGCGCTATTAAAACCCTTTTCTGTAGTAGTGAGTAGAAAACCTAAGAAAGAGGAACAACTTTGATGAAGAACACTAAGTGAAAAGAAGAAGAAAAACTAGAGCTTTGGAAGCTTGAAGTTAAGAAAAAGGTGAAAACTTAAGGGTTTTAATGGAGTAGGAGAAAGGAAAGTGATGAAGTGAAGTTGATGAGTGATATTTATAGAGGAAAGATGGAGGGGGCACGATTTTGGAGAGGAAAGAAGAGAAGAAAGAAGAAGAAAGAAGGTGGTTGCTTGTAGAGAGGTTAAAGAGTTAAGGTGATGTGATGTGATTGGAGAGAGAAAGTTGAAAAGTAAGATTTTGGAATAAGTAAGGATTTACTTTTTCTTAGGTGTGTCATAAGCATTTAATGAGGCTTCCCATCAAGCCTTTTCTCATCCTTTAGGGTTCCTTTAACTGCTTAAATGCGTAACCGGTTGCACACCCGATCGTATTTTCTGGAGGTTTCGTCCGGATAAAATATTATATTTTATTCCCGGACAACAAAATTCGAAAATTTACCAAACCCACACAAAACATCATAAAAACACTAAAACAAAACAAGATTACATCACATACAGTAACAAAACATTATATTTTACTGGCAGAGAAAAACGCAGACCGGTTTTCGTCTGAATTTTCGACCGAAAATTTTACTGTGACTTCATACAGTAAAACAAAACAAGAAAATGATTTTATTTTAAATAAAATCATCCTCCGAATTTTATCAAAATAGCATGTATTTACTGATAAAGAAGCATACGAAAAACAGGGTGTTACAACTCTACCCCTCTAAAAAGAAATTCGTCCTCGAAATTACGTAATTAGAAACATAACAGGATCTCTCACCATCCAGATCATACTATCAGAAGAAAGTATCTAAAAGAATTTCATCGATCCAAAAGAATACAGAAACATCTAGTGTATGAAGATCCTTTAGTATATTCAAGGAGGTAAAAATGTATGATCGGTACACATTTACAATCATGAATCTTAAAAGTTTCTCCTTTCACTAGAATTTTCTGGTCAACAATTTAAAAGAGTAACAATTCGATAAGAATTCAAACTGAATCACTTCCACCAAAAGTAAAAGCGATTAGATTAAGTTTCATCAAGAAACTTCTTTTATAAACATACCCATCCCGTGCAACAACAAGGCAAATTCATAATTCTAGGAAAAGAAAGATTGGATCCGAAGTCTAAACTGACCACAACAATCAAAAGAGAAGGGAACTGGAATAAATTTCTTAAGGAGACTTTTATTCCCAAAAGTCATAAGAAACATACATTCACTGGAAAGACTAGTAACATAGGAGACCCTAGAGAGTCAAATACTCAAGGGCGTCAAGACGCGATTATACTTAGAATCCTATTACAACTTAGAATTATAGACCACTGCCATAAGACCTTCAAATTGCGAAATTTTTCAACACCACTTCTATTGTAAAAGATCGTCAGATTGTGAAGCTTCAGCGCCATTCATGGTGTAGACTATTCCCTTCACCGTGGGTCTACCCGTCCCTAAGGTGTTGACAGGCTTTTCGATCCTTGGTGCATTACAATCCCTTGAGAAGTGTCCAAATTTTCCACAATTGAAACACTTCACTCCTTTGCGTGGGCAAACATTAGCCATGTGGTCTGGTTCTCCACACTTGTAACATCTCCTAACTTGGTCTCGGTTTTGGTTCTGTTGACCTCCACTTCCCGATTCGAAATTATCATAACGATCCTGTCATTGATTCAGGTCATTCCTTTGTGGCCAGAAATAAGGTTCCCTCCGATGTTGCTTCCCTTTCTGATTCTGATCTTGATAATGGTCTTTGAAACGAGTGGGTCCTGCAACAGTTTCTTTGTTGCCTCTTTCCTTCCTCATTAGTTCCACTTTTCTACACTTCTCTACTAAGGCTTGGAAATTCCTGATTTCCAATGGCATCACAGATTCCTTGATCTCGAAGCGAAGACCGTCTTCGAACCTTTCGCATTTCCATTCCTCATCGGGGTTGTTCTGGAAAAAGCGAAAATATTTGGCAAGGGACTCAAACCTTGCCGCATATTCCCCAATTTGTCATGTCCCGCTGTCTCGGCCTCGGGAATTCCTGCTCCTTCTCTGTCCGAGCACTGCGGGAAAATATTTGTCCAGAAATTTGTTGCGAAATACTCCCCAGTGATTGCGTGATGCTCGGCTACCAGCAGTTGTGCGGTGCCTTCCCACCCGATATTCAGCATCTCCAATCGGTTGGAATGTTGCATAAGGCACCTTTGCTCCCTGCGGGGTGTGAACCAGCTCAAAGATCTTCTCGAGCTCTTGAATCCAAAGATCAGCCTTTATTGGATCCACGTCTCCATCAAAGCTGTGATGGATTCTCGACATCGGAAAGCATCCAAATGTCTTCCTCTGCAGCTTGTTCGCCTCTGTTGCTCCTTTTGGTTACGGGACAGCGACATTAGCCGTCACGAAGAGCTATGGCAGCGAGACAACGTCGCCCAAAGCTTGGGCAGTGAAGTCCATCCCACCGTCATAATTCGCATTCATGTTGGCATGACCGCCAATAGGACCACCTCGTGACCACGTCCACGACCACGTCCACGTCCTCGTCCATGTCCACCTTAAAGTGCTGGTTCCATAACCCGACTGCCGAGAACAAATCAGTCAGGCCACAACCAGAAAATGAAACGTGTAAAAGCGTATCGACACACATTACTTCTAAGAAGTAATCCGAATAAAACTTAATTCAAAGAAAACACAACGTCAACACAACAGACCTATTTCCCAAAGATCCCGAAAGACTCGACCAGCTCACGATACCACCTTGTAACGCCCCCCCTTGGGGCATTACTTTGTAACACATGCGGAATTTAAAGTAAAAGATAATTTGCTGGTTGCTTTCGGAAAAATTTGTTTTCTCTTAAGGCAGAAACTGGGGTATAAAATTTTCTTCTATAAGGATAACTCTGAAATCCATCATACGTATATTTAAAATGTGAAGTCACGTTCGTAACAAAGTTACCATGACATACAACATTTCTCTAAGTTCTCACTTTCGTAAGAAAAGTTCAAACTATAGATGGATGTATCTAACACTACATTTACCGACCTCTTTAGATATACAACCCAACTCAAAACTCCTAAGCTGGTCATTCTATCAAATATTAATTGGAGAGACCCCCAAAAGGAATACTTTCCCAACCTCTAACACTAGGTCTTCAATTGACTTAGATAGACTCCTCTGCAACATCGGCACTAGAGTACCAAGGTACTACAACAAAACCCGAAGAGACCTGATATAATTGTAAGAGTGAGATACCATCATAAGATATATCCCACAACAACCATATACATGATACATACATCACATAATCATATAAGCAGTTAAATCATGCATATACACAATATAATAGTGTTATATCAAAGGGTCTCAAACCCGCACAGTCAATCTTTTGAAAATATGCATGGCACTTCAATATCAGGCTCTAAATTAATCTCATGAGATCTCAACACCGTTTTCACTGGAGAAGAATTAGAGTTGGTCAATCTCTAGCCCACCGGGCAGTTGCCTCCTTACCCTCATGCATTAAGGTCTCAGGACGAGCAACGTCACATGTGCCTCTTCACTCGGTTTACATGGACAGACTCCCAGATACCACCTTGTATCTGATATGTAAGAAAGACACGTCTGCATGGGGAAATGCACATGAGAAAATATTTTATTTAAAAGGTTTTCTTTGTGTTCATTCTTTTATTTGTCATGACTCAAAGCTAACGACTTAATCATCATTTCCCCATCACTTGAAAACTTAGAAGCATAGGACTCATAGTCCGAATGCTCAATCACAACGCCCGAGACCGATGCACCAGTCCTAGGCTTGTGGTCGTAGAAAACAATATTCACTTTTAACAATGTTCATCACAACGTGGTTAGGATACGCAGTCCACAACAACGTGATTAGGACACACACAGTCCACAACAACGAAATCAGAACGCACTGTCCTCGATTTCGAGAATTGGACTCTCAGTCCATAACATCATAACCAGGACTCGTAGTCCCGAAATAACACTCATAACCAGGACTCGTAGTCCCGAAATAACACTCATAACCAGGACTCGTAGTCCCGAATTAACACTGCTCCAAGATCACGTGTGCATAACTGAATACTAGAGGCGACGTCTCGCGTACTAGATTCTCTTTCATAAGTACTTATTTTTCGTTCAGTGCAAAACAAATTCAAAACCGAATCCTCGATAACCTATCCAGGTTATCGGAAAGTTTCTAAAATATTTAGGAAAAGCCTTTTCTTTGAAAATCTTTTATAAAGCATCTTTGAAATTCTTTTATCTTTGAAATATTTCCCCCCAATAGGATATTGCCAAATAATCTTGAAAGTTTTCACTTGAAGACACATAGTTCGAAAAGGATTTTTCTCTCGTATAACAATAGTTCACCAAAACCATTTTAACATTTAAAACAAGTACTTTAAGTTAATGAGATTTTGGAAAAGAACACCAATCCCTTCATCTTCAAAGCTTATTAAGGTTTTTAATCCTTACAACGGTAGAGCACAGACACAAGTCTGGCTTAGCAAACTTTCAATCAACAGCAGTACATATTATCAGTTCAATGCTAATATCACAGTTGAAAGCAGTTCATCACATATATGCATTATACCATTTAGAACAAGTACAGTTCAACATCAGATAATAGCATAACAGTTCAAGTACATTAGTTAATCAAGTAAGCTCAATCAACATGTAAATATCCAATTAAACACATACACGCATGCATACAGTTATTGAATATCTTTAGGAAATCCCCTCTTACCTCAAGAAGGTAAGAGAATGCGAGAAAATAAACAGTTTCACGAACGTTCTTCAAGGTAGGTTAGGATGAAAGTCTAGGTTTCAAGACACAAGGTTCAAGGATTAGAACTCAATCGAGAGCTTAGGGCTAGAAGTTTCCAAAGCACATGCAGCTTAGGGATTTATGATCCTTAAGTGCTAAGAGTTTAAAACATGATTACTTAAAACAAAGTTGAACAAAAATCCCACCAAGTTACACCTTGATGGAGATTCGGCCTTGACCAATAAAATAGGCTAGGAACATTTAAAACTTCCAATCTCTTCGGTTTAGCATCCATTAATAGTAAGGAGCTCAAAACCATGATCACTTTGGAAAATGAAAAACGAAACACCCTAGGTCCATAACCTTTAAGATTCGGCCATCCTTGGGTTCTTATGATAAAAATCTTTAAATTCTTCCAATCTCTTAGACCTTTTAGCATCCAATAACTTATGGAGCTCAAATCTATGATCATCTTGAAAGCAACATAGTATTTTAAACAACAAAGTTCATAAGCACATAAAGTAAAAACAACATAAGCTTATAAATAATTAAAGTATAATGACATAAGTAAATGAATCATAAATGACATAAACATAAATGACATAAAGTAAATGACATAATGTAAATGACATAAAGTAAATGGCATAAATATAAATGACATAAAAGTAAATGACATAATGTAAATGACATAAAGTAAATGACATAAAGTAAATGGCATAAATATAAATGACATGAAAGTAAATGACATAATGTAAATATCATAAAGTAAATGACATAAAGTAAATGGCATAAATATAAATGGCATAAAAGTAGAGTAAAAATCTTTAAACTTTCCAATCACTTTAGACATAGCATCCTTTAACATAAAGGAGCCTTGGTCCATGATCATTTTGGGAAAAACAAATCTTTAAACTTTCCAATCACTTTAGACATAGCATCCTTTAACATAAAGGAGCCTTGGTCCATGATCATTTTGGGAAAAACAAATCTTTAAACTTTCCAATCACTTTAGACATAGCATCCTTTAACATAAAGGAGCCTTGGTCCATGATCATTTTGGGAAAACAAATCTTTAAATACAAACTCAAACTTGTAAAAGTTGAAACAAGATCCATCAAAACCATAGGCATGGTTCGGCCTCATTAGAAAGTGGAGGTTAGGAAACTTTGTTTTACACAACCTTTTAGTATGTTAAACTACAAGTAAATACAAGGCCATAGAAATTGGTTTTAACTCAAGGAGTTTTCTACCATTTTTGAGTGATTTTTGAAGATAAAAGCTCATAAATGACATAAAGAAGAAACTTTAGAAAAAGATGAAGTTTTTAAAGAAAAGAATACATGAGAGTATTAACCTAAGCAAGAGGAACAACTTTGATGAAGAACACTTAGTGAAAAGAAGAAGAAAAACTAGAGCTTTGGAAGCTTGAAGTTAAGAAAAAGGTGAAAACTTAAGGGTTTTAATGGAGTATGAGAAAGGAAAGTGATGAAGTGAAGTTGATGAGTGATATTTATAGAGGAAAGATGGAGGGGGCACGGTTTTGGAGAGGAAAGAAGAGAAGAAAGAAGAAGAAAGAAGGTGGTTGCTTGTAGAGAGGTTAAAGAGTTAAGGTGATGGGATGTGATTGGAGAGAGAAAGTTGAAAAGTAAGATTTTGGAATAAGTAAGGATTTACTTTTTCTTAGGTGTGTCATAAGCATTTAATGAGGCTTCCCATCAAGCCTTTTCTCATCCTTTAGGGTTCCTTTAACTGCTTAAATGCGTAACCGGTTGCACACCCGATCGTATTTTCTGGAGGTTTCGTCCGGATAAAATATTATATTTTATTCCCGGACAACAAAATTCGAAAATTTACCAAACCCACACAAAACATCATAAAAACACTAACTGTCTCGTTTACGAATTAAAATTTTGTTTCTAGCTCAGTAAACTATCTTTGGCAGAGAGAAAGCATGACCCGGTTTTCGTCTGAATTTTCGACCGAAAACTTTACTGTGACTTCATACAGTAAAACAACACAAGAAAATGATTTTATTTTAAATAAAATCATCCTCCGAATTTTATCAAAAATAAACACATTAAAGCATGTATTTACTTATAAAGAAGCATACGAAAAACAGGGTGTTACACCAACCGTGAAGATGGTAAAAAATAACTGAAATTTGCCTAAAAAAGCTTTTTTATAATATTCACCTAAAATCCCAAACACAATATTTTTTTTAAAAACAGCTGAAATGTATTAAAAGGCTGAATGGGAAAGATCATCTTTCCCAAACATGCTCTTAACAGGTAGGGATGTTCATCAACCGATCCAAACCGATTCAAACCACAAAAATCGAACCGAAAAACGAACAAATCGAAAACTAAAAAAATCAAAAACCGAAAAAACCGTATTTTTTCATTGGATTTGATCGGATTTTGGATCCTCTAGTGAAATCCAATCTAATCCAATCCAAACCGATTTGTTATATACAAATAATAATATTTTTTAAATTATAGTATTACTCATGCTTGAACATTGTTTTTCATACTTTTATGTCCCTTATTCTCTTTAATACTTTTGTTAGAATGACATATATGAGACTATTCACTACAAGAAAAAGGTTAATTAGCGACAGAATTTTTGCGACGGCCTGAAATCCGTCGCTAATTTTATGTTTTGCGATGGCTCAAATGGAATAAGAGATTACTGACGGAAGTTCCGTCGCAAATCTGTCAGTAACGTTCCCGCCATTTTACGCGAAATGTTGGCGCCAATTTGCGACGGGCATGGTCGTCGCTAATGTGCAAATGTTTATCCAAAGTCATTTGCAACGACCATATTGGTTTGCGACGGACCCTACTTTTGCGATGGTCATTCTCAATTTGTGACAGAATCATAATTTGCGACGGTGTAGCCGTCGCTAATATTAAAAGACCGTCGTTAATTTCCAATAAGTAACTCGAACAGTTTTATTCATCCCTCAGTTGTCATCTTCGCATTTTTCCTCCCTCAGTTGTTCTCTGCTCCATCTGGTTCTGGTTTTCTCCTCCCACCGCGTGACGCCCAAGC
Organism: Sophora flavescens; assembly: GCA_030762895.1. NCBI lineage: Eukaryota > Viridiplantae > Streptophyta > Magnoliopsida > Fabales > Fabaceae > Sophora > Sophora flavescens. Next base: position 183,941,052 of record CM061066.1, read on the forward strand.
ACCACCGCTCGCGCCGCCTTTGCAGACCCAGCAGGTGGGTTATTCATATCATATGCTTTGCTTGGATCTATAAGATACAGGTTATGTTTGATTTACAGTTGCAGACGTACTTTCCAAAACTAAGTTTGTCCTAAAGAAACTATATAGATACTTTGTCTCAAATGTATATTTGTAGTTTCTTATCCGTAAACCAAACATGCACAAAATCTTTGGATAAATTGGTGGTAGAGTCTCTAAAGTTTTAGTGCTTTATTTTTTTGAAGGTGATTCTGATCAATGGTATGTTTCCTGGCCCTCAACTTGACTTGGTAACTAATGACAATGTAATTCTCAACCTCGTCAACAAGCTGGATGAACCATTTCTTCTCACTTGGTGAGTTTCTCTATTTCCCAGTAATTCTTTTCCTACTTTAACTCGAAATTTTTGCTTTATGGTCTGTATAGTCTGCTTTAACTCAAAACCATATGTCAACTTCTTATGGGAATTTAAGGGAATCTATAGTCTCTTTCGCTGCTTCATCATGTTAAATTTTAACATCTTGGACGAAAATATGTTGAAAGGAAGGTAGCATTGGGGATATACAAGGATTTTACTGTTTTAAGTTCTAGAAGTATGGCAATATTTTAGTATCAATTGCTGTTTAAACTTTATAAAGTCATATTTTCATCATTTTGATAAATGGCATTCTTTACATTTACTAGATGTACAAAGATTTATGGAAAGTGGGTCACTGTCTCAGGGTTAGTGAATTTTTAGCTAGAAGAGCTGCATTGCTATTCAATAACTTAGAAGATTTGGACATCTTATTATATTTTAGTCAATGCCAGAAAGTAAAACACAAAGGGTTTTTAAGTTTTCTAAGGTATCTGACATTACTGTTTTTTTTTTGGGGCCTATAAATGGAAAGATTAAGATAATGACATAGCACAGAAATCTGCATTTTCCTAGTATCCTTATTCATAACATCTGGTTGTGTTTTTCTCCTCCCACCGCGTGACGCCCAAGCACCACCACTCGCGCCGCCTCTGCAGACCCAGCCCGAAGACCAGCAGCACCACCTCCTTTCCTCCACCGCCCATTCACTGCCGCGATGTACGCAATTCTGGTCGCATTCCTCATTCCCTTTCATTTTTTAAACTTTAAACTGTGTTCCTCATTCACTTTCATTTTTACATTTTTGAACTCTGAACCGCATCCCCTTTTTCCCTTTCATTTTTATGCGTAGGCACCCCCTCTCACGCAGCGACAGTGGGTTGATTTCTGGTTTGGATTCTTCTCCTCATAGTAAGGTTTGAGCATTTATCTATGTTTGCACATGTTGAGATTGTCACTTTGGCATTAATTTGTAGTCTCCATGTTCTGGTTGGTCTGTTGATGCTAACACTTGATGAGTTTATTTTTGCCTGTACTAACTTTTATGCTCTTTAAGATAGTTTAGAAATCTTAATTCAATGTCCTGAGATATAAGAATATTATGTGAAACTTGATGTGAAAAATGATAAATTTGTTAAAATCTGGTTTGTTGATACTTTCACTGTCGTGACTAGTCTCTATATGTGTTAAATGTTGGTTGATGAGTTTGATTCCTTTTACTGAAAATAATTTGGCTTTGAATTTGATTGCTTGATTGTACACTAAGCATACCACATGTAAATCCCAAATGGAAATCATATATGGACTCATTAATTATCTCAGACGGGATAATAGTTCAATATGTTCACTTTGATAACATGTCAATTATTTCGGTAAAAAACTTGAATTGAATTTCCCTTAGGTGTGAGGGTGAAGGACTTTTTTTTTCCGCTTCAGCTGTTTGAATTCTTCTAAGAAGGGTTAGAATTTCTCTTATTGTATTCTTTGTTGTGGAAATATGTTCTAAATTTCGAAGGATTTGTTTTAAGGAGGTTTGAACTTGAATGAAGACTTAATTTCAAAATGACTGTGGATTTTGTTAGCTTTATAAAAACTGATTTGGGCTAGATATTTAGAAGAGTGTTTCTTTTTTTTACAAGATACAAGTTATTGGAAATAAGCAATTTGTACTTGTATATGATACATGACCAACATCTATTTTTCTGGTTTCAACATGTTAACAGGTGCAAAACCATTATTTTGTTTCTCTCTTCTTCAGTTTTGTGTTGGATGGTTGTTCTTATCCAATGGCATTTAGATATCGTTATTTTTCATGGTGAGTTTCAGTAAATTTAATGAGAAGAGTATAGTTAGGATCATCACTTATTAAGCTTCTTTTATGCTACTGTATGATTTTCCAGCTGTGATTTGAATTCAGCAGTCCTTGAGGATGGTTTTGTCCTGAACTCCGTTTTTATTTGAATTCAGCTGTGATTTGAATTCAGCTGTGATATGAAAACATGATATGCTTAGATTTTAAATTAGCTTTTGTATATATTAGATTTTAAAGTGATTCCTACAGTCAACTTGCTACTAAGAGCCTCAAATTAAATGGCTTCAATTGGAGACCAACCATGTTAACCAGATATGCTTAGATTTTAAATTAGCTTTTGTATATATTAGATTTTAAAGTGATTCCTATAGTTTCTTTTACTCCCGAGTCATGAGATTTTAAAAGTTGGCTTTTGTATATATCTTGATGAACTTGAAACTGATGATAGTTTCCGGTCCAGTAAATTAATTCACATATTTTTGAAATTTGGTTCTCCAGTTAGAGTTTTGTTTCTTCTAAAAAATCATTGATCTTTATATCTGGCTACATTTTGCCTTCAATTGTTCAGCACTGATGAAGAATGATGGTTAAGTGGTTTATGTGTGGGGTGTGTGTATATTGTACATATTGTCTCCTATATGTATCCAATTTGTTTGATGAAAGATTTAAAAGACCTTTTTGTTGTTGATCTAACACTATTCAGCATTATGATATTGGTGAAACTCTTGTTGGCATTGCTAGAATATGAAGACTTAGAGTCTTAAAAAACAATTTATTTTCTTGAATCTGTAGCCACTTAAAATAGTTGATTGATGTTTGATCTTGGAAAGAGAGAAATCTCTATCTTTGATTTCAAGTAATTTGGGTCCAAATAAATGTTAAGTTAATAGTGTCACTAAAATTAAAGGTTGATTATACTTGTAATAACATGAATCCTTTGATTTTAATATGGTCCACTTGGCGTTGGTGTCCTTTCCTACTAGCTTGAGTAGAAGAACTTTGCTAAGACTAGCAATACCCATAGATAAGGAAAGAAAGCTAGTGTTGCTCTCATTCTAATTGGTAAGTGATTTTAATTACTTTTTCCTTGTGGTTTAATGTAGTCTATCTCTTGTGTATAGACAATGGGTTTAAATACCCACTTTCATGATGATTTTTCAATAATTGATTGGGTGTTAGTCCGCTATGTTTTGGCAATGATGTAAATGGATACTAAAATTAAGTTGAAATTTTGCATCATTAATTTTTGTTCCATATTTAATCTCATAATTGTTGCATATATTTGTTTATGAATTAGTTCTGGAGAGTCACGTTCGCTGAGAGAGTAAGAACGCGACTGTGAGGTTCAACAACAAAGGAAAGTCGCTTCCAAGCAAACAAAGCAAGAGAAGGTGTGTTTTTTTCGTTAATTGAGATAATTTTTGATATTGATTTGATCATTTTTTGGTGCACCTTGATGTGGAGATTGTAATTGTTTTTGTAATATAATGTCTTTTGATTAATGTCTATAATCTGTTTGTTGAATCACCTAAATGCTTTTAGGTTGGAATGTGGTCATGTTATAGGTGGTTGTGTTAGTTTTCTTTTGATATTAATGGCTGAATTGGTGAGTAGCTTGAATCATAATCTCTTCTTGTGTTGAATGGAATATGAATTTTCTTTATTGGTTTTGTGTATTTTTGACAGGGTTATGACTATCAATATTATATTAAATGATCCTTATATCTTTTTGTTCACTTTTGCCTATATCTATTAAGTGTTTTAAGTTTTAAGTTTCTTGCCTATATTATATTAAATGATTCTTATTCTTGTAATGTTGTTTATGTTTTGTTTCAAGTATGTTAGGGATATTATAAATTGTCTTTATAATAAAGATTTATTTTATAGATGAGTTGATCGTCGAGAAAAACCTTAGTTACCTGTTTGAGGCGCAATATTTTAGAGCACGTGTACTGTTGCAAGTCATTGTGCTCTTGATATTGGACCTCAAATTGTCCAAGTGGGACAGTTTGAGAAAAAACTTTTTCTTTACTAGTATGATAGCTATTCATTAATTCTTATGTGATATATCTGATGAAAATTTGGTCTGACGCATTACCATTTGTTCTCTGAGTACATACTTGATTGTGATATCTCACCCTGGTCAAGTCATGTACTTGGAGACCAATGGGAAATGCTGCTGAAATTTCGTCAGATATGAGACATGAGAAGTGATGAGTAACTATTATACTAGTGTTGAAAAAGGTTTTTCTTGAATGGGATAGGGCCATACCAAACAAAGAAATGGAGCAGTTCTGCGAGTTTGCCCAAAATAGTTTTTCATTATAGTTATATTTTTTTGGCGCAAATGCAGAGGATGGAATTTGTTCCTTTGAATTGTACTTGGATGTATGATAGGGTTTATCCACGTATAGGGGGATTAAAACAATCTTTCTTAGATGGTGTTGAAGAATTTATTACCAAGGCAAGTCAGCAAGATACTTATAACAATGAGGGGTTGATTAGATGTCCTTGTGTGAAGTGTGACTGTACCCGAATTAAGAATGTAGACGGTGTGAGGGTCGACCTGTATAAAGTTGGGTTTAGGCCTAATTACTGGATTTGGACAAATCATGGAGAAGAAATTCCGCAATTTGATTTTGGCATTGACCAGAATTGCACCGGTGGTTCAAGTAGTGGTGCAGAAGCTGGATATGGAGATCATATTGTTTCCATGGAGGAGATGGTGTGTGACGCTCTTATGATGTCCGGGTCGTTTGAGTCCAATAATACAGAAGAGCCTCCTAATGCAGATGCACAAAAATTTTATAATCTCCTCACAGAGGCAAATAAGCCTTTGTGGGAAGGGTCCCCCGACTCGAAGTTATCGATGTGTGTTCTACTGTTGTCTGCCAAATCCAATTGGAGCATACCCGAGTTAGGCTTGGATTTCATTGCCAAAATGGTTTTGGCCAGGACGCCTTTCAAAAGAGGATTACCCAACAATTATTATGATGCGAAGAGGTTAATGTCCAAGTTAGGATTGGAGTCCAAGAGGATTGACTGTTATCAGAATGGGTGTATGATCTTTTACGATAATGAATTTGACAAAAATGATGGCGCATTGGTTGAGTGCAGATTTTGTCACGCACCAAGGTATCGTCAGCGCAACGCAAGTAGAAGTAATCTGAAACCAGTTCTGGTAAAGTCGATGTTCTACTTGTCAATCATTCCTAGATTACAGAGGATGTTTGCATCGATGCAGACTGCAGGAAAAATGACATGGAACCATGAGAATAGGAGGAATGCAGGAGTGTTACGCCATCCTTCTGATGGTGAAGCATGGAAGCACTTTGATCGGGTGCATCCGGATTTTGCCGTTGATCCTCGTAATGTACGACTTGGGTTATGCTCGGATGGCTTTACCCCATATATCCAAGCCTCGGCATCACCTTATTCATGTTGGCCCGTTGTTGTTACCCCTTACAATCTTCCTCCCGAAATGTGTATGTCAAAGCCATATATGTTCTTGACTTGCCTGATTCCGGGTCCATCTAATCCAAAGGCAGGCATTGATGTATACTTGCAACCTTTGATTGATGATTTGAAGAGGTTGTGGAATGGTGTTATGACGTACGATATTTCCCGAAAACAAAATTTTACAATGAAGGCAACGTTGATGTGGACAATTAATGACTTCCTTGCGTATGGCATGTTGTCTGGCTGGGGGACACATGGGAAGCCTGCATGCCCGCATTGTATGGAGCATACAAAGGCATTTACCTTAAAATACGGGGGGAAGTCGTCCTAGTTTGATTCGCATCGCAGGTTCTTACCGAACGATCATCAATTTAGAAGGAATAAGAATGCCTTCAAGAAGGGGGTTGTTGAAATGGATGGACCGCCTCCGAGGTTAACACCAGAACAAATTTGGAGTAGAATCAGGGACTTGCCAAAAGTGACTGAAGCTGGGGTTTCCAAATTAGATGGTTACCGACAATGGCATAATTGGACAAAGAGGAGTATTTTTTGGGATCTTCCTTATTGGAAAGATAATTTATTGAGGCACAATCTTGATGTAATGCACATTGAAAAAAAATTCTTTGACAACATTTTCAACACTGTGATGAACGTGCATGGCAAGACCAAAGACAACGATAAGGCTAGAATGGACTTAAAGTTGTACTGCAGGAGACCGGATTTGGAGCTGAGACATCAGGATAATGGGAAGATGTACAAGCCAAAGGCCTATTATACATTGACTATCCAGGAAGCAAGGTTAGTTTGCCAATGGATAAAGGGGCTCAGGATGCCTGATGGTTATTCTTCTAACTTGGCAAGATGTGCTGATGTTATAAAAGGCAAGTTGCATGGGATGAAAAGCCATGATTGTCATGTGTTTATGGAGTGCTTACTTCCTATCGCCTTCGGTTCGTTTCCCCCCCATGTTTTGAATGCCCTTACTGAAATAAGTCAATTCTTCAAGGACTTGTGTTCTGCAACTTGAAGGGAAGACGATTTGACCAGGATGGAACAAAACATTCCACTCATTTTGTGCAAGCTGGAGAGAATATTCCCCCCGGGCTTCTTTGATTCAATGGAGCATCTTCCGATTCATCTTGCATATGAAGCCAGACTTGGTGGTCCAGTTCAATATAGGTGGATGTATCCATTTGAAAGGTAATTTAAGTATCACAGTTATTGATCCACTTTCATGCATATTAGTTAATTAATAATAACCTCGTCATTTTTCAATAGATTCATGGGCGAGTCAAAACGATCGGTGAAAAATAAGGCTAGGGTTGAAGGTTCGATATGTGCGTCTTACTTACACCGTGAGACAATTCATTTCTGCTCTCATTATTTCAAACACATGGTTTTGTCTCCAACAACTAGAAGGAACGAAATGGAAAATGAAAGTGGAAGACTACCTGGAACCTTATCAATTTTTTGTCTTCCCGGTCGTCATTCCGGAAAGGAGTTGACAATTATTTAACAGAGGCAGAGTGGAACTCAGCTCATGTTCATGTATTGATCAATTCCGCCGAGGTTAAACCATACCATGAGTAAGTATGAGCTTACTTATAATTTTTATTCATTCGATAGCATATGTCAATTTTCATTGATGTTATCCATATATGTTTAGTGCATTCTTGTCTTCTCGTGATGCATCTGCTCGTACTCATGAAGATTTTCCAAAATGGTTTAAGCAACAAGTAAGTATCTTCCCATTTATCATTCTGTTATTCACTATAATGTATGCGGATAAAAACATATATCGTTAAACTTTGTGAATAGGTTTACAATGAGGTACCTACTGTCATTAATCAACATTTACGAAACTTGGCTGACGGTCCTCTGACACAAGTCAAAGAATGGCACACATACTTCGTGAATGGGTACAAATTTCATACTCAATCATGGACAGAAGACAAAACAACAATAAATAGTGGTGTTTACGTAAAGGGTGAGCCAGGCGGAGTTGCAGATGACTTTTATGGTGTCATACAACACATATATGAGTTGTCATATCGTTATTTAGATTACCCTAAGAGAATAGTGTTGTTTTATTGTAATTGGTTCGATCCATCTAGTAGAGGCACTAATTTGAATAAAAAAATATAATATTGTGGACATTCAAATGAGTAGAAGATATCATATGTTTGATCTGTTTATCATGGCACATAATGTGAGACAAGTATATTACGTTCCTTATCCAGCAACTCAAACAGAAAAACGAGGTTGGTGTGTTGCAATCAAGACAAAACCAAGGGGTCGCATTGAAATAGATGTTTCAGAGTTGGATGAGCCATATCAAACGGATGAAATTTCACATGCAAATGAGGTCATTAAAGTTGAACCAATCTCAGGTTTACAAGACACACAAGTTGTAGGGGAAGAAGTGGATACCTCCAGCTTGACATCAAATCAAGTCATTTCGGATGAAGATGTTGAAGAAGCAGAATCAACAGAAGATGAAGAAGATGAAGATGGCTATGAATATGACACTGGCTCAAATTCTGAATAACAATTACTTTATTTATTTTAGTGATATATTTTGTATTAAGTTGTATTGTCATTGTCATAACTTTAAGTTCATTATGATTAGCATCATTTTCCATTATTTACAAATGTGTGTTTGTGCTTACTTTAAGTTAATTATTATCACCATCAATTTCCATTATTTGCAAATTTGTGTTTTGGTTACTTTTAATTAATTATTATTAGCATCATTTTTCACTATAGACATGACTGATGGTAAGGGAAAGGGTAAGGCACCTGTTGGAGGGGCACGTCGTCGTGGTCGACCCCGCTTTGTGACACGGACAGTCGATGACGGATTCGTGTCCCTCCCGTCTACATCTGTTACACTACACCCACCGCTCACACCCATGCCTCCACATGATATGGCACCGGCACCCCCACCTGTTGCTCCTACACCATGTCCATCGCCCACACCCGTGCCTACACATGTTCTGACACCTCCCTACCGAACTGTTGCTCCAGACACTGAGTTCATGGACACCTCCATTGGGATCACGATGATGCCCACCCCAAGGATTCCGACTCAGACCCATGGAGACAATTCCAGACAACCAGATGCATCAGGGGTGGATTTGCCTATGGACGGTGATCATCAGTCTAATGGTGACGACGAGGAGACTTATGGATATTCCTCGCCTATATCATCAGATGATGAGGAGATCGAGGTTATGTCAGATGGCCGAGTTATTATTACCCCGACCGGTAAAGGGTAAGAAAGATCTCAAATATTGTTATTTTATTATTGAGTGCAGATTTTATATGTATGTGTATTGATTGTTCTCATGTTCTATTGATAAGGTTCCTTCCGTCGAGAAAATCTGCAGAGGCCGTCACGTATGCAGTTACATCTCAGTTTGATCGGGCCTGGAAACATTGGAGTGAGCTTGAGGATCAGGATCGGGATCGATTCTTTGCGGCTTTTAAGGTATTTTGTACTTTTGAATTTACTTCCATTTTTTAGTTACTTTTAATGTTTCTTTAGTTTATTATTATCCTAAAAAATATTATATTCTCCTTATTTACAGGAGAAGGCTGCTTGGAGAGTAGAGCACTCCACTGATGTAGAGATAATTTTTCATCAAAAGCGAGCAAACGCTCTCCAGAGTTGTTGATGAGATATCGAAAAAAGGGACACGGCGTCCAAAATAGTGTTTCCCACCCATTTGGGAGGAGCTATGTGCTTCTTGGGCTACACCTGAATTTAAGAAAAAAATCCACCAGGCAAAGCTCAACGGGGCCTCGGAAAAGGGTGGGAGCACCGCTGCGGCGGCAGATCGAGTAATGGAGCATGCTCGACGCCTTGTAAGTTCCAACATCATATTTTGTTAATTCATTAGATGTCTGGCTATTAAGGTAGTGTAACTTCAAATATGAACAAGTTTTTTTTTTGGTGCAGGCTAGGGAGCTTGGCCGTAGAGTCAAGCCGGTTGAGCTTCATGCCCGAACTCATACTAGGAAGGGTACCGGCGAGTATGTAGATGAGCGCTCTAGACGCACTCGGGTGATTTACATGTCTCTTTGTTGGAAATTATTCTTATTTTATATTTAATAATTATGGTCATTTTGTATGATGATGTGCATCAATTTTAATGACAGGAGGACTATCGTGATAAGTTATCTCAGGTTCGGTCTCAGGCAGCATTATCTTCCCCTTCCACCACACTTGACCCAGAGGTGGAAGCCCAATTGGAGTTGCGAGGCATGGGTCGAGGTTCTTTGGCGGTAAGAACAAGGGTCGCATATACGGTATGGTAGACCTAGCCGGTAACTATCGACGCGGGTGCTCCAGCATCTTCACTCAGCAGAGTCGAGCATCGTCCAGTACTAGGCCCCGCCAGTCTCATGAGTCTGCGGAGATGGTCAAGATGCGACAGAACTCATGTTGCGTTTAGGAACCAGCACCCCTCAGCCACAGTCGCAGCAGGACCAACACCTTCACAGCACCCCTCAGCCACAGCCACAGTCACCACCATCCCAGCCTAAGGGTCATCAGCAGACCAGTGACGAGGATGATCAATCCTTTACAAATTTGTTAATGCGGGGCTATAGAGAGGGTTATTAGTTTTTTTAATATTAGATTTTATTTTGTATGATGTATGCACTCTGTCAAAACAATTTGCTTTTATTTATGAATTACATTTATTGTTTAAAATTATTATTCATTTATCATAATATAGTCTAAATTATAATTAATATAAAAAATAACTAATGTTTATATTAATTTTGAATTTTATATTAAATATTAAATAATTAATTAAAAATAATTCATATTTTAAATAATTAATTAATAAAAAATTAGTTAATTAAATTATTTAGTTTTATAAAAATGTGTTGCAATTTGCGACGGCTTTTCCGTCGCTAATTTATGTTGATTTGCGACGGTTAGGCCGTCGCTAATTTCTATAATTTGCGACGGCCATGCCGTCGCTAATTTCTCATAATTTGCGACGGCTAAGCCGTCGCTAATTAGCTACGGTCATTTAAAAAAACCGTCAGAAACTGTTTGCGACGACCCGACATGTGACGGATTTGTGGCCGTCGCAAATCCGTCAAAAACATGTGTTTTGCGACGGATTTAAGCTGTTTGCGACGGCCTTTGGTCCTCGCTAAATTCATTTTTTCTTATAGTGATTTAGAATATTAATGTCTTGAAGTTATATTTTGCAAAAAGTTTTAATACATAACATATATATACTTAATTGAGTAAATATGAAAAATAGGAAATCAACCAAGTAAATTTGAAAAATAATTAGCTATAATTTATTTGTAGCCGATTCAAAGAAAAAAATAGGATAAGTGAGAGTAGACATATAGAATTAAAATAAAAGAACATTTAATATAAAAGAACGTGTTAAAAAATATCAATAGTTATTTTTTCTCAAACTCCCAAATTTAAATTTTGCCAAGAATTCTCTAGAATTTTCCTCCATCGTCATCAAATCAAATAATGGTTAATGAGGAATAAATAGTTTATGTCTTTTATAAAGGTTCTACCGTTCTATAATATAAAGAGATGCTAAAATAAGTATTGAGCACCTTAAATTAGTTCACTTAAATGAAGATTATCTTTTGTCCACTGTTAAATAAGTAAAAATGACACTTGACATAAAAAAAATATATGACAAAAACCGAATTATCCAATCCAATCCAAACCACATATTATCGGATCGGATTTTTTTATGGAAGCAAATTGATCCAATCCAAACCGCACGTTGTAAAAGTCATTGGATCGAATGCCTTTTTAACTCAAAACCGATCCAATCGAATCCCCGAACACCCCTATTAATAGGCTTGGAAGTAGAAGGAATGACCTTTCCCTGTTGTTGGACAATCAAGACCCGAGTCCAATTAAAGGATCAAATATAACCAATCGGTGCAAGAAATAGAACCATTAAAAAGCTAACATCTAACCCGAAAATTTAGCGAGCGCACGTGGATATCTATTAAGTGTGTGTTTGGATGAACGTTTGACAAACGTGATTTTGGATGAAATAGATTTTGTAGAATTGATTTCAATACAATTGAGTTTGAAGTAAAGTGATTTTTGTTTGGATGTTTTTACTTTGAAAGCAAGTTTGATGTAAAACCTAGTGTAATTTTTCAATTCAAAAGCAGAAGCTACTCTAAGCTGCTTCTGGTAGAATCAATTCTGGATACAAAATTGATTCCACAAACGTGTTGCCAAACATCTCTTTTATTACCAGAATCACGTTTAACAGGTGCAGAAGCACTTCTGGTGCCTCTAGAAGTGGAACCAAACACACACTAAATTTTCAAAAATGCAAAAAAAGAAGAAGAAGAAGGCAATTTTTTTTTCAACAAATAGAATTTCACAACTCTAAATACTTAAAATAAATATAACAACGTTACAACTCTCAATACCCACCTTGCCTCGTTCAATAAGTGTGTATAAAAATTCGCCCCACATACTTGTGGGAAAAAATAACTATCTTCCGAATCTAACCCTCAATGAATTCGTGGATATTTTTGCCACGCCCCGCTACAACAAGAAAAAGCATGCTTCACTAGATGGGCCATTACTTGGGCCACTCAACTTCCAATTAAGTGAGGTCAGAGCCTAATTAAGAAAAATAAATGGGACTTTAATTGTGTACTTAGGACAATTATGTAATTTAAATTTTACGAGGTATTTATATGCTTTTAGATGCAAAAATGTGGTCACAATGTCATACCTTCTGCTATATTCTTCACAATTTTGTTGGTTTGATCTTGAAATTCCATGCTTATACATTTATTTTCAATTGATTTTCTCTTGTTTCTCTAATTTATTGATTTGATTACATGAATGATGATTGATTTGGCTAATTTTTGTTTGTTTGTGCTATCTATGCTTAATTGTGAATCTAATTGAATTTTTGAATGATTTTATTGTTAATTATCATTGCTAATGAATAATATATATATAGAGAGAGAGAAAGAGAGAGACTTAGGGATCCACTTACTCCAGAGTAAGTTAAATATTCACTCAAGTTTTAAGTGTGATGTGATTTTTCACAATTTACACCAAGAGCAAGCTTATGGTTTTTAGCTTTTTGCCTATGGGTGCCCGTTAAAGATGATTTTGGTCGAGGAAATTGATCAGGTCATGTTCGGATAGCATAACTTGTAACTTTTTAGAGTGTTTTTATTGATACATGTTTTTCTATTTAAAAAAATATTATTTGAGTAAGCTTAAATAAATAACCTATTAACCCCAAAAGCTATTTTTAGTTTTTTTATGAAGCTATTTGTTTAACTTTTTAGAAAAGCCTTGTACAAAAGCCATTTTTCACCATGATTGGAAGTTGTTTTACATATTAATTTATAAGGTAATTTATATTCTCATCATAATTTGAAATTTCATGAAAATTGCAAATTTTTCATCTCTCACATTCAATTCACTCGACTTTAAAGATTTTAGAAGCGTTTCTTTAAGTATATATTCAAATACTAAATAACTTGGGCGGGGAGTGGTCGCCGGTACAAGAAGGCACGAACAAGGAGCGGCTCCTGGCAGGCTTCTAGGCGGAGGGGCACATGAATGAACCGATTACACACCCGAATGAGAGGGATCCTGAGACTGTGTAGGTATGGGACTATACAGTTGAGGATGGCTTATAAGAATTGATTGGTACTACCCATATCAACAAGATGCATCTTCTTTTCCGTAGCCCGTCACTTAAGAACTCCACAGTTAAGCGTGCTTGACTTGGAGCAATTCTGGGATGGATGACCTCCTGGAAAGTTTTCCTAGGAAGCGTATGAGTGGGGACAAAGCACACTGAAAAGGCCCGTGTTGGTTTGTGGGGACAGTCGTCAATTCATAAAGCAGTTAGGGATGTTACACGCACCGGGAAGTTCTTCAAGCAAGGTCTTTTCGCGATGCACATAATCTTATTAATATAGATTTTCCTATATTTTGTGACACTGAAGTTTTTGTCTTTTAAACGTGTCTATGTTTTCAACAGCGAGGGTAGAGAAAGGGGAAAGAGAGAGAGAAAGGAGAGGGGAGAGAGAGGTAGAGAATATTTATTCTTTAAAATAATTTTTATGGATGGATTGGATATCCATCTATAAAAAATTTGTTAATGGATGGATTGAATGTATTTTATTAAATGGATCATGGATGGATTGAATTTTTTTTAATGAATTTTTAATGGATCATAATGGATTAATGGATCGTTTTCAATCCATCTATTACAATTCGCATAAAATTTATCCAATCCATCCATTTGCCATCCCTACATAACCAGTATCCTAAGAGTATTGATTAAGAATTTTAAAGATAAAAAAATCATATTATAAAGTGTAATCTTAACCAATGTTCAAGAGCACTGATTATCATTTGGCAATGTTTTTTAATGCTTTTTTTGGTATTTTTTTTTAAGAAATGTTGAATGAAGAGGATTAAGATATTGACCAATAGAAAGTTGAAAGCAAGCGTGATGATAATACACAATGAATGTTCCTTCGCGTAACAGCCATACAAATTTGAATAATCCCTTTGTCCTTTTGTCGTCTACCAGCGTTTGGAAGCTGATAATCTGTTTCGTAAAAACTAACGGATAACGAATAAGCTAACGGATAGTGGATAACGGATAAGTTGGTTAATAGCCGATTAGCTATCGGATTAGATTTGAAGTGTTTGATAAAACTAACGGTTGGACTGATAAATATAAAATGATATAAAAGGATATGTTAGTATTTTTTATATAAATTATATGTATATATATATATATATATAATTATTTATATTATTTATTTTAAAATAAATATCACTTTTAGTATTTTATTTTATTTTAAATTATTTATCGTTTAAAAATTTTAAATATTAATTTAGATTTAATTATTTTTAATAAATAAAATGGAATAATAAAAATTAAATTATATACTGATTTGATTTTTATATAAATTTTATTTTTTTATAGATAAAAATACATTTTCTACTTTTTCTATCTTAAAGTGAAATTAATTCTTATTTATATATTATGTTAAATGATTAATATTTTATTTTATAATTAAGGATAAGATATGGATTTAATTAAGATAATAGGGATAAAAATAAAAGAAAAAATATAAGCTATATGCTAACGCTATAAGCTCAAACGTTACTTAAAGTAACGTCTGGAGAAAATATTATATGTTAGTAAAAAAATACTATATATTAATTTTAAAAACGATTACTAGACGGGATTACTTTTCCTTCCGTTATACACTATCTCCCAGACGATAGCGGATTTGTGATCCAAAGGTACCTAAATCTGTGCCGTGAACTACAACGTAGTGCAAGCGTTATCTAAGGAAGCAAAGGCACTGAATGACACCATTGACTCATTGACGGGGTTTTTTTTTTTTTCCATTTCTTAGCCGCGAAGCACCCTTTACTATATAAACAAAGGAAACCCCGATCCACTCCTACAACTGCAACTTCAAGCAAGAAGCCAAAAGCATCATTGGATCATCAATCGAATTTTGGTGCCACCAACTGTAGAATATGGTGGTTCATTCCATTCTTCCTCTTCTCATTTCGAAAGAATATTCTAAATTTGTTCATTTATGTAGCTCCTTAATTCTTACTATGTCTCTTTGCCAACTTATTATTATTATTTTTTTTGTTGGGTTTCTTGTGCGTCAATTAATTATCCTGCGTGGTGCTAAGGATTCCAACCCATGCACAACTAGTTAAGCCTAATGTAGTTTGGCAAGAGGAAAATCATGAAATAATAGGATTATCAAGTACATGTACGTTTTAGTTAGCTTATTTAGTAGATAATTTTTTCCTTTATTGTTTTTAAAAATAATCTAATAAAATAGTTATGATTTATTAATTTATTTTAACCTATAATTAATAAGTGATATTATAGGTAAAAGAAAGTTTTTTTAACGCCAAATTCAACCTTTAAAATTGTAAATTGATAATGCCCGAGTTCTTTTATGAATAACTTGTCAAAGAGAGCATGTATATGTGGGTCTCAAAAATACATATGAATTTGAATGAAATTAAGGACATGGTATATGATTGTTAAGCTCGAAAGACCATTCTCAAGTAACTCATATTATTTGAAATTGTATCAAATTATTGTTATCAATCCATCTTACACGTATTATTAAATTTCTTTCTAGATTAAATAATATAGTGTGCCTTTACAATGATTGCTTGATCTTAAAAAGGTAAACTCAATCAGTGAATACAAGCTATTTTGTCGTCATGTTTTTTAAATTTTTTTTTCAAAAATTCATTACCTTTATTACGGAAAACAACTTTTTACATTTTGTCAAAAAAAAAAAATCTTTTTGCATAATATTTTTTGGTGCATTTCTTAATTGCCATGCATGCTTTAGCTTAACGATGAAATGTGTCAACTGGGAACTAATATACTTATTACTGCTTCTTATGATTTTGATTCTGCAGGATCAGACTGGCTCCCTTGAAATTGAGGTATTGCTAGTTTGCTACTTTCTAAATTATCTATTTCATTTATATTTTTCATTCATTTCTATTCAAATTTCGTTCTTCATTACAACTACTATTTTAACATTTTCCTGCTAATTATTTCTGGATCAGCATGAATTTGTTCAAAACTCCGAAAGAGTGAAATCTGTTTATCTGCATCCAACTAAGCCATGGTAATGACACTTCTAATCGACTTATTTAATACGTATTTTGTTATGAGTCCCACATTGAGTAGATAATGATGCTCAATGTGATACTTAAGTCATGAGTCTCTCCCACCTAAAGGAATAGTATTTTGGGTTAGTCCCTCCATATGGGCTTAAGTCATAACATTGGTGTTTTCGTTGAGAGTTGAGCCACGGAAATGGCTATCTATAGGCTGGATTAAGGTGCAACTGAACACTGATAGGTGAGTGCCTAGAGGAAAGGGCTACCATCGGGTCAGTGTCGATAAAGTGAAAGCCGTCGTGGACGTTGTGGGGGGCATGAGGCTCTCCCACCTAATGGACTAGTCTTGGACTCTCCTCATGAGCTTAATTCATAACATATTTCTGCAAAACTAAAGAACTAGAAACAAATGACCCTGTCTATGTAAGATGAGAAAAAAATCCTCAGTAACTTTCCATGTATAAAACTGAAGTTTATCAGACTTTAGGCAGCAGTAAAAATGTTAATTTTATTGTTAATTTGTTATCTTTGCTTTGTACAAGTACTTATATCCCGTACTTTTCTCATGCAGGATTCTAGTGGGTTTGTATTCAGGAACTATTTCTATTTGGAACTATCAGACAAAGGTAAACGATTACATATGAAGCCTGCACTTAAACATTAGAATTGGTAGTTATTCTGTATCTGCATGTGTCTCTCTTTTTATGAGGTTATTGTAGAATTTTGAGGTAGGACTTGGAAATTTGTTGTTAACCATTGTTTTGATACTATGGCAGTCTGAAGAGAAGTCTCTCAAGATCAGTGAATCACCAGGTAAATGTCATAATTCGACAGAGCCAGCACTTGTGCAAGTTGTGTAAACAATAAATTTCTGCCTCCTTTTTATCTTATGTTTTCTGTGTTTTTAACTTTTTGTTAATGCTTGCAGTCAGATCAGCAAAGTTCATAGCTAGGGAAAACTGGGTTGTTGCAGCAACTGATGACAAGTATATTCGTGTCTACAATTATAACAAAATGGAAAAGATAGCAGAATTTGAGGGACACAGAGATTATATTAGGAGTTTAGCTGTGCATCCTTCTCTGCCATATGTGTTGTCAGCTTCTGATGATCAAGTTATAAAGTTGTGGGATTGGAGCAAAGGTTGGGCTTGTCATAGGACCTTTGAAGGGCACTCACATTATGTGATGCAAGTGGCATTTAACCCAAAGGATCCAGATACCTTTGTTAGTGCATCCCTTGATGGCACCTTGAAGGTATCCTTAGTGCCCTTAACTGCAAATCTCACAAATATGTTTTCATTTCATTAAATAGCACTTTGCTTCAATTGTATCTTATTTTGTAGATTTGGAGTCTTGATTCCTCAGCTCCAAAATTTACTCTGGATGGACACTTGAAAGGAGTGAATTGTGTTGATTACTTCATAAGCAATGATAAAGAATATATTTTAAGTGGTTCTGATGATTACACTGCCAAGGTTTGCATATCAATAACTCCTTAGTCTTCTCTTTTTTTCTTTTCAGTGAGATATTTTACATCAAGGCCCTGTTTGGATAGCACAGCTTACAGTTTATTAGAGCTTCTATACTTACATAAGTGTTTTAATGTAAAAAAATAATGGTGTTTGGATAAGCTTAAATAAGTAACTTATCGACTCCAAAAAAATGTTTTTAACTTATTTTGATAAGTCTTTATTTTCTGATTTATTGAAAGACCTTTTGTCAAAGCTTATATAGAAAGTTGTTTCGTATATTTTATAGATTCTAAAAGCCTTTTTTCAACAGGTGTGGGATTATCATTCTAGGAGCTGTGTACAAACACTTGAAGGACATGGAAACAATGTTACAGCAGTATGTGCTCATCCTGAGCTTCCTATAACAATAACAGCTTCAGAGGATTGTACTGTTAAAATATGGGATGCTGTCACATACAGGTACTTCATTTGTTATATTTTCTCTCCTTTTTTTTGGGATAAATCCCATAACGGACAAATTTTCAGTTAGCAGGTTCTCATAAGAAATTTTATTTAATATAGTGTGTTAAAGAAACTTTGAACTTTCTGGTGGTTCACATTTTTAACTGGTGCCATTAACTTGCAGGCTTGAGACCACATTGAACTATGGTCTTGAGAGAGTATGGAGCATTGGACACAAGAAAGGAACATCTCTGTAATTATCTGAAACTGCCTTTGAATCTCAACAGAAAAAAAAAAAACTGGTTACTTTTCCTTACTGACTGGCTTCACATTATATCTCCTGCAGGCTTGCTTTTGGTTGTGACAAAGGATTCATTATCGTTAAGGTGAACCTCCAAGCTGCCAAATGAATCAAGATAGAAGGGCAAAGTAAACTGCTTAATCAGACTATGGAAGGAAGACTGTGTAACCTTTCTGTTTTTGCTGCTGCTGAAATTACAATCACAAGGGACAACTCCAAAATAAAAGGCTCTCTTCTGGTAGCCAGAAGAGAGTAGTTATGCTGAGCTTAGCTACAAATAGAAATAAAATGTTCCTCTGCAGTGAATTTGTCTCTAAATAAGTGAGAGTATATCTATCTTTAGATATTTTTATGCGTCTAGACTCTACACACTTTATGCTATTATGCACTTGTTTGTATCTTTTTGAAGTTATTACTGGATTAAATTAGTTTAGTATATACTATAGGCCTTCATCATGACTCTGTTGAGTCTGTTCGTGTTGTAATAATATAGTGTGATCGCTTGGTGATTTTCTTTCTTGTAAACTTGCAAATTTGTAATTCAAAATAAGCCCATTATTGCACACTTAAATAAGATTTCATCCAAAGCAATCTTCAAGATTTACCAAATTTTTAATTCAAATTTTTACTACTGCTTACATCGTTAGGATATTGATTATATAATCAGCAAAAAAGTCTTACAAAACTATTCAAATATCAACAACAACAACAACCAAGCTTTATCCCACTAGGTGGGGTCGGCTACATGGATCATACGGCGCCATAATGTTCTATCATGAATCATGTTAACAGTTAAATCATTGGCCTCCAAATCTTTCTTAATAGTTTCTCCTATAGTTTTTCTTGGCCTACCTCTGCCTCTAGCTATTGGATTGCCCTCCACTTGATTCACTCTCCTTACTACAGAATCTAAAGGTCTCCTCCATACATGCCCAAACCACCTAAGTCGAGATTCAACCATCTTTTCTACAATAGGTGACACCCCAACTCTCTCTCTAATGCTATCATTCCTAATCTTATCACGTCTAGTTTTTCCGCTCATCCAGCGCAACATTCTCATCTCTGCTACATTGATTTTACTCTCGTGTTGATTTTTTACCGCCCAACACTCCGTCCCATACAACATCGCCGGTCTAATAGCTGTACGGTAAAATTTTCCCTTTAGCTTAAGAGGTACCTTTTTATCACACAAAAAACCCGAAGCCTTCCTCCATTTCGACCACCCTGATTGAATCCGATGGTTTACATCTCCCTCAATTTCTCCGTCATTTTGTATAATAGACCCAAGATATTTAAACCGTGTGACTTGTGGTATGTTGTGGTCTCCAACTTTCACCTCTAAGCTAGAGGTGTTTCGCCTTTTGCTAAACTTACATTCCATATACTCCGTCTTGCTTCTACTCAAGCGGAAGCCATGTGCTTCTAAAGCTTGTCTCCAAGTCTCCAACCTTCCATTTATATCATCTCTCGACTCTCCAACTAGGACTATATCGTCTGCGAAAAGCATGCATCGTGGTGCTGGCTCTTGAATGTGCTCCGTAAGTACATCCAAGACCAAGGTAAAAAGATAGGGGCTTAAAGCTGACCCCTGGTGCAGACCTATGGTTATTGGGAAATCTTATGTGGCTCCACCCTGCGTTCTCACACTAGTCGTGGCCCCCTCATACATATCCTTGATAGCTCGAATATAGGCAATCCGAACACCTTTCTTTTCTAGGGCTTTCCACAAAACCTCTCTTGGCACCCTATCATACGCTTTCTCCAAATCAATGAAGGCCATGTGTAAATCTTTTTGATCCCTTTGATATTGTTCTATCACTCGTCGTAGCAAGTAAATTGCTTCCATGATCGACCTCCCGGGCATGAAACCAAATTGGTTGTCGGTGATTTTGGTTTCTTTTCTTAGTCTCCGTTCAAGCACCCTTTCCCATAGCTTCATAGTATGACTCATAAGCTTAATCCCCTTATAATTTGAGCAATTTTGTATATCTCCCTTGTTCTTATAAATCGGAACTAAAGTGCTTCTCCTCCATTCGTCCGGCATTTTTTTTGACATCATAATCTCGTTAAAAAACTTCGTGAGCCAACTAATGCCTCTATTTCCTAGACTCTTCCATACCTCCACAGGTATATTGTCCGGTCCAACTGCCTTGCCATTATCCATCCTTCTCAAAGCTTCTTTTACCTCATGCTCTTGGATTCTACGATAAAAAGTGTAATTTTGGTCCTCCTCTCTGATGTCAAGCACCTGTGAGCATGATAAAACTTCAAATCCTTCATTAAATAACTTGTGGAAATAATTCTTCCATCTATCTTTAATATCTTGTTCCTTAACCAAAACTTTACATTCTTCATCCTTAATACACTTCATTTGGTCCAAGTCTCTTGTCTTTCTTTCCCTATTTTTAGCAAGCCTATAAATAGATTTATCATCATCTTTGGTGCCCAAGGATTGGTACAACCCGTCAAAAGCTTTAGTTCTAGCTTCGCTCACTGCCTTCTTGGTCTCTTTTTTGGCCACCTTATAATTTTCCCAATTTTCAGCATTTCTACATAAAGACCAAGCTTTAAAACATTCCTTTTTAACCCGAACCTTAGCTTGCACACTTTCATCCCACCACCAGGATTCTTTACCCTTAGGTCCGAATCCTCTTGATTCACCAAGCGTCTCTATAGATACCTTCCTAATCCCCTTGGCCATCTTGTCCCACATATCATTTGCACTTCAGTTTGCCTCCCAAAACCCTCCCTCCTAAACCTTCTGTTGGAAGATCCTTTGTTTTTCACCCTTCAGTTGCCACCACTTGATCCTTGAAACCTTTTCGTGGCCTCTTCTCTTCACACTCCTTTTAACTCTTACATCCATGACCAAGACTCTATGTTGGGTAGTCAAGCTCTCTCCAGGTATGACTTTACAGTCCAAGCAAATCTTTCTATCCGATCTCCTAATAAGAAAGAAATCTATTTGAGAGCTTGTCACCCCACTTTTGTACGTGATAAGATGCTCCTCACGTTTCCTAAAACACGTATTGGCTATAGTAAGATCGAAGGCAGATGAAAAGTCCAAAATAGACTTGCCCTCACCATTTACCTCCCCTAGGCCATATCCCCCATGAAAACCGTCGTAACCTCTAGGTGCCCTCCCTACATGCCCATTTAGATCACCTCCTAAGAAAATCTTTTCACCTAGCGGTATTTCCTGAATTAGGCCTTCTAAATCCTCCCAAAATTTTACCTTGAAGTGTTCTTCTAACCCTACCTGAGGTGCGTAAGCACTAATCACATTAAAGGTGTCTTGTTCCACTACAAATTTTAGGGCAATGATCCTATCTCCAACCCTTTTTACATCCACAATATCATTCTTCCAATATTTATCCACAATTATGCCCACCCTATTTCTCGATTTTACTTTGCCAGTGTACCAAAGCTTAAAACCCGAAGAGTCTAATTCCTTTGCCTTTTCTCCCACCCACTTAGTTTCTTGTAGGCACATGAAATTGATCCTCCTCCTAATCATAGTGTCAACTATTTCCATTGATTTACCTATAAGTGTGCCTATATTCCAAGTTCCAAAGCGAATCCTACTCTCGTGAGCTAGCTTCTTTACCCACACTCGTTCACAAAAATGTGGGAACCCTTGCGTATTTTTCACTACATCCAGGCGGCGATGCAGCGGCCCTTTCTCTTTTGACACTGCCTAGCATTAGCATTATTACGTCGTTGATCCATGTCATAGAGATTCGACTAAGTTTTACGTTGGCTGTCGATGGCCTAACACAACCCTCTCCTTTTATCCGGGCTTGGGACCGGCTATGTTTAGCTTTGTCACAAAGCACAACATAGGCAGGATTCAAAACTATTCAAATATCATGTGTGAAAAATGCCACAAACTTACATGGCAATCCATCGGTGAAGGACAAAATACATGTAGCTAAGCTAATAGAAGTTACACGATTTTCTTCATCTAATGAACATTTTATGGATTTAGCATTGTTCTTTTTATCAAAAAAAAAATGTTCTTAGGTCATAGTATTTTTTTTTTTTCTAACCATAGATTGGTATGTTTGTTAGTGTAAACATGCATTCATTCAAATTTAAGTATAAGGATCTTTGAGTTCTAATCTTCTCGTATTTTAGGAGTGAAGTGATATGGAGGTTAAGGGTTCAAACCCCACCCACTAATAAAAATAATAATATTAACACAAACATTTGTCTATAAAAAAAACTTCAGTCACCTAATCTTATTTTAAGTGATATGAACATGTTAATGTACGTATATACCTCTATTACTATCAATTTATGTTTAAAAGAGAATACTTATTGGTTCAAAAAATAATTGGTACAAACGCAGACGAAACAATGTTAAAGCCTTGCTGTTTTTAACTTTTGTTTATGCGAAATGCTAATCGGTACGAAAGGAAATTCGTCGAAGTTTGCACGAATGACATGGCTTTGCATTTATATTTATTGTTTAATTATATTTTTTAACTGAAATTAAAATATAATTAAAATATAACATAAAAAACTGGAACCGTTGCTCCTCTGTTGTGGTTCTTTTCTTCATCACCGTCGTCGTTGCTCGTGGCTCGAAAACATTCAACACAAAGGATACCAACACGAAGAATCATTGGGATAGAAATCGGAAAGTGAAGTATAACTTACAAAAA
This sequence comes from Sophora flavescens, assembly GCA_030762895.1. Taxonomy (NCBI): domain Eukaryota; kingdom Viridiplantae; phylum Streptophyta; class Magnoliopsida; order Fabales; family Fabaceae; genus Sophora; species Sophora flavescens. The sequence goes on from CM061066.1 coordinate 183,964,265, forward strand.
AACAAAAACTAACGTAAGATATTTGGATGGTATTCCGGTTGTCGCTCCCTGCCATCGTTAGCTCCTTCACCGGCCGTGGTTCGCTCGAGGCTCCCAGTCGCTTCTCCCCCTCCTATCTCACTTGCGGGTTGACAACCGTAAGAAAATATCATGTTCATTTTCTCCTTCACCATTACTGTTTGCTTGGGGCTTCCAGTCGCGCGCTGTCTTCCTTCCCTGTCAACAACTTGATTTGGTGGTGTAGGTATGTTATTGTTATATAATTTCATTTGTTATTACTAAATCCCTATAAATTTCTCTTGTAATGTGTTACGGGTACAGAGAGGCCTAATACCCACAAGTCAAGTCAGCAACATTGGGCCCGAAAATGGAAATATTAAGCCCAAAAGAAATGTGAGAATGCCAGCTCGCTACAGTGACTTTGTCTAGAAGCACCGAATCTGTCAAGAAGAAATATAAATAGCTGTTAGTTAATATTTTATTCCATGTAAAAGGACCGCTGTCCATAGATCCTAAATTCTAGGAAACAGTTATCATATGTAATTCACTATTAAATATCCATGAAGGAATGAAAGAAGGCAGAGAAGAAAAATTAGTCAGACCCCTCCCTCTTTCTTAGGAGAGCCGTCTCCCCTCTCGAATTGGGAACACTTGGTTACACTTGAAATAGTTAACATTGGTGCTTTCATCACCTTACCACCATGCCCTGCTCCCAATTTGACAGACCCGACCTCACCAACATCCAGGAATCTATCCTTGCTCTGACCACCGCCATATCCAACCTCCAAGCTTCCCATGACAGCCGCCATGACACCTACCTCTCCAACTTTGATTCCATACACAGCCGCCTTCAAGAGCTTGAACAAACGCACCTCATAGACTCCCCCACATCACCCTTCCATACCCTGAAACCCCCCAAGCTTCACCTACAAACTTTTGATGGTTCTAACCCTTTAGAATGGATTTTTCAAGCAACCCAATTTTTCAACCACTATGCCATACCCACCAACCTCCACCTCCCCCATGTGGCAGCTTATATGTCAGGGGATGCCCTTGGATGGTTCCAATGGATGCATCACAATGCCCAGTTGAGCTCTTGGGATGAGTTTACTAGAGTCTTAGAGTTGAGATTTGGCCCATCATCCTTTGGAAACCATCAACAGGCTCTCTTTAAACTCCAACAAACAACCACTGTGGCTGAATATCAAAGGGAGTTTGAGAGGCTCTGTAACAAGGTTATTGGCCTCCCACCTAAAGCCATCCTTGACTGTTTCATTTCGGGTCTACGTCCAGAGATCCAAGGTGAGCTTGCCATCCTCCAACCCACAACCATATCCCAAGCCATTGGCCTTGCCAAATTAGTAGAATCCAAACTGCAAGCATCCAGACCTCACCACCCTCCTTTCCGGCGGTCTCAACCGCACCGTAACCCTCACCCACAACCTGCCCCAAACCTCCCTCTCTTACCAGCTCCCCCACCACGCCTTGCTCTACCTGCCCCACCCACTACAAAACCCTCATTCCGTATCCGTTATCTATCCTAAGGGCACAGATGCAAAACACAACAATTCCTCCTCCTTTTAACTGATGACCCCCCACCTAATGACCAAACCGCTTACCTATCCGAAGACCTCTACCTTATAACAGACCCAACCCAACCCCACCCTTGCCTACCACTATTCTCCCATCTTTCCCTAAACCAACACCACCACCCGACCCCCCTGATGATTCTGAACCTGAACATTTCCATATCTCCACGGATGCCATTCAAGGGCTTCCATCCCCTTGTAGCTTGCGGTTCCGGGCATCCATTTATGGTCACGGTGTTTCCATGTTGGTGGACACGGGCAGTTCCCATAATATCCTACAGTCACGTATTGCCATGTTCCTACGCTTAACTGTCCAACCCATCTTGGTTTTCTCTGTGATGGTGGGCAATGGAGATTACCTGCAATGTTCAGGAAGCTGCCAAGAGGGTCCTCTAAAGGTTGAGCAAACCACATTCCACATTCCCTTTTATCTCCAACCTATTCAACGGGCCGATGTGGTACTGGGAGTGCAATGGTTACAAACCCTGGGCCTATTTGTCTCGGATTTCACAATTCCCTCCATGCAATTCTACTATGAAGGGTCTCTCACCACTATTAAAGGTACTCCCATGAATACCCTTACCCCTGCATCCTTCCATCAAATTACTAGAATGCTACATACCGACTCAATTGCCACTATGCATGCCATTACCATGTAACCTACCAACCATGCACCTACACAAACTGACCCACCCACACTTACTGCTAAACCCACCCAAAAACCTGAAGACCTAATCGCCTTAGCCTCTCTCCACCCTGACCTTACTCACCTACTATACAAATATGCCCAATTTTTTTCCTCCCATCATGGCCTACCCCCTTCTAGACCCCACGACCACCACATTCACCTATTACCCGACAAACCCCCAGTAAATATCAAACCATACCGATACCCCCATTTTCAAAAGGAGGCCATGACTAGACTAATTGTTGAGATGCTAAAGGAAGGGCTGATCCGCCCTAGTACAAGCCCTTATTCATCCCCAGTTTTTCTTGTTAAAAAGAAATATGGTACATGGCACTTTTGTGTGGATTACCGCGCCCTTAATGCTATTACTATCCGAGATAGATTTCACATCCTTACCATTGATGAGCTCCTAGAAGAGCTGCATGGAGCTTCACACTTCTACAAAATTGACCTTAGATCCGGGTACCACCGAATCCGTTTGGTTGAGGAAGACATTCCCAAAACGGGTTTCCGTACATTTGATGGCCATTATGAATTTTTGGTGATGTCTTTCGGGCTCACTAATGCCCCATCCACATTCCAAGCGGCCATGAATGATCTACTACGACCCCACTTGAGGAAATTCACTTTGGTTTTTTTGATGACATCCTAGTGTTCAGTCCCAATTGGTCCACTCACTTGGTACACCTAGAACAGATTCTACAATTGTTGCTCTCTCACCAATATTATGCTAAGTTTTTAAAATGCCAATTTGGGGTTCGTTCTGTGGATTACCTCGATCATATCATTTCCGCACAGCGAGACCAAGCAGACCCTAGCAAATTACAGGCCATCCTAGACTGGCCAGTACCCAATTCCCTCACAACCCTCAGAGCTTTCCTTGGTTTAACAGGCTTTTATAGGCGATTTGTTAAAAATTATGCCACAATCGCAAGCCCTTTAACAGACCTGTTGAAATCCTCCACTTTTAAATGGACTGAGGCTACCTCAAAAGCTTTCCAACACCTCAAATCTGCTATGACCAACCTACATGTTCTTGCCTTTCCCGATTTTAACCTGCCCTTTGAAGTAACCACAGATGCTTCTAACATTGCCATAGGGGTTGTGCTATCCCAAAACACCCACCCAATTGCGTATTTTAGCAAGAAACTCAGTCCTAGACTTGGCTCCTCGTCCACCTACATTAGGGAGCTCTATGGCATTACAGAGGCAGTCAAAAAATGGAGGCAATACCTCTAGGGGAACACTTTCCACATCTTCACTGACCATCAGAGTCTTAAGAACCTAATGACTCAAACTATACAAACCCCGGAACAACAGAAGTGGCTAACTAAATTGATGGGTTATCGCTATGAAATTCATTATAAACCAGGGAAGGAAAATTCAGTGGCATATGCACTCTCACGCGTCACTACAGAAGCTATATGTGCTACACTGAACCAATTGAGGGAATTCTATGCTAAACACCCTGTGGGACTGAAACTAATTACCAAAGTACAGGGGGATACTACAATGCAACAAAAATTTATCCTAAGGTCTGGTCTACTCTATTTTCAGGACCGAATTTTTGTTCCCAGTGAGTCTGAGCTTCATCCCTTACTATTAGAGGAATTTCACTCCTCTCCATTAGGGGGCCACTCGGGTATAAAAACTACTTTATCTAGGCTATCTGCTGCATTTTATTGGCCTGGCATGCATGCATTTGTGAAGAAATTTGTGAATCAATGTGCAATTTGTCAACATAATAAGTATAGCATCCACACCCCTTATGGACTCCTACAACCATTACCCATTCCCAGACAAGTTTGGGAGGAAATCTCGATGGATTTCATTACCAACCTGCCAAACTCAGCTGGAAAGACTGTTATCTGGGTGGTGGTTGACCGCTTGACAAAATTTGCCCACTTTGTAGCTTTACCTTCATCCGTTACGGCATTATCTCTGGCCTCCACGTTCTTGAGTGAGGTATGAAAAAGACAACTATAAACAAAAGAAGGGGGGTTGAATTGTGTTTATCAGAATTTAAGCAAAGCTGAAATCTTTTCGCAAACAGAAAGCTAGATTTGGACGAGTGGAAGAATACAGGATGGATGGATGACTTTTGCAAATACACCACTGATAGATGCAAGAAAAACCAAAGCAATTAAAGAGTTTATGAAAGAGAGATTAACACGATGATTTATCCTGGTCCACTCTTCAAATCAAAGAGCTACGTCCAGTCCTTGGCAGCACCAAGATTTATCCACTATAACTGATAAGGTTACAGACTCAAGTATTATTTGCACACCTAGCATCTTCAGGCTCAAGACAAGTATTATTTGCACACCTAGCCTCTTCAGGCTCAAGATAAATATTATTTTCACACCTAGCCTCTTCAGGCTCACTTAGGTTTGTTTGAGAGATTGGGTTTGTAAAAAATACAACTTCTCACAAGCAGATCTTTCACTAACACTCAGAGAGTGGTTTAACTGTAAAGTCTAGGAAAGTCTGCTTAATAACTTCAAATGTTTGAAGAATACTGAATGAAAGAATGAAAGAATTAATGAGCAGAGTAATGGCGTTTTAATGCAGTGTGTATTCTCTATGTCTTCATCTTCAATGACTTCTGTATTTATAGTCTTCAAGCATTTAGGATCCGTTAGAGACATTCTCTTAGATGTAGGCTTCAAGCAGAACGTCATTAAATGCAATAGAGTCGTTCTGAGCACCCATTAATGCAATAGAGTCATTTTGAGCAGCCATTAATGCAATAGGAACATTGGTTGTACGCTAACATGTAGGATCATGGCTTTAAGCATTGAGATACAGCCATGTCAGAGTTGGGCAGAGAGCTTTTTGTACTTTGCTGAGTACACTCCCCTTTTTGTGGAATAAAGCATGTTGGACGCATTCTTTTAGATTATCCAAGGTTGCTTGAGAGAGTAGACGAGAGCCTTTGTTCCTTTAGTGGACGAGAGTCTTTTGCCACGTCATTGGACGGATACAATTTGACTTTAATGGACGCGCTATTCTGATACTTTAATGGATGCGTTGTTCTGTTGCTTTAATGGACGAGCTCCAAGTGCCACGTTAGTAGACGGATAATTCTGATACCTCACTGGACGGGCTTTTCTGATACTTTGATGGACGCGCTATTCTAATACTTTAAGTAGACGCGGCCTTCTGTTATTTTAAGTAGACGCGGCCTTCTGAAACTTTTAGTGGACGCGGTCTTCTGATACTTTTAGTGGACGCGGGTTTCTTTCTCTTGCGTTTTGGACGTGCGCTTCAAACACTACAGTGTTGGACGTTTGTTTAAAAAAACTTGTGTGTTGGACGTGAGTTTTTATCTTCAAACAGTGTTGGACAAATGATTCTCTTATTTAATCTGCACACTCGATAGATAGGTTAGCAACCAATATGAAGGTTAATTAAATCATTAACCAATGTTTAGTTCTCATCAAAACTTAGGGAAATGCACATCAGACATTTTAGAGACTTAACAATCTCCCCCTTTTTGATGATGACAAACATTGAGATGATTTAATGAACCTCAGAAAATATCAACAAAGAAAATAGCATATATAGACAGGTTGAAATTTTCTTAAGTGTGAACAGGTCATATCATATTCATTCTATTTCTCCTATCCCATTTTCATTTCTCCATTCTCCCCCTTTTTGTCAACATCAAAAAGGGTTATCAAGTTTTATTTATGAGATGTGTTAAAGGCAAGATAACATGTTAAGAAAATCATAGTAATGCAGCAAGCATATTAGACATATTCCACTTAACTTATTGTATCATTACTCCCCCTGAACTAATGCTTAGTTGAAAGAACATGTATATAGGAGTAATGACAGATTTAGTATAGACTCGTTAACATTCATACATGTCATTCAACAATGCAATGCATGTTTACATTATCTCTAATAAATAAAAACATTTCTTCTGCGAGGGGTTTAGTGAAAATATCAGCCCATTGATTTTTAGTTTTAACAAACTTAATATCAAAATTGCCTTTTTGAACATAATCCCTAATGAAATGATGTTTGATTTCAATGTGTTTAGCCTTAGAATGCTGAATTGGATTTTTAGTTAAGCATATAGCACTCGAATTATCACACCATACAGATATGTTATGTTCATAAATAGAGTAATCCTCAAGTTGATGTTTTACCCATAAGAGTTGAGAGCAGCAACTAGCAGCAGAGATGTATTCTGCTTCAGCAGTAGATAGGGCAATGGTTGTCTGCCTCTTGCTTGACCATGAGACTAAACTTGCTCCAATGAAGTGACATCCTCCACTGGTGATTTTTCTTTCTATTCTGTCTCCAGCAAAATCAGCATCACAATATCCCACTAATCTGTATTCTTTTGATCTTAAATACAGCAAACCAAGATTAGTAGTTCCAAGCAAATATCTAAATATTCTTTTTACAGTCTTAAGATGAGATTCTCTAGGATCAGATTGGAATCTAGCACACATATAGACACTAAATTGAATGTCAGGTCTGCTTGAAGTTAAGTACAGTAAAGATCCAATCATACCTCTGTAGACAGTTTGATCTACCTTTTTACCTTCATCATCTTTGCTTAGTTTTGCATTGGGTTGCATAGGGGTTTTCATGAGCTTTGCATTTTCCATTTTGTATTTCTTGAGTATCTCCTTGGTATATTTTTGTTGATGAATATAAATTCCATCACTTGTTTGCTTGATTTGTAATCCAAGGAAGAACTTCAATTCTCCCACCATGCTCATCTCAAATTCAGCTTGCATTAGAGTTGAAAATTCCTTGCATGGCTTTTCATTAGTTGCTCCAAAAATAATATCATCAACATATATTTAAACTATAATAAAGTTCTCTTTAGAGCATTTTTTGAACAGAGTAATGTCTACTTGTCCTCTAGTAAAACCATTATGCATGAGAAAAGAACTGAGTCTATCATACCATGCTCTAGGCGCTTGTTTCAAACCATATAATGCCTTTTTAAGTTTGAAAACCTGATCTGGTTTATCAGTATCCTCAAAACCAGGGGGTTGTTTAACATACACTTCTTCTTCAATTATACCATTTAGAAAATCACTTTTTACATCCATTTGAAACAGGGTAATTTGGTGTTGTGCAGTGATCAGTCGCTGGCTCATCTAGTTTTATGACTAGTATGACCGTGGTTTTGTGCTAATTATATATCATTTTCGCCCAAATTAGACTTGATTGTCTTTAAGCAGCATTTTGAGTCTGTAAAGTATTTTTAAGTTAATTTAGTTGATTTAGAGTCAAATAAAGCACTTATGCTATTTACTGTTTTCAGGTTAATAAAAAGAAATAATTCTGGAGTTCTTCACCTCGCGAGAAGGCACTCGCCTCGCGAACCTGAAGGTGACTGTTCCAGAAATTTGCAATCCTTTCTGTCTCGCCCCGCGAATACATTACTCGCCTCGCGAGACTGAAGACCAGAAGCCATGACTTTTCCATTCCTCGCCACGCGAGCCGTACTTTGCCTCGCGAGAATATCAAACGTTGAAGACTGTTCATGATATTCGCCTCGCGAGACAGTGTTCGCCTCGCGAGCTAGCTGATTCCAGAAACTGTATTTAAGCCTGTTTGAAGGCAGAACTGAGGAGTTAGTCAGTAGTAGTTTATCTTATTTTCTTAGGTTTACAGTTTTGTGTTCCTTTTGTAATGGAGAGCTAGTCTCCTAGGATTAATCTACTGTGATTGGGTTCCATCCACACTTGAGGTTATGTAATTCCTGTTTTATTTGCTTTTCTCGTTTCAATGTTATGCTATATATTTCTGTTTGCTTAATTCAGGAGTGTATAGTGTTGTGTTGATTTATTTCGGTGATGTTATGTTCCTATATTTAATCGCGTTTGCTTAATTCGCGTGTGTTCAATTCGTGTTCGCTTAGTTCACGAAGGGCTTAACCCCGTTTGCTTAATTTGGGAATAGGAACATATATCTGTAGTAGTGATTTCGCTTGTTAATTGTTGCTACAACCGAAAGGGGATTAGAATCTGCTTAGGGCTTGGAAGTTACATGAATCAATGATAGTGGGAAACCGAGAACAGTAGGTTAATCATCTTTAGTTTATTTGGTAATCATTTAACTGCTTTGTTTTCATTGCTCTGTTTTCTTTATTTGATTTCAATCTAAACCCCCCAAAACTGATTTTGTGTTAATAACAACAACCTAAGAGTCATTGAGAGACGATATCCGAGTTGTCGCCCTAAACTACATTTTTATAAACCACTCGTTCTTTTTGGCGCGTGCGCGACAGCGCGACCAAAAATTGGCGCAGTTGTCGGGGACTCTTGTTGTTATTAACAGTTAAAAAATAATAATATAAAAAAAAATCTTTGCTGAATTAGTTTTGTCTGCTTTGTCTGGTTGTGAATCTTAGTGCTCCCATGGATAATTATATGCAAGATTTTATGCCTAATGTTGATTATGAACCACCACCATGCATATATTATCCTAACTTTGCTGAAAGCTATGAGTTTAGTAATGATTGTGGCATGTTTGGAGTGAATGATCATTTTAGCCAACAAAATGGAGGACATAGTAGCTTGGATGAAATAGCTTCTATGATGCAACAAACAGCAGAGCTCATTCTTCAACTCCAACAAGCAAGTTTTCAGCAAATGGCACAAGACATGTTTGAATACCAACGGAAGACAGAAGCAAGTCTTCAGGATTTAGCCGCTCAAGTTGGTCACATTGCCTCTGCCTTGACCACAATGCAAACTCCACATCTCCTTGAAGAACATACAGATTCGCAAACAGTTGTTCTTGGTAATACTTCCTCTGAGGATAATTTTGATAATGATGTCAAGAATACTTCTGTTGATGAACTGTGTGTTGAATCTACAGATATTCATACCTTTCCTGATTCTATCTATTATACTTCATGTGCTGATTATACTGACACTAACCCGTGTGCTGTTTGTGCTGAGTTCCTTGATTCTATTTTGCAGGGTGATAGTGTGAGTGAAGCTGCCTGTTCAGCCGAAGTTCTTGACATCATGGCTACTCCAAATACACCATCCATTGAGCAGCCACCCTCCTTAGAGCTCAAGCCACTTCCAGACATTCAGACTATTACCGATTCAGTTTATTGTAACATATCTACTAACTGTACTAACTCTAACCTTTCTGTGGTGTGTGCTGAGAATTCTGCAGGTTTAACAGGTGATGGATTTATCAGTGCAGTGAATGAAGATCATGCAGAAGTTGAAGCAGCACCAGAAACACTCTCTACCTATCTGTCACCTCCCCCCGTGGAACAACCGGTGATGGAGTTCAAGCCTCTGGATTTTGCACCATGGCCAGTCCAAGAGGTTGAACCCCACTTTTATTGGGAGGACTTTATGGACAAAGTTGAGGAAGAGGTCAATTATGACCTGAGAGGGAGTGAGAAGTCCGCCGCACTTGGCGGAGGTACCATGATTATCAGGGGCCCGCTCTCATCCTTATGTTGTAGGCCATGGGATCCGAGAGGATCAGACTGCAATTTGGGCATTCCATGGCCACTGTATCACAGACAGTGGGATCCTGGTGGAACCACTTCAATGAGTTTTCTCTAAACCCTTTCCTTTTTAATTATCCTTGCTTTATTTTTGTTTTGTTTTCTTTTAGCTCCTGAATAATTTGAGAAGCTCGGGAGTTGTGTTGAGTCTTGTGTTGGCAAGTTTATTGGTTTTAATTGAATTTGCATAGATGATTGCATGATATTGTTGACTGTTTTCCCCTAGGTTTTGAAAAATTGAAAAATTAATCCCCATGTGAAAAAAGATTGAAAACTGAATTTTGAGATATTTTGTTGTGATGGCATGATTTATGATAAGTTTGAGGTGATAGGATGCACACACTAGGGATAGAATCTCTGTCAAACAATTTGCAAAAATGTCCAGGTGAGGATTTGAGCCTCCAACATGATTTTGACTGTGAGAATCACTTTTGGATTGCACTTTCCTGAATTTGCTTGAATCTCTTTATGGTTTGCATGTTTATGTGTTTGCTTCAGATGATTTAGGCATTTTCTTTGTAAATAGCTACTTAGCCGAAAAAGAACCAGTCCCTAATGCATGTTCCTTAGTTAGCCCCATTGAGCCTAATTAGCCTATTGTTTCTTGTTAACTTTATGTTATAAGCTAAAATCTGGAAAACCATGTTAACCCGATCTTAGGATTAGGAGAGCATGAATTCTTAGCAAGAGAATGGGTGCAAGAAACTAAGTTTGGGGTGGCTACAAGGTGTAATGTGTTGTTTGGGATTGAGAAGAAAATATATATATATATATATATATATATATAATAAAAAGGTTGGAGCCAAAGGCAAAAAGAAAAAAAAAATGGGAGAAATAAAAAGTGCAAAAATTGTAAAAAAGTATTAGAATAAAAAGGCTGTAGTCACCCAAGGCAAATGAAAAATGAAAAAAAAGAAACTTGAGTGGAATTTAAAAGTGTAAAAAGCTCATGCTCTCTTAGTTCCTAAGGACTTAAGCCCAGTACCTTTGTATATCCTACCCTTAGCCAGGCCCCATTACAACCCATAAAAGACCTTTTGATGTTGCATGCATGTTTTCTGTGGGAACCATTTTGAGATGAAAATCAAATTCATGGGAAGTGATCTTAAAAGTGAAATTGAGTGAAATGTTGTTAGCCTGACAAAAATTGAGCGTTTGAGTGAAACACTAAATGCCCTTGTGAGGAAGGCAGTTGTTTGAATTGGGTGATCTCTCTTTTGTATGTAACTTGGATCCCTTACTTAAATTAATGATTGCTTGAATGATGAAATTCTCAATTGTTTAGAATGAATGCATGTGGGGATTGCTTTGTTTGAAAGGAGAGAACATTGAAGAAAATTGTTTCGATGAAATTGCATGAAATTTGTGCAAAGTTGATTAAATCTCTTAAGCTTGCCATGTCTTGAGTCTTTTTAAGTTTTTAAGTTTTAGTTTGCTTGGGGACAAGCAAAGTTTAAGTTTGGGGTATTTTGATCAGCCGCTAGCTCATCTAGTTTTATGACTAGTATGACCGTGGTTTTGTGCTAATATCATTTTCGCCCAAATTAAACTTGATTGTCTTTAAGCAGCATTTTGAGTCTGTAAAGTATTTTTAAGTTAATTTAGTTGATTTAGAGTCAAATAAAGCACTTATGCTATTTACTGTTTTCAGGTTAATAAAAAGAAATAATTCTGGAGTTCTTCGCCCCGCGAGAAGGCACTCGCCTCGCGAACCTGAAGGTGACTGTTCCAGAAATTTGCAATCCTTTCTGTCTCGCCCCGCGAATACATTACTCGCCTCGCGAGACTGAAGACCAGAAGCCATGACTTTTCCATTCCTCGCCACGCGAGCCGTACTTCGCCTCGCGAGAAGATCAAACGTTGAAGACTGTTCATGATATTCGCCTCGCGAGACAGTGTTCGCCTCGCGAGCTAGCTGATTCCAGAAACTGTATTTAAGCCTGTTTGAAGGCAGAACTGAGGAGTTAGTCAGTAGTAGTTTATCTTCTTTTCTTAGGTTTACAGTTTTGTGTTCCTTTTGTAATGGAGAGCTAGTCTCCTAGGATTAATCTACTGTGATTGGGTTCCATCCACACTTGAGGTTATGTAATTCCTGTTTTATTTGCTTTTCTCTTTTCAATGCTATGCTATATATTTCTGTTTGCTTAATTCAGGAGTGTATAGTGCTGTGTTGATTTATTTTGGTGATGTTATGTTCCTATACTTAATCGCGTTTGCTTAATTCGCGTGTGTTCAATTCGTGTTCGCTTAGTTCACGAAGGGCTTAACCCCGTTTGCTTAATTCGGGAATAGGAACATATATCTGTAGTAGTGATTTCGCTTGTTAATTGTTGCTACAACCGAAAGGGGATTAGAATCTGCTTAGGGCTTGGAAGTTACATGAATCAATGATAGTGAGAAACCGAGAACAGTAGGTTAATCATCTTTAGTTTATTTGGTAATCATTTAACTGCTTTGTTTTCATTGCTCTGTTTTCTTTATTTGATTTCAATCTAAACCCCCCAAAACTGATTTTGTGTTAATAACAACAACCTAAGAGTCCTTGAGAGACGATATCCGAGTTGTCGCCCTAAACTACATTTTTATAAACCACTCGTTCTTTTTGGCGCGTGCGCGACAGCGCGACCAAAAATTGGCGCCGTTGCCGGGGACTCTTGTTGTTATTAACAGAAAATTGTAACAAAAAAAAAACTTTTGTATTACTGAATTAGTTCGGCTGCTTTGTCTGAGTGTGAATCTACCCATGGATTATTATATGCAAGGTTATATGCCTAATGTTAATTATGAACCACCATGCATATATTATCCTGACTTTGCTGGTTTAATGCACTGGTTGCCAGGGTTTAGTGGTCTTGCAGGTGAGAATCCGCAGGAGCATCTGAAGGAATTCCGGATTGTTTTTTCTACAATGCTGAGACCTGAAGGAATAACAGAAGACCACATCAAGATGGGAGCTTTCCATCTCTCACTTGAAGGCGCTGCAAGGGAGTGGTTGTATAATCTTGAGCCGAATTCCATCTTCAGCTGGTTTGATTTGAAGAAAGTCTTCCTATTGAGATACTTTCCTGTCTTCAGAGCTGCATCAATCAGGCGAGAGATAATGGGTATTGGACAAGTAAATGAGTCACCTCAAGCATACACAGCCAATATTTACAACCAAGGCAACAATCAGAACAGGCACAACATTCCTGACCCTTCCACTGATGAGTACCACCCCAGCTGGGGAACCCATCCAAACCCTTGGTATGGGGACTCACAACTGATGTTACCACCGGCACCACCACAGAATCCTCCTCAATAGACCACCTCTGCACCTTCTGGACCTTCACTAGAGGACTCGTTCAAGCAATTGACTGAACAAAATCTCCAGTTGCAGCAGCAAATTGAACGCTTTCGAGCCTCACAGCACATGGCCAAGAAGAAACAGATGCTATCATTAATACTTTTCAGCAAGTCAGCGGGACTGCACTGCAAACTCCACATCTCCTTGAAGAACATACAGACTCACAAACAGTTGTTCTTGACAATGCTTCCTCTGAGGATGATTTTGATAATACTTCTATTGATGAACTGTGTGTTGAATCTCCAGATATTCACTCTTCCCCTGATTCTATCTATTATACTGCATGTGCTGATTGTAATGAATTTGCTTCGTGTGTAGCATGTTTTGAAAGGTATGAAGAGCAAAACGTCCAAATGGAACAGGAGACATATGAGGTTGAGGGCCCTGTTCGGCCGGGAAACATAGAAAATGAGGATCAGGAGGACATCTGCTTCACCATGCTTGAGGATAATGAAGAACCTTTGGAATTAGATGCATGTGTTGAAAGTGATGTGGTGGATGAACTGTGTGCTGAATTTCCAGACATTCAGGCCTTTACTGATTCAGTTTATTGTACCATATGTACTGACTCTACTAACACTAACCTTTGTGCGGTGTGTGCTGAGATTTCTGCAGGTTTAGCAGGTGATGGATTTGTTAGTGCAGTGAATGAAGAACGTGCAGAAGTTGAAGCAACACCGGAGACCCCAGCTACCTGTTTGTCACCTCCCACTGTGGAACAATCGGGAATAGGAACATATATCTGTAGTAGTGATTTCGTTTGTTAATTGTTGCTACAACCGAAAGGAGATTAGAATCTGCTTAGGGCTTGGAATTTACATGAACCAATGATAGTGGGAAACCGAGAACAGTAGGTTAATCATCTTTAGTTTAATTGGTAATCTTTTAACTGCTCTGTTTTCTTTGCATTGTTTTCTGTCTCTTTATTTTATTTCATATCCAACCCCCCCCCCCCCCCTCCTCCCAAAACTGATTTTGTGTTAATAACAACAACCTAAGAGTCCTTGTGAGACGATATCCGAGTTGTCGCCCTAAACTACATTTTTACAAACCGCTCGCTTTTTGGTGCGTGCGCGACAGCGCGACAAAAAATTGAACATCTCCTTGAAGAACATACAGACTCACAAACAGTTGTTCTTGACAATGCTTCCTCTGAGGATGATTTTGATAATACTTCTATTGATGAACTGTGTGTTGAATCTCCATATATTCACTCTTCCCCTGATTCTATCTATTATACTGCATGTGCTGATTGTAATGAATTTGCTTCGTGTGTAGCATGTTTTGAAAGGTATGAAGAGCAAAACGTCCAAATGGAACAGGAGACATATGAGGTTGAGGGCCCTGTTCGGCCGGGAAACATAGAAAATGAGGATCAGGAGGACATCTGCTTCACCATGCTTGAGGATAATGAAGAACCTTTGGAATTAGATGCATGTGTTGAAAGTGATGTGGTGGATGAACTGTGTGCTGAATTTCCAGACATTCTAGCCTTTACTGATTCAATTTGCTGTACCATATGTACTGACTCTACTAACACTAACCTTTGTGTGGTGTGTGCTGAGATTTCTGCAGGTTTAGCAGGTGATGGATTTGTTAGAACAGTGAATGAAGAACGTGCAGAAGATGAAGCAGCACCGGAGACCCCAGCTACCTGTTTGCCACCTCCCCCTGTGGAACAACCAGTGATGGAGTTCAAGCCTCTGGATTTTGAACCATGGCCAGTCCAAGAGGTTGAACCCCAATTTTATTGGGAGGACTTTATTGAGAAAGAGGTCAACCTTGACCTGAGAGGGAGTGAGAAGCCTGCCGCACTTGGCGGAGTTACCATGATTATCAGGCGCCCGCTCTCATACTTATGCTGTAGGCCATGGGATCCAGGAGGATCATATCACAATTTGAGCATTCCGTGGCCACTGTATCACAGACAGTGGGATCCTGGTGGAACCGCCCCCATGAGTTTTCTCTGAACCTTACTCTTTTTAATTGCTTTGCCTTGCTTTGTTTTTGTTTTGTTTCCTTTTAGCTCCTGAATAATTTGATAAGATCAGGAGTACTTGTGTGTCAAGTCTTGTGTCGGCAAGTTTATTAGTTTTTAATTAAATTTGCATAGATGGATTGCATGTTATGTGTTGACTGTTTTCCCCCTAGGTTTTGAAAATTTGGAAATTTGATCCCCATGAAAAAAATTGAAAACTGAACTTTGATATATTTTGTTGTGATGGCATGATTTATGATAAGTTTGGGGTGATAGGAAGCACACACTAGGGATAGAATCTCGGTGAAACAATTTGCAAAAAAGTCCAGGTGAGGATTTGAGCCTCCAACATGTTTTTAATTGTGAGAATCACTTTCACGTTGCACTTTCCCGAATTTTCTTGAATCTCTTTATGGTTTGCATGCTTATGTGATTGCATCAGATGATTTAGGCATTTTCTTTATAAATAACCACTTGGCCTAAAAAGAACCTTCCTAATGCATGTTTCCTAGTTAGTCCCTTTGAGCCTGATTAGCCTGTTAATTCTTGATGACCTTATGTTATGAGCCTAAAATCTGGAAAAAAAAACCATGTTAACCCGATCTTAGGATTAGGAGAGCATGGAATCTTAGTAAGAGATTGGTTGCAAGAAACTAAGTTTGGGGTGGCTACAAGGGTATGATGTGTTGTTTGGGATTGAGAAAAAGAAAAAAAATATAATAAAAAGGTTGGAGCCAAAGGGCAAAGAAAAAAAAACAAAAAGAAAAAAAAAGAAGAAAAAGAAAAAAAAATATAAAAAAAAGAGATAAAAAGTGCAAAAATGTCAAAAAGGCTATTTAAAGGAAAAGGCTGTAGTCACCCAAAACAAAAAGGAAAAATGAAAAAAGGAACTTGAGTGGAATTTCAATGTTTTGAAGTGTTTCATGCTCTCTTAGTTCCTAGGGACTTAAGCCCAGTACCCTTGTATATCCTACCCTTAGCCAGGCCCCATTACAACCTTAAAAGACCTTTTGATGTTGCATGCATGTTTTCTGTGGGAACCATTTTGAGATGAAAATCAAATTTATGAGAAGTGCTTCTTAAAAGTGAAATTGAGTGAATTGTTGATAACCTAGACAAACTGAGCGAATCAGCGAAACACTAAATGCCCTTGTGAGGAAGGCGGTTGTTTGAATTTGGTGATCTCCCTCTTGTGTGTAACTTGGATCCCTTGCTTAAATTAATGATTGCTTGAATGATGAAATTCTCAATTGTTTAGAATGAATGCATGTAGGGATTGCTTTGTTTGAGAAAGGGGGGAAACATTAAGAAAAAAAATTATTATTTTGATGAATTGCTTGAAATTTGTGCAAAGTTGATTGAACCTTTAAGCTTGCCATGTCTTGAGTCTTTTTAAGTTTTTGAGTTTTAGTTTGCTTGGGGACAAGCAAAGTTTAAGTTTGGGGTATTTTGATCAACCGCTGGCTCATCTAGTTTTATGACTAGTATGACCATGGTTTTGTGCTAATTATATATCGTTTTCACCCAAATTAGATTAAATTGTCCTCAAGCAACATTTTGAGTCTGTAAAGTATTTTTGGGCTAATTTAGTTAGTTTTGAGTCAAATAAAGCATTCACTGCTATTTCCTATTGTTTCAGGTTAGAATAAAGCACTTAGAAACAAGGGAGTGAAGAAAACAATGGAAAATGCAATTCTGGAGGATTCGCCTCGCGAGAGGATGTTAGCCTCGCGAGCCTGAAGACCAGCACGAGCAGCAACAGTCACCCTCTTTGGCTCGCCTCGCGAATCATGTTTCGCCTCGCGAGATAGCGACGGTTCATAAGATTCTCCTCGCGAAACATGTTTCGCCTCGCGAGCGACCGCAACCCAGAATCTGTATTTATATCTGTTTTGGGGCAGAACTGATCATCTTCTCTTCTCTTTTTCTTTTCTTTTCATAGTGCGGCTACAAGTAGGTTTAGGTTTATGTTTGTAATGGAGAACTAGTCTCCTTGATCAATCTACGGTGATCGGGTTCCATTTACGCTTGAGGTTTTGTAATTCCTAAACTTAATGCTATTCTCTTTCAATATTTGTTCTGTATGTTCTGTTTTCTTAATTCAGAATCGTATAGAATAGGTGTTGATTTATTTCGATGATTGTATACTTAATCGCGTTTGCTTAATTCGCGTGTGTTCGTTCATGTTCGCTTAGTTCATGAGTGCTTCACCCCGTTTGCTTAATTCGGGAATAGGAACATATGTCTCGTAGCGTTAATTTCGCTTGTTAATTGATGCTACAATCGAAAAGGGTTTAGAATCTGCTTAGGGCATGGAATTATATGAACCGATGATAGTGGGAAACCGAGAGCAGTAGGTTGATCGTTTTTAGCTATTTGATAATTATTTAGTTTTTATTGCTCTGTTTTTGTTTTGTTTCCTTAATTTAGTTTCAAATCCAAAACCCCCCAAAAACCGACTTTTTCTATTAACAACAACCCAAGAGTCCTTGTGAGACGATATCCGAGTTGTCGCTCCCTAAACTACATATTTTTACAAACCGCTCGCTTTTTGGCGCGTGCGCGACAGCGCGGCCAAAAAAAATATCTCTTTGCTGAATTAGTTTTGTCTGCTTTGTCTGGTTATGGATCATAGTACTGCTATGGATAAATTACTGTTTGGTGATATGCCTAATGTTTATTATGAGCCACCACCATGCATATATTATCCCGATTTTAGTAAACCACCACCACGCACAAATTATCCTAATTTTGCTGAAAGTTATGAGTGTAGCAGTGGTTTTGACATGATTGGTGTGAACGAGGTCCATAGTTCTTCTTCTATCCAGGCCCTTGAGAATAGAATGGATAGGCTCACTTATTTGAAGCAATTGTTTCAGCAGACAAGGTTTT
Source organism: Sophora flavescens (assembly GCA_030762895.1). NCBI lineage: Eukaryota > Viridiplantae > Streptophyta > Magnoliopsida > Fabales > Fabaceae > Sophora > Sophora flavescens. The sequence goes on from CM061066.1 coordinate 183,982,265, forward strand.
GTGGCATGTGCGGCTCACCTAAGCACCTGTTTGAGGCATGCCCCATTCTGACAGAAGATACTTATTTGCCTCGATGCTATGCAATCCATCCTTACAATCAAGGCAATAAGCTTGAGGATAATGAAGAGCCTTTGGTCTTAGATGCATGTGTTGAAAGTGATGGGGCGGATGAACTTTGTGCTGAATCTCCAGACATTCGAGCCTTTTCTGATTCTGATTTTCCAATTGTTTCTGGCTTTGATGATATTTATACATGTACTGATTGTACTGACACTAACCCTTGTGTTGTTTGTGCTGAGTTTCTTGATTCTACTTTGCAAGGTGATAGTGTGAGTGAAGCTGTCTGCTCAGCCAAAGTTCTTGACATCATGGCTACTCCAAATGTACCATCCATTGAGCAGTCACCCTCCTTAGAAGATGAAGCAGCACCGGAGACCATCCCTACCTATCTGCCACCTCCCCCTGTGGAACAACCGGTAATGGAGTTCAAGCCTCTGGATTTTGCACCATGGCCAGTCCAAGAGGTTGAACCCCGATTTTATTGGGAGGACTTTATTGACAAGATTGATAAGGAAGTCATCTGTGACCTGAGAAGGAATGAGAAGTCCGCCGCACTTTAGCTCCTGAATAATTTGAGAAGCTCGGGAGTTGTGTTGAGTCTTGTGTTGGCAAGTTTATTGGTTTTAATTGAATTTGCATAGATGATTGCATGATATTGTTGACTGTTTTCCCCTAGGTTTTGAAAAATTGAAAAATTAATCCCCATGTGAAAAAATATTGAAAACTGAATTTTGAGATATTTTGTTGTGATGGCATGATTTATGATAAGTTTGGGGTGATAGGATGCACACACTAGGGATAGAATCTCTGTCAAACAATTTGCAAAAATGTCCAGGTGAGAATTTGAGCCTCCAACATGATTTTGACTGTGAGAATCACTTTTGGATTGCACTTTCCTGAATTTGCTGGAATCTCTTTATGGTTTGCATGTTTATGTTTGCTTCAGATGATTTAAGCATTTTCTTTGTAAATAGCTACTTAGCCGGAAAAGAACCAGTCCCTAATGCATGTTCCTTAGTTAGCCCCATTGAGCCTAATTAGCCTATTGTTTCTTGTTAACCTTATGTTATAAGCTAAAATCTGGAAAACCATGTTAACCCGATCTTAGGATTAGGAGAGCATGAATTCTTAGCAAGAGAATGGGTGCAAGAAACTAAGTTTGGGGTGGCTACAAGATGTAATGTGTTGTTTGGGATTGAGAAGAAAAAAAAAAAATATATATATATATATATATATATATATATAATAAAAAGGTTGGAGCCAAAGGCAAAAGGAAAAAAAAAGGGAGAAATAAAAAGTGTAAAAATTGTAAAAAAGTATTAGAATAAAAAGGCTGTAGTCACCCAAGGCAAATGAAAAATGAAAAAAAAGAAACTTGAGTGGAATTTCAAAGTGTAAAAAGCTCGTGCTCTCTTAGTTCCTAAGGACTTAAGCCCAGTACCTTTGTATATCCTACCCATAGCCAGGCCCCATTACAACCCATAAAAGACCTTTTGATGTTGCATGCATGTTTTCTGTGGGAACCATTTTGAGATGAAAATCAAATTCATGGGAAGTGCTCTTAAAAGTGAAATTGAGTGAAATGTTGTTAGCGTGACAAAAATTGATCGAACCTTTAATTGATGAATTGCTTGAAATTTGTGCAAAGTTGATTGAACCTTTAAGCTTGCCATGTCTTGAGTCTTTTTAAGTTTTTAAGTTTTAGTTTGCTTGGGGACAAGCAAAGTTTAAGTTTGGGGTATTTTGATCAGCCGCTGGCTCATCTAGTTTTATGACTAGTATGACCGTGGTTTTGTGCTAATTATATATCATTTTCGCCCAAATTAGACTTGATTGTCTTTAAGCAGCATTTTGAGTCTGTAAAGTATTTTTAAGTTAATTTAGTTGATTTAGAGTCAAATAAAGCACTTATGTTATTTACTGTTTTCAGGTTAATAAAAAGAAATAATTCTGGAGTTCTTCGCCCCGTGAGAAGGCACTCGCCTCGCGAACCTGAAGGTGACTATTCCAGAAATTTGCAATCCTTTCTGTCTCGCCCCGCGAATACATTACTCGCCTCGCGAGACTGAAGACCAGAAGCCATGACTTTTCCATTCCTCGCCACGCGAGCCGTACTTCGCCTCGCGAGAAGATCAAACGTTTAAGACTGTTCATGATATTCGCCTCGCGAGCTAGATGTCTTTTCAACTACATTTTTATAAACTACATTGTTGTGCAGCATATGACATTAAAATGCGTATGGCTTCTATTCTAGCTACAGGTGCAAAGGTTTCAGTATAATCAATACCTTCTTGTTGGTTATAGCCTTGAGCTACTAACCTTGCCTTATTTCTGACAACTTTACCATCTTCATCCAATTTGTTTCTGAAGACCCATCTTGTTCCAATAACTGACTTGCTTTTAGGCTTAGAGACAAGAGTCCAGACATCATTTCTGGTTAAGTTCTTCTTGCATAGCAAGAATCCAACTTTCATCCTCAAGAGCTTCTTCAATGCATTTAGGCTCCAAATATGAAATAAAGGCCACATTGCTTGATTCTCTTAATGTGGATCTGGTTCTTACTCCCTCAGAAGGATTTCCAATAATAAGATCCTTAGGATGATGAGTGTTGAACTTCCAATCCCTTTTGAGATCATCATGAAGATCTTGACTTGTCTGCTGACTCGTTTGTTCCACTTGTCTTTCAGCCTCAGGCACAGGTTCTGTTTTGGTTAGATCGGGTTGTTGACTTTCTGGCTTGTTTATATCAAGACCTGCAAGATCATCTTCTAGATCTGATAGTTCTTTATCAGTCTTTAATCCATCATTGAATTTAACATGAACAGATTCTTCAATAATACAAGTTCTTGAATTGTAAACTCTAAAAGCCTTAGACTTTTTAGAATATCCTACGAAAATACCTTTATCTACCTTAGAATCAAACTTTCCAAGATTAACTTTGGTATTCAGAATAAAACATTCACATCCAAAAGCATGAAAGTAAGATATGTTTGGGCATTTTCCTTTCCACAATTCATAAGGAGTCCTTTTTAGAAAAGGCCTAATAAGTATTCTGTTTTGTACATTGCAAGCAGTGTTTACAGCTTCTGCCCAGAAGTACTTAAGGAGATTGTTTTCATTGAGCATAGATCTAGCCATCTCTTGCAGAGATCTGTTCTTTCTCTCAACCACTCCATTTTGCTGTGGAATTCTAGGTGCAGAGAAATTGTGAGAGATTCCATTCTCCTCACATAACTGTCTAAACTGCTCATTTTCAAATTCTCTCCCATGATCACTTCTAAGGGTAGAAATACAGAATCCTTGCTCATTTTGTACTCTTTTGCAGAATACTGAGAAAGCCTTAAAAGACTCATCCTTGTGTGTTAGGAAGAGTACCCATGTGTATCTAGAATAGTCATCAACTATGACAAATCCATATTTTCTTCCAGCCAGGCTTGCAACACTAACTTGTCCAAACAGATCCATGTGTAACAACTGAAGAGGTCTAGAGGTTGATATTTGGTTTTTAGATTTGAAACTTGATTTTATCTGTTTACCTCTCTGACATGCATCACACAAGACATCTTTCTTAAAGCTAATATCAGGCAATCCTCTCACGAGATTATTCATTTTTAATTCAGAAATTAGTTTCATACTAGCATGTCCTAGTTTCTTATGCCATAACCATCTCTCATCCTCTTTAGACATCAGACAGGTTACACTTTGATCTGAGAGATCAGACAGTTCAATCTTATAAAGATTTTGTTGCCTTTTAGCTAAAAAGAAGATTTTGCCACTACAGTCTTTAACTATGCATACATTCTTGGTAAAGGAAACATCAAAACCACTATAACATAATTGACTTATGCTAACCAGGTTGTGTCTTAATCCTTTAACCAAGAGAACATTAGATATAGAGGGAAGAGGGGGTTTACCACCAATAGTACCAATTCCTATAACCTTCCCTTTCTGATTCCCTCCGAAGACAACGTGTCTTCCTTTCTTAAGTTGGAGGTCTAGGAACATAGACCTTTCTCCTGTCATATGTCGCGAGCAGCCACTGTCCAGGTACCAGCAGTGGTGTTTTCTTTGTCTTGTTGAGGACATCTACAACAAAGATTATTTGATCTTTAGGTACCCATATTTTTCTGGGTCCTTTTCTGTTAGTTCTAGGAGTCTGTGAGGACTTCATTCTCTTCTTATGGATACACTTAGACATAACATGCCCAGTTTTTCCACAGAAGTTACAAATAGGTGTTGATTTGGTTACAGTTGACTTAACAGATACTTTAGAAGCTTTAGTTGATACTTTATGATATGTCTGATGGACATATCCAATACCTTGTTTGTTAAGAGAGTGCTTTTGATTACCAAGTAGCTTAGTCAGATTATCTCTACCATTAACAAATTTGGCAAGATCAGAAGTGAGCTCTTCCACTTTCTGTTGAAGTTTTTCAACTTCTTCAGATGGTGATGTTTCACTTGAGATCTTAGCTTCATTAGACTTTTTCAGTCTTCAGCTCACTGTTTTCTTTAGCCAGCTTCTCGCACTCTTGAGATTTCTGTTTATGCTCACTGGTGAGCTTTACATACTCCCTCTTGAGAGATTTGAAGGCTTTAGATAAGCAGTTGGATTCCTCCATCAACTCCTCATAGGCATCAAGTAATTCCTCATAGTCAGGATGTACCTCATCGTCATAGTCTAAGTCAGTGTTAGCCATCAAATAGAGATTGGCTTCTTCATCAGTTTTTTCATCAGAAGATGTTGACTCCAGATCCTCCCAAGTAGCCATCATTCCTTTCTTCTTCTTCTTGAAGAATTTCTTAAAAGGGGCCTTCTTGAGTTGAGGACATTCAGCCTTAAAGTACTAATGATGATTTGTTGAAAGTAATGAATTGGATTAAGGATTTAAAGAGTGAGTTTACATGCAATGAAACATCTCTTGGGATGACTAAAGTGCCATTTGTAGACCAAGATAGTGCAGTTCCAGTGCAAGCAACTAAAATTATTGATCCCATAGTGGCTCGAAGTAAAGGGCGTCCTCCTTCTAAAAGAAAGACTTCTAAAGTTGATCAAATCGTCAAGAAAAAACTTGCAAGAAAGAAAACCCAAAAAAGCAGCCAAATAAATGAACATTGTCAGAGTCGAGAAGAGGTGATTTTAAAATTTATTTTCTTTTGCTTAGCATAACAATATAGTATTTCTAATTTTGGATATTTGATGACAGGCCAGTTGTGAAACAAGAGTTCATGAATGTGAAGATAAAGGAATTTTGGGATCTCAAATTATTGATGGAAGTGGCACACAAGAGCACACAAGTAAAGGAACTTTATTACTTTCATTCTCAAATATATTTTTAACTATGAATGTTTGAATATTGAATATTTATGTTTACTGTATGAGCAAAGTTACTTTTGGAGGAGTGGATATGGTATTTCAAACATTTTAGCTCCCTTCAATCCAAAATATTATGAACATATTGGTGAAGTAGATCAGGTACAAACATAGAACCAAGTATTCTATTTATTTATTTTTAACATGTATAGTATGACAATAATTGATTAAAATAGCATATTTTTATTTTGTAGGTTCCATATTATTCTCAAAGCATGAACCATAACGTTAGCTATTCTGAACTTCTACAGGTATTTGTTTTTTATTGTGAATATTTGCTGATTTTGACCATGTGTGTTTTGACTAGGAGTGTTTTTTGTAGGCACAACACCAAGTAAATGGTCAGCTATTAGTTAAAGGGATGAATAACAAACCACAATTGGAGAAATGAACGATCGACCCTCGTCATAAAGACATGAATCAATCGCTACTTTGGAACAAGAAGTCAAAGTCGTTTGCTACTTGCAATAATATTGGTCTTATGCTGTTCAAAGAAGACAGTTGCAAAGCAACTATTAGGCATTGTTTCATTTTAGCATTCTATCACTCTTACTTGGAAGGATTTTGTTTATTATATTTATTTTTTTGCCTTACAAATACTGATGTTAATGCTATTGAAATAAAATTTCTGGTATTGCAATTAATCACATTGAAGTGCATAAAAGATCTAGTTTAAATACATTTAACTTTCGAGTATTACAATGTAAGAAAATAATAACAATTTGTGCCTGACACAAGCACAAAAGTTCTAGTGTAAATACAATGGCATCATGCAACTATTCGTAACTCACTTTAGGTTCTACTACTTATGCCTAGTAGAGGACAATTTTGTCACATCAGTTTTTGCTATCACTAACAATGTGATAAGCTCTCGTGGTCATAGATTAAAGCCATTAAGTTATCAAATAAAGACAAAGAAAAAGAGCATAATCTCACTTTGCACTTGCTTTTGACATCAGAAACTGAAAAGTTTATGGCCACCATGGCTTTGAGGTCAGATGCCTATAACTTCAAGCAATAAGCATGAACAAAGAGAATCAACAACAAAAATAAGAGTAAGTGAAGAAGAAATAATACCAAGAATGAACATAGGGATGAAGAGCTTTAGTGTTTAAGACACATGCTATAAATAAAGAGCATAATCTCACTCTGCACTTGCTTTTGACATCAGAAACTGAAAAGTTTATGGCCACCATGGCTTTGAGGTCGGATGCCTATAACTTCAAGCAATAAGCATGAACAAAGAGAATCAACAACAAAAATAAGAGAGTAAGTGAAGAAGAAATAATACCAAGAATGAACATAGGGATGAAGAGCTTTAGTGTTTAAGACACATGCCATAAATAAAGAGCTGTATCTGTTCAAACTCATACACTTTGAAGAAGGGTGTGAACTGACCCTATAAGTTATGTAAAATTAGACAGGTTTGTGTTGGTGTTCAGTCAAATAGGCATCAGTAATATCAACAGACTTGTCTTTTCATAGAAGGGCAAGACTTATAACAACTTCAATACTTGGACGCCCAATTTGGATCCCAAATATGGAGAAGATTGTGTGTCCCTTTTGTTTGATTCGCCATTACGATCATAAAATTGATAAAAGTGCAAATCTCTTTAATCATACAATATCAAGTTAATACCAAAAATCAGAAAACAAAACTGTAAAACCATTGGCAACAAAGTCCTTAGATGCCACTGAAACATGTTAAGTTCAATGTTGTCATTGACATTTATAAGGTTGTACTTCAATACAATGAAGTTAGACAAATTGATATATCTCCAGTTAACCAGAGGAAACAGAGGAGAAAATCTAAAACCATATCAAAGGCATGTCTGAATTTTCTATAACAAATTCCAGAATCCTTTGGGTTCAAAAAAGCATAAACTAAGTAGTGACACTCATCAAACAGGTGGTATGCAACAAGACCAAATTGCTTTTAACTTCAACTTATTGATAATGCAATATGAGAAATCAATGAGAAATGAAGAAAAACACGAGACATTATGTTAACTATTTCAAGTGTAACCAAGTGTTCCTAAATCGAGAGGGGAAACGGCTCTCCTAAGAAAGAGGGAGGGTACTGACTAATTTTTCTTCTCTGCCTTCTTTCATTCCTTCATGGATGTTTAATAAACATAGTGAATTACATATGATAACTGTTTCCTAGAATTTAGGATCTAGGGACAGCTGTCCTTTTACATGGAATAAAATCTTAACTAATAGCTATTTATATTTCTTCTTGGCAGTTCGGTGCTTCTAGACAAAGTCGCTGTAGCGAGCTGGCATTCTCACATTTCTTTTGGGCTTAATATTTCCATTTTCGAGCCCAATGTTGCTGACTTGACTTGTGGGTAGTGAAATTGCATTGGGCCTCTCTGTACCCGTAACATTACCGCCCGCCCCGAAAGAGATCTTGTCCTCAAGATCTAAAGTGTGATAAGTGGCTTCAAGTGATGTCCGAGATTCCCAAGTTGCCTCTTCCACTTGATGTCCCTGCCATTGAACCAACAACTCTTCACGATCCCCTTTCTTAGTCACCACCCAGCGGCGATCCAAAATAACCAGAGGCTGGAGTTCGTTTGGGAACTTAGTTCCAGTTAGAGGTAGGGGTGAGACCTGAGCCGAAGGTTGTCCATGACACGACTTGAGGAGCAAGACATGGAAGACGGGATGATACGCGCGAATGCAGGAAGTTCGAGCTCATAGGCCACTGGACCCAGGCGGCGGAGAACTCGAAATGGACCGTAATAGCGCTTGGCTAGCTTCTGTGAGTAGCGCTTCTTGACTGAGCTTTGGTGGTAGGGTTGTAGCTTCAGGTACACCCATTGACCCTCTTCAAATTGCTTGTCTGTTCGTTTTGAATTAGCCATTTGAGTCATGCGATTCCTGGCCCTTGTTAGGTTAAAGCGCAACAGTTTCAGGATTTGAGATCTCTACGTTAGGTTTTCATCCAATGAGGTAATTTTGGAGCTCCCGGGGATGTAGTCAACCAAACGTGGTGGCTTGCGGCCATACAAGTCTTTGAATGGGGTCATTCCGATGGCTGACTGGAAGCACAAATTATACCAATATTCGGCCAAGGGCAAGAATCTGGTCTAGTGTTTTGGTTCCTCACTGACAAAACATCTCAGGTATGTCTCCAAGCACCTGCTGACTACCTCTGTCTGTGGGTGATAAGAGTTGCTGTATGCAAGAGTGGTACCCAAAGCTTTAAGTAATTCTTTCCAGAATTTACTGATGAAGACTCTTTCCCTATCACTGATGATAGTTTTTGGTGCTCTGTGTAGGCAATATACCTCACTCAAGAAGGTGGAGGCCAGAGATGATGCCGTAACGGATGAAGGTAAAGCTACAAAGTGGGCAAATTTTGTCAAACGGTCAACCACCACCCAGATAACAGTCTTTCCAGCTGAGTTTGGCAGGTTGGTAATGAAATCCATCGAGATTTCCTCCCAAACTTGACTGGGAATGGGTAATGGTTGTAGCAGTCCATAAGGGGTGTGGGTGCTGTACTTATTATGTTGACAAATTGCACACTGATTCACAAATTTCTTCACAAATGCATGCATGCCAGGCCAATAAAATGCAGCAGATAGCCTAGATAAAGTAGCTTTTATACCCGAGTGGCCCCCTAATGGAGAGGAGTGAAATTCCTCTAATAGTAAGGGATGAAGCTCGGACTCACTGGGAACAAAAATTCGGTCCTGAAAATAGAGTAGACCAGACCTTAGGATAAATTTTTGTTGCATTGTAGTATCCCCCTGTGCTTTGGCAATTAGTTTCAGTCCCACAGGGTGTTTAGCATAGAATTCCCTCAATTGGTCCAGTAGGGGGAAAGTTGGAGAGCTAATGGTAGCACATATAGCTTCTGTGGGTGCTGTAGTGACGCGTGAGAGTGCATCTGCCACTAGATTTTCCTTCCCTGGTTTATAATGAATTTCATAGTGATAGCCCATCAATTTAGTTAGCCACTTCTATTGTTCCGGGGTTTGTATGGTTTGAGTCATTAGGTTCTTAAGACTCTGATGGTCAGTGAAGATGTGGAAAGTGTTCCCCAAGAGGTATTGCCTCCATTTTTTGACCGCCCTAGTAATGCCATAGAGCTCCCTAATGTAGGTGGACGAGGAGCCTGTTAGAGTAAGCTAAGCTTACTATAGTTATGCCTCAACTGATCTCAGCCTATTCTGTTAGAGGCAGTTAGAAGAGGTTTGTTAGAGGCAGTTAGAAGAGGTTAGTTAGAGGCAGTTACACTCATCTTATATAAAGCACATTCTTGTATCAAGTCTTGTAGGAATGAATAATTCATTTTTCTGAAATTACTCTGTATTCTTCTCTCTTTTCTATCCTTTGTTTCTGCTCTGTTTCTAACATGGTATCTCGAGCTTGAAACTCGGCCATGGCTTCCGCACCTAATGTTGATGACGCTCTACCGCCACCTCCTCCTCCTCCGCCACCGCCTGCTCCAGCGGTGCCAACACCAAACCTAAACACTGTGCTTGCGACGAAGTTAACGGACAATAATTTTCTCCGCTGGCGCCAAATTGTTGAGGATGTGATTCGAGCTAATCGACTCGAAAAATGCGTCGCATGTCCTAGGGTTCCAGTTCGATATCTTAACGAGTATGATCGAGTGAACGATCGAGTGAATCCAGAGTATCAGGCTTGGGAAGCACAAGACCAGTACCTGTTCATATGGCTCCTGAACTCGATTTCTGATACGATTCATGCGCGTGTTGTTGGCTGTACACATGCGTGGGAGTTATGGGATGAATTACACGCCTACTTCAACTCGCAGACGAAGGCGCGTAGCACACAGCTTCGTGCCGAGCTTCGTCACATTGTTAAAGGCGATCGCACCATTGGAGAATACTTGCTGCGAATCAAGGCACTGGTGGATGCTTTGATCTCGATTGGGAACCCTGTTACTCGTCAGGAGCATATGGATGCAATCTTGGAAGGTTTGCCCGATGATTATCACATCCTCTTTCCCACAATTGAGAGCAAAATTGAACCATACTCGATTGCTGAAATCGAATCCCTATTGTTGTCGCATGAGTCTCGGTTGGAGAGGTTGAAGTCTAAAAATGTTGTTACAGAGGTGTTCTCAGCCAATCTGGCTCAAAGCAGTTCCAATCCTAACCCTAATTCCATGTCTCGTCCAATTCCTTCACTGAATAGCACTAATCAAGTGAATTCTACCGCAGTCTCTAACTTTCAGCAAGGTTCCTCCTCTTTTCCAAATAATGGAGGCTATCAACAGTACAATCCCTCAACCAATTTTGGCAACGGTTTTCGAGGTGGACGCGGAGGACGTCGTGGTCGTGGTAGAGGTGGCAGATATAACTATGGAAGGTTTGGCAATGGAGCCAAGTGTCAGATTTGTGGTCGTAACAATCACAGTGCTCTTGATTGTTACTATCGATTCAATGAAGATTACACAGCACCACCTCCTAGTGCTAATTCCTTTGGTTCTTATGGTAGAGGACAGTATCGTGGCCAATCTTCTTTGAATCAGTACCATCAACATGCTCCTCATGCCAACTATCACTATGCTTCGGGCCAGTCAGCATAAAATTTCATGCATCCTCATATGCTTCAACTTCCTGTTTAGCAACAGCCTCTGTTGCCTCTCCCATGGCAGTCCAATAATGTGCAGATGCCTCACCCTAATGGTCAAGTCAGCAAAGAATCGCAGCAATGAGAACCCTATGGCTATGATGGCCTCCAACTCTGGTTCAGATTCTAGTGCCTGGTTTGTTGATAGTGGGGCAACACACCACGTTACTGCAGACCTCAACAACTTGAACCAACCTGTTGCACCAAGTGGTATTGACCAGATTTACATGGGTAATGGTCTTGGCTTATCTATACTCTCAATAGGAACTGCATGTGTTAGGTCACCTTTTGATCACACCCGTACATTAAACCTTTCTAACATCCTTTACGTTCCAACTATAACCAAAAATCTGTTGAGTGTTAGTCGTTTTTCAACAGATAACAATGTCTACTTTGAGTTTCTTCCTCATCTTTGTTTTGTTAAATCACAGGATGATCATAAAGTTCTTCTAGAAGGTTCTGTGAACTCTGCAGGTTTATATGTGTTTCATCAGCTCACTATAGTCTCCAAGGCTCAATCAAATCTGTCTTTGGTCATCAAGTTTCCCTGCTTGTCTAAGTGTTTCTTCCCCCACTCCCTTGACAAAGTGTATCTCTTCCAATTCTACTTTAGATAATGTAAATAAAGTGCCCACATCCCATTACATTTGGCACTGTAGACTAGGACATGCCAATGATGTGGCAATGAAATCTATACTCCAAAAATGTAATCTCTCTCATATTAATAAAAATACTTTGGACTTTCAGATCGCTTGTTGTTTTGCCAAGTCTCATAGGCTTCCTCTCACTCATCCCCGACTACTTATGCGCATCCTTTTGACTTACTCTTTCTTGACTTGTGGGGGCCAGCACCTGTTAAATCATCTATGGGATATCAATACTATTTTTCCATCAGGGATGCATGCTCAAAATTCACTTGGATATTTCTGTTAAAACAAAAATCAGACACTCTAAACACCTTCAAACAGTTCTTTGAACTTGTTAAAGCCCAATTTGGTGCATGCATTAAGGCTGTTCACTCGATGGGGTGGGGAATTCAGACCCTTTACTAGGTTCTTGGCTGATTTGGGTGTTCAGCATAGAGTTATTTGCCCCCACACCCACCATCAAAATGGTTCTATTGAACGTAAGCATCGTCACATAGTTGAAACTGACTTAGCTTTACTTGCACACGCCTCACTTCCTATGTCTTATTGGGATCATGCCTTCTGCACAGCAACCTTCCTCATTAATCGTCTCCCTACACCTGTTCTTTCCAATCAAACACCCTACTTCGTTCTATATAAATCTGATCCTGACTACTCCATGTTAAAGGTGTTTGGTTGTGCATGCTACCCGTGCCTTAGACCCTACAATAAAAATAAACTTGAATTCAGAACTAGAGAGTGCACCTTTCTGGGTTATTCTACCTCTCACAAGGGCTACAAATGTCTAGCTAAAGATGGCCGCTTGTATATCTCTAAAGATGTCTAATTTAATGAACATCAATTCCCATTTGCAAAAGAAGTCCTCAAACCAACAGATTCTGTAACATTCACTAGTCCTAGCAACACTCCTCTCATAATTGTTCCTACCATTCCTAGTTCTGCTCCTGTATTTCCACCCAGTCCATATGGTTCAAATCAGTCTCCCCTTCTAGTTACACCTCTTAATCAAGCTTCTCCTCCTGTGTCCAGTCACTCCTCTCATCATACAGACCAGCACTCCTTATCTTCTCTTCATTGTGGGTTAACACCTAGTGGTTCCTCTCATCTGTCGGGAAGATCCTCTAGCCCAAGACTCCGCACCTCTTAATGCCCACCCCATGATCACTAGGTCTAAAGTCTGGCTTGCTAGCTCCTACTTTATTGCTAACACATGCGTAACCTCATTCTCCTCATCAAGCCTTGACCATTCCTCACCTGGTTTGAGGCAATGCAAGAGAATACAATGCATTAATGCATAACAACACATGGACACTAGTTGATCTCCCACCTAACAAAAAGGCCATTGGTTGTAAGTGGGTGTTCAGGGTCAAAGAGAACCCAGATGGCACTATAAACAAGTACAAGGCCAGGCTGGTTGCAAAAGGATTTCATCAGCAGTTAGGGAGAGATTACTCAAACATTCTCCCCTGTGGTTAAAACTGTCACAGTCAAAATAATTCTAACTCTAGCAGTCACCTACAAATTTGGTCCATACAAAGAAATGGACATTAATAATGCTTTCCTAAATGGATTATTGTCTGAAGAAGTATACATGGAGCAACCTATTGGGTTCAAAAGCTCCATTCCGCTTTCGGTATGCAGGCTGAATCGTGCCATCTATGGGCTTAAACAAGCCCCAAGAGCATGGTTTGAAAGACTAACAAAGGCACTTGTGCAGTTTGGATTTCAAACTAGTAGGTGTGATCCATCTCTCTTTATCCATACACATGCTGGCCACTGCACTTACATTCTAGTTTATGTTGATGACATTATAGTCACAGGCTCATCTCTTGCACATATCTCAGCTATTATTCAAAAACTCAGCTCCACCTTTGCTCTCAAGCACCTTGGAACCCTAGACTATTTTTTGGGGGTAGAAGTAAAGCACTTGGCTCACAATAAGGGCATTCTTTTATCTCAGTCCAAGTACATCCGGGACTTACTTGCCAAGGCCAACATGAGCAATGCAAAAGGATCACCTACACCTATTGATATGAGCCGTGGGGGGGCAACTCAACTTTCCAACAAGAATGATATGAGCCCAATGAAGACCATGGATCAAGAATCAAATCAAGGACTTGGTGGGCCCATGACAAAAGTTAGACCAGTGTTATCGATGGCGGATGGCGGCCGGCCAAAAATCCGCCATACATCATAGCGGATGGCGATGCGGCCATATGGCGGATGTCATGGCGGACAAAAAAAAATTATATATATATATATATACATATACATAACAAAAATTACAAAAATAAATATAAAATCCAAAACACTATCAACATAAGTAAAGAACCATCAACTAAATTGATAGAAAATGTCATATAAGTCTCATAATTCAAATAGAAAATGTCATAAACCATCAAGTTCAAGACTTCATAATTCAAAATAACAACAAAATGATAAAAACAACATGACAAACACAAAGTAAATGGCTATTCCTCTTCCTCAACCCCAACATAATCAATTTCTTGGTTATCTAATGGGGCATATCCCTCTTCCTTTTCTCCATCAGATTTCTCAAAAACAAGTAACTCTTGTTAATCTTCAGATGCCTCAGAATCATCCTCAAATTCTGATTCTTCACTTGGATCAACTGCTATCTCTTTCCCCTTGCCCTTACTCCCCTTAGAGGTTGAACTAGCACCTGGACCTTTGTTAGAAGCTTTGGCGAAATTGCAACACTTGATGCTCCTTTTCTTTTCCTTGTTTTCTGCCTAGTAAGTGTTGTAGGCTCTCCAACCCCCGAAGCCTCATAAACAGTTCCCCAATTTAGTGTGTCATCATCATCAAAAACCAACTCATTCCCAGCATCATCATTATTATCATCCATCTCTCCAACTAACCACTCATTACACTCATCAATGTCATTGAGTGTAATTGGGTCAATTTCATCTTTAATACTATGTCTATGATGGAGTTGTTGGTTATATTTGACATAAACCAAATCATGCAACTTCTTATGGTCAAGCGAGATAGGAAGGGGAGAAGCGAGATAGGAAGGGGAGAAGCGACTAGGAGCCTCGAGCGAACCACAGCCGGTGAAGGAGCTAACGACGGCAGGGAGCGACAACCGGAATACCATCCAAATATCTTACGTTAGTTTTTGTTTTTTTTTAAGTTATACTTCACTTTCCGATTTCTATCCCAATGATTCTTCGTGCTGGTATCCTTTGTGCTGAATGTTTTCGAGCCACGAGCAACGACGACGGTGATGAAGAAAAGAACCACAACAGAGGAGCAACAGTTCCAATTTTTTATGTTATATTTTAATTATATTTTAATTTCAATTAAAAAATATAATTAAACAAAAAATATAAATGCAAAGCCACGTTATTCGTGCAAACTTCGACGAATTTCCTTTCGCACCGATTTGCATTTCGCATATTTTAATTAATTGAATTTATAACTAGAAAAGAAATAAAAAAAAGGAAAAAACAATAAAACACATCATTCGTCGTCTCGACGAAAATATGGTTCGCACCATATAGCAGTGCTGTTTATTTATTCTTATTTGATTTTTCAAAAAACACTTATTACCAAAGATGGGTGGTTATTATTTTGACACCTCAGTTAGTCAATTTCGTTTCGTGACATATAAGCATTAACGATGTTTAAATGAGTAATGTAAAATACTATATTGATGACTCGTGCCATGCACGAGGAATATGCTAATTTTATAGGATTTTATTTTTAAATATATAATTGTTAAATTCATGTTTTGTGGTTTAAATTTTTTGTGGGAAATTGTATACCAAAAAATGTTAAAAATATATTTTATCTGAATCGTCGATCATAAATGGTAACATATATTAACTTAATAATTAGGGTTGCTAACCCATGCTCGGTGCACGAGTACAGTTTTGTCAAGTAACAACAAATCAGTTTTATAAATAATAATAATAATTAGGCTAAAGCTCTTGCTAAGGTGAAGGTTTTTGTTTGTACTGTGATACTCAATAGGATTACCACTAATGATATGTTGCAGGTGCATATGTACAGTGCAGAAGCTTGGAAGATGTGAAGGGAATTGTTTGGGCTATTTGGATATGTCCACTAAATTTCAAGGAACAAAACTTCGACAATTTAAACAATAAATTTACATGCTCGAGGACCTTCTAGATCATGAATAAAATTTCCTAGTGAGTACCACCGTGAGCTAGTGGCAAGTATTTAGGATCATCTCACCACCTAGATAAGTTCACATGAATGGAACATACCTACAGCCATAAACATCTCTGTTTTCAATGGAGACTAAAAATTGAAGCTGTTCAACACCAACAATCACCCAAAATCATTTTATAAATCACACGGATTCAAATTGAAAACTAAGAAGCATATTAAAATCAAGTCACGACATATCTGACAAATTAGGATAAGTATGTTGTACAATTCTGAAACATAGTACAAATGCATGGCAATCCAACAAACTATAGAATAACCATGTTCATATGAGTCAAACCCCTTTTTTTGCTAATTAAACAAAAATGCTTGATACTCAAAACTTTACTGATAATTTTTAAACAGTTCATTCTTACAAACATAATGACAAAACAACTAAAAATATGCAAATAAAAATACAAAAATATTGAATGGAAGTAGTGATAGAAACTAAGCAAAGAGAGATGATGAACCATTAGAAATAAGGGTGAGATGGATGCCAGTATAAGCAACAACATCTTGATTAGCCTTTGAGAGTTGCAGAGCATTGCTGAGAGCAGTTATATGAAGATGAATGAAAGACGACTTTTGTTCTTCTCTTAACATGAAAGCTCCGTGATCATAACTTAAATATTTTTCATATCTTATTTAATTATTTTGTATAAACCACGTCAAAAGACCATCCTCATTCTCATCAGAAATCAAAATTGTTTAATTAACTTTTCTTTTACTATGAAATAGCAATATATAACTACCCATGAGAAAAAACAGAAAGCACAGTCATCTTGCAACATTGCAATCTATATTTAAACATAGCATGTGCTGCCTTTATTGCTCATGTTGATGATAAGTAAAAGCATAAATTGAATATCCAGTGGCAATCACTTCCATAGACATCCAATCTAAACAACTTTATTATTGTTAAAATTTTAACAATCAAAATATAACCGCCAGGAAAACCAAATAAATCCTCACCTCTGTAGTCTTTCCATTTGAAGCTGTAACAATGTCTCCTGGCCTTATACATGTACCACTTATATTCTCAC
The DNA here is from genome assembly GCA_030762895.1 of Sophora flavescens. Taxonomy (NCBI): domain Eukaryota; kingdom Viridiplantae; phylum Streptophyta; class Magnoliopsida; order Fabales; family Fabaceae; genus Sophora; species Sophora flavescens. Next base: position 183,999,205 of record CM061066.1, read on the forward strand.
AAGCTGTGAATATAAAATGAATCTGCACGACAATTTTATGCAAATGTCAGCATTACTATGGTAAGAAGGAAATACACTGCATCTTATTAGATGTTTTAAATGTTTTTAACCCAAACCAAAAATTTAATGAAATAGGAATTTAACCACAATGACCCGAGATGATAGTAATAGCAGAAAGGAATAGAAAGAAGGAAGAAAACATGTCAGTAAACCGTAAATTTGTAAGAAGCAAAATGTGCTTATCCCTCTCCATAGTGCACCTATTGTTAAAGCATTTTTTTCTTCTTTTTTTTTTTCGAAGACTTTGCTTGGTGAATGTAGGAACAAGATACCGAAGAACTTTCTGGTTTGGGTGGTCCTCACTTGAACACTGTTCTTGATTTCAGATTAGTTAAAATAGAAAGGAAGATTTCCATCATAATCAATTCCATGCGAATACAAAAAAAAAAAAAAAAACCGGTTCCTAACACCAAGAAAAATGTAATCTCATCTTCGACCGAATTTACCAAATGGAGTAGGAGAAATCTGCAGAGAGAAGAAAATCTGCAAGTTGGGAGGAAGTGTGAGACAGAAGGTTTTTGAGATTTTCTGGCAAAAACAAAGCTGGTAATAAAAAAATTGGGAAGAGCTAGACCTAGTTTCTAGACATAGCTATATCTAAAAAGTCTCAGCTTGAAAAGTTGCCCATCACAAAGATCGCTGAATAGAAGATTCAGTATTCACATAAATCCACCCTTTTAAATCAAGACCGCCCAGCCAGGTTAGTAACAGCAGTACTCTACCTCTCAAAGCCAAATTCAAATTTCAAACTACCACTGACTTTTAAAAATCAATTTGACCAAAATTTTTAATAAAAATATATAGCTTAAGGGATCAAAAGGTACAATCAACCCTCCTCAACAGTTTTATTTTTTCTAAGTCTTTCAAAATCTGAGGATAATAACTCAAGTCTTGGGAATTTGATTGCTTAGGTTAGATAACTCTTCACTTATTAAGCCTAATAGTATTTTTCATTATTCCAAATTAAGTTCACTGTCTCAATCATTTTCTTGACTTATTTTATACATTGCTTTTAATATTTCCTTCTCATCCTTAATGGTGATACTCATTTATCTCCATGACTTTTTATTTATAAACAGAAGTGATCAGCAAAAAGCTTGAAACAATTTTATCTATAATTTGAGTGCAAAGAATTGAATATCATTTTTATTTTAAAACGATATTACAATACGTGATATAACACTATGTGTTAAGTGTTCCCCTTTGATTATTACTAATGAACCCTAATCCTCTTAAATCATGTGATGCTGACACGTGTTACTTTATTAGAAAATCATTAATTCCCCTTGTTAATTAGTATAGATATATATTTATTATTTAAAATAGAAAAAACAAAGACAAATATGTTGAAATAAATAGATTAGAAAATATGAATAGCTCTACCTCTATTTATGTCAATTCAGAGATTGTCGTGTTTGACTCCCAAAACATTGTACCTTTACCGGTTTGTAAATATTTTAAAACAAAAAAATATATAAATTTTAGAACATTAAAAAAAAAATTCATCACTTGACATGTGGCTTGCACCATTGTGCTACATTAAAATCAGCATTTCTCCTTATTAACTAGTATAGATATAAATTTATTATTAAAAATAGAAAAAAAAGGCAATAATATAGAAAAAAATATAAAATATGAATAGCTATGCCTCTATTTATGTCAATACAGATATTAGAAAAATAAAAAATTAAATAATTCAAAAAAAATTCAAAAAAAATTAAAAAATTAGAAAAGTATATAAAAAATAATTTAAAAAATAGGAAAATAATATTAGAAAAAATATTCAAAAAAATTAGAAAAATAAATTTAAATCGAAAACAAAAATATTTTTAAAAAATCAATTAGAAAAATAAATTAGAAAAAAACTAATTCGGGATAAAAAATAAATTTTAAAAAAACATATTATAATGAATATTTGTTTAAAAAATAAATAAATAAATTTAAATAATCCACCAGTTGACAATTCCTTCTACTTTTACAGGAACGGTAGAAGAAAAGATGTTAATTGATAAAGTGATACACATATTGAATAATAAAATAAATATAATATAAATATTAAAATACAGTAATTGGTTCGGATCAAAAATAACCGAATTAATGACCATTGGATTTAGCTCAACTCGGAGCCGTAAAAAAATAAATTTTTAAAAAAATATTATAAAGAATATATGTTTAAAAAATAAATAAATTTAAATAATCCAAAATAATTTACCAGTTGACAAGTCCTTCTACTGTTACAGGAACAGTAGAAGAAAAGTTGTTAATTGATAAAGAGATATACATATTGAATATTAAAATATATATAAATATTAAAATATAGTAAATGGTTCGGTTCCAAAATAATCGAATTAATGACCATTGGGTTTGGTTCAGTTCGGAGCCGTGCATAAAAAAGAAAAAAAGAACCAATTTAATTAGTTGGTTCGGATTTTTAAATTCATCGAATTATTGGCTCGAGTCTTACGATCCTAAACTTTTTCGAAGAATGACACGGACTCGGCAAGTGTACCGGTTCGTTGCAAGTAATAAAAACGGTAAGACCGGATATCGTTCTCAGGGATCGTGGACAATTACCACTTCGCAAATTTGACTACTATCTAGGCGATCGAATTTTGGATTGAAGGTTGTTCTAACATCTAGCAAACAAACAAGAAGAAAATATTTTTGTTCTTTTTGGATTTTTCTCAAACAGTTAATGTGAAAACAGAGAGATGAATAACAATGATATAAGATTGCTGGGGTTAAACTAAGCTAATCCTCCCTTGATTGTTATGAAATGATAACTAACACAGTTCCTAGTTCTAATATGACAATCAAGTCTTTCAGAGATACCCAAGCCTAATTCCTTAGGTGCATTGAGCCTAAAATCCCAAGTTAAACCATAATTCCTTAGGTGGATTAACCTGAGATTTTGCATTAAGTAAAGACTTATAAGATTGCAAGCACCTCAAGACCTATTCCTAGGTTCATGAACTACCCGGCATTTGATTCATGACCAAACTCTAACACCAACCTTCCAGTTATCTATTAAAGCAACTAATCATTCATAGGGTGATCAAGCCTAAGAAAGCATTAAGCATGGAATCAAACACTCATAAAGAACAAAGAAACTGCATTAATAATCAAGTCATTTTACAACCAAGTTCAGATAGCAATAGTCTAATCCCAACAAAGGGGAGTTTAGCTACACATAATTGAAGATAAAACAAAAGAAATAATTACAGAGATGAACAAAGGAGAGAGCTCCATGAAAATGATGCAAAGCAGACCACCCAGAGGATTTTTTTAGGGTTTTTGAATGAATCTTCTTCTGTTCTTCGCTCAGTTCTTTTATTACTCGTGGCGGTCACGGTTGCGGATAAAGCCATCACGGCCAGGCCGTGATGGTTTCGACTTGGCACCGCTTCATTTACCGATTCATCACGGCCAGTAATAGTCATCACGACTAGGCCGTGATCGCCTCTCGACTTTTCCAACCGATTCATCACGGTAGTAATAGTCATCACGGCTAGGCCGTGATCGTCTCGACTTTTGGAGATCTGGCACGGTGACACGTCACGGCCGTGATAGCCATCACGGCTAGGCCGTGATCGTCTCGACTTTTGGCTCAATTCTTTCTTCGCTCTCATCGCTCCCTCACGGCCGTGAGGGCCATCACGGCTAGGCCGTGATACTCTCTGCTTGGCTCACTTTCTTATCTTTCAAAGCTCTAAGTCATCCAAGCTTCATACTTGCTAATTCTTGGGCATTTAATCATGAATATCTGCAAAACAACACACAATACCACCTTATCCGTTCCAAAGGAAAAACTAAACAAAATAAACACTAAAATGGCCTAACTATATGCAAATGCATGCAGAAATGTACATGGAAAATGAGGTGAAATCACACTCATCAAATCACCCCAAGCTTAAGACTTTGCTTGTCCTCAAGCAAAAACCAAGGCCATAAGATGAAAACAACCAGGACAATGATAGTGAACTAAGAACCCGAATAAAATGATCCAAGCAACAAGCAAAGTCAATTATTTCAGCAAAGAGACAATCAATTCAAGTCCAATTAGGGGCTTAGTTTCCCTAGACTCACATTCTCACTAATTCGGGCACTCTATCTCACTTGCAGCTCACCCCAAGCTTGTTCATTTGCTTGGCTCTCTTTCTTGCCTCACTCACTCAAGTGTTAAGGGAATATGACATTTCACTCCATTTTCCTCAAAGAATGATTCCTACCATAAGCTTGACTATCAACCGAATCTTCACTTTATTAATGAAAAACATCTAAGAATCAAGAGGTCTTATTCTTTGGTGTAATGGGGCCATGGGATCAATTTTCAGGTGGGGATTTCAAGAACAGGAAATTTCAAAAGGCAATACAAACAACCAAGCATTGCAAGGCACGACCTTCTAAAATACCTTTCTTTGGGTTTCAGTTTGCTCTTCCACCATTCTTTCATTTTTTTTTTCTTTTTTACTTCTCATTCCTTTTTGTCATCCCCTTCCCCATTTTTATTTCTTTTTTTTTTTTTTTTGGATAAGGGGAGATTTTGCAATTCAAGAGAAGTAAAATTTTTTCAGATTCATTTTTTTCTTTTCATCATCCCAAACTTTCAACTACATTTTCCAACCCATTTTTGCACAGTACTTTAGAAGGTCCCTCATAAGCATATTTAACACAACATTTCAGGGAACCAAGAAAAGCATGTTATTCATTCAGGCTCAAAATTGGGCAACTAAGGGTAGCATTCACACATTCAAATCTCAGAAGGCCGGAAAAAATACCTATTGCCTCAATCATTTTCAAAAATGTTTCCAAAAATTTTCTAGTTTCGAAATGGTTTCAAGTCAAGTTCTAGAGAAAAACAATCCAAGAGGAAAACACTCTACACAAAGAACGGGGGCAGATTTAGTGAGTACCCCCTAATGGCTCAAAAGCTCACATTTATCAGTTCAAGAACCAGAGAGAACACAAATCCATAGAACACATGCTAATCATCAACTATCCAAGAACATCTCAAGCATATTTAATGAAGCCATATCACAAGAATATAAAATCAGGGTCCAAAAATTCACTATCACAGAAAAATTGGCACTTAGCTCTCACAATCAGATGCTCAATCTAAGCAGGGGTAATTAATTCATGTGATCATGCAAGACTAGAGCCTATATGAATGCAATATTTACAATGCAAGCTAAAAGATTACCCCTACCCCAAGCTTAAAGACTTACATTGTCCTCAATGTAAATAATTAAGTTTAGAGAGGGGAGAAAACTAGAACAACTCACAAGGTGGTAGTGGTGCTGAATCACATGCTTTCGGTCTTGTTTCCTCCCCGCCCTTCTTCTCCTCCTTCCTTCAAAATCTGGAATCACTCAACAAACTATTAACAAACCTCTTGAGCTTCTCAAATTATTCAAGAGGGGAAATCAAAAACAAAAGAGAAGATGAAAATAAAAATAAAAATTGGGTTGCCTCCCCAATAAGCGCTTCTTTAACGTCACTAGCTTGACGTGGTGATTTCTTCCTTCAATTAACGGGATCTGCTGAACATAGAATTGCAAGAGCACTTTTCTTCCATGAAACTCCTGTAAAGAGCTGATTTTTCTTAAAAGGCCAACAATTGTGCTTCTGCTTTGCCTTTTTCGCTCTGGGCCTCTTGCCCTTTTTCTTACTCCTTCCTGGTGGAGGTTCCGTTTTCACAAGATGAGCAGGACCAACTTTCTCACCAAATGATGCATCATTTGTTTTGCATAACTTTAGATTGGCTTTCATGCTGGGCTTTTCCTTCTTCTCTGGAATAGAGGGGTGGTGTTGATGTGCAATGGTTTCCTTATCTACTGTGTCCACCACTTCCATGCGGAAACACTCCTCTTCCTTGCTCGTGCGATGCATAGCTTCCAATACATTGAAAGTTACTTCCTCTTCTTGCACTCTGAATTTCAACTGGCCTTTTTCCACATCTATCAAAGCCCGACCAGTTGCCAGAAAAGGTCTCCCTAGTATGAGTGGAACTTGACATCCTCCTCCATGTCTAAAACCACAAAGTCTCATTGGGAAGATTAATTTATCCACCTTCACCAACAAATCCTCCACAACACCATAGGGATATGTAATGGAGCGGTCTGCCGATTGAAGAGAAATTCCTGTTGGTTTTACCTCACCGATTCCAGACTTTTTGAAAATGGACAACGGCATAAGGTTGACACTTGCGCCTAGATCGCACAATGCTCTCCTAATGTTCACATGACCGATAGTGCATGGGATAGTGAAGCTACCAGGGTCCTTCATCTTTATTGGTAGCTTCCTCTCGAATTATAGCACTGCACTCTTGAAGAAGCATCACTGTCTCCTCCTTCCACCTTCTTTTGTTTGTAAGGATCTCTTTCATGAATTTTGCGTAGGAAGGCATCTGTTTGTAGAGCTTCAAAGAAACGGGATGTGGATTTGTAGCTTTTTGAATACATCCAGGAACTTAGAAAACTGCTGGTCTTTTGTCTCCTTCTTCAACCGTTGGGGGTACGGGATTCTAAAATATGGGGGCAGCTCTTTGGGATTATCAACCTCTTCCAGAATCTGTCTTTTAGTCTTCTTCTTCGCAAATTCTTCATCAACCAATTTCTCCTTCTGCAGTTTTTCAGCTTCTACACGGGTAGGAATAGAGGTAGTATCTTGGGGATTTCCGGGTTCTTCATTGTTTACCTCTTCAAATTGTACCTTATCATCTCTAGCTCCTCTTGCCTCTTCTTCTCCTTCTCTTTCTTGTGGATTTAACACTCTCCCACTTCTTCTGATAATTGCCATGCAACCTTCCTTCGGATTCTTCTCTGTATCTCCTGGGAATTGTCCTTGAGGTCTTTCTGCCATTTGCTTTGCCAACTGTCCTATCTGGTATTCAAGATTTTTGATGGAGGCATTTTGATTCTTCATAGTCTCTTGAGTGGCTTGCATGAACTGGCCTAGAATGCTCTCCAATTTGCTTGAACTCTCTTGAGGAGGCTTTGCTTGAGTATTTGAACTTTGTCCTTGTCTCCAACTAAAGTTGGGATGATTGCGCCACCCCGGGTTGTAGGTGTTGGAGTAGGGATCATTTCTAGGCCCTTGGTTGCCCATATAGTTTACCTCTTCTTGTCCCGAGCTTCCAACCACATTGATCTCACAGTTTCCATTTGCATGGTTGCCTCCACAGAAATCACACACTGAGGCACCTTGAACTTGAACAGCTTGTACTTGAGAGTTCTGCAGTTGAACCGACCCCAGTTGTTTGGTAAGAATAGCCATTTGTGCCTTGAGGGCACCAATTTCATCCAACTCTAGAACACCTCTATTGACCATTGACCGAGAACTAGGCATTTGATAGTCATTGTTAGCCATGTTCTCAATCAAGTCCTTTGCTTCTTCCGGTGTCTTCTGACTCAATGTACCTCCTGCAGCTGCTTCAATCATACTTCTTGAATTCCTGTTGAGCCCATTAACAAAAGTTGCAACCTGCTGCCATGTCTCTAGTTCATGATTGGGACAAGCCGTGAGTAAGGACTTGAATCTCTCCCAGGCTTCATATAGTGACTCACCATCCCTCTGTGCAAAGGCATTGATCTCTGACCTCAGCTTAATCATTCTTAACGGAGGGAAAAATCGAGATAAAAACTTGCTGACCAAGTCGTTCCAGGTGATGATGCTTCCATGAGGATGAGATTGAAGCCATGCCTTGGCTCTATCCCTCAAAGAGAAAGGGAAAAGCCTTAACCGAATGGCCTCATCGGAAGCTCCGTTTAACTTGATGGTGTCACACAGCTCAATGAAGGTACCAATGTGAGCATGAGGATCTTCACTCTCCAACCCTCCAAATTGGTTTTGCTGCACAAGGTGGAGGAGTGAGGCCTTGATTTCGAAATTATTGCAGGCCACTGCAGGTCTCACAATCGGAGTCCCACAACAATCAACTCTCGGGGAATTGTAGTCCCCCATTGTACTCCTTGGTGCGTTCTCTTCTGCCATGGTGACAGCTGCTATTTCAATTTGTGGTTCTTGCACACTGGGTAACTCAACTTGCTGCTATTGTCTACTAGAAGATGCTCTTTCTCTGTTCTGTCTTGCCTTGGTTTTCTTTCTATTCCTTCTGCAGAGTCTCTCGATCTCAGGTTCGAATTGGAGTTCACCTGGGTCGATTGTACCTCGCATACACTGAACAGACGGAGTAGCACAGAACAAACAGAAAAACAGCACTTGCAGAAATTCACAGCAGAGATACAGAAATTAAGAACGAAAAACACAGTAGGAAAACAGTAAAAATAAAAAAAATAAAATAAAATGCCTAAATTAGGAGTCCCCTTTGGTACTCGTGATATTGGCACACCGATCCCCGGCAACGACGCCAAAAACTTGACACGGACTCGGCAAGTGTACCGGTTCGTTGCAAGTAATAAAAACGGTAAGACCGGATATCGTTCTCAGGGATCGTGGACAATTACCACTTCGCAAATTTGACTACTATCTAGGCGATCGAATTTTGGATTGAAGGTTGTTCTAACATCTAGCAAACAAACAAGAAGAAAATATTTTTGTTCTTTTTGGATTTTTCTCAAACAGTTAATGTGAAAACAGAGAGATGAATAACAATGATATAAGATTGCTGGGGTTAAACTAAGCTAATCCTCCCTTGATTGTTATGAAATGATAACTAACACAGTTCCTAGTTCTAATATGACAATCAAGTCTTTCAGAGATACCCAAGCCTAATTCCTTAGGTGCATTGAGCCTAAAATCCCAAGTTAAACCATAATTCCTTAGGTGGATTAACCTGAGATTTTGCATTAAGTAAAGACTTATAAGATTGCAAGCACCTCAAGACCTATTCCTAGGTTCATGAACTACCCGGCATTTGATTCATGACCAAACTCTAACACCAACCTTCCAGTTATCTATTAAAGCAACTAATCATTCATAGGGTGATCAAGCCTAAGAAAGCATTAAGCATGGAATCAAACACTCATAAAGAACAAAGAAACTGCATTAATAATCAAGTCATTTTACAACCAAGTTCAGATAGCAATAGTCTAATCCCAACAAAGGGGAGTTTAGCTACACATAATTGAAGATAAAACAAAAGAAATAATTACAGAGATGAACAAAGGAGAGAGCTCCATGAAAATGATGCACAGCAGCCACAGCAGCAGAGGATTTTTCTTTAGGGTTTTCTGAATGAATCTTCTTCTGTTCTGCTCAGTTCTTTTATTACTCGTGGCCGGTCACGGCCGTGACAGCCATCACGGCCAGGCCGTGATGGTTTCTGACTTGGCACCGCTTCATTTACTGATTCATCACGGCCGTAATAGTCATCACGGCTAGGCCGTGATCGTCTCTGACTTTTCCAACTGATTCATCACGGCCGTAATAGTCATCACGGCTAGGCCGTGATCGTCTCTGACTTTTGGAGATCTGGCACGGTGACACGTCACGGTAGTGATAGCCATCACGGCTAGGCCGTGATCGTCTCTCGACTTTTGGCTCAATTCTTTCTTCAGCTCTTTGCTCCTCACGTAGTAGTGAGGCCATCACGGCTAGGCCGTGATACTCTCTGCTTGGCTCACTTTCTTATCTTTCAAAGCTCTAAGTCATCCAAGCTTCATACTTGCTAATTCTTGGGCATTTAATCATGAATATCTGCAAAACAACACACAATACCACCTTATCCGTTCCAAAGGAAAAACTAAACAAAATAAACACTAAAATGGCCTAACTATATGCAAATGCATGCAGAAATGTACATGGAAAATGAGGTGAAATCACACTCATCAAAGAACACGAAAGCTTTGTTACCTTTCCTGGCTAAAAATATTTAAAAACAAAAAAAATTATAAACTTTAAAAAGTCAATAACAATATCCGAACCAATTAAAATTGGTTTGATTTGATTCAATTCGAATCGAAAAATATTAAAAAATATATATATATAAATAATCAATAAAATATTAAATTTTAAACTATTAATAGAATGCAGAATTATAACTCTAACAAGAATACTTTGCGCCCAAGTTTTTTTTTTTTTTTGAAAAAGCCCCACTACCACAGTCCGATTTAGAATCGAACTGCTCTGATACCATAAATGTAACGTCCCTTTGTTACATTAGTAATCCCAAGATTAATTCAGTAAAATATCCTTTAAAACGTTTAATTAAAACATATATCTCATAAAGAAAAATTAAAAAAAAATATTAAAGTCTGAAAATGCCTCATATTAAATAATATAGTATTAAGTTATCCATGTAATTAATATAGATATAAAAAAAATCAAAAACCTCAAAACCGGGCGTCTAATTACAATCCCAACGATAAATAAATGCGTCTAGCCACATACGGCTCCTTATTTAAGAACAGACTAACCAAACTAGAAAGATTAACTAATGGAGTCCACTAAGTCTTCACGCCTCTTCAGCATCAATGACGTCCTCCTCGTGCTCTGAAAACAATGCTTAATAATGAGATATGAAATCCCAGTGATCAACAATACAGTTTTTAAAAAAATATTTTCGAAAATAGCATTGTTCTCGGACGCCAGAATGGAAAAACTGTCCATGGCACCCGCTAATTTTCCAAGATAATATATATAAAAGAAAATACTTTTAATATCAATAATAACCTCATCTCAATACATCACATTCCATATACCAGATAAATTCTAGTTCGGTCCAAGTGGTCCAAAGACCTCCTACTCAAATTGGCCTCTTGCCGGCATGCCATAATTTCACACATTACATGACAATGGTGTCCCATTGCCCACCCCTACTCACGAGGAGTGTTTCGATGTCACCCCTCTGTCGGGGACATTTCCATTTCGATACCTCTCATGTGCACATGGTGGTATTTCTCTTTTTTTGACACCCCAACCTGTGGCGGTGTTACTTTCGATACTCCTTTTTAGGTAGTATTACTTATTTTCGACATCCCAATTATATGGGGATGTTACTTTCGATACCTCATTACGGTGGTATTACTTTTCGATACCCCTATCATAGGTGGTATTACGGAAAACATCATACAATTCATCATAAGGCACAATTTCATGTCTCATACGTGTAACAATTCATTTACCAAAAATTAAATATCTGATCTTATCATGCATGTCAAATAAATTCACATGGCATAACATACACCAATAAGCACGTCATTCAACTAATACGAATACCAATCATGTATTTCATGCCATAAGTAACAAGAATAAATACCCAATTTAATAATCCTTTTTATTTTAATTAAAAACCCCAAAAAAATTATTTTATTAATAACACGCATCATTCAGTTAAAATCTCTCGAAAATTATAGGTAAATCAATAACACAACAAACACATGTACCGTGGAAAGGGTTATCAAAAGATATTGTTACTCACCTCTCGAAGACCTCCAAAGTGCTCAAAAAAATATGTATGATAAAACTGTTGTCTCTGAAAAAAAATCTTCTTCCCTTCAGCGTCACGATTGCTCTACCAAGGAAAAGAAATGCGTCTCGGGAACCTCTCCTCTCTAAGCTCACCGTGCAGCCTTTCGAAGTTCACTGTGCGGCGCGAGGAACATTCAAAATCTATTGCGCACGTTCCTTAACGAGACAATTAGGTTTTAATATATGTATATATGGTAGCAGGCGGCGTTTTGGTTTCTTTTTAAAATCTTCTTCAGCAGCTGCTTGGGCTTAACGCCCAAGCGTCCTCCCTTTTTTTTTCATATATATATATATATATATATATATATATATATATATATATTTGTGTGTGTGTATATATATAGTTTTGCATTCTTTACAATAGTTAATAAATTTCAATAAATCCTTATATCATCACTTCTTTACATTAAATCTCTCATTTATATTTTATTTACACTACCCTTTTTAATAATTTATTTTTATTATTATTATTATTATTATTATTATTATTATTATTATTATTATTACTATTATTATTATTATTTATTTCAAATTAATTATGTTAGAATTTTAGGATATTACATTTTCTCCTTCTTTAAAGAATTTCGTCCCCGAATTTCGCCTCATACTCACGCACTCATTTTAACATGTGATATATTCAAACGTAAAGGTTACCGTACCTTAGATAATGAAATCTGGGTATTGACGCGCGATGTCCTCCTCCATCTCCCAAGTGGCTTCCTCAGGAGTCAATCCGTCCCATAACACTTTCACCAATGGAATCGCTTTGTTCCTTAGAGTCTTAGTGCTCTTGTCCAGGATTTGACTAGGCTTTGGCTTATAGATCAAATTATCCTTCAATTGTACAGACTCAGGAGCTATCACATGAGATGCATCAGGCACATATTTTCTGAGTTGCGACACATGGAAAACATCGTGAAGGTTTGCCAACTGTGGTGGAAGAGCCAATTGATAAGCAACATGCCCGACTCTTTTAAGGCTTTGGAAAGGTCCCATGAAACGAGGATTTAGCTTGCGGACTTTCATCGACCTCCCTACCCCCGTCTTAGGAGTGACTCTCAAAAATACATGCTCACTTTCCTGGAATTCTAGAGGCTTTCTCCTTTTGTCGGCATAGCTCTTTTGTCTACTTTGTGCCGTGCGCATCCTCTCCCTAATCATTTTTATTCTCTCGGAGGTTCCCTGGACCAATTCAGGTCCTATCAAGGCTTTCTCACCCACCTCACACCAACATAAAGGGGACCTACACTTTCTCCCATATAGGGCCTCATAAGGTGTCACGCCTATACTAGCATGATAACTATTGTTATACGCAAACTCAATGAGAGGTAGGAATCTATCCCAACTCCCTTCTTCATCCAAGACACACGCTCTAAGCATGTCCTCAAGGGTTTGAATGGTCCGCTCTGACTGACCATCCGTTTGGGGATGATAGGTTGTGCTAAAGTTCAACTTAGTCCCAAAGGCCTGCTGAAAAGCTCTCCAAAATCTAGAGGTAAACCTCGGGTCTCTATCCAACACTATGGAGGTGGGTATCCCATGAAGTCTGACTATTTCCTTGATATAAAGGTAGGCCAACTTGTCTAAGCTATAGGTTGCCTTAATTGGCAAGAAGTGGGCAGACTTGGTCAACCTATCCACTATCACCCAAATGGCGTCTAAGCCCAAACGCGTCTTAGGTAACCCCATCACAAAGTCCATAGAAATTCTCTCCCACTTCCATTCTGGAATCTCCAAGGACTGCAACAACCCCGAAGGCTTCTGATGTTCTATCTTAACCTTTTGGCACACTAAACACCTAGTTACGAAGCTAGCCACATCCTTTTTCATTCCTGGCCACCAATACATCCTCTTAAGGTCTTGGTACATCTTAGTTATTCCATGATGTATGGTAAACTTTCCCTTATGAGCCTCCTCTAATATCTTCTCTTTAAGGCTCCCCTCCTTAGGAACAACGATCCTATTCTTAAACTTCACTAGTCCATCAACAGACAACTCATAACCCTCTTGTCCCAACCGAGACTACAACTCTTGATCTAAAAGTTGTTCCCGCCCAACCTCATCTCTAAGGTCACTATTGATTTCCAACCTATTCAGCTTCAAACTTAAGACGTTTAAGGTCACATCCAACACTTCCAGATTCATGTCCCTAAACTCTTCCATCAGGTTCAACTCTTGCACCATCAAGCTTGACACGTGTAAGGACTTCCTACTCAAAGCATCTGCCACCACATTGGCCTTTCCTGGGATGGTATTTCAACTCGAAGTCATAGTCCTTAAGGAACTCCATCCACCTTCGTTGTCTCATGTTCAACTCCTTCTGGTCGAACAGATATTTAAGGCTTTTATGATCACTAAAAACTTCAAACGTTGCCCCATAAAGGTAATGCCTCCAAATCTTAAGGGCAAAACCCACAGCTGCTAGCTCTAGGTCATGGGTAAGGTAATTCCCCTCATGTGGCCTAAGCTGCCTAGAGGCATATGCTACCACCTTGCCCTCCTGCATTAAGACACATCCCAAGCCATTCGTGGATGCGTCGCGCAGATACCACAAAACTCACTAAGGGGTCCAGTATAGTTAAGACTGGTGATGACACCAATCTCCTCTTAATCTCTTGGAACCCGTCCTCACACTCCTGGTCCCACACAAAAGGTTTCCCTTTTCTAGTCAACTGGGTCAAAGGTAAGGCTAATCTAGAGAACCCCTCTATGAACTTCCTATAGTAACCAGCTAAGCCTAAGAAACTTCTCACTTCAGTTACTGTCTTCGGTTGTTCCCATCCCAACACCGCATCAACTTTAGAGGAATCAACCGCTACACCATCCTTTGAGATTGTGTGTCCTAAAAACTTTACCTCGTCTAGCCAAAACTCACACTTCTCTGGTTTGGCATAAAGACGCTCGCCCCTCAAGATCTGCAACACCAACCTTAAGTGTTCTCCATGTTCTTCTGGTGTCCTAGAGTATATTAAAATATCATCTATAAACACCACCACAAACCTGTCCAAAAAGGTCCTAAAGATCCGATTCATGTAGTCCATGAAAACGGCTGGGGCGTTGGTCACTCCAAAGGGCATCACTACATACTCATAGTGCCCATACCTTATCCTGAAGGCCGTCTTGGGGATGTCCTCGCTTCTAACTCTAATTTGATGGTATCCCGATCTTAGATCTATTTTGAAAAACACTGACGCTCCCCTTAACTGATCTAAGAGATCATCTATCCTAGGCAAGGGATATTTGTTCTTGATGGTTACCTTATTCAGTTGCCTATAATCAACACACAACCTTATACTCCCATCCTTTTTCTTCACTAGGAGTACCGGTGCTCCCCAAGGTGACACACTAGGTCTAATGAACCCCTTTTGTAACATATCCTCTATCTGTTTCTTGAGCTCGCTCAACTCTAGAGGTTCCATCCTATAGGGTGCTACTGATACAGGTCCACTCCCAGGTACTAGATCTATGGTAAACTCAATCTCTCTATCTGGAGGCAAACTAGAGACATCCTTAGGAAACACATCTGGGAACTCACACATAATAGGCAACACCGCTATATCACTTTCAGCCTCTATCTCAGCAGAAAAGAGATGTATATATCCCTGAGCTCCCTCAACTAAGCACTTTTGACATGAGGCAGCAGAGATAAGATGTTCTGTCCTAGGAGAGTCAACAGACATGGACTGTGGAATGAAAGAAATAGTTTGACTAGAACAATCAATAATAGCATTATTACGAGACAACCAGTCCATGCCCAAAATAATATCCAGACCAGACATAGGTAAACATATCAAATCAACAATATAAGTCAGGTCTTGAAACAATAAGGGACATTGCAGGTAGACAGAAGAAGTAATCAATCTATCTTTAGTAGGAGTAGAAACACACAAATCATATGACAGTTTAGTAACAGGTAACTCTAAGAATTGAGCACATTTAAATGAAATGAATGAATGTGTTGCTCCCGAATCGAACAATATGATAACATCATGACCTTTAATAAAGCCCTTTCCTTGGATCAAACCGTCGGACTCCTTCACCTCCTCTCCTAGGATGGTAAAGACCCTTCCGTGGTTCAATGATCGGGTTTGAGATTGTCCTCCTGACTTTCACATCCTAGCAAAGTGTCCCATCTTTCTGCACTTGTGGCAAGTGGTCTGTGCCGCTGGGCACACACGATCTCCATGCTGCCACCCACACTTGTAACATGCAGTCCCCTTCTCACCTTGAGTACCTTGAACCTGCTTACCCTTCGTGATCGTAGGCACAAGTCGTTGGCTCTTCTGGAAATTACCCCATTTCCCATGGAACCTCTTGCCGTCAATGAAGTTCTTCTCCTTCGACCTCTCAGCCAGCACAGCTTGCATATTCTGCTCTGCCACCCTACACTTGTTCACTAAAGTGGGGTAGTCTCGAATCTCTAGGAGCCCAATAAGGCTCTGCAGCTCTGGCTTTAAACCCTGCTCGAACTTAATTGCTTTCCATGGACCATCAGGATTATCCCTCACCTATGCGGAGAACCTTGCAAGCCTCTCAAACTTGGCCACATATTCCGCCACCGTCATACTCCCCTGACGAAGATGTAGAAACTCCATCTCCTTCTGTATCCGGACACTGTGCGGAAAGTACTTCTCCAAAAATATCTCCTTGAATCTGTCCTACATGATAGGGGCGCCCGAAATAAGCAACCCGCCCCTGGCACAGTTTCACCAGTGCTCTGCATCCGACTCTAACATATAGGTGGAAAAATCCACCTTTTGAGCATCAGAGCACCCCATGGCCCGGAAGATCTTCTCTAATTTCAGTAACCATTCATCTGCCTCACTAGGGTCGGTGGTCCCTCAAAAGGTCATGGCGGATTATTATTCCCGAACTCGACAAACCCCCGTACTATGGATCGGGAGCTGCAACCGTACCACGTTAAGCACTCCCCTTATCCTCATCTGACGGAGAGTCTCCGTCTGCTCCTGCATAACTCTGGCCATTCGAGCCAAAGTTGCCGCAAGCGCATCATTTCTCCCTCGCCTGTTCGCTGCCATAATCTGCATACCACCAATCAAACAGTGGGTTGATCAAGTCCAATATCCAAAAGAATAGAATGCAGAATTATAACTCTAACAAGCATCCTATGCACCCAAGTTTTTTTTTGTTGAAAAAGCCCCACTACCACAGTCCGATTTAGAATCGAACTGCTCTGATACTGACACGGACTCGGCAAGTGTACCGGTTCGTTGCAAGTAATAAAACGGTAAGACCGGATATCGTTCTCAGGGATCGTGGACAATTACCACTTCGCAAATTTGACTACTATCTAGGCGATCGAATTTTGGATTGAAGGTTGTTCTAACATCTAACAAGCAAACAAGAAGAAAATGTTGTTGTTCTTTTTGGATTTTTTTTCAAATAGTTAATGTGAAAACCGAAAGATGAATAACAATGAGATAGAATTGATGGGGTTAAACTAAGCTAATCCTCCCTTGATTGTTATGAAATGATAACTAACACAGTTCCTAGTTCTAATATGACAATCAAGTCTTTTCAGAGATACCCAAGCCTAATTCCTTAGGTGCATTGAGCCTAAAATCCCAAGTTAAACCCTAATTCCTTAGATGGATTAACCTGAGATTTTGCATTAAGTAAAGACTTATAAGATTGCAAGCACCTCAAGACCTATTCCTAGGTTCATGAACTACCCGGCATTTGATTCGTGAGCAAGCTCTAACACCAACCTTCCAGTTATCTATTAAAGCAACTAATCATTCATAGGGTGATCAAGCCTAAGAAAGCATTAAGCATGGAATCAAACACTCATAAAGAACAAGGAAACTGCATTATAATCAAGTCATTTTACAACCAAGTTCAGATAGCAATAGTCTAACCCCAACAAAAGGGGAGTTTAGCTACACATAATTGAAAGTAAAACAAAAGGAATAATTACAGAGATGAACAAAGGGGAGAGCTCCATGGAATGATGCACACAGCCACAGCAGCAGAGGATTTTTCTTTAGGGTTTTCTGAATGCCCCTTCTTCTCGCTCGGTTCTTTTATTACTCGTGGCTGGTCACGGCCGTGATAGCCATCACGGCCAGGCAGTGACGGGTTCTGTATCTTCAATTTCTGGACAAACTACTCTTTCGCGAGGCGAGCACTTATTTCGCTTCGCGAGCCGACTTTTGATGCCCGTGATCCCCATCACGGCCAAGCCGTGATCGTCTCTGACTTTTGGAGGTTTCTGGGTCACGGCCGTGATATACATCACGGCTAGGCCGTGATCGTCTCTGACTTTTGCTGGTTTTTGGGTCACGGCCGTGATAGCCATCACGGCCAGGCCGTGACAGATTCTGACTTTTGGCCCCCTTCTTCTTCAGTTTTCAGGCCTTCTCTTCATCTCAGCTTCCTCATGGCTCAAACTTGGGCATTTAATCAAAAATCCCTGCAAAACAACACACAATACCACCTTATCCGTTCCAAGTGAAAAACTAAACAAAATCCAACTAAAATGGCCTAACTAAATGCAAATGCATGCAGAAATGTACATGGAAAATGAGGTGAAATCACACTCATCAGATACCATAAATGTAACGTCCATTTGTTACATTAGTAATCCCAAGATTAAATCAATAAAATGTCCTTTAAAACGTTTAATTAAAACATATATCTCATAAAGAAAAATTAAAAAAAATATTAAATTCTGAAAATGCCTCATATTAAATAATATAGTATTAAGTTATCCATGTAATGAATATAGATATAAAAAAAATTAAAAGCCTCAAAACCGGGCGTCTAATTACAATCCCAACGATAAATAAATGCGTCTAGCCACATACGGCTCCTTATTTAAGAACAGACTAACCAAACTAGAAAGATTAACTAATGGAGTCCACTAAGTCTTCACGCCTCTTCAGTCTCAATGACGTCCTCCTCGTGCTCTGAAACAATGCTTAATAATGAGATATAAAATCCCAGTGATCAACAATACAGTTTTTAAAGAAATATTTTCGAAAATAGCATTGTTCTCAGCCTGCGCTGTAAGTTGAAAAACTGTCCATGGCACCCGCTAATTTTCCAAGATAATATATATAAAAGAAAATACTTTTAATATCAATAATAACCTCATCTCAATACATCACATTCCATATACCAGATAAATTCTAGTTCAGTCCAAGCGGTCCAAAGACCTCCTAATCAAATTGGCCTCTTGCCGGCATGCCATAATTTCACACATCACACGATAATGGCGTCCCATTGCTCACCCCTACTCACTAGGAGTGTTTCGATGTCACCCTCCTGTCGGGGACATTTCCATTTCGATACCTCCCATGTGCATATGGTGGTATTTCTCTTTTTCGACACCCCAACCTGTGGCGGTGTTACTTTCGATACTCCTTTTTAGGTAGTATTACTTATTTTCAACATCCCAATTATATGGGGATGTTACTTTCGATACCCCATTACGGTGGTATTACTTTTCGATACCCATATCATAGGTGGTATTACGACAAACATCATACAATTCATCATAAGGCACAATTTCATGTCTCATACGTGTAACAATTCATTTATCAAAAATTAAATATCTGAACTTATCATGCATGTCAAATAAATTCACATGGCATAGCATACACCAATAAGCACGTCATTCAACTAATACGAATACCAATCATGTATTTCATGCCATAAGTAACAAGAATAAATACCCAATTTAATAATCCTTTTTATTTTAATTAAAAACCCCAAAAAAATTATTTTATTAATAACACGCATCATTCAGTTAAAATCTCTCGAAAATTATAGGTAAATCACTAACACAACAAACACATGTACAAGGGTTATCAAAAGATACTGTTACTCACCTCTCGAAGACCTCCAAAGTGCTCAAAAAAATATGTATGATAAAACTGCTGTCTCTGAAAAAAAAAATCTTCATTCCTTCAGCGTCACGATTGCACTACCAAGAAAAAGAAACGCGTATAGGAACCTCTCCTCTCTAAGCTCACCGTGCAACCTTTCGAAGTTCACTGTGCGGCGCGAGGAACATTCAAAATCTACTGCGCACGTTCCTTAACGAGACAATTAGGTTTTAATATATGTATATATGGTAGCAGGCGGCGTTTTGGTTTCTATTTAAAATTTTCTTTAGCAGCTGCTTGGGCTTAAGCGTCCTCCCATCATATATATATATATATATATATATATATATATATATATATATATATATATATATATATATAATAAATTTTAATAAATCCTTATACTATCACTTTTTTACACTAAATCTCCCATTTATATTTTATTTGCACTACCCTTTTTAATAACTTATTATTATTATTATTTATTTATTTATTTCAAATTAATTATGTTAGAATTTTAGGATATTACACGAACCAATTTAATTGGTTGGTTCGGATTTTCAAATTTATTGAATTATTGGTTCGAGTCTTACGACCCTAAACTTTTTCGAAGAACAGGATAACTTTGCTACCTTTCTTGGCTAAAAATACTTAAAAACAAAAAAAAAAATTATAAACTTTAAAAAGTCAATAACAATATCCGAACCAATTAAAATTGGTTTGGTTTGATTCGGTTCGAACCGGAAAATATTAAATATATATATATATAAACTATAAAAAAATATTAAATTATATATACATTAAAATATAACTATATAAAAATTAAAACATCAAGAACATGACAACTCTACTTTTACTGTTTACCAATTTATGATTGGTATACAAATAAATTCAAAAAAAAATTATTAGGAAAAAAAATTTAAAAATTAAGGAAAATGTAAAAAAAAAATAAAACTAAAAAAAATTGTTTAACAAAATTTTAAAAAATTTAATTATTAAAAATAAAAAAATTAACGTAAAAATAAGTTAAAGTTTTTTTAAAAAAAATTGTTTAAAAAAAATTAAAAAAAAGCAAAAAATCCTAATGCTAACATGTGTATGTATAATAAAATTATTTATCCAACTTTTATATTAATATAAAGATCCTGGTGCTATTGGATTGCTTTTGCCAAAGAAATTATACATATATGCTGGAGTAAATGACAAAGTGGACCTCTTTCCACTATTAGCAGATTTTAGCTGAATGACTGCAAGCCTAACCCTATCAAGATTAGAGATTTATATTGCTATTTGCTAATCTAAATAGATAATGAATAAAATACTAAGAACCACTTCTTAATTGTTTTTTTTTTTGTTGGAGGCGAAGGTGATAAAATGGCTAACAAGTAACAACTACCTTCTTAATTGATAGGCATCCATTGTCTCTTAACATCATAATATTGTTAATATCCAACATGAAAATGAAAGTTCTTCGAAGAATGGTTAAATTCCTATGAAGCTTGTGAGTTAAGCAAACAAAACAACGAAGAGGCCATTGGTCCTAACTCAGTTGGGCCATTTGAGAATACAAAAAGGAAGTTGAGCAAACTATATGACAAAATAAACGTATGTGGATAAGCAATGTGCAACTGAAGATAGATAGCACCAGAAATGCAAAGGAACAATAACATATTTACTTCAAATTTAAAACATTGTGGAAGCAGACATTATCTAAACACCAGGGTCACAAAGCTCATCAAGATCAGCCAACAAATGTCCTCTAAATCTACAGGTCTCACATTCCACTAAATGCAAATTGATTCAAATAATTAAAATTGTAGAATTAAATATTTCCTCACAATTATTAATTACCGAATCTAGTTCATGTCCAATAATCAAGGCTACCAACATTGCAAGCTATGCTTTTAATAACCAAATGTCAGTGCAGCAAAATCATGAAGAAACTATGATACGAATCTAGTACAGAGGATAAGAGGTCCGGTAATAATGCTTCAGACCATAAACACCATAAGTGGAGACAACAACTAAATAATATGAAGCATAAGAAAGCAGGGTGCATTACATGTATTAAGAGTGCGTAACAGAAAAAGAATAAAGATCTTACCTTGCTAGCTCCTAATAAACATCGTTTAGTTCTTTGAAATCTACAAAATATAAAAAATAAAAACACTAAAAAGACGTGTGATAGATTTCAAATGTGAAGCTTGAAAACTAGGTGTGACAGAGAAAGGGATGAGATTGACGGAGAAAGAAAGAAAGCTTTTACACATAAGGTAGTTATATAATCACAATTTAAAAGTGAATATAATAAATCACAACAAATCAATGGCATTACATCCTGATGATGATGGGCTTGGTGGTGACAAAGAATCCTAGAGTGGAGCTCATCGACAAAAGGGGTAACAGAGGGATCCCTGGAATTAAGCATGACAACCTCTTGGAACTGATTTTAATTGAAGAATAAATAAAAGAAACGATCTTAGAATTGTTAATAAATAGAAACATGAAGAATAAAAATATCATATAAAAGCTCCAGCCGTTTCTTTAATATAAAAAGCAAAGTCTAAGATCAACTATAGCAATGAAAAGGTCTTCAACATATTAAAATAAGAACTTCTGTCAACCCGAGGCCTGATGAAGATGCAGAATCTTTGCAAAAAAAATAAAGATATTAATGCGCATAGTAATTGTTTTTTAATGTTATATGTATTTTATGTGTTTCATCTTCAATGATTTATGTATTTATAGTCTTCAAGCATTTAGGATCCGTTAGAGACATTCCATCAGATGTTGGCTTCAATGAGAACTTCATTAAATGCAAGAGTCGTTCTGGGCAGTCATTAATGCAATAGGAACGTTGGCTGTACTCTAACATGATGGATCATGGTTTTATGCATCGTGATACAACCATAACAGAGTTGTGCAGAGAGCTTTTTGTACTTTACTGAGGACAATTCCCTTTTCGTGTAAGGACCAGAGGTACTAGGGAATAAAGCATGTTGGAAATATTCTTTAACCGGTCTTTGGTTCTGACAACCGAGATTACTTGAGAGAGTAGCTTCTGACTTTTCTTGATAAGCGTGAGACTGAGTAGGAGAGAAAGCTTCAAGTCTTTTTCTGATGGGACAACCAACAAAAGCTTGTTAGGTCCTTGGTTCTTCAACAAGTAACCTCAGACGAGTGTAGGAACTCGTGGAGAGACAGGTTGAAAACGTTTCTTGAAAGAAGTCAATAATCCTAGTCAGCAGACAGGTTGACTCTCGCTTATCCAGACAGGTAGTCATCTATATGAGCGGATGAGATGATTCTTACGAGTTTTAAATCGCATTAACTGGATAAACAGGTTAACAACCAATATGAATGTTAATTAAATCATTAACTAATGTTTAGTTCTCATCAAAACTTAGGGAAATAAACATCAGTCATTTTAAAGACTTAACATGTTTGCATAGTTTGAGGGTTTACAAATTACATGCATTAAGGTTTTAAAATCATGCAAGTAAAAATTTTAACAAAACTCTAACTTTTCTCTGCATATCATTTTCGACCTTAGCAAGTAAAATGAAAAGGAAAAACTCAATTTTTATACAACTCATGGACTTAAAAACCACGTGCATCCAAAGTTCTAAGACATGCGTGTAAAGATTTTTGTAAAAACATTATCCTTTTCACTATAGGGGTTTTGGCCTCCTCACAAAAATAGGCATTGAAAATCCTTTTGTAACATGCAAGTGAAGTAGATGATAGTAAAGATAAAGATGAGTTCAAATAATTGAGTTTTAAAAACATGCATCAAAAGAAAATCACTTAGAACACAAAACCATTAAGATGCATGTAAATAAAAGTTAGGTTTTTGAAAATATCAAAGAAAAGAGTAGAAGGTTTATACCCTTGATTGATGTTGAGGATGATGAGAATGATCAGCAAGGACTTGTTTCTCTCCAAGAACAATATGTTGAAGAACAAGATGAAGAAGAACTTAAGTGAGATAATGATGGAAATGTGAAGTGAATGAGTGAGTTTAGAGAGAGAGAGAGCAAAAATGAAGCAAGGCATAAGAGGAGGGCATTTATAGAGGTTTGGGGGAGGGGGACGCTGCTGTCTTGGTGAGGAAGGGAGGGGTTTATTTATTTTATTTTTTTGAAATATAAATGTAATTTAAATAAAATAATTGTTGCTTGTAGAAACAAAAAAAATCATTACATGTAAGGTAATGATGTTAAATAATAATGTAAATACTATTCATGTCATATCAAATCTTTTTAAATCTTATCAAATCTTATTTTTAAATCATTCTTACTCGTTTCGGTTCCATTTACTTCCGTTGATGAAAATCGATCGTATTTCTTTTGTAAATTTTCCACCCGAAAAATTAAAAGAAAATTTCTAAAATCATAGAAATGATTATAACTAGGTTGGAAAAATAAAAAATTTATTTTAATAATCGTTTAATTTTCCGGGTTAGTACAGCTTAACTTACAGTAAAAACTCAGATCGGATTCTTTGAGATTTCTACCAAAAATTTAATAGCAGTTTTCTATTATAAAATACATTATGAAAATTAATTGACTTTTGTTATTTGAGAATGAGGCCTTATACTGATATGCCTTTTTTTTTTGAACATTATGATATTATCATGTTTGACTCGTTGCTTCTTCGCATTTCTTTTTAGACTGTAAAATATCAGATATTTTGGTGACTACAATATCTAGGTTTGATATAAAATGGAGAGTGGTAAGATTGAGTCTGGCAGACTGTTAGTGTTGTCTATATCTTCTCTTCCATATTATTCCATGTTACACGTTTTAAGATTATTTTACGAGTTAGGTGGAAGTATATTTGACACTATCGATATATGCTAACTTGCTATTTTAATGTTTTGCGGTCGTATAATCTGTTTGTAGGCTTGAGAACACGTTCAACGGTCTTGAAAGAGTTTGGGTTATTGGATACTTAAAGGGTTCACATCGGTGAGTTTTTGGGATAAATTTTTTTCAAGTAATTCTGAGTCTCATCTTTTTGGCCTTATCTTGAGTGGGACAATAGTGTCAAATTGTGCCTGAATGATGAAGTCTTCTTATCTTCACTCTTCCCTCATGACTTCAATTATCAAAACATCTTTCTCTGCAGGGTTGTGATTGGCTACGACGGAGGAACGATTATGGTGTAACTTGGTCGAGAAGTACCTGTGGCTAGCATGGACAGCAGTGGGAAAATTATTTGGACGAAGCATAATGAAATTCAGACTGTCAATATAAAGAGTGTAGGAGTTGATGTGGTGGTATGAGCTCAATTATACTATTTTTTTGCTGTACAATATGTAAATAAGAAGAATAAAGTTCTTTTTCTTTTAGTGACATATGCAACTATGCTTCTTAGGTTACTGATGGAGAAAGATTACCTTTGGTTGTTAAGGAGTTGGGTACCTGCGATCTCTATCCGTAAGTGAGTTAAATCCGTCTTCTTTAATTATGCTGCATTCTTTAGTATGGCTTCTCTATTTTATTTTTTAAATTTCTGCTCCCATTATGCAACCTTTGGCGGGTTTTAGGAATCAGTCATATGTACATTAATTATCAAATCAGACATTTTGGTGTATTCATCTTGACTTTTTTATGCAGTATTCTTCACATTTTTCTTGAACCTTACCCGACTTTTTATTGTATTTGTATGCAAAAAGTTTGTCAGTGCATTGTAGGATCAAATTGCTCTTCTGGTCGTTCTCTTCTAGCTCTTGTATACGAAAACTTAATATAGATGTATATATGTTTAAATATGGGTTTTATTATGTGATGTTAGACATTGAAAGTCATAAGTTAATTTCAGGGACACGTGTTTTGTAGAACATAATAGATATCTATATGATTAAAACCATGTAATGTAGCCAAATTAGTCGGTGCACAGTAATTCTGAACTATATTTTGTAGTCTCTGATCTCTTTTGAACGAAGGGAATTTTAAATTAGTACTCCTTACTTCTGGTTCAATTATGAGCAATATTTGTTTCATGTGTCCTGGCTGATTGTTGATTTCATTTATTATGTTCAGAATTTAAAGCACAATCCCAATGGGAGCTTTTTTGTTGTATGTGGAGATTGTTCACATTTTTAACTAGTGCCATTAATTTTAGACCACGTTGAACTATGGTCTTGAGAGAGTATGGAGTATTGGATACAAGAAAGGATCATCTCTGTAATTATCTGAAACTGCCTTTGAATCTCAACAGGAAAAAAAAAAAACTTGTTACTTTTCCTTACTGACTGGCATCACATTATATTTCCTGCAGGCTTGCTTTTGGTTGTGACAAAGGATTCATCATCGTTAAGGTGAACCACCAAGCTGCCAAATAAGAAACAAGATAGAAGGGCAAAGTAAAATGCTTTATCAGACTTTGGAAGGAAGACTGTGTAACCTTTCTGTTTTTGCTGCTGCTGAAATTACAATCACAAGCAAGACAACTCAAAAATAAAAGGCTCTTTTCTGGTAGCCAGAAGAGATATGATAGAAACCGGTATTTTATTACAAAATATTACTAAGCAAACAGGGATAATCCCTTGATTATAGTACAATATAGCAGAACTTCGAGGGTCTGCACCTCCCCAAATGCCCTAATGCCCCAATTCCTATTCAATTCACAAGATATCCTCTCTATCAATCTCTCCTCTTATTTATAGGTAAACTAGGTAACTAACTCTAACAGCTCCTAACTCCTCTATTATTAACAATGCCTAGCATTACTGCCCTGTTTAGGGCCCGTACCTTACAATACTCCCCTCCTAAACTTTCACCTTGTCCTCAAGGTGAATTAGCAAGTGACATCTTAAAAACGATTTTCCGGGATCCCATTGTTTGAAACAAAATGCTCCAGCTGTCAGAGACAGAGAGAAAGATGTCCACCAGGGTCCCATAAATCTACACAAGTCTCTAAGGTAAAAGAACATGTGAATCCCATTATCCTGGGTCTGATCTCCCCCACAATCATTTTGTCAAAGACCAATAGTGCACAGTTCCAGTCCCCCATGGTTGCTTCTGTTGGGTACTCGGTCATGCAACTCTTAGGGTGTGTTTGATTTGTAAAAATTCAGGGGACTGGACAGCACAAAAATTTTTGTGCCTTATTTGATTTGAAAAGTGGTCAGGGGACAGGACAAAAAAGGTGGTGAGGGACAGGACAAAAACCCAAAATTTTGTCCCCCACCAAACCATGGAACAAAAAGTTGTCCCATGGACAGACTAACAAAAGACAAAATTATCCTTACATCTCTCTCTCCTCTCTTCTCTCTCTCCCTCTCTCTCTCCTCTCTCTCTCCCCCTCTCCTCTCTATCTCTCTCTCCTCTTTCTTTACTCTCTCTCTCATCTCCCTCCCTCTCTCTCCTCTCTCTTTCTTTCCTCTTTCTCCCTCCCTCCCTCTCTCCTCTCTATCTCTCTATCTCTTTCTCTCTCCTCTCTGTCATCTCTCTCTACATAATTATACAAAATTATATATTGTATATTTATATATTAAATAATATATATTATAAAGGGTATTCCGGTAAATTTAATATTATTTTGTTTGTGTTGTTCATTATCCATCAAACAATGTACAAGATAAAGAATTATCCTGTAACTCAAGGATTTGTCATGTGTTGTCATGTCTGTCCTGTGCTGTCCAGATACCTTTTGCAAATCAAACGTACCCTTAATAATGATTTTGGTGTTGGCAACCAACCTGAGCCACGACCAGGTTTCCTTCCTGGTTACATCAGTGAGGCTAATCCCCATTTTAGGAGTCTCATATTCTCTTTGGATCCAGAACCCATCACTGCCAACGTTCACTCCCCATTCTTTGTCCTCGCTACATTGGACCTGACCCAATACTTCAAAACCCGAACCCAATTTCAGAAAATTCGGGGTTGCTCCAACCCCCCTTGCCACCTTCTGTGCTTTAAGACCACCCTCAACCTCAAGGGTCCCTTCGAAATGTTGATTCTTCATGTGGATAATAGCACCTTGGCCTGCTGGGCACAATACAAAAGGGTCCATTAATCCCTATTTCTTTCCCTCACAACTTTGGGCTTCATCCATTAAGACAAACTCGTGGCCCAATTTCAGAGAAACTGATTCTGCCCTAATCCCCCTTGGTGTTCCATTTGCGTTGACACCCCTCTCTTCGACCCCCACTGCACGACGATCACAGCCCCACTTTTTCGGCGATGACGGCGGCCTGACTGGTCGTTTATCCTCATCGGCCGCTTCTCTCTTCTGATGGACGCCGCTGCTGAATGGGCTCCGCCTTGCGGACATCGCCGATTTTCCCTGTGTCGCCGCTCTGGCACCGTCAACCACCGTAGGAGGATTCCGATTTGGTGGTTCTGGTCGTGGTGGGGGTTTGACCTTTTTCCTCCAAAACACTCTTATGTCCGATCCTTGTGAGGTGTTTTTGCCCTGTTCCGCTTTCGGGCCCCGATCGTTCTCTATCTCCTCTCTCATTCCGCCACCCATACCTGACCAAGATTAAGGTTGTAGTGTCGCTGCCCACTTGTTCTCGATCCCCATCTTCTCTTCGTCATCAAGAATTTGTTGGAACTGTGGTGGCTGCCGCTTCCTCATTGTCCCAACCAGATCCGAATTCTGGAATTTCTGATTCTTGGATGCATCACCTTCTTCCTTCTCTTTCTTTCTTGACTCCATCGCTTGTGTCGTTTCTTCTTGGCTCTGTTGTGAAGGCCGAAACCTCCTCATCACGGCGGATCAGAAATCCTCCCATGTTGGATTCAGAGCGCACATTTCCCACCAATTGAACCACCATAACACCTCTCCTTCCATGGATGTCTTGGCGGTTTGAATCATTTCTTGGTCGGTTACTCCCTTCAAATCGAAGTACTTCTCGACTCGATTAACCCACCGATACGCCTCTTCACCCGAAAATATAGGAATTTCAAACTTCTGCCATTTGTCTTCTCCGTGACCCAATCTGTCTCAGCCAGTTTGGCCATAGTACTTGACACTACTACTACTGGTTGTGTGATTGTGATGGCCCTTGTGTCGGGAGTTCCGAATAAGAATTTTCAGTATCTCACTGAATTGCCTTTTGTTTTCTGCCCTATTGATGAGTGTGATTTCATCTCATATTTCTTTATCATATTGCATGCATTTTCATGTAGTTTAGGCATTTTTAATTTGATTTTTGTTAGTTTTTACCTTGGAACATGTAAGGTGGTTTTGTGATGTTTGTGTGCAGGAATTGAAGATTAAAATGCTCAGGATCAGTTATGTTGGAGCTTGCATGAAGACGGAGCTTGAAAAGCAAGAAAAATGAACCAAACAGAGCCCATCACGGCCTGACCGTGATCGGCATCACGTCCATGTTCAAGTAGGGTTGAAAAGAAAGAAGGTTAAACTCAAAACTGATAACGGCTAGACCATGATGGCCATCACGGCCGTGACATGCAAACTGAACCAGACCCTCACAGCGTAACCGATCACGGCTAGGCCGTGATGGGGGTCACGACCGTGATAGACCAAGCAATGAAGCCATCTCCAAGTCAGAACCTGTCACGGCCTGGCCGTGACAGCCATCACGGCCGTGACGCGTAATATTTGGAAATTTAATTGCTGATTTGATTTGATTTTATAACAGCTTTGAATCCAAGTTACCTTACATTATAAATAGGACTCTAAGGCTCGAAAATAGAGGTCTGGTGGGTTGCTACCTTAGGCAAAAATGATGATTTATCTTCTTCTCAATTTCTTCTCTTCTCTTAGGTTTTTTTTTATGCTTTTGTTAATCAAGCTTGCTTTGAACATGACAATGCTTGAGTAGTTGTTTTTATTTCTAGGAATTGGGGCTATGCCCAAGACTTGTTTTATGTTATGAATTGACATTTTACTTCTTGTTAATTTCAATTTACTTTTGATTTAATTCCTATTGCATGAATTACTTGTGAATTTGGTGCGCACTTATTTGCATGTCATAGATACTCTAAGGAGGAACCTACCGGTGAACTCAGGTATCGGATCTATAGGAATCAAACTCAGGACTTAAATCACAAGAGTTAGAAGCGATCCTTCGAGGGTTCACTGAGTTGTCACAAAACTTAAAGGGTTCGAGAGTGGGGGTTGGTTTAATTGGGCACGGTTCTTGTATCCCGAGAGGGAACATTAACTTATTTAGGATAAATTCACCTTCAAAGCAATTTTTGATTATTAACAAGATGAGTAGTCAATTTAGTAGCATGAGCAGTCTTGTTGGTATCCCAATTCCTGGAAATCTCTTTTGATATTGAAAAATCCTATATTAGATCTGGTTGCGATTTTAATTGATTGCGTTTTTAAATATTTGATTTGCTAGTAAATTCTTATTTTAAAAACCAAATCTTTTTCCTGTCTAGTTTAATTGATTTAATAATTAATTGTTATTTAAGATCACGGTCTCTATGGTTCGATCTTTTTATTACTTGACGACGAAGCCGTTCACTTGCGGATTCATGCACATCACCTATCTTCCTCCAGAGTTCGCCTCAATTCTTGCCGATCTTGTTTATCTTCTTCGCGAACTTGCCTGAGATTAGGGGTGGGAATAGGCTAGGTTGAGCTAGGCCCTGACAAGCCTGGGTCTGGCCTGCGTTCCAACCTCGAGGCCCAAGCCTGGCCTATGGCCTGATATAGGCCAATTTTTAAGGCCCCGAGCCCCGGCCTACTTTAAGCTTGGTCTGGCCTGAAAGCCTACTTAAAAGCCTACTTATCAACAAGACATTTAAATATGTCTCCACCTATAAATAGGTCATATGCTATTGCTTATAAATAGGCTCGTAGGCCTCTAATGATAAAGAAGTTGGTAGACCTATACTAATAAGAGTTATGATATTTTGACACCAAAATTTGACACCATGGGAGGACACCCTAGTTTTGACTAGGTTGTTTATCACTCTACTCCCTCTCTTTATTTAATTGGTTCGCAACTTATTCAAAATTAGGGTGTCCACCCACGGTGTCAAATTTTGGTGTCAAAATATCATAACTCTACTAATAAATATGTCACCAGACATTTAAAAATAAATAGCCAAGTAGATCATGACATGGCCAATAGGCCTTTACTTTCAAATATTATAATGTAAATAATATATGTGTGTGTGTGTGTATGTTAAATAGACCGGCCTGATAGGCCTAATTGACTTTTTTAAAAGCCTTAGGCCTAACCTTTTTAGCTATATAAGCTTTTTAAAAAGCCTTGACCTGGCCTTTTTACTAAATAGGCTAGACCGAGCTAGGCCTTAAATAGGCTAGGCCGTAGGCCCCCGACTAGCGGCCTGGCCTATTCCCTCCCTTACCTGAGATTCTCAAACCCACGCTCAAGAGATTTGATTCTTGCGTCCATCCGAGTATGAACCTAGAAACACTCCCAGAAATGAGTGCTTTGATACCAGTTGATAGAAACCGGTATTTGATTAAAGATATTACTAAGTAAACAGGGACAATATAGCAGAACTTCGAGGGTCTGCACCTCCCCGAATGCCCTAATGCCCCGGCTCCTATTAAATTCACAAGATATCCTCTCTATCAATCTCTCCTCTTATTCATAGGTAAACTAGGTAACTAACTCTATTCGCTACTAACTCCTCTATTATTAACGAGGCCTAACATAACTGCTCTATTTAGGGCCTGTACCTTACAAGATGCTGAGCTTAGCTACAAATAGAAATAAAATGTTCCTCTGGAGTGAATTTGTCTCTAGAATAAGTGAGAGTATATCTATCTTTAGATATTTTTATGGGTCTAGAACTCTACACACTTTATGCTATTATGCACTTGTTTGTTTTTTAAGTTATTACTGGAATAAGTTAGTTTAGTATATACTATAGGCCTTTATCATGACTCTGTTGAGTTCTGTTCTTGTTGTAATATATGGTGTGATCGCTTGATGAATTTTTTTTTTTTCATAATTTATTTTCTTTCTTGTAAACTTATAAATTTGTAATTCAAAATAAGCCCATTATTGCGCACTTAAATAAGATTTCATCCAAAGCCGTCTTCAAGATCCCCAAGTGGACGAGTTAGTCTCAATTCATCCAATGGTTAATAGCAATATACATCTGTCAGACTACCTACTAAGGAAGCCAAGGGATTTGATAGTGAACACTGGAGCGTTTACACGCTTGAGCTTCCTAATCAGTGGATTACTGGATTTGTTTTGAGATTGGCTTTTACCAAGTCATAACTCAAATAAAAAACGATATTGCCAACACAAGCTGCAATCAAGCTTACTACATCCTTAAAATAAAAATAAATGCAACTGCTCTAACTGTTTATAAGGAAAGATGTCGATTAGCAGCTATTTGGCAGATTTTTAGAAGTGAAAAGATAAAAGATTTTGATACTAACATGTACACTGTTGCACAAAACAAGTTATTCAAAAGTTAGAAAATTCATTTAACCAGTGATTACATCGTTAGGATTTTGATTACATACATAATCAGCAAAAAAGTCTTACAAAACTATCCAAATGTCTTCTGTGAGAAATGCCACACAAACTCATATGGCAATCCATTGGTGATTGGTGAAGGACAATACATGTGTAGCTAAGCTAATAGAGGTTACACGATTTTCTTCATCTAATGAACATTTTATGGATTGATTTAGCATTGTTCTTAGGTCATAGTAATTTCCCCCGTCATAGTATGTTTTTTTAAATTTTTTTTTACTAAAAAATATATTTATTCGTTCAAATTGGTAAAATACATGCAAAACAACATAAGTTTAACATCACTGAAAACCGAAAAGGATGAATCTACGAACAAACTCACAGCACCCAGGTTAATAGCATAACACGGCAAAATGCCTATAAATGTGACAAAATCAAAGTGACCGGAATACCCATGCCTTTGGATCTGTAATGTTGATGCCCAAGTCTTGATTGAATCTGTAATGGATCGAAACTGATCTGCCAATCTGAACCAAACGAACACCGCAACAAGACGAGAAATCAAACGACGCCGCAACAAGACGATGGAAAAACACGGAAGAAAAATCAGATATATGTGGAAAAACCACTTATTTAGATAAAATGAGAGAAAAAACGATGTAGATGGGTGATTCCAGGTCAAAAAATACTCCAAAACCACCCCCTTCCGGTGGATGGGTGACACGGACTCGGCAAGTGTACCGGTTCGTTGCAAGTAATAAAACGGTAAGACCGGATATCGTTCTCAGGGATCGTGGACAATTACCACTTCGCAAATTAGACTACTATCTAGGCGATCAAATTTTGGAGTGAAGGTAGCTCTATCATCTAACAAGCAAACAAGAATAAAATATTTTTTTGTTCGTTTTGGAATTTTATCAAACAGTTAATATGCAAACAGAAAGATGAACAACAATTAGATAGAATTGCTAGGGTTAGACTAAGCTAATCCTCCCTTGATTGTTATGAAATGATAACTAACACAGTTCCTACTTCACTTATGACAATCGAATCTTTTCTAATATACTCAAG
Source organism: Sophora flavescens (assembly GCA_030762895.1). NCBI lineage: Eukaryota > Viridiplantae > Streptophyta > Magnoliopsida > Fabales > Fabaceae > Sophora > Sophora flavescens. Next base: position 184,032,016 of record CM061066.1, read on the forward strand.
CCTAATGTCTTAGGTGCATTGAGCCTAAAATCTCAAATTAAACCCTAATGTCTTAGGTGGATTAATAAGAGAAATTGCATTAAGAATAAAGATTCATAAGATTGCAAGTAGCCAACACCTATGTCTAGATTCTTGGACTACTTGGCATATAATTCATGAGCATGCTTTAACATCAACCTTTCAATTGTCTATTAAAGCAACTAATCATTCCTAAGATGATCAAGCCTAGGAAAGCATTAAGCATAGAATTATACACTCATAAAGAAGAAGGAAACTGTATTAAAATCAAGTCATTTTACAACCAAGTTTAGATAGCAATAGTCTAACCCCAACAAAGGGGAATTTAGCTACACATAATTGAAGACAAAACAAAAGAGAGAGTTACAGAGATGAACAAAGGAGAGAGCTCCATGAAATGTTGCACAGCAGCCACAGCAGCAGAGGATCTGATTTTAGGGTTTTCTCCCCCTTTTTCTTCTGTTCTGCTCAGTTCTTTTATAACTCGTGGCCGGTCACGGCCGTGATAGCCATCACGGCCAGGCCGTGACGGGTTCTGTCTCTTGCAGTTCTGGCAAACTTACTCTCTCGCGAGGCGAGACATTTCTTCGCGACGCGAGCCCACTTTTCACGCCCGTGATATCCATCACGGCCAGGCCGTGATCGTCTCTGACTTTTGGTGGTTTTGGCACAATCAGTCTCTCGCGAGGCGAGCCATTTCTTCGCGACGCGAGCCCACTTTTCACGCCCTTGATCTTTATCACGGCCAAGCCGTGATCGTCTCTGACTTTTGGTGGTTTTGGGTCACGGCCGTGATAGCCATCACGGCCAGGCCGTGATGCCTTCCCGACTTTTGGCCCCCTTTTCTTCAGTTTTCAGGCCTTCTCTTCATCTCAGCTTCCTCATGGCTAAAACTTGGGCATTTAATCATAAATCCCTGCAAAACAACACACAAGTTCAGATAGCAATAGTCTAACCCCAACAAAGGGGAATTTAGCTACACATAATTGAAGACAAAACAAAAGAGAGAGTTACAGAGATGAACAAAGGAGAGAGCTCCATGAAATGTTGCACAGCAGCCCACAAAGCAGCGAGAGGATCCGATTTTAGGTTTTCTCCCCTTTTTCTTCTTTCGCTCGCTTCGATTCTTTTATAACTCGTGGCCGGTCACGGCCGTGATAGCCATCACGGCCAGGCCGTGATAGCCATCACGGCCAGGCCGTGACGGGTTCTGTCTCTTGCAGTTCTGGCAAACTTACTCTCTCGCGAGGCGAGACATTTCTTCGCGACGCGAGCCCACTGTTCACGCCCGTGATATCCATCACGGCCAGCCGTGATCGTCTCTCGACTTTTGGTGGTTTTGGCACATCGGTCTCTCGCGCGGCGAGCCATTTCTTCGCGACGCGAGCCCACTTTTCACGCCCCTGATCTTTATCACGGCCAAGCCGTGATCGTCTCTGACTTTTGGTGGTTTTGGGCCACGGCCGTGATAGCCATCACGGCCAGGCCGTGAGTGACTTTCGACTTTTGGCCCCCTTTTCTTCAGTTTTCAGGCCTTCTCTTCATCTCAGCTTCCTCATGGCTAAAACTTGGGCATTTAATCATAAATCCCTGCAAAACAACACACAATACCACCTTATCCGTTCCAAAGGAAAAACTAAACAAAATCCAACTAAAATGGCCTAACTAAATGCAAATGCATGCAGAAATGTACATGGAAAATGAGGTGAAATCACACTCATCAATGAGGAAGAAGAAAAAGAGGAATAGAAGGAAGGTTGAGAGAGAGAGAGGTGACTCTAGGTTAAAATTCACTAAATATTGTTCATGGGTTTAATGTATACATGCATTCATTCGAATTTAAGTATAAGGATCCTTGAGTTCTATTTATAAAAAAAAAATAAGGTTATTTGAGTTCTGATCTCATACTTTAGTCACCTAAACTTATTTTAAGTGACATGAACATGTTAACGATATACCTCTATTTCTATCAACTTAAGTTTAAAGGAGAATACCTTTTTTTTTTATAAGCTAAAGTGTATTAACAAGGAGTACAAGTGATATTCAAACTTATTTACATAAGAAGGAAGAAAGATAACATATAATTTACTGACCGAACCAAAACTAAGGCCCTACAAACAACCGGGAATTAAGGAACAATCCTCAAAAACATACATAGGTAAGAACCAAGGTCCCTACTACTATTGATATGAAACACACTGGAAAGGAAAAATGCCCCTAAATTAATGATCCCTGTAAAACAGCCACCAAAAAGTAAATGTCCTAATAACTCAGGTACTCCAAGAATCCGCAAAAACCATCATTGGTTGCTGCCAAAAGTTCGAAACTGCCAAAAAAACTACACCACACCAAATTGTATCATCCACCAGTAGGTGGAACAATGTTATAAGGTCTTGCCATTTTGAACTTTTAGAGGTTGTTTGGAAAGGCTTATTTTTTTAAAGTTTCAGTTGTTTTTTTAGAAAAAAGCTTTTTTACAGGAAAATGTTATGTTTGAGTGATTAGATTAAAGTTTAAAAAATGTTTTTATATTTTAGAAACAACTGATTTTAACCGTCTGGAGCTGATGACTGTTTTTAGAAACAACTGTTTTTTAGATGGATTATTTTTTTGTGATGTTGTAACGTGAAAGATCTTTTCCCAGATGACCCCCAACATTTCTTGTACAATGACTGATTTTTTCAAAGCTGCAAGTATAACCCTTCCCACGTCCTTCTCTTTACGCAGCTTGGGGTGGTTACAATGAGCAGCATTGTGCTTAGCTCTTTTCATTCAATTTTTCATAAATAGGAAAAAAAATGGATGCCAAGATAAAATAAAATAAAAAGTACTGTTAAAAATACATAAAGTATTATTCATTTTTTCACCAAATATTAAAAACAAATAATTTCATACCCTTTTTCGTAATTTACTATTTAAAAGTAATTTTTTTTGAACCATCCAAACGAAATAGATTATCTTAAAATCGTTTTTCAGCAAGCATCCCCAAATAAAAATAGATTCTGATTACAATCAATTATCATAATAATCGATTATACATATAATCGATTATCAACATAATCTATTTTTTCCAGCTTTCCCAAACACACACTTATTTATTCTTATTTGACTTTCCAAACACTTGTTACCAAAGATGAGTGATTATTTTGACACCTCAAATCGTCAATTTCGGTTGGTGACATATAACATAAGTGTTTAAAGGAGACATGTAAAATACTAAAATTTGTAACGCATACAGGGATGACAATGGATAGGGTTTGGATAGCGTACTATAGTACTTATCCCTATACTTGTGTTTAAAAAAATTACCCGTATCCGAATGCGTATCCTCGTGGGTAGCAATTTTAATATCATTACCCGTACCCTCTTGATACCTAAGTACCTGTACTCGTACTTTAACAGTGAAAAAGCAATAAATAACAAAAGAAAGTTATAACAATAAAAAAACGATTCAAATGTCTTTTAAATCTACTAATAAATATTATAAATCAAAATATTTAAATAAATAAAAACATACCAAAATGAATTATAGATATAACTAGGATTAGAAAGTTAAGAATCTTTAGATTAATTTTGGTTTTAAATTTTGTATTATAGTTAAAATTTTATATATATTAGTGTTATAAATAAATAAATAATTATATATATATATATATATATATATATATATATATATATATATATATATATACTTATATGCGGGTACGGGGCGGGGTGAGTATCATAATACTCGTACCTGCACTTGCACCCGCACCCATTCAAATCTGTGGGTAATAACCCGTACCCAGACACTTACCTATTGTACGAGTAATTACCTACCTATTGTGTGTAATTTTTGCTGGTACGGACATGGTACAAATTATCATCCCTATTAGCATACACTTCAAAGGAAAAATCATATAAGTTGATAAATAATAATTGCAGAATAAAATTGGGCAAATTTCAAATTTTTAAAACAACTAATCAAAATTTATATAAAACAAAGAGAAAGCCAGTAAAGCTTGCACACTAAAATATATATATTTTTTGTTCTCGAGTGTATCTTCTGCATATAACTGGAAAGACTAATCACTCGAATTCGAGTTTGGTAAAATCATATGAGCGACAAAGCTCACCCTTAAGAATTTTAACACTACAGCATTCTCGAGACTATGATTCAAATTTGAGACCATCGATTAAGTTGGACAAGATCCGTGCCATTTGATTCAATCGCTATTCTTCACACTAAAATATAAACTTAATGGAGCTGAGCTAACAAATGAGCTGAGCCATCACATTCCTTTTAACACACCATATATTATTGAGTGGATTTCATGCGAGACTATATATTTTGGTGGGTCACACATAAAATTTACTCAATAATAAAAAGTGCGTTGAGAAAGAGTGTAATAAAGAACATGTTTTCATCATTTTTCAAGAAATTAAATCATCAATGAACTGAAGTATGAAAATCTTTTCTAAAAGCTGTAAAACCGAGAAAAAAAAAACAGAAAATGCTGGGCTCAATGAGCCACGTGGCAAGCACGTCACTGCCACCCTTGCTCCTATGAGCAACGTTGTTAGATACATCTGATTGGATCTTCTCCGTCAATTTTTTAACCTCCGTCTAATCCACCGTTGATCTTCACCCTCATACGGTGTGACAAACTTACAGAACAGTGTCCCCACCAGTGGCATTTTCGTAATCTCACCTTAACGGCAGAAACACTTCCCCTTTCTTCTTCATGGTATTTACACCGTGCTATCCTACAATACAAAAAACCTCTGTCCTCTCTCTCTCGATCTCTCTTACTGAGCTCGATCTCTTGGGCTCTTGAGTTCGGTTTCTGATCTACGACGATTGATCTCGAATCAAGGCTAGTTCATTCTCCAATCTGCAAAAATGGTGAGATTCCTCTTTGATCTGTTACTTTCGCAAACGCTTCACTATTTTTAACAACATTAGATCTGGTCCTAATTTGCTTCGATTTCATGCTTCTCGAATTTCAAGCGCTTTTCTATGTATAACTTGAAATGGAGGCTCTCAATTTGCTTAGTTAGTTTTACGTTTTCAATTTCAATGGGATCTAATGTGGAATCGTGCATTAACATTTGTTTCTTGTTTGTTACTTGCATTTGCAGCCTCTCAGACTCGAAATCAAGGTACTGTTGTTTCTTTTTCTTCTAATTCAATGTTTGGTTGTGTTTGGTTTTCGAGAGATTTTGATTAGTTTGTCAGCGAGATTAGATTTCTCGAAAACCAATCGTAGTGTGGATGTTTAGCTTTCTGGCTACTTAATCTAACAGTGTTATCCTAATATATGATCAGCGAAAGCTTGCGCAAAGATCAGAAAGAGTAAAATCTGTGGATCTACATCCAACAGAACCATGGTAATGCCTTACCCTTTGCTTCCTTAGTTCTGAAATGCATTTATGATATAAGCTAATTTTATAATTAGAAATATCCGCAATTGCTTTCATCAATCAAGATTTCTCAAGTGCGCCAGCATCTACAACGATACTTCGCGAGGATTTTGTCACCAATAGTGATTTTTGTTATATGAGGCTACTGTTGGATTATTTAGTTACTGTGGGGGTAGGATAGATTGGTAAATAGTTGATACATAGATGTTTTTGATGAATTGTGTGATTTTACCTTTGTTATTGTAGGATTCTGGCGAGTTTATATTCAGGAACTGTCTGCATCTGGAACTATCAATCTCAGGTATGCAATTATATATAATTGAGATGCTGTAGATTGTTATAGATGAACTTTATCTAATTTTGAAATGCAATGGTGGTTACCTTTATTTCGGCACTTAAGTCAGACACGGGTGTTTGTTCGGTGATCTCCAAACAAGCCACCTTTTGCACGGTGCCAATATATAATGAGCTGCTGACTCATGAATGGAGGGATCTATTTGTTCATGGTTTCCTTTAAATTTCAAGCAGCTATATTATTGATTGGATGTACTGTCTGAAGTAAGGGAGGGTTTGGTTCAATACATCGAGCAAATATCGAACACAATCTACAAATAAATTTTCAGTTGCCGTATTATAGGGCTCTTTAGTGATCTTTTATGTTGAATAAACTGTTTCATTAATCTAAGTACATAATTGATGCAAATGACCCATGCCCTCTCAAAATGACCAAAGAAAGGCAAGTAACCACTCTTTTTGAACAGAAATTCATAGTCTCAGAGCTTATGTATTGGGAGAGTTTTAATTGAATTTTGTGCTTGTGAATATTTTGGATATCTTTATACTTTTTGTCAGTTGAGCTGTTTGAGGATCATTTCATAGTTTGATAATGTGTAAGCAATTGCAGATTTTACAATCAGCATCTGGCTTCAAAGAAGTTTACTTTGGTTTTTGACTTTGTACTTTCTGCAAGTTGTACTTTGCAGTTTCTAGTCTATTGGTTAGGTTATATTATCCTTTTTACTTTTTCTATCAAGGCATCATCGATTGGTATTAAGAGATGATAGCTTCCAAGTCTCCTGTAGCTTCCAACTTTCCTGTTTCTGTATTTATATTCTTCACAAGCCTTCTGCTTTAAATGGGTCATTATTAATTTCTATGGAGATTTGCTTGTGTAGTTAACACTAATTTCTTTGATGCTATTTCAGACCATGGCCAAATCTTTTGAGGTTACAGAGTTACCAGGTAGATGAACCTTTATTTGCCTGTTTGTGTGCATATTTGCCTCTTGACGCATTTGCTTCAAGGCATATTTTTTATTTTGTATATTTCTTACTTAGAAGTCCACTGGGGCTCATATACAACTTGATTTTACAGTTAGGTCAGCCAAGTTTATTGCACGCAAACAGTGGGTTGTTGCTGGTGCAGATGATATGTTTATTCGTGTATATAATTACAACACGATGGATAAAGTCAAAGTATTTGAGGCACATACAGATTACATTAGGTGTGTGGCAGTTCATCCTACCCTTCCTTATGTGCTGTCATCGTCAGATGATATGCTCATAAAGCTTTGGGATTGGGAAAAAGGCTGGGTTTGTACCCAGATATTTGAGGGACATTCTCATTATGTCATGCAAGTGACATTTAATCCTAAAGACACCAACACCTTTGCCAGTGCATCTCTTGATCGCACCATAAAGGTATGCACATGTTCTTGTTGATGGTGGTTTCCCGCTCTTTTTTATTTCTTTCTTTTTTTAATTTCTATGCTCCTGTGATATAATGCATTAATGTTTCTGTTATCTTCTTTCCAGATTTGGAATCTTGGTTCTCCTGACCCTAATTTTACATTGGATGCCCATCAAAAAGGAGTGAATTGCGTTGATTACTTTACAGGTGGTGACAAACCTTATCTCATCACTGGTTCTGATGATCACACTGCCAAGGTTGAATTTTTGTTTTGATTTTCTTTTCCTTGATTTATTTTCCTATATTTTTTTATGTGCATATATGAATGGGAGTAACATGGATAAACCTATGAAACAGGTATGGGATTATCAGACCAAAAGTTGTGTCCAGACTCTAGAAGGTCACACACATAATGTATCTGCTGTATGCTTCCATCCAGAACTTCCTATAATCATTACTGGTTCTGAGGATGGTACAGTACGCATATGGCACTCCACAACTTATAGGTAATTTTAGATGCAAAGCTTACTGAGTTATGAGGTTTATCTTTATGCTTATTCTTTTTTGTACATTAATTTTACTTTTTTCTCCCATTGTCATCACTCTCTTATAGGAACTTCAATAATTTGGCTGTGGTTGACTTTTGATATTGGAGAATGAGGCCTTATACTGATATGCCTTTTTTTTAACAGTATGATATTATTATGTTTGACTCATTGCTTCTTCACATTTCTTTTTTCACTGTAAAATATCAGATGTTTTGGTGACTGTAATATCTAGATTTGATATAAAATGGAGATAGTGCTAAGATTGAGTCTGGCAGACTGTTACAGTGTTGTCTATATCTTCTCTTCCAATTTTATTCCATGTTACACTTTTTAAGGTTATTTTACCAGTTAGATGGAAGTATATTTGAACTATCGATATATGCTAACTCGCTATTTTAATGTTTTGTGGTGGTATAATCTGTTTGCAGGCTTGAGAACACATTGAACTATGGTCTTGAAAGAGTTTGGGCTATTGGATACTTAAAGGGTTCACGTCGGTGAGTTTTTAGGATAAAATTTCTTCAAGTAATTCTGAGTCTCATATCGTTTTGGCCCTATGAGTGGGACAATAGTGTCAAATTGTGCCTGAATGATGAAGTCTTCTTATCTTCACGCTTCCCTTGTGACTTAAATTATCAAAACATCTTTCTCTGCAGGGTTGTGATTGGCTACGACGAAGGAACAATTATGGTCAAACTTGGTCGAGAAGTACCTGTGGCTAGCATAGACAACAGTGGGAAAATTATTTGGGCGAAGCATAATGAAATTCAGACTGTCAATATAAAGAGCGTAGGAGCTGATGTGGAGGTATGGGCTCAATTATACTCTTTTTTTTTTTGCTGTACAGTATGCAAGCAAGAAGCGTAAAGTCTTTTTCTTTTAGTGACATATATGCAACTATGCTTCTTAGGTTGGTGATGGAGAAAGGTTACCTTTGGCTGTTAAGGAGTTGGGCACCTGTGATCTCTACCCGCAAGTGAGTTAAATCTTTCTTCTTTATGTTGCATTCTTTAGCATGGCTTCTCTGTTTTATTTTTTAAATTTCTGCTCCCAGTATGCACCCCTTGGCGGGTTTTAGGAATCAGGCATATGTACATTAATTATCAAATCACACATTTTGGTGTATTCATCTTGACTTATTTATGCAGTATTCTTCACATTTTTCTTGAACCCTGCCCGACTTTTTATTGTATTTGTATTCAAAAAGTTTGCTGTGCATTATAGGATCAAATTGGTCATCTGGTCGTTCTCTTCTAGCTCTTGTATACAAAATCTGAATATAGATGTATATATATATGTTTAAATATGGATTTTATTATGTGATGTTAGACATTGAAAGTCTTGAATTTGAGCTTTAAGCCTAACTCAATGTCTCAACCCCACAATCGGGCTTGTAAGATGAGGATTGCCCAAGCCATATAAGCACTACTTAGGCCACATCTCTAGTTGATGTGGACTCTCAACACACCCCTTCACGCTCAGGACAGGACATCTGAAGCGTGGACTGATGCGGGTGGAATAGCACCACCCCCTCACGCCTAGGACTGGACATCTGGAGCATGGACAAATACGGGTGGAATAACAAAGATCTTGGCCCAATAACAAATCTAGGATAGACTCTGATACCATCTTAAATTTGAGTTTTAGGCCTAACTCAACCCCACAAAACCAGCTTGTAAGGTGAGGATTGTTCAAGCTTTATAAGCATTACTTAGGCCATATCTCTAGTCGGTGTGGATTCTCAACACGCCCCCTCACGTTCAGGACTGGACATTTGAAGCGTGAATTGATGCGGATAGAATAACAAGGATCTCAATAGAAAGTCATAAGTTAATTTCAGGGACATGTGTTTTGTAGAACATAATAGATATCTATATGACTAAATCCATGTAATGTAGCCAAATTAGTTGGTGCTCAGTAATTCTGGACTATTTTTTGTAGTCTCTAATCTTTATTGAAAGAAGGGAATTTTAAAATAGTACTCCTTACTGCTGGTTCAATTATGAGCAATATTTGTTTGTTTCATGTGTCTTGGCTGATTGTTGATTTAATTTATTATGTTCAGAATTTAAAGCACAATCCCAATGGGAGATTTGTTGTTGTATGTGGAGATGGTGAGTATATTATATACACTGCATTGGCATGGAGAAATAGGTCATTTGGTTCGGCACTGGAATTTGTTTGGTCTTCCGATGGAGAATATGCTGTCAGAGAAAGTACATCAAAGATTAAAATTTTCAGCAAAAATTTCCAGGTTTGCACTTTTTTTTTAAAAAAAAGAAAAACTTCATTTACTCTTTAATCATGTGCTTTGTTCGATGAAAGTGGGAATGGGTATCCACCAAGTATTGCTACTTAAAGGGGAAACTAAGTCATGATGTTTGACAAGGAGTGTGTAATATAAGACTTTGCTGGCTATATTTTTCCTTAAAAAAAGCATCATACCTGTACAATGTAAATGTGCTCCTAAGCCAAAGACGAGACATCTTTACATTTCATTTTTGTTTATTGCCATTTGCCTGGCTTGGTTCCCACTCTGGAAAGTTCTAAAAAGTTTATTCTTTCATTCTTTTAGCTGCCTTCTAAATAAAATAGATTTATTGTAGGGAAAATTTATTTGGAGTTTAAATAATTGTTATTGTTATTTCAGGAAAAGAGGAGTGTCCGACCGACATTTTCAGCTGAACGAATATTTGGTGGCACTTTACTGGCAATGTGCTCAAATGATTTCATCTGCTTTTATGATTGGGCTGAATGCAGGTTGATCTATCGCATTGATGTCAATGTGAAAGTAAGTGCTTTGATTAATTAGTATCTAGTTTTTTTTCTCTTTCTATTCCTTGTTAATTTTAATTTTGTTAATTGTTTTTGGTGCCAGAACCTCTACTGGGCTGATAGTGGTGATCTTGTAACAATTGCAAGTGATACATCATTCTACATCTTGAAGTACAATGTGAGGATTAATCCTTTTCTCATAGTTGTTGGCTTTCTCTAAATAACATTCCTTTTGTCCTCTACAATTTTTGCTGGATGAATATTTGGTAACACTTTACTGGCAAAGCATGGAAAGCATTTTAACTTCCATTGTTGCAGCGTGATGTTGTTGCATCACATTTAGATAGTGGAAGACCTTCAGATGAGGAAGGTGTTGAGGATGCTTTTGAGCTCCTTCATGAAATGAATGAACGCGTCAGGACAGGCATCTGGGTTGGAGATTGTTTTATCTACAACAATTCCTCTTGGAGACTTAATTATTGTGTTGGTGGTGAGGTATTAACTCTTGTCTCTTTTAGTTTTAAGAAGAACATTTTTTTATTTATTTAACTATAAGGATCATGTGAGACCTAGTGATAGATAACATTATGAATTTAGGTAACTACAATGTTTCATTTGGACCGCCCTATGTACTTGTTGGGATATCTTGCGAACCAAAGTCGGGTTTTTTTGATTGACAAAGAGTTTAAGTAAGTGGACTATTTGATTGGATTATTAAAGTCTCAAATTGCCACAATCTTAAACTGATGTTTTATTTTTTTTGATTGTTTCGTTCAGCGTTATGGGATACACACTGCTTTTGAGCGTGATTGAGTACAAGACACTTGTGATGCGTGGTGATTTAGAAAGGGCAAATGAAGTTCTACCATCAATTCCTAAAGAGCATCACAACAGGTAGCAGTTACCTTGTGTTACATAAGAAAATATTTTTTTCCTTTCATTATGTGGAAATATGTTTGATATGTTTAAAAAATACTGTTGGTACTTGGTAACAGAATTATGCTTCATAAAATTATGTATATATGATTGTGGTATGATCCCACGAGCAAGAATTTCGACCTGCTGGAAAATGGAAGTGTCTTTTGTGGCTGACCAGAGAATCCTTTTACACTCATAATCTTGTATAATTATTACATGTATTCTGGACTCTGTACAGTCTTCTTACTTGTTTATCATTGATCTTTGCTTGTCATGCTTTTATGATATTAATGCATAATCTTGAATGAGTAACTCTTACATGTTCCCTTGCCTATCACTTTGATTCAGATCTGGTATTTATTCGAACGTAGAGTTCATTTTTCAGATCTGAAGTTTGGTAGTTGGTGTTAATAGGTTATCTGCGTCCTAATTGAATGATTTTATTGTAGTGTGGCTCGTTTCTTGGAATCACGAGGGATGATAGAGGAAGCTCTTGAAGTAGCTACTGATCCTGACTACAGATTTGATCTAGCAATACAGCTTGGAAGATTAGATGTTGCAAAGGTATGTTCATGTAATGTGTCTACTCGGAGATGTTACCCAAGCAGTTAAAATTATTAACTTGCGTATCTGATTTTCTTCACCTCTCTTTATGAGTTTGATTTTTCAATCTATATCATCAGTAATATCCACCCCCTTCCTTGCAGAGTATTGCAACAGAAGTGCAGAGTGAGTCTAAATGGAAGCAGTTGGGAGAATTAGCTATGTCTGCCGGAAAGGTGTTTTTTTTATGTGATCTGAATCTTCAACTTTTATGCCAAATTGTATTCCTAAATATCCATGTGTAAATGCATTAAAGTGAGTACATTGATGATGTGCTGCTGAATATGACCATGTGCACATGATGGATATAGGCCTTATCGAAGCTTTTGAGATGCAAGAGGCTACAGAGGTTTTTAATACTGCCAAATTAAGATAGCTTGGTTGAGTTTTAGAACTTAGAAGTTGTGTTAAGATACTTTGAGTTGTAGATGCTGATTCTAGTGTATTATTAGGATGTTAAACGTTTTATTTTCTTTACTTTTCTTGTCAGAATAAGTAATCATTCTGGTGGCATGTTGGATATATCTACTGTTCTGTCCTATCTCACTGTATTTTCCATTCTTGCAGTTGGAAATGGCTGAGGAATGTTTAAACCATGCAATGGATTTGAGTGGGTTGTTACTGCTGTATTCTTCTTTAGGAGATGCTGAAGGAATATCAAAACTTGCAACCCTTGCTAAGGAGCAAGGGAAGAACAATGTCGCATTCCTTTGCTTATTTATGTTGGGTAAACTTGAAGACTGCCTTCAACTGTTGGTAGAAAGGTAATATTCTTCAGCTGTGCTCATTTCCTTTATGACATTACTGGCAGGGTCATTATGCTGCAGTTATATATGTATAGCTGAGTTATGTTTTTCGCAGCAATCGGATTCCAGAGGCAGCTTTGATGGCTCGATCATATCTCCCAAGCAAGGTCTCAGAGATTGTGGCAATTTGGAGAAAAGATCTTAATAAGGTAATGTTAGATACCTGTAAACACGATTGTCTAGAGCAACTGTTATTCATATTTCCTACCGTGCAAGTTATATCTTTGTATCTTTTTTCTGTTATCACACTGATACAGAACCATTTCTGAATAAATTTACTCTAGTTCTACATGTTTTTGTCAATTCTTGTTCCAGTTCTTTCAGGCAATTTTGATTTGGATATATAGTATTTGCTTATGATGGAACTCCTTGATATTTATTTTGTGGGCATGATATAGTGGGTAGGAACTTCCATCTCATTCATTACCTTGTGCAGGTTAATCCAAAAGCTGCTGAGTCATTGGCTGATCCTGAGGAATATCCTAACTTGTTTGAAGACTGGCAAGTTGCACTTGCTGTTGAATCTAAAGCTGCAGAAACAAGGTCAGTGTGGAGAATGCATATTTTCTTGCATGTTTCTTGCAGCTTTGGTAGTTTGTGTGTTAGTTTTTTGTGTACAAAACTAATTCTTTAATTTTGTTATTTTATTTTAGGAATGTGTACCCTCCTGCAGAGCAGTACATCAAACATGCTGACAAATCACATGTCACCCTTGTTGAAGCTTTCAGAAACATGCAGATTGAAGGAGAGGAGCCTCTTGAGAATGGGGACTCTAATCATGAGGTATTCTAAATATAGGGCTAACAAAAGTTTACAAAATTTTCTCATAAACGTGATATTTTATTTTGTTTCTCTGCTACAGAAAGTATTTACCTCAGTTAATCGTTAGTGGTGACATTACACTGTTGCTTTATGTATTATGCTGTCCTTTTGTTGCAGTTGACTGAACAAAATGGAGAAGACCAGTATACAGAGGAACGAGAGGAACAAAATGGAGAGGAAGGAAGCCAAGAGGAGGCAGTTGTAGTGGATGCTGACTCTACAGATGGTGCAGTACTCGTTAATGGTAACGAGGCTGACGAAGAGTGGGGTACGAATAATGAAGGAGCCCCGTCAGCCTAAAAGCAATTGGTTGGGGTGGTGTGAAAATCGAAATTTTGTCTCTGGTGATTAATTGTTTCTGAAGTGCCATTTCTAACTCCAATTTGACAACTGACTGTTTTTACTATAACTATTTCTACCACCTCTAAATCGTACAAATTCTAATTGCTTTTAGTTTTTAGCGTAGCATATACTTTACCACAATTAGGCTGTGTATATTCGGGAATCTGGGAGGAAATTAGAAAATAATATCCATTGTCAGTAGTAAGTAATTGCCCAAATCTCATAAACCATGATCTATTCTCTCATTTTGTATGACTAATTGTGCTTGGGAGCTTGAAACATTTCATTCCTAGTTGCACACCTGCTCTAGTTTATTAACCTGCCCTAGGAAATATTCTGGATATGATAATGCAAAAATTTTCTTCTAAAGCCTCTTTACTTTGCAAGATTGTGTACTCCTACCATATTATTGACCTCAATTGTGAACGTCATCTTTTCCTTTCTAAATTTGTTTTGATTGGTTTTTAGTCCTCACATAAATATTCTTCTTTGACAGTGCTTGCACCACATCACTAGGTCCCATCAAGACAGTCGGTTCCAGCTTCTGGGATAATTATCTGAGGTTAGGATAAAGCTTCCATATTGCATTAGCCTCAACAGACTGGCTGGCCCTGCATATTTGTATTGAACAAAAATGTGAAAATCAGTAGTCAGGACTGTATAGTTAATTTACTACATAAAAACATTTTTTCTAGCAAAACGAAGTCATCTATATGTATTCAAATAACCTTTTTTTAGCTATAATCAAGTGATTTTATTAACATGCGCAGATAGGCTAATTTTTTTTTTCCCATAAACCAATGCATTTAATTTGGACGCTCGCATAGATTTCTTGCATTTTTTTTTATGGTTATGCATAAACGTGATAGTTTTCTAGTGTGTTGTCAGTTTCATTTTCTTCAATTTAAAATGCAGGTCTCTCAAGGGGCCATGAAGAGAATCTGCGGACTGGTTGTTTCTGTTTCCTGGTGTTGTGGTTTTGTACTGCCCTGAATTTTGTCATATTGCTCGTAGTATAACAATATCCCTTAGGGTCGGTTAGTTACCATTTAATAGAGTTAATAGCACATTCTTTGGAGGCTTTTACCTCAATATATTCGTGCCACTGTGAATGTAGAAAAACTGAACAAGAGATGATTGCCTGGTTTAAATTTAGATAGTTTTTTTTTTGTCCTTGATCATGTTTTTTTTTTTTTAAATCTTTATATTTTATTGGATTGTAAACATGGATGATTAATAGAGAAAATAATGATTCTTCCCAAAATGCTGCATCTGTTGACATTTGACAAGATGCTCTCCCAAGTTCTTCAACTTCTCTTGTTTTTGCAACCGTTATTTATACAAAGGTCTTTACATTTTCCTTCTAAAATTTGATGATGTTTTCCATATGCATTCATAGATGGATGAAAATCTGCTATCCCATTTTGGTGTATCACACTGTGTCCCTATCAATAATATTCCGTCATGCATTCTATCTTTTTAATATTATATAAAATTTTAATTTATATGATAATATATTATTGATGGGGATAGAGTGTGGCATTTTTCATAAATTAGAAAACATTGCCGTAGAACATAGTGGGATAATGCTTGTTGTCTGTAAAGGATGGTACTTGATAGTTCATCCTCTGATTAAATAAATTGGGGATGGATACGAGTATTGGTTGTCATTTGAGGGTTTCAGGGAAGTTGTAATATGTTCGATGGAGAAACAATGGAGTGAGTAGGATGAAATAAGCCAAAGCTTATAGTAAACAGTATACTAAAGCATATAACTAATCCCTGTGGCTCCTAAGAGTAGCGAAATAAAAGAGAAGGTTCGGATTATACAGAAAATAAGATGAATAAGCTATAATCAGATGATGAAAAAGTGAGATGTATGTGTATGTGTGAGTATGTAGTATCATTCCTTTCTTAGAGCGTGATCTTGCTAGAGAAGTTCAGTTGAAAGTTCGTAAAACCTTAACTCATGCCCTTGATTGTTGGGAGCAGCAATGGTTTTGTAACGAAGTGAAAGAAAATAAGTTCGGTAGTTTACACTGATATATTTGTACACCTTTGGTCTTCTTCTTCTTCTTTTTTTTTTCTTTTTTGGATAAGCAAATTTAATCAGAGGATGAACTATCAAGTACCATCCATTACGTCAATGTTTTCTAATTTATGAAGAATGACACTGTGCACCTTTGGTCATAATCGATATTATTTATCCCTAATCCAAATTATGACATAAAATCACTATATAAAATACCATTTTCCTATTATATCATTCTTGTGGTAATAACACTATTTAGCTTTTTAGATTTCCAATTGTCGTTACATTTAATTATGTTTAGGAGATTTTTCAATTCATGAAGAAAATATAAAAATTTAAATTTAATTACGTTCAGAATTAACAATAGAATTTCATATATAAAGCTAACAATAGCAATACATTTAAAATATTTAACACTTTTTTTTACGAGAAAATATTTAACACTTTTAGAATTAGGATATATTTGATTTTATGATAACTTGAAAAAGACTTTCAGTAATAATGAATTTTACGGTAAATTATTATATGAGTTTATTGGATTCTTTTTTATAAAAAAAAGGGAGGAAAAAAAAAAGAAAACAAAAAACAAAGATAAGATAGATAAATTAATCCTATAAGTTTATTTTATTTTTCATATCGGTCCTATAAGTTTTTTATTTTTTCAAATTGATCATACACATTACGTTCTGATTTCACTTTAGCCTTTTCCGTCAATTTTGATCTAATGCCGTCAGTTTTGATTTGAAGTGGCTATGACCTTAGTCCGACATGTGGTATAACGCTGTCAGTTTTGATCTGACGTAACTATGAACTTAGTCCGACATGTAGTATTTAATCTGACTCTGTGAGATCAAAATTGACGAAAATGATCAACATAAAAATAGAACGTAATGTATAGGACCAATTTAAAAATTAAAAAACTCGATTAATATAAAAAAATAAAATGAACGTATAGTAATAATTTATCTATTTTGAAAAGAAAAAAAAGAAGAAAAAAAAGAAAACCACGCGAGTGCGAGTAATGTGTCTGGATTCTGGACTTCGTTAAAAAAAAAAAAAAGGAGAGATGGTGGTGCCAGCTGTGTGACTATATTGCTGCCGCTATAATCTTGTTCCTCCTCGCTCTCCATCGGGTTAGGGTTTGCACTCCGCACCTTTTGCACTTTCCCTTCATACATATACCGCGTTCTTTTTCAATCAATACAATAGTTCACTATTTCCAACGACAATATCACGATTCCTTCGTTTCGCTAACTCGTGAAATCGAAAAGGTACCTTCATTCTATAGCCCCTTTTCCCCTCTATATTCGATTCATTATAGTTTTTGATTTGTTCTTAATTGTATTTGTGCTACTGGTCTTAGATTTTATGTTTCAAACTCCGATGGTAGGGTTTAAATAAAATTGTTTAGGGTTTTGTATGTTAAATGTTGAAATTTTGAGCTGGGTTTGTTGTGTCTGAAAACATGATATTTGAGAATCTTTTTTAATCGGCGTGTTAGTTATTTATCATAAACTGTTCGGACAGAATATAAACTCATCGTAACCAAATAATTGAACCATTTTCTGTGATACATTGCATCCCTTATCACTAGATTGATTGCTTCATCTGACTGTAACTAGTTCATGTGTAACATGTTATGAGCTTTTTTCGCTTGTTTTTGTTGCTTTGTAATACATACTATTTCATTGTTCAGATGGATTGTGTTATTCTTATTACTTTGAATTTTGTACTCCATTTGAGGAGAAAAGAATGAGAATCATACTTTCCTGATTGCAGCTATTGCTTTACTACAACTTGGTAGATTAAAGTTCGTAAGTTGTAGTTCGTTTATTCTTTCTTCAATGGGGGATGCTGAGAACACCCTTCCACCTTCAAAGAAAAGGGCTGCTGGAAGGGAGCTCACTCGAGATACTCCTATTGATGATGAGGAAGATGCCCCTGAGCTTGAGGCTGGCACTTTTAAGAAAGCTAGTAATGAGGTCCTGGCAACCAGAAGAATAGTCAAAGTTCGTCGCCAACAGACTAATTCCGCTCCTTCTTCCAACCCTTTTGCTGGAATTCGCTTGGTTGCTCCCACTCAACCCAGTGCTAATCCTGCTGAACCTACTACTGAAGTACAATCAGCTGTTGAGAACACCGTTGCAGATGATTCAAAAGGAAATGAAGGAATGCGTAAGGAGTCCAAGGAAGCTAAAGATGGGGAAACTAATCTGTCAGAGAGCAACACTGGTGTGGTAGAGGATATATCTGCTGGAAATAAGGATGCTGCCGAAAAAACCAATGCAGATGAGGAGCATACTGCAGAAAAGGAGTGTACTGGCGACAAATCTGAGGTAGATGAAGAACAAAGTAAGGATGTGAATAAAAGGGGGAATGAGGATAAGAAGGATGCTGCACATGAGAGTGATGATGGGGAAGATAAAGTACAAAGCAAGGATGACAGTCTTTCTGAAAAAGATGATAAGAAAGAAAACACTGACAATGGGGATAAGAATGAAAACAAAGTTGAAAGTGCAGAACCAAGTGCTGAAGGTGGTCATTTGAAGTCATTTCAACAGCTTTCAAGTAGCAAAAATGCCTTCACAGGTCTTGCTGGAACTGGATCTTCTACTTTGTTTTCCTTTGGGTCCATCTCAAATGACGGGTCTGGCTCTATTTTTGGAACAAAAACTGACAAGCCTTTTGGTCTGGATTTATCCAATAATGGAAGTTCTATTTTTGGGGCATCTGGGGCCACTTCTGTCTTTAAGAGTGAGGGAAGTGGTTTAGCGGCAATGCAGGAGGTTGTAGTTGAAACTGGTGAAGAAAATGAGAAAGTGGTTTTTAATGCAGATTCAGTGTTGTTTGAATTTGTTGATGGAAGTTGGAAGGAAAGAGGGAAGGGAGAACTGAAGGTCAATGTTACAAGTGGGACAGATAAGGCCAGGCTTCTTATGAGGTCCAGGGGAAATTATAGATTGATTTTGAATGCACGTCTTTACCCTGATATGAAGCTCGCAGATATGGACAAGAAGGGCGTTACTTTTGCCTGCATCAATAGTGCCACCGAAGGGAAAGGTGGTCTTTCAACATTTGCCTTGAAATTCAAGGACGGGTCCGTAGTGGAGGAGTTTAAAGCTGCTGTTTTGGCACACAAGGGTGAGACTTCGACAGTTCTCAAGACCCCAGAAAATTCTCCAAAGGCTACTAATGATTGAGAAATCCAATGTCCAACTCTGTCTGTCTTGTTAGATGTTCCTTTAGGAAGAGAAAATTCTCTATTCCGAAGTTCGTTTGCCGTTTTATGGCAGAGTCTATCATATTTAAATAGCTGTTGTACTTCAAGAGTCAAGTCTCCAAGCGACGATCGAACTTAAATTTGGATAATCTTGGATTTAGATTGCACATTCTTAGCTCTTGCACACTGAATCGTTCAACAGTGCTGTTATTTCCCGAGTCTGGAATTGTCAAATTTTAATTGGCTTACGGATGGAGCTTTTATCCTTATTTTTGTTACAAAAATGTTTCTCACATACCATTTGGTGTGTTTCATTTTTATGCTAGCTTTACTTGATAATTCAGACTCATTTTTATATAGATTATTTTATGAACCAATAGTATATTTTAAACTTATGTCTTGATTATTAATAAATGAAACTTGGTATAGAGTCTAATGAGTCTCCCTCGTGACTTGTCTGATATGAATCTCTTATGCAAAGCATCTTGAATGAAACATTTAGAGTGAAGCGTTCGAAGTGAAACGTCTTAAATGGTTTGAAGGCTTCTGTCTATATGTTTGAAATAAAGCGTCTGAAATAAAGAGTCCTAAGTGTATTTGCAACAAATCGTTGTAACCTCCACCTACTTCTATCATATAAACATTATCAATTTTTCATGAATATATCCCTATAATAACTATAGTAATGGAGAAGGGAAATGGATCTCCACTCTTATTTCACCCCCTAACAACAGTTGATAAAAATGCATATTCAATCAAAACATGCTAACCTTTTGAAGTGATTCAATGTATGGGTATCATCATTACGGAGGTTATACTTTTGATATTTTTAATTCTTGGGTTTAGAAGCGAGACTACCTTCAATATCACCATGGGTGATCTTCAATATCACCATGGGTGATATTTTTCTTTCTCTTGTATTCTGTAGCATATAGATACCACTACAAAGGGAAATAGCCAACTTCACTTTTATTTCACATTGTGATTACATAATAATGGCTTGTAGACTTATATATGTGATGCTAGCATTGGCATTGCTCTAAGTTACTATGAATATTGTTTGAAGATGTTTAGTAATAGACTATAGTTGCCTCATTACTTTCAATTTCATGTTCATGACAAATGAAGCTTAATAACAAAAATAAGTCAATAGTTTGGCCTAAACCAATAAAATGAGAGTAAATACCCAATTTGGTCCCTGAAATTATGAAGTAGTATCAACTTAGACCTTGAAATTATTGAAATTCCAAAAGCATCCCTGAATGATAAGTTAGTATTAATTTAGTCCCTCATTTTACTCACTTAATATCAATGTCCCGATCAAACACCTCTGTAAGGAGATTCGGGAAGAAACTGATCACTCAACCCCCTCTCTCTCACAATTTGGGTATTTTTGATATTAAGCTTGACAGAACCAAAGTTATGCTCCTACGTATCCTGTGTGGAATCAAAGCTTAAACGTAGTTCTTGGTGTTCTACATGTTTATAGAGTGTGTTCCTTACCCGATGAAGGACTGCCGGGCACATTTTACATGTGACCCTAAATCAACTCCTTGACATGGAGTCATTAATCCTCATTGTTGTGGGCAATGTTTGCTCATAATGAGGGGCGTGAGCGGGGGCGCCTGCTGGACTATCTCCGTCGCATTGCAATCCCTTGATTGTGGGGATTTGGCCATTAATGCACCCTACTCTCTTGCTGATATCCTTATCTCTGCCCTTTGCTCTGCATACTGTCAGCTTGGCCTCCCCTGGTGGGTTGATTTCGCTCTCTTCGACTAATGCTCGATTGATGATCCCTCGGTAGGCAGAGGAATCAATTCGGTCCTAACTCCAAGGTTTATTTCGGGCCGGTCTTAATATACTCGGCTCTCCTTGGGGTCTACTCGATAATTTACACTTATATTTTTATGCCAGAACATCAGCCCCCCAAGCTTCGAGCTGATTTCTACGAACGAGCTTCCATATCTCAAATGCTAGCGTTTAGACCGAGGCATTCGTGACCTTTAGGGTATGCAGTCTTGCCTCTTAGATTACCGATGTCCGTCTCATAGGTTCCATCATGACCTCGTATGATGATCTATTCCCGAGATACCTTCTCCTTATGACGCGTGTCCTTTCGATAGGACAACTCTCTTATCAGCTTTTCAAATCCCTCTCTGAACGGTTCTTGCCCGGTAAAACCAACAGGCACGTCCTCTGGTCTTTCCTTTCGTGTGTTTCAAATGCGAAAAGGTGTTATTAATATCTACTACTGTTCGCATCTTTTGATGAATCTGGGTATTTCCCTCTATAAATACCGTTTCAATCCAGTTACACTTCCCTACTTCCTTTCCTGTTCGTCATCTATTCTGGCAATTCTTCCTTCCCCTTCCACCTTAAGTGTCCAGGTACGCCACTACTCTTCATAAACTTTCCTACCTTCCCTGTTTTCTTCATTATGAGTTCCTCGCCTGAACCCTCTCTTAAAGCAATTCCTGGGGAGCCCGAAATTCAGGGAATTGGGGAAGATTTTTCTCTTTCCCCTTCTAACTCCACATTCCCTTCCGCTGAATTGGAAGTTTCTTCCAATTATCTTCGTACCGGTCAAGCGGCAGGGGACAACGATGCCATGACTTCACAGCCTCCTCCACCTAAACGCCGCCGCAAGAAAGCGTTAGGATTGAAAAGGACCCCTCTCCCATCGCCATACCTGGGTATGAATGGGTCAGGGGTGATGTGGGGACATACTGGTCCAAGTACCGAACCCCTGAATCCATGGTGGAACTTCAAAAACTGGTTTATATCTTGCGTGCTAAGTATAGGGATAAGTTCATCCTCGAGCCCTGTTCTGATACCGACCAAGTCTTCCTTGCTGCCTCTAATAATCAACCCCCATTTACTTTTGTATATAGAACCTTCTCTGAAACTCTCGAGCTCTCCTCCCCTTTCAATTCCTTCGAGAGGTCCGTTCTTTCCTCCATCAATGTTGCCCCTACCCAACTTTACCCATACAGTTGGCCTTTTATGAAAGCCTTCCAAATTCTCTACTCTCGAATGGGCATCACTCCAACTGTCCCCATTTTTCTTTATTACTATCAAATCCAGTTTGGGAGCTTGATAGGTTGGATTTCCCTGAGTGGGTTTCACGACCGAGGTATCATTGGTGCATACAAGTCGTCCTATAAGCACTTTAAAGGAGACTTTTTTTAAGGCGAGGCCTGCTAATGGGGTTTCGCATCTGTTTTTTGACCTACATGGGAAGCCTCTCTTCCCTCTCTATTGGACCTAGCATCCCATCAAGTTTGCAGGTTGGACGAGAGAGTGAGTATAAAGAAGTTGAATAAACTTCCTCGCCCTCTCCTTTGTAAAGATCTTTTAGAACCTTTCACCCCTCCCATTCTCCAGGGTGATGCCAATAGTGAGTATCTTATTATCTTTTGTGTTATGACTTTCATGCTTGCCATTTATCACTAACTATTTGTTCTTGTATTGCAGGAGAAATGAGGAAATTTGACTTCCGTTCCTTGAAGAAGGAGAAGAGTTCAGCTAAATCTGGGTCGGTTGAGTAGCCTAAGACCCTAGCTGTTTCTCATTCAGGCCGACTTTATCAACCCCCGTCTGTCATCGATGAAGCTCAGCCAAAGAGGTGGCGAAGTGGGAGTTCTCATAACTCTCCTGCTGAGTCTCCCTCCAAGCGCCCCGCAGTTTTAGCGGATTTAGATGCTGCCTCGCCCCCGTCGGGTTCTGGGAAGTCTCCGGGTCTTCCTCCCGCCCCTATCAAGTGGTATAATGCGGCAGCTCGGTCTGGTTCGTCAGCTGTTTTTGGAAATGACTTTCGTCATTCCGCTGCTTTAAAGCCAGACTTTATGAGGGGAACGGACCTAAAGCTTTTAAAGAAGTACAACCCTGAGGAAGAGGTGGAGGGACTCCAAGTGATGCTTCTTAAGGCCATGGCCATTGCTCAATTTCTTCTGAGTGGCTTTTTCGAGAACAAGAGCAAGATGGAACAAATGAAGATCGAGTTTGCTTATGTGGATAGGTTGAAATCCGAGTTGGAGAAGGCGAAGTCTCACCTCATTGAGGCTCAATCTACTGGGCTAAGGCCCTCTCCCGAGTATCGAGCTCGTGAGCCAAAAGATTGATCTTGACGAGAAGCTGAAGGACCTGAACGCTGGGAGGGAGACCTTAGAGGCCGAGTTAGTATCGGAACGGGATGCCAAGCACAAGCTGCAAGAGAAGAATGATGAGCTTACTTCAGCCTTGGAGAAGAAAAGAGGAAAGAAGAAGTTCTACAAGCAAGAGCTGGAAGCTGCCAAAGAGGAGCTCATGACCCAGCATATTGCAGGTTTTGAGAAGGGTCGACATCAAGCCCATGTTATTGTCCCTGATGCTGACTTCTCCCTAATGGATGTGGACAAAGATGTCAAAAGATAGGGAGTTGGTTAACGAAAGCCAGCTCAGCGAGGAAGGGGGACAAGATCGAAGGTCCCGAGAATGAGGTCACTTCGGCTAGGAATGCTGACTCGGCTCCCCCAACACCCTGAGCTTTCTTCTCTTGTATCTATGTCCTTCTTTTTAAACTTTGTGTATTCGGCTTTTTAAGGCATATTTTGTAATTATGACTGGTCGGCTGTATAGCCTCAAAATATATCTCCTGCAATTTTATATTCTTGCATTTTAATTTTTATTGTGCTCTTCGTAATTTTCTTTGAGTCATAATGTGTTTAGACTTATTGTGCATGGTTACTCAGCCCCCCAAGCTCTGATTCTTAGCAACAAGTGAGAGCTTACTTACTGAGCCGAGTTGCCTCTTTGGTTGTTATCGTGAATCGCTTTGGGCTCCTTAGGTTAGCTAACTTTTGGCCTATTTGGGGATTCAACTTTGTGGCAACGGTCACATCATTTACTCTTTTTCCCCACGTTTTGTTTCGAAACTTTACAAGTTACAGGATTTTGACTGCTTTGAGTTGTTATTATGGTCATGTTTTGAAACCGTGCATTATTTAATGCGTTGGGTTTTCCTCATGACCATGCGTCATTATAAATAGTGGGTTTTCCCCTTCCTTCTTCTCTAATTCTTTACTACTCTGTTGTTCCATGTTTCGTTTTATTTGCGATGGAGGTGAAATCATATTCTCCATTGGTTGGTTGTTTTGAAGACTGTGTTATTGGTAATGGGTTACTGCATCCGTTAGTAAGGGGGTGTGGGTGACTGCATCCGTTAGTATGCGAGATGGTTTTCCATGTGGAATTACCCTCTCGGCTTTCGGATAGCAGTTCATCCTCCCCACTACCTGATGGTGAGGTCGGGGTTGGAAAGATAGACATAATAGGTCGCACCCCGGAGATGCCTCTATAGAAGGACTTGAGTCTTCTCCTGCTTGCTACTTCTATGGAGCAGATCTCACCATCATTTAAGATCAGAGCTTCCTCCCTAGGCGGGCCAGTCAGAAGATTGGTTCTGGGGGTTATTTACCTATTTTGGTAGGGAGTCCTTTGTTGCCTCCATCTTCTTAGTTTAAGATTTTTTCTTCCTTTCATGTAACCGGTGTAATATTACTTTTATTAATAAAATGGTTTTCTTCTTTCCTTGTTCCTCTAACATATTGGTCGGGCTTGTTGGTTTACTTCTCCTGTTTTTATTTCTGTACAATTTTAATACCAAGACTCAGCCTTTGCTAAGTTTATTAGGCTATCGTCCGGCCTTGAGCTCGGATTTAACTTGGAGTTCTGAGACTTAGCTTTGGCTAAGTTTTCAGGCTCAGATTCGGCCTTGAGCTCGGTCTGGACTCAAATTTTTTTGGACTTAGCTTTTGCTAAGTGTAAGGCTCGGATTTGGCTTGGAGCTCGGACTCGGCTCAAATTTCCAGGACTTAGCTTCGGCCAAGTTTTCAGGATCAGATTCGGCATTGAGCTCGGTCTCTGCTCAAATTTTTTGGACTTAGCTCTTGCTAAGTGTAAGGCTCGGATTCGGTCTGGAGCTTGAGCTCAGCTCAAATTTTTGGGACTAAGCTTTGGCTAAGTGTGAGGCTTGGATTCGGCCTAGAGCTTGGACTCGGCTCAAATTTTTGGGACTTCGCTTTGGCTAAGTTTTCAGGCTCGGATTCGACCTAGTTTTGTTGGGGAGACTAAAAAATATTGTGAATAACCTCTTTATTGGTGAAAGCAGAGCATCGTTAAAACCTCCTCGGTGAAAAACCCTTCTTTTTTCTTACGGGATAAAAACACCAAGGTAGGAAAAAGAGTACTCGCTTTTTATGCAGAGTTTCAACTGCAATAAAATTTCAAATGAGACACGTTCGTGGTATCGCTTTTCCCGACAACTCTTCCAACCGATATGCTTCATTGTCCAACCTTTCCACTATTCGGAAAGGACCCCCCAATTAGCTACCAGCTTTCCCTCTGTTCTTTCCTTCCGAGCTTCTCCTTGTATTCTTAACAGTAAATCTCCTGCTTGAAAGCTCCTCAACTGGAACTTCGAGTTGATTTCTTTGCTATTCGTTGTTTGCTAGCTTTTTCATGGATTCGGGCTTCTTCTCTTATTTCTTCTGCCCAATCTAATTTTATCTTCATGCTTTCCTCATTAAGTTTGGGTCGAAGGCAATTCTTCATAAAGTCGGCTCACTGATCTCTACCAGTATCATCGCATCGGTCCCATATGTCAGCCTAATGTGTGTTTCCTTAGTAGTAGATTGGGGCGTGCAATGATATGCCCACAGAATGCTTGGTAACTCCTTGGACCAATTCCCCTTTGCTCGGTCCAATCTTTTCTTCAATTCGCCCAATATGATCTTGTTAGCTGCTTCTACGTGCCCATTGGTCTGAGGATGCTCCACCGACGTAACCAAGTGTTTGATCCCCAAATTATAATAGAATTCTTTCAAGCCTCTATCAACAAATTGCACATTGTCTGATATTATTGCGTGTGGCAAACCGTGCATGTATATTATATCCTTCCATACAAACTTTTGTACCTTCTGGGTAGTAATAATGGCTAGGGGCTCGGTCTCTATCCACTTAGTGAAATAGTCAATGCCTACCAACAAAAACTTGACTTGTCCCTTGGCAGTGGAGAATTTCCCTAGTATGTCCACTCCCCACATGGCGAATTGCCATGGAGACAGTATGTTGTGGAGATCGCTCAATGGGGCATGCTTCAAGCGACAATATCGTTGGCACCGATCACACGTTTTCACCCATTCTACGTAGTCAGGCCTTAAGGTAGGCCAATAGAACCCAGCTCAGACCACTCTTGTCGCCATTGACCTTCCTCCGGTGTGCATTCCATAGATTCCCCTATGAATCTCTGCCATTACATACTCGGCCTGCCTTTTAGTCAAGCACTTGCATAGAGGAGTGTAAAACCCTCTTCTGAATAACTCCCCATATTCTATTGAAAAGTGACTCGCCCTTCCCGTGACCCTTCTAGCTTCTTCTTCATCTTTGGGTTCCACTCCATGCTTCAGATATTCCCAAATGGGGGTCATCCATTCTCTGTCCTCCTCTTCATTAGATAGCACTTCCTCGGGTGATAGGCTTGGTTGCTCCAGGGTTTCTTGTATCACTATTTTCAGCAGATCTGGTCGTTTGGTGCTAGCGAGCTTCGACAATAGACCAGCTCTCGTATTTTCCTCCCTGGGAATATGGTCAATAATAAATTCATCAAATATTTGAACAAAATTAGTTACCTTATGAAAGTAACGAGCCAGCTGAACATCCTTTGTTTGATAGTCTCCCTTAATCTGTCACGTGACTAGTTGGGAGTCTGTTTTGCATCTTACTTTCTTCGCCCCCATTTCCTTAGCAAGTCTTAACTCCGCTAGGAGGACCTCGTATTCTGCTTGGTTATTAGAGACCGGAAAAGCGAATTTCAGAAATTGTTCCAAAACTAACTCCTCTGGCCCCTCTAGTATAACTCCTGCTCCACTACCATTTATATTGGACGACCCATCCACATATAAGGTCCACCATCCAATATTGTCTTCTACTCCCGGGACTAACTCGGCTACAAAATTGGCTAGATATTGTGCCTTCATGGCTCCTCTCAGTTCGAACCTCAGCCCAAACTCTGACAATTCCACTGACCACACTATCATCCTTCCAGCTAGTTTCGGCTTCCTCAACACTTACCTGATTGGGTGATCAGTTTTTACCACGACCAGGCTTTGGAAGTACGGCCTCAGACGTCATGCTGCTACCATTAAGGAAAATGCTAGCTTTTCTATCTTCTGGTATCGAGTTTTTGCATCGTGCAAGACTCGACTTATGAAGTAGACTGGGGTTTGAATCTTGTCTTCTTCCCGAACCAAGACTGTGGTCACCGCGTCTTCGGTAACTGACAGATACAACAATAGCTCAAGTCCAGGGTGCGGCCGGGTGAGGATCGACGAGGATGATAGGAATGTCTTGAAATTCCTAAAGGCTTCCTCACATTCCTCATTCCAGTGAAACAACTAAGCCTTCTTTAGCAGCTTGAAAAATGGTCTTCCTTTTTCAGTCGATCTTGGAAGAAATCGCGATAATGCGGCCAATCTCCCTACTAACCTTTGGACTTCTTTGATATTCTGTGGGCTTCTCATGTCTACGATTGCCTGACATTTATCTAGATTCACCTCGATCCCCCTATAAGTTAGCTGGAAACCGAGAAATTTTCCCCCTTGAACCCCAAAGATGCTTTTTTTGGGGTCCAGCCTCATGTTGTACCTTCGTATTTCCTCGAACACCTCCTGAAGGTCGGCTGGGTGATTCACAGGGTTATCTGATTTAACCACCATATCATCCACGTACACCTCTACATTCCTTCCGATTTACTTGGAAAATACCTTATCCATAGGCCGTTGGTACGTTGCTCCCGTGTTTTTTAATCCAAAGGGCATAACTTTATAACAGTAGTTAGCCCTCTCGGCCATGAATGCTATTTTTACTTCATCAGCTGGTCCCGTCTTTATCTGGTTGTACCCGAACATGCATCCATCAAACTAAGCAGCACTGCCACTCGAGACCCCATCTACTAATCGATCTATACTAGGCAAAGGATATGAATCCTTAGGACAAGCCTTGTTTAAATCAGTATAATCGGTGCACATACGCCATTTTCCATTCACTTTTTTTACGAGCACGACATTTGCCAACCATGTGATATATTTTATTTCCCTAATGAACCCAGCATCCAGTAGCTTTGTCGTTTCTTTTCAACCACCTTTCTTCTTTCTTCTCCTAACCTTCTCTTTTTCTGCGCAACAAGTTTGGCCTCCGGATAAACGGATAGCTTAAGGCTAAGAAAACTCGGACCTATTCCTGGCATGTCCGATACTTTATATGCGAAGAGGTCCACATTTTTCTTAAGCACAAGGAGTATTTCTTCCCTGAGCTCAGGGTCTACTTGTACGTTGAGCTTGACTTGCTGGCTTGGCTGGGCTCCAATATGGAATTTTTGGGAATCTTCTATCGGCTCTGGCCTTGTATCCAACATATCTTCCCTTGGATCTAGCTCCACCGAGCTTACCGAATTACCTTCAACATTCTTCCCTTTGCTTTCCGTTGCTGAATCCCCTTTCTGGACTTTTTCTTTCACCCTGCCGACTCTCAAACTGTCCACATAACACTTCCTGGCTTCCCTCTGGTCAGCCCTAACAGCCACAGTCTTGCCAGATGTTGCTGGGAATTTCATTATCAAGTGTGGCGTGGAGACGATGGCTCCTAGATCATTCAAGGTCGGTCTTCCTATCAAGAGGTTATAAGAAGTCTCGACGTTGATGATTAGGTATCAAACTGAGATGGTCTGGGTTAAGCTTCCAGTGCCAAAGGTGGTCAGCAAGTCAACATAACCCCGCGTGTCCACTGGCTCTCCGGAAAAACCAATAAATTTATTGTTGTAAAGTTGCACTAAGCACTCCGGGATTCCGAGCTTTTGGAAAGTCGGATAGTAGAGGATATCTGCCGAGCTTCCTTGATCTACCAATGCTTTCTGAACCGATAAATTGGTGATCTCTACTGTTATCACCACTAGGTCATCCTGGTTTGGATTTACGCCCCTAAGGTCATCATTAGTGAAAGTGATGGGTCTCGAGATTTTGGCCGATTTGAAATCCACTATATTTATAGATCTCGAAGTACGGAGATGTCGTCTCCGGGTGGAGCTTGTTACACCACCTCCTGCAAACCCTCCAAAGAATGGTATTGATCACCATTCTCTCCTGGTCTCTGTCAGTTTTTCCATCTGGTTCCTGATTCCTTATGTCTCCTCTGTTCCTCAGTCCTCTAGCACCTCCTCTTCCATGTGCTAGACCCGGGCCTTCTCTTCCACATTGGCCTTGTTGGGGATTGAAAGCACGATCTTGGGGGGTTCTTTGGACAAATCGGCCGAGATGTCCGACCTGTATGAGCTCTTCAATCTTATTTCGCAGTGTCACACTCCTCTGTAGTGTACCCATAATTCATGTGGTACTGAGAGTGTTTAGTTAGGTCAGCGGACTCTTGTGTTCGGTCTGGTGGAGGTAACTTTAGTAATTCAATGTGACATATTTCCTCTAACACCCTTGCCCTGTTAGAGTTCAAGGGAGTGTAGAAGTCATATTTTGGCCCCCACATTGGCCTTTTCCCTCTGCCTCTTCCCTTCTCAGTCACTTGCTTCCCTTTGTCCCTTCCGTCATTCCTCCCGGTTAGACCAGCTCGAGCTTTGATCTGCAAATCGGTGAGTTCCTCCATTTGAATGTACCCGGCTCCCTTCTCACGAAATTCATCCATGTCCAAAGATGGCTTTCTACATATGTGATCAAGGAAAGGTCCTGGTTTCAGTGCCATCAGCATGGAATGTAGCGCTACTGCCGGGTTGAGGTCTCGGATATTGGCCGAGACAGCTGCAAACCAATCCATGAAGCTCCTTAATGATTCATCTTTTTCTTGTTTCAGGGTTACCAGGTCCGCTGAGGTCATGTGATGAGCTTGGCTTGTTGCAAACGAAGAGCCGAACCTGGCAACTAAAGCTTCAAAACTGTCAATAGAGGCTGGGGGGAGCCGACTGTACCAATTCAAGGATGCCCCCTTTAAAGACGTAGGAAATACCTTACACATGATGGAATCATCATCAGTAACTGTGTTTACCTTGGTTACGTAGTCATCTAAGTGACTATCCAGATCCGTAGTTCCATCTTACCTTTCGATGTTCAGAGCCTTCCATCCGAATGGGAGAGGAGTTCTCATGATCCGACTTGTTAATGGACTCCTCCTTATGGCCGCGCTGGGCAGAGGAGGGCGAGCATGTTGCGCCTCCCTGTCTCGATATACTCGCCCCTCATGAACGTATTGTTCATCCTGGAATTCAGTTGGAGCAGTTTGAGCAGAATAATCTCGCTCACTCCTTTCTCAGGACGTTTTTGCCATACGCTCAATGCCTCCCCTCCGTCGCCATTGTGTTAGTATGGGTCTCAGGATGATAACTGGGCACATACTCCTCGTCCCTCCTTGATGATGCAATCCATTCTCTGCTTCAGCTCCGTTCTCTCTATTGCTCTGATCGCGCTCATCATGGAGGCGTTGATAATCCTGCCTCATCTCCTCATTCTCCCTCCTCAGTGTTTCGATCTAGGCTCTCATCTCCTGAATAAATGGATGATTTTCCCAGGCTGGTGGATCTCCCTGCTCCTGATCATCTTCCGACTCCCGATCTCGCCTCTTTCCACCAGCAGTGCTCCTAGTTAAAATCATATTGTCTATAACAGGTCGTGTGACCGAAGGAAATTTACCTCGGCCCCCGTGGGGCGCCAAATGTTCCATCCAAAAATCCTCTGTAATGAGATTCTGGAAGAAACTGATCACTCCCTCTCACAACTTGGGTATTTTTTATATTAAGCTTGACAGAACCAAAGTTCTGCTCCTACGTATCCTGTGTAGAATCAAAGCTTAAACATAGTTCTTGGTGTTCTACATATTTATAGAGTGTGTTCCTTCCAAGTGAAGGACTGATGGGCACATTTTACATGTGACCCTAAATCAACTCCTTGACATGGAGTCATTAATCCTCATTATTGTGGGCAATATTTGCTAATAATGAGGGGCGTGAGCGGGGGCGCCTGTTGGGCTATCTCTGTCGCATCACAATCCCTTGATTGTAGGGATCTGGCTATTAATGCACCCTACTCTCTTACTGATATCCTTATCTCGGCCCTTTACTCTGCATACTGTCAG
This sequence comes from Sophora flavescens, assembly GCA_030762895.1. Classification (NCBI taxonomy): domain Eukaryota; kingdom Viridiplantae; phylum Streptophyta; class Magnoliopsida; order Fabales; family Fabaceae; genus Sophora; species Sophora flavescens. The sequence goes on from CM061066.1 coordinate 184,063,360, forward strand.
CTTGGCCTCCCCTGGTGGGTTGATTTCGCTCTCTCCGACTAATGCTCGGTTGACACTGCAAACTTAATATCAACTTAGTCCAAATGATTTTTAGTGACTAATTTGGAATTTCGATAATTTCAGGAACCAAGTTGATACTACTTCACAATTTCAAGGAGGGAATTGGGTGTTTACTGAATAAAATGCTTATATAGATATCATGGTTGATGAAGTTGCCAAAGAAAATATGCATAAAGCATTTTAAGTAGAGTAATGATAGTTGTACACTTTTTTGGTGTCCAACATCGTGTGTGTGTATGTGTGTGTGTGTGTATATATATATATATATATATATATATATATATATATATATATATATATATCTATTTTTATTATTTTGTTTCTCTCATTACATGTATTTAGCACTTCAAAACAACCCACCACCATATGGTGTCTATACATGATGTCTCAAAAGTGTGTACAATTATCGTCTCTTTTTAAGTATGGGCTAAAGTATCTAAAGCAAGAGTACAAGTATATTTATACAAGAGTTATGTTATTTGAATATAAATTTTGGACATCGTATGTGACATCGTATATGTTTATTTCTATCTCTCACTTATTTTTTATCTTCTTTATAATACACGCTTACCGAGGTCACCTCTGAAGCAGCATTGTTCAATTATTTTATTGCTAAGTGTGTGATTGTTCCTGACCGGATTGAAGATGCTTTAGATGACATCTATATAAAAGTCATGCATTATTTTAGGGAGCCCTATTGGAGGAAATGTTTCTTACCATGTCCGATGATGTGAGAAATATGCATGCTATCTAAATACGAATGAGAAATTCTCAAAAAGATTGTTTATCTATACATGTTAGTAATTTTTTTTTGTTTGACTAATTTAACTGTAGCAAGATATTTTTATTTTGCAAAATATGAAAGGATGTTTATTTACCTACATTAATAATATTTTCATATTATTAAATTTTTAAATAAAACTGAACTACTTTAATTTTTTTAATTTTTCAATTTTTTAATAGAACAGTTATCAGTAAAATTTTAAAATTATATGACTTTTGCATTATGAATAAAAAAATTAAATAAATAAAATCAAAAATGTTTTTTTTTACGCAAGGTAATTAATGTTTTGAAAATCTAAAATTCTTAATTTTATTTATGGAAAGTAAGAGGTTGTGATTATGTAATGTATGATTGGCATATATGGTTAACATGCATATGCTATCATAGTATAGGTTTTTTTTTTGTCCTTGACCAGGAGTATACCCCATCGGAAGCGGGGACTAATCTTCTGCGGGGGAATGAATGATACCTGAAGGCGAGAAACCTCCTCCCAACAGAAATTCGATCCATATGCAAGAGCTGTGATTCGAACCCCAGCCACATGGTTAAGGGACACAAATCCACCACCACTTGTGTCTGAAGTTGGCATAGACAAACACAAGAGAGGGGTTGAATTGTGTTTGTTAATTATTTTCGCAAAAACCCTTTGAATAATTTTTTCACAAGCAGAAGATGAAAAGATTAAGCACACAAGAAATCTTTTTTAAAAGATTAACAAAAGCAATATCAAAACTCCACAGTTAGTATAAGCAAATAAAACTGAAGAGTTTAGGGATAGAAAATTCACGCAAGAGATTTTATCCTGGTTCACTCTCTTCCAACCAAGAGCTACGTCCAGTCCCTTCGACTTGAATGATTTTTCCACTATTTCTCCAGATAGATTACAAACAAGTATTCAACACCTCTTCAGGCTACAAGTATTCCTTTCTTACCAAGCCTCTTCAGGCTCTAACTTTATCACAGAGATTTAAAGGTTGATCTTCTTAACTCACTAAGTGTGAGAATATGACAGTTTAAGATCAGTTGAATATTATAACAATATTCAAACTAATGAATACAAACTCTTGCTCTTGAAAGAATAATAGAATAAATGATAATGACAAAAGTTCAGCTAGCAAGACTGTGCAGACAAGAGTTCTATATTCAGTATTTGAGGTCTTTAATTTATAGTGACGTTCTTCTTCTCTTGTAATTCTTCAACGGTTACTTTGAATAATCCCGTTTAGAGATATCATTAAATGCATGATATCCGTTGAGACCGATAGCTTGACTTTGGCCATGTTGAAAAGTATCCTTGGTTATCAGAAAATCACAAAATGGAGGCTCACTGTTCTGAGCAATTGTACCTTAAAAATTTTCTTTCCTCCTTTGTGTATAACCCAGCTTTTGTTCATCAATAAAGATGTCATCGTACAGATCGTTTTGCAATTCCAATTGTACTATTTACTTTTTGTATTTCCTTGATAATACTATGAACTTTCTCAAAGGAAACAATACATTAAATCGGATAAAAACAAATGGAAAGAACAAATATTCATTTGAAACAAATATCAATCATTTGAAATAAATTCATTGTGAACCAGATTGCATTAAATCACATTCAAGGTAGTAAAGATATAAAACATATAGAACCGTCTACTTAGTTTTAAGAACGCATCTATACAATATTTTAATTCTGCTCGTCCACTGATGTGGTAGAAGCGCTCGTCCAGTAATGTGGTAGAAGCGCTCGTCTACTAATGTGGTAGAAGCGCTCGTCTACTAATGTGATAGAAGCGCTCGTCCACATAAGTCTTTGGACTTGCTAAGTCCTTAGAGAACCTCCGTCCAATGACGTGGCACTATGGACTTCTACTAAATTTTAGTTAGACACTATGGATGTATACTTGAGTTTCAAGGATAGCACTCATCTGCTGACGTGGCAAGATAGACGCGCTTATTTTCAAGTCTTTGGACTTGCTGTTCTTAACAATTTATTTAGGTATTCATTTATAGCCTCATCTACTAAGGAAAACCAGTCTACCTATTGATTAAAATATAAACAGTTTAAATAACCTTTGGACGGGTAATTCATTGTATACCTTATATTGTTTTGGATATTCCTGCACAAACCAAGGTTTACAAAACCGGATCGACCATCGAACCAGTGAAGGCAGCGGTTCGAGGTTCAATGGTCCAACCAAGGTTGAACCGTGGTTGAACCGGTTATAAATAAATAATATTATTTTAATTTTTAATATAATATTTATAACAACATTAAACAAAAAATAACATAACAACTAAAATTATTAAGCACAATTTTTTTTTATTTTGAAATTAAACTAAATAAATATAAAGATATATGTTAAAATCATCTTCATAGGGAAAACCAACCCAAAATCTACAACCAGCCCACATATGTTAGAAAATAAAAAAATCGAGTTTTGACTAGGATGACCCAAATCCTTTTATACTAGTTTTTTTTTAATTTTTTTTAGGAAACCGGTTCAGGCCGATTCACAACCTTATGACCCGTTTTCACGGCTCGACGGCTCGAGACCGGTTTTAAGCAAGGCCCGTTCTGAGGGTCAATCGAACCGACTTAAGTCCCGGGTCCCGGTTAAACCGGTCGGACCAGCCGGTCCGATCCGGTTTTGTAAACCCTGGCATCAACTGAACTCACTTGTTACATCTCAACTAACACTTTACCCAACAAATTTAATCATTTTGTTAGCATCAAAACTTAGAGATTATTAAATCCAAAACCACTTTGGTTCCAACAGTGCCAACCTTTGTTGGTAATATGAATAATAATATAAAAATTAAATAATATGACTATTTTTAATATATAGAAAAATAAATAATACTTTTTTTTTGGTAACCACGACTTAGGACGTAAGATCCACCACCGTTAGAAGCTGACTATTCTCCATCGGGAACCCGTTGGACACATAAGGTGAGTTCTCCCTCCCAACCAGGGTTTTCTCCATACACAAGAGCCAAGATTCGAACCCCGACCACTACATTAATGATTCAAGTTCCTTACTACTTTGCAACCAACTGCATGTTGGTAAATAATTAATACATTTAATATAATTAATTTTTTTTATAATATAATTAATTAATATCTATAAAAAGGAATAATATAATTAATATAACTTAAGAATAAAATAGATTTGTTTTATTGAGATACAACTCAAATTTACAAATTGATAACGGAAGTATCTACAAAAATCTTCCACCAAAAGTATGTAACAATATTTCGACTCAAAAACTCGGATAGGTTAGCTAATTTCATGGTAACGTGTCATCAAGTCACTCAGAAAGCAACCAACCAATCACCGACTCCCAAATCACGAACCGACATTGAATTTCCTTAAATATCCCCGAAATCATTATATATTCCTCCATTGACCCTTTTGTTTTTTAGATTATAGTCCTTCCCTTTCAATTGCTGACAACACACTGGAAAATCTCCCCAAATTATCTATCTAGGGTTTCGCCTCTCACTCACTCAATCATAATTAACTCCATTCTCTTACCCTTTCAATTTCATAATCATCATAACTCTATTCTCTTCGGCATTTTCAGTTTCAAAATTCACTGGGATTTTGTTTATTTAGTTAATTGACGAAAATTTGGTCATCCAAAAAGTTGAGTTTTTTTGTTTATGCGCGTGTTTTGGTGGTTGGGGTTTGATTGAGATTTTTCCTTAATTGGTTGAATTAGTGTTTGGTTTAGATAAAAAAAATTAATGGGTAGTAGCGGTGAAGAAGATGTCGAGTATGAGAGTGATCCAGAAGAGGCTAAGAGATCGTTGGCAATGCGGAGAAGACGTGAGGCCAGCGATGATGAAGGAGATGATGTAAGAGACAATGGTTCAGATCGCCACGCGATTCATTCCGATGATTCTGAAGGCGAGGGTGGAGTGGCTGATTATGATGGCGAAGAAGAATTGGAAGAAGAAGAAGAAGAAGTAATTGAAGAAGAAGAAGTGTATGAGGAGAGGGGTGTTGAAGTTGAAGAAGGAGTTGTTGTTAATGGTGCAGTGGTAATGGTGAAGGATTCTGATGCTGATGTCGATATCGAAGTCAAACCTCCTTTGGAAGAAGATTCAGGGAAAAAGGATGATGATGGTGATGGTGAAGAAGAGAAGAAGGAGAATGAACCATTTGCTGTGCCTACTGTTGGAGCATTTTATATGCACGATGACCGTTTTAGGGACAATGCCGGTGCCCGCCACAGGTATGCATCTTCACTGTTGCATTCTGCATAACAGCATATAACATATAGTGTTACTGTTACACGGTTGCATTTAAGACAATCATAAATTACATTTTTTTGTTTTGTTTTTGCTTTCTTTTGTCTTTTTCAGGCGGATGCGTGGTGGAAGGAGACTGTGGGAGTCCAAAGATGAGAGAAAATGGGGACATGATAAGTTTGAGGAGATTACTTTTCAGGAAAGGCACTACAGAGAGGTAATGCAGTACTGGAACTATTCTTTATTATATATATTTTTTGCAGTGCCTCCTTTCTAATGAATTTTGGATAAATTATAGGAAAGGAGACATTCTAAGGGTAATTATCGAGGCCGTGGTAGAAATCGAACCATTGATCGTGGAGGACATGTTCGTCGAAACAGAGAAGGATATGATAACAGTGGCAATCAAGGTCAGGTGCCAAAGGGTGTTGTGAGGGGGAGAGGGCCCCGAAGGTATGAGCTTGCTAATAAAAAGAGCAATGAACCAGCATCCCAGATGCAAAATAAACAGTGAGTACAGAATTTGTATTTTATTACAAAAGATTAGTTGGACAAATGCTACCTAATATGTATATCAAGGCTTTCTGATAATTGTTTTGTTTTCTTTTACAAGGTCTTTGAAGCTTCTTGAGAAAACCTCACATGTTAGTTCAGGGAGAACTTTGGCACCCACCTCTAATTCAGAATCTGATACTGCGCCTGCTAAGAAACAGCTGTTTGCTTCAAATTTGAATTATGCATCTCCCCCTTTTACCCTTCAGGCTCTTCCAACAAAGAGATTAATCTGACACCAAAAAGGGGTGTTCAATCTGGCATCACAAGTGGGAGCCTTCACTCTGGTGTTATGGATGAGGGTTTTTCGGTTCAACAAAACAATGCCTTGCTTCGAGGAAAGAATGTTGTTGATTCTATCAGCATCGACAAGCTGTATATTGATGAGCGTGTCACTCCATCTGTTGGAAAGCCGATGACCAATTTGCATATGCCACCACCTGGATCTTCTGGAGTTAATGCTTCTCAATCTCCTCATCTAAAGGCTCCTGGGAGGGGTGGAACAATCCCAGGACAGATGAATTATCAGCCTACTACCTCACATAATCAAATAAACAAAATTGATCCAACACAACTCCAGGCTATTCAGAGAAACTCTGCACCAGGGCGAACTTCAACTTCGTTGCAAGCCCCTGCACCACAGCTGGGTCATCGACCTGGAAGTGGGTCTCAAGCTTCATCTCCTACGAAAACTTCTGTGGCAACTAATTCATTGGATTCTGGAGAAATTGATGCAGTTTCAGAATCAGGTAATTCGAAAGGTGCATTGGTTGGCAAGGGTAGGGGAGGTTCCCAGAGTAGTGGAAGGGGCTCTTTTGTTTATGGTGGAGCTATGGGGACTTCTAGAAATATGGGTGGTAGTCATGGAGATCAGAACTACCCAGCCTTCTTGCCAGGTTAGTTTTTTTTATCTGTTTTCTTGTAATGTATCAAATTGCAACTTCAGAACTTCTCACTTCCGTTGTTGGAGTGTAATTTTCTCATGGATCAAGTAGAAGCTGCAAGTGTGTGAAAAATCAAGTGGTTATATTATGTATTGTGTTACAGATAGATATTCTGGCACTAAGAGGGTCTCCCCCTTTTTTTTTGGGTTTGTACTTGTAGTCTGTTCAGAAAAGTTTTTTTTTTCCTAATACTTTTTTTAATCAATTTTTCTAATTTTCACTGGGCTCCGGTGGCACACAGTTATGCAATTTGGAGGGCAGCATCCTGGTGGTATGGGAGTTCCTGCTGTTGGCATGGCATTCCCTGGATATGTTGCTCGGCCTCAACATGGTTTAGGAAACTCTGAAATGACATGGTACGGATATTAACTTCTGAATTTTATCAGATGTTGAATAATGTTTGAGTAATTAGTTGTGTGGTGATATTGCAAGTTTTAGTGCCTTTTACATGGTTGAAATGTCCTTCTCCCACTGTGTGCTTATGGTTGCCACTTGCAATTTTCTTTGAGAATACTCTATATGAATATGACAACAAATCATGATAACAGAAGTGTTTTGAGAAGGATTAGGTGAATGTGTTATTCTTTGTTATTTTTTTAATTTTCTTTTATTCCTTTTAGTTCCCTTTTTACTGGAACACTTTGTAACCACATCCTTCTCTGGTTTAGGCTACCAGTTTTGGCTGGTGCTGCAGGAGCTTTAGGGGCTGCATATTGTTCACCCTACCTCAACGTTGATGGTTCTTATCATGCTCGACAATCAGGACAGGCATCTGCGACTGGTACTGCAAGGTTGGCACTTTTATGGCTTTGATATGATTTCTTATAAGTTATAATTTTACCATACTTCCTATATTGCATGGGCTTTGGTTCTCTTTAACTATGCTTGGTTCTCTTTAACTATGCAATTCTGTTCCTGGTGGTCATCAAAATTGTACATGTATGTTCCTATCTTTCTTTGACTTAAACTTGTATTCTACCTCGCATTATGGACTTGAAACAGTTTTTTAAACACTTTGCACCCTGGCATGATGCATATAGTGGTCAGATATGCGAACATGAATCATATTTTTTTTTGACATTGTGGCTTGGTTTTATTGCATTTTATGGTATCTTTATCAATGTATCCATATCTAACATGTTCAGCTTATGAAGCATGGCATGAACAGTGCTATTTATACTGTATTTCATTGGGGTGAAAATATTTAATGAAATAGCTTGTTATAATTTTCTTGCCTCCATGTTAGCTTTCATGTTGCTGTAGCTTTCTGCTGGTTTTGTGATTTCTGATTTCGTTGTTGAATCTTTGTAGCAAGGAAAATGATGCTAATAAAGCTAATAATGAATTGAAGCCACCACAGAAACCTGGTAAGACATTGGTATTCCTTGTCGATTGATATTGTTTACCCGTTGCCTTCAGTTATTAACTTATTATTTGGAATTGATTTGTGTGCAGAGCCTGTAAGTGATGAGTTTGGACAGCGGCAGAATAAGCCCCGCAGGCAAGTTGAATCGCAAAAACATGTCATTTTTAGTCATTTCAATGATTATTTTGTTTATGTGCTTAAGCATGGTTCTGCTGCCTCTTTTACTGGTCTGGTTTTTCTTTGAATTCTAGGGGTGGTTTAAGTGGAGGGTGGGAATGCATTTGTTGATACTATTGACATGATTTTAATTAGATCATAATTTGTTATTTTGTTATGACTTAAGCCCATGAGTAGAGACTAAACCAAAAGACTAGTTCATTAGGTAGGAGAGCCTCATGGCTTAAGCAATACATTGAGCTTAATTATATTTACTCAATGTAGGACTCATAACATAATCCCAATGAATGTTGGTTATGCTCTATGCAGATACTCGGAGATGAATTTTGGGCAGTGAAGTATTATATAGAATGCAACATCTTTGAATAAGAAGAAAAAGGTTCGATATTTCCCTTTTTAAAAGATGTATGTATGTATGATGGATAGTTATAATCTTATAAGTTTTGGTATTTTTTTGTTGCAGGCCTTCCTCCAGGCCCTTTGTTCTCCAGCTTTTATTCTGGAGTACTTTGGGCTGCAATAGATTTCAAGAATTTTTAGGTAATTACAGTTACAGAACTCATTCTCATTGATAATATTTTGAAGTTATTGTACAACTGAGATATGTCATTCCTATTTTTACTCCTTGACTTCAAAAATCAACAGAACTACTTGACAGTTGTGAGATTTTAAAGTTTTTCAGTAACTTAGTTTTTTCCTGGTTCCCTCACATTTATTGAAATTCTTTTGGGGCTTCTATATGCTTACACATTTCTTTCATTTTTGTTCTCCTGCTCCATTTTCTTCCTTGCAGTTATATAACACCTGTTGATGCTGCTCTGCTCCATTTAAAGAAGTTATTGCAGCTTGACAGGTGGTAGTTGCTTGTGTAATTGTGCGGTAAGAATAACTGAAATTTGCCATCTGGTATCCTTATAATTGATGCCGAGGAAATCATGACAGTTGTTGCCTTGTTTGCAGGTTTTTCTTGCGGTTTGTTTTTCTAGTGAAGTTTGCTTGAAACATGGGCAGGCTTCTTGGTAACTATGGATATGAGGAAAAACGATGATTATTGTGCAGCAACTGATTGTTCGTGGAGAGTATTAAAATGTTTCTGATGTAAATTAAATGGTTTTCTTATTCATCTGGTGTGGACTTGTGGGTAAATTATCTATAGTTCTGAGGCATATTTCTCGAGATTCAATTTTCCTTTGTCGACTGAATGGTATTTATTTCCCCTATTGAGACTTGAGATACTATCATTTGTGTTTTATCAAAGGGAAGTTAGTAGTATGTGACCAAGGATAAATTTGGTATTCCATGCAGAGCCTGTAGCTTGGTTTTATTTTTATTTTTTTTCTTTTCAAAAATCTCTTATTAGATTATGGTACTGTTATCACCCTTGAAAATGGCATGAGGATTGTTCCTCCATTTGCATTTGACTCTTAAAACTAAATTTGCATGTTAAGACTCGTTTCAGGAGTGCAAGCAATTAGAGTATAGGATTTTAAAGTCAGATTATTTTGATTAAACAGGTTTACGGTGCAATATTTTCTTAAAGTTTCAGAATTAAATCGACGTGTTAAATTGAAAAAAAAAAAATTAAATCGACGTGCACATAATATTCTGAGTTTTAAACTTATATTTTTCTGTCACAAAAAATTGTTATTTCTGAGTAATGTTCTTAAACAATTAGAAGAGTGTTATTAAAAAAAAAAAACAATTAGAAGAGTGTGGAAATGATATTTTTAGAGAATTAACATCTTTTTCTTGTATGCTATCAGTTACCACTGTTGAAATAATGTTTATTTCCTTCATTTCAATTCAGTTTTGTTCTGGGTTAAACGAAAATGACACAGGAGAAAATTTGTTTCATTTTAAAGTTAAATAAATGTTTTGTGTGAATATTTAATGATGGGTGGAGTGAGATAGAATAGAATAGAATGAAAAAAAAAAGACGAAAATTATTATGTCTTATTGAAATAGATTACGGTGAATAAAAAAAAAGTTTTTATTCTATTTTTTAAGAATGGAGTATAATGATTTGGTCAAAAAAAAAAAAAAAAAAGAAGAACTGAGTATAATGACAAGAATTATAATTATACTAGAAAACAATAACTTACCTATATTCTCTAAATCAGGAGGAAGTAGCCTACAGGGATCTAATCTCCTGATTTTGTGACGTCAAAAATCATATAACTTTCTCTCCATTTCTCTCCTCCAACGTACAGAGATTACATCGAATGAGAAGGAATTGACTTTAGCAGCTTTTATTTCATTCTAGCCTGATTTAATAATCCTAATGGCAAGTAATTTGGTTATTGAATGAAATGCATTAACTTTGTTTCGTTAAAAATAAAAAATAAAATAAATCCCATTATAGTATCTGAAACATTATATAATTTATAAATACTTTGTGATTTTGACATATTTATTGTAAGAGTTAAGTGGGGAAAAAGTATTCGGTTGTTTTTACGTAAATGTACCTAAAGTCATAATCAATGGTTAAAAGGAAAATATGGTTGGCTTCAAGAGGAACGAGTACGCTCTGGTGTCTAGCGATGAAATGTTTATCATGATGGGTAAAATGTATTTATGTTATCCTTTGAGAGGAAAAAAATGAGAGGGGTAAAACGTGGTTATCCTTCTTCCGTTTCTAAAAATCTCACGTCTCTTTTTTCAGAGATAAAGTAAGTTACATGTTAATTCATTTTAATATTTTCTTGATAAAAATATTGCAGAATCGAAAACAAGTATTAGTTATCAGGCTAATATATTTAAGAGTCTTTTGAGAAATATTTTTAATAGTGTTTAATTAATTGGATAAAACTGTATTCATAGGGTTGCCATTGTGGCTAACAACCAATACTTGACTATTGCGACCTCTAGTTCTAAAGGGAATGAGATTTTTGATGAAAAATATTCGACTAAAGTGCATGGTATTAGTATTTACATATCTTATATAAGATTAGTGTAAATTTTTTTAAACATACATTAGGCAATAGAGGTGTAATTTACTTGAAAAAATATTAATCAATTTTATTGAATATTACATAAATAAATTGAGAAAACAAAGGTGTAGCGTGGTCATCACTCATCAAATAATTGTTGATTAATTATTATATTATGCTTATGCTTATACCGTCGGTGTAGTTGTATCGTAGTGTGAGTGAAATTCAACAACTTCACACGTTACCCCTCGCACGTGCCATTTTACTCTCTCTCTCTTTCTGAAACCTCTCAAGTTTGTCACAGTGACAGTGCTCTCTCTCTCTCTCTCAAGCATTCACTCACTCACAAGTGCACTGACACGCACATAGTTTCGCAGCTTCGAAGCTCAGTGAAGAAAGAGGGAGTTCAAGAAAGAATAACCATTCAACTTGAAGCACAGATCTTGAAGAAGAACTTGCTCATTTCAATGTGAGATGCTTCTTCTCTAACTCCTCACTCTGCATGTATCCTGAAATTGCATAATGGGTTTCTTGCTTAAGCAGCTTTACCTTCTACATTTGTTTATTTGGTAGCTCAAAAAAGTTTCCTTTTTGGTTAGGATTAACAACTCAGCTCTGTTTATTAAGAATAAGTTCGATTTATTTTTCCCCCTAATGTTTCTTGCTAGGCGTAATCCCCTTATATTGAAGAAAGAAGAAACAATCTTGATACAAATTGTTGAATGTTACCCAACTGAATCAACTTGCAAAAACTTTTTTTTTTATAATGGGTTCTGATGGAGAAATTAAATCTTTGTTGCTTGTCTCACTTGCTTCTTCTTTTGGTCAACTCAGATAACTGTTGGAGCATTAAGCATTCTATGAGGCTTCTTGTGGGGTAAGGTTTCTTGGAATGATATAGTTCAGGAAAGTAATGGAGGAAAGTAACAATAGAGGGGAATTTCAGTCAAATTTAGCTAAACCATCTTTATTAAGGTCAGGTGGCAGTTTTAAATCAATGTTGTCCGGAAGATCAACTCCGCGAAATTCTCCTTCATTTCGGCGATTAAATTCTAGCCGAACACCAAGAAGAGAAGGAAGGAGTGGTGCAGGTGGCGCACTGTGGTTTCGGAGCAATCGCGTACTGTTGTGGTTGCTTCTAATTACCCTCTGGACTTATCTTGGATTTTTTGTTCAGTCCAGGTGGGCACATAGTGATAAGAAGGAGGAATTTTCAGGCTTTGGAAGCAGGCCTAAAGAAACCAACTCAGATGCTGAACAGATTCAGCGCCGTGATTTGATTGCTATTGATAATTCTGCTAATAATGAGACAGTTAGATATAAAGAAGGGATTGGTAGAACAATAAATGTAGCTTTGGCCAAGAAAGAAGATCCCATTCCATCTCCTCGTAAAACAAGCTCAAAGAAGAGGAGCAGACGATCAAAGCATGCTTTGAAAGGTAAAGCACGTGGTAAGCAGAAACCGATACCTGCAGTTGAGAACAGTGATACAGAGGATCAGGAGCCAGAACTTCCTAAAACGAATGGTACATATGGATTGCTTGTTGGTCCATTTGGCTCAATAGAGGATAGGATTCTGGAATGGAGTCCTGAGAAGCGTTCTGGGACATGTAACAGGAATGGGGACTTTGCACGTCTTGTTTGGTCCAGGAGATTTATCTTGATATTCCATGAGCTTTCCATGACCGGAGCTCCACTTTCAATGATGGAGTTGGCAACAGAGCTTCTGAGCTGTGGGGCCTCTGTTTCAGCTGTCGTGCTTAGCAAGAAGGGTGGTTTGATGCCAGAGCTGGCTAGAAGACGAATCAAGGTTCTCGAGGACAAAGCAGATCTCAGCTTCAAAACTGCAATGAAGGCTGATCTTGTCATTGCTGGATCGGCCGTCTGTGCATCATGGATTGGTAAGAACAGATTGGTTGCATTTGCTCATGAATTATTGTAGTTTTGAGTTTTGGAAAGTGGTTGAAATTGCTGCTAAAGAATTTTTTAACTCAGGCAAAGTAATGTGCATCGCTGACATCTCTCTTTTTTCTTTAAGGCTGTAGTAATATTATTTTAACCTTCTTATGCCAATTAACTTTGAATAATTGAAATTAATTTCTTGCTTCAGATCAAGAGGATATGCTTGTTAGTTGTTGCACATTGAAAATAATAGCTATTTCAATGGAAAAATTAAAAAAAAATTATATGCTTTTGAGGACCTTAGTCTTCTGGATATTCATTGCAACAATGTCAAAGGTTTAATTCCACATCTCATACTAAATCTAAAATTATTTGTATGGGACTTCTACTTCAAATCATGACATACGACATTATTTACTTCAATTCTTGTCATACAAGATGCATATAGACACAAACTTCTAGCCTTTTAATTGTTTGTACCATTGGGAATTGATTGATGGGACAGTAGTTTGATTATACATGGAGGTAGCATATTACTTCTTAGAACCTTTTACCACTATCGAGTTGAAAACCTTGGTATATAACTATTTATGTTTTAGTTTATAATTTCTCGCTGCCAGTTTGTAATTCTGCTCTTCTACATATGTCTTAATAGAAAATCATTGTCTTCTTTTATGTTTCCAGAACAATATATTGAACGTTTTCCTGCTGGTGCAAGCCAAGTTACTTGGTGGATTATGGAAAATCGACGAGAGTACTTTGATCGTTCAAAGGATGTCTTGGACAGAGTAAAGATGTTGGTTTTTCTTTCTGAATCACAATCTAAACAATGGCAAAAATGGTGTGAAGAAGAAAGCATAAAACTGAGATCCCGCCCTGAACTTGTTCCATTGTCTGTCAATGATGAACTAGCGTTTGTAGCTGGCATTCCTTCTACACTTAACACTCCATCCTTCAGTACTGAGAAAATGGTTGTGAAAAGACAGTTATTGCGAGATTCAGTCAGAAAAGAAATGGGCTTGACTGATAAAGATATGCTGGTGATATCTCTGAGTAGCATCAACACTGGGAAGGGCCAGCTATTACTTCTTGAATCGGCAAGCTTAGTAGTAGAACATGGTCAATTTCATGAAGATAACAAAATGAATAAATCATTGAATGTAAAGGAAGGCCGACCAACCCTGTCTAAAAAGCGACGTATTAGAAAATTGTTGCCATTGTTGATGGATGGCAATTCTTTAAACAGGTTACATGAATCTAAATATAAATTATTACAAATTATAGTTGTGTGATATCTAATTTTTATTCATTGTACTAATTATGTGAACTTTGACGTTCACAGAAAAAAACAAGTGTTGTCCAACAGCAAAGGAACAACGGAACAATCTCTCAAAGTTCTCATTGGTTCTGTTGGATCTAAGAGTAACAAGATGGATTATGTTAAAGGTCTTCTAAGTTTCTTAGAACAGCATCCAAACACCTCGAAATCAGTTTTGTGGACCCCAGCTACAACAAGGGTTGCCTCACTTTACTCTGCTGCAGATGTGTATGTTATAAACTCTCAGGTAAGTGATGTTTAAATTATTTATAGTAGGTAAACAGATTTTTATATAGATATTACATCTGCTTCATTCATTGTTGCATTGCATCGGTTTATGAATCTAGCTTACACCTGACGTCCACATAGCTCCAAACAAAGATACTGTAAATGAAAAAATCGTTTTATCATTTTGGAAATATTTATGATATTATAAGTTATTTGTTGAAATAGTTAAGATATGTTTTTTTTTTTTTCCTGATCTGGACTCTTCGTCATATTATCTTGAAGTTCAAGTTCTTACCTAATCCCATTTCTAGAGTATCCTTACATATCTGATGACTCTTATATGTTACTTTAAAATGTTTGAATTTTGACCTAGCCTATTCAGTTTTCTTTATCAGTAAAAGATAATATTTAGTGAAATTGTTGGAAATAGCCATGAATCCTGTATTGGCTCTGTTTCCCGTTGGGCACATAAGAAAAAAGTATTGCATTTTTTATAACTTTATAGAATTGCAGAATCTACAAATTCCAGCTGTTACCTACGTTTAGAGTCATTAAATTTCAGAACTATTTTTTAATGTGTGAAACTGTTGCTGATTAGCAAAATGGTGAATAGGGACTGGGAGAAACGTTTGGACGGGTGACTATAGAAGCGATGGCATTTGGTCTTCCGGTATGACTATCAACTTTTATCCTTGATTTTATTAGTTTCACCCTTGATTCTCTCATAATGTCGTTGCCTAATGAATTTAGAAATGTAAAATGGCCTTTGACGCCCTTTGCGTCGGAGCATTCTTGTGTCACAACTCACAGTACTTGATATGTTTTTTGCCACAACAGTACTTGATATTTTTAACTGTCAGAGTTCAGGTTCTTTGGGTACTCTGCAAGCATGTCTCTTTGTTAAATTAACTTTCCATCTATATAAAAAGTTTCATGACGCATCATAGCCGAAAATAATATTTTCTCCTTAAACCCGTCATAATGATAGTAGTTACTGAAGCATATACATGCAACACCAGCCTAAAAGTAAAGTATACATGCATTGCCTTCTGGTATCAACTTGGCTCTAATCAAAACATGCTGCAACTATATTGGGGATGGATCTAGTGTGGGATTAATTATCTTAGCTTAGCTTCATTCTGTTACTTATTCAGTGAAGGTAGTTGATATTATCAATGAATAATGACTGTTGTTTTTCATTTAATTAATGTATGTTATGGTATGGAGTAGGTTCTTGGAACGGATGCCGGGGGAACGCCAGAGATTGTTAGTCATAATGTTACAGGTCTTCTTCATCCTATTGGACGTCCAGGGAATCATGTCCTTGCTCAGAATCTTCGGTTTTTACTTAAAAACCAGTTGGCAAGGAAGCAAATGGGGGTGGAAGGAAGGAAGAAGGTGCAGAGAATGTACTTGAAGCAACACATGTATAAGAAATTTGTAGAGGTTATTGTGAGGTGCATGAGAAGCAAGTGAATGAAATAACTGCTTGGCACTTGCAATATTCTCATTCTTTTATTGAATACACATTACATAATCCTGCTAGTCTCTTTGTATTGAGTGTGCCCCATTTATGAGAAAGATTACCAGGTGACAGGTCCTCTATTTTCTTTTATCAGGGAATAAATGTTTAATGCCTTTTTGAATACCAAACTTCACTGGTGTTTGAATTTTTTTTTATGAACCACCTTAATTAAGGCATTTGATTCTCCGGCATCTCGGGTATCCTATAAGTTTCAGCCCTTTGGATCGGTTATAGGACTAATCCTCGGTCACTTAGAATAGGGAATTATGATTATAATTTCTGATCCAAGTCAATAATGAATAATTAAACATAAAAATAAAGTTAAAAGACCCGAAAAAACTAATTTTACCTGTAAAATGATAATGTTAATTCTTTCTTTTCTTCCTCTAGGTGATGACCTATCCTGATAAATTGATGTTTTAGTTATCAAAATGGTGTAATAGAACACTAGGGTTCAGACATGCTAAATAATTCTTCCCTGGCAACGCAATATATGAGTTAGAAAAACTTCTGGGTGACATTTGTGACCCATTCTCGTTTGTGGCATGTATTACTCTTTGTAAGAAATAATAATTATGAAAGGTTAAGGCACTTGAGATGATAGAAAACACTTTAAAACACTAGACATTCAAATGGAAATAGCTACCGGTGTCACTTTGACGTTCATAAAAGCAAAAATTGTGTGAGTTCCATATTATTTTAAGAGCAATAATATATAATTTTTTTTATAGACAGAGCAATAATATATTAGGGAGTGAGGGACTTGTGTAAAACTTGTTTATGCAGTTGCATAGATTAAACGAATCGAACAGCTGATACATTATTACTACGTGTACCGGCCGAAGATATAAGGTCGAGGATTGTCAATACGACCGAGCTCATTCTCGTAGGTGGGCATTCACCCGAACTCCCATAAAGCCGAAGACCTGTTAATACACTCAACACCCGAGGACAACTACTCGGCCCTATTCCACACCAGACCACGAACGAAGATATCTCGGCCCCGAGTTATCCAGTCACAACTAACTGGGCCGAATATCTCGCTGATCATAATATCTCTCCGCATAATCAGGAGCCTAATATCTCTCTGCATAATCAGAGCCTCATCCTAATATCTCTCCGTATAACTCGGAGCCTGATTCTAAGCATCTCTATAAATAGGGGTCCAACCCCTTCACTGAGAACTACATTTGCTTTGATTCCCATTTGGATACGTAGGAGCAGAATTCACATTCTGTCAAGCACATTCCAAAACACTCCCACTAAACTTTCTACAGCCGAGTATCTCTCATCTGGGATATTTGGACGGAACATTTGGCGCCGTCTGTGGGAATCGAAGCAAAACTTTCCCATACCACAAACCATGGTGAGAACAAGGAGCGGAAACTGCAGGAGAGAGGAGCCAGAAAATGCTAACAACGGAGATAATGGGGAACGATCCATAAACCCGGCTATAACGACCGACAACCCCCTTATCCAGGAACTTCTTGCACAGATTGCCATGCTGAGAAAGGAGAATGAGGAGATTAGGCGGCAGAACAGCCGTCGCGAACCAGGACAGAGCAGAGAAAGGTCCGCCTCTTCTCCTCCAGAGAGAGAGCGCCGGACAGCTGAGAATGAAGGATCCAGAAACTCGCGCAGAGAAGGAGGCCCACAACTCCGGGCTTCTCATCATATGGACCGAGTGGACGAGGAGGAATTTCCTAGGCAGGCCCCTGAACTGTCACTTCAGACGAATAAACTTAATGAAAGGACCGGCGTGCGGAGGCCGAGACATCCCTTCACAAACGCTATCATGGAGGTTCCCCTGCCAGCCAACTACAAACCCATAAGCATTGACAGATACGATGGCACCTCGGACCCCGAGCGTCACTTGGACGCTTTCACTACTCAGATGTACCTCTTTACCGACGATGATGCTGTCATGTGTAAAGTCTTTCTGACTACTCTGAAAGATGCTGCGTTGACCTGGTACACCCAGCTACCGCCAGCGTCAGTTGATTCCTTTGACACATTCATGGCTAAGTTCAATGCTCAGTTTGCCATGAGCCGGGCTCATCAAAAAACCTCGGCCTCGTTGGTAAACTTTAGGCAAGAGAAGAATGAGTCCCTGCTTGATTTCATGGCCAGATTCAGCAAGGAGACGATCCTCATCCGGAATCTCAGTGCCGATGTTGCACTACACACCATCTTGACCGGGTTAAGGCCTGGCCCTTTCGCCAGACACTTGGCTCGGAAGCCACCAACCAGTATGGATGAATTGAGGAGAAAAGCTGCGGGATTCATTAATATGGAGGAGGTTGAGGAGTCTAAGAAAAGGGAGAGAACTGATGATGCTGACAGACGAGAAGGGAGAGAGAAGAGGAGGGCCGGAGGCGATAGGCCGAAATTCAAAGGCCCGTCTGAGCATTTGCATAGGGGGGCAAAGTATGAGCACTATACTCCCCTCAACACAAACCGAGCTCGGGTGTTTGAGGAAGCATACAACGCGGAACTTTTGCAGCTCCCCAACCGTGGCCACACGCCCCAGAATGCTGATCGACAGAAACATTGTCGGTACCATCGCAATTACGGCCATACCACCGAGGAGTGCTGGGTCCTGCGAGATAAGATTGAAGAGTTGGTGCAAGTTGGTCATCTCAATAATTTTGTTCGGAGAAACCACAATAATGGTGAGGGGCGTGGCAGAAGCAGAAGGAGAGGAGGTGACCAAAGCCCGAGAAGGGGCGGCGGTCGACAAAATAACGAAAGAACATAAACCAGAGAGGGTCGGAATGAAAGGCAAGAGGAGGATAATGTGGTCCGAGGTGTGATAAACACTATTTCAGGTGGATTCGCAGGGGGAGGCACGACAAGTTCAGCTCGGAGAATGCACCTGCGGGCTATTCGGGCTGTCAACTCGGTATCCGGCAAACCCCCGAGAATTTCCCCACCTATTATCTTTTCTGACGAAGACTTTGTGGGGGTGGATCCTAATCAAGATGACCCTATGGTAATCACCGTGCAGTTGGCTAATTTCTCGGTCAAAAGAACCCTTGTCGACCAGGGGAGCTCGGCAGATATCTTATATTATTCAACATTCCAGAAGCTCGGGATCCCGGAGAAATCTATCCAACCATATGACAGTAAGCTCGTCGACTTTGCAGGGGAACAAGTGGATACACGAGGATACATTGACCTCCTGACTACTTTTGGAGATGGCAAAGCATCCAAGACTATCATGGTCAGGTACGTGTTGGTTAATGCAGTAACATCATACAATATCCTGATCGGAAGGCCATATTTGAACGAGTTAGGAGCTGTGGTCTCTACTCCCCACCTCACGATGAAATTCCCTTCCACCTCGGGAGACATAGTTGCTGTCCGGGCTGATCAGAAAATGGCCGACAAGTGTTAGGCCGACTTGATTTGCGTGTAAGCAAACTTAAACCTACACCTGCAGAAGCGCTAGACAGGGGGAAAGACAAGTCGGTGAATTCTGTTAACTCTGTTGAACTGGATCCGAGAATGGACATGCAGGAACAACGTCCACAACCTATTAAGGAGTTAGAAAAGTTCCAGCTCGGTTCACAGCCCGATCAGTGCACCAAACTCGGCGGTCACCTTGAGCCGAACTTGAAAGAGGAAATAAAGGAAGTACTGCGCAGTAACGCCGATTTGTTCGCCTGGACCACATCTGATATGCCGGGAATTGATCCCGACTTCTTATGCCACAAACTGGCAATTTGTCCCGAGGCGAAACCAGTGGCCCAAAGGAAAAGGAGACTTGGTGAGGAGAGGAGGAAGGTTGTGGAAGAGGAAACAGCAAAGCTGGTCAAGGTCAACTTTATCCGAGAAGTAGAATACACTACCTGGCTGGCCAACGTTGTTATGGTCAAAAAAGCAAATGGCAAGTGGCGCATGTGCACCGATTACACAGATTTGAATAAAGCTTGCCCAAAGGATTCCTATCCTTTGCCGAGTATTGATAGACTGGTGGATGGAGCCTCCGGATACAGAATTTTGAGTTTCTTGGATGCATACTCGGGGTACAATCAGATCCGAATGTATCCCCCAGATGAGGAGAAAACAGCTTTCATAACTGAAGGCTCGAATTACTGTTACCGGGTAATGCCGTTTGGACTGAAAAATGCTGGGGCTACATACCAAAGGCTCATGGACCGAGTATTCGAAAAACAAATCGTAAGGACTATGGAGGTTTATGTGGATGACATGGTCGTAAAATACGATGACCCCAACAGCCACCCAAAAGATCTGGAGGAAATTTTTCAGCAGTTGAGAAAGTATAATATGAGGTTGAATCCGGAGAAGTGTGTTTTCGGTGTCCAGGGTGGAAAATTCCTCGGCTTCATGTTGACACATCGGGGAATCGAAGCCAATCCTGATAAATGTCGGGCTGTGATTGAGATGAGAAGCCCACAAAATATTAAAGAAGTGCAAAGACTTGCAGGACGGCTGGCATCATTATCTCGGTTCCTACCCAAATCTGCAGAGAAAGCTCGGCCTTTCTTTAGATTACTAAAGAGGCCTCA
The DNA here is from genome assembly GCA_030762895.1 of Sophora flavescens. NCBI lineage: Eukaryota > Viridiplantae > Streptophyta > Magnoliopsida > Fabales > Fabaceae > Sophora > Sophora flavescens. The sequence goes on from CM061066.1 coordinate 184,083,918, forward strand.
AACCTTCACATGGACCGAGGAATGTGAGAAGGCCTTCGTCGATTTCAAGGCCTTTTTGTCTTCACCACCGATATTAACTCGACCCATCCCAGGGAAAGAGTTATACTTATACCTGTCAGCCACCGAGTACGCCATCAGTGCAGTCATTGTGCAGGAAATAGAGAAAGTTCAAATGCCGGTGTACTTCATCAGTAGGGTCCTCCATGATGCTGAAACCCGGTATCAAGTCATTGAAAAGCTGGTTTTGGCCCTGATAACTGCAGCTCGGAGATTGCGTCCGTATTTCCAAAGTCACCAGGTGATTGTCAAAACTGATCACCCGATTAGGCAGATTCTCAAAAAGCCCGAGTTGGCAGGGCGTATGATTGCGTGGTCGGTAGAGTTATCCGAATTCGGCCTGAGATACGAGCTGAGAGGCCCACTGAAAGCTCAATGTCTCTCTGACTTCGTAGCCGAGCTCAACCCGCAGCCAATAACCGAGGATATATGGTGGAATTTGTATGTGGATGGATCCTCGAATGTCAGGGGCAGTGGAGCTGGGGTGATTCTGGAAGGCCCGGGAGATCTGATCCTGGAACAGTCACTAAAGTTTGAGTTCAAAACCTCAAACAACCAAGCCGAATATGAAGCTTTGATAGCAGGATTGATGCTGGCAAAGGAAATGGGGGCGAAGGCTGTTAGATGCCGGAGTGATTCACAGCTAGTCACTGGGCAAATATCTGGAGGGTATCAAACGAAAGAGCCTCAGCTCACCAAGTATTTATGCTAGGTCAACCAATTAATCTCCAACTTCGAGAAATTTGCTATTGAGCACATTCCCCGAGAAGAAAATACTCTGGTCGACCTGTTGTCCAAATTAGCCAGTACAAAGAAGTCGGGCCACCATAGAACAGTTATTTAAGAAACCATAAATGAACCGAGTGTCACGTTTGGGGAGGTGATGGCCAACGAGCCAGTTGACCGAGAATGGATGACACCCATTTGGGAGTATTTATCCTCCGAAACTCTGCCCCCAGATCAGGGGGAGGTCAGGAAGATCAGGCTCAGAGCAAGTCACTTTGTTATCATTTCCGGAGAATTGTTTAAACGGGGGTTCTCGGTACCGTTGCTAAAATGTCTGATGAAGGCACAATCAAAGTATGTCATGGAAGAGGTTCACCGAGGAATTTGTGGTTTTCACTGTGGGGGCAGATCAATGGCCTCCAAGGTAGTCCGAGCAGGGTATTATTGGCCTACCATCCGAGCAGATTGCATTGAGTGGATGAAGCAATGTGATGAGTGCCAAAGATTTTCCAATATAAGTCGTACCCCTCCCGAAGGACTTCACACATTAAACTCGCCTTGGACTTTTGCTATGTGGGGAATGAATATACTGGGGCCATTCCCGGTGGCCAAAGGTCAAGTCAAATTTCTCCTGGTAGCAGTGGACTACTTCACAAAATGGATTGAAGCAGAGCCTTTGGCGAAAATTACCGCCGAGAAAGTACAAAAGTTTGTGTGGAAAAGCCTCATCTGTAGGCACGGAATTCCCTTTGTAATCGTCACCGACAACGGAAGACAATTTATAGATAAGACATTGCGGGAATTCTATAACGACCTCGGTGTTAAACACCACGTCACATCGGTTGAACATCCCCAGACCAATGGGCAGGCCGAAGCGGCCAACAAGGTCATTCTCGGAGAACTGAAGAAGAGGGTGGGAAGATCCAAAGGAGCTTGGGCAGAAGAGTTACCAAGTATCCTCTGGGCCTACCACTGCACGCCTCAATCTACCACTCAAGAAACACCCTTCAGGCTGACATATGGAACAGACGCCATGATCCCAGTGGAGGTTGGTGAGCCGTCTTTTCGACGTATGCAACATGAGCCGAATGATAATGAAAGCAATTTAAGGGTCGAACTTGACTTGGTAGAAGAAATCAGGGAGGAGGCCAAAATCAGATAAGAAGCTTGCAAACAGAGAGCAACTAGGAGGTATAATTCAAGAGTGAAGCCGAGGAGTTTCCTGCGTGGAGACTTGGTGCTAAGAATAAAAGGAGAAGCAAGGAAGAATCACACGGAAGGCAAGTTGGCAGCAAACCGGGGAGGGCCATTCCGGGTAGTAGAAAACTTGGGAAACGGAGCATATAGGTTAGAAGAATTGTCCGGGAAGCCTATCCCGAGGACTTGGAATGCTTCGCATTTAAAATTTTATTATAGTTGATGTAAATAGTCAGGTGATGCACTCTTTTTCCTACCTCGGTATTTTGTCCCAAAAAGGGTTTTGACCGAGAAGGTTTTAACGAGGCACACCGTAGACTTCCTTTTTATCCAATAAAAGAATTTATTATGAACATTGTTTTCTTAATTTGCCGATGTATAAGGCCAAGTTTGAGCCTAAAGGCCGAGTACGAGCCATTAAATTGTTTAAGGCCAAGTCTGAGCTTGAAGGCCGAGTACGAGCCATTAAGTTTTTAAGGCCAAGTTTGAGCCTGAAGGCCGAGTTCGAGCCAATTAAATTGTTTAAGGCCAAGTTTAAGCCTAAAGGCCGAGTACGAGCCATTAAGTTTTTAAGGCCAAGTTTGAGCCTGAAGGCCGAGTTCGAGCCAATTAAATTGTTTAAGGCCAAGTTTGAGCCTAAAGGCCGAGTACGAGCCATTAAGTTTTTAAGGCCAAGTTTGAGTCTGAAATCCGAGTTCGAGCATTTTAAATTACTTAAGTGCAATAAATTACAAGCAGTAAGGAGAATAAAATTGTAATCTAAAGGCCGAATCCGAGCCATTGAAATTTATTGATAATACCGAGTACAACATTGAAAGTAGAAACAAGGTACGAGTCGAGTACTAGAAAGTACTACGACTTACATAAAGGGCTGAAATTGAAAATAAGGCCCGCCCGGGTTGCCAGTCGTCTCCCCAATTAGGGTAGGGGCAAGATCAGATGCTCGGCCCACTCCGGGAATAGACGGCCAAGCTGGATGATGATGTGCTCGGCCCGCTCCGGTAGTAGACGGCCCCTACCCCATTCTCCACTCCCGAAGACTGCCATTCTCCCAGTTAACATCCTTTTTGGAGGATTGAATTATAAAAGGAATTCTGGATCCCATCTCCCACTTACATCGTTTTTGGCAGCTGTGAAACTCAAAAAAGGATGTTAACTGGGAGAGGAGAGCATAAACCCCTAACACTATCATAGAACTGCTCGGGTTGAAGGAAGACGAATATGGCTGATGGGAAAGAATGAATAATGAGTAAGGGGAGCAGTGAAACAACCCTATTTACAAGGGGTGAGAGGCGTTGGAAAGGAAGAAATATGCGCTGGGAAAAGGTGTGTTGGAAAAACGAGTCTCGAAACTAAGCGAAAGCAGTAATTGCATGAACCCATTGCGGGTTCCAAAGCATATAATGCGTGACTGCATGCGTAAGGCGTGAATCATGTGTTTCACGTGTGACAACTACCGTCCGTTTTCGATATGGACGGTAGTTTACCTCGGTCTTAACCGAAGATTTGTTCAAACAGGCCGAATACAACGTAGAAAGATAAGAAAATACTTCAAGTGTATTTCGGCCAATGAGAGCAACGAAAGGTCACCAAAATGGTGCAACAATTTTTATTAAGTCAAAATTAAAGTTACAAGGGCAAAAGCCCATTACAAAGGATAAAGACTACAAAAAACTAAACAACTACTCGTCCCTAGGACCCTCTTCGGCCTCGATGTGATCCCCGGGAGAGTCTTCCTCCCCTTCCACCTCCACCTCCTCTTCCTCTTCAAGAATTATGGGAATAAGTTCCCCGTTCACCACCTCCTTGTTCACATCGACTCTCGAAAGATCAACCCCCGGGGCGAGAACCTCAACCTGAGCAATAGCCTTGTCGAAACCTTTTCGGTGCTCGATAATAATGCAGTTAGTGGACTCTTTTACATCCTCCCGGAGCTCCATCTTGGCCTTGGTCTCGGCCTCCAAGTCAGCTTTAAGGTTCTCAATTTCAGCTTGAGCCTTTTTGAGCTCCTCTTCAGCACGAGCTCTACCTTCTTCAGCCTGAGCTTTACTCTCCTCAGCAGATTTTGCTTTGGTCTCAAGCTCGGAGCTCTGGCCATTCAACCTGGCGATGGTAGTGTTCAGGAGATTATTAGCCTTGGCCAGCTCGTCACGCTCAGTGGAGGCCCGAGTAAAGTCTCCCTTCAACTTCTCAATAGAAGCCAGTTCGGCTTCCAGTTGTCGAGACTTCTTCTCAGCATCCACTAAATCTCGGCTGCAAAAGCGAGCCAAGGCAGCAGCTCGGATGCAGTAGGTGGACAGAGCCTCCATGCTAGATAGAGCCCCTTGTTGCTTTATTAGCCAGAGATCAGTGGGCTTCAGGAAGTTCGAGTCGAAAGGAGGAAAGGGGTTGAAGTCTTCGCCCCAAAGGGACGAGCTCCCTGCTTTTAGGGAAGTGTTGTACCACTTCTCCTCGGTAGAAGGAGGGTTTTGTTCTTCTCGCCCCGCGGTCCCGGTCTCCTGGGTAGTAGGGTGTGGAGGACTTGGGCGAGGTGAGGGAGAATCTTCGGTGTCAACTACAACCTCTACCCTCTTTCTTTTTTGAGGGGCAGATGATGAAGTTCCCTTAGCAGAGGTCTTGGTGGGAGGAGGTCTTTTCTTCTTCTTCTCAGTTGAAGAGGGACCCTGACCCTCTTTTGCAGCAGCCTTTACCAGCTTGGAGAAGTCAAATTTCCCCATAATGACTGCCAAAAAGAAAGAGTTGTTAGTACAGCAACACATACAGAAAAGATTCAAAAACTAAAAAGCCGAACACTTACTTTTCAGGTCAGTTCTCGGAGTAGAGGAGAAGGGTAGTTTCAGGAGGCGTCCACAATGGAGGGGCCGAGGAAGTTTTTCTAGTATGTCAATGTCCCGTCTATCCTCGGCCGGGAGGGATTGGTACTCAAAGCCAACGAATTTTGTGGGGGAGGATTGCCAGTATAAAGGAAACTTGGCGCAGTTATCATCATCAAAAAAATGGGAGGAGTGAGAGCCCGAGGGGCGAACTCGGAAGAAGCCGACTTTAAAATCTTTGTACGATGATGTGTACAGGCTAAGCAGTCCTCTCTGGTTCAGTCCATTAAGGGAAATCCATCCCATTTTCTCACCAAACCTTGTTTGGTAAAAATACAAAAATTTTGGAGTGGTGGGCTCCATCCCGAGGTATTTACATAGGATTTGAAAGGCTTTCATAAAAGCCCAGCTGTTAGGATGAACCTGAGTAGGTGCGACGTTCATGGTTCTCAGAACGTCACACTCAAACTCGGTAAAAGGAAGAGACACATGCAGCTTATCAAAAAGTGTTTTGTACATGTATGTAAAGGGGGGCTCGGAAGGACGAGCCCTGAGAAAGACGCACTCTGCACTCGAGACACGAGAGAACAAATAAACTCGGACTCATCTCCAGATGCTGAGATATTAATTTGGGAACGAAGTTGATCAATTGATTCTGAAGTTTGGAAGTCAGAGAAAAATGTGCCAACCTCGCCTTTCACCCAGGTATACCCAGGAAGGGTAATATCGGGAATAGGGTCTTTTGGAACCCTCAGGCGTTGTTTACGAGTGGCGGGTTTGGACACTGGGGGAGAGGGAGAGCCAGACCTAGGAGAATCAGACTCAGAAGAATCAGAATCAGTTGAAGACGACCGAGAGGAGGACGGTTCCGCCTCTCCGACGCGTTCGATTCTGTGAAGGAACAGAGAAGAAGCGAAGGAGAACCCCAATGGGGGAAACCTCGCCGCTCGATTAGGCGAGGTATTTGACTCAGAAGCACATGGACGAACTCATATCCGGTAAGCGAAATTAAACTTAGAAGCACGAAGGAAGGAAGGAGGCGGCGTGCACGGAGAGTGACAAGCAGAGGGATGAAGGCAGAAACTTGGAAGACGAAGATGAAAGGCAAAGGAGGATAAGCAAGGTAGGAGGGAGTTGGAGTCGGAGGGGATATTTGTAGCTGCAGTTGATGACACGATCAACGGCCCACGCTCCATCAAGCCTAAAGGCGCGACTTTTGATTTTCCCCTCATTAAATGGGCGCGGAACTCTAGGGTTTCTTGCCTAAAGCGTGTCGCAGAAGTATTAGGGGGAATGATTGCCTTCTTTGACAAAGAGGAAAGATTTGATTAAAATGACAGCTGAGAATGCGGAAGTTTGTGTGGCCGAAGAATAAGCTCGGTTTCATACTTATCAGCTCTTTCGCTTATTTAAGCTCGGAGCTCGGGGGGCTTGTGTACCGACCGAAGATATAAGGCCGAGAATTGTCAATACGACCGAGCTCATTCTCGTAGGTGGGCATTCACCCGAACTCCCATAAAGCCGAAGACTTGTTAATACACTCAACACCCGAGGACAACTACTCGGCCCTATTCCACACCAGACCACGAACGAAGATATCTCGGCCCCGAGTTATCCAGTCACAACTAACTGGGCCGAATATCTCGCTGATCCTAATATCTCTCCGCATAATCAGGAGTCTAATATCTCTCTACATAATCAGAGCCTGATCCTAATATCTCTCCATATAACTCGGAGCCTGATTCTAAACATCTCTATAAATAGGGGTCCAACCCCTTCACTGAGAACTACGTTTGCTTTGATTCCCATTTGGATACGTAGGAGCAGAATTCACATTCTGTCAAGCACATTCCAAAACACTCCCACTAAACTTTCTCCAGTCGAGTATCTCTCATCTGGGATATTTGGACGGAACACTACGTGTTCCGACCTGGAGAGCGGTATTCAGATTCTCGAGTAAGTATAAGTGTTAGTGTATTCGAATTGTCTTGTCATGTATCTTCCTCTCCTCCTCTCTTATAGTCCTCCTATTATGCTGTTATGCTAATAAAGTCGCCTTGTAACCTCCGCCGACCGAGGTGTAATTAGTCATCCGAGTATAAAGACCGTCAACTCCTCTTAATGGCATACGTTATGCTCAGTCATTTTCCTCACATGGTAAATTAGCAATTGTTCTCTAGATAATACTGGGTTGAGATCTCTGATTGGGCCCTACTATCTTGTCGGATTTATCCGGTAACACTACAAATGTAATAGTCATTGAATCAGATTTAATGGCTGAGATTAAAAGGTGTAATTAAAAACCTCAGTCCGTGTCTCTCTCTCCCAAATTATTTCTTCTTCCTAATTCCGTGCCATAGGTGCCCCCTGTTCGCCCATCCTTCTCTTCCAATTTCTTTCTTGTTTCTATAGCTTCTTCTTTCTCGTTTCAGGCCATTTGCATTACATAGATAAGAACTGAAAAGGGGTCTAACTTTTGTCACGCTAGTTTACTGGGAAACAATGTCAACAAACATAAAGGGAGGTGGAGGAATATGCAATTAAAGTTGCAAATATATTAGACCCAACGATAATTAACATCACACACCTTTTTTACCATCACCATACAATTCTCATATACACAGGTTTTTCTACCATCACGACAATTTTGACTATTTGTGTAAATTGATTCTTGACTAGACGATGTCATATCAAACCTAATCATTCTTCAAGCAAATTAGCAAACTGAATGTCAAGTCAGTAATATTGTTTTCACCGTATATTTTTTATATTTTATTTATGGAAATAGAAAGGCAAGTAAGTTTTTCTCTCTTTCTTTTTACCATAAAAAAATAAGTGTATCAAAGTATAGAAAATTAAATGTAGGAGCAACATTTTTTTTAGTTTCCACATTACCGATCATATCCTCCTGTTTCATTAGTATCTTTGTCATTTTTATGGTTTCATATGATCATTTTCCACGTTACAAATTTTATTCTCCAAACCAAGACGCTAATTTTTCTCTTATATCATTTTATTATTAAACAGTTTTTTAGTTTTCATTTTTTTTCATTTCTCTACCAAAAATCTGCCTCCTTGTCGTTTCAAGAGAGCTTGTCTTCTTGCCACCACCAAAGACTAGACAAGGGATGTATATTAATTATAAAAAAAATGATGAAAATATATAAGAATGAAATGTATCCTACTTGTATGTATTCTTGAATCCTATAATCATTCCATCAGCATAAATATATATAGAGAGATTCCAAGCAATAAAATCTCTGAACTTGAAGGGAGGGCGAAGAGGAGAATAGCTCTTCAACATTGCTTTGTTGATGCGCTCATCTCTCCCCCTCAGTCCTCTCTACATATACATTCGCATTCCCAAACACAATGACAATAGCAAACATAGATTATATAACACAAGGCTAACATAGTAAAGATAAAGATAAATTAAACACTCTACCTCTAGTGTTTTCTTTTTCTTTTCTTTTTTTTAGTTGGGTCAACAAATTAACCCTGTAGCTAGGTAACTATCATTAACATGTCACATATTAGCAAAGTGATAGCGGGCCTCAAGCCCGCGTTTCTAATGGTGGTGATCCAAGTAGCTTATGGTGGGGTTAGCATACTGTACAAAATGGTTGCAAATGATGGAATGAGCTTGAGTGTCCTTATGGCCTATCGCTTCCTCATTGTTCCTCTTGCCTACTTCGTCGAAAGGTTCCATAATTTCGTTTTAAACCATAATATTTTTGTTTTTGTTTTTGAAGGTAAATAAAAACTTCAAAATGATTTTCCGATTAAAGGGGGAAAACAATTTAGCTTAACTTGTACGGTAATGCATATATGAATGTGTTCTAAGGACTACAAAGCTCCAAGCACGACTATTATGCTCTTAGGCGGAGCGGCTAGAAAAGTGAACATGCCAAGAGTTAGCCCTAGGCCTAACTTTTATAGTAGATGATTAAGATGACATTAGTCCGATGAGGTGATTCCAGGCGGATGTCATGGAGGTGATGCAACGGCGAGATCTCTGAGTATCTGTAATGGTTGATACGGAGGGTCCGTGATTTGACACTCTCTGATTTGTGCTATGTGCTAATTACACCTTCAAATATCATCGGCCAAGCGTCAAGGACATAACCCAAGGACAACCCGGCCTCGTGTCAAGTATATGGTCAAGGACTTCTCGGCCTATATACGAGTAGAATGTTTATTGGTTTTGAAAAAAATGAATAATGTTTTAGCAAAAATAATTGATTAAAAAATTAAACTACTATATATATATATATATATATATATATATATATATATATATCTTTTTCACTCACTCTTGTATAATGATTGATTTATGCATTCTTCTTCCCTTGATGCTCGGAAGTGAGAGATGTTTTATTTGTTTGTCTCGATTTATGCTACCACAGGAAGAGCAAGCCAAAGATCACACCAGGAATACTCTTTCAAGCATTTCTTTGTGGGTTATTTGGGTAAGTTGAGTCCATGTTTTACATGTATAATACTTAGTGAAACCGATTAGCTTCCAACAATTCATATCTTCTTGTCCAATGAGGGAAACATTCGTAGACTTAATGAGCTTCATCTCTTATGTCAAATACAATAATTGAAAGGCAAAGAAAAGAAACATAAGAGATGAAGCATATTAAAAGTCTCGCATATTAAAATGCAATAATGTTATTCCTTTACTCAAATTAATTTATTCCCCTGCCTCTTAAACCTTTTTTTTTGGGGAAAAAATAAACTAATTTTATTTTCCCCACTTTTTCTATATGTTTCTCATCCAAAAGTAATAGATGCAAAGTTAAAAAGTTTTGAGTGCTATGGACTTGAACTCTCTCCAAATGTTTGAAGAATGAGATACGATTAGAAGAGAGAAAAATATAGCTTCTCAAATATAATTAACGGACTTTACAACTAATTATGCAATTCTTATACGATAAATTTTTTGTTTCTAAACAGGATCCAAATCCTAACACAATTAATCCGAATGTAACCTTAAAAAAGTCCTCACATGTAGTCATTGTGTTATGCAAATGGATCATCAATGTGCAGCTGGCAGATGCAATGTTCTTTGGAGCAACTTAAAATCTATGTGATGCTAGTTAGTTATAAAACTGTTTTGCATAACTGTTTTGTTTGTAACTGAATTGTAACAACCTGTATTTGGTTAGTTAGTTAGTTAGCATAGAAGTCATAGATGATGGTAGATGAATAGCTTGGCATGATTGTATATAAAATGGCCAAGCTGATAGAACAGAAAGTAGCAAGTATTAGATACTTGAATCACTTGTAATGGTTCTTTGAATTCGTCACAGAAAGTAGCTCGCCTCAGTGTGGATGTAGGGGATTTCCATTGGCCCTGAACCACGATGACTCTCCTTGTGTTCTTATTCTTTCATGTTTTCTTCTTTTTCATTCTTTCTGATCATCAGATTACTGCACATTACCTTCTTGATTCATTTCTTGAAAGGTGCAGCACTGCAGAATTGTAAACTGCATCAAACAGCAAGAAAAGGTTCTGGTTCTTAACACATTGAAAATTTAACATTGCGTAATTGCGAATGTAATTGAAAGTTGAAACCTCAGGGCATGCTTACAACAAAATTTGTTTGTGGAAGCGGTGGCATTCCTGGCGCTACCTTCATCTTAGCCGTCTGTTTTGGGTAGGCCCCATATTCTCCATATATATTAATATCATAACATACCTCATGGAACTAGTCCCTTTACTTTCAGTTAGTTATACACTAGCTTTTAAATAAAGGTTCCACGGCCGCAATCTGGACTGCAACGTTTAGGTTTTGAAGGTCTCCAAAACCGAAACACGACCATAATTACGGTCGTATAGACAGCATTTTCTTGTAATTGTCCGCAATTGCAATAAATGCAACGCAGCCAGCGACCACGACCGCAAGTTAAAACCTTGGTTATACAATATAGCAGTTGAATCCTATCATGAAGCTGATCTTCTGCTATGGTTTTCTGATTATTAATTGTATCCCAAGTACAGTTAGTTGCAGTGCTGCTTTATTTTTTAAACTAATGGTTTTCTCAGATTGGAAAGGTTGAACATTAGAAAATCAACAGGGAAGGCTAAGGTGCTTGGCACTGTGATGGGGATTGGTGGAGCCATGATCCTCACCTTCTATACGACCACTGAGATTCACATCTGGTCAACGCATGTCAACTTGATGCCCCATCTACAACCACACCATGAGGCTGCCAATGCTAGTGATCAAATTTGGGGCTCTTCGCTTGCTTTCGGAACTTGTCTGTCATATTCATTGTGGCTCATAATTCAGGTGACCTTCACTTTCTATAAACTGCAATCACAAGTCTAAAAGCACAGCCTCGATTATAAGCTAAAAGATATCTGCATACTAAAATTTATTTACACCAACATATAAAAGTATAAATAATTAGTAATGAATCGTGAATGTATCATGTGGTTGTCATCAATATCATATAATATGTGATAATTAGCATGTATTATATAATATAATCTGTGTTAAAGTTTTTATACGTGAATAGCCAAATTGGAATTATAAGAAACAAGTCAGGCAACATATATCTAACTTCATCAGGAGTTGTGATAATATATTTGTTTTAATCTTCTTACTACTGTTTTGTGTGTGATAGGCAAGGATGAGTGAGAAAGAGATTGGAGTCAATGGAAGCTTGGCTAGAATATCAGACTTCTCACTGCAGCTTATACGGTATTGTTGCCTTTATATATTAACTGCTTTAAATTGAGCAACAACCTATGTTAATATAAATATCACTTAAGTGTATTGTGGCCTCTGGAATAGTTTGGGTTCTCATTACGTGGTGTGCGCGCTTAAAAGGTCCATTTTCAACCCCTCTCTTCCTTGTTCTAGTGGCCATTGCAGGGTCTCTGCTATTAGATGAAAGGCTACATTTAGGAAGTTACGAATGACCATTTAACTGATATCATCAATTTGTTATGTGTTTTTACTTTTTAGTATTCATTAACTGATATTTTTCATTCTAATTATAGCATAATAGGATCATTATTGATTGTGCTCGGACTATACCTTGTCTTGTGTGGTTAAGGTAAAGAATTAAAGAAAATCGCAGAGCTAAAGCTAACTAAAGGTTCCCTCCAAGTTGAAAAGTTGGAGATAATTACCGTGAATCATGCAGATGGTAAAAGTGTTAAAAATGACACCAGTGACATAAAATCTGTTATTACCACTCTGTCCAGCTTCTTCGTGGAAAATGATAATCTATCAAAAGAAGGAAAAGAAGAAAATGAAAGAAAGGAGAATCAAATTGACCATCAACGAATCAAAACCTATTTGTATGCCTATCCATAGCATGAAGAATGAAAGAAAATAAAGCAAAGGAAACGTATTCAAGCTCACCAAAGAAGGCATCTTATATAAAGAAATAATGTTATGAACAACTTTTTTTTTTTTAGTATTAGCAAGAGTTTTGTTAATAATTATGCAAACAGTGTTGAGTTATGAATTTCCTGAATTGTTTTGTGTATTTTAAAAATGTTTATTGTATGATTCGAAGAAAAGTTCTAGACGAAGTATGTATGGATGATATAATCTAACTTTCCGACCAAACCCTTACTTGAGGCTCACCAACAAAAAACTTATTTATTTATTTTTTATATAAACAAAAAAAAAACTTAGGGCATGCTTGGTTTGTTTCATGTTTCATGTTTTCATTTCCTATTTTTAATAATAATTACAACACAATTGATTATAAAATTGTCCCATTTTTCATTTTATTTCATGTTTCCAAATATTTGTACAGGAAACAGTGAAAACAAATAAAAACTTATTTCCAATGTTTCCTGTACAAATCTTTGGAAACATGAAATAAAATAAAAACAATGTGACAGTTTTATAATTATTTGTTGTAATCATTCTTAAAATTAGGAAATGAAAATAGGAAACAAGGGACAAACCAAGCATACCCTTATTTATTATTAGTATTTATAATACTTTCAAGATTAGTTGACCTAATGCAGTGAAAATCTAGAAAATAAAGTTTGATCTGTCCTTTACCAGAATTTGAACCCTTAACATCTAAGTCTTTCGATAACTACCCCACCTCCCACATATGTAGTGTTGTGTGCTATGCAATTAAGTTAGGTCTACTTTTCATCCTGTTAATAGGAATTTAAAATTCTTGACGGAAACAGATCCGACAAGATGACGAAAAAATTGAAGAGTCATCAGATAACCACAATCAAATTCAGCAAAGTTGACAGGTTGAAAAAGTTGACATAAATTAGTATGTCAGACAGATAAAGCCGTCAAGAAAGGAAAGTATGTCAGATATTCGACAAATATATCCAGCTGACTGATGGAGGAATAGAACAACCCAACTTTCGACAAAGTTGGTAATAAGAATTGTCAGACAAACAAAGTATAGAAATGGCTAAGTTTCCAGGGTTGACAAAGATCAAGCAAGATAAGTTGTCAAATAACCAAACTGTGGACGACAAGTGGACATAAAACCACTCGAAGGACTGAGCAGATTAGAGAAGTTTACTTGTTAGAGAGTTTGAAACATAGCAAAACCGCCATACTGGTGTCCAATTTTAAGATAGGAAGGTTCTTTAGGCAGTTATTTTGTATGCTTATAAATACTCTCAATTCTGATGTAATAGAGGAGGTTGCTTGATGCTATATCCTACATATCTCGATCACACAGCAGATTAAAGGATTGTACTCAAGTACTCCCTCCATCCTTTTATTTCGATTCAATTTACAATACAAGATCTTGGTCATTTAATTTCTTTACTTTCAGCATTACTTTCATGCCTTTTAATTGCTTTATTTTAACTTTCTGCACTTTTAAACGCTTTCTTTTACTCTTCACTCATTTAAATACTTGTCTCTTTCCTTTAATTTACTGCCATTTATCTTTACTCGTCATTTACAAGCTTTCAGTTAATTTCCTGCAACTTACACGTTTTTTCCTTTAAATTCCTCGTTGTTTATTTATTTTTATTTTTTTTCTTCTGCAATTTATATGTTTCTTCCTTCAAACCCATGAATCCTTAGAAATTCAAGTAAGGGTTCGCTCTCATTTAAGAAATACGACCTTTCCTGTTAACTCAAAACGCATATTACCAAACTCAAGTCCTTGCCAGTATTTACCAAGTTTGACTGGTTTGTCGAATTTATACTTGGCAGACACGCCTACACGTCCTTGCGAGATTACCGCATAACTCGTCCGTCCCTACACTCGTCGATCTTAAAATTATTTGTGACAAGAGGATTTTGGACACCAACCAAAAACCAGCGTCAACAAATTGGCACGCTTAATGGGGACGAGTTTAGAGTAACTCGTAGTCGGAATTTGACATACAATTTTATTTGTATGCGTTTACGGAGTGGAAAGGTGATTCAAACATCTATTTCCCAGAACTCGTAAATATGAGTAATGCAGTGATGCGGGCGTAGTAGACACTAACGCCATTGTGTCAACAAATGGATGCTATTGCACTAGGTTGACAATATTCCCGCAAGTGGAACTAATGCAGAGATTAATAGTACTAATGGTCTAGGAATAAGAAGAGGCGTTTCTTATGCCCAAGTAGTTAATCGATTTGATGAAGTTGGTCAAGGAACACTTCCGTCACCAACTTCACCTGTCTTGCAACAAATAAATACATCAACTATTGGATTGTCATCAAGAAGTGTTGTGAGTTCAAATCCAAGAGGGACTACACAACCTCTCTCACAACCTTTATATGGGATGCCTTATGGGTCAACAACCGTCAACCCAAATACTCCATTTGCTTACATACCATATCCGAATGGAATGACGATGACCGCCCATACATCCGGACAGCGGGGCCATCGATGGGGGCAAATTCCCGACCACGCGAATGGAATAACGGGGTCCATGATAGTTACCCATTCTCGACAAGAACAACCTAGGTAGAAAGGCCATATATTTCTCCATTGAGGCAACTCCCACAAAACATAGTTGGTCCTGCTTCGGAGGCTACTTTAGCCAATGTCCGACAACAGATTGATTCTAGTAATTATGACATGGTGAACACATTTACTCAACAAATGAGTACAATAATTACACCATTGATGGAAAACACAAACAATGCATGTTTAGCATTGACAAATGAAATACGTCGGCTAAACAGAGCCTTAGGTGTTGTAACCCCAGGCGAAAATCAAAATACTAATAGAAATTTCAATGCAAATCTCAATAGGATTAATCAACCACAGGTTGAACCACAAATTGATGGATTTGAACAAAATGATGAACAACAACAGCTTCATCATCGGGTTCCTTTGAGACGTGGAAATGTACATATTCTACGACCAGAGGAAGATGAAGATTTGATCCTAAACCAGGGTGCTGTTGGAGCGTTCCGTCAGAATGTTTTAAATCAAAATATCAACCAAGTGGTTGAACATGCATTAAATAGGTTTGGTTTTAACATTGGTGTTGAGATATGCCTCTAAATCAATAATTTGAAGTTGGTTAGTTAGTTAGACATAACTAACTTGGATCCTAAAGCTTCACAATGATTGGCTACATCAAGACTTACATGGATTGATGACTCATCAAGGTTATTAATGATTGGTTGTATTAGTCTATAAATAGATCATCATGTATAGGATGAGCAACACTAATCACATTTACATGAGTGACACAATGTAATGTGTGAAAAGAAGATAGGGATTTGAGTGTTAGGCAATTCTATCTTGAGAGAATCATGTATTGATTAGGTGAGAGATAGGGAAAAGTGTATAGGAGTGGAAACATCAATCTTGTGGTAGTTCTTAGAGATACCATGGTAGAGACATGGAAGGCAAGACTAGGAGAAAAGATTGTGGGAGGTTTCTGTTGTAAAGCACTTGTATCTCTATGATCAAGATAGTGAAGGGGAGAAGAAGAGTCGTTGTGCTCTCTCCCGTGGACGTAGGTCATCAATGACCGAACCACTAAAATCCCGGTGTTCATCTTTTCTTTTACCGTTTTATCTTCTTTAGTTTTTTTCGATTAATTCTTGTTATGGTTGATTTGCATGCTTTAACGTTCTTGCTTGTTTCCTTTCATGGTGCATTACCTCTATGGAGGTTTCGTGGCCCCGATCAAATCCCCAACAAGTGGTATCAGAGCCACTTTCGATAATGGGAACGTCATAACCCAACAAGTGGCGCCGTCTGTGGGGAAGCACGAAGCAATGACTGTGAGAAGCAGAGGAATAAAGAACAAGAACAGAGGTTGTATAATCGATTAGATAATCGATTATGGAGGTGCGAATCAACAACAAAGATCAAGAAGAAGTAGAAGGCTTAGGGTGCTGAAGGAAGAATTTCGGAAAAGATATAAATAAATCGCACGGTGAACCATTTGCATCAGTTGGCCGAGCAGTCTAGCGGTTTGGAGTTGGTGATAGCATGATCGAGGTGTCAGGTTCGAATCTCAGAGGCTGCATGTTAAGGGTTTTTGTAATTCCTTTTTGGTAAAAAGTTTTAAAAGGATTAAAAACCCAAGAAGCTGTAGCAACAGGGATCGAACCATAGATGCAAACCTCGCGCAGCCTTAGTGCAGAAGCGGTGACCACCAGGCTGCGTTCATATTTGTTTCATTCTTGTCATTCTTTCTTTGTTATTGTTCTCCTTTGGATTAGGCTGCTGCGTTTGTTCTTGTTGGAACAGGTTCTTGGGTTTGAACCAGGGAGACGCGGCAGATGGCGGAAGGAAGCGGCTCGCGGCGGCGGCGGGATGGTGCAGCGCGGTGCCGTGGTGCAGTGGCAAGCGGCGACCTTGTACGGTGGTCCTGTCGCGAATGGCGGCGCTTCGCAGATCTGCGTGTGGTTCAAGACAGCGGCTATGGTGGCGGTTCAGGTGGAGTAAAGATGAGAGACGTGGAGGTTTTTCGCGGTGTCTCATGGTGGTACTCTTCTTGATGCATCCGGAGAAGGGACAAGATTTGGGAGAAAAGAAAACGGTTTGTGTCTGTGATGGGAATGAAAGTTCCAATTTTCTGGGTTTTGGTTCGTTCTTGACGGAAGAGGAAGACGAAGCTGTTTGTTTTGTCTTAAGGAAGAATTTTGATTTAAGATAAATATTCTGCAGTTGGTTGTTTGCGCAAGTCTCTGATGTGTCCTAGTGGTATGGAGGATCTGGTGACAGCAGCATGTCATGGGTTCGAATCTCAGAGGCTGCACGTTCAGTGTTTTAATTCTCTTTTTTGGTAAAAAGTTTTAAATTTAAAATTCAGAAGTGCATCAGGTAGGTGTCGAACTAGAGACCTTGTCGACGCGAAGGCTTTGTGCAAAAATGGTGACCGCTGCACCATTTACCAGATTATGAAAACTAATATCGCTGGCAAATAGTTAATGTATAAAACCTTGGAAGGCAGAGAACAGAAATCGAACTGGGTAGAAGGAAAGAAAGAGAAACGTGAAGAAGGAAGTTGAAGCCTTCGATGAAGGTGTATTCAATTTCTGGTTTTCAAATTAGTTTCATTCTTCTCTATTTCTTTGTTATTTTTTCTTCTATCTTTGGGTTGTTGTGTGCGTTTCGGTGATTTCGGGAACAAGAAGGATGTAGTTTCCTTGGGAAGCATGAGCATGCCATGGAAGAAGAAGGGAAGAACAAAGATTGGAAGAGAAGGAATGAATGGAGACTGCAAGAACCAGAAGTGTGTGTAAAACTCAAGCAATGGTATTGTCATGGCGGAATCATCGTGGTGCACGGTTGATGGCGGGTTTGGGTGGAGAAGGCACACAAGGTGAAGCTAGGACTCGCGGCGGTGAGGAGGATCTGCTGGTGTGCGTCAAAAGCATGGTGGTTCGGATCCGGAACAGCGCAGAGCGGCGGAGTAGCCGTGGTTGAAGGTGCGTTTTCCGGTGGACCGGATTAATGTGGATCCGAATGGCGGCGGATCTCACGGGGATGAGGGTGGAAGCTTGCTCATGGTTACGCGGTGGAGGTTCTCTTTCTTGGAAGAAAACGATTTCGTCTCGTGATGGAACTGTAGGTTCCATGTTTTTCGAGTTCGAAGTCGTTCCTGGCGAAAGGAGGAAGACGATGCTTGTTCTGGAAAAAGAAGAATGTTTTGATGATAAATAGTTTTATCATGTTTGAATTTGCGTAGATTGATGCCGTGTCCTAGTGGTGAGGCGCTGGAGGTGAAGTCAATAGGTCACGCGTTCGATACTCAGCATGCGTGATTGGAATTTTTTTAATTTTTTATTGTAATTGTCGATTAATAAAATTAAAAATTCCAGGAGTTGCAGTGATGGACATTCGAACCGTGCTTGGAATTGTGGCCAGGTCAATGACCACCAGTCTAGCACATTTTCTATGTTACGCGTTCGATACTCAGCATGCGTGATTGGAATTTTTTTAATTTTTTTTCCAGGAGTTGCAGTGATGGACATTCGAACCGTGCTTGGAATTGTGGCCAGGTCAATGACCACCAGTCTAGCACATTTTCTATGTTAATTAGTTGCATTTGCAAATACTTGAAGGTTCAGAATTTCTTGAAGACAGAACAGTGGATAACTCAGATTGATGCTTGACAGAGAAAGGTTTCAGGTTTGAGGTGGAGCTGCTGGAACAACATGGAAGCAAGTTTGGCTTATGTTGCAAGTGTGGAAGAAAGGCACACTAGGAAGCTCGGTGACTCAAAGGAATGATTGGATTCTCTGGAACATAAGTGGGAGAGCACAACATTGGTGATTGGCTTAGACTCATGTTCCCTGATTTAGAGTCAAGGTGGAGATTGTTGAGATATGCCTCTAAATCAATAATTTGAAGTTGGTTAGTTAGTTAGACATAACTAACTTGGATCCTAAAGCTTCACAATGATTGGCTACATCAAGACTTACATGGATTGATGACTCATCAAGGTTATTAATGATTGGTTGTATTAGTCTATAAATAGATCATCATGTATAGGATGAGCAACACTAATCACATTTACATGAGTGACACAATGTAATGTGTGAAAAGAAGATAGGGATTTGAGTGTTAGGCAATTCTATCTTGAGAGAATCATGTATTGATTAGGTGAGAGATAGGGAAAAGTGTATAGGAGTGGAAACATCAATCTTGTGGTAGTTCTTAGAGATACCATGGTAGAGACATGGAAGGCAAGACTAGGAGAAAAGATTGTGGGAGGTTTCTGTTGTAAAGCACTTGTATCTCTATGATCAAGATAGTGAAGGGGAGAAGAAGAGTCGTTGTGCTCTCTCCCGTGGACGTAGGTCATCAATGACCGAACCACTAAAATCCCGGTGTTCATCTTTTCTTTTACCGTTTTATCTTCTTTATTTTTCGACTAGTTCTTGTTATGGTTGATTTGCATGCTTTAACGTTCTTGCTTGTTTCCTTTCATGGTGCATTACCTCTATGGAGGTTTCGTGGCCCCGATCAAATCCCCAACAATTGGTTATGCTAACCAACCATTTTTCGCATCAGCATTTCCTGATTGGGTCCAACAGGCAGAAATGCCTCGAGGGTATAAAATACCCAAGTTGTCGAAATTCTCAGGAGAAAGTGGAGAGTCGACAATCGAGCATATTGCTCGATATACCATCGAATTAGGAGACTTGGCTTTGGAAGAAGAATTAAAAATGAAGTTCTTCCCCAGCTCGTTAACTAAGAATGCTTTTTCTTGGTTTTCAACTCTAAGGCCTAATTCAATCCATTCTTGGAATCAATTGGAAAGAGGTTTCCATGATCAATTCTTTAGAGGAGATTTGAAAATAGGATTGACAGATTTGTTTGGAATTAAAAGAATGAATAACGAATCTGTTGACGACTACCTAGCTCGATTCCGTCAGATGAGGAGTCGGTGTTTCACCCCTATTCCAGAAACAGAAATAGTGAAAATTGCTGCGGGTGGTCTAGATTACTATATCAGGAAGAAACTTGTTAACCAACACTTGATGGATCTTGCCCAGTTAGGAGACAAGGTTCGACAGATTGAACAATTAAGAACTGAAAAGATTTTTAAGCAGAAGAGATTCCTTAAGAGGGAAAGGGTTAATTTTGTCGGATGTAATGAATCCGACGAAGAGAGTAATGATTCTGAAGAATATGAGGTAGATTATGTCGAACTAAAGAATGGTCCACCTTATATTTGTCAAGCTTTGAAGCCCGCAAGGGCCAAAGAAAGAATCCCTTTCATTAATAAGAAAGTATACACATTTGATGTGACCAAGGCCGATCAAATATTTGACATATTACTTAAAGATAAGCAATTAAAATTGTCGAGATGATCATAGGCTCTTGAAACCCCATGAAATTAAAGATCGGAAATATTGTAAGTATCATAATACTTTTGGTCATGTGACGAATGACTGTATGCATTTCATTGAGGATATCATTGAGAAAGGTTTGCTGACGGAAGGTTGAAGTTTTCAGACAAGAGACCGGAAATGAAGATTGATATAGAACCCTTCGGTCCTGAAGTTAACCAAGCAGACCGCCAAGTCCATATGGGAGTAGGCATGGTCAACATCACGGCCGGACAGAATATCCAAATGGATTTGTCAGATCCATTTGATGTTTATCCGAAGCCGGGGGAACCACTTATTGAATATATGACACGAAAGAAAGATGAGGGCATAATTAAAGTTTGCCCTAGATGCGAAGCATTTTATGATGAGGTAGCTGCCAGAAAAGCTAGGGAGCAGAAATTACCATCGCATCGTCCACAAGATGACCATAGCAGGTTTTCACATTCAAATAGCCATGCCGGATCCAACAGTGTACAGAGGAGTGCTGCATCTGCTGTAAATAGACAGACAAACAGCCGTCAGCAACATATACACCAGTCAAAATTCGGACGGCACCATACCGGAGGCTGGCTTGATTCAACCAGAGGATCAGCATAAAAGCGCGAGAGATAATTGTCGGCCACATATACACCAGCCAAAATCTGGACAGCACAATACCGGAGGCTGGCTTGATTCAATCAGAGGATCGACAGTAGGTAACTCTGTCAGTGGCAGAATTAATCCTGCTAAGACAAGGTTACCCCCATCCAACGTAATGGTGGATAAATGGGTAAGGAATTCAGCCATGACACAATACCCAGAATTGCAAAAACATATGTGGGCTCGGAGAAACAAGGGCAATGAACGAGGGCCACCCTTTTGGAATGAACATTACCGAAAAGGTCAACTGGCTAAAAATGCTCAGATGGAAGGGCCTGGTCTTTCAGGACCCTCAACTCAATTGGCCATTTCCAAGAGCCAAAAGAGGAGACTACAAAGACTCCGACAAGCCCAGAAAAAGAAACTTGCCAAACAAGGAGGTGTCATTATAAAAGAAATGCCTTCCCAAGATCTTTGGTTGTTTGGTTGCTACAACTGACAACAAAGTTGATAAGATAGGCAGATACCAAGATGAAGAGTGTAATAGTAAGTCACCCCACGGAAACTAATGTGAGGAAACTCAGTAATCAGACCAAGCAAGGCGAACCTATATCTCAGGTTTTTATAGAGAAGAAGACTTCAGGACAAGCATCCTCACCAATAAAACCCAAAGGCAAATGGCCAGTCGGATTGACGGAAGTAGAGAGAGTTGCAGGGCTCGAAAAGAAAGTTGAGGCTAGAATAGAAGAGCAACAAATCGACTACATTCAAGCCTCGAATGTGATTTAACAAAGGAAGAGTTGTTATTTGATGCTGTCATTGAAGCATTGAATGATCCGAATGATGACATAAACGTCAATGGAGCCATGGATATGGGACGGCCGAGAATGAAGATTGGGCCGACATCATGGAAGCGTTAGATAAGCGTGGGCGCTGGAATTGCCGGCCTTTGTCGAGATAGGTCGGGTCGGATGACGAAAGTGACTTAAAGAGGAATCACGGCAGGGCAGTGGGAGGTGCTTTTCGGATGAGGATCCGGCACAATGAAATCATCTTGGAGCCTGGAATGAGAACGAATATAGGTTTAATTTCTTTCATCCCAGTGAGAATACGAGGGATATTTTGAGTTTGATCCCTCCGACGATGACGATGATGTTATCAACAATGTAGGAGACCCAAATGATCACCTGGATGTTTGTACAAGAGAATTTAGTTCTTGTATTCGACAACGTGGCTCGATTGGAGAAACCTACCGACGAACAGAAAAATCATCTAAGACCTTTGCATGTGAAGGCCATCATCGATGGAAGACCCACCAATAGAGTCTTGATTGACGGAGGTGTCTGCTTTGTAAACTTGATGCCTAGGGCGATGTTTAAGAAATTAGGGAAGAATCAGTCGGACCTAATCCCAATCGATATGGTTGTCACCGATTTCGGTGGCAAAACATCTCCATCGATCTTTGTCACTTTATTAAACATACAAATTGGCACTGTCGAAAGAATGACATTGTTCGTCATAATTCCAGCCAAGTCAAGCTACAACATTTTGCTTGGCAGGGATTGGATCCACGCTGTAGGGGTAGTTCCATCTACGGTACATCAGAAGGTGATTTTGTGGAATGAACAAGATCAAGTGGAGATTGTGGAAGCAGACGATAGTGCTTGTTACGCTCAACAAGCACATATTGATTTCCGGGTGTATTCTCCGAATGTGAAGCCAATAACTACCATTGAGGGGTTATCAACAAGGATGCGTTGAAGCAAGCCTTTTTACGCCATTTGGAGTTACAATACAAGACAAGGCCGACAAGACTCGGCCAGAATCTGACAATGAGTATTGAGACCCACTTGAGAAGACTGTCGGCTTATCTGGCCGACAAAGAAATACACACACAAGAAAGTGTATTGGCGGATTGTATAATTGACGACGGCCCTTTGGGTTTTGAAAGAGGAGCCGAAGTCAAACAAAATATGGAAGTAGAAGATCCTCTGGAAGAAATAAATTTGGGGTCAGAAGAAAAGAAAAGACCCATTTTTGTCAGTGCTTTTCTGCCAAAGGATTACAAACGAAAACTTGTTGGTTTAATAGCAGAATACAAAGATTGTTTTGCATGGGATTACAACGAAATGCCTGGTTTAAGCAGGGATCTTGTTGAACATCGCCTACCACTAAGGGAGGATTGCAAGCCTGTTAAACAAGCAAGCAGACGGTTTGCTCCAGAGGTGGTACATAAAATTAAAGAGGAAGTACAAAGACTGCTTAAAGCCAAGTTCATACGAACAACCAGGTATGTCGAATGGCTCTCTAATGTAGTCCCTGTTATTAAAAAGAATGGAAAAATGAGGGTATGCATAGATTTCAGAAATTTGAATATGGCTACCCCTAAAGATGAATATCCGATGCCTATAGCCGATATGCTTGTCGACTCAGCATCAGGAAATGAGATTTTAAGTTGTATGGATGGCCATGCAGGATATAATCAAATCTTTATAGCCGAAGAAGATGTGTCAAAGACCGCTTTCAAATGTCTAGGAGCAATTGGGACATATGAATGGGTCGTCACGCCTTTCGGTTTAAAGAATGCAGGAGCCACCTATCAACGAGCAATGAATACAATTTTCCATGATGTTATTGGAAAATTTGTAGAAGTATATATTGATGATGTGGTCGTCAAGTCCAAGAGCAAAGATGACCATTTGGAGCATCTGAGGCAAGGATTTGACAGGATGAGAAAGCATAATCTAAAAATGAACCCAGAGAAGTGTAGTTTCGGAGTGTCAGCTGCAAAATTTTTAGGGTTCCTGGTTCACAAAAAAGGAATCGAAGTAGACAGGAATAAAGCTAGAGCAATCATGGAGGCCTCCGCACCAACAAATAAGAAAGAGCTACAGTCCTTCTTAGGGAAGGTTAACTTTCTCAGAAGATTCATATCCAATCTGTCAGGAAGGACAAGGGTATTTGCACCACTGGTCAAGTTGAAATCAGAACAAAGCTTCATTTGGGAACCTTGTCACCAAGAGGCTTTTGACCAGATTAAGCAGTATCTAGTCAGTCCACCGGTCATGATGCCTGCAGTGCCCCGTCGACCGTTGAAGTTGTACATATCGGCATCAGAGGACACTATAGGATGTTTATTGGCCCAGGATAACGATAAGAATGTTGAAAGGGCTATATATTATCTAAGTAGAGTCCTAAATGATGCTGAAAGAAGATATAGTGCAATAGAGAAGTTATGTCTAGCATTATATTTTTCTTGTATAAAACTCAAATATTATATGATGCCATGTCATGTATTAGTTGTTTCCAAGACTGATGTAATAAAGTATATGTTGTCGAAACCAATCCTTAATGGACGAATTGGCAAATGGACCATTGCTTTATCCGAATATTCTTTACAATACGTGCCAGCTAAAGCTGTTAAAGGACAAGTAATAGCTGACTTTCTGGTAGACCATCCAGGACTGGATGTGCCAGAAATAAATATTGTCAGTTTACTACCTTGGAAACTCTATTTTGACGGATCAAGACATCAAGGAGGAAGTGGTATAGGAATCCTTATTGTGACCCCACAAGGAGTTCCTACAAAGTTCATGTTTGAACTTAAATATCCCTGTTCCAACAATGAAGCCGAATATGAGGCTTTAATTGTCGGATTGGAAATATTGATAGAATTAAGAGCACGAAATGTGCATATTTTTGGGGATTCTCAATTAGTCATCAAACAACTCACACAAGAATACAAATGCGTTAGTTACAATTTGTCAAAATATTGTATCGTAGCTAACAAGTTGATGAAAAAATTTGATGACATAATTGTTCAATACATTCCCAGAAATTTAAATCAAGAAGCTAATGAGTTAGCTCAGATAGCCTCAGGATATAAAATATCTCAAAAGACTTTGTCGACACTAATGGAAATCAGAGAATTGCTGTATCCATTAGAAGAAAGAGATATTTTAGTTAATGATGTAATTCTGCCTAATGATTGGAGGTTGCCAATAATAGAGTATTTGGAAAATCCAAGTCAGAATGTAAATAGAAAAACAAAGTATAAGGCATTGAATTACACAATGCAGGGAGGACTGTTATACAGAAAATCTGTTGACGGAACTCTACAAAAGTGCCTGAGTGAGCAAGATGCTTATTTGGCTCTATCAGAAGTCCATGAGGGTATATGTGGAGCCCATCAGGCAGGCGATAAAATGAAATGGGTCCTGCGAAGAAGTTTATATTACTGGCCAACTATGGTTAAAGATTGCATTTTATTTGCCAGATCTTGTGAAGAGTGTCAGAAGCACGGTCACATACAAAACGTACCGGCTAGCGAATTACATTCTATTGTCAAGCCTTGGCCATTCAGAGGATGGGCTCTAGATTTGATTGGTCAGATACATCCTGCTTCGTCGAAAGGACATCAATTCATTTTGGTTGGAGTTGATTACTTTACTAAATGGGTAGAGGCAATCTGTCTTAAAACAGTCACCCAACAAGAAGTAATTGATTTCATTGAAAACCACATTATCTGTCGGTTTGGCATACCCCAAACTCTGACAACGGATCAAGGGTCAATGTTTGTTGGAAAGAAAGTTGTGGAATATGCCAGTTCTAGACATATAAAAATGCTCACCTCTACGCCATATTATGCACAAGCAAATGGCCAAGTTGAAGCCATAAATAAGATTATTATTAATCTTATTAAAAAGCATGTGGGCCGACAACCTAAAAATTGGCATAATACCCTTGATCAAGTGTTATGGGCATATAGAAATTCACCCAGACAGTCGAAAGGAACTTCGCCATATCGTTTAACTTATGGACATGATCCTGTATTACCTGTTGAAATCAATCTCCAATCCACTCGCATTCAAAGGCAAAATGACCTGCCTACTGACCAGTATTGGGATGCAATGTTGGATGAATTGAATGAATTGAGTGATGACAGATTGATTGCGTTGGAGAATTTGATTCGGCAAAAAGAAAGAATTGTCAGATTTTATGATAGTCGAGTTAAGTTCAAAGCATTCAAGGTAGATGATTTGGTCTGGAAAGTTATATTGCCCATGGATAAAAGTTGCCGAGAATATGGGAAGTGGTCACCTAAATGGGAAGGACCATTTAGAGTTGAGTAATATTTTCTCGAAATGCTTACGCTCTTGTCAATATTAATACTGGTTCGACAATTAAGTCGATTAATGGCAAGTATTTGAAGGAATACAAACCATCGATGTTAGAAGTACAAATTGACGAATAAAGAAAATAAGTATATTCATTAAATTGACGATACAATGAAATATTGTCATTTGATGATAGAAGTCAAGCTGTCAATTAAAGCTAGTCTGATCCTAAAATACAGGACAGTATACTAATAATATTTTAGTTTCATACAAAAGCAAAGAAGTGCAGCTAAATTTGTTGAGGCTTTATTCCCATGAAATTCCGATTGCCTCATTTGTCAAGGAGGCTCCAAAAGGGAGATAAAGCACGAGCAGATGTCACCATCATTTCATTCAGAAGGTGGTTGTTGCTACGGTAGATAACACCAAACCCTTCTTGATGAAGATGATGGAACTAGACGAGGTACACTCGTTCTGTATCAAGATCTGCTTCTCTCCGGATAGGCAGTGAGGCCAGTTATGGATGTTACATTGGTTCTTGACCTTCACTATATGTTTTTACATTGGTTATTGACCTTCATGAAGTATATGACCATTAAGACAAACACCTTGGTTTAAAAACTTAATACAGACAAGGTCATATTCTCGTGGAGGAAGAAAGAGGAATAGGTAGAGGCCTGTTGTAGAGAAAAGCATGGTATGTGAAAATTCAACTGTAAAATAAGAGATTTACAGACCTCGTTATTTATAGTTGAACACAAAAGGCATTTATTGCAATTTGGTTTACCAAAGTTTCGAAACTTATCACGGCATTTATGATGATTTGATAAGGCATGAGTTACGAAGTCAGTTGGAAACATGCAGTCAAATCAAGTAATAAATAAACGTGCAAGGAAATAAAATATCTAATCATTAATTAATGACTCAAGACCAGACTAAAAGTGGACATGTACAATAGTTACAATTGTCAGTTTTGGTCTAAATAGAGGATAATTAATCCCATGCAAGGGTTAGATTAGTTTTGTTGACAATAGCTGCTTCATAGTCAGGCTGCAATGCACGGAGTTTGCCGACTACACTTTCAGCTTTTTGGCCAAGTTGAACAGATTCATCATCAATAGCTTTAACTCTGTCTTTGCTTTTTTCCAACGCCTTGTCAAATTTGGCACACTTTTGGTCCGTCAGTTCAATCTCAGCCAACGACTTCTTCCGGTACTCCAGTAAGCTCTCTTTGGTTTGAGTCCCGATAGAAATAAGGTCAAGTTCTTTTTGTTTAGATGACTCAAGATTTTGAAACTGAACTAAGAGATCGTCCTTGATTCTTTCTTCCTCTTCATAAGAAGGAATGACAGAAGTCATCCTTTCTAATTTACCGGAGAGCCGTTCCCAAAATGTCTGAATAGAGATAAAAAGCGAACGGCTCGACAAAGGAAGATTAGAATGAAGAGGAGTAATCTCCTTGACAAGTCGAGATAATTCTTTTTGAATCTTGATGTCAGACAGAAGTTCATCAAAAGGATTGACCAAAAGAGCTTGAAGATCATGCATGAGGTTAGTAACTAGAGAGTCATTGGAATCATGTTGAGTCGATGAGGAAGTGGTAAAGGATGACTCTTTCCGGCTTACTTCCGACAGCATATTAATCCACGTATTAAAATGTAGAGCCGGTTTAGGATCAGGAGACTTCATGGTAGGAGGTTTGATAGCAGGTGGAGAAGGGATAAGCTGTTTTTTGACCAACAGGGCCTCCATGTCAATATCTTCATCCGAATTTCAATCATGACAGTAGTTCCTTCTGGGTTATCAGCTGTTGGAATTGAGGTGATTGAAGTCGGATGATGAGGGCTCGTAGGCATTCCCTGATGAGAGTCAGGAACCTGCAATTCAATTGTTAAACTCTTAGTACCAACAGAGATACCTCCTAAAGTTTGGTCAGTATACAGTTCCGAATCATATACATTTATAGGCTCGATGAGTTGTGATAATCTCCTGAATGGTTATTGAGTCATCAAACTGGGGACACTTTTCCTGACATGAGAAATAAATAAGAATTTATACAAGTATATAAAAGAAAATGACAAGATCAGTGGAAATACCAGATTAGAATCAAAAGACATCAGGTCAACATCAACAATAGCCTTCTCAGAAACCAGAATGGTCTCGACGGTTTTGTTTTTACGTCCAAGAATAGCAAGCATGTGAGCAAAAAGATGTAACTTGACAGACTAATCTAAAATTATTACCTCAGATTGGTTGGAGGGCGAAGTGTTGGAAGAACTAGTCATGGTATCTTGAACTTTGGAGCTAGTGGAAACTTTGGCAACATCAGCAGTTGCCACGGTTTGAGGACTCTTGGCAGACTTTGATTTCTTGGAGAGAGAGTCAGAAAGAGTCGTTTTCTCTTTTCTTTTCTTGGATCCTTTTGACTGAGGATCAGAAACATAAGCTTTGGTTGACCGAGAGCTCTTCTTGACCAAGGGGATAACAGGTTCATTATCATCTTCTAAGCTTCTCCCGAAAGTGCGTCGGACTTAGATTTGCCAGGGAGGGGTTTGTCAAGAGGAACATTGTCAATAGCAATGAAAATAAGTTGATTGTCGACTAAAAGAAAAGCGAAATAAGTAATTTGACAAATGAATACCGAGTTACAAGTTAGAATTCTTGAATAGAATTCAAAGTCGTCATCGAGGTTGAAGAAACCGACGAGCGAAGGTAACTGGGTTTGGTTTTTCAAAAGGGTCAACGTAAGCACTCACACTTGTCCAAAAAGAAAAAGTTACCTCCTTTCGACGGTTTTCCTGGGTGTGAATCAGCTAAACCAAAAGGGGCACAAGGAATAGGCTTGGCTTAGGAAAAGGAGCTTTCAAACTGTCAAAATATTCCCTGGTCATATTGGGAATATTCCTATACATGGCAAGCCTCTCGATTCCTTATTATCATGCTTCCTTTTGGCTTGGCCCAAAACACTATTGACATGACGAACCATATCAAATGGTAACTTGGGATTCCACTTAATTTTATAAAATTTCTCAAAAGCTTGAATTTCTTTTCGAAGTTCACCTCGAGTTTTAGTTCTTTGGATCCTGTTCCCGCACGAGAGAATCATCAGTGTTACCCGCGGTGTCTTCAATACAACTCAAGCAAGTCGTAAATTCAGATGATGGCTGGAGTAGTATTCATCCCACCCGATCAAGGAAGCTTTGAGTGACTCCGTGAAAGGCCGAAAATGAAACGGGTTGTAAGAAAGCCCCATGAACTTTGTCTTCCTCACTAATGGCAACAATATGCTCATACGTCGGGACTTTGATACCGATGAAATTCTCGTCAAGATCCGGCGAATAGGGAGCGAGAATAGCTTGGCGAAGCCAAGCGACAAGCAATGATGTTGGGTAAATGGAGATAGGCTCTCTGAGTTTTAAAACCAGGGCCATCAACAAAAAGAATTTTCTGACAAAGAAATTTGGTCCAAATAGATTTATTGGATTTAGAGATGGTGGTGCTCAGTTGTGTAAACCATGTTGGACCATATTTCCGGTCGGAAAAGGGAGAGAAGTTGATCTTTGGAGATAAAGATGAAAGCGAATGGAGAATTTTAAAATAGAATTTGAAATTCGCAGTCTCATCTCTCGTCAAAGACTCGGCAGACACATAACAGAGATAAGATCCATACGTGTCGATTGTCAAATCTACGGGAGCTTTATATGAAAATTGACGCTCCAAAACTGCATTTAACCATAATTGGAGAAGCCAAAGGGGCCCTCCTATATTGGTTTTCTTTTTGGATTTGACAGTGTCAACTAGCATACTCATGCTATCATAAAGATTAGCCAAGAGACATTGCCCTAATGCTACTCTTTTACCAGACGACAACAGATTGGCTAGAGGGACATATGAAGCGACCAAAGAAGCAGATTTGCTACAAAAAACGTAAGCACATAGCCAAAGAAACAAAAAGGCTACATGCTCGATGATCAGTCACAGGATCATGAGCTTCACCTCTAAAATCTGCTATGTATTTAGAAAAAGAACACTTTGACACGTAAACATCAATTTGATTTTCAATTTCTACTTCAAGTATGCATGGTGGGACCATACGGGACGAAGGCCGTAATAGCCGACATATCAAATAAAGTCGGACCCATCATTCCATAAGGAAAATGAAAATTATTTGTTGTTTTGTTCCAAAAGAAAAGCGATGCTCCTATTAAAGAGAAGTCTACCAGTTTAACATGACGAGAAAGTTGAATGAATTCAAAGATTCCAGCTTTTTCCCATACACTTTGTTTTTCAGTTTGAATTCGGTCCAGCCAACTAATGTAGGCATCGAACCGAGTAGCAGGAGGCATTCTGAAAATCCTATTACTCTTCTTGAACATATGAATGGGAATAGGAGTAAAAGAAGATAGAATAGCCTCATTTACGCTAGCGGAAGGAAAGGAATTGCGTAAACCCTCAGAAATTTCATTGTTGGCCACAATGGGACCCAAAAATGCAGCAGGAGGATTTAAAGCAATAGCAGGATCAAGAATAGGGTAAATTACCTTGGATTCTTGCCATAACTCGGATTTCTCCAAAATTGGGTCTTGGACCACTGTCCTAGGAGGTACGATTGTAGTATGAGGTACTGAAGAAGGCACCGTAGAAGATGTGGCCATGGTTAGATGGAATAAAAATACAGGGTTCCTTTTTAAAAAAAAAAAATATTTTGCGAGGGAAGAAGAAAAGATCTTTCGTTAGAAGAGATTTACTAATGAAGAAGGAAGGATAGGAAGAAGAAAGTCAATTCTGATGTAATTGACATTTAAAGAAGAACCTTCGGTACGAGTTCCAAGAAAACCTACAGCGTCATGATTATCCCTATTAAGTAGGGATGAGATAAGAAGCAAGGTTTAATTAATGAATAGGAACCCGGGATTAAGACAATCGTTGGGGATTTGAAAAATCAAATTTTGCTATTCTTACGGACAAAAAAACCGTCGAAAAGCAAAATTTGGGGGGCATCTGTTAATAGGAATTTAAAATTCTTGACGAAAACAGATCCGACAAGATGACGGAAAAATTGAAGAGTCATCAGATAACCACAATCAAATTCAGCAAAGTTGACAGGTTGAAAAAGTTGACATAAATTAGTATGTCAGGCAGATAAAGCCGTCAAGAAAGGAAAGTATGTCAGATATTCGACAAATATATCCAGCTGACTGATGGAGGAATAGAACAACCCAACTTTCGACAAAGTTGGTAATAAGAATTGTCAGACAAACAAAGTATAGAAATGGCTAAGTTTCCAGGGTTGACAGCATCAGCAAGATAAGTTGTCAAATAACCAAACTGTGGACGACAAGTGGACATAAAACCACTCGAAGGATCGAAGCGGTTAAGAAGTTTACTTGTCAGAGAGTTTGAAACATAGCAAAACTGCCATACAGGTGTCCAATTTTAAGATAGGAAGTTTCTTTAGGCAGTTATTTTGTATGCTTATAAATACTATCAATTCTGATGTAATAGAGGAGGTTGCTTGATGCTATATCCTACATATCTCGATCACACAACAGGTTAAAGGATTGTACTCAAGTACTCCCTCCATCCTTTTATTTCCAGTTCAATTTACAATACAGTACTGGTCATTTAATTTCTTTACTTTCAGCATTACTTTCATGCCTTTTAATTGCTTTATTTTAACTTTCTGCACTTTTAAACGCTTTCTTTTACTCTTCACTCATTTAAATACTTGTCTCTTTCCTTTAATTTACTGTCATTTATCTTTACTCGTCATTTACAAGCTTTCAGTTAATTTCCTGCAACTTACACGTTTTTTCCTTTAAATTCCTCGTTGTTTATTTTTTTTTTTCCTGCAATTTATATGTTTCTACCTTCAAACCCATGAATCCTTAGAAATTCAAGTAAGGGTTCGCTCTCATTTAAGAAATACGACCTTTCCTGTTAACTCAAAACGCATATTACCAAACTCAAGTCCTTGTCAGTATTTACCAAGTTTGACTGGTTTGTCGAATTTATACTTGGCAGACACGCCTACACGTCCTTGCGAGATTACCGCATAACTCGTCCGTCCCTACACTCGTCTGATCTTAAAATTATTTGTCACAAGAGGATTTTGGACACCAACCAAAAACCAGCGTCAACACATCCCAAGCAGAGAAACGAAAGGAAAGAACAAGTTGGTAATGAGAGAAAGCTTTTGCCATTTCAAGATTAAAAACAAATCACTCAAAGTCTCTCAAAGTTTAGAGTAATTAAGCACTCTATATAGACGTAACTCTTCATAAACAAATTTTTATGCGTAAGCAAAAGCAACCAAAGAAAACAAAAACGTTGCTCCATATATTTACACATAGTATTAGACTTTTGGAAACAAAACTAGTGTCCTACATTTCCAACAAGCAACCAGACTGAACGTGGCCAGTGTAGTTATATGGGCTCACTATTTTAGTCCAAATACCACTCTTCACATCCAACACAAACCCCATATCTGGTTCCCCGAACCCACTCGACCCAATCAACAACACTGCCCCTTCCCACGCTCCAACCCACGCAACGTTGCGAATCTCACCCGGCACCTTCACCACCGTCTGCCACGTGGACCCTTGCAATGCCACCACGTCTCCGCCGCTGCACATGTACAATCTCTCGTCGCCGTCAACACACGTCCTGGGACACGTGGCACAATCCAAAAACTCTTCCACCACCGCACCCCACTTCCACGTGGCAACATCAAACTCCTCAGCGCTCCTCTCGAACCGTCCCTGCATCTCCGTGCAATACCCGCCCACGATGCAAAGGGTGTCGCCGCCGCTTCCACGGCGGAACACCGCCTTGCACTCGTCGCGCTCCCTCGCCATGTCGGGTAGTGGGACCCACACGTCACATGCCACGTCATACGCGAACGCTGACCTCAGCGCGTTCTTCTCGTCGTCATGCCCACCTGCAACGTACACCGTTCGATCCGAATCGGACGCGCATGCGAAGAACGTGCGGGGCCCACCCGGCATGTCGGTCCCACGGCGCCACTTTGCGGACATGAAATTATAGATAAGCACCGAATTAGAAGGTTTCCACGAATCTGGGTCCCACCCTCCCATGACCACAAGATCATACCCGACACCCACTATCTGACAGAACATGGGTAACCCTCCAGTGAAACCGGGTTCAGCCGGTAACTCGCTCCATATACCAGTTTCCGGTTCGAATATGCTTAGCCCGTAATCCGGGTTTGTCGAGGACTTGACAAACAACCCGGTGTTGCATTTGTCCGGGTCGACCCGGGATTGAACCAAAGCGATTATTTTCTGGGTGTGGCCGGTGGCGCTTCTCCGACTGCGAAATTCCGGCGAGTGAATCTCCTTCTTCCACCCGTTGCAGACGGAGGCGACTGCCGCGAACTGCTGGTGAGAAACCCGAATCAAACAGTCTCGGGCTACGTCCTCTGGTAGACCTGGAATAAGCTCCATCGTAGGTATAAACAAGAACCAACACGGTATGTTAAAGAATTAGTTAAGACCCAATAACGTGATTGAAGGAAAGATTAGTTCTTTAGCTGAAAGTGTGAGACTTGATAGATGGGGGTGTTATAGAGAGAGGAACAGGGGTTTTGGGTTTATGGAGAAAGATGAATGGAGCTGAAAAGTTTGAAGTGAATATATAAATAAGATTGTGGTGTCACAGATGTGTAGTATATTATTGGGGATTTTTTTTTAGCGGGATGCACATGCTGTTTGAGATAAGCTTTGAGTGATATGTAATTAAAAAAGGTTCAAGGGTGTTCTAGAAGGGTTTTGAGAGGATTTCGACTCTCAGCTTTCATGATAAAGATCATTTGATGCATTTAAGTATATATTAAAAAAATTAAAAAAAAGATTAATTCGTAGATATATCTTATGATTTCGTGAATACGTAATTACGGAGAATCATGTATGTCATTTCACTCATTTGGCTGGAATATTAGCTGTTGGTTTTCTTTTTCTTTTTAAGCATCGAGGTTTTCTTATTTGTAAAAATAAGGGTGTTGTTGATTTGTAAGAAATAAAAATAAAAAGTGTTTTTAAAAAAAGTAATTTTACTTTCTAATAAAAATACTTTTTTAATTTCTAAAAATATATTATCAAGATAGTGTTTGGTACAAGTTTTAAACAAGTATTCTCAAGAATATTGATATGGGAATAAAGTTTTCCTTATTTGTTATAAGTTTTAAAAATTTATTCTCAGATATAAAAAATTCTCGAAAATAAAATTAGTGAATGATAGTTATAAACTTGAGAAAACTCAATTTCCTTATATAAAAATGGAAAAACTTTATTCTCAAAAATTATATTCTTATAAATATAATTTACTTGAAAATAAAATATTTACCAAACGTTACTTCAAACCTTTAAAATTACTCAAACACGTATATATGTTTCCAGTTATAGATGTTTCCTCAACTCAACTGGCAACGTGATTGGATATTGACTTTGCTGTGGGCCTGTGGATTCCCTAGTAAACTATCCAACGACTCCTTGTTTTGTAGTATTAATTACTATTAAATATTAGAGAATCCTAACCAGTATTCTTATTCTTAGGATACTCTTTAAGAAATTAAAGAAACGAAATTTTTACAAGGAATTATATATTTAATATTTGAAAATGTGGTATACTTAGTTTTTTAATAAAAACTTGCTTTTTTCAATTTTTTAAAAAATATCCTAAAAACATTCATTAACGTGATTGTTAAATATTAATTGATCTTGCTATCTTCCATCTTCCATTCTAGAAACAATTTGAGCATCACGGGGAAGCAAAGGTAATAATTAAGGTATACTTGAACATCGAGTTTCTGTTTATTTTTTATTTGCGCAAATAAATAGAGAAAGAAACACCTTGACCCTAAGTTTGAAGAAGGGGTCGGCATTGGTTAGGTTGGGTTCAATAAATTTTGGCGTCCAACTCAATTAAGGATGAGGATGTTGGGTTGGGTTGGGTTGGGTTGAATTTGTAAAAGAGGAAAATCATGAAACCTGAACCATTAGGTTGGATCGAATGTTCATATTTTTTTTGTTGGGGCGGGACCGCGGGTCAATCACGGCAGAAAAAGTGAAACAAATGCCAAAAATCACAAATAGACATCTTTAAAACTTTAGATTACATCAATAACCATTAATTAAAAGTCTGAAATCATTAACAATCATCAATTAAAAGTCTAAATTATTATATTGAATTCGTAAAAGTCATCAACATTCAACAATCATCAGCACAAAACTAACTAATATGGGTTGCATGGGTTCAACGGGTTTTGAATTCTGAAACCTAATACTCGATCGATACTTTATGGGTTATATGTGTTTTTAACCGACCCAACCTAATCACTCGAACCAATCCATAAAATATGGGTTGGGTTAGGTTGGATCGGAATGGTCGGATTCGTGGGTCTACCCAAACCAAGGTTTACAAAACCGAACCGGCCATCGAATCGGTGAAGGCAGCGGTTCGAGGTTCAATGGTCCAACCGAGGTTGAACCGTGGTTGAACCGGTTATAATTAAATAATATTATTTTATTTTTTAATATAATATTTGTAACAATATTAAACAAAAAAACAACATAACAACTAAAATTATTAAGCACAGTTTTTTTTTATTTTGAAATTAAACTAAATAAATATAAAAATATATGTTAAAATCATCTTCATAGGGAAAACCAACCCAAAATCTACAACTAGCCCACATATGTTAGAAAACAAAAGAATTGTGTTTTGGCTAGGATGACCCAAATCCTTTTATACTAAATTTTTTTTTTTAAGAAACCTGGTTCGCTGGGTTCACTACCGATTATGACCGGTTTTACCTGATTTGAACCAGGTTTCCGGTTTTTCCACCGGCTCGATCTTAGGCAGTTTTCTCGTGAACCGGGCCGCCATGCCCTGCTTCCCGATCGGACCGATTGGACCGATCGGTCCGGTCCGGTCCGGTCCGATCCGATTTTCAAAACCTTCACCCAAACCCTTCATCGCTCCTAGTTTGAAGCCATACAATTTGTTTTAGAAGGCTTGAAATTTTAAAAAACAAAACAAAACAAAACAAAACAAATAACCAAACCATAGGTTCCCTTAAAAAAAAAAAAACCAAACCACAGGTACTCGCATTTTTAAAAACAAGACTATTATGCCTTAACTAGTTTTTCAGCACAATTATTTTTTATAAAAAAATGGTAATAAATATTTTAATTGAATTTTTTAAAAAATTTATAAGACAACAAAGGCATACAAGAATTATTTTAAAAATAGTTTTAAATTTTTATTGATTACCCGATGAATATTTGTTGTACAAAAAACACTAAGAAAATTTATAAACTTTAAGGAAGATTTTATAGCGAAATGACATATTAGCTATCAAAGAGATAATTTAGAATTCAAACTAAATGTAAAAAAATTATTTAAAACGGTTTACAATATATGTAAATCAAATATTATAAATATGCACACACACAAATATAAAATTATATGTGAATTTTTAAATAAAAGAATCAACATGATACAATATTATATAAAAGAGTACTATTATCTTTTTTTTGTGATTAAAACCAATAAAAAAATCACATAAAATAATTTGCGATTAATTAATTTATGCTCACAATATATGAAAGTTAAACTCTAAATTTATTTATTTATTTTTGACAAGAAATTTATATCTTTTTTTTAAGGGACCCTAAATTTATATTTATATCTATATACATGTGCAGTATTATTTGCATAATTAAGATTAATTACAGAGGATGCATTTTTTTTTTTTGACACAACACAGAATGCATTAATGATGATTGGATGATCTAAAAATAATTAAGGATAGACACGTGATTAGATAATGACAAGGCAGTTATCCGGATTGGGTTTACTTGAAAGTGACGTTTGACAGAGTGACCTCTCAGATGATTTTAATGAATTCATGCAGGAACCTTAATTCGATAATTCGATTGATGTTAATACTTTTTTATATTATTATTTAATAAGATTTAATTTTGATGCGTTTTTCCTGTCCAGAAAAAAATTGATGCGTTTTTTAAATGATTAGCTATTTATACATTGTACCAAAAAAACTATTTATATATTATTATATCATTAAAACTTTTTAACTTTTAAGCTAATTATATTTAAATTTTATATATAATGATGCAGAATTAGTTAATGATTTAAAAACTTTATGTAAATATATATTGAAATTAAATTCTATTTGAATTTAAGTCTCAAAAAAAAATTATGACTAATCACTAATGTATTCATTGTGTAATCTGTCAAAAAAAAAATTGTATTCATTGTATTCTATAAAAATTATATGATATATATAGGTTTTTTTTTAATCTAAAGATGTGCAACCAGCACACCTTATTTTATTAAAAAAAAAACAGAGAGAGAGAAATAACAAAAACAAAGACACCAAAACCTCTATAAAAGAATCAAGCTATACAAACATGTAATTGGATAACCAATACCTGTTACAATTGAAATTCTCCCTTAAAAAACAGGGATTGTATTCCACCAACTAATATGTGTTAAGTCAAATTAGTTCCTTTTAGCTTGATCCTTCTTCAATTTTTGCTATAGTTTTTTTTTTGTGTTTTGGTCATAACAACAGTAAAATCTTGGACCGTAATATATATAGTTTATGTCCAAGAGTTGTAATTGTAATTTTCCCATCAATATAAGAAAAAAGAAAAAAAGAGTTATAATTTACATGTATCAATTTTTTTCTAAAGCTATTTATAATAAACTATGCTCTTCGGGTGGAAAATAAAATTATGTATTGACACATTGACGGATGGCGCGATGGTGGCCGACGGCGATGCCGAACGCCACTGCGGCAGAGATGGTGAAGGGGTGGGGGTGGGGGTGGGGGTGGGGCGCGTAGCTGCTGGGTCAAATGTTGGTGAGGGTTTCAGGATTGTTTGAAAATAAAACTGACTTTTACGTTTTTTAAGGCAAATTAATCTGGACAGTCCGATCTGGAAGGACGGTCCAGATTCGCCAGCAGGAGCCAAGCAGGAGGGAGGGGCACTGGAGCGAATCCGCTTCCTCCTCAAAGCACTCACTGCATGTTTCTCTTCTCTAACTATCTTTTTCTCCTCCTCAAAGCATTCACTGTTATGCTTGTTAACCTCTTCACTTTCACTCTCTGATTTTTCGTTCTCTGATTGCTCTCCCCGTGATATGTTGCTGTTTGTTGTTTTTATAGAACAATTTCATTCAATCATTTATTCCCTGCAAATCAGCAAAAATCACAATTAAATTCTTTGATTTAAATGAAAATGGGAAGGAAAAATACTTACCTGTGATTGAGCTTGGTTGGGAAAGGAAAGAAAATCTGATTTGAAACCAAATTAATCTCTTTTTTTTTTTGGTTTTTGTCTTTTATAATTTTTTTCTCATTTCGGGATAAAAAAAAACAAACATCAAAATAAGATGACCAGATATTTATTTATTTATTTATTTGCATTTTTATTTTTTGAGATTTTTAGTGTAAACTATAAAAGACCTGGTCAAAATAGGGTGTTCACAAACTCCATCCACCTACACTGCCTCATATTCAACTCCTTCTGATCAAAAAGATACTTCAAACTCTTATGATCGCTAAAAACCACAAACCTCGCTCCATACAGGTAATGCCTCCAGATTTTCAAGGCAAATACCACCGCTCCTAGCTCTAGGTCATGGGTAGGGTAATTCTTCTCATGGGTTTTCAACTGCCTAGAAGCATAAGCAACTACCTTACCATTCTGCATCAACACACCACCTAACCCTTGCTTAGAAGCATTTTAGCTGGGTCCACTGCTATGCAACCCTTAGAGATGACATGTCCTAAGAAGCTCACTTCCTCTAACCAGAACTCACACTTAGACAACTTAGCGTACAACTGCCTTTCCTTAAGGGTCTGCAAGACAACCCTCAGGTGTTCCTCATGTTCCTCCTTGCTCTTGGAGTACACTAAGATATCATCTATGAATACCACCACAAACTTATCCAAGTAAGGGTGAAAGGTCTTGTTCATGTAGTCCATGAACACCGCAGGAGCATTGGTCACACCAAAGGACATAACCAAGTACTCATAGTGACCGTATCGCGTCCTGAATGCTGTCTTCGGGATGTCCTCAGACTTAACCCAAATCTGATGGTATCCTGAAGTCAAATCTATCTTAGAAAAGACGCAGGCGTCCATCAACTGGTCCATGAGATCATCAATAGTAGGGGGGATACCGATTCTTTATGGTCACCTTGTTGAGCTGTCGATAGTCGACACACAACCTCATACTACCATCCTTCTTCTTCACCAACAACACAGGTGCTCCCCACAGAGACACACTCGGCCTAATGAACTGTTTCTTCATCAGGTCTTCTAACCGTTCCTTCAACTTAGCGAGCTCTAGAGGAGACTGTTGATATTAGTTGGACGGTGCGGACGGTGTGAGCTTAACTATGTTCCTTGGAATTAACTTAGCATTCATTTCCTTGTAAATTGTATTTACTATTTAGTGTATATATATATATCAAGTATGATGAATAAAAAAATTCATTCAAGTATTTCACAAATACTGTTGTCAAAATTATGTCCAAGTTTTTCAATATGGTATCAAGAGCAGGTTGAGTCCTGCGGTCCTGCTTCTGTTTCATCATAAGAGGCTTTCTGCCATCTAGTCTAGCAGAAACCTTCAAAACCTAAGTCCCGTTCTCTGTCCTTGTTAGAAAGTCACCACTACCGTCTGTCCTTGTTAGAAAGTCACCACTACCGACCAACCCACTGTCCACCGCCGTCGGATATCCAGTCAGAAGCCGCCGATCGGCCAGCCACCTGAGACCCGTCGCCAGCAACGTCCCCATGTGCCTCCACGCGCACTCCTCCCCGACGGCGCGTGCAAGCTACGCGCCACCTCTCCGACTTCGGAACAACCGCGCGCCTGCCCAGATCTGCTCATCAGTGTCTCCTCTTCCTGCCTAGGGGGTCGGTTCTTTGATTCTCCAACTCTTTGACAAGTGGGTCTCCTCCACTTTGTTCTCAGTTTTGTATTTGGTTTCCTAGATTTGCTTTCTTTTGTTTCTGGTCCTTGCTGCTGGTCTCTTCTCATTCTCAGGTGTTAAGATGGCTTCTACCTCACAGAAAAATGATGGTCCTGCCTTCTCCATCTCTGGAACGCCTACAATTACTTCAGAGAAATTGAATGGTAGAAATTATTTTGGATGGTCAACCTCTGTAGAACTTTGGTTTCTTGGTCAAGGATATTATGAACATCTGGAAAAGTCCTCAGAAAATTTCAGAAGAAAATCGTGAGCAATGGAAGAAACTCGACTATCAACTTTGTGCTCTCTTGTGGCAATCTATGGAGCCAGTCATCCTCACAAATTTCAGAGCCTTCAAAACTTGTCACTCTTTCTGGAAAAAGGCTCAAAGTGTCTTTGCTAATGACATTCAACAATTGTATGATGCTGCCCAAAAATTGGCCACTCTTAAACAAACTGATCATGACATGGTTGCCTATGTTTCGAAAGCCCAATCTGTAGTTGAGGAGTTAAAATTATCTTTGGAAGCTGATAAACTCGAAGACACGAAGAAGAAACTTGATAACCTGTATATGGTGTTGGTTCTACGAGAAATGCATCCAGATTTTGATCATGTTCGCGATCAAGTCTTAACTGGCCAAGAAGTTCCTTCATTAGAGAATCTGATTACTCGACTCCTTCGGGTCCCCTCATCAAGAACAGAAGGAAATTCAGTTGACAGTTTCGAAACTGCTTCCATGGTTTCCAATCGAGGGGGGAGATGAGGTCATGCAAACAGAGGAGGTCGCCCTCAGTGTTCCTATTGCAAATGAATGGGCCATACTCAAGACACTTGCTACTCCCTTCATGGATTCCCCAGAAAATCCGTGAATATTTCTAAGTCTGAAACACCAGAGATAAAATTTTCAGAAGCTGATTACCAAGAGTACCTCCAGCTAAAGGCTACCAAGGAATCTCAAACATCGTCTGCTATAGGAGCTCATAACTCCACTGCTTGTGTTTCTCGATCTGGTAATGATCAAAGTCCATGGATAATTGATTCAGATGTCTCTGATCACATTGCTGGTAATGGTTCTTTATTTTCATCCATTTCTCCTCCTGAAATTCCTCATTTCATTACTCTAGCTGATGGTTCTAGAGTCGCAACAAAAGGAATTGGTCATGTATCACCCTATTCTTCTTTGTCTTTAAAATCTGTTTTGTTCATACCTGGTTGTCCTTTCAATTTAATATCTCTTAGCCAACTTACTCGTTCTCATAATTGTTCAGTAACATTTGATGCTAACTCCTTTGTCATACAGGAACGTGGTACGGGTCAAACGATTGGCGTAGGACATGAATATCGTGGTCTTTACTACCTAAAGCCTAATCCTCCTTGGGTTTGCAGTGCTGCCACATCACCAAAACTCCTTCATGAACGCTTGGGACACCCACATTTAGCTAAATTAAAAATAATGGTTCCAAGCCTTGAAAAAATAAAGACTTTCACCTGTGAGTCATGTCAGCTAGGAAAACATGTTCGTTCTTCTTTTGTTAGACATCTTGAAAGTCGTGTTGATTCTCCTTTTTCAATTATTCATTCTGATATATCGGGCCGTAGTCGTGTTTCTTCTATGGGTTATAGATATTTTGTTACCTTCATTGATGAGTTTTCTCGATGTACTTGGGTGTTCTTAATGAAAGAACGTTCTGAAATTTTGTCCATTCTCACTTCTTTTGTTAATGAAATAAAAACTCAATTTGATAAGACAATTAAAATCTTTAGAAGTGATAATGCAAAAGAATATTTTTCTTCTGCTATTTCTTCTTTTTTGTCATCACAGGGCATTCTCCATCAATCCTCTTGTCCTCATACCCCTCAACAAATGGCATTGTCGAAAGGAAGAACAGACATATTGTTGAGACTGCTCGGACATTATTACTTCATGCAAATACACCTGTCCGACATTGGGGTGATGCTGTTTTGATTATTTTTTGATAAATCGGATGCCTTCTTCCTATATTGAACATAAAATTCCACACTCCATTTTGTTTCCTAAAGAACCACTATTTCATGTTGTGCCACGTATTTTTGGATGCACTTGTTTTGTTCATGATTTGTCTCCAGGTCTTGATAAGCTTGCTGCTAGAGCCATCAAATGTGTCTTCCTTGGATATTCCAGATTACAGAAAGGCTACCGCTGTTTCTATCCATTTCACAATCGTTATTATATCACTGCAGATGTAACCTTTTTTGAAGAAAAGTCATATTTCTCGCCCTCCATCGTTGAGTCTAATACTCTTCAAGAAGTTTTTCCTATTCCCTATCTTGGTCCATCACCTTTGCAGGAATCAGAGTCAACTGTAGATTCTTCTGTAGATATTCCTGTCAATCCTCCACCTGAACAGACTCAAAGATCACCCATCCTATATTGGCGTCGTCCACGAATTCCCAATACAGAACTTGAAGGTACTGAAAGACCAATTGAATCATGTCCTACTTCAGCGGATAACCCGACTACGGACCTACCTGAGGATAATCATGACTTGCCCATTGCTCTTAGGAAAGGTACTCGGTCCACACGTAATCCCCATCCTATTTTTTACTTCTTAAGTTATCATCGTCTCTCTCCTTCTTATCATTCTTTTGTGTCTTCTTTATCTTATGTTACTCATCCTAAAAATTTTTGTGAAGCACTTGATCATCCAGGATGGCGACAAGCCATGATTGATGAAATGCGGGCTTTGGAGCATAATGGTACATGGGAGTTAGTTCCTCTTCCTCCGGGCAAGAAACCTGTTGGTTGTCGGTGGGTTTATGCTATAAAAGTTGGGACCGATGGACAGATTGATCGTCTCAAAGCTCGATTGGTAGCCAAAGGTTATACCCAGATTTATGGCCTTGATTATGGAGATACTTTCTCCCCTGTGGCTAAAATTACTTCTGTTAGACTATTTCTTGCCATAGCCGCCATCCGTCATTGGTCACTGTACTAGTTGGATATTAAAAATGCATTCCTGCATGGAGAATTAGAAGAGGAGATTTATATGGAGCAACCACCTGGATTTGTTGCTCAGGGGGAGTCTAGCTTGGTTTGCAAACTGCGACGATCTCTTTATGGACTCAAACAATCCCCACGAGCTTGGTTTGGAAAATTCAGCTCAGTTGTTCAAGCTTTTGGGATGAAACGTAGTGAAGCTGACCATTCAGTTTTTTACTGCCATACCTCTCCAGATAAATGTGTTTACTTGGTGGTCTATGTAGATGATATAGTCATCACGGGAAATGACCAGAAAAAAATTGCTGAGCTAAAGCAGCACCTATTTAGTCACTTTCAGACAAAAGATTTGGGAAAGCTAAAATACTTTCTTGGAATTGAAGTTGCTCAGTCAAAAGGCGGGATTATCATCTCACAAAGGAAGTATGTGTTAGATATACTTAAAGAAACTGGTATGTTAGATTGTCGACCAGTTGATAGTCCTATGGATCCAAATCAAAAATTGCTACCCAACCAGGGGGAGCCTTATTCCGATCCAGAAAGATATCGGAGATTGGTTGGGAAGCTCATCTATCTCACTATTACAAGGCCAGATATTTCCTTTGCTGTTGGAGTGGTGAGTCAATTCATGCAGTCTCCTCATAATGATCATTGGGATGCAGTAATTCGAATTCTGAGATACATTAAAAAGACACCAGGACAAGGACTACTTTATGAA
Organism: Sophora flavescens; assembly: GCA_030762895.1. Lineage (NCBI taxonomy): Eukaryota > Viridiplantae > Streptophyta > Magnoliopsida > Fabales > Fabaceae > Sophora > Sophora flavescens. The sequence continues at coordinate 184,127,405 of CM061066.1, forward strand.
GACAAAGGAAGCACTCAAGTAGTTGGATTTTGCGATGCAGATTGGGAAGGATCACCTATTGATAGGCATTCCACTTCAGGGTATTGTGTGTCTACTGGAGGAAACCTTGTCTCGTGGAAGAGTAAGAAACAAAATGTTGTTGCAAGGTCTAGTGCAGAGGCTGAATATAGAGCTATGGCGATAGCCACGTGTGAGCTCATTTGGATTAAACAACTTCTTCAGGAATTGAAGTTTGGAGATACTCAACAAATGAAGCTATGTTGTGATAACCAAGCAGCCCTCCATATAGCTTCCAATCCAGTATTTCATGAGAGAACTAAACATATCGAGATCGATTGTCATTTTGTCCGAGAGAAAGTCCTTTCTAAAGAAGTCGTCACCGAATTTGTTAGCTCTAATGATCAACTGGCAGACGTCTTTACAAAATCCCTAAGAGGACCAAGAATTCAAAATATTTGCTCCAAGCTTGGAGAAGTTGATTTATATGCTCTAGCTTGAGGGGGACTGTTGATATTAGTTGGACGGTGAGGACGGTGCGGACGGTGTGGGCGGTGTGAGCTTAACTATGTTCCTAGGAATTAACTTAGCATTCATTTCCTTGTAAATTGTAAATTGTATTTACTATTTAGTGTATATGTATATCGAGTATGATGAATAAAAAAATTCATTCAAGTATTTCACAAATACTGTTGTCTAAATTATGTCCAAGTTTTTCAATAGAGACATTCTATAAGGTGCTATGGAGATTGGCCCAGTGTCAGGCACTAAGTCTATGGTAAACTCAACAACTCTCTCTGGGGTTAAGTTATAAATATCAGTCGAAAACACTTCAGGAAATTACAGCACAACAGGTAAGCTAGTGACATCAGGAGGGCTGCTCTCTACTTCCAGGGAAGCTATCATCATGTACACTTAGGCTTCATCTTTCATCGAAGCTTGAACTTTGATGGCAGAGAGAAGGTCTGGATTCCTAGACTCCATTGGAGTTCCAAAAACCAATGTTTTATCAAAACAGTTCAGAAGGACGTGGTGGGAAGATAACCGGTCCATGCCAAGAATGATATCAAGATCTTTCAAAGGTAAACATACAAGATCAGAAACAAAGGTTTTATCATTTATGACAGTTCTTGCATGCATAAGAAGTGGAAACAGGTTTATTTGTGGGTGTAGACACAAGCAAATCAAACTCAAGAAATGAAACAGGAAATTTAAGACTCTTGACCCTATCATGCGATATAAACGAGTGGGTAGCACCTGAATCATACAATACAGTCAATTGAGTTCCATCAATAAAACATGTACCTTGAATCAAGTCATCGGACTCGGAGGCTTCAGCTCCACTAAGAGTAAAGAATCTCCCAGTGGTCTTCAGTCGGTTGGCCTGAGGCTTCTGACTCTTGCTAGCGTTGGGAGGCTCTACCTTGGCTCCCTCACACTCACGACTGATGTGACCCGACTTGCCACACCTGAAGCAAATCACAACTGCTTCTTTGCACTGAGAAGAATAATGATCCGGTGCGCCGCACTTGCCATACCTCATGGGCCTAGAGGCATTAGAAAACCCGCCCCTAAACCTATCCTGCTGAAACTGTGGCTTCTTGCCACTCTGCTTGAAGTCATTGCCGGTCGGAGCATAACATTGTTTCCCTTTATCTCTTTGATCAGTCCTCTTGCCGCTCTGACCATCCGATCCTCTGGAACTGGCAACCTTGAACTGACTAGCATCCTTATAAATCCTGCACTTGTTGACCAGAACTGGGAAGACTCTGATCTCCTGGTAGCTGATCGCCTGCTTGATCTCGGAGTTAAGTCCAGCCTCAAACTTAACACACTTGGAATGCTCATCCACAGTATGCTAGTACGGAGTGTAATACCTCGCCAGCTCCTCAAACATGGCAACATAGTCACCAACTGACATAGATCCTTGTCTCAAAGCCAAGAACTACATCTCTTTCTTGTCCTTGATGTCCGCTGGAAAGTATTTCTCCATAAACCTCTGTGTGAACTCAACCTATGTAACCGCTGTGCCCTCAGCCTGCATCCGCTGCCTGCGGTTTTCCCACCAATGCTCAGCCTCCTCAGTCAGCATGAAGGTAGCAAAGATGAGCTTCTGCTGATCGTTGCAATCCATCACTCGGAAGATCTTCTCAGTCTCCCTCAACCATAGCAAAGCTCCTTTCGGATCATAAGCTCCCTTGAACGACGGAGGGTTGTTCCTCTGAAACTTGTCCAGGACTTGAAACTCAGCTGGCCCACCCTTGTTGTTGGGGTTGTTAACCTGACCAATAGCATTGGCAAGGAGTGCCAATGCATCCGTAATTGCCTGATCATTCCGCCCTCTACCTGCCATGAGTTCCTGTACATGTCCAAAGCAACTCTTAATACAGAAACTTTAGCGGATAAAAGCGATAAGCAACTAACTGAAATCATCGTTGTCTATAACAAGTATAGACAATACAAACAATATCACACAACAGACTCACAACAGACTCATACCACGTCTGATAGGATAGACCTGCTCTGATACCACTAAATGTGACACCCTGCTACCCCGCATGTTAAAAAGAAAATAAAAGGACAAAGCTGAACAATAAAACATGTATTTACTGAAATAAATAAAACATTAGTACATGGGTAGAAAGGTCCCACGTGAACGAGTTCTCAAATGCGGAAATAAAATCAAGTTTAAAACAAATAAACGAATAAAACAATAACAAACGTCCCAACCCGATGTAACGACAGAGCTGATATAACCGTTCCGAAAAAACATAGGAATACAACTGAAAACTAGACTAACAAAAGAAAGGCCCTAACTATGAGTGGTGGCTCCTCAGAGTCACTCCTCTCCGGGCTGCTCGTCATCCTCTGCATGAAACCAAACATGCCAAACAAGAAAACAAAAAATGGGGAGTAAGAATAATGTAAGCATGTACGACATGGAGATAGGAAGCAAGGTAAACAAACAAGCATGTCGGTATCATAGCATACATCAGCAAATATATATCATCATACATCAACATCATCAAAATCTAGTATGCTATGCGGTACAATGCAACATTACTCCGCTACTCCATTTTGCATGTGGAACCACCTAACTCGGGATGAACGACTTCGGAGTTACATATCCGTATTAGCCATAGAAGCACCAACACCGGCAGTTCATCGAACCTCGGGTGAACCCCATGGATAGCCAACGTATCAAACTGTGGATGCCTCATCACGGGGGGGCACGGTCACCAAACCTTGGGTGACCTACCGTGGATGGCCAGATCACCGTACTCTCAGGCGACCTCCCCTATGTCGAACGTCCCCCTCAACCATCAACTCCAATGCTCTATGCATGGCACAACATCAAACAACAACAACCACCTCCTTTGCTCAGACCAAAAAGCTCCCAAGACTTCAACATCAACATCATCGTGCTTGGAGCAATAAGCACCCAAGACTTAACATCATCAACACCTCGACCAATAAGCATCGAGGCGACTTTGGCCAATAAGCACCAAAGTTATCAATGTGCGATAACCCAACGGTTACCGACTTAAACATCTTATCATCATTAATCATCTTCATTAACCATTAACCGAGATGTCTAATTGTGTCAACACAACGTTATAGGGAAGATTGGGGTTAGAACCCCCTTTAAGTCCTTAATCTCAGTTTCTGTCCAGATGGGTGAGCACGGGCATGCATAACCCCAGCACGGGCGTGCTGCCACTTAAGTGGAGCACGGTCATGCTTCCTTTTAGGCACGACCGTGCTCAGCTGCACGGTCTTTCTTAATGCGTGTCCATTTTCCAGAATCCAACTGGGAGAACGGGCGTGCTCCTTGTTCAGAACGACCATGCTCAATGCACGATGGTACTGTTCTAGGTAGAGTTCAACACAGGTTCTTAACCAAAAATTTTAGGGATTAAATCCATTAATCATCAAGTCTTATTAGAGCCTAATTAGCCAATTAATATTTTTTTTTATCAACCAAACCATCATCAGAACAGTCATAGCAGCAACCATCCAATCACTACAAAAAAAGGTCATTTAGCGACCGAAAATAGTGACCGAATTTGTTGGTTGCTGTTTGCGACCGAAATGGCGACCGATTGTAGGATCTAAATCAAACACTGATTAGAGTTTATACTGCGACCAAAATAGAGCGTAGCAGAGTTATCGGTCTCTATTTTGGTCGCAAAATAAAGGAAAGTAAAAGCCAAAAATTGCTGACTCTTTAGCGACCGAAATGGCGACCGAGTTAAATGCAACGGTTAAATTTTATCTATCTTTACGACCGATTTAATATCGGTCGCTAAACGGCGTGCAAAAAAATTAAAATAGAGCGTGTTAGCGACCGGATTTTAAATCGGTCGCTAAATTTATGAATTCAAATTTCAAATTAACCCATTTAGAGACCGATTTAGCAACCGAATAATTCGGTCGCTAAAAATGAAATCCCTAAAACCAGTGCAACCCCCTTCTTCCTCACTCGCCCGAATCTCTCTTTCTCTCTCACCGTTTCTCTCCTTCCTCGTTCGCGAGTTCCGGTCACCACCTCCTCCAGCTCCTCTCCGGCCACTACCTCCTTCACACGGTAAGCATATGTCTCTCTCTCCCTCTCCTTCTCTCTTTCACTCGCGTCTCTCTTTCCCTCTCCTTCTCTCCTTCTCTCTCTCACTCACGTCTCTCTCTCTCTCTGTCTCTCTCTCTTTGCAGGTTTGATTCGGTTTGCAGGCTCTGTTTGCAGGTTTTGCAGGTTTTCTGTTATGATGAGTCATTACACTAGTCACCAATTCTGTTTTGCATTTGTTATTAGATTCAGTTGCATATATGAACTTCTTGATTAGGCTTGTTTTCTGTTATGCTCAGGGTGCTATATATATGTAGATATCTGATGAATGAATAATAGAGAAGAAAGATGATGAATGAAATTAGTATTTTTCAATAATAGCTTAGCTCTTACATTTTCCTAAGCTTAGCTAGTAGATATTACTTCCCATTACATTAGCATGTACAGCTACAAGTAGATATCTGATATGTAATGAAAATGTTTTATTTATACTTTCATGAGTGGCAAGTGTGCAAGTAGGTTAATGATTTCCAAGTTTATACTTTTATCACAAGAGCCTTTGATGATGTTATTATTTTTTCGTACAGTTTTCTTTGTCGATTGACAACCGCTCTAGTCGTCACCCGTTTTCACTATTTACTTGGAGTTGAGGTAGGTCAAATACTCTATCTTTTTCTTTGTTGCTAGTGGTGCTTGAAGACTTTGAATTGATTTGTTGATTGGTAGTGAAAAGCTGAACTCAATAGGATTCTGGTTGTGTGCTGGTAGATTAGAAATGATGCATGTGGTTGCAATTGAATATGTTGTTTGTTAGTGGAGAGCCGAGCTCAATAGGATACTAGTTGTGTGCTAGTAGATTAAAATTGATGCATGTGGTTGTAAACTTTATATGTTGTTTGTTAGTGGAGAGCAGGGCTCAATAGGATGGATGTGTCAATTCTATGCCTTGATTGCCATTAGTGGAGAGCATATCTCAATAGGATGGATGTGTCAATTCTATGCCTTGATTGCCATTAGTGGAGAGCAGAGCTCAATAGGATGTGATCCTGTCAAAAAGGCGGGATGTTTGTTGTGTGTTGCTAATTTAGAAGTTATGCATGTGTTTGACAATTATGTGTTACTTGTTAGTGGAGAGCGGAGCTCAATAGGATGTTTGCTACTATATTTTATCTAAGTTTGTATTGAAATATGCTTCAATATATATTTGTTGAAGTATGCTGCAATCCTTATAAGTCAATGGTTTTATTTTCTGCTAGAGTTAATTATTAAGCTACGAAAGCCTTAGTTTCCTATTTGAGATTCAATATTAATGAGCATGCGTACCTTCTCAGGGCACGCATGCTCATTCAATATTTTGGATGTGCTTGAAGGATTCTTGAAGTTTGAGGTTTTTCTTTAATTCTGCCTTAAGGCAAAGGTCTTAGATTATGAAGGATTAAGTATAGGGTTAGATAAAATGAAGGGTGGGGCACAATTTGCCAGGCACATGACGTGCCGTCATCATTCAAACATTATTCACATTAGAAAGCAGCTCTGTACACAACATTATGAAAGCAACTCTGGTTTTCTACTCATTTGTTTCACTAGGCAATGGAGCTTTCCAGAAATAGTTGTTGATGACCATCCTTACTAGGTTATCTAGGCATTTCCAGTAGGAAAAGTCCTCTCTATGACCATCCTTCAAAACGACGTAAAAGCATATGTTTTCCTGAAAACTACTATGTTTGCTAATCTGTAAAGTTGCATGTGAAGTTGCATTTCTTTGTTCTATTTTAATATGCTAGTATGCTACATGGATATTTCCATCTTTTCTTATTATCACTTGATGAAGTTTAGACATATGACTTGTTTTCCTTATCGTTTTATCAGAAAATGGATCCGACTAAATGTTTCGAGATAACCATCCATTTAGACCAGGTACAGTATCTCATCAACTTAAGAATAACGATCGGATTCACGTAATGATGGTTAAGGCATGAGCTAATCATTACTAAATTGTTCTTGTGTATTTGCAGGATTTGATTTCAATCCCGCGATCATTCTACCGTCGTTGGGGAAAAGGAATACCGCGTGTTGTGACTATTGAAGACAAATACGGAAATCTATTCAATGGGAATATAGTAATCCATGAGGATCGCCCATATTTTGCAACAGACACAAATGATATCAGGGAGTTGTATTTGTTGTCCACTGGTGTATTGGCAAAGTTTAAGTACCTTGGGGGTTCTCGCTTCTACATGTTCATCCCTTTGGAAGATTGATGAGTTTTGATATTTTGATTAGTACTTATTGACTGTGGTGTGTTTTTATGTTTTGATCGTTAATTAGTACATTATTAAACTTTTTTTTATAAACAATTATTAAACTTGCGTTAATTAATGTATGTATTTTCTTGATCATATTGACTGTGGTGTTTTGGATCGTTAGTACATCATATTTACGTTTTCTATTTATTCAAAAAAAATATTAGTGTATTTTGTTTATATTAGAAATTAAAAATCAATGGGGTAATAGTTGAAAAACAAAATTTGGTCGGTAGGATTAAGTTACAGGAAATTTTTTATAAAAAAAATTCAAAATTTGCGACCGAAATAGTGACCGAAATAGCGACCGAATATCAGTCACCAGATTCGGTTATCTGAGCATGCGACCAACTATACGACGACCGAAATATATAATTTTGTGACCGAAATATTTGCCGCAAATTTATGACAACGAAATACAAATTCTGCCGCTAAACATTTAGCAACCAGGGTTTCTCATACCCCTTTAATCTTGGCCGCTACACAAGATAGCAACCGAATTATCATGTTTAGCGACCGAAATCTTCTGTCACTAAATAGGTTTTTTTTTGTAGTGAATCAACATATTATCAACCAAAATTAAGCATATCAACAAGTTCATGCTAAAACAACCAACGTAGACATAAAATACATTTTATGACATAACAACCAATCAGAACATATATTCATCAACATAGTCATTTAGGACATTTAACCATATATCATACATGACAAACCGGGGTCATGGGAACCCCTTTACCTTACACTCGCCTCCATCGCCTATGGTTACACCTGCCCTTCTCCCCATACCTAGATTGGAGGTTCCACAACGCGCCAAACAGTAAACTAGTTATTGTCCCACGAGCGGTTCGGTCCACAACCAAGCCTTGGTTAAACAGAAACACAAACTAATCAGTTCCCAATTCATAAACATTAAAAGGAAACATAAGGGGGAAAACCCATTACCTAAACAGATCGGCACTGATAAGGAAGGGTCTCCCAAATGCCTCCAAAACTCCAGGAACTGGTTGAGTTTGGTGGAAATAGAGAGAGAGACACTGTTCTGGCCGCACTAGGTGACGGTTGACGTCAGAAATTAGGGTTAAAATGTAACCCTCGGTTTCTGTGCCACCTATAAATAGGCTGCACTAAAGCACAGTCGTGCTCCTCAGCAAGCACGGACGTGCTGGACTTGGTGTCTACGAGACGCGATCCACACATTGAGCACGGGCGTGCTCATTGTTGAGCACGGACATGGTCAACTTAAAACTTGCAACACGCTCCTGACTTTGAGCACGGGCGTGCTGGCTAATGAGTACGGGCGTGCTCATGCACCAGAAAGGGACTTTTAAGGCAAAAATCCCACTAAGCTGTTAACCAACTATCTTAACTTAACAAAAATTAAACGACAAAACAAGCTTTATAAAAGCACTAAACGAAAAGCAGGGTGTTACATCTCACATGTGTCACATAGGTTATTGTCGCTAAAAATTGCACAATCGTAATATCCGAAGGGCCAAAATTACACAATCATGATACTTGAGAGTCCCAATTGACGCAACTGAAATTTAGGGGACTAAATTTGCACAATTGTGGTATTAGGGGACCCAATTATCGCAATTAAAATTAGGGATCAAAGTTACATAATCGTGATACCTCATGGATCAAAAGTGCAATTAAGCCTTAATATTTTTACTTACAAGTAAAAGGATTAATAAAAAAAAATTTATAAGAGAATATAACAAAATTGCTCTTGTCACCACCCACTCAAAATTGAATAACCCGTTTTTCAATCTTCTAGAAATTTGGCATATTTATTTCCATCCAAAGGAAATTATTTCAGTATTTCTTTTTGGTGAAATTGTTACTCATGTAATTCCCTCATGATTCAATTTTAAAAATATATAAATCTCAAGTTCGTAAAATTCAACGAATTCATCTGGTTTAAAAAAAATACACAAGTTTATTTATTTTTACCCGTTAAAGACTAGATTTTAATTTAACCAATTTATTATTGAAAATTGAAATATTAAATATCAAAATCTTCATTGGAACCAGCCAGGGCCCAAGAAGCAACTTGATATATCTTCGGCCGTAAACAAGGTGCAGCACAACTTGAAATTCAAAACAACTAGCAAACATAAGATAATATATTTAATATTCTTTGTAATATATTTATTGCTGTTGAATCAGAGAAATAATAGTTTTTTGGTGGGACACATAGGAGTATTGACTAAGTCATAACAGTTTTGAAATTTTGAATTTGTATTTTTGAACTTTAGTCTTATCCTTCTTAGCTATTAGTTAGTTTGTTGTATAAAGTAGTTATTGTATTGTGTATTTAAACATCTCTTGTATTCGGATGCAATTTCGAGCAATAATATTATCTTCGTTTTAAACTTCTTTAGGATTGGGGTCAAGTTACATGTTTAACCTTGTGGTATATATTTTCTTGTATTATTGGTTGAACAGGTACCTTACTTTTTCTCTTTTGCTCTTTTTTCCTTTCATTATATATGGGCTGTGTATTCTTTATACTCCATTCAATATATATATATATATATATATATATTCTTTGTAATGAGAAAGCCGATTAAAGTTGTAGCATAACAAGCAAGTTGGGTAAATGGGTGTCATCATGTCTATTTTGACTTGCAAATGGGCAAATAATAAAATAAAAGAAAGAAATCAAAGAAACTAGCAAATTGGGGCGATACACATCCATCTATGTGTATTGCCCTTACCTTAAGTTGTGCAGCTATTTTTTGTTTTCCGAAGGCCAAAGTTTTCAATTGGGTTGCCATCGACAAGGAGAATGAACTCTGACTATACCCTTTTACTTGAATTAATTGTTAGTATTGAAGTTGCAACTTGCATCAAACTAGTGGTTAGTCGTTTATCCACATTTAGCACCAAGTGAGTAGTGTTCACGTAACATTTGAAAAGGAAATAGGTAATCATGACTTCTCCCCCACCGTGTAATTGGGGCAGTTTTAAAAGAGAATTGAAAGAAAATATGTTCAGATATTATTAAGAAGCTTAAGCAACGAGCAATAACTAAGCTTGTATTCATTAGTTGAGAGATATCTATAATATTAAAGGTTTGAGCTCAAAAGAAAATGAGAGGATCCATTTTCGACGGCCGACAAGTCATCAAATATCTATCTTGCAAGAGTTCATATAATGTTTAACCTTATGATAACAAAAGATAATATTAATCAAAGGATATGAATTATCTTATTTTCTTTTTTCATATTTTCTATCATATTACGAGAGAGAAAATAAAAGTACCGATGTAAGGACTTCGTTGGTAGGTAACCTGTAAGTATCTCTGTAAGCGTTTTTTAACCGTTAGACCTGCCCTGATCTTGGTGAGCCCTGAGACCCAACTCACGTAAACTTTTTTGAAACAAAAAAAAAAAAAAAATTTATGTTTAGGGTTTATTAAAATTTACTTTTATCTCTTATTCTTTAATAACATGAGAGAAAATATGAAAAAAAGAAGAAGAGAATGTTCAAATCCTCTCTTAATCAAATCAAGTACTTATCCAGTATCCACCGTTAGTGGTAGTCATTGAAAAACACAAGAAAACTACAATATTAAGAACAAATTATTAAAATTTAAACACTAATCAGCAACGTTAGTTAGAAAGTACTCTCAACGATAGTTACAAAGGTCCTCGCTATAAAAGACACCAAGGGCGTAAAGAGAAGATTTCTCTTCATTTTTCAAATCTTTATGATGATGGCTTTCAATTAGGAAGGACCTTGCCTAAATTATTTGAAATTGTGTATGTTAGCCAATTAGGCCATATATCTTTTATATTACCTAATAGAAAAAAGGCTCCAAATTAAAATAAGGTTATATGCTATGACTAAAATTTAAAAAGTAAAATATAAGAGCGAAAATTCATTTGAGTGAAATCATGGGAATTAATTGTTTAATATTCTGTCAAAAAAAAGTTTGTTTAATTAATCTAAATTTTAATAAAAGAAAGAGCGCTGTTAATGTTTGAAACAATTATTTATCATCCCTCACACTAATGGAAAGTGGGGCATTGTTCAAGTTGAAAATTCAAACATGTTTTGGGATCTTGTCTCTTGTACAAATGTGGTGATTGATGTAGCTGGGGCCTGGGAGATGGAGTATTGGAAATTTGCATGCATATAGGCTGATTAGTGATAGGAACTTGGCAGTCAAGCCGGCAAATTCTAATGTCCTCCATCTTAAAGATGGAGGATTGAAACTTATAAATTATAGCCATAGATATATTAATATAAAAAAAGCAACGGTCCTGATTGAAACAGTTTGAAAAGGGTAAAATGGGCAAAATAATTTTTGACCAATGAATGAAGTTTTTACATGCTATCCGGGGCTGTCAGGTCTTGATTCTTGGGATTGTTCAAAAACTTCTGATTAGACAATGCTTAGCCATATTTGGATTTAATCATATGATGCATATATTGTTAAATCATGTTTTTAGAAAAAACTTATTTCTTTAAAAAAAAAACTTATATATCTCACCGTTGTATAAGTGGTCGAATTAAAATATGGATTTAATTGGTATATGTTGATAGTATAAAGTTTTTTTATATTATTAACTAATCAGAAATGGACATATCATTATAAATATTTGATTCTTATACTAACTGCCTTAAAAGTCATTAATTCTATGATTGTAAAAATATTTACCCTGTCGGTGTATATAAATTAAACTCTTAAAATATACGCAAAAAATTATGAAAAAACAAATTTAACGTAGAGTTCGATTTCTATGCATTATCAGTGTAAAGATTTTTGCACTGACAACCAATCAGAAATTACAAAATTGATGACTTTAAGGTGGTTAGGATAAGAATTTAAGATTTGTAATGGTGTATCAATTTCTGATTGGTTGACAATGTAAAAAAACTTTGCACTGCCAGTATATACCAATTAAATCATTTGTTCTATACTTTGGGTGGCGTTTGGCTCCTAGAATGTTTATTCCCAAACAAACTATATTCCCGGGAATTACATTCATCGGAATATTTTTTTCCCCACATTCACATATAGAAATAGAGTTTTCCCAAGTTTATAACTATCATTCACTAATTTTATTCCTGAAAATCTTTTATGTCCGATAATAAATTTTTAAAACTTGTACCAAACATGGAAAGCTTTTATTTCCTTGCCAACATTCTCGGGAATACTGTTTTAAAGTGGGACCCACATAAATTAATGAGACCCATTTCCAAAATAATGGGACCCACAAGAATTTTAACCAATTGGAGAGACTGTGTTAGAGAGTGTGTTGCTAGCACTCCTCTTTTATATATTATAAAAGTTATTTTATTTTTATCACATCATTAAAAATATTGGTTTTTATAATAATAATTTAAAAAATGATACATATGATGATTTATAATTGATTGGTACATACTCCCTCCGATCCACAATATAAGAAATAAAACCCTAAAACACAAAGACCGAGGAAATGTATTAGAATAAGTTAATTATAATTAATACTCATAAATTTCTAAAAACACCAATTCTCATTTTAATTAATATTTGATAGCCTATAATTAATGACAATAATTAATAAGGACGATGTTGAAAATTAACATTTAATATATGTGAAAATTGATGCTTGTTTATTATATTTTGGACAAAAAAAAAACTCATTTATTTCTTATATTGTGGATCGGATGAAGTAGTATAGAAATATTTAAACTATCATAATTAAACTCTTCTAAAAATATATTTTACTATGTAAATTTGTTAAGAGCAATACTTATTGTTTTAGGATTCTATAAGGATATTCTTATCTAAAATATGATGTTTATTTAGGATTATATTTTTTCATAAGTTTTCCGAAAGTTTTTAAAATATTTTTTGGGGAAAAATCTTTAAACAAAGGGTTCAATATTTGAATAGTACTAAATTAATTTGAGTGTTTGATATGTAATTATCAACTTTTTCGTGGTATAAATACTAAAAACATAATTAAATCTTTTAAGTAATATTTCCATAAAAATAATAGTTGAAACTTCAATTTAATTTTGGTGGAAAAAGAATTAAAAGATTACTAGTACTGGTATATACATGTTATTCATGGAGTATTGATAATATTATTTATATTATTTTAAATTTATATTTCTAAATTTAAAATACATGAACAATAAACGGAATAAGTTTTTATGTATGAATTTTATTTGAGGCAGGAGATTTTGAAAAAATTTAGTTACATCGTATCATCATCATCTAATAAACTTAATTCAACCATCATATTTATCTATCATTATCTCTTTTAGTATAAGGAGTACTAGCAACACACTCTTTCCAGCACATTCTCTCTTATTAGTTGAAATTCATGTGGGTCCCACTGTTTTGGAAATGGGTCCCACTAACTTATGTGGGTCCTACTTAAATTTTATATGACCAACATGAATTCCAACCAATAGGAGCGAGTGTATTGGAAAGAGTTTGTCAGAGAGTGTATTGCTAGCATTTCTTATGAGGATGACTTTTCTCACTATTTAATATTGAAATATGATTATTTAATTAAAAATAAATTTTTAACAAAATAAGCACTAAGAAGCACGCTCATATATCTCATTATTTTAGGACTTTTTAAATAATAATCATGCTCCTTAGTTTTGTTTTTGTTTTATTACATTATTTTATTTAATTATGATGCTAATGCACATTGAAAATGATTAATAAAATGGAGTAATGTTATTTGTACATTTGGATTTTGGATACCTGGGCGACACATGCGATATCTGGTTAGTGCAGTTTAAATATGTGATTAATTACGTTTAGTGAATGGATAATGGATGTAACAATGTGTCACAACTCATTAATCATCCACCGAACATGACTAACCACATATTTGAACCGCATTAGTCATGATTTCTCGGTGTGTTCAAATATACATGACCCCATTTATAATTGAACATCTCGAAAAGTTGTGGTTAATACAAGATAAATATATGGTTAATCATATTCGATTGTTGATGGTTAATAAATGTAATAAGGTGTCACAACTTATTAACCATCCACCTGAATATAATTAACAATATATTTAAATTGTATTAATCGGATATCATAAGTATCGTCAGGATATCCAAAATCCAGATATACAAATAACATTACTCATAAAATGAGACTCAAGAAAGAGTCTCGTGATCAATGAAATATGAATGGATGAATAGAAGAAAAAAAAAATCAGCAACGAATAGTAAAAGTGTGTAACCAAAAAAAAAAGTGAATGAAAAAGTTCAGCAATGAATATAATGAAATGAGACTGGCGGAATAGTAAAAGTTGTAGCAATGAATAATTGGATATTGATGAAATGTGACTGATCGAAAAGTTACAGGAATGAACATAATACTGTAATAGTATTTTGTTTTATTATAGAAAAAATATAGATATATTTTAGTAAATTGTCACTTATATCCCTTGGTGTCGTGATCCTCCATCTTTAATACGGAGAACATTAGAATTTGCCAGTGAGGGCCCCACCGTACGAGGTGGAAATGTTATTATTGATTTGTATCACTCCAAATTAAATAAATTATTATATGTTATCGTCCATTTGTGTTTTTCTTTATTGCTGCAGTTGCTTTCGAGGCCACGGAAAAAGAAGAGATCGATGGAATGCATCATTGTAATTTGTCTTTTGTCATGAATGAATCACTATCATTCATTCTTCTAGAAGCACTGGCACTTGTCAGTTGTGACCTCGATCGACCCTCTTTCCAAATTAGCAATGCGCTCCATGTTCTACTTCTACAATTCTTTTGGTTCAACCCATCTTCATTATGATCCTTATCTTTCAAGTGGGTTCTTTCACGAGTTTAGATTTTTTTTAATCTATTATTGAATTTATCTTTATTAGATGTTTAGTTAACTGTACAACCAACTGAACCATACCTATTAGGTCTCATTGTTCTACAATTATTGCTTGATTAAAAATTTAAAATAATTAACAAACTCACAAAAGATAGTTCAAGATAATAAGTGTATATTAGTACATTAAGATAGTTCAAGATATTAAGTGTATTAGAATCTCAACTATGACAAAATTTATGAATAAATATATTGTTATTTATTTATTTTAGAAACAGTTTTTTCTTCACACAGATCACACACCAATGCAGGACATACTTGTTTTTGAAATCTTAAAACTGAAAGCTGTTATGCAGCTATGATTTAATTAAGGATGAGGCTAACGAGTATCTTAAAAGTATTGATCAAAGAATGCAAAAGTAAAAATATTTTACTGATAAATTGAATATATTACTCTTCTAAATATTGAATATAGTTTTAATAAAAAAAAAGATTATTAATTCCTTAGCCAGATAGGATAATAATGAAAATTTAGGTTTTTTCACGTCGGTAGCGCAATTTGATTGCAAAATTACGAGACTGGTGTGGTTTTAAAAATATTTACATAATCAGTATAAGTCGTAGCTAGTAGTCACGAAATATAAATAAAAGTCGTATATAACACACACGATTTACATTTTCCATAATTTTTTCCTGCAAGTTGTATTAAACACCTACGACTTCTATCTATTATAAAAAAAATTAACGAGTCATATGGGTAAAATTACATCAGTCCCGTAATCAAATTGCACCACTGAAGTAAAAAAGCGGAAAATTTATCTTTAAAACATAGTTAGGCGGACTCAAACAGAACATAAATGAAAAGAAAGGTGTGATCGCTACGTTACATATTAATATTACTTTATAATATATATGTGGTTTAATGATTTTATAATAAAAATACAAGTATATTTGAGTAAATTGTCTACTCATTTTGTCTAAATTTTTTATTTTATTTAATGAAAATATCAAGTAATAATGTCAATTTTTTTTATAAAAAATTTAGATTATAATAAAAAATAAATAAAATATTTTTCAATGGCACATAATTATAAACCAGAGAAAATAATTAATCTGACGAAATAGAAGAAAACAAGCGATGACTGATGATAGTTGAAGTTCATATGATCTGAATTGTAGATTCAATTGTTTATACTATTTGAGTTTTGCATTTTACTATTACAATTTTTTTGTCTCTTAATTATTTTAATATTAGACAAAAATATTAAATAAAAAAGTAATGTATCTAATATCATGCAAATATAAAAAAGAAAAAAGTTTTCTTTAAAATAAGCTTATCTCTAAAAAGAATTTTGGTGCTTATCTTGTCTGATAAATATTTTTTTTGACAGATAATTTGATAAAATATATTAAAATTTCAATCTAATAGCTAATTTAAGAATAAATATATCTTCATTTACTCAGTTATAAATTTTAGATGAGTTTTTTTTTTTTTGAGATGCTATTTTAGAAGAGTTATATCTTACCAAAAGTATGTAATATTTTCTTTATCCAATGGGAAAAAATAATAGAAGGATTGAATACAAAGATTTAAAATTATTCTACACATTGACATGCATATGCATGTAATAAATATTCCAACATTCCTTTGCCTACACGTGGATTTTATGAGTCGATCAATATATTTTTTAGATATCTTTGATTCATAACTTAAATATATTTGACAGATGGATGGACAAAAAGTAATATAGAACTAGAATAATTCAAGTCGGTGTTACTATAAAGAATAAGGGTGCGTTTGGGTAAATAACTTAACCAAGAAACTTATCACATAAGACCTTATTGCATGAGAGAACTTATGCCATAAGCGCTTAAAGAAAGAAAAAAGAAAGAAAGGGGCATGAGAGGATTCGAATAGTAAAAAACACGGAGATGATGTTTAGTAGCATGCTCTCATGATAATTCCATGAAGCCTCTCAGTGACTTATGAAAATAAGTCAAAAACTCCTTATGGGATGTCATAAGTTATTTTTATAAGCTCCACAAACACTACTGCATGGTAACTTATGTCATCGATAAGTGCTTTAAATAAGCTCTTCCAAACACCACCTAATTCTAGTGGGTCACAATTATTATCAGAAGCGGAAGCTGGTGTAACTAATAACTGTCCATCATGTATTATTTTTTGAGATGATAACTGTCCACCATATTATTCTATTCAAGTAAAACTATGTAACATAAAAGCAACATTGCGTTCAATAATAAATTTACAAAAATATATTATAATAATTATGTTATGTTGCAGTAGTTCTGAAGCTACAAGCTGGCTTTTGAGTGAGTCAAACTCTGAAGAAGCAAACAAAATTAAAGGAGCTCTCTAGTCTCAGTTACGTGAAAGACTTTAATTCGAAGTCTAGAAAACATACGCTTCTCCCGAGAGAAGGTCGAGTCACGTTGCGATCCTTTCCTTCGGACTTTAGTTTAGAAAAGTTCATACCACACCTCTCAATTTTTGTACATTCTCCTGTAGCTTGAATTGATAATTGGATAATAATGCAGGTGTATCTAGAAGCTTTTGCTGTTTGAATGTGACATTTTTCTAATTTCTAACATCATCTGATCATTTTGTCGAGACTTATTTTTGTGATGGTATCAAATTAACCTGATTATTATCAAAGGGACTTTTCGAACACAACAATACCTAAAAGATTAATTCATTTTATAAAATTGTAGAAACACCTTTATCAAATAACGAAAAGTTATTGGATAGAATATATTTTAGCTTGCTGGTTTTGAACAACCAGAGAGCACATTGAATAATCCAACTTCACTATTTTGCTAAATTCGCTGCCCTATGCAATAAGGAGTAACCAGAGATTAATCTTGGGAGCCTGTAACGAAGACCCTTCCAATAATATTTTGTTCATACATATAAATCAAGAAAGCAAATCCAAGACCTCGTACTTAAGAAACTCAAATCCTTTCTACTTTAGACCCACACTGGTATGCAATAAGGAACACCATAGGAAAAACTCAAAAATTATTTAATAAGAAATGAGAAAAAAATGGATGAGTGAGTAAATACTCTGCAATTTGGAATTAGAAAAGTTCAAATTCAGTTATACAACAGGTTATGTGCATACTAAAGCATTTAAATCGTAGCCCACTAACAGTAAGGCACAACTTTCCACATGAGCACGGAGTAAAATCATAAGAAAAACTTCTTTAGAAAAGAAAGTTAAAATTCCATAGCATCCATGCTCCTCTTCTGTCTAAGCACCGTTGAATCATACATATACTAGACACGGTGTTCAAGAAAATAAATCGGTAGAATATATTTTAATTTCAATATAGAGAAGCCAACTCAAAAAGCTCTTTGTATTTATCTGATACATAAGATTTCACCTTCATAGTCGGCTTCCCATCACTTCCTGGAGACATACACTTCATCCCAATCACAGTGGCCAAACCTGCACAGATAAATTTCTTTCAACCAAATGGCAATGACAGATGTAAAGAACAACGTAACACTAATGTTCACTATCAATAGTAACCCATGTTATTCTATGTTGACGACTTTAAAACAGCAGAAAAGAACTTTTAGTTACTGTTACAATTTAAAAGCTATCAACAGAATAATGGTGGCTAACTGCCTATTAACACGCAGAGGCTTAAAATTGGCGTGAGTATAGCAGATAGTTGTCTATACGTAGCAGTCATGGTGTAGCCAATGAGCTAGTCCAATGACCCCCCCACCCCAATAAAATAATAAATAAATAAAAACAACAAACAAAGGATTAGACCGAATTTTTAAATTCACCATGTGCGTGCCCTTGATAAAGCATTATGATTGCACTTACTCTCGTGTACGCGACCGTACACCATTCTTTCCCCTTTCCAGTATTCCAAAGGCCTTGTCCTGATCCTAGTGCTTCTCCTTACTCCAGACTTCCATGATGTACCAGCAGCTGGGAAGATAGAAAATAACTTCACAACAGCAAAAGAAATTCTTGAAAATGAATGGATGAGATCAATGAGAAGTAAAAACCTGCAAGACTCTGCCTCTGAGAAAGTCTTTTCCACTTGGATTGTTTTTTTGAACGTACTTCAGCTTTCATTTGTTGATTATCAGGCACCAAAGAACCGTCTGTCTTTTCCTGTACCCGAAACATATAGAGAACCAATTCTAAAACAGCTAGCCATATAAATGAAGTTTGTGATGAATCAAACAAAAATGTGGGATAATGTGCCAAGGCTTATGCATACTTGTTTTCATATTATCTTAATCCAAATACCAATATAAAGCTAGAACATTTGTAATTACGATTCAATTCTATACCATCTATTTATAACCTGAATTGTGTGGTACAGTTTTGTTGCCTTTCAAATAGGATACACGGGAGTGAAATGGAAGTTCTGGGATTACTAATTAAGCCCGGTTGCCTTCCACAAAGTGGCCTAATAATCGCATGTCGAAAACACATTAATTCTACACCATCTATTTCTAACCTGAATTGTGTTTTGCTGCCTTTCAAATAGGATACCATGGGAGTGAAATGAAAGTTCTGGAATTACTAGTTAAGTCTGGGTTGCCTTCGACCAAGTGGTCTAACAATCATGTCAAAAACACATTGCTTGCTACATCATACATTCCACTCCACTTCCACCATTTAAAAAAAAATCTGGAAGTATTTTATGATGCTTAATTGTTTTGCATCCTAAAGATTTGAGGCCTTCGAACGTGAAAACGACCAGTCTAGCAGTTTCCATTAATTGCACAAGTCTGATGCCTACACAGCTCAACCTATTAGCATCAATTTGATTACAACAACCAAGCCTTTTCTCATTAAGTGGGTCAACTACATGGATTAAACAATACCGCAATATTCTATTGTAAATCATATTATCATATTATAGATAAACCATTGACATCAAAATCCTTCTTTAATGTTTTGCCAATAGTTTTTCTCGATCTCTCTCTAGCTCTACTAATTGGGCCCCCTCCATCTGATCTACTCTCTCTGGCGGGGCTTCTTCAAGTCTTCTCCACACATGCTCAAACCACCCAAGACAAGATTCTACCATCTTTTCTATAATAGGTGTTATGCCAACTTTCTCTTTAATGCATTCATTTCTAATATTACCTTGTTTAATGTGTCCACTAATCCAATACAACATTCTCATCTCCGCTACATTAAGTTTATTCTCTGGTTGACTGTTTACTACCCAATATTCAAACCCATGCAACATCACAAGTCTTATAGTTGTGCGTTTTTTTCTTAAGCTTGAGTAGTACCTTTCTATCATAGATAAAACTTGAAACACTCCTCCATCCTGTTTGAATCCTATAGTGTACTTCTCTCTATTTGTCTGCCATTTTCTATGATGAAGGACCCAAGATACTTAACCAAGTGACTCGTGGTATGGTATGGTCTCCAATGTTCACCTCTATGCTAGGATCGATGACTGATGAGCCTCTTAATAAACTCACATTCCATCTATTTCCTCTTACTCCATATATTCCCTAAACCCTAAACGGGACACCGCCCATCTTTAAAATCCAAAATAAAAATAAAAATAAAAATAAAAATAAAAATAAAAAATAGGTTTAGTTTAAACAAGACTTCTCCCATATGTAAATCACCTAGTCCGCTCATCTTCTTGCTCTGCCATTGACGTCTCGTCGCCTCCTGTTCCCTCTCTGCTCCGTCTTCTCTTGTTTTCGTTCGTCGACCTCTCTCACCATCTCACGTATCAGGTTTGGAACTTTTAAAAATATGATGTTCTGGCTGAATGATAATAGTGCGCCACCTAGTAGTTTTTATATTTGTTTTAATATATGTTGCTGGCTGTTTGAAGACACGTTTTTGGTTTTAATAGTGGCCACCTAGTAGTTTCTGGTTTTAATATGTTGTGTTGGCTGATTGAATTGATGAACACAATTATTTTTTTTATGTTACTTTAAACTTTTTTAATATGCTGAATTCTATAAGAATTCTATTTTTTCTATATATATATATATATATATATATATATATATATATGTTACTATGGATTTGATATAGGTCGGATCCGACTATACGCTTTTGTTACAGCATGGTTGTGTTAGGCCTCAAGCTCGGTCCACCTCAATTCGAGTCCGTGACTGCTAAGATCTGTAACCGATGTCAGATCTTGTAACCGTCCTCATTAATGAACCTCATAAATCACTCATAAATAGCTCACTACACTCACACTATATAGACGAGACACGGACCTTGAGTAAGATCATCTTCTAACACTAATCGACCCAGTGCCGTCTCGATATCCCTCAGTTCTTTGACAGAACAATATATATAAATATATAAAATAAATAAATATATATATATATCGTGGTGTCCGTGTCCTATATTTTGAACATGGGCGGTGTCGCGGTGTTCGTGTCGTGTCCGTGCTTCATAGTCGATGAGCCTCTTACTAAACTCACATTCCATATATTTCCTCTTCTACTTAAACGAAAGCAATGTACTTCTAGAGCTTATCTCCACATCTCTAACTTCCTATTTATTTCCTCTCCCGACTCTTCAACTAGGATTATATCATCTACAAAGGGCATGCATTGTGATATCGGCTCTAGGGTATGGTCAGTAAGCACATCCAAGACCAAGGTAAAAAGATCAAGGCCCAAAGTTGACCCTTGATGCAGTCCTATAGTTATAAGAAAATCTTTTGTGACCTCACCTTGTGTTCTCATGTGAGGAGAAAACCCCAGACACGATCAAATATTAGCATATCCTTTTTTTTATATTAAGAACAAGGAGAAACAGAACTAAAGAAGAGTCAAATTATTTAGTGGAAGAAACTGTTCGATGACGTTTCTTTCCTAAAAATGTCAAGACATGATAAAATGATTGAATTAATAAAATAAGATGCAAACAGTTTAACGATTAAGAGAGAAAATCAGTAAAATTAGTAACCGGGAAACACTGTTCTGGGCCATCATCTGATCTTCTGGTGCATTTATCAGTAGCACTGGCTTGAAATCCAGCAGGTTTTGATTGATCTGCTAATACATACCATAACTGATTTAGCACCATCAAAGGTACATAAACACTAATTTTAAAATCAGATTCAAAAGGGCAACCTATCTAGGGAGTTCACCACATTCTCATAACATGTGAGAAACAAGGACAATCAAGTCTTATCCCACTAAGTGGGATCAACTACATAGATCAAAAGGTATCATTGAGCTTTCAGTAACCAAAAATTTCAATAAATGCACTTAGTAAGGTCTTTTCTTATAACATGCTGCATGTTCATTAAATTCTAGTGTTGGTTTCTATCCACAAATTCGTTGTTAGGAATATCCCTTGGACGTTTTGTCAAGTCCAGCTACAGTAGCAGGACTGAAAAAGTCCACATACACATTGTAACAGTTTCTGTAACTGACAGCTGTGACTGTTCTAAACAGGTACAAGTGATCTAGGTGTTAGCTTATAGTATATATACTAGAGTCAGTGTAATCTCTCATTTGTGAAATAAGATTCAGAATATTCAGTTTAGTTTCTCTCTCTCTCTCTCCCCATAAATTAATTGTCATTGTTCTTTCTTTATTTATTTTGTCAGTCACTTAAATTAAACTTGACGTTTTGAAGAGAAATACATTCTGAACAATTGTAACTCCACATGAAAAATTGGCATCACCATAAACAGCTGGCCTGTTGTATATATTGATGAATTAATAGAAACTGCCATTCCACATGCATTTATAAAAGTGAGCTAAAGGATAATGAAGCAATAGTAAATTGGCAACCAATAAATAAATGAAGTCCTTGCATCCTTAATGAAATATCATGCCTAGCATACAGTTATAAACTTATAATAGTGAAACATCTCAAAGAGGTGACTCAGGGTCGGCTATGAATTAGCCAGTCATTTGATATAGTGCTTTGGCATTCAGCTTTTAATTATTTGCAATGGGGATATATATCAGAAGCATATGAATGTAAACATACCTAGTGGATTCACCAAGTTGAAATTCAAACCATCCATTGGCACAGAAGCTGCATCTGCCTGCATATTTTCTGCCCGTATCTATCATAATACAAAAGTTCATTCGGAGTTAAAATATTGACAACAACTTATATTAATAAAACTTAAATACTTAATAGAAACATACTATGCCCTCAAATTCACAGGTTCCATTTGCATCGGAATTTGGCCCGCCTTCTGTGTTATTCATAACCCTCTTACCCATACCACTACCTCCAATATCCATTTCCATGTCAACATGAGTTTCATTCGAGTCAACATTAGCATAAAACTCAGGTTCCCTTGAATTATCCTCCGTGGATTTTTGAGAAGTACTGGCACAGTTTCTGACAGTGTCCTCAACCGAAGTTCTCCGACTAATTGCAATTGTATCTTCAATAACGGGCACAATCACTTTATCTGGTGACTTCCCAGAATTGTCTTCCTTGGATTTTCCAGAAGTACCGGTGCAATCTTTGACAGTGTCCACAACTGAACTTGTCTTACTAACAGAAATCATATCTTCAATCATACATTTATTCAGTTCATTTGACAGCTTCCCAGAACCAACAAGATTGAGTTCCTGGTTCATCATATGGGTTGGAGAATAGTTTCTTGCGGATGAATGATCAATTTCATGAGCTGAAAATGGATCCGCTGATGCCTTTGACCGTGAAATGTGCATCTGCAATGATAACAATGGAGCAAATGGACTTCTCGGTGGGGTGGGCGAAGCTAATTGTTGCACAGGGTATGCAACGTCCTGTTTAAGAGGTGTCTTATTATTCATTCCTTTCAACAAATTATCTATGTTGGACAAAGCCTTCCTTGGCTTTGATGAGTTCCCTCTCAAAGCTTTCAGATCAATCATTTGGTTATCTGGGAAGTCTGGAACAGATAATTTCTCTAAAACAATGGGTTTGATCTGTAACCTCTCCTGCAAAAGAGTCATTGCTCCATCCCCCTCTAGATCTTCAGGATTGCAATGAAGTAATCCGTCCAATATGTTATTGATCTTATTGTCTTCAGTAGCTGATAAATCTGAA
Source organism: Sophora flavescens (assembly GCA_030762895.1). Taxonomy (NCBI): domain Eukaryota; kingdom Viridiplantae; phylum Streptophyta; class Magnoliopsida; order Fabales; family Fabaceae; genus Sophora; species Sophora flavescens. The sequence continues at coordinate 184,151,139 of CM061066.1, forward strand.
ACAAAAATACACAATAGGAATGATTGAAGTATGAGAATCTGGGAGGAAAAGGTCAGTGATATCTGGAGGAAAAAGGCATGAATGGATGAATAACACGAGCTGAGTGATAAACAAAACCGCCCATATTCTATAGTGTAGCATTCACTCACCAGTTACTTCATTTTCCAATGATGTAAGACAAGCTCCACCTTTGTCTGTGTTCTCACCAACAGGATCAAGACTGTCGTATCCAATTGTCTCTTGAGATGATGAAACATAATCATTATTGTCAAAAGTCTCTCTTGGATACCGATGCCTGTATTTGATTGGCCTGACCTAACATTAAGACCATATTAAACGACAGAATAAAGAATGACAAATATCATCATGCAATGGAGAGTGATGATTTAGTATTATGAACATACCGCTGATTATTCCCTGGAAGTTCTGGTCGACGTTGTCTTGGTTTAGTGGATATATTATCCTCATTTGACTCAAATGACACACCACCCATCTGCTTCTGTATTTCTCTTTTTGCATCTATCCACCAAATGCAAATCCAATAAAAACAAGCCTCATAAACACCAACCAGTGTGTATTCAGGAAGAGAAAAACGGTGACTTACTTTCTAACCGTTCAGTGGGCCAAGAAGAATTCCACTGGATCTTTTATTTTATTAAGGTCCAGACTTGGTAACAAATTCTCAACAGAGGGCCTGCCATGAGAAACATGTATTCAATAAAAATCAGTATGACTAGATGGGGATTGATAGAGAGAATGATGATGATAAGCTTTACTTTTTAGTTGGCTTTAAAGAGAAATGACCGTGCTTGAGGCCTAAGGCCGGTCTCCGTTTTCGAGGAAATTCTTGATCTTGAGACTCTTCAACAACAACATCATTCGTCTCATCAGATGCTGGAACACTTGAAATTTGAGAGTTGAACAGTTCAGGATTAGCATCTACTATGGACTTTGCCTCGTCCAGGAGTTTATTGGGACTCGTCAAAGCCTATACAAGCATAAGAAGCATGGATGGCACTTAATATTATTGTTGTAAATAATGGTTCATTAAAACTAAATCAACATCCAATTTCCTAAAATTAATAATCATTCTAACATCTATTCATTTATGCTTCAAAATTGAACCAAGTCTGCCATCCCATATTTCCATTATCAAAGTATGAGATGAGAACTACAATGCACCAAAAGAGGCTTGAAGTTATATGCACAGAAAGTGTGGCATGTATTACCAACAAATCTAGAATAACATGCATCTCCAACTAAACTCTCTGCAATCCAGAAACCACGTAAATTTCCAAACTTGATGCTAAACTGACCGTAAAAGAGGCTTGAAGTTATATGCACAGAAAGTGTGGCATGTATTACCAACAAATCTAGAATAACATGCATCTCCAACTAAACTCTCTGCAATCCAGAAACCACATAAATTTCCAAACTTGATGCTAAACTGACCATAAAAAATGATAAAGCAGCCCACTGAAGAAAGCACACTCGGATTAATGAAAGATCAAAAGGGGTCACATTTATTTGGTCCTTCCCCATGAATTCTATGAAGCTACTCCACTCTAGACTTAATTTCATTGTAACCTTCAATCTAAACATAGATATCATCCACCATGTGTGTCTCATAATCACAGGAACTGGGACTAGCAGAGGCATAGCTACAACACGCATACACTTGTGAGCTAATCACTCAATTAGTTGAAAAGTTCGAGTGAAAGTTCAAACAATCATGTGCATTTTTTTTTTGATGGATTACCAGATATCACTTAAGCAATAAGTGTAATTCTTGTTTTCAAAGCTCCTTTGCTGACATATTAAACCTTTGTAAGATGGGAATATACAGTAGAGAACACAGTTTATTACCCCTCACCAGAAACAATGACAATCACCACATATGTTCCTATTCCACTAGTTATAGAACCCTAGCCCACAGGATCCAGCAACTTGAGAGTATATATTCTTCCAAATTCAGCAATTTCAACAGGAAAATTTCCCACGCATAATAAAATCAAATGTCGTTAACTTGTTAAACAGAAAAAAGAAGTCGAAAATGAAAATAAAGCAGGAAATAATTAATTAGGCGAAGTAATTGCAGCTAAGTTGAAGCAGAAGTAAAGTAAAGGATAGGATAAGAGATGAATACAATAATACCATGGATCTGAGATGGTTGTGGGTGGCGTCAAGATCGTGGTGGAGGTTGTTAGGGTTGGAAGGGAAGACACCGCTTGTTTGGGGAAAGAGGGAAAGACCCCAATAGTTGAACAGAGGATCGTCCACTACTACGCCATCGCATTCATTCGCCATTCGCACACCATAATTGTTTCACAACAACAGATTCGATGGTTGATTTCCAACTAGAAGCAACAAAAACCCTACGGACCAATACTTTACTGTTTATTTCGAAATTGAAACTGAGCGGGACGGGGATAGTAGCGACAGCGTTCCACAAAATATCTATTTATTATTTGAGGAAACCAATTTGTTAAATAATACTATATATATATATATTAATTTCTATGCATTGTCAGCGTAAAAATATTTACACGAACAATCAATTAAAAATAATGAAATTGATAACTTCTAAGATGGTTAGGATAATGATCAAAGATTTGTAATGGTTTGTCAACGTCCCATTGGTTGATAGTGTAAAAAAATTTACAGTCAGTATATACCAATTAAATACATATATGTATTTGAAAACAAGTTAAACATATATATATATATTGATGAAATAAAAATAAGTTAAATATATTTTTAATTCCTATAAAATTATTAAAATTTGATTTTGGTATCCATACGAATTTTATTTGTTTTTAATTCCTATATTTAATAAAAGTATTATGTTTTTAGGTTCTCATCAAGTAATTTTTGTATTTTTTAGGGAATAAAAACAAATAATTTTTATATAAGAAACATAATTAAATTTTACCAATTTTATTGGGATCAAAAACATATTTAATTCTTATTAAATTATAATTTCAAGGAAATGGTTGTTTGCTATTATTTTTTTTTTAACTTTTTTTTTTGTAAATATAACCATGATTGGAGCCACAATGAATCATGATTTATGAAAATGTTACAAATAACTGTAAATATTTTTTTTTTAATTCCTTGAGATTCATCATTCCCGTAAATCTATAATTCATGAGAATGTTAAAAAAAATATTTGACATGTCTTAATCATTATGTTGTTTGAGGATCTTTTACTTCCTATATTTGGTTTAAAGACGTCTACCATAAAAAAAGTTAATAATATTTTCAAAAATACCCTCGATTATAGATTGATTAAATATAGAAATGTTGGAAATATATATATATATATATATATATATATATATATATCTTTTTTTCAAAAAAATAGTCCATATCAAATAGATATTTTTTTTCCCAATACGAATATATTTTAAGATAATATTAACATTGTCTATAGGAAATTAGGATATAATAGTCTTTTTAAAAAATCAAAACTTTCTCATGTCCATAGGAAACTATGATTCTCACTCACTTACATGAGAATGTTTTTAGAAAATTAATGATTCCCAAGTTAGGATTTTGAAAAACTAAAACATAAATAAAAATCTATCTAACAAACATGTCTCAGGGGCTCTCAATGTCCAATTATATAAAAATAGTAAAATAGGTGCGAAAAGAGTCTTACACCTTAAATGAGACTTTTTGCTTGAGTTAGGGGCCTTTTGTTTCAAGATATATCTTGTACTGGTCGAGAATGTAAGACCGAGAACTCGTCTATACATCGGACCAACCGAGCTTACCTCCGCGTATGGGCCTTGACCCAGATTCCTCCGAAGCCGAGGACATGTCAGCACACCTGACGCCCGAGAATAACTACTCGGCCCCAAGCTATAGCTATCCATCCGCAGCTAACTGGGCCGGATATCTCGCTGGCCATAATGCCACTCCGGGCAATCAGGCTCCGGATATCTCTCCCCATGATCGCGATCCGATCCTAATATTCCTCCGCTTATTTGGGCCTCGATCCCGAGAGAACAACTATAAATAGGGGACTTACCCTCATTCTAGAACTACGTTTGCTTTGATTCCCTTTTGGATACGTAGGGAGCAGTAATCCACATTCTGTCAAGCACAATCCAAAAACACCCCACTAATCCTCGTTCAGTACGAGTATTTCATACCCGAGATATTTGGCGAGAACATTTGGCGCCGTCTGTGGGGACTCAAGCAAACATTTTCCCATACCACACGAAATGGTGAGGACGAGAAGCGGAAATTGCGGGAGGGAGGAGCCAAGGAATGCCAACCACGGAGTTAACGGAGATAATGGAGAACAATCAGTAGGCCCAAAGCAGAATGACTCGACAACCCGGTGATTCAGGAGCTTCTCGTGTGTCGCAGCGCTAAGAAGGGAGAATGAAGAAATCCCGCCGCAGTAATGACCAGTCGGGGAGAGAAGGCCGAGTAGGGAGAGGTCGGTCTCCTCCTCACATGAAAGAGAGCGCCGACCTCCCGAGGTTGAGGGGTCCAGAAACTTATATCGGGAAGGAGGTCCTCGCCTCCGGCTTCCCACCACAACAACCGAAGCAGAGGAAGAGGGATTCCTCAGGCAGCCCTGAATCTTCACTCCAAACGAAGCGGACTTAATGACAGGGCCAGACTGCGGAAGCCAAGGCATCCTTTCACGAATGATATCATGGGGTCCCCTTGCCACCACCTACAAGCCCATCAACATTGACAAATATGATGGCACCTCGGACCCCGAGCGCCACTTGGACGCCTTCACCACGCAAATGTACCTTTTTACGGACGACGATGCTGTCCTGTGCAAAGTTTTCCCAACCACACTGAAGGAGGCAGCGTTGACTTGGTACACCCAGCTACCCCCAGCCTCGGTGGACTCTTTTGACACATTCGCAGCGAGGTTCAGTGCTCAATTTGCCACGAGCAGAGCCCACCAGAAAACCTCGGCCTCCCTGGTGAACTTCAGGCAGGAGAAGAATGAATCCCTGCGCAACTTCATGGCCAGATTTAGCAAGGAAGCGGTACTCATCCCCAATCTTAGTGCCGATGTTGCGCTACACACCATCCTGACCGGGTTGAGACCTGGCCCTTTTGCCAGGTACTTAGCTCGCAAACCGCCGCCCTATATGGACGAACTGAGGAGAAAAGCTGCAGGTTATATCAATATGGAGGAGGTAGAGGAGTCCAAGAAAAGGGATCGAACCGATGAGACTGACCGGCGAGAAGGCAGAGATAAGAGGAGGGCAGGGGGTGATAAGCCGAGATTGAGAGGCCCAGCCGAGCATTTCCAGAGGGGACCAAAGTATGATCATTATACTCCCCTCAACACAAATAGGGCTCGGGTGTTCGAAGAAGCGCGTACGGCAACATGAGCTTCGCAGCCTCCCAAAGAGTGGCCGCACCCCCGAAATGCGGATCGCCAAAAGCATTGTCGGTTTCACCGCAACTATGGCCATACCACCGAGGAATGCTGGGTCTTACGGGATAAAATTGAAGAGCTGGTTCAGGCGGGTCACCTCGGCAACTTTGTCCGAAGAAACAACAAGAACAAAGATGAGAGGCGTGGGGAAACGAGAAGAAGAGAGGGTGACCGAAGCCCGAGGAGGCGGCGATCGAAGAAATGAGGAGAGAGTAGAAACCAGAGAAAGGCAAAGTGACAGACGGGAAGAGGATAATGTCATTCGGGGGGTGATAAACACCATCTCAGGAGGGTTCGCGGGGGGAGGCACCACAAGTTCAGCTCGGAGAAGACATCTGAGGGCCATCCCGGCAGATTAACTCAGATATCGGCAAGCCTCCCTGAGTTCTCCCCTATTATCTTTTCTGATTATGATTTCGTGGTATTATACCCCAACCAGGATGACCCCATGGTGATCACCGTACAGTTGGCCAACTTCTCGGTCAAAAGAACCCTCGTCGATCAGGGGAGCTCCGCGGATATATTGTACTACTCAACTTTTCAGAAGCTAGGGATCCCGGAGAAATCGATTCAGCCATATGACAGTAAACTCGTTGGTTTCGCAGGGGAGCAGGTTGATACTCGGGGATATATTGACCTCTTAACCACTTTTGGCGATGGCAGAGCTTCTAAAACCATCATGGTCAGGTATGTGTTGGTAAACGCAGTTACATCGTATAATATCCTGATCGGAAGGCCGTCCTTGAACGAGTTAGGGGCCGTGGTCTCTACCCCCCACCTCACGATGAAGTTCCCCTCCAGCTCAGGAGATATAGTGGCCGTCCGAGCAGATCAGAGGATGGCGAGACAGTGCTACGCTGATAGTTTGAGGGTGAGCAAACTTAAACCCGCACCAGTAGAAACCCTAGACAGGGGGAAGGACAAGGCGGTGAGTTTAGTAAACTCCGTTGAACTGGATCCCAGGATGGACGTGCAGGAACAACGTCCGCAACCTATTGAGGAGCTAGAGAAGTTCCAACTCGGCGCGCAGCCTGAACAGTGTACCAAGCTCGGTGGTCACCTTGAATCTACTCTGAAAGAAGAAATAAAACAAGTACTGCGCAGAAATGCCGATTTATTTGCCTGGACCACATCGGACATGCCGGGAATTGATCCCAACTTCTTATGTCATAAATTGGCAATCTGTCCCGAGGCGAAGCCAGTGGCCCAGAGAAAGAGGAGATTAGGTGAAGAGAGGAGGAAAGTGGTCGAAGAGGAGACGGCGAAGTTGGTCAAGGCCAACTTTATTCGAGAAGTAGAATACACCACATGGTTGGCCAACGTCGTTCTCGTCAAGAAAGCAAACGGCAAGTGGCGCATGTGCACTGATTATACGGATCTGAACAAAGCATGCCCAAAAGACTCTTATCCCTTGCCGAGCATTGACAGGCTGGTTGACGGGGCTTCCGGATATAGAATTTTAAGCTTCTTGGATGCGTACTCCGGGTACAACCAAATTAGAATGTACCCCCCGGATGAGGAGAAAACAGCCTTCATTACCGAAGGGTCAAATTACTGCTATAGAGTAATGCCGTTTGGACTGAAGAATGCGGGAGCTACGTACCAGAGACTTATGGACCGAGTATTTGAGAAGCAAATTGGCAGGACCATGGAAGTATATGTGGATGACATGGTAGTGAAATCTGATGACCCCAGCCGCCACCCTTTAGATCTGGAAGAAATATTTCAGCAGTTGAGAAGGTTTAACATGAGGCTCAACCCGGAAAAGTGTGTCTTCGGTGTCCATGGGGGTAAATTCCTCGGCTTTATGCTTACCCACCGGGGAATTGAAGCCAATCCCGATAAGTGCCGGGCCGTAATTGAGATGAGAAGCCCGCAGAACGTTAAAGAAGTACAAAGGTTGGCAGGACGGCTGGCGTCATTATCTCGGTTCCTACCTAAATCCGCAGAGAAAGCTCGGCCTTTCTTCAAGTTGCTGAAGAAGCCCCAAACCTTCAAATGGACCGAGGACTGCGAAAAGGCTTTTGTCGACTTCAAGGACTTTCTGTCCTCCCCGCCGATATTAACAAGGCCCATCTCGGGGAAAGAATTGTATCTGTATCTGTCAGCCTCCGAGAATGCCATTAGCGCAGTCATTGTGCAGGAGGTAGAGAAAGCCCAAATGCCAGTATACTTCATCAGCAGGGTGCTCCATGATGCCGAAACTCGGTATCAAGTTATTGAGAAGCTGGTCTTAGCCTTGGTGACTGCAGCTCGGCGGTTGCGCCCGTACTTCGAGTCACCAAGTGGTTGTCAAGACGGATCACCCCATCAGACAGATACTTAAAAAAACCCGAATTGGCGGGGCGTATGATTGCTTGGTCAGTAGAGTTGTCCGAGTTTGGCTTGAAATACGAGATGAGAGGACCCCTGAAGTCACAATGCCTGTCTGATTTCATAGCCGAGCTCCATCCACAACCAGAAGCAGAGAATATATGGTGGAATCTATACGTGGATGGATCCTCAAATACCAAAGGCGAGTGGAGCGGGGGTGATTCTCGGAAGGACCAGGAGATTTGATTTTGGAACAATCGTTGAAATTCGAGTTCAAAACCTCGAACAATCAGGCCGAGTATGAAGCTCGATAGCAGGACTAAGGTGGCGGCCCGAAATGGGGGCGAAGGTCTGTCAAGTGCTAAGTGATTCACAACTAGTCACCGGACAAATATCCGGGGGCTATCAGACGAAGGAACCTCAGCTCACCCGATATTTGTGTAAGGTTAACCAGTTAATCTCCGGCTTTGAAAAGTTCACCATTGAGCACATTCCCCGAGAAGAAAACACTCGGGCCGATTTGCTGTCTAAGCTTGCCAGCACAAAGAAGCCGGGACACCACAGAACGGTTATTCAAGAAACCCTCAATGAACCAAGCATTGGGACAGAAGAGGTGATGGCCAACGAGTTGGTTGACCGAGAGAGTGGATGACACCTATCTGGGAATACTTATCCTCAGAAGCTCTACCCTCGGATCAGGCTGAGGCAAGGAAAGTCAGACTAAGGGCGAGTCATTTCACCATAATCGCCGGGGAGCTTTATAAGCGGGGATTCTCGGCACCTTTGCTAAAATGTTTGACCAACGCTCAATCCGAGTATGTCATGGAAGAGGTTCACCGAGGAATCTGTGGTTTTCACAGTGGTGGCAGATCAATGGCCTCCAAGATAGTCCGAGCAGGGTATTATTGGCCTACCCTTAGAGCTGATTGCATGGAATGGACAAAGCGGTGTGATGAGTGCCAGAGATGTTCCCATATAAATCATACCCCCTCTGAAGAACTTCACACATTGAACTCGCCGTGGCCGTTTGCAATGTGGGGAATGGACATACTGGGGCCTTTCCCAGTAGCCAAAGGCCAAGTCAAATTCCCCTCGGTAGCCGTAGACTACTTCACCAAATGGATCGAAGCAGAGCCTTTGGCTAAGATTACCGCTTTACAAAAGGTGCAGATATTTGTGTGGAAAATCCTTATTTGTAGGCACGAATTCCCTTCGCAATAGTTCCCGACAACGGAAGACAATTTGTGGATAAGAAGCTACGGGAATTCTATGACAACCTCGGTATCAAGCACCAGGTTACATCCGTTGAAAGCACCCCCAAACCAATGGGCAGGCCAAGCAGCTAACAAGATCATCCTCGGGAGTCAAGAAAAGAGTAGGAAGATCTAAAGGAGCCTGGCGCAGAGGAGTTACCAAGTATTCTCTCGGGCCTATCACCTGTACGCCTCAATCTACCACTCAAGAAACACCCTTCAGCCGACGTACGGAACCGACGCCATGATCCCAAAGAGAAGTTGGGGAACCGTCTTTCCGACGTGTGCAACACGAGCCAAACGACAATGGGAGCAATATGAGGGTCGAGCTTGACTTGGTAGAAGAGGTTAGGGAAGAAGCCAGAATCAGAGAAGAAGCCTGCAAACAGAGAGCCACTAGAAGGTACAATTCAAAAGTAAGGCCGAGGAATTTTCTGCGTGGGGACTTAGTCTTTGAGAATAAAAGGGGAAGCAAGGAAGGATCGCACGGAAGGCAAGTTAGCGGCAAATTGGGGAGGACCATTCCGAGTGGTTGAAAACCTGGGGAACGGGGCCTATAGGTTAGAAGAATTGTCAGGAATTCCTATCCCGAGGACTTGGAATGCCTCTCATTTGAAGTTTTATTACAGCTGATGTATATAGTCGGGTGCTGTACTCTTTTTCCTACCTCGGTATTTTTCCCAAAATGGGTTTTGACCAGGGAGGTTTTAACGAGGCACACCGCGGACTCCATTTAATAAAAAGCAGAATTTATTATATGATTCTATTTTTCCTTGCCATGCCGAAGTCTTTATTTTGCGGACATCCTATTCTAATGGCCGAGTCACGAGCCCGGTCGGAGGGCCAAGTATGAGCCCGACGGCCGAGTGCGAGCCGTTGTCGAAGGGGCCAAGTATGAGCCCGGCGGCCGAGTGCGAGCCGTTGTCGAGGGGCCAAGTATGAGCCCGGCGGCCGAGTGCGAGCCGTTGTCGAGGGGGCAAGTATGAGCCGGCGGCCGAGTGCGAGCCGTTGTCGAGGGGCAAGTATGAGCCCGGCGGCCGAGTGCGAGCCGTTGTCGAGGGGCCAAGTATGAGCCCGGCGGCCGAGTGAGGCGAGCCGTTGTCGAGGGGCCAAGTATGAGCCCGGCGGCCGAGTGCGAGCCGTTGTCGAGGGGCCAAGTGATGAGCCCGCGGCCGAGTGCGAGCCGTTGTCGAGGGGCCAAGTATGAGCCCGGCGCCGAGTGCGAGCCGTTGTCGAAGGGGCCAAGTATGAGCCCGGCGGCCGAGCACGAGCCGTTGTCGAGGGGCCAAGTATGAGCCCTGGCCAAGTCTGCGAGCCGTTGTCGAGGGGCCAATTATGAGCCCTGGCGGCCGAGTACGAGCCGTTCAATTCCAAAGGCCAAGTCGAGCCTCATGGCCGAGTACGAGCCGTAAAGTTAAGTATAAAGGTCAGGTACGATCTTATTAGCCGAATCCGAGCTACTTTATAGTTATTTACGTTGAGTTCAAGCTACGAAAATAGTAAAGCTGAATGTGCGCAAAAAACAAAATTCGTAAAGGCCAAGTATGAGCCATTGTTTTATTAAGGAAACCGAGTACAATAATGCAAAAATAAAGCCGAGTGATACATTCAAGGAAACCGAGTACAATGAGCAAAAATAAAGCTAAGTTTGACTCTTGAAAAGTACATTCACGGGACTGAGTGCAGCGCTGAGGTTGAAAGCCGAAATTGAAAACAAGGGCCACTCGCACCTGATCCCCGGTTCAACGCCACCACGCTCTCTCAAGGGAGGATGTAGTTCACACTCCCCTCTGAGAAAGCTGGACGATGAGGTGTTCGGCTGACTCCGGGAGTAGACGACCTCTACCCCTTTCGCCACGCCCGAAGACTGCCATTCTCCCAGTTAACATCCTTTTTGAAGGATTAAACCATAAAAGGAATTCTGGATCCCATCTCCCACTTACATCCTTTTTGCGGGTGTGAAACCCAAAAAGGATGTTAACTGGGAGAGGGGAACGTAAACCCCTGATGTTAGCATAAAATTACTCGGGTAGAAAAGAAGTAAGAAACGAACTTGGCTGATAGAAAAGAATGAGGCATAAACAAGTGGGAAGGGTCCTATTTATAGGCACGAAAGGAAGTATAATGTGTGAGAATTTGTTGGGAAAACAAACCTCGAAACCAAGCGAAAGGCAGCGATTGCGTGAACCTTTTCCGGTTTCCAAAAGCATTTAATACATGACGATTGCGTTTCCAGAAGCATTTAATGCATGACAACACAAAACGAAAAACACGTGCTTTTCGTGTAATGATCACCGTCCATTTTGGACGGTAGGGTATTTCGGCCTTAGCCGAATATTCGATGAACAAGCCAAACACAAAGATCAGCAAAATGATAGTGATGTTCATTCAAGTAATTGGGTTACAAGGGCATGAGCCCATTACAAAAGAGGAACAAAAAATTATAACAGCTACTCCCCCTATGGCTTTCCTCGGCCTCTACATGATCGTCCCGGAGAACCCCCCACTACGTCCACCTCTTCCTCCCCCTCGGCAATGATGGGAACAAGTTCCCCATTTACCACCTCCATATTCACATCGGCCCCGAAAGGTCGATGCCGGAGCCGAGAACCTCGGCTTGGGCAATGCCTTTGTCGAAACCTTTCCAGGTGCTCGATGACAATGCAGCGGGTGGCCTCCTGTACGTCCTCCTCAAGCAAGTATCTTGGCCTCGAGTCTCAGCCCTCCAAGGCAGCCTTGAGCCGATCAATCTCAGCCTGAGCCTCCTTGATCTTTTCTTTGACACGAGCCTTGTCTTCTTCCGCTCGAGCTCTGTTTTCCTCGGCTGATTTCGCCCGAGAATCCAGCTCGGAGTTCCGAAGTGTTAATATCGGCGATGGTGGTAGTCAGGCGTTCATTCTCGGAGGCAATCCCGGAGAAATCCCCCTTCAACCTCTCCATAGCAGCGAACTCGGACTCCAATTGCTTAGACTTCCTCTCGGTCTCCGTCACCTCTCGGCCACGTAAACGAGCCAAAGCCGCAAAGACGAAGGCAAGAGGACCGAGAGGGCCTCCATGCTGGATTGGGCCCCTGCTGCTTGATAAGCCGAAGATCAGCGGCTTTTAAGAGGGTCGAGTCGAAAGAGGAGGAGGGGTTGAAGTCTTCACCCAGAGAGATGAAGTCCCCCGCCTTTAGGGTGGTGTTGTACCATTTCGGCTCGAGGGGGTAGAAAGTGGTTGTTGTCGCCCCACGATCTGCGTTCCCCGAGTAGTGGGGCGAGGGGAGCTTGGGCCGGGGAAGGGGAGAATCTTCGGCCACCACTTCAACCTCCGCCCTCTTCCTTTTTGAGGGGCAGATGACGAAGCCCCCTTCGCAGAAACCTTGGTGGGAGGAGGTCTTTTCTCGCTTCTTCTCATTTGAAGAGGGACCCACGACCCTCTTTACCAACACCAGCCTTGACAAGCTTCAAAAGTCGAACTTTCCCATGATAACCTGTCAAAAAGAAAGAGTTGTTAGTATAACACCACATGCAGAAAATACTCAAGAAATAAAAAAGCCGAGCACTTACTTTTAAGGTCGGACCTCGGGGTGGAGGAGAAGGGGAGTTTCATAAGGCGTGCGCAATGGAGGGGCCGAGGAAGACCCTCTAGTACATCTATGTCCCGCCTATCCTCGGCGCAGAGAACGATACTCGAAACCGACGAATTTTCGTGGGAGAGGATTGCCAAGTATAAAGGAAACTTGGCATGATTATTTTCGTCAAAAAAGTGGGAGGTATGAGAACTTGAAGGGCGAACACGGAAGAAGCCAACCTTGAAGTCTTTATAAGACGAAGCAAATAAACTAAGAAGACCTCTTCGGTTCAGCCCATTAAGGGATACCCATCCCTTTTTCTCGCCAAATCTGGTTTGATAAAAATACAAAAACTTCGGAGTAGTAGGCTCTATCTTTATGTATTTACATAAAATCTGAAAGGCTTTCATAAAAGCCCACTGTTAGGGTGAAGTGAGTAGGTGCGACGTTCATGGTTCTCAGAACGTCGCACTCAAACTCAGTGAAGGGAAGAGACACATGCAGTTTGTCAAAAAGTGTTTTATACATGTATGTAAAGGGGGGCTCGGAGGGACGAGCCCTTAGAAAGACACACTCGGTGCTCGCGCACGGAGAGCAGATAAACTCGGACTCGTCCCCTGAGGCCGAGATATTGATATGAGACCAAGTTCAACAATAGAATCGAGGAGTCGGTAGTCGTGGAAAAAAAGGTTCCAACCTCCCCTTTAACCTGTATATCCGGGAGGGTAATATCGGGAATAGGGTCTTTAGGAACCCTAAGACGCTGTTTGCAGCGCGGCGGGTTTGGACACCCTAGGAGGAGGAGAACCGGACCTAGGCGAATCAGACTCGGAAGAATCCGAGTCGAGTCGAAGATGACCGGAGGAGAGGACGGTTCCGCCTCCCCAACGCTCGCTTCCCGTGAAGGAACGAAGAAGCAGAAGGGGATCCCCCATTGGGGAAACTTCGCGCTCAACCAGAGGCGAAGTATTTGACTCGGAAGACGCAGAAGAACTCATATCCGAAGGCCGGAAATAGAGAAGAAACGGAGCGCACGGGAGGATGACAAGCGAGAGAGACAATGGCGGAAACTTGGAAAACGAGGGTGAATGGCAAAGAAGGGTAAGCAAGGTAGGAGGGAGTTGGCGCGGAGGAGATATTTATAGCCTACGATTGGAAGCCCATTGTCCATCCGGGCCCAAAAAGGGGCGCGACTTTTGATTGCCCCGACGCGACCTTTGATTTTCCCTCCATTAAATGGGCACGAGAAATCTAGGGTTTCTTGTCTATGGCGTCTGAAGAAGAAGTAATAGGGGAATAATTGCTTTCTCCGACATAGAGAAGACTTGATTAAAATGACTAAGAATGTGGATAAGCGCATAAATGAAGAATAAGCTCGGTTTTCATACGTATCGCTCCTTCGCTTATTCAAGCTCGGAGCTCGGGGGCTTGTGTATCGCCGAGAATGTAAGACCGAGAACTCGTCTATACATCGGACCAACCGAGCTTACCCCGCGTATGGGCCTTGACCCAGATTCCTCCGGCCGAGGACATGTCAAGACACCCGACGCCCGAGAATAACTACTCGGCCCCAAGCTATAGCTATCCATCCGCAGACTAACCGGGTCGGATATCTCGGCCAGCCATAATGCCACTCCGGCAATCAGGCTCAGGATATCTCTCCCCATGATCGCGATCTCGATCCTAATATTCCTCCGCTTATTTGGGGCCCGATCCTCGAGAGAACAACTATAAATAGGGGACTTACCCCTCATTCTAGAACTACGTTTGCTTTGATTCCCTTTTGGATACGTAGGAGCAGAATCCACATTCTGTCAAGCACAATCCAAAAACACCCCACTAATCCTCGTTCGGCCGAGTATTTCATACCCGAGATATTTGGCAGGAACATATCTTATTACATTCATTGGAATTTTCTATTGAAATTCCATGAGTATGTTTTAGTAAAAAAAAAAATTAGTATACCTAAATAAATTCTAAAAGATTTGTTTTAGTCTTTATTATTCTTTGGAATATTCTTTAAATAACATGGAAAGAAAGTGAGAGAATGTTCATAAAAAAGTGAGGAATGTAATATTAGCATTTATTGGTAGTTATTTTATTCTTTTGCAAATTAAATTTTTTTTATCAGAATTTGCAAATTAATTTTCATTCCCAGGAAAAATAATACACCTACCTCTTATATCAGCGGTGTTCATGAATCCGTGTGGATCGATTTTTGAGACAAAAAGTCACTCGATCCAAGGATTAAAATAACATGCGCTTCGATTCGTTTGGACTGTCTCCTAAAAATTTCAGAATCGACCAATTCTGATTAAATACGGTTTGGATTGGATCGGTTGATTCGGTTTTTATTAATATATCATTGCATATTTATATTACAACAAAGCATCAAGATTACAAGTTAAATTGAAAAAAAATCTTAAAATTGTATATATTTGATGATACAATCATGTAAATAT
Source organism: Sophora flavescens (assembly GCA_030762895.1). Lineage (NCBI taxonomy): Eukaryota > Viridiplantae > Streptophyta > Magnoliopsida > Fabales > Fabaceae > Sophora > Sophora flavescens. The sequence goes on from CM061066.1 coordinate 184,166,139, forward strand.
ATGTAATAGTATTTCATAAAATATATATAAAATAAATAAATATCATCATCTAGTTCCAAAACATTTTTTTATGTTTGGAACAATAGAAATAATAAAATATTATGTCAAATCAAACTAATAAGTATCGTTAGGAAAAAGTCAACAAATAAAAAATTCGATAATACAAAAAAACAGAATAAACATATATTAAATTTATATATGTGGATTGATTTGGATTAATTTGGTTTTAAAAAGGATCCAAAAAAATCCAATAGACAATGGTTTTATTCGGTTTTCGAGTTTTTTTATCGATTTTCGATTTTTTTTGGATCGGATTGGATATGAGCATACTTACTTACATTGAGAATAAAAATGAGGGAAAATAATTGAATATAATTTTTATGAAATCAATCATATCTTTTAAAAATTTATACCAAACGCGAAAATATAAGTACACATTCAGAAAAATAAGTTCACAAACATCGAAACTGATGCACTTTTAGATTAATCAAATTCTAGTATAATTTTTGAAGACAAAGAGATACCCATTAATACGATTTTCAAGGAATAAAAAATGTTTTGAAGACAAAGAGATACCGATGATGAAACTATTCAGAAATCGTATATAAGACTATGGGTACGTTTGGGTAAATAACTTAATCAAGAGCTTATCATATAAGATTTCATCGCATGAGAGCTTATGCCATAAGCGCTTAAAGAAAGAAAAAGAAAGAAATGAGCATGAGAGGATTCGAATAGTGAAGAACATGGAGAGGGTGTTTAGTGCATAAGCTCTTATGATAATTCCATAAGCTTCTCTCGGTGACTTATGCAAATAAGTCAAAAACTCCTTATGAGATGTCATAAATTATTTTTATAAGCTCTGCTAAACACATTGTATAAAAGCTTCTGTCATCAGATAAGTCAAAAGGAACTTAAATAAACTATTTCAAACGCGACATATAAACCACACCCACGTGCCACCAGAAGCAAAGATACTTTATCCCTAGAAGTGGATGGTGTAAACTTAACATCGATGCAGTATGTCGTAACGATGGGCAATGGGGCATTGGAGCAATTTTTAGAGATGAAGAGGAATCGATTTTGACATCAGCAACTTGGAGAATATCCCGCTTTCTTGATATCGATACTGTTGAGGCTTTGGCCATGAGATTTCGGTTACAATTTGCTCAAGATCGTTTATGAGACTTCAAGTTAAATTGGACTCATTGAATGTTGTTTATGCTATAAATTCAGCACACAAGGCTTGCTTGTACATTGGGATGACGACTGCAGACTACAAAGATATTAGTTTATCCTTCCATAATTTGAATATATTCATATTAGAAAAGAGGCATTGCATTTGATTCATCTTTTAGCCCAATTTGTTTTAACCATATTCTGATTGGATTGTTTCAGCTTCCCTTTTATTTGTTGATTAAATAATTTTACTAGTAAATAAAAAAGATAAATTTTGAATACGGGAGTTTCAACAAAGATTTATAAAAGTATAAAGGGTTAAATATGTTTTTAATCCCTCATTTATAATAAAAGTTCGGTTTTAATTTCAGTTTGAAAAATGTATATTTTTTTCGTTTGAAAACAAAGTGGATTAAAACCTAACTTTTGTCAAAAAAAAATAAGGGATTGAAAATATTGGTGTAAAGATCATTTTTAGCATATTTTAAAAAATAGAGATTAAAAAAAAAGTATGTTTTCTAAATGATGGATTAAAACCAATTTTTTTTCAAAAAGGAGGGTTTAATCAAGTATAAATGACTGAAAAAAGTCAAAACGTGGACGGCAGGATTCGAACCTGCGCGGTTACAATTTGCTCAAGATCGTTTATGAGACTTCAAGTTAAATTGGACTCATTGAATGTTGTTTATGCTATAAATTCAGCACACAAGGCTTGCTTGTACATTGGGATGACGACTGCAGACTACAAAGATATTAGTTTATCCTTCCATAATTTGAATATATTCATATTAGAAAAGAGGCATTGCATTTGATTCATCTTTTAGCCCAATTTGTTTTAACCATATTACGATTGGATTGTTTGAACTTTCCCTTTTATTTGTTGATTAAATAATTTTACTAGTAAATAAAAAAGATAAATTTTGAATACGGGAGTTTCAACAAAGATTTATAAAAGTATAAAGGGTTAAATATGTTTTTAATCCCTCATTTATAATAAAAGTTCGGTTTTAATTTCCGTTTGAAAAATGTATATTTTTTTTCGTTTGAAAAACAGTGGATTAAAACCTAACTTTTGTCAAAAAAAAATAAGGGATTGAAAATATTGGTGTAAAGATCATTTTTAGCATATTTTAAAAAATAGAGATTAAAAAAAAAGTATGTTTTCTAAATGATGGATTAAAACCAATTTTTTTTCAAAAAGGAGGGTTTAATCAAGTATAAATGACTGAAAAAAGTCAAAACGTGGACGGCAGGATTCGAACCTGCGCGGTTACAATTTGCTCAAGATCGTTTATGAGACTTCAAGTTAAATTGGACTCATTGAATGTTGTTTATGCTATAAATTCAGCACACAAGGCTTGCTTGTACATTGGGATGACGACTGCAGACTACAAAGATATTAGTTTATCCTTCCATAATTTGAATATATTCATATTAGAAAAGAGGCATTGCATTTGATTCATCTTTTAGCCCAATTTGTTTTAACCATATTCTGATTGGATTGTTTCAGCTTCCCTTTTATTTGTTGATTAAATAATTTTACTAGTAAATAAAAAAGATAAATTTTGAATACGGGAGTTTCAACAAAGATTTATAAAAGTATAAAGGGTTAAATATGTTTTTAATCCCTCATTTATAATAAAAGTTCGGTTTTAATTTCCGTTTGAAAAATGTATATTTTTTTTCGTTTGAAAAACAGTGGATTAAAACCTAACTTTTGTCAAAAAAAAATAAGGGATTGAAAATATTGGTGTAAATATCATTTTTAGCATATTTTAAAAAATAGAGATTAAAAAAAAAGTATGTTTTCTAAATGATGGATTAAAACCAATTTTTTTTCAAAAAGGAGGGTTTAATCAAGTATAAATGACTGAAAAAAGTCAAAACGTGGACGGCAGGATTCGAACCTGCGCGGGCAGAGCCCACATGATTTCTAGTCATGCCCGATAACCACTCCGGCACGTCCACATCTTTGAGACTGATCTCCCCAAAAATAATATAGTATATTGATAGGACCCGAAGTGCTAACTTTACTTTCACCCTTTCCCTGTTTCACGAAGCCCACAGGTGAAAGAAAGAACGGAAGCAAAGCATAAACCATCACATCACATTTCATTCCATAATAATAACGATTGCAGCAACTGTGAAGAGGAAGAAGCAAAAGAGGTTGTTTTTTTATTTGTTAATTTCCAAGTCAATTTATATTTATTATTCATCTCAGTCTAAACTATACTCAAATTCTGTTGCATCTCTTGATCGATGTAATTTTGGAACAATTTGTTAATTTTCTATTAGGCCCCAAATGCAGGTTTGATTACTGGAACTTGGGTGTTTTTCAAATTTCGTACTTGGGATACTCTATGTTGTTTTTGCCATGTCTAATAACAAAGGTTCCAAGCGAAACTTGCCTTCATGGATGAGTTCAATGGAGAATGAGGATGAAAATTGTGGAAAGAAACCAGCTTTGGACGGTGAAGATGAGAAACCCAGTGAAAATCAGACACCCAAGAAGAAGAGCAGATTCCAAACTGAAAATACTGGAAAATCTTCTGCATCTACTTCATTTGAACCTAAAAGCTTCAACAAGCTCCTGGTACTTGATTAATAAGGAACAATTAATGAGCCCTTTTGGTATTTTAGCTTTGCTTGCATTGTTGATTGTGTTCATGACTCATTCAACTGTGTTTTTACAGGAAGGGGTGGTTTTTGTGCTGTCAGGCTTTGTCAATCCAGAACGCGGCATGCTGAGGTCGAAAGCCATGGAAATGGGAGCAGAGTATCAGCCTGACTGGAACTCTCATTGCACTCTTTTGGTTTGTGCATTTCCAAATACCCCTAAGTTTAGACAAGTTGAAGCAGATTGTGGAACCATTGTGTCAAAGGTTTTCTTTCTTTTTTTCCTTGTTTACATGGAAATGATTTCTATATGCATTCTTCAACGAAATGCTTATCTTTTGGAAGGTTTGAATTGGAATTAGGAATCTCTATATTTAATTATATGTTATGCTACGTGCAATTCAGTGTTAGTTGTTATACTATCATTAATCATTAATTGGTAGGGGTGGTTAGAGCTTAAGTGAGGCATACTGATTTTTCCCCCTGGTTGAAGCAAAATAGGGATTTTTTCCATGGTTGCCACTCGAGTACTTGACCCTCGGTCCTCGGACATAGTTTTTTGTTTTTTTTTTTGCTAAAGGAAAGGATACTACTCAAAAGAGTTCCTTGATTAATTCCTAGTACCATGTTTGACTCCACTACAATGTTTGAGAATTGTAGGCCTTTCTTTGTAGTGCCTGCATGAATGGGATTTTTATGTAATGTGCTAATTGATGCATTTTGCTAAGGAGAATTCAGACCATGCCTTTTTGACTAGTCTTGGTAGTGTTATTTGTCACATATTAATGGATATCAAACTTTAGCACTTTTTGTGTTGGCTTGGTAGGGAAATTCTAGTTATGCTATGCAGATCCTTAGTTGTATCATTTTCTAGTTATTTTTTTGGATGGTAGTCTACCCTATTGTAACACGATGTATCATTTCTTTTCATCTTTTTGGGTGTTAGGATTGGATAGTAGAGTGTTACACCCAGAGGAAGCTGGTTGAAATTGAAAGTTACCTCATGCATGCTGGGAAACCATGGCGTAAAGGAGATAAAACACATGAAGTCAGTGAAGGTGATATATTTGTGTGCTACTAGCCAATAGAACCTAAAGTTTGAGCTTTTGCTGTCATCTAAGGATTGCAATACTCATTGCCACTTGCACCTTGTTTACATTTTCTCACATGAAATTTGAGCTTTACCAAAGCCAATCAAGATTGTGTGGTTCTGGTTACTAGCATCTTAGACCTTACATTTCAAATTCTCTTCTTCACTCATTTTTTGTTTCTTCAAAAAAAGTTAAAAGAAAATAAAAATGATATACTTTGGGAATAAAATTACAATTTCACAAGAGTGCCACAATAATCTATTGACTATTTAATTCTAGTCTTTTAAATTTACTCAAGTATTTAAGAGTTATACATGCTTGATACAATGTACTGCATATTTAAGCTAAATTATTTGTGAAAATACCCAAAACACATTTTTTTTTGTTTTTAAAAATCCTTCTTTACATTCATTTTCTTCATTAGAAATATATATATGGATAAGTGCTACAGTGTAATGGTGAAGCTGGTAACCCATGTATGATGTATGTTGGTTATATCAGATGTTCTTATATGGTGGTTCTTGCTTAGTGCTTACCTCCTACCACCACTCCTACACAATTTTATCCCTCCAATTTCACAGCTAATCAGTCCTTGTTGTGAATTCAATGCGTGAGTGCAGATAAAAAATCATCTGTACCCAAAAAATCACCAAAGCATGCTGAAAGAGAATTGCCTTCAAAGCCAACGGCCTCCATAAAAGCAAAGGTGAAAGCTTACTCCAAATGTTTTATTAGTTATTATGCTTGGTTTGAGGGTGACGGGTCTGAATAACATTTATTTTATCTGCTGCATATTCCAGGTCAAAGACACTAATGTTGCTAGGAAATGCTTCGTGCCTTCTGAAGTGAAGAAGTGGGCCATTGATGATTTGAATAAAACAATTCAGTGGCTGGAAAGTCAAGAAGAAAAGGTATGATCTTCCATTTCGCATGTAAAATACTTTTTTTGTTTATTCTAGAGTTCATGGTTTTTTTTAGCATTCAGAACTTGCATAGAATCAAGAATAGACGGCACAAAAGAAGTTTGCATTGGAGCCAAATTCATTTGTTTGTAAAGCTATATCTATTTCACTGCTCACCCGCTCATAATTGTAAATGCTTGAAAGCTGTAGCTATCTGTTGTTCCCATTTAATTATGCTTAAGGTCAATAACTATATCCTATTCTTCATTAATCTAAATTCCATGTTTACCATTTCAGCCTGATCCAAGTGAGATAACGAAAATAGCAGCAGAGGGGATTCTAACTTGTTTGCAAGATGCAATATCTTCTCTCGAGGAAAAGCAGGTATTGTACTCATATAAAACTGTTGTCGCTCTTATTAGTTAGCAAGCAACTTCACCGGTATTTTCTTTCCATTGGAGACTCTAGTATAAGTAAATTCTCCCCTGCATATAGATTTTAATTTTTTATGCAGTCCTTTCTTTAAATTCTTTTTCAGAATTAGAGCAGATTTATGTTATTATTCAATTTCCTTAGAGGGTACACTTTTTTTTTACAATAATTTAAGTAAGGCAAGGCTCACAAACCATGAAACACGGACACTTTAAAATAGTTGCCGTGTCTGTGTCGAACATGTATCCATATCGAGCACTTTGCGGGCACTTACTATATTCTACAACTTTTACATTTACTTTTTGTCTTCTACAACTTTTTGGTGTTCATCATGATTTGCCTCCCTTACTTGGGAGGATATGTGGTTAGTCAACCGGGAACATAACGAAACGTAAACATGCCAACTTTTTTCTCGTATGAACACCAATACCACTTGGTACTTTCTATTTCCTAATTGATTCTCGGTAACTGAATGACACACCTATATTAAAATTTCCTTAAAAGCTACGCGTAGTTTGCATGACACTTGTTGAATTGCTTCTCTAGTTTTGATATTCTTGCTTTTAGTTTCAATGCAGTGCGGTTATCTTAAGGATTATATATGATTTGAGTGATGATTGTGTTTGTCGTCTTAACGTTAACCAGGACATCCGGAAAGGAACTGAGGACTGGAACTTCTTGCCTCGTGTTGTTGATGAGCTTGCAAAGTTGGATTTGGAGGCCTCAATGTCAAAGGAAGATCTTCACAGAGAGGCACTGGATTGTAAACGTATTTATGAGGAAGAATTAAATAATTTAGATCATGAATGGAAAAAGAAATCAAAGATAAATGAAGAACAGACAAGCAAAACTGGAAAAACAAAAGCCATATCTTCTGGTCCAATTGAGTATGATAGTGATGACACTATTGAGATGACAGAACAGGAAATAGACCTTGCATATAAGACTTTGTCCTCTAAGATCAGTGAATTCTGATTGCACCTGTTTCTTTAGGGATCAAAAGCAATTATTTTGGTTTACCTAGATTTTGAACAGATTGTTCTACGGTAGTTGCAGCATCAAAGAATGAAAAGGCCACTCTTTTTGAAGTACTTTTTACTGCTTCAATGCATGTTACTTTTCTCAACCACTTCATTTTGTTATTACTTAATATTAAAAAGGGGCACCTGAATTTACTTTTATTTGTCATCATTTGTGTGTAAAATTATGATTAATCACTTTAGTAATCCCTGTGGTCATCATCTCTGAGTGTGGATGCAACATTACAGCGCCTCTACGAGAACGGTTTTGGTTGGCTGTTCTGAAACTGAGTAAAGCTAGTCAAGAATCCTAGGATAGGAAACACACAAAAGTTGTCAATGTGCATGGTAAACGGTCAACCACTCAATTATCTACGAGGATGGTGCATATATGATATCTGGTTAGGAAGCTTTAAAACTGATCCAATTTTATTTTATTTTTAATAAGAAAAAGTTACATCACATTTAAATGGTTTATCTATGGATAATATGCCATCATTTGATCTATGAAGTCAACTCCATCTAATTAATTGTTATTGCTGATGATGTTGTATAAGTAGTTGTTTGGGACTGGCCGACTGGGTCTCCTTTTTCTAAATCACAGGTTTGAAAATGGATGCAGATGTTTTTCTAACGGTCCATCTTTATCATTATCATTTATCAACCAAATGAAAGTACTAAAACGCAAATTGTAGACCTTTATTTAATTTTTCCAAATAATACAAGGGCATACAAAGTAATTTAACTTTTAATGTTATTATTTTGTTTTTATTAACAATTCTAAGGTCATAGTTATACATGTAACCTTGGTGGATGATGAAATAGCTCCAGATAATTGTGGCGTTTGGAAGAATTTATTTAAGTTCCTTTTGACTTATATGATGACATAAGTTCTTATGCAGTGTGTTTGACAGAGCTTATAAAAATAGCTTATGCCATCCCATAAGAAGTTTTTGACTTATTTTCATAAGTCACTGGGAGAAGTTTATGAAATTATCATAAGAGCTTATGCACTAAACACCCTTTCGGTGTTTTTCACTATTCGAATCCTCTCATGTCCTTTTCTTTCTTTTTCTTTCCTTAAGCGTTTATGGCATAAGCTCTCATATAATAAGATCTTATGTGATAAGCTCTTAATTAAGTTGTTTACCTAAACGCACCCAACGTGTAACTCCCGGAAGGCTTAGGCCTGTAAATGATGATAACCGAGTTTTTTTTTTTGGTAACGTAGTGGCCCAAGGGCTGTAAGGGGTCAGGGTCAGGTTAACTCAAACTTTCTTGAGTATTTTTTTTTGACAGCAAACTTTCTTGAGTATAGAATTAATAAAATTCATGTTTCATATAGCTTTCTTTGTTTTTTTTTGTTTTGTTTTAACACAGTTTCATTCATATAGCTTTGTTAAAGGCTAAAAAAAATCAACAACCCATATTGAAGTTGATTATCCAAATAATTTTATTTGTTGGCTTATTCAACAAATAACATATTATTATGTTTTTGGTATATTATTATAGTAAATAAAATATTAATAACTCTTTTTTTATCAAGAAAAATATTAATAACTCTTTTGACCACAAAAAATAATATTAATAACTCAGATTTTGGTTTTTAATTTTTGATTTATGTTCGGGTATTATTAATTAATTTTTAATTTTTCAGATATAACTTAAGTAATAATAATTACTCACCAACAAGATCCTTACATCAACAATGGGATTCGAACTCACGATATCAAATGGACTAACTATCATTTGCGTAACTTCAGTAATTTTACTACTCAAGTCAAGTCAACAGTAAACAAATAAACAAATAATACTAATTTAATAAGTTAATAATATAATATAATATTATTTTAAAAGCAAAAACAAATACCTTGTAACTGAGTTTGCTTGGTTCTTACTGTGAGGTGTAGGGTTGTCGTTCTGCATTTGCAGTTTGCAGTTTGCAGTTTGCAGTTGAGCTCATATAGACGCCGGTCATCCTCTCTTCTTCTTCTTCTTCTTCTTCTTCTCTCACTCATTCAACTCAACCCTTTTCAAATCCCAAACTCTCGTGTGTGTGTCTCTCTCTGTATCTATCTTCAACAGTAAGAAAGAATAATAAGCAATGGGTGCTTCTCTGCCCCCCAAGGAGGCCAACCTCTTCAAGCTTGTTGTCGTAAGCTTCTATTCTTCCTTCTATCTCAATTATTTTCGCATTCTCTATTCAATTTCGTGCTTCCTCCCTGGATCCCACTCTCTTCATCTTTAAACCCTAGTTTCTGTTAACGCTCTCAATCACCTCTAAACTTTAATTAATTAATTATTTGCTTTAATTTGTGAGGGAGCTCCGCCATTGAATTTCATGCGGTTAGGGCGGGTTTAAAATTTCAGTACTCTAGAGCTTTGAGTTGACTTCTCAGCATGATTGTGGAAATAACAATTAGTATTTGGACTGAATAAATTGATTTGAATATGTGCCCATTGTTCTTGTTCCTAAATACTTGTTCCAATTGAAGGAATGGATTTGCTTTCTGGAGATGTATAGCTTCGTTATTTTATGTAACTTTCAGATTTTCCATGTGGATAATCCCTTCTATTAGCCATGGTTTTGGTTTTTTTTTTTTTAACGTGAAAAAGCAAATGTATACTTACAACCTTATGTAGTTAAATTTTAATCATCTTGGTAATTGGGAAATATTTATGAGTAAATGAAGCAATCTTTTGGTGCCGGGGGTTACTATTATGTGGAGCTTAATTTTCCTTGTTTGTGTTGCTGCAGAAATCCTATGAAACCAAACAATACAAAAAGGGCCTCAAAGCAGCTGATGCCATTTTGAAAAAGTTTCCAGACCATGGAGGTATACTTTTTGATTCTTGCTTTTCCTTCCTCGTCAGAGAAATATTTTATTTCCTTAGTTGTTTAAGTGAGTAGCACAACAAAATGCTTCGTTAATTTTTTGCTTACACAAGTTCTTCTCTTTCTCTCTCTTAATTATTTGGTTTCTTTCGTCATTTTTCTTATCCACGTATCTGTTCCCCCTTCTGGTTGATAGAGACTTTATCAATGAAGGGTTTGACTCTAAACTGCATGGATCGTAAGTCTGAAGCATATGAACTTGTTCGCCAAGGGCTAAAGGTCCGCATGTTGTCTTTGATTCTAGACCATTTATCAATCTTCAGATCATTTTGTTTGTCCGATGATCCAACCTTAGTTTTTGTTCTGGTGCAGAATGACCTTAAAAGTCATGTTTGCTGGCATGTTTTTGGTCTCCTTTATCGGTCAGACAGAGAATATAGGGAAGCAATCAAGTGCTACCGAAATGCACTGAAAATAGATCCTGACAATATTGAAATCTTACGCGACCTATCACTCTTACAGGTATCATCTCAATTCCTTTTGCTTCTATTTGCTTTATTATAGCAGATGTAGGCCTACAAAGTTTGTACTTTGTAATAAACTTTCCTCCATATTTCAATTTCTTTTGCTTATATTTGCTTTATCACCTCTATCTGCTTAAACTTGGGTGTTATTTTTATTATATTGGCATCATCTGTGGCATTTCCTGAACGTAAACAAGTTGGTTCATGTTGGTATTTGTTATGGAGGAAAGTTTTTTATGAACTGTGTCCTCAACTTACCATAGTAATGGTGCTTCCTTTTATGATAGTGTAATTTCCTATCTAAGTTCATTCATGACTCTTGGTGAAGTACTGAAGTTTATAGGTACCTAAGCCAGCTACTGCCTTTCTGTTGTCTTTTCAAATTCAGGATAAAGCTCTTATGCAGTATCTCTAGAATTATTTGTGTCATTGAACTTATGTTGGGCTAACAATAAAGGTTGAAGAAAAATTTCTCTCCACTCTATTCAATGCATAATGAAAGCCCACATCATGGGTGGGTACCTTGACCATGTACTGGTGCAAACAAATGTTTTGCAGTGATATTGGACTGTGTTTTCATAGTACACATTCACAGTGTGAATTCTTCTATAATGTATTTGGTTTTACTCATATGGTGATTTTACTTCTCACTGACAGGCTCAAATGCGAGATTTAACTGACTTTGTCGAGACACGACAACAACTTCTGACTCTCAAGTCAAATCATCGCATGAACTGGATTGGCTTTGCTGTTGCACATCATTTGAACTCTAAGTATGTTTTTGGTTTATAACAAATTAAATGGTTTTTCCTGTTGATGACAGCTTGCTCTTCCTTTATACGATATACTACCTGAGCTTAGGACTATCTTCTTTTGTTTGCCTATGTTTCTGCTGTTTAATTTGTTGATATTTTTCAGATAATATAACCTGCTGCTATGTGGTTCTTTGCAAGATTTTTTTTGGGTAACATAGTAGGCCTTAAGGACCTGAGATAGCGGGAGGGGAGAGGATGTGGATCAACCCAAAACATCAAACACACCCTGATCCAATCCTTCCTTTATATCATACTTGGCTCCACAGATAAATTGTCTTGAACTCCAAACTTGTTTCAAAATTAATACGTGAACTTTGAAGCTTTTCATAAGTCATGAACATTAATTGTGGTATTCTCATATTTATTATTTTTCATTTTTGTAATGTGTGTTGTTGGAATGAAATTATGAAAGTGACTATTTTCAAGTATCAAAAACTGGCATCTAATATGTATTATACGGATGTAAAGTTGTGAATCAAATTGTGAATCGGAAGGTCAATTTTCCAATTTAGAATCACAAGGTTCATGTCACTATCAAAAAATAGCATAAAATGCACCTTCTGATGTATGATTCAATCATTTAAAAGTGAAATTTCAACATTGAAGACCAAATAACTCATCATGTACCCAAAACCTATAATTTTAAACTCTAAAATAAATTAAGATTCAAGTTGTATAGTCAAATAACTACAATTTCAAGAAAAAAAATCACGATCATTTAGAGCCTTTTTTTTTGGCCTTTCTCCTCCATTTTTTTGTAGAAACATTGCCAAATAGGGGTAAATAAATAAGCCTTTTTCTGTTGGGGGATGACTGTAGGTTCTAGGATCTGACCCGGTAATGTCATGGGTGGAGATTTTGGATCCAGTGTTGTTTGAATTGCCCCAGAATCAAAATTCTGGTGTAAATCCCTGGATCATGCTAGGTTGGTAGGACCCTTGCTTTCCTGTTATTGATAGGTGTTGTTGAAATGGCATAATTTTGTTTCTTTGGTATTTTGTTGTACTGACCTTTTAAATTTGAAACAGTGCATCAAAGGCAGTTGAAATTCTTGAAGCATATGAAGGGACGTTAGAAGATGATTTTCCTCCAGAAAATGAATGGTGTGAGCACGAGGAAATGCTTTTATATAAGGTTTTTCCTCTGGCAAGCAATTACCGCTGTTTCATATTTAATGCATAATGCCTCTTCACATTTTTTTTGTTTGATGTAACTTATGCCTTGATTAGCTTTTGCTATAACACATAATAAGATTTCGAATTGGTTTTTAGTTACCATTTGTTGTGTGAGTCTTTGCAAATGCTGTTGATAGCCTCTATTCATTATGGTCAATGCTTTGGATAATATCTGTAATTAAATGTTTTGGATATTATCTGGTCTAGTTTAATTGTAGCTTGTTGATGTGTCAAAAAAAAAAAATTGTAGTTTGTTGATTGTGAATATTTGTGCTGTCACTTCTACATGTGCATTTTCAGGAATATGAAGTCCTTCTTATAGTTCAAATGCTTGTATTAATTTTATGCTGATATGGTGATTTTCTGCATCAAACATTTATATCCAGATCTCTTTGTTAGAGGAATGCGGATTTCTTGAGAGAGCTCTTGAGGAGTTGCACAAAAAAGAATTAAAAATTGTATGTATGTTTATTTACCGAGGTAATTTGATAATCTAATGCATGAGAAGCATGATATCATAACTTGTTCCTAATAATGTCTTTTTAGGTTGATAAGCTTGAATATAAAGAACTAGAGGTTTCACTCTTGGTGAAGCTTGGTCGCTTAGAAGAAGGCGAGAAATTGTACCGAGCATTACTTTCCATGAATCCTGACAATTATAGGTGATCTCTCTGGCAACCTAAATTTTAGGTTTGGCTGTTTCAATTGCGAAGTCTCTTTAGATGTCCTTCTTTATGTGCTTCCACTATTATTCTTTCCCTTTTCCACAATGGTTTCTTTTGCATCGATCTAGTTTCTATATAAAGTAGTTCTTGTATAGAGTTTCTGTTTAACTAATTTATTATGTTTCATGTGGTAAGATCAGATGTTTGATTGCCTAAATTTTCTCATAATAGTGTTTTACATGATCATTAGTTCATTACTGTTGTTTATATCCCCGTTCTGATCAACATGTAGCTTATATATATATATATATATATATATTTTTTTTTTTCCCCGTTATTTGTCATAACTTTTTATCTTGGTTTGTCATGTTTACCTAATATCTCATACGTGAAAGGTGGGTTTTGCTCTGAAGTTAGATTTGGATAAACTTATCGTGTCCTAATTTGTTCGAGAAGTTATCTTTGTAATTTGCCACCAGCACAAAAGGATATAGGATGATGGTTCAGATGCCTTAATCTTTGTTGTTTCATTTAGTTCATTCTGGTTGATAAACTTTTTAGGTTGTATCTGATTTTGTCTAAGATATTGCTGACTTGTGGAAGCTAGAGAAAATTTTCATGTTTCATTATTGTTATGATACCACCACCAAAATATTTTAGGTTATAGGCTGTTTAGTTCAAATTATGCGTTATAGTTATTTAATAACTCCCTTTTGAGGTAGCCTGCTGGTATATTTTATGATGTCTTTAACCTCACTAATGTGTGGAAACTAAGAGTCCATGCTTCATGCTAATGATCAGATATTATGAAGGTCTCCAAAAATGTGTTGGATTATATTCAGAAAATGGCCATTTTTCTTCTGATGAAATAGATCAGTTAGATGCCTTGTACAAAACACTTGGGGAGGAATTTAAGTGGTCTTCTGCTGTTAAGGTAGGTAGTAAATTCTTGTGGCTATATATACTTTTACTTTTATAGCTTGCCTCATGTTCATGTTTCACAATTATCACTTAATTATTATTTAATCGTATTATCTGTATAAAAGAAGATCCACCCGTCCCCACCCCCATAGAGGCAGGAATTTTGTTGTTTCTTGTTGAATGGAAAATGCAGGTAAACTGGGATGGTATATCATTAGTGTTAATTTTTGTTTTCTTCCCTTTTATAGCCATGATATATAACTCCCCTGGTTTTGATGGGGGAAAGCTCTTCATAGATCAGTGTGAGTGCATCTTCCACTGATCCACAATACTACATTATGGATTGATTTTTGGCATTCCTTTTATGAAAAAAACTTGGCATTCTGCAGATATTTTTCTCTTTTTAACATGAGTAGTACCATTTGAGCGCTTAATATTTAAAAATGAAATTCATCCTACATTTTTTTTCCAGAGAATACCACTAGATTTTCTACATGGTGACAGATTTAGAGAAGCAGCAGATAGTTATATTAGGCCTCTCCTGACTAAGGTATGCACAATTACTTTTTGGCGTCATATTCTGCCTAGTTTACTGGTTTCAAAATTAAATTGGAATTTCATTTTGTGTTGTTTTTAGGGAGTTCCATCTCTGTTCTCTGATCTTTCTTCTTTGTACAATCACCCTGGGAAGGTAAGTTTTATTGCTTACATTTCTGCTGCTTATATACTTTGGGATGTGTTATTAACTTATCATTGTATATTATGGTGGTAGAAAATACTATTTCTGTGGGTCTTGATTTTTTCACTTGTCCAGGCAGACATCTTGGAACAACTTATTCTGGAGTTAGAGAATTCAATTAGGACAACTGGTCAATACCCTGGGAGGTAAGATATGCTGGTTAACATGTGTTTTGTAGCTCAAGAATTGTGATTAAGATTTTTGTACAAATGTCAGTTTGGAAATTTTTCTTTTAAACTTTTTTCTGAGATCAAAATTTGTGCTTATGTTAATATATTATGTGAAACTTCTTTTTTTGATTTCATTATCCCCTCACTGAAATTTAGAATGCTAGGAAGTTATGCAAAGTCAATAGAGCTTTTCAGAAGGAGGTTTTACTGATTTTTGCATTAATAATATATATACTCATCTCTTGGTTGGATTTCCTGACTATTGTGATGCCTCAGTATTGTTTCGGCACCATTGAATCTCCTGCCTTTTTTATTTTCTTCATTCCCCATTATGTGTCTCTCTAATATCCCCTTCCTGACCTCCTCACTGGTGATTGAAATAATTCTATATGGATTATGGAAATGAAAGACTAAAGAGACCGTCTAATGGTGGGGTCTAATTTGTTGGGGGAGGGGGAACATGAGGGTCTTGGGCTTGACAAATTAAGATGCAGGGCAAGTTACATTGCTTGCCGAGTAGCTTTTTAAAAAAATGACATGATATTGCCAACAAGAATCATGCATGTTTGACTACTGCAAAACTGAAAAAGCGGATTCACATGTTGTCAAGAATGTCCCTTCCCATAAATGTTCTTTCTTACAAATCTCTGTTATCGTCTTATGAAAAATAGCTAACATTTTGGCCCATCTTATAACATTTTATAAAAGAAGAAAATATTATTGGGAAAAAAAAAAGAATGTACGTCTCTGGGTAGGATAAGTCAATTTGGCTAAGAATTTTTGAAAAGTAGCCATAAGCACAGTACTATTGTATTACAATTCAATGGTAAAGAGCCTTATAGTTTACATTGAAGTTTTAATGCTTTGGAGCTCTTATCTTATACTTGATAAATCAACTATTGTCTATCTATCATGTATACAGGGTTGAAAAGGAGCCCCCTTCAACTCTCATGTGGACTTTGTTCTTGTTGGCTCAGGTTGGTGGCTATTTGTTTGGATGATTTTTAGATGCATTGTTTATGGGTTCCTCCATTTTTCTTTCTTTCTTTCTTTTCGCTTAGTGAATTTGTATTGGTGCAGCATTATGACAGACGGGGCCAATATGAAATTGCTCTTTCTAAAATCAATGAGGCTATAGAACACACACCTGCCGTCATTGATCTATATTCTGTCAAGGTTTGCTTATACTTCTAGCTAGTTTTCTGCTTGTTTCATGATTATTTCATTTCTATGTGGTCCTTCTGTCATGTGAAAAAACTTAGTATTCTAGTTACCAGAATATAACTACCAATTAAGTGACACTGTGTCTTGCCTAATTAACTTTGGAAAGTGCTATTAACATTAATAATTCAGAGACCCACACTAAGACATGTAATTCACCAGTTACTGTGAAATATCGAATTTCATGGGTCTAGTGACATAAGCTGGTAAGCACTTGCTACGTTCAGTTTGGTGTGTATTTGTTTGCATTTGCAAAACCTTTGGGCCAAACAGCATTTTCAATTAACTATTGGCCTTCTTGCAGTTTAGAACATGTCACGTTAACCTATCTATTTCTTGTAAATGCTTGACTCAACTGCTATATATGAAGCAGTATATCAAAAGTTCAAGTGCTGGATATTTATTTCTTTCAGTAAGAATACGAAGATAAGACAATATAAAATAACATTTTATATGTATGACACAATAAATCAATTTCTAGATATTCAAAATGAAGATGACATCATAAAACATGTTAATTTTATTTTTCTATTTAAAAATTACTATTTCTAATATCATAAAATCAACCCAATTGCTATGCAATGGAGGCCCGAAGAGTGTATTCCAGAGGTTACATGTACTTTTTTTTAAAGATTTAAGTGTTTGGAGGGGAGAATTTGTACTTTAAAAAGGGTTCAAAAAGTAGAAAAAGTTTATAAGTAACTGCTTTGCCATTTGAGAGGGAAATTTTTATTATTGAGATAAGTGAGGCAAGTCAAATGATTATGTGGCAAGTCATCCAAGTGTGTTTGAGACTGCAACTGAAGTGAATCAATGCAGACGTTGGGATTACTGGTGACCGACGGCCTGGCCCAACTGTCAATAGCATACAGAAAAGAAAGTTGAATGATTGTTGCATGTCTTTGAATAACAGAGTCGGATACTGAAGCATGCCGGTGATTTGGCTGCTGCTGCTGCGTTTGCAGATGAAGCTAGGTGTATGGATCTTGCTGATCGATATGTTAATAGTGAATGCGTTAAGCGCATGCTGCAGGCTGATCAGGTTTTTATCTATCTATATATTTAATTCACACTTGATGTTGTAATTTGTTAGCTTTCTCTTTTTCCTTTTCTGAATCTTATTTCTTTGTTAATTTCTGTGATATCCAGGTGGCTTTGGCAGAAAAAACTGCTGTATTGTTCACAAAAGATGGGGATCAACACAACAACCTCCATGACATGCAGTGCATGTGGTCTGTATCTAATGATGTGTAATATTCTTGTTAACAGTAAAGAAAGTAAAGAAAGAGAACCGAAAAACTTCTGTGTTTATTCTTTTCTTTGATCTGTGTAATTACATTGAGGTAGCTATGTATTTATACAATGTGCTGGACTGCATGCACATGGCAGTAACTGACTAACAGAATCAGTTACGCCTTTCTGCCTAGGGAGTGCTACAGTGTGCAACACTGCACCTCCATTCTATGTACTCTAACATACCCCCCGCAAGCTCAGGGTGGGACATCAAGCACCCTGAGCTTGTCCCTTAAGTACAAGAACCGTGTAGGAGATAGGGCCTTTGTGAGGAGATCAGCACATTGTTCTTCAGAGGGAATGTGCAGAATCTGCAGTTGCTTGCCAAGGACTCTCTCTCGGACAAAAAACAGGTCCAGCTCCATGTGTTTGGTGCGGGCATGGAGAATGGGATTATGTGTCAATGCCACCGTGCTCATGTTGTCACAGTAAATAATTGGAGTTGGGAGTGTGAGGTGCAACTCATGAAGGAGAGATTGCACCCAAATAACTTCAGTTGCTGTGGCAGCAAGGCTGCGGTACTCCGCTTCGGTACTTGAGCGAGCTACAACAGTTTGCTTCTTTGCCCACCAAGAGATTAAGTTGGGTCCAAGATAGATGCATGACCCTGATGTAGAGCGCCTGTCATCGGGGTCGGATGCCCAATCTGCATCCGAAAAACCTGTGAGAACCAGAGGATAGGCAGAGGAGGCTGGTTGAAGATGAAGTCCATGGGTCAAAGTACCCTTTAGGTAACGCAAAATGCGTTTCACAGCTGTCCAATGTGAGTCTAAAGGTTGTGCCATGAATTGGCAGACCTTATTGACAGAGTAAGATATCTCGAGGCCTCGTGATGGTGGCATATTGAAGAGCCCCCCAGGCAGGACCTGTACAGGGAAGCATCTGAGAAGTAGTCTGCACCTTCTTTGGACAGTTTGCAGCCACCAACCATGGGGGAAGAGATGGGTTTTGCATCAACCATTTTGGCTCTATTAAGAAGGTCTCTCAAGTACTTTGTTTGTGTGAGAAGAAGAGAACCATTCTGCATCCTTTTGACTTGAATTCCAAGAAAGTAATCAAGGTCACCCAGCTGCTTCAATGCAAAGTTAGAGTGCAGCTGAGTGATAACATGCTGAATAAGAGAAGGAGAGTTGCCTGTGATGATGATATCATCCACGTAGATGAGCATGTATAAGATGTGAGATGCTTTGCGGTAGATGAATAATGAGGGGTCACATTTGCTGCCCATGAATCCAAGGGTTAGGAGAGCACCTTTTAATTTGTCAAACCACGCCCGCGGGGCTTGTTTGAGGCCATAGAGGGCCTTGTGCAGCCTGCATACTAAACCAGAATGTTGAGAGAGAAAGCCCGGGGGTTGATCCATGTATACCTCTTCTTCCAAGTCCCCATTCAAAAAGGCATTATTCACGTCCAATTGTTGAATGGACCAGCTATTTGTAAGAGCAAGTGTAAGGATGATTCTAATAGTAGTAGGCTTCACAACAGGAGAGAAAGTTTCAGTATAATCAAACCCAGGTTGTTGATGAAACCCTTTGGCAACAAGGCGGGCTTTGTACTTGTTGATAGAACCATCCGGATTTTCTTTTATACGAAACACCCATTTGCAACCAATGGCTTGCCGGTGAGGTGGAAGAGGGACTAATGACCAAGTACCATTCAATATCAGTGCATCATATTCAGCTTTCATAGCCGAGAACCAGTTTGGATCAGCAATGGCAGATTTTACATTGGTAGGTTCAGAATGTGTAAGAAGGCCAGTGGGTTGAAGTCTGGGTTTCACAATGCCATTCTTGGCTCTAGTGGTCATGGGATGCGTGTTTATGGGACCAGCAGCTGATGTAGAGGTTGGGAAGGGAAGTATGGTGCTGGGAATGGGTAATGGTGGGGAAGGAGAGTTCGGATTGGGAGTGGCAGAAGCAGATGGTGTAGAGAGGCTGTGGTTGGGTGATGGAACAGGTTGGATTGGTGAGGGAATGGTGATGTTAGGTGCTGGTATGGGATGGGTTGGTGGGGGAATTAGAGGAATAGAAGGCAAGGGAAGGGCAGATGGTGTGGGAGGGGAAGGTTTAGGTTCAAAGAGTTCTTGGTATGGGAATCTTAGCTCATTAAAAATCACATCCTTGGAGATAAAGATTCGACCCGATGGGGAGAGACACTTGTAGCCTTTGTGAGAATTGGAATACCCTAAAAAGATACACTCGTGAGACCTAAACTCAAGTTTGTGTCTATTGTAAGGTCTAAGTAGAGGGAAACATGCACAACCAAAGACCTTAAGAAAACTATAGTCTGGACTTTGTGAGAAGAGTTTGGTGTGAGGAATTTCTTTTTGTAAAGAAGCTGTTGGAAGCCTGTTTATGAGATAAACGGCTGTTTGGAAAGCATGATCCCAATATTTTAAGGGAATAGACGCATGAGCAAGAAGAGTAAGACCTAACTCGACAATGTGTCGATGCTTGCGCTCCACAACACCATTTTGGTGATGTGTATGAGGACAAATGACTCGATGTTGAATTCCAAATTCCTGCAGGACTTTGGAAAATGCACGAAACTCACCACCCCAATCAGTTTGGATGGCTTTGATTTTGGTATTAAATTGAAGCTCAGCCATATTTTTAAAGTTAAGGAAGGTTGAAAGAGCTTCTGATTTTGTTTTTAAGAGGAAAAGCCATGTAAATCTGGTATGTGCATCAATAAAGGAAATATAGTAGTGGAAACCAGTAGAAGACAGTATTGGGGCAGGACCCCACAAATCAATATAGATGAGTTCAAAAAGATTGTGATATATAGTGTTTGAAGAGGAAGATGGGAGGCGGTGAGCCTTTCCAAGACAGCAAGAAGAGCAGAAATCAGAATTCACTTTATTATCAATTGGAATATTACAATTTTGTAAGACAAGTTTGAGTGTATCTTTGCCTGGGTGGCCTAAACGTAGGTGCCAAGTGTTAAGTGGTACATGTGTTGTATTTACAGTGGGAAGATAAGGAGTATTACATGAAGAAAAGACTACATTATTCAAAGACAAAGCACTAGAAGGTAGACTCTTCTGAGGAAGAAGATGAAGATCAGTGAACTTGTATAGTCCATCCGTTCCAACATCTCCTCGAAGTAGGACTTCATGGGAACCCTGAGATTTGACAAAACACACATCAGAGTGGAATTCAAAGAAAACATTGTTGTCTTTTGCAAATTTGCTTACACTAACTAAGTTTTTAGTTATGTGTGGGACATGTAAAAGATTTTTAAAGATTAAACTGATGTTGGAATTAAAGGGAGAGTGAAAAGATGATGAGCCAGAGGAGGAGATGGGTAAACCTTGACCGTTACCAACAAGAATGTGATCTGAGCCTTCGTAGGGAACAGGCTGTTGGATGTTTTGCATATGAGGTGTGACATGGTGAGAAGCACCCGAATCAGGGTACCATTGATTTGAGAAAGAATTGGTGTTGGAGGCAGTTAGGAACGCCTGAGGAGAGGCCGAGGGTTGAGGGAAATTTGGTTGTTGCTGCCAAGATGGGTGATTCTGCCAGGGTGGGTTGTGCTGTTGAGATGGTTGCTGATACTGGTTGGGGTTGAGGTTTTGTTGAGGTTGTGTGAACTGCTGATCAAACCTGTGCCAACAAGTAAACGCGTCATGACCAAATTTTCTGCACAACTGACATTGAACGGAGCTTCGACCCCCACGCCCCCTTCCACGACCACCGCGCCCTCGGCCACGGCCACTACGACCACCGCGATAGTATTGCGATGAAGAGGCGGAGTACTGCCGTTGATCCTGAGCAAGATTCGCTTGCATTGGAGGGTCTGTGGTAGCGGCTGCCACATTCGCAACGTTTACTGTGACAACGTCTCGAGAGGCACCCTTCTTGTAACGATCGAGACGCACTTCCTGAGCAAGGAGCAACGCCTCCAACTCATCGAGATCAGGGGAATCGTAGCAACGAGTACTTACCAGGTTGATTAACGAGTCATACTCCTCGGGTAGCCCTTCCAAGATGACGTCCAATTGTTCTTGAAGTGACACAGAATCCCCAATTGAGTATAGCGCATCAACGAGTGCTTTCACACGAAGCACAAATTCAGAAATTGAACGGTCGTCCTTCTTGGTGTTGCGAAGCTCTGTTCTGAGCATTCTTGCTCGAGCACGGGTCTTCGATTGGAAATGATTGTGCAACTTTTCCCAGAGCTGCCAAGAATGGACGCAACCAATCAGGCGAGTAAGGATCGGCGCTGTTACAGAGGATTGGAGCCATGACAGAAGCAGAGAATCTTGAAGTTCCCAACGAGTGTAGTCAGGATTTAGGGTTCCGACGCGTCTGTCTTCTTCCGAGAGATACTGAATCGGAATTTCAGGAGACACTAGGAAACGATGAAGTTGGTGCGCTTTGATTAGAGGCTCGATCTGCTGCTTCCACAAGAGGAAGTTGTCTTCGGTGAGTTTCTCTGAGATCGATAAGGAGAACGCAGGGGAAGGAAAGGAAGAGATCGGCACCGGAGGAGGAGTCGGCGACGGCGGTGGTGGAGGGGGAGGAGGAGGAGAATCGGTGGAAGCCATTGAAGCTTCTTCACCTAGCTCTGTGATACCATGTTAACAGTAAAGAAAGTAAAGAAAGAGAACCGAAAAACTTCTGTGTTTATTCTTTTCTTTGATCTATGTAATTACATTGAGGTAGCTATGTATTTATACAATGTGCTGGACTGCATGCACATGGCAGTAACTGACTAACAGAATCAGTTACGCCTTTCTGCCTAGGGAGTGCTACAGTGTGCAACACTGCACCTCCATTCTATGTACTCTAACAATTCTGTACTATCCTAGCTATATTGTGGTTTGATTTTGTAACGTTTTGTAACATCTATCTTCATAAGGTATGAGCTTGCCTCTGCTGAAAGCTATTACCGCCAAGGCGATCTTGGTCTAGCTCTCAAGAATTTTTTTAGCAGTGGAGAAGCATTATGCAGATATTACTGAAGATCAATTTGATTTTCATTCATACTGCTTAAGGAAAATGACATTGCGTACATATGTGAAAATGCTTAAATTTCAAGACCGATTGCACTCACATGCATATTTTCATAAAGCAGCTACTGGTGCTATCAGGTGAGTATATGTTGTCTTTAATTGATGTACCACATGAGTTGTTATGCTAGTTAGTGTTATCCAGTGCTTTGTTTACGTGGTTCTGCTTGTGCATGGAAGTTCATAGCTCGTTTTCTTAAGTTCAAAGCCTATTTGTGATCTCATGCTTGTAATGTTTTGAGCTGCAGATGTTATATAAAACTGCATGATTCTCCTCCAAAGTCCACGGCTGAGGACGATAATGATGTGTCTAAGTTGCTTCCTTCTCAGAAAAAGAAAATGAGGCAAAAACAGAGAAAGGCAGAAGCAAGAGCTAAGAAAGTAGTAATAATTTCTATATCTTCCGTGGAACTTCTTGCTGGAAAAGTATTCATTCTATTATTCATTCTATTGTTTTGTTTTCTTTATAGGAGGCAGAAGAAAAAAATGAAGAATCTGGCGCCAGTGGAGTATCAAAGTCTGGGAACGGCATGCAAAACCTGTTGATCCTGATCCACAGGGGGAAAAGTTGTTGCAGGTTAAATTTCATCAAACATAATAATTTTAACATTGAAATGTTTCAGCAATACACCGTTTTAATCATTTGCGGTAATTATTCTTGTCAGAATATATTAAAAATATCTCATCATTATCTCATAATTATTCTTGTCTTAAAGTATCCTAGATAATCTCTTTGGAATATTTATTTATATTCCCTTATTTGTTCATTATTTAATTAGGACTAAGAGTCTACTGTTAGTATAAATAAGAATCAATCTCATACATCAATCATAAATCGAAATAAGAAGGATTTAACTATAAATGGTTTGTCTATAGACATGATTTAAGATAGGGCATTATGGGATCATTTGATCCATGTAGCTGACCCTACCTAGTGGGAAAAGGCTAGGTCGTTGTTGTATTTTCTCTTTTCCTCCTTTCCTAGCTCAAACCCTCCAATTTAACAATTCTGATAAACTATGCTTATCCTAATATTTAAGACTCATTTTCCTTTTCATTGTGCGATTTTCTCCTGCTTAGGTTGAAGATCCATTGTTGGAAGCCACAAAATACTTGAAGTTGCTGCAGAAGAATTCACCTGATTCATTGGAGACGCACTTACTCGCTTTTGAATTATATATGAGAAAACAGAAGATTTTACTTGCCTTCCAGGTATTAATATGTTAAATGAGGAGCCCAGAAACTTCTTTTACCCAGCATGTTATTCATGGCTAAGTAATTTGTAAGGCTAGTAAATGACTTGGGTTAACAGTGTAAGCTGTCTTCCCTTGCATTTTAAGCACAGTACAAGAGTTTAGGGCCCCCACTGTGTTGTGACTTTATGCTGATTCTGGCTGCTTATTTAAAAATTTATTTATTATCTAATATTTATTAATCATTTTACATTTCTTAAGTTTATATTTCACTTTATCATTTTAGAATATGATGCCAGACCAGAAAATGTGTTTTGTTCTCTATCTTGACTTGTAGGCTGTAAAGCAGTTACTGAGGTTGGATGCTGAACACCCAGATTGTCATCGTTGCTTGGTATGGTATTTCTTCTGTAGAACAAATCAACTTCATGTTAATGGCATTTGAAAGTCTAGGTTTTCTATGTTTATCATTATCAAAACAATACATAATAGTGTCTGATGCTCTGCTGTTACAAGTCATATTTTAAATTGTTTATATTTAGCATGTTACAAA
Source organism: Sophora flavescens (assembly GCA_030762895.1). Taxonomy (NCBI): domain Eukaryota; kingdom Viridiplantae; phylum Streptophyta; class Magnoliopsida; order Fabales; family Fabaceae; genus Sophora; species Sophora flavescens. Next base: position 184,190,500 of record CM061066.1, read on the forward strand.
TTAGGTAATCAAATGGAAACTATTCATTTCAATTTGTACCGTCTGCTCGCTGTCCCCCCCTCCTGTTTTTGTTTTGATAATTCTTGTAATTCCTTGCTTCCTGTGTGTAGCAAAAGCATTCTCTTTCTGTTGTCATTCATTTCCAAGTCCACATGTTGCAGATTAAATTCTTCCATAAAGTGGGATCCATGAATGCTCCCGTGACTGACAGTGAGAAACTCATTTGGAGTGTCTTAGAAGCTGAGCGCCAAACTCTTAGGTTCTATGGTGCAATTGTTTACTTTTTTTTCTACTATTGTCCTTTGTGGGGGCTGATGTGTTCAATTTTTTTTATCAATTTATTATTTATTTCTAACTTTCTCTGGTTATATTTATGTAGTCAGCTGCATGGGAAATCTCTATTTGAGGCAAATAACTCTTTCCTTGAAAAACATAAAGGTTATACACAGCATTATCATGAACATTTGTTGATGAAACATATATTTTAAGCTTTATTATAATGGTTTCTTATTTTGTTTCCCTATTGTTTGCAGATTCTTTGATGCATAGAGCTGCTTATGGAGAAACATTGTACATTTTGGATCCCAACAGAAGGTCTGAGGCTGTCCAGTTGATTGAAGGGTCAACAAATAATCTTGTGCCAAGGTAATGGCTATAGCCTAGGAAGCACCAATACCTTAAAATGGTTACTATATCGGTGTTCAATACGTATTATATCATATACTTTGTGGATACTTCATTCAGAATGTAGCATATCATAGCCAAGGTAATGCCTATATAGCCTAGGAACCTAGATAAATGATAATATTTGTTTTGTCTACATTGACTAAATTGCCTTGTGACATGGAGGTCTAAGGTTCAAATCCTGGAAACAGTCTTTCCTCTTGTGAGGGTAAGTTTAGGGTAAGTGCATACATCTACCTTCCCCCCAACCCCAGTAAGTGGGAGCCTTGTGCACTGGGTTGCCCTTTATCAGAAAAGGAGGGCGAGCCTTTGCGCAACGGTAAAGTTCCTGCCTTGTGACCTGGAGGTCATGGGTTCAAATCTTGGAAGCAACCCCTCTGCTTTCGGAGGTAAGGCTACATACATTTATCCTTCCCAGACCCACCAAGGGAGCGTCATACACTATGCCGCCCTTTTACTTTGACTAAAGCTGTCATATAAAACATTGATGTCATTATTTTAATTTAGTACTTGCATTTTTATGTTAATATTATATTAATTTTATATATTCAATCTTAACCGTATCATGTCCTATACTTTTTAAGGTTTTTTGTATTCACGTATCAGTGTCGTGTCCATGTCCAGTTTCTGTATATGTACTTGGCATCTCAAGCTCCATGCTATTAAGCACTGACAAAACACATCCTTGTTTGATACTCACATGCTTGTCATGCATGTCTATATGTGTTGGATTAGGAAAGTTTCATATTTCACAGCTCTAGGCTGGGTGAAAACCAGTCGTTCATGTTTCCTTCCGGCGGATGCTGAGAAGCTTTCTGGCGGCAACTAATTAGAATAAGGGTTGTTTTAGGTTTCTGTTTCCTTCTCCTTTTCCTTACCATTTTACCCTCTCTTTAACTCTTCAAATATCTATTTTGCCCTGACTCATCAAATATCGATTTTGCCCTCTCTATCTTTTCAAATGTCTTACCTTCATTTAAACTCAGTAAATTTCCATTTTACCCCTACTTTTACTGCCCTCTTCCAACCAGACCTTCTTCTTGGTCCTTCGTTCCTCTCTCACATTCTTCTGGCTCGTTGGTTCTTTCTGGTTCGTTCTTCTTTCGTGCACAAACCCACCTTCTTTGGAGTCGGACGCTATCCACCCCTTTCCTCAGAAGACATGAAATTGCGAGTAGGTGAGATAGTTTTGGGTCTTGGAGATGATGACAAATGTAAAGAGGAAGTTTTCCCCTAAATTGCTAAGGGGTTGTGCAATTGACAAACCCCTTACCTGTTTCTAATTTTATTATTTGAAAATTTCCTGATAATAAAAAAAAATAGATGGAAAAAGGAAAAATTTCCGTAGCAATAGGGAAACAAGTACTATAGATCAAATGAAACACAGACTATTAACAAATAACTATATTACAAAAATATTTTAAAAAATGATGAAATCAAATATTCAAATAAAAATGAAAAATGAAAAAGTATTGTGTGTATGTTGATATTTGTTGGAGTTTGCTGAATAATGGTAATAATGAATCATGCAATAATTTGTTCTGTTAGAAATGGAGCACTCGGATCGATCAGGGAATGGAAACTTGAAGACTGTATTGCTGTTCATAAACTTCTTGGAACAGTCCTTGTTGATCAGGATGCTGCTCTGAGTAAGTATAATTTGGATTTTCTGTTGCCTGATTAATTTTTTTCTCTGTTGGATGGCCCTAAAAAAGACAAGTTAATACAATTAATTTTTGTAGGAGATATTGGCTGTCAGTGGTGCTTGTGATTTCCAAGAATAATGTGTATCCGGGTTCATATTCTTTTTCACAAGTTTTCTCCTATTGGAGATTAACAAACTACTGAATACTGATTTCTCTAAGGAGAACAAGAATTTTTTTAAGGAAAAATTATAAACAAAAAATGTTAGCCAAAAGCATTATTTAATTATATTTAAGCTTTTGTCGTTCATCTGGGATTGGGTCAATGCCCTTCAAATTTTTAACGCAATCTTAATGTTTCTGTTTTGACCTAACATTAACCTAGGTTTCTTTTATTCTTCAAAGTGGAATCTTATATTTGTAATTTTCACAATTTTTAACTGAAATGCTTTTCCCACACACATATTTTCCATTCCCTTGCCTGTTATTGTTAACGTGGATCTTCTAAGGGTGCATCACAAGAACCTCTTTTGTCTTCAAAAATAGATTCTGTCATGAAAATCTTCTTTATTTGATGCTACGAATCGTGATTACTTCCATTTGGAATAGATAGGGAAAAAACTCCAATGAGATATCGTATGTCATGATCTATAAATTTGGAAATTGAAATTTTCTTGCAGGATGGAAAGTGCGTTGTGCAGAGTGTTTCCCCCACTCTACATACTTTGAGGGCAGCCACAGCTCTGCCGCCCCCAACTCAGCCCTGAATCAGATATGCAAGAACACTGAAAATGGGAGTTCCGACCATTTGGTGGGTGATCACAATGTGGAATCTGCCCCATCAAATGGGAAACTAGAAGCGTTTAAAGATCTCACCATCTGAAAATGCTGTACCCGCGTTAAAAGATTCGAGTTACCGAGTTTGAAGGCTGGTAAACCAAGCTTGAATCCAGCCTAAACAACTAGGTTGCAGTTCCCAGCAAGGGTCATACTGCACTTTGGTGCAGGTTATATCAAATTATGGACACTAGTCACGGTTATATTTTCCTTGCACTGAGTTCTCCCTCTCCAAACTGATTCCTTTTGCAAATGTGTATAATTTTACCTCAATTATGTTGAAGGGTTGGGTTTTTTTTTATTTGTTCACCCCTTTTTTTGAGATGTTAGACAGGAGGCTCCAAGGATTTGCAGCATCCTCAAGTTTACCATTTAGGTCGCAGGGAGAGCTGCATAAATTTTTACTTTCTGGTCCTGCATGCGGCCAGCATGTATACACCGAGAGCATGTTGCACTTCAATTTTGCTTTAGAATCTATACTAGTTTATGTGAAATTCCCAATGGTCAGTTCTAATGGTTGAGAAGACTAGAGAGTTATGATTAAACAAAATTTTACGAACAAGTGACAAAATGATATAGTTGTATTCAAATCAAAGATTGAGTATGTAAATGTTAGTTTATACAAAAAATCGTTTAAACTAAGTCAATAATATGGATTTCGTAGATTAAATTTTAAATATCCGAGTCCCAAGTAGAATATTTGCTTAATGTTTGTCATTTGCATTCATTGTCAACAAAAAACAAAGGATTTAATAGTCAGTGTTGAAGTTTTTTACAAATCAATTATAAATTTAGAGGCATTGTTACTGGTACATGAATTGATATATAATTGATTCACCGTGTAAAAAAAAATTATATTGATTCTGTATTAAAATTAAATAAAAAATTAAAATCATAAACACGTGGCTGTTGATGGGCCAATGGAGAAAAATCAGATGCAAATGGAGCACAGGAATACACATTGCGTGGCTTATGCCCACAATTACAGTATCCAATGAACTCGAAATAAACAATGGTGGGCCCTTGTCTGAAATCTCGGTTGTGTCAAACCACCCATATGGTAAGCGATGAAAGGCACAGGCCCATTTCAGGGTCCACTTATTTGTCGATCCCAAACGTCGCTTATTAAACGTACAACTTTTGGGAGCAAGGAAAGTGGATTTGGTTTCAACTTTCAAGCGTGTAACGTAACTCACTACTCTTGTTGGGCTCAAAATTCTGAAGTTCAAGTCGCTGTCTAATGAGGAATTCAGGTATTTACCCACATTCGTCTAAATTCAATTATTGATTTGTTTGTTACTTTTTTTTATATACAATTGTTTGTTACTTTATTGGTGTCGGTATACTTAGGATATTCATATTATCTTTTTGAAAAGAAAGGATAAAAATGTTATCATTTGTGAATCATAGAAGTGTAGTGCTTATAAGCGTTTATACTTTTTAAAGTAGTTTTAAAATCACTTTATCTAAATTTTGCAAGAAATTTTTTTACATTATTTTTTATTTGCGTCGTCATGCTTACTTTAGTTAGAAAAAGTAAAAGGAAATCAAGATGGATGAATACTCAGCGTACTATTATTATAGAATTCATCATTTGTATATTTTTTTTTGTAGTGCATTACTCATTAGGATTGATCATTGATTTCTTTGTTAACTATGATCATCAATTTTTTTGTTGTTAGGTTTTGACAATTAAAGCCTGACTGTAAATGGGCCTCCATATTGTGTGGCCCAATGGTGGACCTCATTGAGACCTGTAGCTATAATAATCAGTACAATGCGCATGCACTTGAACTTCTATAGTTTCAAGGTTCTATTTCAATCACAAATGCACAATTGCTCGTATTCTAGGAAAGGGAAAAAAAAAGAAGGAAAGCTGTCACAAAATAAAAGGTCTTTCAAGTGTGAAAAGAGTTGGAAAAAGCAAGAAACATGTTTACTTGTCGATGAAAATTAAAAGAGTATAAAGTAAAAAATAAATGCAAGAAAAAAAGAAGTAGAGGAAAAGCAACCAATTCATGAAATGGTCAGCTATGGTGTGCTATATATGTAAGTTCAGTTCTTAAATGGTTCGCCCCTGTATAAACCGATAATGATTATGTTTGTAATATTCTGTTTCCCACTTCTTTTTTATATATTTTTTTATAATCAATGATATTTTATTTATTATCATTTTCAAAGCAAAAATATTTTAATCAATGATTATAAAATAGGAGAAAAAAAGGGTGTAGAAAAAAAAGTGAGAATATTATTTGTTTTATGTTTTTCATGTTTTTTTATACCCCAGATATTTGGACACAAGGTCCAGACACCATATGGTTGACTTAATACGGTACTGTAGTGGGTTTATGTTTCAACTTCATGACTCACGTGTCTCACTTATATGGTTAATTAAGTGTAGATATCTGATTAATTTATTTTTTTATCTGGTTGATGGGTTATCCTGAAACTTAATATCAAGTCTTCCACAACCCATCAATTATTTGGTTAATCAAGTGCAGATATCTGGTTAATACATTTCATTATCTGGTTAATGGGTCATCCTGAAGCTTACAATCATTTTCTACAATCATATAATTATATGGTTAATCGCTTATCAAAAAAAAAAATTATATGGTTAATCATGTGTAAGTATTTAGTTAATTCAGTTCACTATATGGTTAATGTGTTACCTTGAAGCTAGATGACCGATTAACCATATAATGAACTGAATTAATCAAATATTTGTACGTGATTAACCAAATATTTACACATAATTGATCAATAACCACGTTTTTAAAAGAGATAAATATTTTTAAAAAAATCCGAAAATTATATTGTTCATACATTGTTCATGCAATAAAATTACAAAACTGTCCCACAATAAATATAATTATAAAACTGCCACAGGTGTCACCATATGTTGTCTAAAAGTTGTATACAAATATCAATTTTCTTTATACTCTGAAATTTTCATTGATACGCTCTTCTAGATAAAATGGTGTTTCAGCTTTCTCAACTCTCTTGCGTGCATGTCACTTTCAATTTCGTAATAATGAAGTCAAAGAAAAGAATCTCTGTGGCAGTAGTTTAATTTTATTAATTGCAACGAAAATTAAAACTAAAGCTTCTTATTTGAGACTCAATGCTGGTCTACCAACTTTTTTTCCGGTTTTGTAGAGTATCTTTATTGATAGGTGCAAGAGTAATTTTTTTAGATACGATTAGACATTTAAAGCGGATCCCTTATAATAATATTTCTTCCACATGCATCAACACGTATTGATGGTTTACCATATTTAGAAGACTCTGTTTGACAAGTCCAATAATCTAGTTTATAGCTTATTTGACAAACTTATAAACTTGTTTGATTGAAATAGAGATGTTTGATAAACAAGCTTATTTCATTAGCTTATAGCTTTTCTTCGTATGCTAATTTATTTAGCTTATGGCTCATAGCTTATAACTTATTGACTTTTTTCTCGGTTTTACCCCCTTCATTTAATGAAATTCTCACTTTATCATATCTATCATAAATATGTTCTTTTATGTCATTTTACATTTATAAGTTATTTCAACCGTTAATTTTACCTAACACTTCAAATTCAATCAACTATCAACTAAAAATTAGCTTATCAACTATCAGCTATTTTTGTCGAACAGAACCTTAGTCCTAAACACATAACCAAAGTTGAAATTATATATAATGGTGCAAGTCTTTCAGTCAACTACTTTGCTTCAAATCTTTTATGGGAGACCAATAGAATATATAATCTTTTAGTTTAGAAGCTAATCTTAATGAAAAAGAGTAAACAAAAAATAATTTCCCCAACATATTTCATTTGTCGTTAGGTTGTGGCCAATTTCAATCACAAGGACTCATGCTAAAGAGCATCAAGAACCCTTTTTTTTATATATAATGGCGAAATGATCCACAGATTTGGTCATGAAACAACAGCATCAGTGAATCCAGATTTATAAAGAGACATCTGTTGAAAGATGTAATTCAAAGTTAGTTAGTATTGTTGGTGTTTGTGAATAAGAGTTAGTTACTCTGATAGTTAGTTAATTGGATCAGTTAGTTTGTTACTGACTTGGTCCACATAGTTTCAATATAAATACAAGTGTAATGTGCAAATTATTTTTCAAGTGATTCAATAAGAATACTCATTGCATAATTCAGTGAAAATCTTCACTTCTCTATTGCCTTCTCTCTTCTACTCTTCTATTCTCTCTTATTGTTTTTCTCAATTCTTCGAGTGATTGGTGAGGAACCTTGTTGAGTGATAAACTGTGGTTCCAATTGTTGGTATCTAGAGCACAGTGTCAAGGGACCCGTGTAAGAAAAGTTGAGAAGTTGTGCTGCAAGAAGGAGCTGTTCGAGTGACAAAGATGACCGGGTCATGATCAAATGGCTCATTCCCTGCCAACTTGCCTATTCTTGATGGCAAGAACTTTGATCACTGGAGTAGAAATATGGAAGTCATCTTTGGATTCCAAGAAGTGTTTGATTTGGTGAAGAATGGAATCCAAGAAGAAGGAGCGTCGAAGGCACACGAATCATCCATTAAGGAGGCCAAGAAAAGGGATTGTAAAGCTCTCTTCTTGATCCACCAATGTGTTGATCCTCCTAATTTTGAGAAGATATCCTCAACCAAGACTTCCAAAGAGGCTTGGGATATTCTTGGTGGTGCCTATGGAGATGGTGTCAAGGTAAAAAAGGTGAAGCTGCAATCTCTTAGAAGGTAGTATGAAATGCTATCAATGACTCAGCAAGAATCTGTGGCAGAATTCTTCAACAAGTTGCAGGCTCTAATCAACTTGATGAAGGCTTGTAAGGAGACGATTTCTGATCAACAGATTGTTGAGAAGGTGCTGAGGTCATTGACTCCTCGTTTTGATCACATTGTGGTGGCAATCGAAGAATCAAAGGACCTTGAAAAGATGAAGATAGAACTATTGCAGAACTCACTTGAGGCTCATGAGCAGAGATTGAATGAGAGGTGCAGTGACAAAGCTCACGTGCAGGCACTACAGGCACATACTAACAACCAAGGGAGAGGTTCTTGGAACAAGAACAATAAGGGGAAAGAGAAGTGGAAAAATCAGAAGTGGAGGGGTTCAGGTGATGGTATCAGTAATGCCTCTGATTAGAACAACAATGAAAATGGAAACAAGAATTCCAAAGGCAACAAAAAGGGGGGCAAGAAGAGATTTAACAAGAAAAATATCAAGTGCTACAACTGCCAAAGATATGGCCATTTTGCTGATGAATGCACAAACAAGAAGGTAGAGAAAGATGAAGAAACACAACTGGCACAAAATGGGAATTCAGACTCTGATGATAATGTGTTGCACATGGTGACTACCAAAACTAAGAATGAGTCAGATGATCAATGGTACTTGGACACTCGATGTTCAAATCACATGTCTGGCAGAAAAGAATGGTTTGTTGACCTAGAGAAAACATAAGGAGCAACGTGAGGTTTGATGATAACTCAATGATCACAGCAGAAGGGGCTGGAAAGGTGCTGATACAAAGAAAAGATGGTGTGCAGGCTTGGATAACAGATGTTCTTTATGTGCCTCAAATGAAGAATAATCTGTTAAGCTTGGGACAATTAGTTGAAAAAGGCTATTCCATGAGCCTGCAGCAGAATCAAATGAAGGTGTTTGATGCTCAGAAGAGACTAATCTTGAAAGCTCCTTTGTCAAATAATAGGACTTTCAAGTTCGGGCACTTAAATTTCAGAAGTCTGGACTTGCTGCAGAAAAAGGGTATGGTTCAAGGCCTTCCACAAGTGAATCAGCCAAAGCATGTATGTGATGACTGTTGTATTAGCAAGCAGCCAAGAAATGTGTTCAAGAACAAAGCTCCTCATAGATCAGAAAGCAAACCGGAAGTGATCTATTCAGATGTATGTGGACCATTTGAGGTGCATTCCCTTGGAGGTAATAGTTACTTTGTGTCATTCATTGATGAATACACTAGAATGCTATGGGTTTATCTTATCAAAAGAAAGAATGAAGTGCTGCCTATATTCAAAAGGTTTGTATTGATGGTTGAAAAACAAAGTGGAGAAAAATTAAAGGTAATAAGGACTGATGGTGGTGGGGAATATATCTCCAATGAATTCCAAAAATCTGTGAAGAAGCTGGTATAGTGCATGAAGTGATAGCTCCCTATACTCCTCAACATAATGGAATTGTTGAGAGGAGAAATAGGACCATATTGAATATGGCAAGGAGCATGTTAAAGAGCAGAAAGCTACCAAAGAATCTATGGGGAGAAGCAGTCTCAACAGCAACCTTCATTCTCAATAAATGTCCTACAAAGAGCCTTGAGGAAATTACACCTGAAGAGGCTTGGACAGGGAGGAAGCCTAATGTGTTTCAGCTAAGAGTATTTGGTTCTCTATGCTTCAAGCATGTGTCAGAACAAATGAGAAGGAAGCTGGATGATAGAAGTGAGCAAATGATTTTCCTTGGATACCATCCAACAGGAGCCTACAAGCTCTATGACCCAAGGAATAAGAAAGTTATGGTGAGCAGGGATGTGATCATTGATGAGACTAGATGGTGGGACTGGGAGCAAGGCAATTCCAGCAACAGTGTAGTGATTGTTGGGAATTTGCGTATAAAACAAAATAAAACGCAACGGAAAAATTCCCATCGAAGGATCCATGCGAATGGTCATGATTCATGATTAGAAAGTTTACCTCTTGAAGCGATGGCTTTTGGTTGAAATTCGTCTATCACGAACACCGTACGAACGGTGTCTCCAGAGGTATCCACACGAGCGGACTCCGTGAACGTCCAACGTCAAGAACCTGAAGCATCTCTGTCTTGCAGTGCTAGCTTCAAAACCGAGGCTTACTGTTCACTCTTACTCTCTCTGTGCGGCTAGGGTATCAACCTTGTGTGCACAACAACTTAAGTGTTCTACTTATAGTAGCGCCTCCTTAAGTGAGTTAGTGAGCAGCACTTGACCTAAGCCCATGTACTATGCGCTAGGCCCAATAAGAAAGTCCAACTCTCCTTTTAATGCTTCTTTTAATCCGCTCTTATGTGTGTGACCCTATAGGTTCCCAAAACGTTAGTAGTAACATTAAATCCCATTTAATATTACAAACAGTGAGCGGTATCTAGCAATACATCACTGCTACCTAAGTAGTGAGAAAGTCGATGATTTGATGAAACCTTTTCGTGACAAATATTCTTGTGTATTATTATCCCTTTGTCCATATATCTATATTGAACACAAGGCATAGAATGTGTCACCCTTGTATGGTTCAATATCATGTTCCCTGATACCCGAGTAGACTTAACAACAAATGAGGTCAATATCTCATATTGACTCATTTCTGCATGACCATGCATTTTACAGTCTCACTCTATCAGGGGCCCCACAGATATTACTCCTGTCATGTAGGAGGGACAAATTCCATCTAGGTCACTCACATCCCCTCGCATGGCTCGTGGTATGCCCAATGACCGTCTTTATAATCATCCTATTACAGATGACGTTTGACGATATTAAAGCACACGACTCCTCATGTAGGGATCGTAGTGATTTCAGGTCGAAGGATTGCATACACCATTGTCACTATGAGAACTACTTATGACACTCACATAACGCTCCATGTAGTGTTCTCATGGCGGGTCAATCCAGTACATCATTACCTTAATGTGTACCTATGTGGCAACTCGATATCTCATATCTATGACCCGTGAGATGTGGTCATCAGTCTGCACACATAATAGTCTCAATTGTATTATTATTGTCCTTATTAATAAAATACTTGTCTACGGATATTTAAGAATAGGATTTCATTGTTCAATAGTGTCTCACGATCAAGTCATATACTTGATATTCTATTAAACTGAAATCCCTATTCTAAGGACTTTATTATGTTTAAACAAGTAACACAATAAACTGGAATGCCTCATATCATATATATATATATATATATATATATATAATAGCAAGATACAAATGTAAGTCTAAAGAAATACATTGGCCTCTAGGGCTTATACCAACAGTGATGAATCTGCATGATGAGCAGGTTACTTAGTCAGAACCTTTACAGGTAACTCAACCTCAGAAACCTCAGAGGACTAGGCAACCACCTCCAAGGTTAAATGACTATGAGATTGTACCAGATAATGATGTTAACACAGAGGGAGACTCGGTTCATTTAGCACTCCTTGCTGAAACAGAATCAATAACTTTTGAGGAGGCAATTGCTGATCAAAAATGGGTTGAAGCTATGAAAGAGGAGCTGAGTTCAATCGAAAGGAATCATACTTGGGAACTGGTGGAATTACCTCATCAGAAAAGATCCATAGCAGTGAAGTGGGTGTATAGGGTCAAGATGAAGCCTGATGGTACAGTTGCAAAGCACAAGGCCATGTTAGCGGCCAAGGGATTCCTACAGAAACCTGGAACAGACTACTAGGAAGTGTTTGCACCAGTGGCTCGACTAGAAACAATCAGGTTAGTGACATCAATTGCAAGTTACAAAAACTGGTCAATGCATCAGTTAGATGTCAAGTCAGCATTCCTGAATGGACCTCTAGAGGAAGAGGTATATGTGGATTAGCCACCTGGTTTTGAGGTCAGTGGAAAGGAAGAAAAAGTATACAGACTTAAGAAAGCACTGTATGGACTAAAGCAAGCACCAAGGGCATGGAATAAGAGGATTGATTCTTTCCTCATTAATCAGGACTTCTTAAAATGCACAAGTGAGTATGGCATGTATACAAGAGTCTCACAGAACAATGATCTAGTAATTGTATGTTTATATGTAGATGATTTACTGATCACTGGGAGTAATGATGATGAGATTCAGAAATTCAAAGCAAAACTGATGGCTGAATTTGAGATGTCAGACCTAGGCAAGCTGACTTATTTCCTGGGAATGGAATTTATTCCTATAGCAAGTGGGCTTTTCCTACACCAGAAGAAATATGCAACAGATATATTGGAGAGATTCCACATGATGGATTGCAACCCGACAACAACTCCAGTTGAAACTGGATTAAGGTTAACGAAAAGTGAAGATGAGGACCAAGTAGATGAAACCAAGTATAGGCAATTGGTTGGCTCCTTGAGATATCTGTGCAACTCAAGACCATACCTTGCTTATGGAGTAGGCCTCATTAGCAGGTTCATGGAAAAGCCTAGAATCCCTCACTATGCTGCAACCAAAAGGATATTAAGGTATATCAAGGGAACACTTGACTTTGGTATATTATTTCCTAATGAACTGAGATGTAAAAATGCTGAAGTTGTGGGATATACTGATTCTGATTGGTGTGGTGATAAAGAGGATAGAAAAAGTACTTCTGACTACATTTTCATGTGTTGCAACAGTTTTGTTTCTTGGTGCTCAAAGAAGCAGAACATAGTAGCCTTGTCCTCTTGTGAAGCTGAATATGTGGCTGCATCCTTAGGAGCTTGTCAAGCATTATGGCTTGAAACTTTGTTAAAAGAACTAAACCTGCTGGGATCTAAACCAATGAAGTTGAAGGTAGACAACAAGTCAGCAATCAATCTTGCAAGGAATCTAGTTGCTCATGGCAGGAGCAAACACATTGAAACTCGTTTTCACTTTCTAAGAGATCAGGTAAGCAAAGGGAACTTGGAGCTGGAATATTGCAAGACTGAAGATCAGATTGCTGACATGTTCACCAAACCGTTGAAGATTGAAAGGTTTAAAATTCTAAGGGATAATCTAGGAATGTGTTCTCTAGCAAGTCTGAAATGAGGGAAATGTTAAATGTTGTATCTTTAGAGACTTTGAATTAAGGAAGTGTGTTGAAAGATGTAATTCAAAGTTAGTTAGTATTGTTAGTGTTTGTTAATAAGAGTTAGTTACTCTGATAGTTAGTTAATTGGATCAGTTAGTTTGTTACTGACTTGGTCCACATAGTTTCAATATAAATACAAGTGTAATGTGTAGATTATTTTTCAAGTGATTCAATAAGAATACTCGGTGCATAATTCAGAAAATCTTCTCTTCTCTATTGCCTTCTCTCTTCTACTCTTCTATTCTCTCTTATTTCTTTTCTTAATTCTTCGAGTGATTGGTGAGGAACCTTGTTGAGTGATAAACTGGTTCCAACAACATCAATGGGTGCGTTTGGGTAAACAACTTAATTAAGAGCTTATCACATAAGACCTTATCGCATGAGAGCTTATATCATAAGTGCTTAAAGAAAGAAAAAGAAAAAAAAGGGCATGAGAGGATTCGAATAGTGAAAAACACGGAGAGGGTGTTTAGTGCATAAGCTCTTATGATAATTCCATAAGCTTCTCCCAGTGACTTATAAAAATAAGTCAAAAACTCCTTATGGGATGACATAAGTTATTTTTATAAGCTCTGCCAAACACACTGCATAAGAACTTATGTCACCAGACAAGTCAAAAGGAGCTTAAATAAGCTCTTCCAAACGCCACCAATATCCGACTGCTGCTTCCTATAAAGCAAGATTATTTGTGTGTGCTCAGTGGACTATGTTCTTATGTATTTCACAACAAGCGCGTAGGGTTACTATATATACGTGTCACTACGAATGTCTTTATATCACATATCTTCATTTTAACGGTTCTAATATTCACATATCTTCATTTTAACAGTTTTTTTTTTTTTTTTGAATTGGACCCTCCACAGTTATATACATACAATCATCAATTTTTTTATTATAAAAATGTTGCTAACTCAAATTGCAACTATAATAATTTACAACTTTATAAAATAGTTACCTGGAGTGGGAACCAAAACCGGTTATTTTTTTAATACTGTTATTGGTTCACTTTAAAGTAATAAATATAAAGATGTATATTATCTTTTAAGCATTTCAAAAATCTGAGTGATTTGCTATTAGCTTTGGGGCTGGATGACTTTTTCAAGGATCAACCCCTAATTAAGGGTAATGTGATCCAGTGATGTGGCAGGGAACAAGTAGATCACGTGTGACTATCTGTGGGGCTATGCTTTGAATCTCATGCCCTTGTCGAAGTCATGGGAAACATATGCTCGGTTGGGGAGGGACATTTTGCTTTAATTGACATGCAGGGTTTGAAATATATAGCTTATTTACGTCTTTATGTTCACCTAGCTCATTTGTATATAGATGCTTCAGTTCTACTGCATGTTATTGTATAACCAGAACTAGTAGAAGCATAGCAACCATGTCCAAGAGTGGCCCCCCTATATAGATTCTTGAAGATATAAATATAGATCTTCATTTATACTGGTTGTTGGTTGGTTCTCTATGTTTTTTTGCTGACATTGACCCGATTAAAACTCTGGAAACCAATTTAAAAAATGATATTGTCATATTGCTAATATAGGCTATAGCATGAAAAGTTTGCTGATTTGAAATGGGTTTCAAATCTTATAGTTGATTTATTTTTAGAGTTTTGTTGATCTAATGAGAGTACTGCAAGATGGTGTGAAGATTTTTTACCGTGGCAAACCATTTAAAAATTATCATATAATTACAAGCATCTGACTCGTATCATAATTATTTTAAGATTCACATATAAAATAATTACATTAATAATTTTACAAATATTTTAAACATAAACAATTAATATGAAAAAAATTAAAATATTTAATTCATAAATTTTTTTTAAAAAACTCTAATTTTCATTTAAAATTATTACTTTTTATTCCTTAACAATATGTATCCCCATAATTTCAGTAAAAAAAAAAAAAACCAATGTATCCCCTTAACAAATTTCTTATTTTTATTAGAATTATAATGATCCCTCGGAAGGTCTGTTAACCAGAGAATTTATTTTGCAAGGACCCTTTTAGATGTTTGAAGTGAAAGGGCTTTAATAATTGTTATTACATCATATTAAACCTGTTGTTTGGTGGTTTGGCTTAGTTGAAAAATTAGCTTATTTCTGTTAGTTGAAGGTCCTGGTTTTGGTCTGCATATTGTGGTTAGTGGAATGGCTCATCTATTATAGTCTTGTTTTATTTTTTTCAAAAAGGGTGGCATTTATTTGTGTTAAGCTGCTCTTAATTTTTTTTATAAACAAAAGGAATATTATTAAACTGATCAATGGATTAGACACTTTTTCTTTGGGCAGTCGGTCTTGCCTTGAGGGCCGGCACAAGGGAAAGCTGGGGAAGCTGGTAAAGGTAGGGATCTAGACCTCCCAAAAAAATATTTGTAATGCCTATTTTAATAATATTTTTTTTAAAAAAATTGTCAAGAGTCGGTTGTACAAAACGTTGAGTGAGCAGCTGCACAAAAGACTCTTTTCCTCAATCATGGCTCATCTCACGTATTTCTATCTCGCCCACATAATAGCTCATTAATACAATAATTTAATAAATAATTTTGCATCCCAAAAAACACACAAAAAATTAAAATTTAAATAAAAATATAATAATTTTAATAAAATCTTATTATTTGTTTTAAAAGGTCTCACTTTAGATTTCGCTTTAGGCCACCAAAATTGTTGGGCTGGTCCTGGGCATTGCCTTGTGATTACCACCCACCCATAGATGAAATGAAACAATCAAAGCCTTAATCAGTTAACATAAAAGGACTCTGAAGAATAAGCTTTACATGGTCATGAGAGGGAACGCGAGTGACAGAGAGAGCTTCAGAGGGCGTGTGTGGAATCCCGGCTGGACTTGGGACAAAGGCGACCGTCATAAAACGTTCAACGGGAAAGAGACTCATAATCTCTATAATGGTTCAACTTCGTACTTTCTCACAAATTTTCCAGAAGACATGAGGGATGAGGAGCTATGGAAAGTTTTTGCAAAATGGGGAAGGGTGATAGACATATGTGTTCCCCCTAAGAGAAGTAGATTCGGAAAGAAGTTTGGATTCGCCAGATTTCTAGATGTCCAGTACCCAAAAGCATTGGAAGAGAAGTTGGACTCCATTTGGGTAGGGACTTATAAATTAAGAGTCAATCTCCCAGCTTTCGACCGCAAAAATGAAAGTGGACCTAGATCGAAAGGTCTACAGCGTCCAGAAGTTTCTCAGAAAAATGAAGGCCTTATTGAAGGTGTGAACTTTGCAGCAGCGGTGGAAACAAAAACAACATGATTGGTTTAGAATCTCGTCCCCAGTTTAGCAGAGGCACACTGAACAACAGAAACCGCTTGGCAGGGATAGAGTTCAATGTAGAAAAGAATGAAACAGAGTGGTTGAAGGATTGCTTCATGGAAAAGACCAGAGACCCAGAAGGAATTAACTGTATCAAGAAGAAATTTCTTATTGAAGGACAACTATCAGTTTCAATTACTCCGGTGGGGGGCGATCTAGCTCTTATCCGTATGCATGATGGAAATGATATTACAGATATTTTGCGAGAGAAGAAGGAGGAATTTTCCAAATGGTTCACAGAGATTAGGCCGTGGAGTTTAGATTTGGTGGCAACGTCCAGATCAATATGGCTCAAGCTCTTGGGGGTTCCAGCACACATTTGGAACGAGATTTTTCAAACATATTACACAACTGGTTGGGACATATATCTCTATTGATGATTCTACTAGAGACAAAGCTAGATTGGATATTGCAAGGTCCCTTGTCACCACTTCAGCAACTGAAATCATTAATACTGTGGTGGAGGTTAAAGTAAATGGAAGGATATTTTCTGTTTGTTTGTTGGAGGAATCCTTTGCGGACAACGTGAATAAGTTCGCATCAGACTGGAGATACCAAGATTCAAAATGAAATTCGTCTAACGAGGAGGACCCATGGCAAACAACGTACTAAGAGTGCCGGAAACAGAGTTGTCCACCGGATTTAGGGAGGAGGACATTGTCAGACTGAACAGGGAAATTTCAAATTCACATTTTGGAAAAATCAGCAACCCCGAGGAGAAGGACAATTTGGGGTCTAAAGTTGACAGGGACGCAGTTGATCAGGTTCCAAGACCTGCTATTAGGCACCTTGATTTGACTATTGAAAAAGCAGGGGAAAGCAATGATTGTGATCCCCTATCTGCTACACAAATAACAGGTACTGTTCTGGAAAGCCCAACTAACAAATTGGAGGAGCTGGGCAGCAGATTCAAATTTGCTATTGAAAGTGAATTGGGCTTGGTAGGGTACTCTGGCCCAAACGTGCGTGAGAATGGAAGGGGAGCTGGATAATAAAATGCCCGATAACGATAATAGTGGGTCAAAAGGGTATTCTAGCGAAGGTGATCAGTTGGGCCGAAGTGGAGGTGGCTTAGATGACATCCAAATCTCATTTGTTGGACTAGATGAGTCTAAGAAAAAATTGCTCTTATCAATTAGTGAGTTGGATCAAGTTGCTGAAGATACTCCTCAGGTTGTGGACGCAAAGGGGTCATGTGTGTTGGGTGGGGTGTTTCACAAAGTAACCTTGGGAGAAGGTAACCAAAATAATCTCAACGCAAGCTCTAGAAGTGGGGAGGGTCAAATTCTTGTGGAACTAAGGACATCCAAAAGCTGTGAGTAATCAAACTGCCAACAGATCGTCACAAAACTTGTTGGGGTCAAAAGCGGGTATTGAAGCAACGAAAGGGGCAGCTGTGATGGCAGTAAGAAGACGACTGGAAATCACAGAGGGGAAGAAGATTTTGAATCATAATGGAAGATTACAAGAGCCTACCCAAGTAAGTGACCCAATTTCTGATTCCCAATTTTCAAGTAAACACAGGGCAACAGTTAAGGCAGAAGCTTATAGGGAAGCAAATGAGATATGGGAAATGGGGAAAACTTTAGGGTTGAAAGCAATTCAACCTGAGTCGGAAATATTACAGGCATTGGTGGATATGGAAGAGAGGGATAACAAACAATGTAAGCAGGCAGGACAGGGTAAAGGAGTGATTAGTGTCATATAATGAAGATAGCATCTTATAATATTAGAGGGTTGGGGGGGGGGGGGGATAAAAAGGGGTGCTATCAGAGACCTCATAAAGAAAGAAAGAGTGGAGTTCATGTGCATACAGGAAACAAAATTGGAGACCTGCGATTCAATGTTGTGTCAATCTTTGTGGGGTGGATCAGATATGGATTGGTGTTTCGAAAAATCCAATGGTAACTCAGGTGGGCTAATCTGTATGTGGAACAACAAGACCTTTGGTTTGCAGGAATCATTTGATGGGTCACGTTTTTTGGGAATCAAAGGGTTCTAGGTAAACTGTCAGACAATTTGTTTCATCATAAACATATACGCTCCTTGCAGTTTGAGTGGTAAGAGAACTATGTGGGAAAAATTGAAGACTTTGAGGGCAAATAATCTGAACTTTCCCTGGTGCCTTACGGGAGACTTTAACTCAGTTACATGTGCAGTTGAACGTAGGGGAGCAGTTGCGGATATTCTTACAGGTGAGATGAAAGAATTTGTAGATTTCATAGATGATATGGGATTGGTTGACTTGCCATTAATTGGTAGGAAATACACTTGGCACAGGGCAAATGGAACTAGTATGAGCAGGTTGGATAGATTCCTACTTTCAGAAGATTGGCTAGCTTAGTGGGAAGATTTATCACAATGGGGGCTGCAGAGAACTGTTTCCAATCACTGTCCTATTTTACTGAAATCAACATCGGTTGATTGGGGACTTAAACCGTTCAGAGTCTTGAACTGTTGGTTAATAAATTCGGAGTTTCAGAAATTCGTCTCAGATTCTTGGTCTGAAATGTCAGTGGTAGGCTCGGGGAGCTACATCCTAAAAGAAAAACTGAAGAACTTGAAATGCCTATTGAAGGGGTGGAACAGAGACACTTTTGGTAATTTAGATACCAAGATTCAGGGGCCAGTGAATGAAATCAAGCTTCTTGATGATAAAGGTGAAATGGCTAATTTATCAGAGGGTGATATGTTGAAGAGGAGGCAACTTTTTGACTCATTCTGGAAGCTGTCCAGAATGAAGGATGTCCTAATATTTCAAAGATCTATGCTGAAATGGCTAAAATTGGGAGATTCGAACTCGGACTTTTTTCATGCTTGTGTTAAAAAGAGGAACCGTGAAAATGCAATACATGGTCTATGGCTAGAAGGTTAGTGGGTGGAGAATCCAGAATTGGTGAAGGAAGGAATTTTAGCTCATTTTGAGTCCTTATTCGAACAAGACAAGTGAGCAAGGCCAACATTAGATGGTGTTAATTTCAAGAGGGTCTCTGCAAATGAGAACAACATGCTTACGACAGTTTTCACAAGAGAGGAGATCAAAAAAGCAGTTTGGGGATGCGAAGGAAATAAGAGCCCAGGGCCTGACGGTTACAATTCTACAGATTGGTGGAGGATTTCCATAGAACTGGAAGGTTGGTGAAAGGCAGGAACGCTTCATTTATTGTGCTCATACCCAAGAAAGATAACTCGGTGGGGTTGAATGATTACAGGCCGATCTCACTAGTAGGTTGTATGTATAAAGTCTTGTCTAAGCTGTTGGCACACAGATTGAGCAAGGTAATGGAATAGGTGATTTCTGCTAATCAAACAACTTTTCTGAAAGATAGAAACATTATGGATGGGATAATGGTTCTAAATGAAGTCATGGACTATGCGAAGTAAAAGGGCAATCCGTGTATGATTTTCAAAGGTGACTTTGAAAAGGCCTACGACTCGGTTAGTTGGAAATTATTGGATTATATGCTATCAAGAATGGGTTTTGCCGATAGATGGAGATCTTGGATTAGTGCATGTCTAAATTCAGTCTCGGTCTCAGTTTTGGTTAATGGAAGCCCGACAAGAGAGTTTAAAATGTCAAAGGGTATCCGGCAAGGAGATCCAATGGCACTTTTTCTTTTCTTGATCGTAGCGGAAGGACTAAATGGCCTTATTCAAAGTACCGTAGAGAAAAGTGTTTACAAAGAGTACGTCGTGACAGATAGGGATCTTCAGTGTGGAATTTCCCATATCCAGTATGCCGATGACACAATTTTCATGGGTGAAATGTCTCTATCAAATGTGAGGGCAGTTAAAGGGATTCTCAGGATCTTTGAATTGGTGGCATGCCTAAGGGTGAACTTCCACAAAAGTGGAATAAATGGCATTAAGACAACTCCGGGGTTCGTGGAGCTTGTTTCAGACATTCTTCATTGCAGAATAGGAAGTGTATCATTCAAATTCTTGGGCATTCTGGTTGGAGCAAATCCAAGGAGGTACAACATGTGGATCCCGTTGATTGAGTCCCTAAAGAAGAGACTTTTTGGTTGGAGGAATAAATTCCTATCATTTGGCGGGAGAGTGGTGTTGATTAATACGGTGCTTTCAAGTCTACCAGTCTATTACCTTTCTTTCTATAGAGCTCCTAAAAAGGTATTAAACAAAATTACTCAATTGCAAAGAAGGTTCCTTTGTGGGGGGGTAGTGGGGAGTGTTGGAAAATTTGTTGGGTAAAATGGGAGGTGGTGTGCAAGAAAAAGGAAGGGGCGGGGGGGGGGGGGGTTGGGATTAGGGACATGAATGCTTTTAACTTGGCATTGTTAGGCAAGTGGAGGTGGAGGTATTTTAGTGAAGAAGAGTCCATATGGTCTAAGATTCTTAGAGTTAGGTACGGGGGCCCTTCGATGTGGAGGACAAATTGGAGTGACAGAACTATTAAGGGAGGGGTAGTATCTAGTTGGTGGGGTGCTTTAGGTAAATTGGAGGAGGGGGAGAATAGTAGGGTAGGGTGGATTTCAGGTGGTATAACAAGGAAACTGGGTAGTGGTAATAACATTTCCTTTTGGCATGAATGTTGGGTGGACTTAGTACCTTTGGCTACATGTTTTCGCAGGCTGTATAATATCACAGCTTCCAAGGAAGCTTCAGTAGCCGAGATGGGTGTATAGGAGCATGGTGAGTGGATTTGGAAATTTGTTTGGAGGAGGGGATTATTTGTTTGGGAGGAAGGTTTGCTTGAAAACTTGAGGGGTGTGCTTGCGGGCAAGGTTATCATGGCGGGTGTGGATGTTTCGTGGGCTTGGTTGGACAATTCGAAGACCTCTTACACAGTTAAAGAGGCGTATAACATCATCACTAGGGTGGAGGAGAGTCAACTAGACAACACTTATAAATTTATGTGGGATAGAAGCATTCCCCTGAAAGTGGCAGGTTTTTGTTGGTCTATTCTTGATAAGATACCAACAACTTCAAATCTGCGCAACTGAGGAGTTATCCACTTGGATGGCTCAAATCTACGCAGTTTTTGCAAGGCTGAGCCTAAAACTACTTTGCATCTTTTGTTGTATTGTAAATTTGCTTATTATGTGTGGATGTTTGTTTATAATTGGATTGGACTGGATACAACTTTGATAGGTGATTTAAAAGGCTTGCTGTTACAGCATGTTGGTCTAACAGGAAGGGCATCAAATGTTTTTTTGGAGAATGTTTTGGTTCACAACCATTTGGTCACTCTGGCTTCACATGAATGAATTAATTTTCAAATAAGGTATCTTGGATTTTGATAAAGTTACTGAGTTGATCAAGATTAGAGTGTGGTCATGGGGTAATAGTAGGATCAAAAAGGGTTGTTTCTCATTTATGGATTGGTGTATAAATCCTATGACATGTCTAAAGGGTGTGCACTAATTTTTTGAGCTACTGAGTTTCGAATGTAATGCCTCCAATTGCTCAGTTTGTACATGGATATGCTACCTGACACATCTTTTATAAACTCTGCACAGGGGGGTTGGGTTTCAATATTGGGTTGGGTTCTACTATAATTTTTTGATCGGTGGGATTGATGCATATGTAAACACTCTGATAGCTTTGTATTGGGTTCCGTGTACCCTTGTGTTGGGTGGGTCACTCCTAAGTGGGTCCCACATTAATTAGAAGAAAAAATAAATAAAAGGATTTACTAATGGGCCAAGCCCAAGTGGTATTTGAAAAAGGGTTTGAAATAAAAAGGAAAGAAAGGGTATGTGCTAAGTGTGTGTGCCTGACAGTGAAAGAAAAATAAAATGGAGAAACAGAGGCTGCGACGGCGAGAAGAAAAGAGAAGAAGAAAGAGGGTTCAGGTGGTGGAAGGTGGTACAGCAAACTTGCTCCGTTTTTTGCTGAAATTTCAGTATGTTATTCCTACCAATGAGCTCGTCAGTTTGATATATTTTATTGGTTGTTTTGCCTTCTCTTTGAGTTGAGTTGTTATACCCATTGTTGTGGGGTTTCTCTCTTGTTGCCACTAGTGGAAAATATACATTAGATGGTAAAGGTTTACGTCAGTTAACCAAAAGCTAGACGTTAAAAAGGAGGCGGTGGCAGTTTTGTAAATATCAGGCTTCATTAATTCAATTTTAACGTCAGTTGTTTTAATGACTGACGTTAAAAGTGAAGTGACTCACTTTTAACGTCAGTTCAATAAAGAACTGACGTTAAAAGTGAACATTTTAACGTCAGTTCGTTAAAGAACTGACGTTAGAAGTAAGTCTCTTCACTTTTAACGTCAGTCCCTACATCAACAGACGTTAAAAGTTATTTTAATAATTTTTTTTATCTAGTATACAATTCCTTCCGCATTGCCTTCCTCAAAGTTTCAGTTTCACGTGAATTGCTTTGATGTTTTGTGTTTATGTTTTGAAAACTAAAATATATGTGCGAAGTATAAGTTGAATCAATAACCCAAACCGGATCTCATTCATGAAGTGTAATACAGACTGATCAATACAGAAGATTGAAAGGGTTTAAAATCCTATAAAAAGTTACATTGAAAGGGTTTAAAATCCTAAACATTAAAGCTACATCCCATCAGAGAGTTTTATGAAATATGCCAAAGGGAAAACTATATATACTTCGAAGACCTCAGAAAACTGGGGGGCATGAGAGAGCTCAAGAGAGAAGCAAAAACAGGTGCACTAGATCTGTTTCAAGCAAAGGCAGTGGTTCCAGAGACTTCCAAGACGGTCACTTGCTGCCAAAGCTGAGGTTTTGGAACAGTGACCCCCGAGCACCTGATTAGCCCTCCAGCAGCTGATTCTCCGGAAGGTGATAAGGTGAGCAACTCACATAATGTAATTTACTCAGACTTATCACCCATGTAATGTAATTTACTCAAACTCAGAAGTTATTTGACCATTAAGACAAAGACCTTTGAGTCTAGGAATAGGAAGAAAGAGTGATGAAGTTAATCTCCACGGCAGAGCCATATTGTGAAGCAGAAAATTAAAAGGATGGAAGGAAGCTATTTATAGGAGCAGGGGATGAAGTTACTAAGCTATTCTGATTTTATTCAAAACTTACCTATAAACTTAATTCTCATTAAGAGGATTGAGTTACAAGGTGCATGGGTAAGTAGCACAGTACAGTCAAAGGAATGAATGTTTTTGCAGATATCTATACACTTTTAACGTCAGTTTTTTAAAAAAACTGACGTTAAAAGTGTTTTTAAAATAAAAATATTAATTGTTAACGTCAGTTTTTTATACAACTGACGTTAAAAGTTTGATTTTTACTTCAGTTAAATAAATAGCTGACGTAAATAATCCTATATATTATAAACGTGCAGAATGAATATTGGAAATAATGTAATTAATATACGAGAACTTGGCAGTCATCAATTAAGTTGACGTTAAAAATGAGGTGGTGGGTAAACTATTTGCGTCAGTTCTATAAATAACTTACGTAAATAATTATGAAACTCATTTCATTGGTTGTCATGTCCCTGTTGTCCCTCTTAACGCAGATCACTCCATATAGTACTGCAGTTTATTTCTAAACCTTTTTTTTATACAAGTTTATTTTTAATTTTTATTAATTAGCTTGAATTAGTAAACAAATTCTTGTGCAAATTAAAATAAATAAACACTTAACATAAAACAAGTTATATGTATAATCAAATCGTATGACATTGAAGCGATTCATAAGTTAAAATTACATGATTAAAAGATAAAAAATTTCTGCAACATAGCCCTAAAATATAAAAAAGTTTCTGCATCAACATCATTTTCTTCTCGGTCTGTCATCGAAACTCCAATGAATGCATCACCTCCCTCACTTGAATTCCAAGATGCAAAGTAAATCCTCAGTCACTAGCAGCAAAGCAAAGTGAAATGGATCTTTGCATCTTTCTTCTTCGATGGAGTTCCTTGATGCATCATCTTGAATCCACAATCACTTGCTTCCAAAGCAAAGTGAAAGGGATGACGGGGATGAAATAAAGTGAGAGAATCACATTACGTGATTCACCCAACCTTAATATCCATGCAATGTAATTTACTCAAACTCAGAAGTTGTTTGACCATTAAGACAAAGACCTTTGAGTCTAGGAATAGGAAGAAAGAGTGATGAAGTTAATCTCCACGGCAGAGCCATATTGTGAAGCAGAAAATTAATTAAAAGGAGATGGAAGCTAGGAAGCTATTTATAGGAGTAGTGGATGAAGTTACTAAGTTATTCTGATTTTCTTGAAAACTTATCTATAAACTTAATGCTCATTAAGAGGATTAGGTACAATGGTGAATGGGTAAGTAGCACAGTAGTCAAGGGAATGAATGTTTTTGCAGAAACTAATAAACATTTAACGTCTGTTGTGTAATACAACTGACGTAAGAAGTTGTGAGTGTTTTTAACGTCAGTTTCTTAATACAACTTACGTTAAATATATGACCTTTAACGTCAGTTATTACTAACAACTGACGTAATAAGTGTGAGAGTGTTTAACGTCAGTTTATTAAGACAACTGACGTTAAATATATGATCTTCAACGTCAGGTTTTACCAAAAACTGACGTAAAATGCTGTTTTATTTTAATTATAACGTTTACCCCCGCGTGCCTCCTCCACTTCTCTACGTCTTTTCTCTTTTCATCACGCTCAACCCTCACTCTCGCTCTCACTCTGCCCTAATCACGATCTCATCTCCACCGTAACCACCGCGAGGGCTTCTTCGCCACCACCGTGAGGTACACTCTTAACCCCTAACTCTGTCTTTCCCGCTCCTTCTTTGCAATAACTTGACATCTCTCTTTCCCCTGGCCTTCCCGCGCACTAACTCTCCTTGTCCCTCTCGCTCTCTCGTAACCACATCGAATGTTGGCCACCACTCGAGCTTCCCCCCCACCACCACGCGAGCGCCTATTTCTGGTGAGTCTTTAATTAGGGCACATTTTTTTATTCACGGTTTTGAGTGCATGCATGTTGCTCTGCTGGTTTGAAACTGTAGTCTCAGTAGTTTAAACTTGAAACTGTGAGTTTGAGTTGTTTGGAATGTCTCTATTTTTGGTTTTAAGTGTATGTTGAAACTGTAGTCTCAGTAGTTGTAACTTTAAACCGTGAGTTTGAGTTGTTTGGAATGTCTCTATTTTTGGTTTTGAGTGCATGTTGCTCTGCTGGTTGATCTGTCACGGCCGTGATGCTCATCACGGCTAGGCCGTGATGCCGTGATCAGTTCTGCCTATGAGGTGCGGTTGATTGGCACGTTACGGCCGTGATGGACATCACGGCCGTGCCGTGACTGGTGCTTGGCAATCTTCAAAAACTATAGTTTTCAATCTCCCGTATTGTCCTTATATTGGATATATAGATGTTTTGTATATCTACAGGACCTATCTAGTTATTTTTATTTATACTTCTGTATTTATTTTGAGTTATAACCTATGTTAATACATATATATTGTTTTTGAACAGGCATACATATGAATCAGCCAGATAGTCCACATGCACGGGAGGACACTGTGGGGGTTTCGCAGGACCCGATCACGCCTACGCCTGCTGATTCTAGTGTAAGTTTACATGCATGTTATATACTATCTTTAGTCCTTCTTGTTAATGTAAGTTTATAATGTTACAACCCTCTATTTTATCATTTTTTTGTCCATACAGACATCACAGGCTCATAGGAAACGGGGTAGAGGAGCCACCTCGTTGAAGAAACTAGAGAAGGACAGGCAGAGCGGACAGAAGCTTGAGGTGTCCTTCGATGCTAATCTAAATGCCCAGGGACCCCGTGCTAAAGAATTTAATAAGTGGGTGTTTCTACAAGCGAATCAGCACGTTAGCATCAACTACAACCACTGGAATGACGTTCCACAGAACGTTAAGGATCAGATTTGGGAGGCTATCACGGTATTTTACCTTTACATTCGTTTGATTTACATTATTAGATAATTATCTGAGTTATAATCCATCCAGTTGTTATATATGTATCTAATGTGTAGGTAGCTTGGACTGTGCAAAATGACGAGGATCATCGTCATAAATGTATGAAAATGGCATCAAAGCGTTGGAATGGGTTCAAGCATGATCTTACCAGGTACTATCTATCTGGGAAGAAGCGGCTTGATAAAATGTTCTCGGATTATCCCCTGGATTGATCGAGGATACTTGGGATATGTTTGCCAGAGTCGACAGGATGAAGAATTTCAGGTTGGTTGATTAAGTTAATTTTGTATGCTTATTATAGATCATTTAACTATATTTAATTATGTGTTTTTGTTTGAATAGGCTAAGGCAAATAAGGGTCGGCGAGAATCAGGCGAAGAACGTCCACCGCCACACCATGTCTCGGGGTGGGTACCATACTCGAGATCCAGCGAGATGATGGCGGATAGGCCGAGGGCGAAGCGGGGAAGAGCACTCTGCTAGGATTGAAAGAGGAGAGGTGCCCGAGGGCACACCATCAAGTCCTCCGTCGGACATCGACCGCGAGGATGTCCGGTTAGCCGGCCGCATGACAAAGGTGGGATCTTTTAAAGGCGATGCCACTCGCGAAGTGACGAGATAAGATTGTAAGTAAATAATTAACTTGATTTCAATTGATATTTGTATAGATATTTGCAACACTTTTCACTTGCACGTTTTTTCATTTTTTTCATTGTAGATGGATCTTAAAGCAAAATCCTCCCGGGCGCATTCGTCCCTTTCCGGGCGACGGGGGCGTCTTGATGACTCGCTCTAGGCAAGAAAGACCATCCTGGTCGGGTTCTCGGTGTTCCCGGGAACGTGACCATCAAACAATATTATGGCAAGTCTGCTTCACGAAGCGGGTGGTCAATGAAGCATCAATTTTGGGTGACATTACTCAAGCACCTCATGACCAACCCGGATATTACAACACATCTAATGCAAGGCTTAATAGCCAACCCGAGAATTCAAGCGGCGCTTGCCAGAGAGCTTTCCTCCGTCGGTACATCCCAGGACACCGCAAGGCTTGCCAACGCTTCACATGTGAGCACAAAAGAGAGTTTTAGTATGGCACATGTGGAGGACGATGAGTTGGCGACTAGGGTGCGGGAGTTGGAAGTCCAGCGCCATGAGCATCGATTGGAAATGAAAAGGCGTGAGCTTGAGTTGGACTCCAAACGACGTGAGCTCGAAATGTTAGCAAAGGTATTTATTCATTATTAATGTCCAAATTAGTCAAATAATTACTTGTATTTTTTTAATTATCAAAAACTTATATATTTTATTTTTCCTAAATCGAAGGCCAAGTCGAGCGTCGGTGTCATTGTCACCTATCACTCGTTTGTTCTCACTTGGTGAGGATTATGCGTATGAGATTTTTGAATGTCCATTGGATCACGATGGATGGGTGGCACGCCCAGATCAACAGATGATATTTTCCTTCGTTGGTGACGATCTCGAACGCGCTGCGAAATAACGTCCCGGATGAACAACAATGTCATCGGTCTACGGTGTACGTAAGTTAATTTTAATTTTATAACTTATTTATTTTTGGTATTTTTCCATTTAATAATTTATTTTAATTTCAATATATATATTATGTAATTAACATCCACACCCTTTTCATATCTTAGGTATCTCCATCGTCTTGACTTGATAAGGGCGTTGCATCGGTTTACGGTTTCTTAGATCCGTCAATCCTTTCCGCCCGAGTTCTTTGCTGGCGATGCAGTGAGTAAATACAGAGGGAAGTTGTTGGGAGACCATCCGAAAGAATTATATCTGGCTCCCTACTGTATGGATGACCATTGGCAGTTGTTGGTCCTTCACCCGTCTAGGCATCCTGTCATATTGTTCTGCTCTCTCCACCTTTATCCGCCACCACAGGTGGTGGAATCTGTAATTAGGTAAGTAACTAATCTTAAATTTAATTTAATTTTTATTATCAGTTGTTTTTAGTTTATTACACGCATGATAAATGATTTTGTTAATTGATCGACATGATTATTTGTTTATGATAGCGCATGAAGGCGAGTAGCATAAGTTGCGCCAACGGGAGAAGTAGGACTTCTAAGGCTAAAGCAAATCCTGTATGGAACATCCTCAAGGTTTGGTAATTTATTTATCAAATAATTATTATTATAATTACTAATTTATGTGTATATTCAACTGACGTTGAAATTAATTTTGTTGGTCGTCTCGATTTCAACCTTTGACGGTTGGTCGTGCGGCTATTATGTGATGCTTCATATCTTTGAACATAGTCTCCGCATCTATTACGGATGGATGGAAGAAGATAATATTTAAACAACTTGTTAAATTATATATTATAGTTTTGAAGATGACTTGCATTGATGTTATTGTTATTATTTGAACGTGTCTAGGCATTTATCGACCAATCGCCTATTCAAGAAGATGAGTTAAGAGACTTGAGGATGCGCTTCGCTGAATTCTTCTTCAAGTATGCGGCTGAAAAAGGAATTGCCAACATACCTCCGCACTACTTAGATAAATAGTTTTTTTGTTAGACTTTAGAAACTAATTAATAACATTTATATATATATATATATATATATATATATATATATATATATATATATCCTTAGATAGTTTTGTTTTTTAGACATTGGAACTAAAATTTATTTATATATATACATGGGTTTTGGTTTTAAGTCCCCCATTGTTCAATTTTACTTTGCAATTCTGTAATGTGTGTGATATTCCGTGTTATTGGGACCGAATGCGGGGATAGGCGAGGGGAGTGATATTTTAAAACTGAATTTAAAAAAAAAAAACCTATTAACGTCAGTTGTATCAAACAACTGACGTTAATAGTATTTTATAAAATATACAGTACACTATTAACGTCAGTTGTTTATTACAACTGACGTTAAAATTAAACATTTAACGTCAGTTCTTTATAACAACTGACGTTAGTTTTAACAAAATCAACGTCCGTTGTATTAAAGAACTGACGTTAATAGTTTTAGTTTAACGTCAGTTGTTTAAAAAACCGACGTTAATTCTTACAAAATTAACGTCGGTTTTGTTAAGGAACCGACATTAATAGTGTTATATTTAACGTCAGTTCTAAACTGACGTTAAAATATTAACTATTAACGTCAGCTGTATTTACGTCGGTCAGTGTTCTGACGTAAAAAATCAATTTTAACTGACGTAAAAAGCACTTATTGCACTAGTGTGCTTGCTTGTATCCACCTTTTGGGTGATGTATTATTGATTTGGTGTTCCCTAGTATTTCTAGGAAGACTTGGTGTACCCATTATTATTTATAGTGGAAGTTTTTGCTGGACTTGGTCCCGTGGTTTTTATCCCTACACTGGGGAGTTTTCCACGTTAAAAATTGTGGTGTCATTGCTGTCTATTTTTCTGCCATTGATATTATCCTGTGGAAGAATATTTTTGTTGTGCCTATTTATTTGCACAGGTGAAGGGAAAAATATTTGCTTCATTAGAGATTGTTATCTCTGGTTTTTTTCCCAACAAAGTGGTATCAAGAGCTTAGGTTGTTCTATATTGTGCATTTAAATGGAGGAAAATCAAGGGCAAAATATGATTAAGCTGAACTCTACAAATTATACACTTTGGAAGACCCTTATGGAAGATATGTTATACAGCAAAGACTTGTATGATCCCATTGAGGGGGACACTGCTCGACCCAAGGATAAAAATGAAAGTGATTGGAAGAAGATGAATAGAAAGGCAGTTGCTTTGATTAGGCAGTGGCTGGATTTGAGTGTATATCCTCATGTAGACACAAACAGATGCCCAGAAAATGTGGAAGAAGCTGGCCGAGCTGTATGAGCGGAAGAATGTGCAAAATAAAGCATTTCTGATCCGGAAGCTGGTGAATATGAAATACAAAGAAGGGGATTCAATGGCAGAGCATATGAGCATTTTTCATAATACTGTGAATCAGTTGACAGCAACAGATATTAAATTAGATGATGAGTTGCAAGCCTTGTTGTTGCTTAGTTCCTTGCCTGACACTTGGGAAGTTCTGGTTGTGACATTGACTAACTCAGCTCCTAATGGGAAGTTGACAATGTCAATGGTAAAAGAGAGCATGTTGAATGAAGAAGCTAGAAGAAAGGAGCGTGGTTTGAATGGTACCTCCACTCGATCGAAGCACTAGTTGCGAGAGTCACGGGGAGAAGTCAAACCGGACATTTCCATAAGCATGAAAAATCGATGATCGTAGCCAGTCAAGAAGCAAGTCCAGGACTAGAAAAGAAGTGAAATGTTATCATTGTGGCAAGGTGGGACACATCAAAAGACAATGCAGGTTCCTAAAGAGAGAGAAGTCAAGAGAAAGAGATGAAGACAAAGAGAAGAAAAATGATAAAGACACAACTGCAGTTGCATCTGATAGTGATGTTTACATTGTCTGTGATGATAATTCTATAAATCTAGCATGCCATGATTCCAGTTGGATTGTTGATTCTGGAGCCTCATACCATGTCACTCCTAGGCATGATTTCTTCTCATCTTATACAGCTGGTGATTTTGGCTACGATTAAAATGGGAAATGAAGGGGTGTGTAAAATTGTTGGTATGGGAGATGTTTGGATTGAAACCAGCATTGGGTGCAAGCTGCAATTGAAGAATGTCAGACATGTTCCAGATATCCGTCTCAACTTGATTTCTGTTAAAGCCTTGGACATTGAGGGTTATCATACTTACTTTGGTGGTGGCATATGCAAGCTCACCAAAGGGTTACTAGTGGTGGCAAAATAAGAAAGCTTCACTACTCTCTACAGGATGCCTGGAAAGCTAAGCAAGGAGGAAGTGAATGTAGTTGAAGATGCTTCTTCTGATTTGTGGCATATGCGCCTTGGTCACTTGAGTGAGAATGGACTCAACATCCTTGCCAGGAAAAATTCTCTTCCTATGAAAGGTACACCTTTAAATACTTGCTCTCATTGTTTTGTTGGAAAACAACATAGAATTTCATTTCGTAGTTCTGGTCCTCATAGGAGGCCAAATGTTCTTGATTTAATTCATACTGATGTTTGCACTATGGATTGTAAGTCTCTTGGTGGTGCTTCATACTTTGTTACTTTTATTGATGATCACTCTAGAAAAGTGTGAGCTTTTGCTTTGAAATCTAAAGACCAGGTACTTGGTGTCTTCAAGCACTTTCATGCAAGTGTTGAAAGAGAAAAAGGAAGCAAGTTGAAATGTGTCCGAGCAGATAATGGTGGTGAATACAGGGGTCCGTTTGAAGAGTATTGCAAAGAACATGAAATCAGGCTTGAGAAGACAGTTCCAAAGACGCCTCAACATAATGGAGTTGCAGAGAGAATGAACCGTACCATTAATGACAGAATCAGGTGTATGCTCTCTCATACAAAATTACCCAAATCCTTTTGGGGTGAAGCAATGAGAACTGCAGTGGATTTTATCAACCTTTCTCCTTCTGTGCCACTAGATGGTGATGTTCCAAACAGAGTATGGACAGGGAAAGATGTCTCTTATAGTCATTTGAGAGTGTTTGGCTACAGGACTTTTGTTCACATTCCAAGAGATGAGAGGTCCAAGCTCGATGGAAAATCCAAACAATGTGTCTTCCTGGGTTATGGTCATGAAGAGTTTGGTTATAGACTCTGGGATCCAGCTGACAGAAAAATTATCAGAAGCCGGGATGTGATATTTCTTGAAGACCAAACCATTGAAGATTTTGAGAAAGCTGAGAAACAGAAACTGGTTGCCAGAAGTTATATTGATGTTATGCCTAAACCTCCTACTGGAACTTTTGTTGAAGGGTGAGATATACAGGTAGATGATGAGAATGCAAATGATGACCCTACACCTCACCATGATGAACCAGTTGAAGAGGTTCCATTTGAGCCACCAGTTGAGCCTCAGTTGAGAAGATCTACTAGAGAGCGTCATGCTTCCCAAAGATACACTCCACATGAGTATGTGATGATCACTGATGGTGGAGAGCCAGAAAGTTATGAAGAGGCTATTGTAAATGTGCACAAGGAAGAGTGGTTGAAGGCCATGCAAGAAGAAATGAATTCCTTGCATGAGAATCACACATTTGAATTGGTGAAGTTGCCTAAGGGTAGGAAAGCACTCAAGAACAAGTGGGTGTTCAAGCTGAAATCAGAAGAGAATAGCTCCCAACCAAGGTACAAAGCAAGATTGGTTGTGAAAGGCTTCAATCAGAGGAAAGGTATTGACTTTGAAGAAATTTTCTCACCTGTGGTGAAGATGTCCTCTATTCGAGTTGTGCTTGGATTAGCAGCCAGCTTGAACCTAGAGGTTGAACAACTTGATGTGAAGACAACATTCCTTCATGGTGATTTGGAGGAGGAAATTTATATGGAGCAACCTGAAGGCTTCAAGGTCAAAGAAAAAGAACAGCTTGTGTGCAAGTTGAAGAAAAGTCTGTATGGACTCAAGCAAGCACCAAGGCAATGGTACAAGAAATTTGATTCTTTCATGGAGAAACATGGTTATAGTAAAACCACTTCAGATCATTGTGTGTTTGTGAAGAAATTCCCTGATGATGATTTTATTATCCTCTTGCTATATGTGGATGACATGTTGATTGTTGGTCATGACACAAAGAAGATTGATTGTCTGAAGAAAGATTTGAGCAAGGCCTTTGATATGAAGGATTTGGGTTCTGCAAAGCAAATCCTTGGCATGAGAATTACTCGTGATAGGAAGAACGGTAAATTGTGGTTGTCTCAACATAAGTATATTGAGAAGGTATTAGAGAGGTTTAACATGAGCAATTCCAAACCTGTTAGTACTCCACTTGCAAGTCATTTCAAGTTGAGCTCTCAACAATGCCCTACAAGTGAGAAAGACAAAGAAGAGATGAAGAAGGTTCCTTATGCATCCGCGGTTGGTAGTTTGATGTATGCTATGGTATGCACAAGGCCGGATATTGCCCATGCTGTTGGAGTTGTTAGTCGTTTTCTCTCTAATCCTGGTAGAGACCACTGGCAAGCAGTGAAGTGGATTTTCAGGTATCTCAGAGGCACTACCAGAGTATGTTTATGCTTTTGGGGGTGGTCAACCTGTGTTAGACGGCTACATAGATTCGGATATGGCCGGTGATGTTGATTCTAGAAAATCTACTTCTGGATATTTGATGACTTTTGCAGGGGGAGCGGTGTCTTGGCAATCAAGATTACAAAAATGTGTTGCTTTGTCTACCACTGAGGCTGAGGATATTGCCATTCCTGAAGCTTCTAAAGAACTTTGGTGGATGCAGAAATTCCTACAAGAGTTGGGCCGTAAGCAAGAGCAGTTTATGTTATTTTGTGACAGTCAGAGTGCTATCCATCTCAGCAAGAATCCAACTTTTCATTCCAGGTCAAAGCACATTGAGGTGCGGTATCATTGGATACGAGATGCGCTAGAGATGAAGACATTTTCACTTGAAAAGATCCATACTGATGAAAATGGTTCAGATATGATGACAAAGACCTTGCCTATGGCAAAGTTGATTTGCTGTAGAAAGAAGGCAGGCTTGGTCGAGCAGTATCTTCCCACTTGAGTCGTGAGGGGGAGATTTGTTGGGTGGGTCACTCCTAAGTGGGTCCCACATTAATTAGAAGAAGAAAAAAATAAATAAAAGGATTTACTAATGGGCCAAGCCCAAGTGGTATTTGAAAAAGGGTTTGAAATAAAAAGGAAAGAAAGGGTATGTGCTAAGTGTGTGTGCCTGATAGTGAAAGAAAAATAAAAAGGAGAAACAGAGGCTGCGACGGCGAGAAGAAAAGAGAAGAAGAAAGAGGGTTCAGGTGGTGGAAGGTGGTACAGCAAACTTGCTCCGTTTTTGCTGAAATTTCAGTATGTAATTCCTACCAATGAGCTCGTCAGTTTGATATATTTTATTGGTTGTTTTGCCTTCTCTTTGAGCTGAGTTGTTATACCCATTGTTGTGGGGTTTCTTTCTTGTTGCTTGCTTGTATCCACCTTTTGGGTGATGTATTGTTGATTTGGTGTTCCCTAGTATTTCTAGGAAGACTTTGTGTACCCATTATTATTTATAGTGGAAGTTTTTGCTGGACTTGGTCCCGTGGTTTTTATCCCTACACTGGGGAGTTTTCCACGTTAAAAATTGTGGTGTCATTGCTGTCTATTTTTCTGCCATTGATATTATCCTGTGGAAGAATATTTTTGTTGTGCCTATTTATTTGTACAGGTGAAGGAAAAAATATTTGTTTCATTAGAGATTGTTATCTCTGGTTTTTTTCCCAACACCTTGTACCATGTGAAATATATATTTGACTTATAAAAAAAATTGTGGTCAGTCTAAAAATACCTTAGTTCAGTTTTCGTAACCCTGACCATGAGACATTGTCTTCTCGATTAGTTATAAAATCTTTTAAACTAGTTCTGTTTTATCCTTCACACGATGTATCTTTTATCAACTTGGTTTGTTCAATTCTTTGTCTCTGAAATATTTATAAATTCGGTTAAGCATTAGTTTTAATATTAAATCATAATTATTAAGATCCATATCCACATGTAATCATGGAGGTATAATTATGTCATGTGGAAGTATTAAAATTTGTACGCTCTTGATTCATTGGTTGTATTTGGTCCAACATCAATCATGTAATGTAACAACATCCATACGCCAACTGAAATAAGATTAAGATTAAACTGTCCTTTGCAATTCAAGGTATATAACGATTCCGAAAATTATTAGATTTGTCTTTAATAGAATATAAATCAAATCATGGTGCCGTTATCAATTAAGCATTGTATATTGATTAAACAAAATAACTAATGCTGCTTTATCTGAAAACATGTTTATTCTGATTCTATAGGCATGAAATTATTGGTCGTGGAACGTTGACTATGCATATATTCCCTCGGACGATCGGATGGAGATCATCTGTCCCAAAATGTTATTTCATTCATTATCTCATCTACTTATGTTGTGTCACTTAGAGAATTAATTACATCATTTATTAATATAAATGTTTCATTTTTAAATGACATGGCAAAATATAAGTGAGTGAGTCAGGGAATGAGACATCATTTTATGACAGATGTTGCGACCGTCCCGTCCGGGAGCCGCGAAAAGAGATTAAAAAAAAAAGAGGAGTCGCCACCAAATTTTTATTGTGGGAAAACCTTGGAAAACCATTGATTAAAAGGTAAACTGGTCTAAAAAAATGAAAGAGATGAGTCCGGGAGTCGGTTACTAGTAGGGAAGGTGTTAGCACCCCACATCGCCCGTTTAAAAAAAAGGTACCTCAAGTTAATTGTGCAAAAAAAAAAAAATTTTAATAACCTTTTAAATATTTATTTTACCCCAAAAATTATTTACAAGAAAGAATTATTTTAAATTTTTGATATTTTAAATTTTATTAATTTTTATATTTTTTAAAATTTATTGTTTGCAAAAACTAAATGAGGTTGAACATGACACGTGAATCCACAAGGTAACCCCAAATCTAAGGGACTGGATATGGCACCGTGTCCATAGAGCATTCCTAAAAATAGAAAAGTTTAATTATTTTAACATAAAAAGAGACACAAAAAAAGGAAAATTTAGCTTTGGCTTGACAAGATGATTTATCTTGCTCCTACGTATTCCCGGGTGCGATTGGAAACTCAAAGCCACATAGTTCTTTTGGAAAGATTTTGATTGGTTTATTGATTTTATATTTTGATAAAGATTTGATTTATTTATTTTATTTTAAAAAGGATTTTATTTCAGAATAAATTCACTCTTGCACAGGGTACAAGATAGCAGCGCTATACGATAAACCCTTACAATGCATACGCCACTTGAGGATGAAAAATCATACATCAAGGTCGCAGATTGTTGCGTGAATTAATAAAGGTTTTTTATTTATTAAAATTTTGTTAGAGATACTTAAAAGTATTCATTCATTTATTTATTTATTTTTTAAAAAAACTTTGTCAAAATAGAACATAAAAAATCATTTTTATTTCTAAAATGAGAGAACTCACTCTTGCACGGGGTTAAAGATAGTGAAACTATACGATAAACCCTTACAATTTTTACAACACTCGAGGACGAAAAATCGTACATCAACGTTGTAAATTGTTGCGTGAATTCAAACAAGCCACTTTAGTTTCAAAAATATCTTTAGGAGATTTTTATTTCGAACAAGGAATCAACAATGAAAAAAAACACATCTTAAGCCCAAAGCACAAATCATATAAAATAAAATTTAGATTCAGGTCTGACTGAAAAAGAGCCCAACATATTTATTCTTTTTGACACAGACCACTCATATTAAAAGCTTGACCCAAAAACTCATCTACTACCCTAGGTACACTAAGCCCACCAGTCAACACAAATCAATAATTAAAACAAAGATAAAACAACACTCAGACCCAAATTAACGAATAAAGCAAAAAAAAGTCAGAGAAGGCTTTCTTTCTATCGTTACCAGTATGAGCCAAAAGGAGCAACAAAGACGGTAGAGCAAGTGAGTTGGACGGCAAGGGCTGGCGACAGTGGTAGAGGTGTGGTGGCCGGCCGGTGATGAGGATGTGGGTCTGTGTGGGTATCGTGGCGGCGAATGACGGTCTGAGGGATGCGGATCTGTGTATGGAGCCGAGGTGAGGATCTGCGACCTGATATGACGGAGCGGCATTTGTGCAGCGGCGGATCTGTTCGTGTGGAGCTTCTGTCTGGTGCGGCGCTGGGATCTGGTTCGGCCGTGACAGAACTGAATGGCGATGCTCGTGGATCTGGTGTGAGCTATTGTGATGGCGAAGATGGAGGCGCGACGGAGATGGCGAGTTTCGTGCAGGGGCGGTGGGTTTGACTGGCAGCGGTTGCGAACCTATGGTTGCTGAGGCGAGGCGTGGCGCGGTGGAGGAGTAAGGTTCTGATCTGTTACGCGATGCGGAAGCACTACAAAAAAAAGGTTATTTAACGACCGAAAATAGTGACCGAATTTGTTGGTTGCTGTTTGTGACCGAAATGGCGACCGATTGTAGGATCTAAATCAAACACTGATTAGAGTTGATATTACGACCGAAATAGCGACCGAAATAGGGCGAGCAGAGTTATCGGTCTCTATTTTGGTCGCAAATTAAAGGAAAGTAAAAGTCAAAATTTATGACTTTTTAGAGACCGAAATGACGACCGAGTTAAATGCAACGGTTAAATTTATTTATCTTTGCGACTGATATTAAATCAGTCGCTAAACGACGCGTAAAAAATTAAAATTAGAGCGTGTTAGCGACCGAATTTTAAATCGATCGCTAAATTTATGAGTTTGAATTTCAAATCAACCCGATTTAGCGACCGAAATAGCGACCGAATGTTTCGGTCGCTAATATTAAAATCCCTAAATCCACCAGAACCCCCCTTTCTTCCCCATTTCTCTCATTTCTTCTCTTTCCTTCTCTCTCTCTTGCACGCTCTGTTCCTCCCTGCCACCATACCACACGACGTCTGTGCTCCGGTCACCACAGGCCACCTCCGGTGAGTGATTCCACCTCCCTCCCCCCCTCTCTCTCTCAATCTGATGTCTCTGTCTCTGTTCCTATAGCGCACCTGAGCCGCCCACTACGACGAGCTGGTAATACATTAAACTTTTGACTTATTATATTATTTAATTAATTAGTTTTCATTTTTAATTATTCTTGTGAATTTAAGATTATATTTTTCTGTGCAGAAAACACAAACAGCGGGGCCCCACTGCTATGGAGTTGGTGGAGAGGACGAAGAAGTTGAAGTCGGGGACATGGGTCAACGACAAGGCCCGTAACTATGTTGTAAGCAAAAAAACAATTTAATGTTTACTTGTAATTTATTATAAATGATTTGTTAATATTGATTATAATTTTAACTAAATCTCTTCAACTATACTTTGTAGGTGGGCTTCAACGAGAAGAAGGACGATGCCATATCACGTGCCTCACAGTCACAAGATGAGGCCTTGACTGGTGATGGGCCCAACTCTCCTATCTCTGTCGACGTTAATGCCATTTATTTGGATGTCGTCGAGTGCAGGAACAAGAAGGGGCACGTGTATGGCCTCGGACACCTGGGAGGCGAGTTTATCGCTTCATCATCCGGCACGCCTGCTCCTTCCTACGCCGATACCGTCCCTCAGGAGCAGTTCAACCAAATGCAGGACACCATCACGCAGCTGAACGTGGAGCTTCGGGAGAAGAGCGAGAGAGAGCAGCAGATGGCAAACCAGATTGCACAGTTGACTAAGGTACACCAGCAGCTGATGTAGACGAGCACCGAGCAGGGCCAGACACTGCGGCTGGTGTTGGAGCAGATGAGGATCCAGACTCTAGTTGCTCAGGGTGATGCTCTGACGGTTATGCCTCCTGCTGTCGCTCCTCCAGTTCCGCCGCCAGCTACTGATGCTGCTACTGCAGAGGACAATCAGATAGCAGACATAGGTGGTACGGACGCTGAGGATGATTGGATTCCTCCACCTCTCCCTCATCACGACTGAATTTTTTTTCTTCATATTTTTGACTTTAAACGATTCTTGTACAACACTTTGGATTATTTTTTTATATATATATATTCATTATTTCTTATGATTGTATATTTCATTAGTAATTTGGTGTGTTTTATTAGTATTTTTGCTAAACTTTAAAGAAAAATAGAAAAAATTTATTATTTTAAAAATTAAATTTAAAAAATTAATAAAAACAAGTTTAGCGACCGAATTAGAAACCAATAATTCGGTCGCTAAACTTTAGTTACCATTAACAGATTGTGGTCTAGCGACCGAAAATCCGTCGCTAATATAGGTTAACAGTAACCAACATTGGCGACCGAACTAGCGATTGATAATCGGCCGCTAAAAATGGTTACCCAAACAATGCGACCAACCGTGTAGCGATCGTTTTTTATTATTTAGCGATCGAAATTACGGTCGCCATTTAGCGACCGAATTATTATTTCGGTCTCTAAAAGCTTAGCGACCAGGTTATCAGCCACCACCATGAATCGGTCGCTAACTTAAATAGCGACCGAATTAGAAAGTTTAGCGACCGAATATGTCGGTCGCTAAACAGTTCTTTTTTTGTACTGAAGGAACAAGAGATGATGGCGGAGGTGCCGGGGTTGCGTGACGGGTGGCTTCGGTCGAAGGAGACGATGATGACAGATTTGTGGTGGTGGACAAGGAGGAGGATATGTTATTTTCTGGTATTTCAGTTTTTTATCTTTTGGGTTTTATGGTTTTATTTGAGAAGATGAACTGGTAGAAGAAAAATGGTTAGGATGAAGAAGAAGAGGTCTTGATTCCGGAGGATCCCCCTTTTTCTTCTGTATGCTCTCCCTTTTATGCTCTCTTCTTCTAACAAGACTCCAAAACAGAATCCAAGGTTGTTGCATTGTAGAGTCTTTTTCATTTCCATTCTCATTGATTTTGTCTGTAGGACTTCTCTGTTGTGATGCAACTTTCCTTTGTTTATGTAGAGTGGCTTTTCTCTTGATTCAGGTTTGACCATGCTTCAAGGACAGCAGCATCACATGTTTCCATTTTTTCCTTTCTGCTGCTTAAAATTTGAAACCATTTTTTGTTGCCAATGCCTAAGTCTGCCATTGCTTTCTTTTCTTCTGAGATGTATTAGAAACTTGAAACTTTGGATTTTTCCTCTTGGCCCTGTATGCTGAAGTTCTGCTTGCTTTCAGTTTTTTTCTATATTTTATTTTTATTTTTATTTTATTTAAATTTTTTTCAAAACACTGATTAAAAGGACACCTGGACAAAATTAGGTGTTCACAGCTGCCCCTCTTTACTTGTTTCTTATTAGATAATAGGTATAATCGTAGTTAATCTATTAT
Organism: Sophora flavescens; assembly: GCA_030762895.1. Classification (NCBI taxonomy): domain Eukaryota; kingdom Viridiplantae; phylum Streptophyta; class Magnoliopsida; order Fabales; family Fabaceae; genus Sophora; species Sophora flavescens. The sequence continues at coordinate 184,230,510 of CM061066.1, forward strand.
TGTTATAAGAAACGAGTAAAGATATGAACTCCAATTTTGGTCGGGGTACACTGAGTAGCAAAAAGACAGGTGACTACAAAGCGATTTCCAGTAAAGAATCAGTCGGTTGGATTGCACACTGAGGTTTACACATAAAAGCTTGTAGGGTGGATTTCCTGCTGAGCTTAAAAACAAAGATAAAGAGCTTACGGGGTGGATTGCCCGTCAGAAACTGAACAGAAAGATAAAAAGAGCCTACGGGGGTGGGTTGCCCGTCAGAAGCTCGAATGTATAGATAGAAGAGCTTACGGGGTGGATTGCCCGTCAGGAGCTCGAACGGAAAGATAAAAGAGCTTACGGGGTGGATTGCCCGTCAAAAGCTTGAACAGAAAACATAAAAGAGTTTACGAGGTGGATTGCTAGTGAGAAACTCAAACAGAAAGATAAAAGAGCTTACGAGGTATGGTATCCGTCAAAAGCTCGAATAGAAAGATAGAAAAAGCTTACAGCGTGGATTGCCCGTCAAAAGCTCGAACAGAAAGATATAAAGGGGCTTACGGGGTGGATTGCCCGTCAGAAACTCGAGCGAATATATAGAAGAGCTTACAGGGTGGATTGCCCGTCAGGAGCTCGAACGGAAAGATAAAAGAGCTTACGGGGTGGATTGCCAGTCAAAAGCTCGAACAAAAAACATAAAAGAGTTTACGGGGTGGATTGCTAGTTAGAAACTCAAACAGAAAGATAAAAGAGCTTACGAGGTATGGTACCCGTCAGAAGCTCGAATGGAAAGATAAAAAGAGCTTACAGGGTGGATTGCCCGTCAAATGCTCGAACAAAAAGATATAAAGGAGCTTACGGGATGGATTACCCGTCAGAAGCTCGAGCGGCTATATAGAAGAGCTTACATGGTGGATTGCCCGTCAGAAGCTCGAATGGAAAGATAAAAGAGCTTACATGGTGGATTTCCCGTGAGACACTCGAACAGAAAGATAAAGGAGCTTACGGGGTGGATTACCCGTCAGAAGCTTGAACGGAAAGATAAAAAGAGCTTACGGGGTGGATTGTTTGTGAGAAGATCGAACAGAAAGATAAAAAGAGCCTACGGGGTGGGTCACCCGTCAGAATCTCGAATGGATAGATAGAAGAGCTTACGAGGCCATATAGACAAATGCAATATGAATGTTGATTTTGCTCATTGATAGAATGATAATGCATAAGATGCCTTTCATTGATGAATGCTAATGAAGAAAACCCTTATTATTTTTGGCACAATGCAAGAGATACTTTAGATGAAATTATTTCCTCTTTGTTGTGTCTTTCGTTATTGGCTCCTTGACCCCTTAAAAGCATCGATCACAGTTAGTCTTGAGGATGAACTAAAATAAGGCCTATCTCATCGGGGAGAGATATCTTGCACTTTTGTTTTTGATAGTAGACACCCTTGATGATAATTATCCCAATGGTTGATTCTCAATATTCCTTCCTTTCTTCAGTGCTCTTTATAGGGGAAGCATTGTGCCCCCCACGACCTTTTGAGTCTTAAGGAACCAATACTTGTTTCACATTTCAGTATAAACTTATCAGGATAAATGCACACATACAAATGACAAAAGTTAAGAGAAAAGGACCAAGGTAGCGAAATAAAATAAAGGAAGTCGGTGTCATTATATTTGGATTGAAAAAGGTGTACAAAGTATAAATTTCAAAACATTGCGGAGTAGAATCGCATCTCTTCAGGTGATGTCTCTCTCAACGACTAATGTTAGTATCCCTCATACAATCTTGACTACTCAATAATTGGCTTCAGAGATGTTGTTTTCCCCAGTCTTCATGCATCCAAACTACTGATTGCCCCTGTTCGCTGCTTGACGACACTTCCATTGTGATTTATTTTTATTTATTTTTTTGAACCCTAACTTTTGCCTAGACCGCCTTTTCAGGTTTTCAGCCTACCGGGTTACTCTAACTTTTGCCTAGATTGTTTTTCAGATTTTAAGCCTAGCGAGCTTTTCTTTCTTTTCTTTTCTCTCCCCTTTTTTTTTTTTTCACTTTTTCTTTTCTTTTCTTCTTCTTGGGAAGTGTGTTCAAGCATAATACTTTTTGACTGCATCTGAGATTACAAGGAGCGGATGATCTTCCCCATCCATCTTGGTGAGAATTAAAGCCCCTCCAGAGAATGCCTTTTTCACTACGTAAGGTCCTTCGTAGTTCGGGGTCCACTTCCCTCGATGATCCTTTTGGATTGGTAGGATCTTTTTGAGCACTAGGTCACCTTCCCGAAACTGCCGAGGGCGTAGTTTCTTCTCCTAAGTTCTCATCAACCTTTTCTGGTACAATTGACCGTGACACCGTGATGCAAATCTCTTCTCTTCGATGAGGTTCAATTGGTCTAGTCGATCCCGAACCTACTCAGCTTCTTCCAATTCTTCTTCTCTCATTACCCTTAATGAGGGGATCTCCACTTCAATCGGGAGCACTGCCTCCATCCCATACACTAAAGAATATGGCATTGCCCCTGTCGAGGTGCGAATAGAGGTATGATAGCCGTGCAAAGCAAAAGGTAACATCTCGTGCCAATCTTTATACGTCACTACCATGTTTTGGACAATCTTCTTGATATTTTTATTAGCGGCCTCAACTGCCCCGTTCATCTTTGGATGGTACGGGGAGGAATTGTGATGCTTTATCTTTAAGTTTTCGCACATCTCCTTCATCATCTTGTTGTTCAAGTTGGTCGCATTATCAGTGATAATCTCACTCGTTTACCCATAACGGCAAATTAATTCTCTTTTTACAAATTTGATCACGACATTCCTGGTCACATTGGGATATGATGCATCCTCAACCCACTTTGTGAAATAATCAATGGCAACAACAATGAAGCGATGCCCATTTGAGGCTTTTGGTTCGATTGGCTCGATCACATCCATTCCCCACATTGAAAACGGCCAGGGTGCCGACATGACATTCAAGGAAGCTGGCGGCACATGAACCTTATCAGCATATATTTGACACTTATGGCACTTCTTTGCATAATTAAAGCAATCAACCTCCATTGTCAACCAATATTGGCCAGCCCTCAAGATTTTCCTGGCCATTGCATGTTCGCTCGCGTGTGTTCCAAAAGATCCTTCATGTACCTCCTTAATTATTCGTTTAGCTTCTTTTGTGTCAACGCACCTCAATAACACCATGTCATGATTTCTTTTGTAGAGAATACCTCCATCTAAATAGAAACCCATTGCAAGTCTTCTTAGAGTTCTTTTGTCATTTTCTGAAGTGCCCGGAGGGTATTCCCTTCTTTGGATGAAGCATTTGATGTCGTGGTACCACGGTTTTTTATCAGACTCTTCCTCTATCACTTGACAATATGCAGGATGATCACGACTTTCCATTTTGATGAGTGGTAGGTTCCTCTCGTCACTTACTTTGAACATCGAGGACAAGGTAGACAAAGACGTCGACTAATTGGTTATCTTCTCGGGGAATATGATGAAATGTCACTTCATCAAACTGCTCAATCAAACCTTTGATGTAATCATGGTACGGGATTAACTTGGCATCTCGGGTTTCCCATTCCCCTCTAAGCTGGTGGATGACTAATGCAGAGTCCCCATATACCTCCAGTATCCTTGCCTTTGATTTTATCGCTGCCAGGATCCCGAGCGCACAAGCTTCATATTCGGCTATATTGTTTGTACAATCAAAGAAAAGCCTTGCAGTGATAGGGAAATAATCATTTTTTGGTGAGATTAGTATTGCCCCAATTCCATGTCCCAATGCATTAGAAGCTCCGTCAAATAACAAGGTCCATTTTTCTTTTTCTGGTGATTGCTCGCAATCAAACAAAGCCATTATATCTTCATCTGAAAAATCACATTGCATCGATCCATAATCTTCTACCGGCTGATTGGCTAGATATTCTGCAAGAGCACTCCCTTTTATTGCTTTTTGGGTGACATGGACAATGTCATATTCTGATAGCAGGACTTGCCAGCGAGCAATTCTTCCAGTCAGAGCAGGATTATCAAAGATATACTTGATCGGATCCATTTTGGACACCAACCAGGTAGTATAATACAACATGTAAATCCTCAAACGGCGAGCCGCCCAAGCCAAGGCACAGCAAGTGCGTTCTAGCAGTGAGTAGTTGGCTTCGTAACTGGTGAATTTCTTACTTAGATAATAGAGGGTATGTTCCTTCCTCCCTGACTCATCGTGTTACCCCAGTATGCAACCCATAGATTCATCTAGCACAGTCAAATACATGATGAGAGGTCTTCCTAGCACCGGGGGAACCAAGACTGGAGGCTCTTGTAGGTACTGTTTGATCTTCTCAAAAGCTTTTTGACAATCTTCATTCCATTTACCTGCCTGATTTTTGCGCAGCAGTTTAAAGATTGGTTCACATGTCGCTGTTAATTGGGAGATGAACCTGGCAATGTAGTTCAGTCTTCCTAAAAACCCAGGAACCACTTTCTCTGTTCGAGGTGCTGGCATATCGATGATCGGACGAACTTTTTCAGGATCAACCTCTATTCCTCTTTGACTAACTATGAAGCCCAGAAGCTTACCTGATTTCACCCCAAAAGTGCATTTAGCCGGATTCAGTTGGAGCTTAAACTTCCTTAGCCGCTCAAAAAGTTTTCGCAGATTATCAACATGCTCATTTTTGGATCTGGACTTGGCGATCATATCATCTACATAAACTTCTATTTCCTTGTGCATCATGTCATGGAATAAAGCCACCATAGCCCACTGGTATGTTGCCCCAGCATTTTTCAAGCCAAAGGGCATAACCTTGTAGCAAAAGGTTCCCCATAAAGTGACAAATGTAGTTTTCTCCATATCTTCAGGTGCCATCTTGATCTGATTATATCCCGAGAAACCGTCCATGAAAGAGAATAATGCATGTTGAGCAGTATTATCTACAAGAACATCAATATGAGGCAGAGGAAAGTCATCTTTTGGGCTAGCTCTGTTCAGATCTCGATAGTCAACAGACATTCGAACCTTTCCATCTTTCTTGGGAACAGGAACGATGTTAGCAACCCATTGAGGGTACTTTACAACTTCTAGGAAACCTGCATCCAGTTGTTTCTTGACCTCCTCTTTGATCTTTAAAAACATTTCTGCTTTCATCCTTCGTAGCTTCTGCTTTACTGGAGGACACTCTGGCTTTAATGGCAATTTGTGTTCTGCTACACTGGGGTCTAACCCTGGCATGTCTTGGTACGACCATGCGAAAACATCTTTAGAATCCATCGATAACCTGATCAACCTGCTTCGCTCCTTTTCTTTCAGGGAAAGGCCAATCTTGACCTCTTTTTTATCATCTTTGGTTCCTATATTGATTAGTTCACTCGGCTCTTCATGGGGCTGAGTTTCCCTGGCTTCTTGTTCTACCAATCTCAATAGTTCAGGGGGAACTTTCCCGTCATCATCAACTACCTCCTCAGCATGATCAACGGAATAGTCAAAATTGTATGATGAGTTACTAACACTGTCGTTTTCAAGAGAGTCACTTTTAGATCTGAATTTTGGTAGTTATCAGGGAGAGATGAATAAATAAAGGTTAAAGATGAGAAACTGCATTTATTGGTGATGAATGGTGAACAAAAATGAAAGTAAAAAAAAAAGAGATAACAACACAAGATACTGAATGCATGCATTTATTGATAAGTCATACTGAAACATAAACAAGTAAGCCCATTACAACAAAAATCCTAAAGCCTTGGGCAGAGCTAAAGGATAGGCATTACAGAATTACTTGGAAAAAGACTCTATGGTCCTGGGGAGCTCAATGATCTCCCAATTGTTGAGCTCTGTATCTGGAGAACATGGATACACCAGACTGACACCATGATCGGCGGGATAATCATCTTCAATAGCTGCCGCTTGGTCCAGGAATGCGAACCCTCCGCTTCGGAAGCTCTGTCGAATGTCACAGATGGGAACCCTTTCAGCCTCGTATTCACGATTTTCCAACCGAGCCAACCTCTTTCTTTTCTTCTCTTCTATAACCCTCACCTTGTCGGCCTTGGTGGTTTTGTATCCCAACCCAAACCTGTCCTTGTTCTCAGTGAGCATGAGGATGTCAGCGATGATGAGTGTGATTCCACCTCATATTTCATTGTCATTTTGCATGCATTTTCGTACAGTTTAGGCATTTTTAATTTTATTTTTGGTTAATTTTTGCTCAGGATCAACCATGATGGAGCGTGGATGAAGATGGGGCTTGAAAAGTGAATAAAATGAGCCAAACAGAGCCCATCACGGTCTAGCCATGATGACCATCACGGCCATGATCGAGCGAAACTGAAAAAGAAAGAAGGCAAAAGTCATAACTGGTCACGGCCTGCCAGTGATGCTTATCACGTTCGTGACATGTCAGCTGGACCAGACCCTCAACAGGCAGAACTGACCACGGCCTAGCCTTGATGAGCATCACGGCCATGATAGACCAATCACTGAAGAAGCGCCCAAGGCAGAATCCATCACGGCCTGGCCGTGATGAGCTTCACGGCCGTGACGCGCATTACTTGGATCTGAAGCAACTGATTTGGATCTGAATTTGTGTTAGATTGGGATTCAAACTTCCCAAATCTATAAATAAGGCATCTAGGTAGAGATTAAAGAGACTTTTGGGCTGCTACTCTTAGGCTATAATTTAGGATCTCTCTCTTCTTCTTCCTCCTCTCTTCTCTTATTTTTATTTTCATGTTGTTGTTAACCAAGCTTGTCATCACCATGACAAGGTTTGAATAGTAGTTTAATTTCTAGGGATTGGGGCTATGCCCAAGGTTTGTTTATGGCAATGAATTGATGTTATACCTTTGATAATTGCGATTTTGCTTTAGATCTGATTTCTAGTAGTTTAATTACTCGTAAAATCAGTGGCCGCTTATTTGCGTGACGTAGATACCCTAAGGAGGAACCTAGCGGTGAACTTAGGTGTCGGATCTATAGAATCAGACTTAGGACTTAAAGCACGGGAGTTAGAAGCGGTCCTTCGAGGATTAACGAATTGTCACGAAACGTAAAGGGTCCAATCTAAATTCGACTACCACGAGAGTAGGGGTTGGTTTAATTGGGCACGGTTTTTGTATCCCGAGAGGGAGCTTTAACTATTTGAGGATAAATTCGCCTTCAAGGCAATTTCAATAATTAACAAAGGGGTAATCAATTTAGTAACATAATCAATCTTATTGGTAACCCAAATTCCTAGGAATCCATTTAGATATGAAAAACCATAAATTGATTTACTTTCCGTTTTACTTGATTACATTCCTTATCTGATTTTCTAAGTTATCTCTTATTTCAAATATCAAAAACCTTTTTAAAATCCTTTTCTATAGTCCAGTTTAGTCGATTAGATAATTAGTTGCGATTTGAGATCACGGTCTCTGTGGGATCAATATCTTTTTATTACTTGGCGATGAATCCGGTACACTTGCCGGATTGCACGTGCACTCGCACCACATCAAGTTTTTGGCGTCGTTCCCGGGGACTGTGCTTGCTCGAATCTCAATTTAATTTTTAAATTGATTTTTCTGGACTTTTTCTTTCTTTCTTTTAACTGATTTTTGTTATTATTAAAAAAAAATATTTCATCAATCTTTTTTTCTTTTCGTATCTATCTCTCTGTGTTTTTCTCTTTTATGCAAAGATCACTAAGTCTTGGAAACCTTAGTGAGGTCGACCCCGAAGTCGAAAGGACCTTTCACAGACGTAAGAGACTACAAAGAGAGAGAGAGAGAGGTTGATGCTCATTCCACTCATGGCAAATATCCCGGATACGAAACCGTTGAAGGACTACGCAGCCCCAAATTCTAGGGGTTTGCGAACTGGGATTGCTAGGCCAGAGATTGAGGCGGAGAACTACACTATACCACCTATTCTAATCAACATGATTAGGCAACATCAATTCGGAGGATTGCCCTCGGAGGACCCGACTGATCACGTGGAGACATTCTTGGAGTTCACCGATGCAGTTAGAATTAAAGGCGCCCCGGTTGATGCTATTCGCTTAAGGTTATTCCCCTCATCTCTTACCGGAAAAGCGAAAGCTTGACTGAAACAAGTGCCCGCTAATACCTTGTCGACTTGGGACCAACTGGAGCAGGCATTCACTACAAAAAAACAATTGTTTAGCGACCGTAATTTTCGGTCGCTAAACCATGTAAATCGGTCGCTATTTGTTTTAGCGATCGAATCAGAGACCGATTTATGATGGTAGCTGAATACCTGGTCGCTAAGGTTTTAGCTACCGAATTATTATTTCGGTCGCTAATTAGCGACCGTAAATTCGGTCGCTATATAATAATAATCGGTCGCTATTAGGTTGGTCGCATTTTTTGGGTAACCATTTCTAGCGACCGATAATCGGTTGCTAGTTCGGTCGCTAATTTTGGTTACTGTTAACCTATATTAGCGACGGATTTTCGGTCGCTATACATCATCTGTAAATGTTAAATAAAGTTTAGCGACCGAATTATTGGTTTCTAATTCGGTCGCTAAACTGGTTATTATTATTTTTTTTTAATTTTTATAATAATTTTTTTCTGATTTTCTTTAAACGTTAGAAAAATTACTAATAAAACACACCAAATAACTTATGAAATATACAATCATAAAAAATAATAAATATATATAAAAAGAATAATCCAAAATGTCGTACAAGAATCGTTTAAGATCAAAAATATGGAGAGAAAAAATCAGTCATTATGAGGGGGAGATGGAGGAATCCAATCATCCTCAGCGTCCGTACCACCGACGCTCGCTAGCCGATCGTCCTCGTGAGCATGACATCAGCTGGCGACGGAAGGCGGAGGAGCGCCATCGGGCACAACCCGTCGAGCATCATCTGAGCAACTCGAGTCTGGATCCTCATCTGCTCCAACACCAGCCGCATGATGCACGGCCTCGCTCGATGCTCGCCTACATCAGCTGCTGGTGTGCCCGAGTCAACTGTGCAATCTGGTTCCCCATCTGCTTCTCTCTCTCGCTCTTCTCCCGAAGCTCCGCGTTCAGCTGCGTGACGGTGTCCTGCATTTGGTGGAACTGCTCCTGAGGGACGCTATCAGCAAGAAGGAGCAAAGGCGTGCGGACGATGAAGCGATGAACTCGGCTCCCAGTGTCCGAGGCCATACACGTGCCCGTTCTTGTTCCCGCCCCGACGACCTCCAAATAAATGGCATTATCGTCGACGGAGACAGGAGAGTAGCCATCACCGATCAAAGCCTCATCTTGTGACTGTGAGGCACGTGATATGGCATCGTCCTTCTTCTCGTTGAAGCCCGCCTACAAAGTATAGTTGAAGAGATTTAGTTAAAATAATTATATCCAATATTAACAAATCATTTATAATAAATTACAAGTAAACACTAAATTATTTTTTTGCTTACAGCATAGTTACGGGCCTTGTCGTTGACCCATGTCCCGACTTCAACTTCTTCGTCCTCTCCACCAACTCCATAGCGATGGGGGGCCATTGTTTTCGTGCTTTCTGCTGAATAATATAATATTAAATTCATAAGAATAATTAAAAATGAAAACTAATTAATTAAATAGTATATTAAGTCAAAAGTTTAATGTATTACCAGCTCGTCGTAGTGGGCGGCGGCTGATTTAGACCCACCGGTCCAAGCACATGCGCCACCATCAGAAGCTCGATTACGCCGAGCTGTGGCCTGGATCTCCTGGAACTCCTCAATAGCCCAGTACTGGTCCAGCTGCCTATTGATCTCAGGATCCACCCACCTCCCCTTATTCTGCCCCTTCCTCAGCTTGTTCATCAGATTCTTCATAACCAGTGAGCCTTTATGCTCAAATATGTCCCTGACGAGAGCCTCTAAAGCTAAGTCCCACCTATACTCTTTTTGCAACTTACAGTTGTTAGGAAATTCGTGTGTACATATATATAATGTAAATTTAATTTAAAAAAATTAATAAATTGTTACCTTAAACTCTAGAAACAACTAATCCCTATGGCCCAGTGGGATGGCCTTCCATGTAGGCCATGGACCATCAAACTTGCGTCGCAGGATCTTCGATATCGAATCAGAAGGGCCCTTCGCGGGCAGAAAGCTGCAGCAAAATTAGAGCATTAATAAATGTTATAATTAAATTTTAAAAACAAGTAAATAGAAATTAACGATACTTTATATATATTAAAAAATTAAAATAGCATACTTGTTATCCCCCCTGGGGATAAGAAGAATCCTCCTGTCGGATGGACCACGACTCTCCTGTCCCGATGATGATGATGGTCCTATCGTCGTAGGTGTGGATGATGAGGGTGCAGCCTGTGTCTCGACCACATGAGGATGGGTGGGGGGTGCAACTCCATCACCCTGAGGTGTCCCGTCAACAGAGGTGCTGGTAGGATGGTCTCGATCTGAAGGTTGTGGGTCGGCCGGCGAAGGGACTCTCACAGCACGACCTCCACGACGACCCCTACCTCTGGAGGAATCTGCCATCTGTGAAAAAAATGAAAATATGATTACACAACAGTGTAAATAATACAAAAATAAATTACCTAATAAGTAGAATGACATTCACATAATGAATTATGACATAAATAAATTACCTAAGTAGAATCTCCGTCACTAAATTCACCCTCAGTCTCATCAGTATCACTTGATCGGAATGTACCTTCGCTAGATGCATCCAACTCAGATTGATCCATTAACTCTCTTTCAACTTCTTCCCCATTTCCGGAAATGTCCGCCAGAGAATTAACAATAATGTCCGGCGTAATTTGCAACGGTACGTGGGGTCTCGAAAACTCATCATCTTGGTACGGAGCATCTTTTTCAGGCTGGTTGATTACATTATCAGTAATTATACTGCGAGCCTTTATCTTAATAACACCCAACCAGCCATGATGTCCTTCGGGATATGGCGAGTAATAAACCTGCTCTGCCTGTTGTGAAAAAATGAATGGGTCGTACGCCTTATTATACCTTCGAGACAGCCTAACTTGAACAATACCATAATTTCTATCTATTTTTGTCCCTACGTCAAGAGTAGGATCAAACCAATCACACTTGAAGATAACTAATTTCATCACGGGAAACCAGGTATAATCGACTTCAAGGATGTCAGTTAGAACCCCATAGAAATCATCCTCTACATTGCCATCAGTGGCTCGCACACAAACACCATAGTTACACGTCTGCATTCCTTCATTCCATGTTTTTGTGTTAAATTTATATCCATTTACAGTATAAGTATTCCATGATGTAACCCATCTGTTAGGCCCCCATGCCAAATTTGTCAAAAATGGATTTTGAACATTGTTTTCTGGATCTAGTACCTAAACAATCAAATATTATATTATTCTTATACATGCTATATATTTAAGGAGATAAAATGTATGCTTCAAAAAATGAAGATGCTTAACATACATATTTAATGAACCACGTAGCAAAGTGAGAAGTAATTTCTCGATCAACCTGATCATTTGAAATGTCAGGTTGGAGATCCCTTAGAAAATTGTCGTACATCCTACATATGGGAGATTAACAGCAGGACGATTAATAATAATAAATGTCAATTGAACTTATTAAAGACGTTGTAGAAACTTACTCTAAATATGGCGCCACCTCTTCACAATTTTGATGGATATACAGATGAGCAGCATTAATGTCACGCTGCCCCAAGAAATATCCTTTTGATTTGCCACTAAATCTGCCCGGATAGTTGAATATTGATATAGGAGGACTAGTTGAACATCCTTCGCTCGAATCAACGTTTCTAGGCATCCTTGTCCTTCTCGTGTTAACTTCGTTCGGATAGTAATAAGAGGCAAAAGTGGAAGTCTCCTCTACTAAGTATGCTTCACAAATGGAACCCTCCACTCGTGCCTTGTTCTTGACTTTGTGTTTAAGGGAGTGCAGGAACCTATTAAAGAGGGATACATACAATAATTACTAGTTTTAGGGAAAGCTAAACTACGCTCTCGTGTTCGTGAATTTCATATGTATTAAGTAAAATAGTTGATGTAGTTTACCTCTCAAATGGATACATCCAGCGGTATTGGACTGGGCCACCAACTCTTGCTTCGTAAGGTAGATGAACTGGCAGGTGTTCCATGGAATGAAAGAAACTCGGCGGGAAGATTTGCTCCAGCTTACATAACAAAACGGGTATCTTGACTTCCATATCCTTTAATTGATTCACATTTAGTGTTGTCGATGTAAGCTCCCTGAAAAAGTGGCTAAGCTCAACAAGTGGGTTCCAAATTTGCTTCGGTAATGCGTCGAACGCAATTGGAAGCAACCGTTGCATGAACACGTGGCAATCATGACTCTTCATTCCATGTAACTTTGCTTCCTTAATGTCAACACATCTACCCAGATTGGAAGCATACCCATCTGGTAACTTTAGTTCTTTAACCCACTTACAGACGGCCAATTTCTGTGCTTTGCTTAGTGTATAACTTGCCTTCGGTTTGATAAGTCTGCCACGACCACCGTCTTGCAACTCAAGCTCCTTCCGATTACAAATGTCAGCCAGGTCCAATCGGGCTTTATTTGTATCCTTTGTCCTCCCCTTGATGTCCATCACAGTGTCAAACACATTCCTCTCAGTATGCATGACATCAATGTTGTGACGGAGTAGCTGCGTCCTCCAATACGGCAACCTCCAAAATATGCTTTGTTTTGTCCAATTATGGTTGACGCCATAATCAGGAATATGTTCTCCTTGGGTTTCATGGACGAGCGGTAAGTACTGTACTCTACGCCATACATTAGGACCAGTCAAACGTGGTGGAGGCAGTGTTCTCTCCGCACAACGCTTCTTGAATGCATTCTTGTTCCGCCTATAAGGATGATCTTCTGGAAGGAATTGACGATGACAATCAAAATATGAGATCTTTCGACTATTTTTAAGCGTGAATGCCTTCGATCGCTCCATACATATTGGGCATCCAAGCTTCCCCGCGGTCATCCAACCCGACATCATCCCATAAGCAGGAAAGTCGTTGATCGTCCACATTAAAGCTGCTTTCATGATGAAATTCTGCCTCAAAGATACGTCATATGTCAACACACCATCATTCCACAGCATTGTCAACTCATCTATCAGTGGCTGCAAGTACACATCAATCTTACCTTTTGGATTAGACGGACCCGGAATTATGACTGTTAGGAACATAAACTCCCGCTTCATGCACATCCACGGGGAAGCTTGTCGAGTCGGGATAACTAGGCCAACAAGAGTATGCTTTTCCAGATCGCCCAAAAGGATTAAATCCATCAGAGATAACCCCAATCGGACATTGCGAGGTCCTGCGAAAATGCCATATGAACCCTATCAAAATGCTTCCAAGCTTCTCCATCGAGATGGATGACACAAGATATCTTTCTCCCTCTCATGCTCATTATGCCACCTCATGTGAGCTGCAGTGGCCATCGAAGAGTACAATCTTGTAAGTCTTGGCACGAGCGGAAAGTACCATATCTTTTTAACGACCTCTTCTTCTCAATGCCCGTCCTAGTGGTTGTCTTATACCGATCCGCACCACAAAATCGACAACACGTTATGCTTTCCGCTGAATCATCCTTATAGTACAACATACATCCATTCGGGCAACAATCAATTTTCAAACACCCCAGACCCAAATTTTCCACGGACTTCTTAGCATGATAAAAACTTGTAGGCATCCGTTGCCTTCGGCAACGCCTTGGACACTGACCTGGTGAGGCGATTAAAACAGCCTTCTTGCATATTGTAGTCAGATTTGATACTCAACCATTCCATGCACATCGACAACTCCGTGTACTCCTGACATCCTTCCCACAATGGAGATCGTGCAGCACTCAGCATATCATAGAATCTTTGAGCTTCGGGATTCGGATTCTCCTCTATGTATTGGGAACCCATTCCACCATCTTCTCCCCCATCTTCTTCTAGTACAACACCAACCGATGGTCCATCATGATCCATTATCATCTGCTCTTATGGATTCAATTCTTCCCTCCCATCACCACTTCCATAGTACGAATCTTCAGCCACAATCGGGTTTAAGTCAGGCAACGTCTCACCATGGTTACTCCACCAATAGTAATCAGGTATGAAGCCCTTCTCATAAAGATCGACTACAACTCCATCCACACTTTTGAAAGATTGACACTTGCATCTTTTGCAAGGACACCTCAATTGATCACCGCCCAGCAGTATAAATCTCTCCTAGCTAACAACAAACTCTATAAACTCACCCACTCCAACTCTATACTCTTCCCTAAGACGTTTATTCCGATCCAACCTACGATACATCCATTTCCGATTCTCCGGAATATCCATTGCTGGCAATTAAATAGCCTGACCAATCCTACAATAACACTTATATATTACGGTGCATTCCAATAACTCCATCAATCTCGTTCTTATGACAAGGTATGAACCTATCCCATTCGATAAGAAACCTTTGTCACACTCGGCTACTAATAGTTATTCCCATATTGAAATACCTTATACTTGACAAAATTTCGGCAGCATTTCCCATCGGTCTCCAAGTTACACGACTCGAGCACGGTCAGAATCACCACGATCAAGTATGCACCAGGAGAACAAAAGGAAATGCTTCAGACCGAGATTTCAACAAGTATATAAGGCATTTGAACATTGAAATGACTATTGTACGAGTGTGAAAAAGGTTTTTTCCCAAACTGTCCCACTTGGACAATTCAAGATTCAATACAATGAGCATGCATACCTTGATAAGTTACGCATGCTCATTAATATTGAATCTCAAATAGGAAACTAAGGCTTTCGTAAATTAATTATTAACTCTAACAGAATCACATCCTATTGAGCTCCGCTCTCCACTAACAAACAACACATGTTGACAAACACATGCATAAACATTAAATTAATTATCAGCATACAATCAGACAAGATCACATCCTATTGAGCTCCGCTCTCCACTAACAAACAACACATATTGACAAACACATACATAAACATTAAATTAATTATCAACATACAATCAGACAAGATCACATCCTATTGAGCTCAGATCTCCACTACCAAACAAGACGATAATTCACATAATACATTACACTGAGTATTCAGAGAACTGACCTGAGAGAGAAAACACAACTGAGCAAGGATAAGTGGAGGAGCCGGTAGAAGAATATGACAACAAGGACCTATCGTGCATAAATGAAATTATTCATTTCAAATCAAATCACTATTCTATTATGTTAAATTGTTATACCTAAATAATTTATCTCATGAATATCTAGTGTTAAAGCATGTGCTCACAAAAAAATAATCAATGAAGCATAAAAAATAATAAGAAAACGTATGATTATATTTCCCTGAATCAATAGTAAATTATCAAACATCATAGGGCATACCAATTATTCTCCAACGTTAAAATCATTCAAATTAATATAATGGCTGCAGAATGGTGTAGTAGATCCTACACTGGATAATTGCAATTTAACTTCCAAAACCAAGGAAAATATTTGCTAAGAGAAAGCAAAGGAAAAGAAACTGAGTCATTGTTTTGAAGTTTTTGGTTTCTGAAATTAGGTGCTTTGAAACTATGGAGAAAGATGATTTTGGGGTTGGCTAATATTTGCTTCAGCCTTCAGCATTATTTATAGGGATCCTGCAATCGTGTGGTTTGGCTGAAATTTCCTACTGTTGGATTATGGCAAATAATTTACTTTTGATGGAGTTGTGTGATAGATGGGAGAAATTAATTAATTTACATGTGGAGGCATTAGTATATCAGAAGTACAACTAAGAAACAACCAATTAAGGGAACAAGATATCACTGATGTTTATATGCAGAGTTGTGATACAATTGAGTTCCATTATAAAAATCAGTGTCACTAGTTCCTATAAAACTTTTCAAGCAAGGGAAGATGATTAGAAGTTGCTTAATTTGCAATGAAAGGACCTCATTAGTGTTACATAAAATCACCCATTTTGTTCCACAATCTACAGTAGCAAGAAAAATTCATTTCATGCAGATAATTAACTATTGGTCAATAAAAAAAATCCTTTATTTATGTATTTTCAATAGACTAGATCTGGTTTAAAAGCTAGTTACAATAATATGATCGTAAGCTTTTTAGAACTCGAAAGCTGTTATGATTGGAGAGCTGAAGGTCATATAAACCTTACTACGAAATCCTACTTCCAATGTGGGATTCAAGTCACCTTGCAATTGATACCTACCCCTATTTGTGAAAAGGAAGAATGTAAATTAACGTTAGGCATAGGAACATGTGTATCCTTGCTTAAATCTTTGTCATTAACATGACATGTTTACAGGGGAAATAAACGTGAATTTCTTGTCAAATTCAAAAGACAATCGAGCACTGGTTCAAGCAAACAATCTTTCAATCTACATTCATGTTGTTACTGAGATAACCAACATTGTTTTCTTATTCTAATCCAGTTGAATTTAGTTCTCCAGTCAATAAATTATACTATCGAATAGCATGTCTACACAAAGCAGTAGCTTCATTGCCTTGTATCATGTAGCAAAATAATTTGTCATGTAGTAAGAGACCTATAGTCATAGACAACTCTAATTCAATAACAAGTTTATGACTTCGTGTATCATAGTTTCTTCATACGGGTTATTTTGAAATCAATCCAACCATAAAACAGAATTAAAGAGGGAAATTGATGGACTGAAGAGAGACAAATGAATTGTAACATTGAGATTATAATCTAAATTTCAATACATTGAAATATTCGTTACCAACCAAAAATAAACCATATCAGCCACCACCTGAGTCAAAGTTGAACAAAAATGAGCACACAATTCGTCTTAATTAGAGATGGGGTTGGATCCAGCGGGCTAACCCGTTTAACCTGTCATTTTTATTTGGTTGGATTGAGGTTCTCAATCTATCAACCCGTTTTGACTCGTCCCGGCTAACCCACCAAGAAAATAGGTTGGTGGTGGGGCGGGTTGTCAACCCGTCAACCCGCTTTTCTTTTCATTTTTTGAAAAAAATATATTTTTTTATACTATAAATATTTTTTAGTTTGTCCACTCATAAGACCATTAGTTAATCCATCATATTCAATTATTATTTGTATATATATTTATATACTTTAATTTATAATTACTCATTACAACTATATATATTTGTATATTGTTCATTCCATTCACTAATATATTTATATATTAGTTAGTCTACTATCAAGAAGTAATTATTAATATCTTGTGATATTTTAGATGATATCTATAAGTTAATAACTTTATTTTTTTTTCATTTTTTATATAATTTTTTAAATATTTAAAACTTTTGACGGGCCAACCTGCCAACCCACCACTAAATAGGGTGGGTTGGAAGGCTCAACCCACTTAACTAAAGCGGGTCAACCTGCCCACCCCATTTTGGAAAAAAAATGAAGAGAGAAATAGTACAATAAATTTTCACTTGGACAAAACCTGGGTACGGTTATATATTTTCATTGATATATATATATATATGTGTGTGTGTTTGTGTGTGTGTGTGTGTGTGAAATTACGAGTAAATAGCCAAAATGGTCCCTGAAACTGTGAGGTCGTGTCAAGTTGGTCCCTCAAATTAACGAAATTTCAAAAAGGTCCCTGAAACTGTCAAACGTTGATCAAGTTAGTCCCTCCGTTAGTCAGGGTTCGTTGACGCCGTTAACGGCGCTTATGTGGCACGTTACACGCATATTTGAGGGACCAAATTGATACAGGGACCAAATTGACACTCAATATTTTTTCAAAAACCCTAACTTCATCATCTTCTTCCCCAATGTCTCTGGTTCATCTCTCTCAATCTCTTCCCACTCTCCGTTCATCTTCTATGCAGACTATAGTTGCAACCAAAGACACAAGCTGTGAATCAGCCGTTACGAGTGGTCAACACAGTTTGACAACTCAGGACCAAATTGACACGCGCAATTTTATTTTTTTAACGCGCCTTTTAGCGACCGAATTAATATCGGTCGCAAATATAAATAAAGTTTAAAGTGTGAATTCATACGATTGTGAAAAAGGTTTTTTCCCAAACTGTCCCACTTGGACAATTCAAGATTCAATACAATAAGCATGCATACCTTGATACGTTACGCATGCTCATTAATATTGAATCTCAAATAGGAAACTAAGGCTTTCGTAAATTAATTATTAACTCTAACAGAAAATAAAACCATTAACCTATAAATATTGAAACATTGTTGAGCTTATATAAATTGCAGCGTAAATCAATACAAAATTCGATTAAATATTGTAGCAAACATCCTATTGAGCTCCGCTCTCCACTAACAAGTAGCAGTTAATTGTCAAACACATGCATAATTTCTAAATTATCAGCACACAACCAGCATCCCGCCTTTCGGACAGGATCACATCCTATTGAGCTCCGCTCTCCACTAACAAACAACACATATTGACAAACACATGCATAAACATTAAATTATCAGCATACAATCAGACAAGATCACATCCTATTGAGCTCCGCTCTCCACTAACAAACAACACATATTGGTAAACACATGCATAAAAGATAAATTATCAGCACATAACCAGACATCCTGCCTTTCGGATAGGATCACATCCTACTGAGCTCAGCTCTCCACTAAGAAACAATACGATAATTCACTTAACACATTACAAATACCATTTAATTCAAGGAATAAGAGAGAGTATTTTACTTACCTCAACTCCAAGCACACAAAGATAAGGGGACTCTGGTTCAACAAGTGGTGGTGACAAAGTAAAAAAACTGCAATCCAACACCCTGTTTAGACATAAGTGGTTAAATTCAACCCATAAGTTACAATTTTTGTTTAATAAGTTCATACAAAGGCAGATCAAGCATCCTATAAAAAATGAATGCACTACCACAAAAACACACATCCCTAAACTCACACACATACACTAAACACACACACATACACTAAACACACATCTCTGCACACACACACACACACACACACACACACACACACAAACATCCCAAACAGACACACACACAGAGCACCCCAAATGCACAATACACATCAAACACACACACATCAAACACGGTGAGACACACCTACCCTATGCTTACAATCCAATTGAACACACAAACTTTAGTACACAGAACACACAACAAACACACACTCATAACACACACACACACACAACACAACAAACAAACACACACAACACCAATGTACACACAACACACAACAGAAACAACAATGTAGAGAAAGACAACGAGAGAAGCAATTACCTCGGTCAGTGTGAGGGAGGGCGTTGTGGTGGTGGTGTTGTGAGTAATGTGACCAGAATGAGCCCTGAAATGAGGGGGGAAATGATAGACAGTGACATAGTGAGACAATGAGAGAGAGAGAGAGGGAAAATGTTGACAATGAAGAGAGACAGTGAGACAGAGAGAGATATATGAAAGAGAAACAGAGACAGAGAGATGGAGTAGAGGAGAGCTTACCTGAGCAGAGGGGAGATGACGGTGGTGACCGGAGGTGTCTTGGGGTGTTGAGGTGGCCGGAGCGCGCGCCGTAGAAGAGAGAAACAGTGGGTGGGAGAGAGAAACGCGACGGAAAAAATGAGGAAGAAGGAGGTTCTGTCGAATTTAGGGATTTCAGTTTTAGCGACCGAATTTATTCGGTCGCTAATTTGGTTAGTTTTATTTTGAATTTGTAATTTTAGCGACCGATTTAAATTTCGGTCGCTAACACGCGCAATTTTTTTTTTGTAACGCGCCATTTAGCGACCGAATTAATATCGGTCGCAAATATAATAAATTTTAAAGTGTGAATTCATAGACTTAGCGACGGATTTCTAAATCGGTCGCTAATCTAAATACAGTTTGACTGTTGCATTTAATTCGGTCGCCATTTCGGTCGCTAATAATTCATACATTTCTGACTTTTACTTTCCTTTGTTTAGCGACCGAAGTAGCGACCGATGTATCTGCTACGCTCTATTTCGGTCGCTATTTCGGTCGCAGAATCAACTCTAACAAGTGTTTCATGTAGATCCTGCAATCGGTCGCTATTTCGGTCGCAAAAAGCAACCAAAAAATTCGGTCACTATTTTCGGTCGCTAAATGGCCTTTTTTTTTGTAGTGATTCTTGGAGAAATTTTTCCCTCCCTCCAAGACGGCTTACCTATAAGCCCAGATCACCGGCTTCTTCCAAAAGGACGGAGAATGCTTGTCAGAAGCTTGGGATCGCTACAAGGGATTGCTAGAGTCTTGCCCACATCATGGACTCGAGAGGTGGTTATTAGTGCACACCTTCTACAGTGGATTGGATTACTCTTCGAAGGTGTCACTTGACTCCGCAGCTGGTGGAGCCTTTATGAATAGGCCTCTGACTGAGGCATTCAGTATCATTGAAAACGTGGCCACCAACTACCACCAATGGGGTTCAGAAAGAGGTAACAACCCGAAAAAGATTTCGGGGGGTAAGTTTGAAATGAATAGCACTGATCTTACTATGTCTAAAATAGACTCACTGAATAAACGGTTTGATCAGCTTGAAAGGGCTAACGTGAGTTCAATAGGTGCTACTAACATTGTTTGTGAGATTTGTGGAATGCAGGGACATGACATAATGGAGTGCCCACGTGGTATTGCTCATGGATCCGGCACTTCGGGTGAACAAGTGAACTCTTGTCACAACTTCTAGGACACAAACCCGAAGTTGCCAAACTACGCTCCCCCAGATCCTCACAACCAAGGAAGGAAGAACAGCCCTTACCTCTCCTACAAGAACTACAACAACACGCTGAACCACGAGTTCCAAGAAGGCCAACACTAGTGGAAATAATGTAATATATGGGAACATTTTACGTCAGTTGACCATATGTTTGACGTTAAAAATGAGGCGGTGGCAGTTTTGTAAATATTAAATCACTATTTGCGTCAGTTGTGTAATGAACTGACGTTAAAAGTGATTTGCAAGAATTATTAACACTTTTAACGTCGGTTGTTTATACAACGGACGTTAAAAGTGTGATTTTTACGTCAGTTAAATAAATAACTGACGTAAATAATTGTATTCCTCTCTGAAACTCATTCCTATCTTTCTTGCGTTGTCATCTCTCTGTTGTAACTCTTAACGCAGATCACTCCATATAGTGCAGTTTATTTCTAAACTTTTTTTTTAAACAAGTTTATTTTTAATCTTAATGAATTAGCTATAAGTAGTAAACAAATTCTTGTGCAAATTAAAATAAATAAACACTTAACATAAAACAAGTTATATATGTATAATCAAATCGTATCTCATTGAAGCGATTCATAAGTTACAATTACATGATTAAAAGATAAAAAATTTCTGTAACATAGCCCTAAAATATAAAAAAGTTTCTGCTTCAACGTCATTTTCTTCTCAGTGTCCTCAGAAACTCCAATGGATGCATCTCCTCCCTCACTTGAATTTCTTGATGCTCCATCTGAATCCACAGTCACTTGCTGCCAAAGCAGAGTGAAGGGGACGAATGGGATGAAATAAGGTGAGGGAATCACATTACGTGATTCACCCAACCTTACCATCCATGTTACGTGATTTACTCAACCTCAGAAGTTTTTTGACCATTAAGACAGAGACCTTTAAGTCTAGGTATAGGAAGAAATAACAAAAGTCTCAAATATGATAGAGCCATATTTTGAAGGAATAGAAAACGCATGAAATATAGAGGAAAAGAAGAGGTTGTATTACATACTGATACAGAAGAATGGTACTTTATATAGAGAAGAGAGACTAGCGGATTTTCTTGAAAACTGATCTATGAACTTAATGCTCATTAAGAGGATTAAGTTACAAGGTGCATGGGTAAGTAGCACAGTAGTCAAAGGAATGAATGTTTTAGCAGAAACTTATACACTTTTAACGTCAGTTGTCTTCAACAACTGACATTTAAATTGTTTTTAAAATAAAAAATATTAATTTTTAACGTCAGTTGTTTATAAAACTGACGTTAAAAGTGTGATTTTTACTTCAGTTAAATAAATAGCTGACGTAAATAATCCTATATCCTTATCTGAAATGCCCTTTTGTCACTTTTAACGTAGGGTCACTCCATATAGTGCAGTTTATTTCTCAACTTTTTTTTTTAAAACAAGTTTATTTTTAATCTTAATTAATTAGCTTGAATTAGTAAACAAATTCTTGTGCAAATTAAAATAAATAAACACTTAACATAAAACAAGTTATATATGTATAATCAAATCGTATCTCATTGAAGCGATTCATAAGTTACAATTACATGATTAAAAGATAAAAAATTTCTGCAACATAGCCCTAAAATATAAAAAAGTTTCTGCTTCAACATCATTTTCTTCTCAGTCCTGTTGATCAGCCTCTGGCTCGACTAGTTTTATGACTAGTATGACCGTGTTTTTTTTGCTAATTATATCCCGTTTTCTCCCAAGTTAGACTTGATTGTCTTCAAGCAACATTTTGAGTCTCTAAAGTAGTTTTAGGGTAATTTAGCTGATTTAGAGTCAAATAAAGCACTTACTGCTACCTCTTGTTTTCAAGTTAATAAAGAGAAGCAATTCTGGAGTTATTCGCCCCGCGAGAGGCTACTCGCCTCGCAAGCCTGAAGCCTCACTGTGCCAGAAATGTCATCCTCTCTGACTCGCCCCTCGAATTACTGTCTCGCCTCGCGAGAAATCCAACCCTGAAGGACAGAGACAATCACGGCCTACCCGTGATGAAGGCCACGGGCGTGGCAGATTGGAATTTGAAGTCTCGCGTCGCGAATAATCAGCTCGCCTCGCGAGAAAGCCAAACACTGAAGATTTATTCATAAGATTCGCCTCGCGAGTCGTGTCTTGCCTCGCGAGCGCGCGCAGTCCAGAATCTGTATTTATAGTTTGTTTTAGGTCAGAACAGATCTTCTTCTCATCTTCTTTTCTTTTAGGACGGCTGCGAATTTATGTTTAGTATTTTGTGTTTCTTTTGTAATGGAGAACTAGTCTCCTTCATTGATCTACTGTAACCGGTTTGCACCACCGCTTGAGGTTCTATAATTCCTAATCTCATCGCTTTTCTCTTTCAATATTTGTTCTATATATTATGTTTGCTTAATTCAGTTTGTATGGAATATATATTGATTTGTTTCGATGATTGTGTGTTCTTAAACTTAATCGCGTTTGCTTAATTCGTGTGTGTTCAATTCGTGTTTGCTTAATTCACGAAGGGCTTAATCCGTTTGCTTAATTCGGAATTAGGAACATATGTCTCGTAGCGTCGGTTTCGCTTGTTAATTGATGTTACAATCGAAAAGGGAATAGAATCCGCTTAGGGCTTGGATTTATATGAACCGATGATAGTGGGAAACCGAAAGCAGTAGGTTGATCGTTTTTAGCTATTTGATAGTTATTTAGTTTGCATTGTTTTTGTTTTGTTTTCTTTATCTTATTTCAAATCCAAAACCCCCCAAATCTGACCTTTTCTGTTAACAACAACCCAAGAGTCCTTGTGAGACGATACTCGAGTTGTCGCACTTTCCCTATCTACATATTTTTACAAACCGCTCGCTTTTTGACGCGTGCGCGACAGCATGTCAAAATTGGCGCCGTTGCCGGGGACTCTTGTTGTTAATAACAGAAAATAAAAAAAATAAAAAAATTGCTGAATTGATCTGATTGTGAATCTACCCATGGATAATTATACGCAAGGTTATATGCCTAATGTTAATTATGAACCACCATGCATATATTATCCTGACTTTTCTGATTTAATGCACTGGTTGCCAAGGTTTAGTGGTCTTGCAGGTGAGAATCCGCAGGAGCATCTGAAGGAATTCCAGTTTGTTTGTTCTACAATGCTGAGACCTGAAGGAATAACAGAAGACCACATCAAGATGAGAGCCTTCCATCTTTCACTTGAAGGCGCTGCAAAGGATTGGTTGTATTGTCTTGAGCCGAATTCCGTCTCAACCTGGATTGATTTGAAGAAAGTCTTCCTAGTGAGATACTTTCCTGCCTTCCGAGCTGCATCAATCAGGTGAGAGATATTTGGTATTAGACAAGTTAATGAATCACCTCAAGCATATACAACCAATATTTACAACCAAGGCAACAATCAAAACAGGCACACCAATCTTGACACTTCCACTAATGAGTACCACCCCATCTGGGGAAACCATCCAAACCCTTGGTATGGGGACTCACCCACGCAACAACAACTGATGTTGCCACTGACACCACCACAGAATTCTCCCCAAGTGACCACCTCTGCACCTTCCGGACCTTCACTAGAGGACATGTTCAAGCAATTGACTGCACAAATGACTACATTTTTTCAGCAGCAAGTTGGACAGTTTCAGGCCTCGCAGGCACAGTTTCAGCAGCGAACGGATGCTAGCATTCACAATTTGCAGACACAGATTGGGTAGCTTGCCACTTCAATGAATGCCATGCAACAAGCTCAAGGATCAGAACCCTTGACTAAGGAAATTGAGAGGAAGAGGCATATGGAGGACATCCATTCCGCCATGCTAGAGGATGATGAAGAAATTCTGGAATTAGATGATTCCATTGGCTCCTACGCATGTGCCAATTGTGATGGGAGAAATACCTGTGTGGTGCGTGCTGAGGTTACTGCATATACAGAAGGTGATGAATCTGGTAATCCAGTGGATGAAAAATGTGCAGAAAATGAAGTATCACCAGAGACCTTCTCTACCTGTTTGCCACCTCCCACTGTGGAGCCACCAGCGATGGAGTTCAAGCCTCTGGATTTTGCACCCTTGGATATGAAGACACTATGGCCAGTCCAAGAGGTTGAACCCCATTTTTATTGGGAGGACTTTGTTGAGAAAGAGGTCATCTTTGACCCGAGGGGGAGTGAGAAGTCCGCCGCACTGGGCGAGGTCACCATAATTGTCAAGTGCTCACTCCTATATCAAGGCTGCAAGTTATGGAAGCATGGAATGAGATTCCGTCCTTTGGCTATCACTTGGGCCTTATGTTACAAGCAATGGGATCCCGGTGGAACCACCTCCATGAGTTTTTCTAAACCCTTTCCTTTTTAATTTTCTTTTCCTTGCTTTGTTTTTGTTTTGTTTTCTTTTAGCTCTTGAATAATTTGAGAAGATCAAGAGCTTGTGTGTTGAGTCTTGTGTCGCAAGCTTGATTGGGTTTTGTTGAATTTGCATAGATGATTGCATGATACATGTTGACTGTTGATGATTTTTCCCCTAAGTCTTGAAAATTGAAAATTTGATCCCCACTTGAAAAATTGAAAACTGAACTTTGAGATATTTTGTTATGATTGCATGATTTATGATAAGTTTGGGGTGAAGGGAAGCACACACTAGGGATTGAATCTCGGTCAAACAATTTGCAAAAATGTCCAGGTGAGGATTTGAGCCTCCAACATGCTTTTAGCCTCCAACATGTTTTTTAACTGTGTGAATCACTTTCAAGTTGCACTTTCCCGAATTTGCTTGAGTCTCTTCATGGTTTGCATGTTTATGTGTTTGCATCAAATGATTTAGGCAGATTTTCTTTGAAATAGCCACTTGGCCTAAATTGAACCCTTCCTAATGCATGTTCCCTAGTTAGCCCCATTGAGCCTAATTAGCCTGTTAATTCTTGATGACCTTATGTTATGAGCCTAAAATCTGGAAAAAAACCATGTTAACCCGATCTTAGGATTAGGAGAGCATGGAAGCTTAGCAAGAGAATGGTTGCAAGAAACTAAGTTTGGGGTGGCTACAAGGATATGACATGTCATTCTGGGGTGAGAAAAAAAATATAATAAAAAGGTTGGAGCCAAAGGCAAGGAAGAAAGAAAGAAAAAGAAAAAAAAAGGGGGAAATAAAAGAACAAAAATGTCAAAAAAGGATATCTAAAGAAAAAGACTGTAGTCACCCCAAGCATAAAGAAAAATGGAAAAAGGAATCTGAGTGGAAGTTCAATGTGTAAAAATGCTCATCCTCTCTTAGTTCCTAGGGACTTAAGCTTAGTACCTTCGAATATCCTACCCTTAACCAGGCCCCATTACAACCTTAAAAGACCTTTTGATGTTGCATGCATGTTTTCGTGGGAACCTTGTCTGAGATGAAAATCAAATTCACGGGAAGTGCTCTTAAAATGTGAAATTGAGTAAAATGTTGATAGCCTAGACAAAAATTGAGCGATTGAGTGAAACACTAAACCCCTTTGTGAGGAAGGCAATTGTTTGAAATTGGTGATCTCCCTTTTGTGTGTAACTTGGATCCTCAATTTAGATTAATGAATGCATCAATGATGAAATTCTCAATTGTTTAAAGTAAATGAATGTGGGGATTGCATTGTTGAAAAGGGGGGAAACATTGAGGAAAAATGGTTTTGTTGAAATTGCATGAAACTTGTGCGAATCTGATTGAACTAGGGGTGAGCATCGGGCGGGTTCGGGTGGGGTTTGTCGGGTTCGGGCAGGTTCGATGTAAGAAAAATGAAATCCGAACCCGCCCATCTACACATCGGGTTGGTTGGGTTTCGGGCGGGTTCGGGCGGGTTGAAACGGATTTAGGATTTTTAATTATTTAATTTTATTCGAAAAAATTAAAAAAAAACCCAACGAGCCAAATTAAAATTTAAGGCTTTCAGTCCAATTAAGTACCAAAAAAAAAAATAACAGAAGAGGGGAAAAAAAATCTAAGATCCAGTCTTGGCAGCCTATTCTCCATAAAAAAAATATATTATTTTTTTTGTTATGAGCGGGTCGGGTCGGGTACCGGTGGATGAGATAAACCAGACCCGAACCTGCCCGCTCTTATCCATCTTAAACCGATTTTTTCACCCGCCCAACCCGCCAAACCGATTCAACCCGACCGTTGCACAAAAATTAGTAACGGGTCGGGCGGTTTCGGACGGGTCATTTGCTCACCCCTAGATTGAACCTTTGAGCTTGCCAAGTCTGAGTCTTTTTTGAGTTTTAATTTGCTTGGGGACAAGCAAAGTTTAAGTTTGGGGTATTTTGATCAGCCTCTGGCTCGACTAGTTTTATGACTAGTATGACCGTGTTTTTTTGCTAATTATATCCCGTTTTCACCCAAATTAGACTTGATTGTCTTCAAGAAACATTTTGAGTCTCTAAAGTAGTTTTAGGGTAATTTAGCTGATTTAGAGTCAAATAAAGCACTTAGTGCTACCTCTTGTTTTCAGGTTAATAAAGAGAAGCAATTATGGAGTTATTCGCCCCGCGAGAGGCTACTCGCCTCGCGAGCCTGAAGCCTCACTGTGCTAGAAATGTCATCCTCTCTGACTCGCCCCGCGAATCACTGTCTCGCCTCACGCGAAATCCAACCCTGAAGGACAGAGACAATCACGGCCTACCCGTGATGAAGGCCACAGGCGTGGCAGATTGGAATTTGAAATCTCGCGTCGCGAATAATCAGCTCTCCTCGCGAGAAAGCCAAACACTGAAGATTTGTTCATAAGATTCGCCTCGCGAGTCGTGTCTCGCCTCACGAGCGCGCGCATTCCAGAATCTGTATTTATAGTTTGTTTTAGGTCAGAACAGATCTTCTTCTCATCTTCTTTTTTGTTAGGACGGCTACGAATTTAGGTTTAGTATTTTGTGTTTCTTTTGTAATGGAGAACTAGTCTCCTTGATTGATCTACTGTAACCGGTTTGCACCGCCGCTTGAGGTTCTATAATTCCTAATCTCATTGCTTTTCTCTTTCAATAATTGTTCTATATATTCTATTTTTTTTAATTCAGTTTGTATGGAATATATATTGATTTGTTTCGATGATTGTGTGTTCCTAAACTTAATCGCGTTTGCTTAATTCGCGTGTGTTCAATTCGTGTTTGCTTAATTCACGAAGGGCTTAATCCGTTTGCTTAATTCGGAATTAGGAACATATGTCTCGTAGCGTCGGTTTTGCTTGTTAATTGATGATACAATCGAAAAGGGAATAGAATCCGCTTAGGGCTTGGATTTATATGAACCGATGATAGTGGGAAACCGAAAGCAGTAGGTTGATCGTTTTTAGCTATTTGATAGTTATTTAGTTTGCATTGTTTTTCTGTTTTGTTTTCTTTATCTTATTTCAAATCCAAAACCCCCCAAATCTGACCTTTTCTGTTAACAACAACCTAAGAGTCCTTGTGAGACGATACTCGAGTTGTTGCAATTTCCCTATCTACATATTTTTACAAACCGCTCGCTTTTTGACGCGTGCGCGACAGCGTGTCACCTGTCCTCAGAAACTCCAATGGATACATCTCCTCCCTCACTTGAATTCCTTGATGCTCCATCTGAATCCACAGTCAGTTGCTGCCAAAGCAGAGTGAAGGGGACGAATGGGATGAAATAAGGTGAGGGATCACATTACGTGATTCACCCAACCTTACCATCCATGTTACGTGATTTGCTCAACCTCAGAAGTTTTTTGACCATTAAGACAGAGACCTTTAAGTCTAGGTATAGGAAGAAATAACAAAATCTCAAATATGATAGAGACATATTGTGAAGGAATAGAAAACGCACGAAATATAGAGGAAAAGAAGAGGGGGGTGTAATACTGATCGATGAGAAGAATGGTTCTTTATATAGAGAAGAGAGACTAGCTGATTTTCTTGAAAACTGATCTATAAACTTAATGCTCATTAAGAGGATTAAGTTACAATATGGATGGGTAAGTAGCACAGTAGTCATGGGTAAGTAGCACAGTAGTTAAAGAAATGAATGTTTTTGCAGATACACTTTTAACGTCAGTTGTCTTCAACAACTGACGTTAAAAGTGTTTATAAATAAAAAATATTTATTTTTCAATTCAGTTGTTTAATACAACCGACGTTAAATAAATGACCTTTAACGTCAGTTGTTACAAACAACTGACGTAAAATGTTGTTTTATTTTTGGGTTTTGATTATAACGTTTACACCCGCGCGCCTTCTTCACTTCGCTCTGTACGTCTCTGCTCTTCTCTTTTCATCACGCTCACTCTCACTCTCATTCTGCCCTAATCGCGAGCCCATCTCCACCGCAACCACCGCGAGGGCTTCTTCGCCACCACCGTGAGGTACACTCTTAACCCTAACTCTGTCTTTCCCGCTCATTCTTTTCAATAACTTGACATCTATCTTTCCCCTTCCCGCGCACTAACTCTCCTTGTCCCTCTGCTCTCAGTAACCACATCGAACGTTGGCCACCACGCGAGCACCTATTTCTGGTGAGTCTTTAGGGCAAATTTTTTTATTTTTGGTTTTGAGTGTATGTTGAAACTGTAGTCTCTGTAGTTGAAACTTGAAACTGTGAGTTTGAGTTGTTTGGAATGTCTCTATTTCTGGTCGTGGGTTTTGTGTTTTCTCTTGTTTTTCTTCTGCTATCATGACCTATTTCAAAATGGGAAGAAATTTAGAGTTGCTTGTAGCATGTGACATCAACAATATATTGCTCATTGGAATAATGTTTTGTTAATTTATCTTCATCTGCTTATTTCTTTTGTCTTAAGAAACCTGAAAATGGTGTAAATTTGAAATAATTTTTAAACGCCTTGGATATATGTTTTGTATATCTACAGAACCTATCTAGTTATGGATCGTAGTTGGATGGTTTGTAAGCGCACTAGTGCTGAGTATTTGAAGGGGGTGAGAGAATTTATAGAATTTGCTCAAAGGAATGTTCCTAATAGTAATGCAATGTTCTGTTGTCCTTGTGTCAAGTGTTTGAATACGAGGAAATGTATGGTGAAGGATATACGTACTCATTTGATTTGTGAAGGGATTTGCTTGAGTTATACAAGATGGATATGGCATGGTGATGTGTTGTTGAGTAGTATGGCAAGTGTCTCCCAAAGTGAGGACGTTGACGTAGATATGGAGGATGATCGAGTGGAGGACATGATCCGTGATATTGGACAAGAATCTTTTCATCGAGCTCATGTGTATGATAGGTTGTGCGGTGATGCGGATAAGCCTTTATATCCAGGGTGTACTACTCATACACGGTTGTCGGCAGTGCTAAAATTGGTTTGTGTGAAGGCGAGAAATGGTTGGACCAATAAAAGCTTCACGGAATTGCTTGAAGTGTTGAAAGACTTGCTTCCGGAGGACAACACATTACCTGACCGTAACTATGAGGCCAAGAAGGTATTGTGTCCGATGGGTATGGAGTATAAGAAGATACACGCATGCCCCAATGATTGCATATTGTACACCGGTGTTCATGAAGACAATCAAGATTGCCCCAAATGTGGGTTATCACGATACAAAGTGAAGGGTGGTGATGATGATGATGATCTTGATGATGTGAGAAAAAAGGGTCCTCCTGCGAAGGTGTTGTGGTATCTTCCAATAATTCCAAGGTTCAAGCGATTGTTTGCCAATGCGAAAGATGCGAAGAATCTTAGATGGCATAATGATGAGAGGAAACGTGATGGAAAGTTTTGTCATCCTGCTGATTCTATGCAATGGAAGAATATTGATACTATGTTTCCGGATTTCGCGGATGAGCCAAGAAACCTAAGGCTTGGACTTTCTACGGATGGAATGAATCCTTATGGTAACATGAGTAGTATTCATAGTTCATGTCCTGTTTTGTTGATAATTTACAACCTGCCCCGTTGGTTGTGCATGAAGCGCAAATACATGATGTTGTCTATGATGATTTCGGGCCCAAAGCAACCGGGAAATGACTTAGATGTTTATCTAAGTCCCTTGATTGAAGACTTGAAAACGCTGTGGGTGGAAGGTGTTGATGTAGTTGATGGGTATTCTCATGAGACTTTCAAGCTTCGTGCTATGTTATTTTGCACCATCAACGACTTTCCAGCATACGGTAACTTGTCCGGGTACAGTGTCAAGGGGCATAAAGCATGCCCTATATGTGAAGAAGGCACATGCTACACTTAGTTGCATCATGGAAAGAAGACGGTTTACCTTGGGCATCGGAGATTTCTTAGACGTGATCACCCATATCGTAAGATGAAAAAAGCTTTTAATGGATGCCAAGAGACAGAAGAAGCTCTGGCGGCCTTAATTGGAGAGCAGGTTTATCAGAGTGTCAAGGGCATCGATGTTATATTCGGTAAGTCCAAAAAGAAAGGTAAAGCTGCTGAGAAAAACATATGGAAGAAGAGGTCGATATTCTTTGATCTTCCATACTGGCGCAAGCTTGATGTCAGACACTGCATTAATGTGATGCATGTGTGAATGCTTGTCTTGACCTCATTGCTATGGGTATACAAGAGCAGTTAGCTCCAGTTGTTGAGGATGGTAAGCGGACTTATTTGCCGCCAGCATGTCATACTTTGTCAAAAAAAGAGAGACAAAGTTTCTGCGGGTGTCTTCAGGGCATCAAAGTTCCACATGGTTACTCTTCAAATATGAAGAGGCTTGTCTCTAGTGATCTTAAATTAGTTGGCTTAAAGTCTCATGATTGTCACATCTTGATGCAACAACTTCTGCCCGTTGCTATTCGTGGTATTGCTCCAAAAAATGTGAAACATGCCATTACTCGGTTGTGCTCATTCTTCAATTCTATATGAAGCAAAGTCGTTGACCCCCGCATGTTGGATGACTTGGAAGTTGAGGCTGCTACAATCTTGTGCCAATTAGAGATGTATTTTCCTCCTTCCTTTTTCGACATAATGGTTCACTTAATTGTTCATTTGGTGAGGGAGATTAGATTATGTGGGCCGGTTTTTCTGAGATGGATGTACCCAGTTGAGCGCTACATGAATATCTTGAAAGGGTACGTGAAGAATCCTCATCGTCCGGAAGCATCTATTGTTCAAAGGTATGTTGCAGAAGAAGCTATTGAGTTTTGTTCGGACTCCCTTCATAACACGAATCCTATAGGGGTTCCTAAGCCTCGGCATGATGAGATAAGATGTCAAGGTAAGGGTACACATGGCATAAGAATCAATAGCAAGGGTCGGGATGAAGTGCTTCAAGAACATTTGTATGTATTGAACAACATCGATTCTGTTCAACCTTTCTTATTTGAACATAAAAGAAAAGTCAATCAAGAAAACCCTCGAATGAGCGAAAGGTGGTTGTTGAACAAGCATAACAAGACTTTCTTACCATGGTTCAAGGAAGAAATACTTAAGGATGGTAGTACTGCTTCTGATGACGTAAGATGGCTAGCACGTGAGCCTAGCTTCAACGTCATATGTTGGAGCGGATACGACATCAATAACTTTTCCTTTTATACAAAGGAACAAGATAACAAGAGTACCATGCAAAATAGTGGGGTTATGATCGTGGCCGAAGCAATGCACTTCTCTAGTGAAAAGGACACAAAACCCGTTATAGCACCGACACCTTACTTTGGTTATATTGAAGATATTTGGGTGCTCGATTACACTAAGCTTACGGTGCCGGTTTTTAAATGTAAGTGGGTTGATAGTAACGGTAGTGTACAAACCGACGAATTGGGGTTCACATTGGTAGACCTCAACAAGTTAGGTCATATAAACGAGCCTTTCATAATGGCTTCCCAAGCAAAACAAGTGTTCTACATCACTGATCCTTCTAACAAAAGGTTGTCCGTGGTTCTCCAAGGAAAAAGCATGTATAATGGTAGTGATAAAAATCAAGATTCAAATCTTGATATTCCTGAGACTCATTCTTTTTCAACAAACATGCCTACTATAATCGAGGAGACACAGGTGGACGATGTACATTCCACTCGTGATGATCATCACGAAGGGATATTGATATAGGTAGTTTAAACTTAGTATACATTTATTTTTATTTATACTTCTGTATTTATTTTTAGTTATAACCTATGTTAATAAATATATATTGTTTCTGAACAGGCATACATATGGATCAGTCGGATGGCCCACATGCACGGGTGGTCGTGCGGCTATTATGTGATGCTTCATATGCTGAACATAGTCTCCGCATCTATTACGGATGGATGGAGGATGGTAATATTTAAACAACTTGTTAAATTATATATTATAGTTTTGGTGATGACTTGCGTTAATGTTTTGTTATTATTTGAACATGTGTAGGCATTTAACGACCAATCGCCTTTTCAAAAAGATGAGTTTAGAGACTTGAGGATGTGCTTGGCAGAATTCTTATTCAAGTATGCGGCCGAAAAAGGAATTGACAAGATACCTTCGCAATACTTAGATGAATAATTTTTTTGTTAGACTTTAGAAACTAATTAATAACATATATATATATATATATATATATATATATATATATATATACTTAGATTGGTAGTTTTGTTTGTAGACATTAGAGACTAAAATTTATATATATATATACTTCTAGATAGTTATGTTTTTCCTATACATGGGTTTTGGTTTTAAGTCCCCCCATTGTTCCTTTGTATATTTCTTTTCTTTTTGTTAATATTGAAATTTAAGGGTAGTGTTTGCAATTCTGTAATGTGTGTGATATTCTGTGTTACTGGGATATTTACTGAATGTAGGGATAGCTGAGGGGAGTGATATTTTAAAACCGAATTTAAAAAAAAAAATCTATTAATGTCAGTTGTATCAAATAACTGACGTTAATAGTATTTTATATTAACGTCAGTTGTAATAAACAACTAACGTTAAAATTAAAACCTTTAACGTCAGTTGCAATAAACAACTGACGTTAAAATATTAACTATTAACGTCAGTTGTATTTACGTCAGACAATATTCTGAAGTATAAAATCAATTTTAACTGACGTAAAAAACACTTATTGCACTAGTGCAAGGTAATAGGAAACCCGCACCGGGGTATCCTCAGGTACAGAAGTCTAAACTCGAGTCTTTATTGGAAAGTTTTGTTGAAACTCAAACAAAACAAAATGAAGAGTTTAGACAACAAGGTAGGGCAGTAAACGAGGCAATAAAAGAGCTAGCATCTAAGGTAGACAACTTAGCCATCCATAACAAGATGCTAGAACCTCAAATTGCCCAACAAGCCAGCACGTACTCTAGACCTAAGGGTACGTTCCCGGGGCAACCCGAAGCTAATTCCATTGAACATTGTAATGCCATATACTTGAGGGATGATAAGCTTGGGGTGGCTGAAAAGGATGTGGAATGTGAGGAGGACATGAGCGAAGAGGAAGAAACATAGCCAAAATACGTCCCTCCACCACCCTACCAACCCCCAATACCTTTCCCACAAAGGTTGGTCAAGAGAAAGCAAGTAGAAATGGAAACTAATATGCCTCCCAAACTGAAAGACCCAGGTAGTTTCTCTATCGCTTGCTCAATTGAAAAAGTGCAAATAGACCAAGCCTTATGTGACTTGGGGGCTAGTGCGAGCTTGATGCCGCTCACTATCTTGGAGAGGTTGGGAACCAAGGAGTTGAGTCCATTCAAATTCACCTTACAATTTGCGGATGGCTCAACTAAAACTCCTCTAGACATACTAGAGAATGTTCCCGTAAAGGTAGGGAAATTTTTCATCCCTACCGATTTCTTGGTATTGGATATGTGCGGGAATTCTGAATTCCCCATCATTTTAGGAAGGTCATCCTTGGCCACCGCTGGAGCGATAATAGATGTAAAGAATGGCAAACTTTCTCTGAATGTAGAGGAAGGTAGGGTAGATTTTTATTTGACTAACTCATATAACAACCCTCCTTTTGAGAGCCATGTGTGCAGGATCGATATAACGTCTCTAGTGGTAAAGGAAGAGCTCAACATGGAAGCAAATCCGAAGATTTACATGGCAAATGATGCACCCAGTAGTGATGAAGTTGGAGTTGCTCATCATGCGGTAACAAAACTTCCACCGGGAAGGAGTAAGGCCATGAAGCTTAGAGTGAAAAGAGCGAAAAGGAAGTGCAATTGGCCATATGAGCAGAATTGGCTCTTTGAAGGACTCCCATGGAAGAGAAGTGTTCCTGCACTTCTACGCCCAGCCGACCCCGGTTGA
This sequence comes from Sophora flavescens, assembly GCA_030762895.1. Lineage (NCBI taxonomy): Eukaryota > Viridiplantae > Streptophyta > Magnoliopsida > Fabales > Fabaceae > Sophora > Sophora flavescens. The sequence goes on from CM061066.1 coordinate 184,265,315, forward strand.
TTGAAGGAAGTATGGCCAAGCTTAAGACCGTAAATAAGCGCTTCTTGGGAGGCAACCCAAGCTTTCTTTCCCTTCTCCATTTGTTTTCAAATTTAGCTCTTGAATAATTTGAGAAGATCAAGAGGAAAAAGATCATAAATTAATAGATTTGTCAAGTGTTTTCAGGTTAAGAAGGAAGGAAGAGCAAAAAGGGCAGGGACGAATAAAGTCAGAAGTCATCACGCCCAGGCCGTGACAGTGGTCACGGCCGTGATGAGCTAACCAAGAAGACCAGAAAGGATCACGACCCAGCCGTGATAAGCATCACGGGCGTGATGAGTAGGACCCTAAAGAGCAGAGTATATCACGGCCTAGCCGTGATGGAAGTCACGGTCGTGACAGACCAGCTCCTGAAGACCATAATTGATCACAGCCTGCCCGTGATACACATCACGGCCGTGATACATTTTCCAACAAGTTTTTGACTGGCATGTGAGCCAACACCCGCTACCACCTCGGTGAGTTGTTCCATTTTTCTCCTCTCTCCGACTTGATTATTTACATTGAGGACAATGTAAATTTTTAAGCTTGAGGCAGGGGTATCTTTGCATTTTTTTTTTTTGGAATTTTTCATGTTGCATTCATATAGGCATAGTTTTGCATGATCACATGATTAGATTGCCCTTTGCTTAGAGTATGCATCCAATTGTGAGAAGTTGGTGCCAAATAAATTGAGACAGTGAATTTTTTAACCCAATTTTTTTTTTATTCTTGTGACGGGGCTAAAAATAAAAATTCTTGAGATGATCTTTTGATAGTTGATGATTAGCATGTGGTTCCTTAATTTGTGCTTCTCGTTGAATTTAAACTACTAAATGTGAGATTTTTGAGCCAAAAAGGGGTACTCACTAAATCTACCCCATTCTTTGTGATAGAGTGTTTTATTCCTCTTGGATTGTATTCTCTAGAACTTGACTTGAAACCGTTTTGAAACTTAAAATTTTTTTAAAACACTTTTGAAAATGATTGAGGCACTAGGTATTTTTTCCGGCCTTCCGAGCTTTTATTGATTAAATGTTACCCCTTAGTTGCCCAATTTTGAGCCTAAAAAAAACTAAATAAAATACTTTTCTTGGTACCTTGAATTACTTTGATGAATAATGCTTGGTATGGCACCTTTTAAAGTATTGTAAAAAGGGTAAAAAGGTAGTTTGAAAAAGTATGGGATGAGAAAGTTATAAAATATTTCTCTTGAATTGAAAATCTCCCCTTCTCCAAATAAATAAAATAAAATAAAATAAAATAAAATAAACAAAAAAATATGGAGAAGGGGATGACAAAAAGAAAGGAGAAATAAAATAAAAAGAAGGAAAGAAAGGTGGACAAATGAATCAAAGCCAAAAAGGTATTTTAGAAGGTGTCATGCCTTGCAATATTTGATATTTTGTTTAGCCTTCTTGAAATTTCCTTTTCTTGATTTCCCCACCTAACGATTAATCCCATGGCCTCATTACAACCAAAATGAAAGACCTCTTGATTCTTATGTGTTTTCATTAATAAAGTAGAGACTTGGTTAATAGTCAAGCTTATGGTAGAGTACCTTCCTTGAGGAAATTGAGCAAATTGTCATATACCCTTAAACACTTGAGTGAGATGAGAAAGAGTGCCCGAATCAGTGAGAATGTGAATTTAGGAAGCCTAAGCTTCTAATTGGATTTGAATTTGATTGTCTCTTGGGTACTTATTCGAATATGCCTGTCGCTTGGATTAGTTACTCGGGTTCTTGGTTCACTATCCACGCTCTGATTGTTTATATCGTCTGGCCTTGGTGATTGCTTGAGGACAAGCAAAATCTTAAGCTTGGGGTGATTTGATGAGTGTGATTCCACCTCATATTTCATTGTCATTTTGCATGCATTTTCATATAGTTTAGGATTTGATTTTTGGTTAATTTTACCTTGGAACGGGTAAGGCGGGTTTGTGGTGTTGTTTTGCAGAAATTAAGGGTTAAATGCTCAGGATCAACCATGATGGAGCTTGGATGAAGATGGGGCTTGAAAAGTGAATAAAATGAGCCAAACAGAGCCCATCACGGCCTGGTCGTGATGACCATCACGGCCTGGTCGTGATGACCATCACGGCCATGATCGAGCAAAACTGAAAAAGAAAGAATGCAAAAGTCAGAATTGGTCACGGCCTGCCCGTGATGCTCATCACGGCTGTGACATGTCAGCTGGACCAGACCCTCAACAGGCAGAACTGATCACGGCCTAGCCGTGATGAGAATCATGGCCGTGACAGACCAATCACTGAAGAAGCGCCCAAGGCAGAATCCATCACGACCGTGACGTGCATTACTTGGATCTGAAGCAACTGATTTGGATCTGAATTTGTGTTAGATTGGGATTCAAACTTCCCAAATCTATAAATAAGGCATCTAGACAGAGATGAAAGAGACTTTTGGGCTGCTACTCTTAGGCTATAATTTAGGATCTCTATCTTCTTCTTCCTCCTCTCTTCTCTTATTTTTATTTTCATGTTGTTGTTAACCAAGCTTGTCATCTCCATGACAAGGCTTGAGTAGTAGTTTAATTTCTAGGGATTGGGGCTATGCCCAAGGTTTGTTTATGGCAATGAATTGATGTTATACCTTTGATAATTGCGATTTTGCTTTAGATCTGATTTCTAGTGGTTTAATTACTCGTAAATTTGGCGGCCGCTTATTTGCGTGACTTAGATACCCTAAGGAGGAACCTAGCGGTGAACTTAGGTGTTGGATCTATAGAATCAGACTTAGGACTTAAATCACGAGAGTTAGAAGCGGTCCTTCGAGGATTAACGAATTGTCACGAAACGTAAAGGGTCTAATCTAAATTCGACTACCACGAGAGTAGGGGTTGGTTTAATTGGGCACGGTTTTTGTAACCCGAGAGGGAGCTTTAACTATTTGAGGATAAATTCGCCTTCAAGACAATTTCAATAATTAACAAAGGGGTAATCAATTTAGTGACATAATCAATCTTATTGGTAACCCAAATTCCTAGGAATCCATTTAGATCTGAAAAACCATAAATTGATTTACTTTCCGGTTTACTTGATTACATTCCTTATCTGATTTTCTAAGTTATCTCTTATTTCAAATATCAAAAACCTTTTTAAAATCCTTTTCTATAGTCCAGTTTAGTCGATTAGATAATTAGTTGCGATTTGAGATCACGGTCTCTGTGGGATCGATATCTTTTTATTACTTGACGACGAATCCGATACACTTGCCGGATCGCACTTGCACTCGCACCACATCAAGCGACACCTTGGCTATTCTTCCCCAAACCGCTTCCAGGTCGGTATCCTCATTCGAGCGTAACCTTGGCAATCATAATGGACGCTTTAGATGACTGAGGTTTCAAGAGTGGAGCTCCCTCCCCAACATAAGTGGCGTTGGCAATTTCAAGCGACTGGAAGGCGGTCTCGAGAGCTTCCTCGGCAGCTTCAATGTAAAGGGTTGTTAATGGCTTACTTACTAACATATCCTCCTCTCCATAAACAATTATCAACTTACTATCAACAATGAACTTCACCTTCTGGTACAACGTGGAAGGTACAGCTCCAGACGAATGGATCCATGGTCGTCCTAGGAGACATCTGTAAGTTGGTGTGATGTCCATTACCTGGAAGAGTATTTCAAAGAAGCAAGGGCCAATCTGAATGGGCAATACAATTTCTCCCATGACTTCCCTTCGGGTGCCATCAAAATCTCTTACAATCATTGTGCTTGGCTTCATATGAGTCCCATCGAAAGGCAACTTTGTCAGTGTTGACTTTGGCATTACATTCAAATAAGAGCCATTATCAATGAGAACCCTAGCCATGACATGATCTCGACACTTCACAGAAATGTGCAACGCCTTGTTGTGCCCCATACCTTCAGCTGGTATTTCATCATCGGTGAAGGTGACATAATTATCAGCGACTATGTTACCTACAATATTATCGAGCTTATCAACTGTGATGTCATGGGAGACATGAGCTTGATTTATCACCTTCATCAGTACCCTCCTATGTGGCTCAGAGTTCATCAATAGAGACAAAAGAGATATCCGAGCCGGAGTTTGATTTAACGTATCCACAACCCTATATTCACTCTGCTTGATGAACTTCAAGAATTCATCGACTTCTTCGTCAGATACCTCCTTTTTATCCCTGTTTGCTTCCTTGTCATCTAGAATTTCTTCCACCTTCTTTTTCCCTTTGCGATCCTTTCCTTCCTTTTCTGTTTCCTCCCTTCGCAATACCTCTGGAGTGTTCATTCCACCAATTCCTGAAATGTTGGTAACCACAGTAGTCCCGTCGGAAGGATTGGGTTAAACCTGCATCTCATAATTCCATGGTACCGCTTTAGTGTCCTTGTAAGGGAAAGGACTTGCAACTCGGATGACGATTGGTGATGGCCCACTTGGAACCGGCAAAGGTTTCTTCTCAGTATAGTATATCACCACTGGTTTCGGAGTGACTTGCTCAGGAACTGGTTGAGGATTAACCACAACAGTAAAAGGGGTTATCTTAATTGGGGTTGGGGAAATTGTAGATTCAGCAACCATATCAATGGCATACTCATTTGATTCACACCCAATTAAGATAATCTTCATATCCATTAATTGCTGCACAACTTGCTGAAACTCTGCACAGTCTTCAATCGAATGACCCATATTCCCGTCGAAGTCACACCTTATCTCTCCATCGAGAGCCTTTTCTTCCATGATCGGGATTTGGATCAATTCGCGTTTGCACATCTCTCTGAAAATAACTCTCATAGGAGTCCTAACATCAGTCACTTTACTCTTGAGAGTATGTTCCAAGAAGCTTTCAATGGCATTGACTCCTGCACCCACATGATTTGGCATAGGACCCTGTGGCACATTTGGAGCATCCTTCTGAAAGCTCAACCATTTGGCATTTATCAGGTCTTGCACCTTAAACTTCAAAGCTTTACAACTCTCGGTGGAGTGACCTGTGGCCCCATCGTGATATTCACATTGAGCATTTGGGTCATACCACGTTGGATAAGGAGGGTCTATCGGTCTTGTCGGGATAGGAGTTAGCACGTATTTGCTCACAAGTTGGCGGAATAGTTCAGTGTAGGTCATGGGTATCGGGTCAAAACGCACTGGCTTTCTTTCCGAGTTATATGGTGGTCTTGTTTGGCTGGTGTTTGGGTTTGGATTTAGGGGTTGAACAATTTGAGGTGGCATGGTAGGGTGTGTTTGAGGCTGAGAAGGGTATGATGGTCGGTAAGGAGCCATCTGTTGAGGACTTGGAAATTGTGAGGTGACAGCGATGTATGACTGGTTGGCTTGGTGATATGGAGGTGGTTGATAATGTGGGGCGTATTGGGATTGGAAGGCGGTTGTTTGGTTCGGTCTCCATTGGTTCGGTTTCTTTGGTGCAAAGGTTACTGCACATGCTTCTCCTTCTTTCTTTTTCACAAACGGGGCTTTCCTTGGGTCGTTCCCTACTGAAGTCTCGGTGATCTTTCCATTCCTCATTCCACTTTCAATCCTCTCACCGATGATGACCATGTCAGAAAAGTTTGATGACACACTCCCAATCATCCTATCATAGAAGGGCGACTGGAGTGTATCAATGAACATTGCTACGATTTCTTTCTCGGCTAAGGGGGGCTCCACCTGAGCAGCCAGTTCCCTCCATCGTTGTGCATACTCTTTGAAAGTCTCTACGTCCCATTTTGACATATTTTGGAGTTGCATCCTATCGGGAGCCATGTCAACATTGTACTTGTACTGCTTCACGAATGCATCTGCTAGATCTTTGAAGGATCGGATGTGTGCCCACTCGAGATGCGTGTACCAATTTGAAGCTGCCCTAGTTAAACTGTCTTGGAAGAAGTGAATCAATAGCTTATCATCTTGGGCATATGATGTCATCTTCCTAACATACATGGTCAAATGGTTTTTGGGACAAATGGTTCCCCGATAATTGTCAAAATCGGGCACCTTAAATTTCGGCGGAATTACAACATTTGGCACCAGACAAAGTTCCTATGCATCCCGAAGACCATAACTATTTACCCCTTCAATGGCACGCAATCTTTCTTCTAGTATTTCCAACTTTTCTTTAGATTGGGAATTCCCTCCCAACCGAGTCACTGGAGTTTCTCCATACATATTATGGGGAAATGAATATGGCATGGAGGAGGAACCGAAGTTTGGCATCATTTGAGCCCCATGGGGTCCATAATGTAGGGTGTATTGTGGGGGCTTTGGATTGACATAAGGTGTCACTATCGGGGTGTTACCGTCTGTAGGGTTGACAGTTTGTGTTTGCGGTATTTCGGCATCATTGGTGGGGGTTTGTGTCTGAGTGATATGTTCGGAGTTTTGAATGCCATCTTGTGGGCCGGGGGCTGTTGGTGGCACAAATCCACGAGGCAAACCGTATGGGGGATTGTTCGGGTCAAATGAAAGATGAGTTTGGTTGCTTGGATAAATAGTGAGAGGCATCATGGCCCCTGGTTGGTTGAAGCCTTGAATAGGAATCTGAGAAAAACCAGGCGGGATGAGAGGTGTGGCTGGATGTCCTTCGTTCAAGGCTAGAGGGTTCTCCTCTGTGTTCTTTTCCTTCTGCTTCGCTTGTAGGATCTCCATCATCCTAGACATCTAATCCTTGATTTGACTGACTTCATCCCTGATCTCTTGGACTTCTTCTAGTTCATCCACCATGGCCTTTGCCTGTGATCGAGTGCGATAAGGGTGTCTTGGAGCAATTGTTCAGAAGAGTCACACTGTTTTGATCAAAAGAAAAAGTAAGAACATGACGAAAAAAGCCAAAGCTTTAGTGAAAACCACCTTTAGAGTTATTATTTAATTAACATATTTTTGTTTTTGTTTTTTTTGAGTTAACACCTTGTGACTGACAAGAGATGGTCCCTCCATCCCACACAGAGCATTGTGGTCATAAGATGAAATGGAGTTGACAACAAATCTGGGGAAAAACATCTCTCCACAATAGATGTTGTCTTAAACACACTAGCAACGTGAATTCTGAATTGAGACATCCCGACCTACCCTTTGCACAGAAGGAAGAATCCTATAAGGCAAAGATGTAGTTGACAGCATACTAAAGGGAGACCATGCTCCACGATAGGTGTCGTCGCAAGTCAACTGTAAGAGTTGGAGTGCGAAGGAATCATAGAGGCAAGAATAGATTTCATTAAAAGTTCCTCTAAGCAGTACATAGATTGGGATTACATCATTGTCAAATCATATTTTTCAACATCGTTACAACATTTCATCCTAAAGTCAACAGCTTAGGTCTCTTTCTTTTTAGCCCTCGAGCAAACCCTCCACACATTTGCATAAAATCGTCCAGTTCAGACGGGAGACGAAGCATAGGGCCCGCACAGATTTGTTGTTCTGCCTTCTCAAAGCTTTGGACAAAATTCGGAACGCAATGGCTTAGCTCCAAACTCGTGCTCACATATCTCTTTCTCCATATGTCAATATCTATCCCTCACTCTCGTGCTTCTCCTCTCCACCATTTTACGGCATTCATTGCTTGAACAACGTGATCATGATAATGCTTTGCCGAGGTCCACCCTAAATCGCACTACTTCTTGATCTTGACCATTGGGATATTCAGTTCTTTGACCTTTTGTACCAATTCATCAGTCATCCTACTTTGTTCACAAATTTGCTTCTGTAAGTTGCTATTGACTCCCCTTTGTCGATCAACCTCCACCTCCAATGAATTTCTCATACCTTCTTGGTGGATGACTTTTTCTTCTAATTGATGCTTTTCTTTTCTTAGCCGATTCCTCTCCGTTGTCAAGGACAATACTTTATTTTCAAGATTCTGGACCTTAGCCATGATGCTTGGTGAGACATTATCTGTATTCTTCTGGACTCTTGAGGTTGTGGAGATATCGGCACACAAATCTTTTAAGTGTTCATTTTCCTTTGCTAACTTCTCACAACGCCTCTGGCCAATGGCTATTTTTAACTCGGCATCTTGCTTTTGTTGTTCCATTTCCTTCATTTGTGCTTCTAGAACTTTCAGTTGTTATGTCATTTGAGTTACCAAAAGGGAGTAATCTTTATCTTCTGTGCTTTCTGCCGGAATGTTGACGGGACCTTTCCTTGACTTTCTCCATGCTTCATATTCTGAGACAATGATTAGGATTGGTCGGCCCAATTGTGCTCTCCCTGCCATCTTCACATCTTTCCATGCATTTCTAACTGCTTTTGCTAACAACTTGGTATTCTCTCCATCCTTGCACCAGAAACAGCATCCGCCGAGTTGTTCTTCTCTTGGCACCGTTTGCGTCCAACAAAGCTGTCGTAAGACTATGGCAGGCGTGTAGGATATGCATCCTCTTGGTCCCATCAAAGGAACATTGGGATAGTGACCACAACTATAAATGATATCTTGCCCTTGCTGACCTTCGTACCATGGGCATACCCACCTAAAAGAGTCCCTTTCCACTTTGTCAAACTCGCCCTTCCATCCCTCTTTATTTAGTTGTTTTATAGGGAAGTTATGGAAGCCTCTTAGTGGATCTGAATGGTGGGTGATATAACCTTTTGTATACATGTGAGTCATGGCCCACACATAGAGCAACTGTGCACAACATCGGAGCTTCCCCTTTGGATGTCGCTGGCAAAATTCTAGAGTCAAAAGCATTCCAGCTAACACTGCCGGCACGGGGTTTTTCTTTCTTTCTACTGTGAAGAATACATCCATTGCCGCTTGATCTATCATGGCTAGCGCTGATGGAAATAGAACCAACCCATATATTGTTAGCGCCAATACCCTCTCAAAGGTCTCCCAATCTTGCCGATCCATTAGTTTCTTCAAATGATTTTCAAGAAGAGTTCGGGTTAATCCTCGCGAGTTTAAGTGCCCGGTCAACTTCAAATCATTTTCAGGAAGCCCTAGTAACCATGCTGTGAACACCTAATTTTGTCCGGGTGTCCTTTTTAATCAGTGTTTTGAAAAAATGATAATATAAAAATAAAAATATAGAAAAAAAAAATGAAACTAAGCAGTCCTTTTCAAAAGCCAAGAGGAAAAAGCCAAAGTTTAAAGTTCCTAATACATCTCAGCAGCAAAGAAAGCAATGGCAGACTTAGGCATTGGCAACAAAAAATGGTTTCAAATTTTAAGCACCAGAAAGGAAAAAATGGGTACATGTGATGCTGCTATCCTTGAAGCATGGTCAAACCTGAATCATAAACAAAGGGAAGTTGCAGCATACACAGATTGAAGCAGCTATGCAGAAACATTGAGAAGGAAATGAATGAAAGTGACTATCCATTGTGGCCATTGGGTTCTGTTTTTGGAGTTTTGCAAGCAAGGAGGATTTAAAAAGGGGGAAGTTCAGAACAGAAAGGGGGCTCAGACATACACTTCATCATCTCCTTCAAACCTTCATAATACCTTCTAACTTTGAGTCAAACCAGACTTGATCCCTAACTTCATTCTAATCCCCAAGCCACCCATACCCATCATCTTCATCTTCCTCCCAACAACACCACAACACAACACCACTTTCAGTAACAACAGAAATTCATCATCTTAAATCAAAAGACACAAAAATGGAAACATAAGACACAAACCAGATTCGCTCATCCAGTTCCGCACCGCCACCGTCCGCAACCTCACCGTCACCGCCGCGCCGGATCTCGCCGTCGTAAGCTCCCGCCGCACCGCCAGTTTTCGCAAGCATCATCCACCACCGCTCGCTTCGTCCGCATCCTCAGCCACTTCCGGAAGCCGTTGACCGCCGTTGCTCCGCCGCCGGCCGCAAGCACCTCCACCAAATCGCTGTCCGGACGCAGATCTGCTCCTCCCACCATCGCTTCGCTCGTCCGCATCCTCGGCCACTTCCGGAAGCCGTTGACCGCCGTTCGCCGCCGGCCGCAAGCACCTCCACCAAATCGCTGTCCGGACGCAGATCCGCTCCTCCCACCATCGCTTTCGCTCTCTGTCCGCGCCTCGGTCACCTCCGAAGTCGCCGATCGTCACTCCACCGAGAGCCACCGCGAGTCCCTGCCACGCCAGATCCGTGCCCCTCTCTCCGCCGTTCCCACCTCCACGCCAACCGCGAGCCCAGACGCAGATCCGTGAGACTCGTCGTCATCCACGCCACCGCCGGCCTTCGTCTCCGCGCCCCGCCTCATACGTCCGATCATCCCCTGTTTGGCCGTTGCTCCCCATCTGCTTCTTCATTGGTAAAAGAGGAAGCTGAAGCTTCACTCTTTCCTTCTTTCCTTCTTTTGTTTTTATTTGATATTTATTATGTCTCGGGGTTGGGTTTTTGATGGGGTTGTGGGTTTTGTTTTATTTACTGACAGCTGGTGGGTTTAGGATCAATAGGTGTATTTTTAATTTCCTCTTTGCTTGCTTAGTGGGTTAGCTGTTAGGTCATCTTTCCTTCTTTTATTTTAAAAACAAAATGTTCTAAAAAAAAAAACTGAAGTTGGGCTCTTTCTTGCTTTGGGTCCAGTCATAGGTTAGGAGTTATGTGTTGATGCTTAAAATGTGAAGCATAATCTCATTCTGTTTTTTTAAATATAAAATTTTAAATAAAAAAAATAATAAAAGTCTCCTTTTTTTTTATAAAAAAAAAAGAGGATCTCTTCAAAAAATAAAAAAATAATAATAATAAAAAAATAATAAAATCATTTTCAAAAAGTTAAGATCAACCAATCAAAAATTTTCAAAAGAACTACGTGGTTTTGAGTTTCCCATCGCACCCGGGAATACGTAGGAGCAAGATAAATCATCTTGTCGGGCCAAAACTAAATTTTCCTTTTTTTTTGTGTCTCTTTTATGTTAAAATAATTAATCAAAAAATATTTAAACTTTTCTATTTTTAGGGATGCTCTATGGACACGGTGCCATGTTCAGTCCCTTAGATTTGAGGTTGCCCTGTGGACTCATGTGCCATGTTCAACCTCATTTAGTTTTTATAAACAATAATTTTAAAAAACGTAAAAAATTAATAAAATATTTAAAATATTAAAAATAAAAGAATAATTCTTTCTTGTAAATAATTTTTGGGTTAAAATAAATATTTAAGAGGTTATTAAAATGATTTTTGCACAATTAACTTGAGGTACCGTTTTTAACGGCGCACGAGGGTGCTAATACCTTCCCTACTCGTAACCGACTCCCGAACTCATCTCTCTATTTTTTAGACCAGTTTTCCTTAAAATAAATGGTTTTCCCAATGTTTTTCCCAAATAAAATATTGGTGGCGACTCCTCTGTTTTTATCCATTTTTCGCGCCTCCCGGACGGGACGGTCGCGACAGCTGGCGACTCCACTGGGGACGACTTTGAGAGTCAGGCCTATCATAGTTGGTTGTGCAAATTTTATTTATTTATTTATTTTTATTTTTTTCTTTTCTCTTTTTTTTTTAAAAAAAAAACAGCTTTGAAAATATTTGTTTTACCTTTTTTTTTTTTCTTTTTTAATGCTTCCATAACTGCTTTTGTATATTCTTGCAACCTTAGGATAGAGAACTTTTGTATTTGTGTTGTTTGTTCCCTTTTGCAGGTTTGGGGTAGTTTTATTTTAGTAGGTTTTGTGAAGGTTTGTGTGCTCCCATCACACACATCACTATCACAACTTGCACACACTTTTGGCTCTATACCCGAGCTTGCTCAAAACTCAAGGATTAGGCGGCGTCTCGACATTGTCATTGAAGAGGTCTTGTACCTCCCTGACATTTGTTGATTCACCACTCAGGTTGTACCCGATATCATGGGATGGTCATATTGAGAGGGTTTATCCCTACTTGTGACTAGATTCATGAATCGGATCCTTATCTTTCGGGATAGGGGCAATCTGGGAACCATGGCTTTTAGAAGTCTAGACCCTACCTAATTTTCACTGATAGAGCAAACTTAGTAGCCAACCTGTTTAGAGTCATTACCTCAGATTTGTCCAACCCTAAGTTTTACCCAATTTAGGACAAAGGGAGCATACTTTTTCTCTCTCTCCATTTTTTTCTGGCATCATAAACATAAATTGGCATGCACATACATATTTATTATGAAGTTTTCAAAAAAAAAAAAAAAGGGGAAAAGGGGGCGACACATCGTCGCTCCAAGCCCGAATGACATGTTCGAATATTACTGCACTTCTAATAAACGGCGTGTCATAGTGAAGGTAGTGCATTGACAGCATACCCGACATAGGGTTCCCAACCCTACTGGGGTTCATGCAACATGAAGCATGTAGGGCATTTTTTTTTTCGTGTGTTTTATTTCTAATTTTTTCTTTATTTGTGTTTCTTGACAGGAAGACCTTAGTATTAATCTTATAGCAAAGAATGGAAGGACCAAGCGTCGGAAAGAGTACTAGCAATGCAAGCAGTTCCAAGAAGAGAATCAAGATCGACGTGACACACAATGATGTTCAGAGCTTATGGGAAATTAGTCAACAAATGTCAGAAAAGGCACGTTCGAACTTTAACAACAAGTATGGGAGGATACTAGATCTATTACGTATTCCGGTGGATGCCCCCGCTCTAAGTGCATTCGCTCAGTATTGGAACTCAACTTTGAGATGTTTTGAATTGCCTGACCTAGATGTAACTCCCACCATAGAGGAGTATGCTTACATGCTGAGACTGCCTATCCAAAAGGAATCACGTGTCTATTTGTATTATGGACAATATGTGGCAGATGGGAAGATAGAAAATCTGTTGGAACTTAAACCGGAACAATTGGATAAAATGGAAAAAAGAAACACTACGGGCTTGAAGAGGCGATTCTTGGAAGGTTACCTTAGGGAGTTGGCTCAACAACAACGATGGGTTCTTTTTAATAGGTTGTTGGCTCTCCTCATCTACGGACTGGTGCTTTTTCCCTTTATTCCGGATGTGATTGATCGATCAGCCATGGACGTCTTCTACAGAGTTGAGGAATACGGGGTGAATTTAGTCCCTGCTGCTATCCTAGCTGAGACTTTTCTCTCACTACAAGTTTGTCATCAGAATCAACAAGGAAAGTTGCGATGCTGTGCACCAATGTTATATGTTTGGATTATGACCCACTTGTATGCTGGAAACAAAATTGATAGAACGGATGACCCGTTGAAAGGATTCATTCGCATGCCGCTAAAGTCACGCAAACTATATGAATGGAAACAAGAGTTTGATCAGGTCGACTCACGTTCATTTAGATGGATGTGCCCATGGTACAATGGAGATTCAGTTATATTCAGTTGTGGAGGTTTCTCGAATGTCCCATTGATGGGACCTAGAGGATGTGTGTCATATTCACCAGCTCTAGTAATGTGCCAACTCAGGTGGACACAAGATGAACCCCCAAAAGAGCTGCTGGGTGGAGCATATTTCCTATATCAAGAATGTGAAAGCATCAAGAGTCAGACAATGGCAATAAGGTCAGCATGGAACAATATTCACATAAAAGGGCGTGATGAGTTAGGAAGGCGGATCATAGCTCGAACAAAAAGATATGAAGCATGGAGAGAGGCAAGAAAGGGGGTGTCCTTCAAAACCGGAACCCCCACCCAGATCTTGAAAACAATCCTCTTACAGAAGATCAAATACTGGAAAAAATTGAAATTCTAAAAGCTCAGATGGGGGTTTTGGATGAAAAGAACCAAGTTGCAGAAGTAACTATCGTCAAGCTCCAAAGCCAGGTGCAAAAACTGAATTTACAGATCGAGAATTTGAGAAGTGAATGTGCCGATTCCTACGAAGCCCCAAGTCGCATGAAAAGGGCAAGAAAAGAGAAAGAAGCAGTGATCCAAGAGTTGCAAGCAAAGGTGGAGTGTCAAGAAAACACGCTAGTCAAAATTCTAAAGAAGAAAGAAGAGCTTGAGTGGGACGTAGGGGTTCATGTCGAAACAATACATATACTAAAGGAGAGAGTTGGATCTCTACAAGAATCCTTGGCCCAGACCGAACTTTACTCTGATCGAGGATGGAGCGAAGCTGCCAGATATCGTCAATTATTAACAGAAGCTAATGAAAGGGAAAGTTGGCTCAGGACCAAAATGCAAGAAAATGAAAGAGGAGAAGCTCAACGTCACGCAGAATGGGTAAAGGGATGGAAATTGGTTGTAAGGGATGTGATCTATGAAAGGGAAGCATGGAGAAGAAAATATGAAGACATGATTGGTAGAATTCAATATCATACTTCCCAGTTGGTGGATCGATTTGAAGAAGTATCAATTCAGGTCTACAAGAACCCTTTCCTCCGGATACCACCCAGAGTTGATCGAGTTCTTCAAGCATTTTGGGAAGCTTGCAAAGGGATTCAGGAAAAAGAAGATGAAGCTCTTGACATAATATTTTGAGGTCCCCAAAGAGGGGTTAGAAATATGAAAACTCTCGATGTATTGTTTTTCTAGTTGACCAAAGTCTCATGTTTGTATTGCAATATCCATCCAATGAAATAGAAGTTTTCATCAAATTTTTGTGGAATGCTCTCTCTTTTTTCCAGATGATATCTGTCGAGGAGTGAATTCTCCCTTAGATACTTCATCAACTATATTTTTACCCTAAAAACGATGTGTTTTCTGCGTAAAATATGGGTATCGTCAAACAATAACATTGCTAGTACAGATGTGGTCTATCGAGGAGTGAATTCTCCCTTGGACTCAACATCAACTGCAGTCAAGCTAGAGGGAATTATACCACTAGATTTGATTGCAGGATGAGTATTCTTGCTATAAGTGTATGCGACGGTCTTCCACTCAAAAATGGAGTTTAATTGGTTTATGCTCTTTCGATTTTATTCATTTATTCTTTCTTTTATTAAATAAAACAGTGTGGTTTTTGAACAATTGCTCCAAGACACCCTTATCGCACTCGATCACAGGCAAGAGCCATGGCGGATGAACTAGAAGAAGTTCAAGTGATCAGGGATGAAGTCAGTCAAATCAAGGATCAGATGGCTAAGATGATGGAGATCCTACAAGAAATGCAGAAGGAGAAGAACACAGAGGAGAACCCTCCAGCCTCGAACGAAGGACAGCCAGCCACACCTCTCATCCCGCCCGGTTTTTCTCAGATTCCTATTCAAGGTTTCAACCAACCAGGGGCCATGATGCCTCTCAACCAAACTCATTTTTCATTTGACCCGAACAATCCCCCATACGGTTTGCCTCGTGGGTTTGTACCACCAACAGCCCCCAGTCCACAAGATGGTATTCAGAACTCCGAACACATCACTCAAGCACAAATCCCCACCAATACTGTCGAAACACCACAAGCACAAAATGTCAACCCTACAGATGGTAACACCCCGATAGTGACACCTTCTGTCAATCCAAGGCCCCCACAATACACCCTACATTATGGACCCCAGGGGGCTCAAATGATGCCAAACTTCGGTTCCTCTTCCATGCCATATTCATTTCCCCATAATATGTATGGAGAAGCTCCGGTGAATCAGTCGGGGGGGGGGGGATTCCCAGTCTAAAGAAAAGCTGGAAGTACTAGAGGAAAGATTGCGGGCCATTGAAGGGGTGAATAGTTATGGTCTTCGGGATGCCTCGGAACTCTGTCTGGTGCCAAATGTTGTAATTCCGCCGAAATTTAAGGTGCCTGATTTTGACAAATATCGGGAACCACTTGTCCCAAGAACCATTTGACCATGTATGTTAGGAAGATGGCGTCACATGCCCAAGATGATAAACTCTTGATTCACTTCTTCCAAGATAGTTTGACTGGGGCAGCTTCAAATTGGTATACGCATCTCGAGCGGGCACACATCCGGTCCTTCAAGGATCTAGCAGATGCATTCCTGAAGCAGTACAAGTACAATGTTGACATGGCTCCCGATAGGAGGCAACTCCAAAATATGTCAAAAAGAGATGTAGAGACTTTCAAAGAATACGCGCAACGATGGAGGGAACTGGCTGCTCAGGTGGAGCCTCCCTTAGCCGAGAAAGAAATCGTAGCAATGTTCATTGATACACTCCAGTCGCCTTTCTATGATAGGATGATTGGGAGTGTGTCATCAAATTTTTCTGACATGGTCATCATCGGCGAGAGAATTGAAAGTGGAATGAGGAATGGAAAGATCGCCGAGACTTCAGTAGGGAACGGCCCAAAGAAAACCCCATTCGTGAAAAAGAAGGAGGGAGAGGCACATGCAGTAACCTTGGAACAGAAGAAACCGAACCAATGGAGACCAAACCAAACACCCGCCTTCCATGCCCAATACGCCCCATATTACCAACCACCTCCATATCACCAAGCCAACCAGCCATACATCGCTGCAACCTCGCAATTTCCAAACCCTCAACAAATGGCTCCCTACCGGCCATCATACCCTTCTCAGCCTCAAACACACCACACCATGCCACCTCAAATCGTCCAGCCAAGCACCAGCAAAACAAGACCACCATACAACTCGGAAAGAAAGCCATTACATTTCGACCCGATACCCATGACCTACACCGAGCTACTGCATCAGCTTATAAGCAAATCTGTGTTGACTCCAATCCCGATGAAACCATTGGGGCCTCCCTATCCGAAGTGGTTTGATCCAAATGCTAAATGTGAGTACCATGCAGGGGCAGTAGGTCATTCCACCGAGAACTGCAGGGCTTTCAAATTTAAGGTACAAGACCTTATTGATGCTAAGTGGTTGAGCTTTCAAAAGGATGCTCCGAATGGGAGACAAGGTCCTATGCCAAATCATGGGGGTTCGGGAGTCAATGCCATTGGGAGCTTTTTGAAACATACTCTCAAGAGTAAAGTGGCCGATGTTAGGACTCCTATGAGAGTTGTTTTCAGAGAGATGTGCAAATGTGGATTGATCCAAATCCCGACCCACGGAAGAAAAGGCTCGATGGAGATATAAGGTGTGACTTTGATGGGAGCATGGGGCATTCGATTGAAGACTGTTCAGAGTTTCGGCTAGTTGTGCAGCGGCTAATGGATATGAAGCTTATCTTAATTGGTTGTGAATCAAATGAGTATGCCATTAATATGGTTGCTGAATCTACAATTTCCCCAACCCCGGTTAAGATAACCCCTTTTACTGTTGTGGTTAATCCTCAACCACATCCTGAGCAAGTCACTCCGAGACCAGTGGTGATATACTATATCGAGAAGAAACCTTTGCCGGTTCCAAATGGGCCAACACCAATCGTCATCCGAGTTCCAAGTCCTTTCCCTTACAAGGACACCAAAGCAGTACCATGGAAGTATGAGATGCAGGTCCAATCCAATCCTTCCAACGGGACTCTCGTGGTCACCAACATTTCAGGAATTGGTGGAATGACTAGGAGTGGTCGCATTTAAACTCCGGAGGTATTGCGAAAGGGGGAAATAGAAAAGGAAGGAAAGGATCACAAAGGGAAAGAGAAGGTGGAAGAAATCCTAGATGACAAGGAAGCGAGATGGGGGTGAGAATAAAAAGGGTGTATCGATGAGGAGGTAGGTGAATTCTTGAAGTTCATCAAGCGAGTGAATATAGGGTTGTGGATCGGTTAAATCGGACTCCGGCTCGGATATCTCTTTTGTCTCTATTGATGAACTCCGAGCCACACGAAGAAGTATGCGATGAAGGTGTTGAATCAAGCGCATGTCTCCCATGACATCACAGTTGATAAGCTCGATAACATTGTAGGTAACATAGTTGCTTGATAATTATGTCACTTTCACCGATGATGAAATACCTAATTTGAAGGTATGGGGCACAACAAGGCCTTGCACATTTCTGTGAAGTGCCGAGACCATGTCATGGCCAGGGTTCTCATTGATAATGGCTCTTCTTTGAATGTAATGCCAAAGTCAACACTAGCAAAGTTGCCTTTCGATGGAACTCACATGAAGCCAAGCACAATGATTGTAAGAGCTTTCGACGGCACCCGAAGGGAAGTCATGGGAGAAATTGAATTGCCCATTCAGATTGGTCCCTGCACATTTGAAGTACTTTTCCAAGTAATGGATATCACACCAACGTACAGTTGTCTCCTAGGACGACCATGGATCCATTCGTCTGGAGCTGTACCTTCCACATTGCACCAGAAGGTGAAGTTCATTGTTGATCGTAAGCTCATAATTGTCTCCCGGAGAGGAGGATCTGTTAGTAAGCAAGCCATCAACAACCCCTTATATTGAAGCTGCCGAGGAAGCTCTCGAGACCGCCTTCCAGTCACTTGAAATTGCCAATGCCACTTATGTTGGGGAGGGAGCTCCACTCTTGAAACCTCGGTCATCCAAAGCGTCCATCATGATGGCCAAGGTTATGCTTGAAGGAGGATACCAACCTGTAAGCGGTCTGGGGAGGAATAGGCAAGGTGTCGCTGACATCTTCATGCTCACTGAGAACAAGGATAGGTTTGGGTTGGGATACAAACCCACTAAGGCCGACAAGATGAGGGTTATAGAAGAGAAGAAAAGAAAGAGGTTGGCTCGGCTGGAAAATCGTGAATACGAGGCTGAAAGGGTTCCCATCTGTGACATTCGATGAGCTTCCAAAGCGTAGGGTTTGCATTCCTGGACCAAGCAGCAGCTATTGAAGATGATTATCCTACCGATCGTGGTATCAATCTGGTGTATCCATGCTCTCCTGGATACGAGCTCAACAATTGGGAGATCATTGAGTTCCCCAAGACCATAGAGTCCTTTTCAAAGTAATTCTGTAATGCTTATCCTTTAGCTCTGCCCAAGGCTTTAGGAGTTTTGTGTAATGGGCTTACTTGTTTCCGTTTCAGTATGACTTATCAATAAATGCATGCATTCGATATCTTTGTGTTCTTATCTTTTTTACTTTCGCTTTTATTCATCGCTCCTCACCAATAAATACAGTTTCTCATCTTTATCCGTTATTCATTTATCTTTCCCTGATAACTACCAAAATGCAGATCTAAAAGTGACTCTCTTGAAAATGACAGTGTTAATAACTCAGCATACAATTTTGACTATCCTATTGATCATGCTGATGAGGTTGTTGATGATGATGGGGAAGTCCCTCCTGAATTATTGAGGTTGGTAGAGCAAGAAGCTAGGGAACTTCGACCCCATGAAGAGCCGAGTGAACTAATCAATTTGGGAACCGAAGATGATAAAAAAGAGGTCAAGATCGGCCTTTCCCTGAAAGAAAATGAGCGAAGTAGATTGATTAAGTTGTTGATGGATTATAAAGATGTTTTCGCATGGTCCTACCAAGACATGCCAGGGTTAGACCCTAGTGTAGCAGAACACAAACTGCCATTAAAACCGGAGTGTCCTCCAGTAAAGCAGAAGCTACGAAGGATGAAAGCGGAAATGTCCTTAAAGATCAAGGAGGAGGTCAAGAAACAACTGGATGCGGGTTTCCTAGAAGTTGTGAAGTACCCTCAATGGGTTGCTAACATCGTTCCTGTTCCCAAGAAAGATGGAAAGGTTCGAATGTGTGTTGACTATCGAGATCTGAACAGAGCTAGCCCAAAAGATGACTTTCCTCTGCCTCACATTGATGTTCTTGTAGACACACGCCCAACATGCATTATTCTCTTTCATGGATGGATTCTCCGGGTATAATCAGATCAAGATGGCACCTGAAGATATGGAGAAAACTACATTTGTTACTTTATGGGGAACCTTTTGCTACAAGGTTATGCCCTTTGGCTTGAAAAATGCTGGGGCAACATATCAGCGGGCTATGGTGGCTTTATTCCATGACATGATGCATAAGGAGATAGAAGTTTATGTAGATGACATGATCGCCAAGTCCAGATCCGAAGATGACCATGTTGATAATCTGAGTAAACTTTTTGAGCGTTTAAGGAAGTTTAAGCTCCGACTGAATCCAGCCAAATGCACTTTTGGAGTGAAATCAGGCAAGCTTCTGGGGTTCATTGTTAGTCAAAGAGGAATAGAGGTTGATCCTGGAAAAGTACAAGCAATCATCGATATGCCAGCACCTCGAACAGAGAAAGAAGTTCGTGGGTTTTTAGGAAGATTGAACTACATTGCCCGGTTCATCTCCCAACTGACCGCGACATGTGAACCAATCTTCAAATTGCTACGCAAAAATCAGGCAGTAACATGGAATGAAGATTGTCAAAAAGCCTTCGAGAAGATCAAACAATACCTACAGGAGCCTCCGGTCTTGGTTCCCCCAGTTCCGGGAAGACCTCTTATCATGTATTTGACTGTGCTAGATGAATCAATGGGTTGTGTCATTGGGGCAACACGATGAGTCAGGAAGGAAGCAACAAGCCATCTATTAACTAAGCAAGAAGTTCACCCTTTGAGAAGCCAACTACTCATTACTTTGGAACGCACTTGTCTGTGTGCTTTAGCTTGGGCAGCCCGCCGTTTGAGGCATTACATGTTGTGTTACACTACCTGGTTGGTGTCCAAAATGGATCCGATCAAGTACATCTTTGATAAACCTGCACTGACTGGAAGAATTGCTCGTTGGCAAGTCCTCCTATCGGAATACGACATTGTCTATGTCACCCAAAAAGCAGTAAAAGGCAGTGCTCTCGCAGAATATCTAGCCAATCAGCCTGTGGAAGATTATGGATCGATGCAATGCGATTTCCCAGATGAAGATATAATGGTTTTGTTTGATCGCGAGCAATCACTAGAAAAAGAAAAGTGGACCTTGTTATTTGACGGAGCTTCTAATGCATTGGGGCACGGAATCGGGGCAATCTTAATCTCACCAGAAAATGATTATTTCCTCACATCTGCGAGGCTCGCTTCGATTGTACAAACAACATAGCCGAATATGAAGCTTGTGCACTAGGTATTTTAGCAGCAATAGAGGCAAAAGCAAGGAGACTGGAGGTATATGGGGACTCTGTATTAGTCATCCATCAGCTAAGAGGGGAATGGGAAACCCGAGATGCCAAGTTAATTCCGTACCATGATTACATCAAAGGTTTGATTGAGCAGTTTGACGAAGTCACATTTCATCATATTCCCCGAGAAGATAACCAATTAGCCGACGCTATTTGTCTACCTTGTCCTCAATGTTCAAAGTAAGTGACGAGAGGAACCTACCACTCATCAAAATGGAAAGTCGTGATCATCCCGCATATTGTCAAGTTATAGAGGAAGAGGCTTATCAAGATCCGTGGTACCATGACATCAAATGTTTCATCCAAAGAAGGGAATACCCTCCAGGTGCTTCGGAAAATGACAAAAGAACTCTAAGAAGACTTGCAATGGGTTTCTATTTAGATGGAGATATTCTCTACAAAAGAAACCATGACATGGTGTTGTTGAGGTGCGTTGACGCAAAAGAAGCTAAACTGATAGTTGAGGAGGTACATGAAGGACCTTTTGGAACACACGCGAGCGGTCATGCAATGGCCAAGAAAATCTTGAGGACTGGCCAATATTGGTTGACAATGGAGGCTGATTGCTTTAATTATGCGAAGAAGTGCCATAAGTGTCAAATATATGCTGATAAGGTTCATGCGCGCTTGACTCCCTTGAATGTCATGTCGGCACCCTGGCTGTTCTCAATGTGGGGAATGGATGTGATCGGGCCCATCGAACCAAAAGCCTCAAATGGACATCGCTTCATTCTTGTTGCCATCGATTATTTCACCAAGTGGGTGGAGGCTGCATTATATTCCAATGTGACTAGGAATGTCGTGATCAGATTTGTCAAAAGAGAGTTAATTTGTCATTATGGGTTGCCGAGTGAAATTATCACTGATAATGCGACCAATTTGAACAATAAGATGATGAAGGAGATGTGCGAAAATTTCAAGATAAAGCATCATAATTCCTCTCCGTACCGCCCAAAGATGAACGGGGCAGTTGAGGCCGCTAATAAAAATATCAAGAAGATTGTCCAAAAGATGGTGATGACGTATAAGGATTGGCACGAGATGTTACCTTTTGCTTTACACGGCTATCGTACCTCTATTCGCACCTCGACAGGGGCAACGCCATATTCTTTAGTTTATGGGATGGAGGCAGTGCTCCCAATTGAAGTAGAGATCCCCTCATTAAGAGTACTGAGAGAAGCAGAATTAGAAGAAGCTGAGTGGGTCCAGGATCGACTAGACCAATTGAACCTCATTGAAGAGAAGAGATTAGGGGCGTTGTGTCACGGCCAATTATACCAGAGAAGGTTGATGAGAGCTTATGAGAAGAAGGTACGCCCACGACAGTTTCGGGAGGGTGACCTAGTGCTCAAGAAGATTCTACCAATCCAAAAGGATCATCGAGGGAAATGGACTCCGAACTACGAAGGACCTTACGTTGTGAAAAAGGCCTTCTCTGGAGGAGCTTTAATCCTCACCAGGATGGATGGGGAAGACCTCCCGCTCCCTGTGAACTCGGATGCAGGTAAAAAGTATTATGCTTGAACACACTTCCCAAGAAGAATAAAAAAAGAAAAGAAAAAAGAAAAATGAAAAGAGAAAAGGCTCGCTAGACTGAAAATCCGAAAAGACAGTCTAGGCAAAAGTTAGAGCAACCCGCTAGACTGAAAACCTGAAAAGGCGGTCTAGGCAAAAGTTAGGGTTCAAAAAAATAAAATAAAAAATATAACAATGGAAGTGTCGTCAAGTCGATGAACTGGGGCAGTCCGTAGGTTAGATGCATGAAGATCGGGGCAGATAGCATTCTCAGATGTTGATTAGTAAGCAGTCGAGATAGTATGAGGGATATTAACACTAGTCATGGAAAGAGATGTCATTTGAGGAGATGTGTTTCCACTCCACGACCTTTCTGCAATTCCATACTCCATTGTAATATCTGCTTTGTATACCTTCTCGACCCAAATATAATGACATTGACTCTCCATTCTTTTTACCATTATCTATTTCTCTTAACTTTTGTCAATTGCGTGTGTGCATTCATTATGATGAGTATATACTGAGATGTGAAACATGTATTTGATGTCTTCAAGAGCATTGAGAACTTCTTTGAAAATCCCCAAGGTTCGTAAAGAACAAGATGACCTCCGACAAAGGGCACCGTGGTCTACCTGACGGGAAGCATAGTGACAATCACTGCAGAGAAAGCGTACCCTTCCAAAAGAGCATAGCCTTTGTTCTCCACGAAGACATGACACGTTTTAGTTCACCTCTGGGCTCGTCTGTGATCAATACTTCAAGGGGTCAAGGGTGATAATAAGAAACACATAAGCGATATATATATATATATATATATCTATATATATATATATATATATATATATAAATAAAAATAAAAAATAAAAAAAAAATAAAAATGGCAACGTGTTACATGCTCTCCTTGTGTTGCATTGAAATCATTTGAGGTTTCCATCAGGCATATACTGGCATCATGCATTGCAATGCTTTATCTCTTGTGAGTACAAAACCCAGTAAATTGCACAACTCAGCAAGATTTTAACCTTTTTTGTTAAGCTTCGACGGGTACCATACCCCGTAAACTCTGCTTGTTTTCAAGCTTCAGCGGATACCCGACTCCGCATGCCTTTTACCTTTTCTGTCAAGCTTCAGCGGACAACCAACTCCGCAAGCTTTCAACTTTTCTTCTCAAGCTTCAGTGGATAACCGACTCCGCAAGCTTTTAATTCTTTTGCTTTCAAGCTTCAGCGGACAACCTACTCCGCAAGCTTTTAATTATTTTGCTTTCAAGCTTCAGTGGATAACCGACTCCGCAAGCTTTTAATTCTTTTGCTTTCAAGCTTCAGCGGACAACCGACTCCGCAAGCTTTTAATTATTTTGCTTTCAAGCTACGGCGGACAACCGACTCCGCAGGCTTTTAATTCTTTTGCTTTCAAGCTTCAGCGGACAACCGACTCCGTAAGCTTTCAACATTTCTTTCCAAGCTTCAGTGGATAACCGACTCCGCAAGCTTTTAATTCTTTTGCTTTCAAGCTTCAGCGGACAACCGACTCCGTAAGCTTTCAACTTTTCTTCTCAAGCTTCAGTGGATAACCGACTCCGCAAGCTTTTAATCATTTTTGTTTTCAAGCTTCAGCGGATACCGACTCCGCAAGCTTGTCGCATTTTGCTTTCAAGCTTCAGCGGACAACCGACTCCGTAAGCTTTCAACTTTTCTTCTCAAGCTTCAGTGGATAACCGACTCCGCAAGCTTTTAATCATTTTTGTTTTCAAGCTTCAGCGGATACCGACTCCGCAAGCTTGTCGCATTTTGCTTTCAAGCTTCAGTGGATAACCGACTCCGCAAGCTTTTAAACTTTCTGTCAAGCTTCGACGGGTACCGTACCCCGTAAGCTCTGCTTGTTCAGGCTTCAGCGGACAAACGACTCCGCAAGCTTTTTTATCTTTCTGCTCGAGCTTCTGCGGGCAGTCCGTCCCGTCAGCTTTTAATTATGCATCTGTTTACTTGTCAGTGAACTCCGGCCAAAATTGGAGTTCATGTCTTTACCCGTTTCTTATAACGATAATAGGTTAACTGCGGTTACACCTACTATCTAATAAGAAACAAGTAAAGAGGGGCAGCTGTGAACACCTAATTTTGTCCGGGTGTCCTTTTTAATCAGTGTTTTGAAAAAATGATAATATAAAAATAAAAATATAGAAAAAAAAAAACTGAAACTAAGCAGTCCTTTTCAAAAGCCAAGAGGAAAAAGCCAAAGTTTAAAGTTCCTAATACATCTCAAAGAACAAAGAAAGCAATGGCAGACTTAGGCATTGGCAACAAAAAATGGTTTCAAATTTTAAGCACCAGAAAGGAAAAAATGGGAACATGTGATGCTGCTATCCTTGAAGCATGGTCAAACCTGAATCATAAACAAAGGGAAGTTGCAAGATACACAGATTGAAGCGACTATGCAGAAACATTGAGAAGGAAATGAATGAAAGTGACTATCCATTGTGGCCATTGGGTTCTGTTTTTGGAGTTTTGCAAGCAAGGAGGATTTAAAAAGGGGAAGTTCGGAACGCAAAGGGGGCTCAGACATACACTTCATCATCTCCTTCAAACCTTCATAATACCTTCTAACTTTGAGTCAAACCAGACTTGATCCCTAACTTCATTCTAATCCCCAAGCCACCCATACCCATCATCTTCATCTTCCTCCCAACAACACCACAACACAACACCACTTTCAGTAACAACAGAAATTCATCATCTTAAATCAAAAGACACAAAAATGGAAACATAAGACACAAACCAGATTCGTCATCCAGTTCCGCACCGCCACCGTCCGCAACCCCGTCACCGCCGCGCCGGATCTCGCCGTCGTAAGCTCCTGCCGCACCGCCAGTTTCGCGAAGCATCATCCACCACCGCTTCTGCTCTGTCCGCATCCTCAGCCACTTCCGGAAGCCGTTGACCGCCGTTCCGCCGCCTGGCCGCAAGCACCTCCACCGAAACTGCTGTCCGGACGCAGATCTGCTCCTCCCACCATCGCTTCTGCTCTGTCCGCATCCTCAGCCACTTCCGGAAGCCGTTGACCGCCGTTCCGCCGCCTGGCCGCAAGCACCTCCACCGAAACTGCTGTCCGGACGCAGATCTGCTCCTCCCACCATCGTTTCTGCTCTGTCCGCGCCCTCAGTCACCTCCGGAAGTCGTCGACCGTCACTCCACCGAGAGCCACCGCGAGTCCCTGCCACGCCAGATCTGTGCCCCTCTCTCCGCCGTTCCCACCTCCACGCCAACCGCGAGCCCAGACGCAGATCCGTGAGACTCGTCGTCATCCACGCCACCGCCGGCCTTCGTCTCCGCGCCCCTGCCTCATACGTCCGATCATCCCTGTTTGGCTGTTGCTCCCCATCTGCTTCTTCATTGGTAAAAGAGGAAGCTGAAGCTTCACTCTTTCCTTCTTTCCTTCTTTTGTTTTTATTTGATATTTATTATGTCTTGGGGTTGGGTTTTTGATGGGGTTGTGGGTTTTGTTTTATTTACTGACAGCTGGTGGGTTTAGGATCAATAGGTGTATTTTTAATTTCCTCTTTGCTTGCTTAGTGGGTTAGCTGTTAGGTCATCTTTCCTTCTTTTATTTTAAAAACAAAATGTTCTAAAAAAAAAAACTGAAGTTGGGCTCTTTCTTGCTTTGGGTCCAGTCATAGGTTAGGAGTTATGTGTTGATGCTTAAAATGTGAAGCATAATCTCATTCTGTTTTTTTAAATATAAAATTTTAAATAAAAAAAATAATAAAAGTCTCCTTTTTTTTATAAAAAAAAAAAGAGGATCTCTTCAAAAAATAAAAAAATAATAATAATAAAAAATAATAAAATCATTTTCAAAAAGTTAAGATCAACCAATCAAAAATTTTCAAAAGAACTACGTGGTTTTGAGTTTCCCATCGCACCCGGGAATACGTAGGAGCAAGATAAATCATCTTGTCGGGACGGTCGCGACACATGCTATGCTTGTAGTGGTCAAGTATTGCCCCAAGTAAAAGTATACGACGGGGTTTTTCTGCATTGGCAACCTTAACAGACAAGCATATTCTTCAATGGTGGGAGTAATGTCCATGTTTTGTAATTCAAAACATCTGAGGTGGGGGTTCCAATACTGACACAAAGCACTCAAGGCAGCAGTCTCAACCGGTATGAAAATTAGGTCCAAGATCCCTCCATACTTCTTGGCGGAGCTTCTTCGACATTCTTGAGGCAAAGATTGGCTTAACTCTTTCAGATTCTCTAATGAGTTCACTATCACCCTGGAGCTCTTGGTGGCGGGAGCATGGATAGTGTGTCTGACTTTTTCCATCTCTTGTAATCAAAGGTGTTATCTCAAACCAAATTATCTGTGGAGGGAAATTTTACTTTGTTAGTAACATTTGGAAAGTAAAGTTACTTATGCATGAGAGCGTAACAAAATGCATGAATGACATATTAAAAGTGCATGACTTAAAGTACTATATGCACGCATGCAATGATTAATAATGAGTGTAACAGGATGCATGAATGAATGGCATATTGAGGCGTTTGTGGAATGCATGCAGAAAATCATTATGATGCATGACATATAAATGTGATTATTCATGTGGTAGAAAAAGGTGGAATGCGCTCCCTTTTGTCCTACATGGGTCATATCCTAAAGTTTGAACTTCTGAGGTCAAGACCCTAGTTTGGTAGGCTACTAATGGCATTTTATGTGCATGACTTCCGGGACAGATCTAGACCCCTAAACATATGGTCCCTGGATTATCCTCATCTAAAAATGAGGACCCGAATCCATGAACCTCACCACAGGGACCGAAAAGTCACAATATGGCAGTCCATGTTCCGGTAGCAATCCGAGCGGGAGAATCAATGTCTGTCAGGGACGCAAAAGCATCACAATAACATCACTGAAGCCCCTTCTAATCTTGTGGCATTCCAAGACTCGGGTATAGAGCCCAAAAGTGTGTGAATATGTGATGGCGATGTGTGTGCTGGGAGGAAGCAAACCCGCACAAAACCTAAAAAACTAACCCCAAACCTGCAAAAGAACAGCCAACATTTAAAAGAGTTTCCTACCGTAGGGTTGTAAGAATATACAAAGACATTTATAAGAACAACTAAAACTATTTACGAAAATAAACAAAAAAGGGTAAAGTTAATACTTTTAAAGCTATTAAAAGAAATTGCACAAACAACTATGATAGGCCTGACTCTCGAAAGTCCCCAGTGGAGTCGCCAGCTGTCGCGACCGTCCCGTCCGGGAGCCGCGAAAAGAGATAAAAAAAAAAGAGGAGTCGCCACCAAATTTTTATTGTGGGAAAACCTTAGAAAACCCATTGATTTAAAGGTAAAGTGGTCTTAAAAAAAAGAAAGAGATGATTCAGGGAGTCAGTTACGAGTAGGGAAGGTGTTAGCACCCCACATCGTCCGTTTAAAAAAAACGGTACCTCAAGTTAATTGTGCAAAAAAAAAACATTTTAATAACCTTTTAAATATTTATTTTACCCCAAAAATTATTTACAAGAAAGAATTATTTTTAATTTTTAATATTTTAATTTTTATTAATTTTTATATTTTTTAAAATTTATTGTTTGCAAAAACTAAATGAGGTTGAACATGGCACGTGAGTCCACAAGGTAACCCCAAATCTAAGGGACTGGATATGGCACTGTGTCCATAAAGCATCCCTAGAAATAGAAAAGTTTAATTCTTTTGATTAATTATTTTAACATAAAAAGAGACACACAAAAAAGGAAAATTTAGTTTTGGCTTGACAAGATGATTTATCTTGCTCCTACGTATTCCTGGATGCGATGGGAAACTCAAAGCCACGTAGTTCTTTTGGAAAAAGTTTGATTGGTTTATTGATTTTATATTTTGATAAAGATTTGATTTATTTATTTTATTTTAAAAAAGATTTTATTTCAGAATAAATTCATTCTTGCACAGGGTCCAAGATAGCAGCGCTATACGATAAACCCTTACAATGCATACGCTACTTGAGGATGAAAAATCATACATCAACATCACAGATTGTTGCGTGAATTAATAAAGGCTTTTTATTTATTAAAGTTTTATTAGAGATACTTAAAAGTATTCGTTCATTTATTTATTTATTTTTTAAATTTTTTTTGTCAAAATAGAACATAAAAAATCAATTTTATTTCTAAAATGAGAGAACTCACTCTTGCATGGGGTTAAAGATAGTGAAACTATACGATAAACCCTTACAATTTTTACAACACTCGAGGACAAAAAATCGTACATCAATGTTGTAAATTGTTGCGTGAATTCAAATAAGCCAATTAAGTTTCAAAAATATCTTTAGGAGATTTTTATTTGGAGCAAGGAATCAACAACGAAAAAAAACACATCTTAAGCCCAAATCACAAATCATATAAAATAAAATTTAGATTCAGGCCTGACTGAAAAAGATCCCAACATATTTATTCTTTTTGACACAGACCACTCATATTAAAAGCTTGGCCCAAAAACTCATCTACTACCCTAGGTACACTAAGCCCACCAGTCAACACAAATCAATAATTAAAACAAAGATAAAACAACACTCAGACCCAAATTAACGAATAAAGCAAAAAAACGTCAGAGAAGGCTTTCTTTCTATCGTTACCAGTATGAGCCAAAAGGAGGAACAAAGATGGTAGAGCAAGTGAGTTGGACGGCAAGGGCTGGCGACGGTGGTAGAGGCATGGTGGCCGGCCGGTGATGAAGATGTGGGTCTGTGTGGGTATCGTGGCGGCGCACGACGGTCTGAGGGATGCGGATCTGTATATGGAGCCGAGGTGAGGATCTGCGACCTGATATGGCGGAGCGGCGGTCGTGCAGCGGTGAATCTGTTCGTGTGGAGCTTCTGTCTGGTGCGGCGCTGGGATCTGGTTCGGCCGTGACGGAACTGAATGGCGATGCTCGTGGGTCTGGTGTGAGCTATTGTGATGGCGAAGATGGAGGCGCATCGGAGATGGCGAGTTTCGTGCAGGGGCGGTGGGTTTGACTGGTAGCGGTTGCGGACCTGTGGTTGCTGAGGCGAGGGGCGGCGCGGCGGAGGAGTAAGGTTCTGATCTGTTACGCGATGCGGAAGGAACAGGAGATGATGGCGGAGGTTCCGGGGTTGCGTGACGAGTGGCTTCGGGCGAAGGAGACGATGATGACAGATTGGTGGTGGCGGCCAAGGAGGAGGATATGTTATTTTCTCGTATTTCAGTTTTTTATCTTTTGGGTTTTATGGTGTTATTTGAGAAGATGAACTGGTAGAAGAAAAATGGTTAGGATGAAGAAGAAGAGGTCTTGATTTTTGAGGATCCCCCTTTTTCTTCTATATGCTCTCCCTTTTATGCTCTCTTCTTCTAACAAGACTCCAAAACAAAATCCAAGATTGTTGCTTTGTAGAGTCTTTTTCATTTCCATTCTCATTGATTTTGTCTGTTGGACTTCTCTGTTGTGCTGCAACTTTCCTTTGTTTATGTAGAGTGACTTTTCTCTTGATTCAGGTTTGACCATGCTTCAAGGATAGCAGCATCACATGTTCCCCTTTTTTCCTTTCTGATGCTTAAAATTTGAAACCATTTGTTGTTGCCAATGCCTAAGTCTGCCATTGCTTTCTTTGCTTCTGAGATGTATTAGAAACTTGAAACTTTGGCTTTTTCCTCTTGGCCCTGTATGCTGAAGTTCTGCTTGCTTTCAGTTTTTTTCTATATTTTTTTTTATATTATTTAAATTTTTTTCAAAACACTGATTAAAAGGAAACCTGGACAAAATTAGGTGTTCACAACAGGTGATCTCCATCCCGCGTGATCGGAAGGTTTTAGAAATGGAGCTAATCACTAAAGATTCTTGATTTCTATGGGACCTTAATTGTAAAGCTAGTATGGAAGGCGATGATGACAAAATAAAGTTGATAATATGCTTATAAAAGAAAGTGTTATAAATTATAATCTACCTGATACAGTTTTTCCTTATTGAAAACATTACAAGATCAGTACTTCATATGATCCTTAAATAAAGACTCAATACAACCACCTACTATTCGTATCAAATTAGCATCATGCACAAATCAAGCCACGATCTTTAATAAGGAATACCTAGCTACTCCATCGCTAGCATTTTTGTTAGAGTAAACATGGTGGCAGTAGAAGACAATGAGCAATGCATCAAAGTAGACACGTGTTGTGTCTTGATATCAGCCTTGTTATGTTAAACTCATTCTCACCTTTTCCTTGTTTTATGTTCGCTCAAACCAAGCACACTTTATATATAAACATGCGCCACTTTCAGTTTTAAATGTATATATTAGAATTTGGGTCTGACACTAACTCAACTCCGAAAACTAATTTATAGGATGAGAATTGTCCACTACTTATAAATTCTTATTAGATATTATCTCTAGTCAAGGTGGGATTTGAGTTTTTCCCAATACACCCCCTCACGCCCAGCACTATTGGGCTTGATGCTTAGATAACATGATGAGCGACCCAACAATGAATCTAGGATAGCTCTGATACCATATTATATATAATTTGAGTTTTGACCTAATTTAACCTCAAAAACTAGTCTTTAGGATGATGATTGCCAACTACTTATAAATTCTTACTAGACATGTGAGACTTGGATTTTTCCTATTATTATATCCATTAACTAATAAATACTTATACGACTTAAAAGTGTGTTGCAGGTAAACCCGTAAAGGTCAGGACCTAGGGTTGACCAAGAAGAAGATCTCAGAGAGCTTATTGTAATTTGTAATTTTAATTGTTGAAAGTTAAAACCTTTGTAAAACAAGAAAAAAGTTATGTTTGGTGGAAAACTGGTTAGTTTATTAATTAGATAACCCGTATGGTTAGCAAATTTTGTGACAAAAATTCAAAGCCAGTGAGCTCTGTGGAGTTAACTTGGGCCTCAAAAGTGGGAATCTTTAACCTGAATTGCTTCACATATTTTTTGCCCGTGTATGAAGGAGTAGTTCTGATTTGTACCTAGGCGGTTGTAACTTTGATGAGCCCCAAGTGTTCCCTGGAGACCTGGGGTTTGTTTGACTCATGATTTGCTGTGCTGTGATCGTTCACAGTCCAGAGAAAATTGCCTTGGGTCCTACCTACCTGACCATTTCATTCTTTTGCTCCCTACATTATCATCATCATATCTCACAAATCACATGCATTAATATGGCACGCCATTGCTCATCATCATCTAATATATGCGCCCGTACTATACAAAAAATGACTTGGTGAAACATGTAATCATACATGTTCCGAAACTTTTATATATATATATATATATATATATATATATATATATGTGTGTGTGTGTGTGTGTTCCGTCAAAGAACAGGATACCGAAATCCTACTTGACTTTGTGGTATATGAAGAAGCCGCCTCTGCCTAGGGCTAGGCCATACATATATATATATATATATAGAACGGGGTGACTGTTACATGACATTAATGAGTCATTATATGAATAATTATGGATGTCATTGATGGGAGCAGTTACAAAGTTATTAATCGTCTATTAGTGAGAGGCCGGTTACAAGATCGGATATCGATTACAGATCTAGACAGTCATATATTCGAGTTGAGGTGGATCGAGTTTAAAGCCTAACACGATCATGTCGTAATAGAAACGTATAGTCGGATCCGACCTAAATCAAATCCATGTAACAACAATATCTTATATATTAGATTTCATATATTTACTATTCACCAAAAGAATGAAAAAATCACAAGACTTAAGTTCTTCCTAACTTTTAAAAAATTAATTAATAGAGTAACGTATACAAAAGGAGTACTTGTTTAATAAAAAAACTTGAAGATACGAGAACTTATTGTTAGTTTTAAAATTAGAGCTGATACATTGATCATACATATGTATGATTTTGGTAAACAATAAAAACTAATGAAATTTCACATTACATGCACATCTGTGTACACATATATAATGATGCACATTCTTCATGTACCCTTCCCTCGGTATAAATTATTCCAAAGACCACCCTAATCAAACAAATTCACATGGCTTGTTCCCAGTCAGCTAATCGAACGGCCATGACCAAATCTCACCAAATCCAAAGTCAGCAGGAGTCGTAGGATCTGTCTCATATCCAACTTATGGTGCCGGTCTTTAATAGTTGTTGTGTGGGAACAACTCGTCCCTACTTTTGTTTCTCATGTGACCGACCACTTCACCTTAGTTGACCTGTCACTGCTCCCACCATGTCCTAATTTTCCATAAACTTTTGTATATATTACTAACCTCCTTTCTTCCATATACAAAAGTTCTTAGTCCCAAAAGAAAGAAAAAAGATTCAAACGAAATTGCAAACATACACTAGCTAGTTTGGTTTTTGATACCTAGCTTGATCAATGGCCAAAGAA
This sequence comes from Sophora flavescens, assembly GCA_030762895.1. Lineage (NCBI taxonomy): Eukaryota > Viridiplantae > Streptophyta > Magnoliopsida > Fabales > Fabaceae > Sophora > Sophora flavescens. Next base: position 184,298,001 of record CM061066.1, read on the forward strand.
GGTCTTGGACTTGAAATCACAGAGCTAAGGTTGGGTCTTCCCGGTGGAGAACCTATATGTGTAATGGATAAGAATGAGAAGAAGAGGGTCTTCTCTGAGATGGAGGGTGGTGGGGACGAAAACAGCTCCACCGGTGGCCGGAAAATGCCTACAAAGAATCAAGTGGTGGGGTGGCCACCGGTGTGCTCGTACCGGAAGAAGAATAGCATTAATGAAGGTTCAAAACTTTATGTGAAGGTTAGCATGGACGGGGCTCCGTTCTTGCGTAAAATTGATTTAGGTATGCATAAGGGATACTCAGAGTTAGCATTCGCCTTGGAGAAGCTCTTTGGATGTAATGGAATCGGTGAGTTACATTTATGTTTTCCTCGAATCTTTTCTTGCTAGTTAGGGTACATATGGTTAAGATAGAGACATTCAAAATCATATACATGTGTAATTCCTATATGTACATGTATACACACAAAATAAACATTAATTAACTGTACAAGACATAATACTATGGCTATGATATTTTAATGGCAAGAAAGGGTGAGATGATCAAATGGATTGCTAATCCATATGATCATTATCTAACAAAGAGATAACTTATTAGAATTGGGATATCATCCGTTGTCCTATAAAATGTGTCACAATCTTGTATCATAATTTTTTATCGATAAATTAATTTATATATCCAACAATTAATAATGAAATATGATGTTTATTGATCAATTAGAATGTGACACACTTTTGTGAGACAACATATTAACTTATATAGTAGGATTTGAAGGGAAAGTATTATATCCCGCTAGTTTCTCAAAGATCTCGTCTTCAAAACTAACTAAGCATATATTTATGAATATCGTATACTTAACTCGTGAGAACAAACACATTGAGGTTCAGTTTAGTAGTCTATAATAGAACACCCTAGGAAGAAAAAAAAAATAGCCTTGGCACTTCATGAACTCAACACACCTCAAAATAGAGAGATGCCCATGTAAGTTAATGATCATCAGTTCTACCAATAATATAATTAGCACAAAAGTGTTCCTAAGAAGCTTCAATTGATTTTACAAGTCCTAGAAAGAATGACTCGAAGAAGGTATGGATAATTAGTGGGACATGAATATGTGATCTGCTAATAAGTACTTATTATATATTACAAATTCAAATTAAAAATAACTATATCGTTACATAGATTTATATAAATTTTCTTGTAACTTTTTTTAAAAAAAATGAACTCCAAAAAATATTATCATGAATTCTTTAATCTTAATATAGATATGACTGTCTTTAATTGGATTAGAAAAATAAATTAATATATCATTCTGAAAATAAATTCGTCTGGAATGGGCACAAAAAATAAAATAATCCAAAGGGGAGACATAGAGGGATAAAGTGGGAGACCAAGTCTTATTTAATAATTAGACATTCTCCTCAGTATGTGATGGCATGCAGTGTATAAAGTTGATCTGGTCTCTCGATGACAGAAAATTAAGCACAAGAGATTTATCACGCAGCACATAATTTATTCATTTCTCATAAACACTTTAGAAAAGGTTGGAAGGGAACCAAACCCCTCAAAAACGAAAATAGTTTTGCGTTAATGACAATCAATAACGATAGTTAATATTTTGTTTAAAAAATTTATTGACAGGCAAAGCGTTGAAGGATGCGGACAATTCTGAACAAGTTCCCATTTACGAGGACAAAGATGGTGACTGGATGCTGGTTGGAGATGTCCCTTGGGAGTAAGTCCTTACCCCTATTTTATTTTTTCTTTATAATATGTTTATTGAATTAATATATGCTTTCCATCTTCGGAAAGTATATAGTATTTTTTAAACTTCTTATTAATTTTTTATTTTGATTCAAGGTTTTTAAATATTTTGACTTTACTATTTATCGTTAGTGAACTTTTAAGTATTTATTACGTGACACATAGAGTGACTAACACGTGACATCACCAAAGACTTTGATTTTGATTTACCCCATAATAATACTTAATAAAGGCTAACTGAATAAAATCAAATATTTTCAAAAAAATGAGAAGACAACAAATATTTAAGATTTAAACTAAAACATGCTATATTTTTAAAGATTAAAAATATATTTAAGACCTTTTAATGTTTTCAGGGAGAATAATAGTTGGTCTAGTGTAACTGGCCAATAGTTGAATCAAATTGAATTAAGCTATATTTAAGTTTTCTGATTGTGCTCTGTTTGCTTCCATGGGCAACTGAAACTTTGTAAGGTTGGGGCATCCCTAGCTCAATAGCTTGTATCTCTTTGATAATAATTCTGCTTATAAAAAAAAGAGTTAATACTCAAATTTAGTCCAGAAACGCATAACAACTAACTACTTAAGCTATTGGCACTCACCTATTTCATTGCAGAAATTTATAATTTTTTAGATTGAATACAGAATAAGAGATGGATGTTAAAAACTTCAACATAATTAACTATATATATATATATATATATATATATATATATACGAGATACCTAACTCGGATTCGGATTATGCACATAACAGCCAATTAGGTTTACATTAGGTTTATACCATTCAATTAACACTTAAATTTATGCAAAGTAATGTTAATGTTTTTATTCAAGTTTAAATAAGATTGAAAAACAGTTACTTTCTATATACAAAAATGCTAAAAAAGTATGAAACTATACCAATGCAGCTGTCAGCCTTATGTGAAATGTTTTTTTCTCCTTACACTCATGTATGATTATTTGATTATGAGTGTCGCGATTGCCTAGTTTTCAATTCATCGTACGAAATCACTCATATTCAACAACAATACTCATCTGTGTATATACTTTCAGGAGTGAAGTGAACATATTTTAAAAACTGATACCAATAGAAATTTTGTAATTGTCGCCCATCATCTTCTGCTATTCCCATTTGCAAGCACTAAAAATAAATACCTTTATGATTTGCATACACTTTTTTATTTTGTTGTTTTGGTTTGAGTAGGAGCATCTATATTATGTTTCCTGAGACAACAGTAAGCGTGTCAAGTAAACCAGAAATACTTGTGTCCGCTGGAGTCAGCTTTCCGTGTTTGCTCAGTAAAGCCACCAAATCCACCATGCCACCAACTATATATGATTCCATGTCTGAAAACTATGTGCATCTCCGAAATTTCATTAATTTTGCTACTTGATCTCTATCACTGTTATATGTAAATCATAAATGGTACTTATTACGTGCTAATCACAACTACTAAAGATGCGGGTAGTTTATATGATATGAGTGTCTGAGGGCACTCGTTAAGAAACCCAAAAATAACATGTTTTCATTTGAAAATCAAGTGTTTATGTTTTCAAAGTATTAAATACACCATTTAATTTTCAATGAGATCTTTCTTGTTTTGCTTCCTTAATCAATGTCTTAAGGATACTCATTAACATTCTCCATAATCTAATCAGTCAACTAAGCTAGTCTTAGTATCCATCCCGTGTCCCACATATTTGAATGCCACCCTAGTTGGTTCAAAAAATGAATTCCGAAGAAGTTTGACAAAATCATTTTGTAGTCGCCTAAAACGACTCTTGAGTCTTGATTAGACGTGAGCTGATTAAGTTGTCGCTTGACTACCCAAGTTATAATACTTTGTACGCCAAATATCTTCTTAATCTCAAAATAAAAACAGGGGATTATCTTGGACCACATAAAGCCGACATGCGTGCATGCTTAATTAAAATGATAGACACATATCAAATTATGGGAGGGGGTAGAAATATCAACCATAATGGCCTGCCCTGAAAAAGGCAAAAAGCCATTATTGTTAGATACATTAAAATAAAGAGGGAGACAAGCTTCTTAGTTGGCCACATTTACGAGAATGATCAAATGTTCCAGGAGAAATATATGAACTTTATGAAATACTATAAGATAAATAATAAACATTTTAATATATAATGATAATGGTATAAATACAAATAATTTTTTTATTTGTAGCTATTATAAATTTACTTTTATTTGTGACAGGTAAAACTTTATACAGCTAGTGAAAATATGTTATTCATATATAAATTGGTAATTTTGCAGGATGTTTATTGAGTCATGCAAGAGGCTGAGGATTATGAAGAGATCGGACGCAAAGGGCTTCGGTCTGCAACCAAAAGGGTCTTTAAAGGGATTTATAGAAGGCGTGACAAAGTGAAAGATAGAGATGAAGCAAAAGAAGATAGGATTCTAATTAATGTCGTACACGTTTCGATGATCATTCCAATTTTATTTTGGCGTTTTATTATATTTGAGGAAGCAATATAGTTTGATGCATGAATCAGACTTTAATTTGTCTATGATAAGACCTAAGAATGAATGATTTATATAGGACCCTGTTTAATGAAATAGGGAAAACTCATGGTTTTAGTAATTGTTTTGCCATATTTGTTATATATGCTGTACACTGCAGCAGATTTATTGTCAATCCATTTTTGCCTGCTAGCTAATTCCATCTTCTCTCCTTAATTAGTTTAATTTCCTACACACATTAGTTCACTTTTTCATTTAATTCATTTTCATTTTTAATTATTTTAAACCATATATATATATATCATATTTTTTGACTGAACGAAATAAATTTTATTAAGGAGTATAATAGATACTCCAACTCATTTATACAAAGAAACAAACTCCAAGCACAAATTAATACTTACAACTTGTTTATTATGTACAGAAAATGGTTAGATCACGAATCTGAACAATCGAATCCATAGTATATAGAAAATCCAACTATTCTTGTCTAAAGATGATCCCCTTTCGATATAAAGACCAAACATTTAGTAAAAAAAAAAAACATCCACAGAAAATACTAAAAAGAATTTAGCTAGATATGCTAAACCCTAAAACAAACAAAAATACAGAGAAAGGGAGAAAAAGGCCAGTACTGGGCACAGAAAATCCAGCGCTGGGTGCTGGCGTGCACGAATCATAGGAAGAATAATGTTATAGGCTCAACCTAAGGTTATATCGATCTATATACATCAATATCTCGAATCATAGCGCAAAGTTTTTAAAATTGATGCATATAGTCACACTCTCAAACATTTCTATACAATTCAAAACGTACTTGACATGGTTAACAACAGAACTATGGGAAAGTAATTAATTTGGTTTAATGAACTTTTCGGTCTCTGCAAAATGAACGAGTCCCTTCAAAGTAGACGGGTTTTGGTTTTGGTATCTATAATTTTTTTTGGTTAGTTTTAGTCCCTGCAAGTTCCAGAGTTTTGGTTATAGTTCCTGCCTGCATTAGTGTCCATTTGTTAAGTGCATGGCTAACGTGCGCCACATCAACATTGTCACATAGGTTAATATAATATTTTTTTTTGTTGACAAAATATAATAATTGCTAAAGCCATGTATATTTGATTAATAATTTTTTATATTTTTAATTTATAATTATTAATATTATTAGGTTTAATGAAATTTTTAGTCACTATAGGTTTTGATCCCTATACTTGTTTCATTGGTTCTGGCTGTGCAAGTTCCATAATTTTGATTTTAGCAGGGGTAGGGCAGTTTGGCCCGTTTTGGTAAAATGGACTGAACCTCCCAACTCAATCCATTTAGCAGTGGGATGATGGGTTGGTCCGCTAAAAAAAATAATAAAACTGTAAAATTGTAAAAAAAAATTGAAAGAAAACACTAACATGCCAATATCATCTAAAACTTTACCAAATATATATAATCCTAATGGGTAGGTAATTGTAAATTAAGAATATATATATATATATATATATATATATATATATATAACTAATAAACAACATGGACTAACTAATGACCTTAGGAGTAGGTAAACTACGAATAATCGTATCATAAAAATAAAATTATTTTTTATAGAAAAAGGTTGATGGACCAACCCACCCCAACATGTTTTCTTGGTAGGTTTTAGGCGGGGACGGGACAAAATGGTTGGTGGGTGTAATTTTGTCCGGATGTTTTAATTAATGTTTTGAAGAAAAAAAAGACAAGACTGATAATAAAAAATTTGCAAAAATGTTTTTATTCTTGGCCCATTACATCATCAAATGGAGCCCATTTTCGTTTTTATCTTTTGGGTCCATTATCCCAAACCCAACAAAAAATTGTTACTATTCTGATTTGTTAAAATTAAAAAATAATAATAATAAAAAAGTAAAAATTTTAAAAAAATCAGCTCCCATGCTTGTACCCCTCTTTGTCTTCTTCTTCTTTTTCAAAAAAAGGGGGACAATGGTACAAACCATCCTTACCCACTGCTGCCCCTGCAAGGTGGTGGAGCAAAGGCTGATTTGCTCCCCACTACTTGTACCCACCAGCTGGCCCAACAGGAAGATTTGTCATCTTCTTCCCTCTGATGCTATATATTGAACAGTGACCAAAGGAAGACGAGGGGGGAGCAGCAGAAAAATACTCAATATTCTCCTTTCCAATCTCTAGCAACCATCACTCCCAAATCACAAATCAAACACAAAATACCCAACTCCAGAACAAAGAAAAATCAGAAAATCAGAAACAAAAAACCGTTCTCTTTTTTTCACTCTTTCTTTCTCTCTTTCTTTCTTCCTGCTTCACTTTTCTACCCAGAATCCATCTCCTTCTTCCTCTTAACTCCAACCCTTCTTCCTCCTTCACCCAAAACCCAACAAACACCATAAACCCATACTTACCCATACCCAGCCAACATCATCCCTTATCTCAAACCCACACATCTCCTTCTTCCTTTTGATCCCTTCAAGTTTCTCTCTTCCCTCTCTCACAGCAGACATGCCGCCCAGGGGCCGCCGTCCGGCCACTGCTTCCTTAGCCACGACCACCGTGTCGCTTACACCACCTGGAGGCCGCTCGGAGCCGTCGTCGCCGACGTGAGGGAGAAGATCACGTCCCTGTTGCGTCTGATCCGAGCTCTACCGTACGAACCACCGCGCTGCAACCAGAAGCCGCCGCACGAACGGTCGTCCACCCTCGTCGTCCGGGTCGCCGCTCCCCCCTGCCTCTGGTTCCAGTCGCCTCCATCAACACCTCCTTGAGCTCCATTGTTGGTAACAAGGAGGCTTGGGAGCCTCTGCTGCCTCCCCTCCATTTTCCCCTTTTTATTCTTTTAACCTTTTTATGTTTGCTTGACTTATGCTGATAGCTCTTTATAACGTTGATGTACGATTTTTCGTCCTCAAGTGTTGTAAAAATTGTAAGGGTTTATCGTATAGCTCCGATATCTTTAACCCTGTGCAAGAGTGAATTATCTTTTATAAAAAAATAATAAAAACATTTTTTTCAATTTATACTTTTAACCAATTTTACCCAATTTCATTTTATAAAAATCTCTTTTTAATTCACGCAAGAATATACGACGTTGATGTATAATTTTTCATCCTCAAGTGTCGTATGAATTGTAGGGGTTTATCGTATAACTTCGCTATCTTTAACCCTGTACAAGAGTGAATTCCTTCTTTCTGTAAAAATAAAATATTTTCAACTTGTTCTTTTAACAAATTTTATCCAACCTTTTTGTAAATAAAATAAAATAAAAATCTTTTTTAATTCACGCAACAATCTACGATGTTGATGTATGATTTTTCATCCTCAAGTGTCGTATGAATTGTAAGGGTTTATCATGTAGCACTGCTATCTTGGACTCTATGCAAAAGTGAATTTATTCTGAAATAAAATCTTTTTTAAAATAAAATAAATAAATCAAAATCTTTATCCAAATTAAAATCAACCAACCAATCAATTTTTTTAAAAGAACTATGTGGCTTTGAGTTTCCCATCGCACCCTGGAATACGTAGGAGCAAGATAAATCATCTTGTCGGGCCAAAACTAAATTTTCCTTTTTTGTCCTTTTTATGTTAAAATAATCAATCAAAATAATTAAACTTTTCTATTTTTAGGATGCTCTATGGACACGGTGCCATATCCAGTCCCTTAAATTTGAGGTTACCCTGTGGACTCATGTGCCATGTTCAACCTCATTTAGTTTTTATAAACAATAAATTTAAAATATAAAAATTAATAAAAAATAAAAATATAAAAAAAATAAAAGTAAAAATTAATTCTTTTCTTTTAAATATTTTTTGGGGTAAAATAAATATTTAAAAGGTTATTAAAATGTTTTTGCACAATTAACTTGAGGTACCGTTTTTTAAACGGGCGATGTGGGGTGCTAACACCTTCCCTACTCCTAACCGGCTCCCGGACTCATCTCTCTCTCTTTTTAGACCAGTTTACCTTTAAATAATTAGGTTTTCTAAGATTTTCCCAATAAAAATTTTAGTGGCGACTCCTTTGTCTTTTCGTGTCTCCCTTTCTCGCGGCTCCCGGACGGGACGGTCGCGACAGCTGGCGACTCCACTGGGGAATTTTGAGAGTCAGGCCTATCATAGTTGGTTGTGCATTTTTAAACAGCTTTGAAAATATTTGTTTTACCCTTTTTGTTTTATTTCTTTTTTTGTTAATGCTTTCATAACTGGTTTTGTATATTCTTGCAACCTTAGGGTAGAGAATTTTTGTATTGGTGTTGTTTGTTCCTTTTTGCAGGTTTGGGGTAGTTTTGTTTTAGTAGGTTTTGTGAAGGTTTGTATGCTCCCATCACACACATCACTATCACATGTCGCACACACTTTTGGGCTTTATACCCGAGTCTTGGAATGCCATAAGATTAGAAGGGGCTTCAGTGATGTTATTGTGATGCTTTTGCGTCCCTGACAGTCATTGATTCTCCCGCTCGGATTGCTACCGGTACATGGACTACCATATTGTGACTTATTTGTCCCTGTGGTGAGGTTCATGGATTTGGATCCTTATCTTCTAGATGAGGGTAATCCGGGGACCATATGTTTAGGGGTCTAGATCTATCCCGAAAGTCATGCACATAAAATGCCATTAGTAGCCTACCAAAATAGGATCTTGACTTCAGAAATCCCAACTTTAGGATATGACCTATGTAGGACAAAAGGGAACGCATTTCATATTTTTCTGTAACATGAATAATCACATTTATATCTCATGCATCATAACGATTTTTTCTGCACGCATCCCACATGCACCTTAACATGCCACTCATTCATGCATTCTGTTACACTCATTCTTATTATATTGTATGCCCGTGCATGTAGTATTTTAGGCCTTGCATCATCAATATGTCATTCATTCATGCGTCTTGGTTCGCTCTCATGCATAAGTAATTTTGCTTTCCAAGTGTTATTAATAAATTCAAATTTCCTTTGCACAGATAATTTGGAGATAACACCTTTGATAACAAGAGATGGAAAAAGTCAGACACACTAGCAATACTCCCGCCACCAAGAGCTCCAAGGTAATTTTGAACTCATTAGAGAATCTGAAAGATTTGAGCCAATCTTTGCCTCAAGAACATCGAAAAAGCTTCGTCGAGAAGTATGGAGGGATCTTGGACCTAATTTTCACACCGATTCAAGATATTGTATTCCGAATTTTGTCCAGCGCTTTGGAAAGGCAAAAAAAAAAAAATTTGTGCGGAGTTGGATGATTTCATGCAAATGTGTGGAGGGTTTGCTCGAGGGCTAAAAAGAAAGAGACCTAAGCTATTGACTTTAGGATGAAAATGTTGAAACAATGTCGAGAATTGTGATGTAATCCCAATCTATGTATTGTTTTGAGGAGATTTTAATGAAATATGGCCTTGCCTCCATAATTCTATGTTTTGCTTTGAGGAGTTTAATGAAATCAGTTCTTGCTCCTATGATTCCTTCGCACTCCAACTCTTGCACTTGACTTGCGACGACACCTAACGTGGAGCATGGTCTTCCTTTAGTGTGTTGTCAACTACATCTTTGCCTTGTAGGATTCTTCCTCCTGCGCAAAGGGTAGGACGAGATGTCTCAATTCAGAAATTGCTAGTGTGTTTGAGACAACATCTATTGTGGAGAGTTGTCTCTCCCCTAGATTTGTTGTCAACTCCATTTCATCTTATGAGCAATGCTCTCTGTGTGGGATGGAGGGACCATCTCTTGTCTGTTATAAGGTGTTAACTCAAAAAAAAAAGATAAAAAAAATAAATAATAATAATAAACTCCAAAGGTGATTTTCACAAAAGTTTTTACATTTTTCAAACATTTTGTTCTCACTTTTGTTTTGATTAAAACAGTGTGTGGCCTTTCTGAACAATTGCTCGAAGACACCCTTATCGCACTCGGTCACAGACAAGAGCCATGGCGGATGAACTAGAAAAGGTCCAAGAGATCAGGGATGAAGTCAGTCAAATCAAGGATCAGATGACTAAGATGATGGAGATCCTATAGGCAATGCAGAAGGAAAAGAACACAGAGGAGAACCCTCCAGCCTCGAACGAAGGACATCCGGCCACACCTCTCATTCCCCCGGGTTTTGCTCAGATTCCTATTCAAGGCTTCAACCAACCAGGGGCCAGGATGCCCCTCCCTATTCATCCAAGCAACCAGACTCATTTTTCATTTAACCCGAACAATCCCCCATACGGTTTGCCTCGCGGATTTGTGCCACCAACGGTCCCCAGCCCACAAGATGGCATTCAAAACTCCGAGCATATCACTCAAACACAAACAACCACCGATGTTGTCGAAATGCCACAAGCACAAGCTGTCAACCCTACAGATGGTAACACCCCGACGATGACACTTTCTGCCAATCCAAAAAATCCACAATACACCCTGCATTATGGACCCCAGGGGACTCAAATGATGCCGAACCTCGGATCCTCCTACATGCCATACTCCTTCCCTCATAATATGTATGGTGAAACTCCAGTGAATCAGTCAGGAGGGAATTCCCAATCCAAAGAAAAGTTGGAAGTGCTAGAAGAAAGACTACGGGCCATTGAAGGAGTAAATAGTTATGGTCTGCGGGATGCTTCGGAACTTTGTCTGGTGCCAAATGTTGTAATTCCACCAAATTTTAAGGTACCCGATTTCGACAAATATCAGGGAACCACTTGTCCCAAAAACCATCCGACCATGTATGTAAGGAAGATGGCATCATACGCTCAAGATGACAAGATCTTGATTCACTTCTTTCAAGACAGTTTAACTGGGGCAGCTTCAAATTGGTACACGCATCTCGAACGGGCCCACGTCCGATCCTTCAAAGATCTAGCAGATGCATTCCTGAAGCAATACAAGTACAATATTGACATGGCTCCTGATAGGATGCAACTCCAAAATATGGCAAAGAGAGACACAGAGACTTTCAAGGAGTATGCACAACAATGGAGGGAATTGGCTGCTCAGGTAGAGCCTCCATTGGCCGAAAAATAAATTGTGGCAATGTTCATTGATACCCTCCAGTCACCTTTCTATGATAGAATGATTGGAAGCGTGTCATCGAACTTTTCTGACATGGTCATCATCGGTGAGAGAATTGAAAATGGAATGAGGAATGGCAAGATCACTGAAACTTCAGTAATGAAAGACCAGAAGAGAGCCCCGTTTGTGAAAAAGAAAGAGGAGAAGCACACGCAGTAGCCTTTGAACAAAAGAAACCAAACCAATATAGATCAAACCAAACACCCACCTTCCAAGCCCAATACGCCCCGTATTACCAACCACCTCCGTATCACCAAGCCAACCAGCCATACATCGCTGCCACCTCACAATTTCCAAATCCTCAACAGATGGCTCCTTACCGACCATCATACCCTTCTCAGCCTCAAACACACCCTACCATGCCGCCTCAAATTATCCAGCCCATAGGTCCAAACCGAAACACCAGCCAAACTAGACCACTGTATAACTCGTAAAGAAAGTCAGTACATTTTGACCCGATACCCATGACCTACACTGAGCTACTACATCAGCTTATAAGCAAATCTGTGTTGACTCCTATCCCAATGAAACCACTGGGGCCTCCTTATCCGAAGTGGTTTGACCCAAATGCTAAATGTGAGTATCATGCGGGGGCAATAGGTCATTCCACTTAGAACTGCAGGGCTTTCAAATTTAAGGTACAAGACCTTATTGATGCTAAGTGGTTGAGCTTTCAGAAAGATGCTCCGAATGGGGCACAAGGTCCTATGCCAAATCACGGGGGTTCGGGAGTCAATGCCATTGATAGCTTCATGGAACCTACTCTTAAGAGTCGAGTGGCTGATGTCAGAACTCCCATGAGAGTTATTTTAAGGGAGATGCAAAAACATGGATTGGTGCGAACCTCAATGGTTGAAGAGAATACTTTTGATGAAGAGATAAGGTGTGACTTCGACGGGAATGTGGGGTATTCAATTGAAGACTGTGCAGAATTTCGACAGGTTGTGCAACAGTTAATAGATATGAAGATTATCCTAATTGGTTGTGAACCGAATGAGTGTGGCATTAACATGGTCTCTGAATCTAAAATTTCCTCAATTCCAGTTAAGATAACTCCTTATATTGTTGTGATTAATCCTCAACCGGTTCCTGAGCAAGTCGCTCTGAAGCCAGTGGTGATACACTATACTGAAAAGGAACCTATGCCTGTTTCGAGTGGACCAACACCAGTTGTCATCCGAATCCCAGGTCCTTTCCCTTACAAGGACACCAAAGCGGTACCATGGAAATATGATGGGCAGGTTCAACAAAGTCCTCCCAACGGGACCACTGTGGTTACCAACATTTCGGGAATTGGTGGAATGACTAGGAGTGGTCGCATTTATACTCTCGAAGTATTGCGAAGGGAGGGAAGAGAAAAGGAAGGAAAAGATCGCAAGGGGAAAGAGAAGGTGGAAGGAACACCGGCCGAAGAGGATACCAAAGGGGGTGATAATAAAAAGGAGGCATCTGATGAAGAAGTCGGTGAATTTTTGAAGTTCATCAAGCAGAGCGAATACAGGGTGGTGGATCAATTGAATCAAACTCCAGCTCGGATATCTCTCTTGTCTTTGTTGATGAATTTTGAGCCACATATGAGAGTACTGATGAAGGTGTTGAATCAAGCTCATGTCTCTCATGACATCACAATTGATAAACTTGATAACATCGTGGGTAACATCGTTGCTGATAATTATGTTACTTACACTGATGACGAAATTCCAGCTGAAGGAATGGGACACAATAAGGCGTTACACATCTCGGTGAAGTGTCGAGATCATGCCATGGCTAGGGTTCTCATTGATAATGGTTCTTCTTTGAATGTAATGCCGAAGTCAACACTGGCAAAGTTGCCTTTCGATGGAACTCATATGAAGCCGAGCACAATGATTGTAAGTGCTTTCGATGGTACCCAAAGGGAAGTTATGGGAGAAATTGAATTGCCCATTCAGATTGGCCCTTGCACCTTTGAAATACTCTTCCAAGTAATGGATATTACGCCAACTTACAGTTGTCTACTGGGACGACCATGGATCCATTCGTCTGGAGATGTACCATCCACATTGCACCAGAAAGTGAAGTTCATTATTGATAGCAAATTGATAATTGTTTATGGAGAGGAGGATATGTTAGTGAGTAAGTGGTGTGCGTCGTGCGAGTGCACGTGCGATTCCGGCAAGTGTACCGGATTGTCGCCAAGTAATAAAAGATATCGATCCCACAGAGACTGTGATCTCGAATCACAACTAATTATCAAATTAGTAAATTTGGACTGTATAAAAAGGATTTGTATTTTGAAAAGGTTTTGAATTTGAATTAAGAGATAAATAAGACAGAAAACAAATCTATTTGTGGTTTTTGGATCTAAATGGATTCCTAGGGATTTGGGTTACCTGCGAGGCTGTTTATGTTACTAATCTGATTTACCCTTGTTAATTATCGAAATTGCCTTGAAGGCGAGTTTATCCTCTAATAGTTTAAGCTCCCTCTCGGGTTACAAAAACCGTGCCCAATTGAACCAACCCCTACTCTCGTGGTAGTCGAATTCAGATTGGACCCTTTGCGTTTCGTGACAACTCGTTGATCCTCGAAGGACGGCTTCTAACTCTCGTGATTTCAGTCCTAAGTCCGACTCTATAGATCCGACACCTAAGTTCACCGCTAGGTTCCTCCTTAGAATGCCTATGACACGCAAACAAGTGGCCACCGAATTTACGAGTGATTTAAACACTATAAATCAGATCTAAAACAAAATCGAAATTAACAAAGATATTACATCAAATTAACAACATAAATCAGATCTCGGGCATGGCCCCAATCCCTAGAAACTAAGCTACTACTCGAACGTTGCCATGGAGATGACAGGCTTGATTACAAATAACATGAAAATAAAACTAAGAGAAGGAGGAGGAGAAGAGAGAGATCCTAAATTATAGCCTAAGTAGCAGCCCACAAAAGTCCCCTAAGAGTAGCAGCCAAAAGTCTTCCTTGCCTCTGCCTTGATGCCATATTTATAGATTTGGGAAGTTAGAATCCCAATCTAACTCAAATTCTGATCCAATTCAGTTGCTTCAGGTCCAAGTAATGCGCGTCACGGCCGTGACGGCCATCACGGCCAGGCCGTGACGGCTTCTTCCTTTGGCACTTCTGTAGAATTCTGACTTCTCGCGATGCGAATGGAGTCTCGCAACACGAGCCTTCAATTTATAGCCCTTGATAGGAATTACGGCTAGGCCGTGACAGATTCTGACTTGTGGGGGTGAAAGGTCACGGCCGTGATGGTCATCACGGCTAGGCCTGACCGGTTCTGACTTCAGTCTTTCTTCCTTTTTAGTTTTGTTCGATCATGGCCGTGATGGGCATCACGGCTAGGCCGTGATGGGCATCACGGCTAGGCCGTGATGGGCTCTGTTTGGCTCATTTTCTTCACTTTTCAAGCCCCATCTTCATCCAAACTCCATCATGGTTGATCCTGAGCATTTTACCCTTGATTTCTGCAAAACAACACCACGAAAACCGCCTTACCCGTTCCAAAGTAAAAATAACCAAAAATCCAATTAAATGTCCCTAAACTACATGAAAATGCATGCAAAATGATAGACAAAGATGAGGTGAAATCACACTCATCAAACACCCCAAGCTTAAGATTTTGCTTGTCCTCAAGCAATTACCCAGGCCATAAGATAAATCAATCAAAGCATGGATAGTGAACCAAGAACCCTAGCAACTAATCCAAGTAATAGGCATATTCAATAAATCCTCAAGAGATAATCAATTTCAAGTCCAATTAGAAGCTTAGGTTCTTCAAATTCATATTATCATCGATTCAGGCACTCGTCTCACCTTACTCAAGTGTTCCAGGGTATATGACATTTCGCTCAATTTTCTCAAGGAAGGTATTCTACCATAGGCTTGACTATTAACCAAATCTCTACTTTATTAATGAAAACACATAAGAATCAAGAGGTCTTTTACTTTGGTTGTAATGTGGCCATGGGATTAATTGTTAGGTGGGGAGATCAAGAAAATGATATTTCAAGAAGGCTAAACAAATTATCAAACATTGCAAAGCATGGCACCTTCTAAAATACCTTTTTGGGCTTTGATTCACTTTTCCACCTTTCTTTCTTTCTTTTTATTTTTATTTCTCACTTTCTTTTGTCATCCCCTTCTCCATTTTTTTTTTGTGTTTATTTCATTTTATTTGTTTGGATAAAAGGAGATTTTTAGCTCAAGAGAAATATTTTCTAACTTTCTCATCTCATACTTTTTCAAACTACCTTTTTACCCTTTTTGTAATACTTTAAAAGGTGTCATTCCAAGCATTATTCATCAAAACATTTCATGGTACCAAGAAAAGTATTTTAATCTTTTAGGCTCAAAACTGGGAAACTAAGGGGTAGCATTCAATCAGTCGAAGCTCAGAAGGCCGAAAAAATACCTAGTGCCTCAATCATTTTCAAAAATGTTTTTCAAAAATTTTTAAGTTTCAAAACGGTTTCAAGTCAAGTTCTAGAGAATACAATCCAAGAGGAATTAAAACACTCTATTACAAGGAATGGGGTAGATTTAGTGAGTACCCCCTTTTGGCTCGAAATCTTACATTTAGTAGTTCAAAAATCAGTGAGAAATACAAATCTATGAACCACATGCTAATTATTAACAATCAGAAGATTATCTCAAGAATTTTTATTTTTAGCCTTGTCACCAGAATAAAAAAAAATTGGGTTCCAAAATTCACTATCTCAATTCATTTGGCACCAAGTTCTCACAGAGAATGTGATCATGCAAACCTATGCCTATATGAATGCAACATGAAAAATGCAAAATTTTTCAAAAATACACCTACCCCAAGCTTAAAACTTACATTGTCCCCAATGTAAATAATCAAGTCGGAGAGAGGAGAAAAATGGAACAACTTACCGAAGTGGTAGCGGGTGTTGGCTCACATTCCAGTCAAAACTTTGGTGGGAATAGCATCACGACCATGAGGCTCATCACGGGCAGGCCGTGATCAATTCTGGTCTCCTTTATTAGCTCATCACGGCCGTGACCACTGTCATGGCCTGGGCGTGATGGCTTCTGACTTTATTAGTCCTTTCTCTTTTTGTTCTTCCTTCCTCTTTAACCTGAAAACACTAGACAAATCTATTAATTTATGATTTTTGCCTCTTGATCTTCTCAAATTATTCAAGAGCTAAATTCAAAAACAAAAGGAAAAGGGAAAGAAAACTTGGGTTGCCTCCCAAGAAGCGCTTGTTTACGGTCCTAAGCTTGACCATACTTCCTTCAATCAACCGGGGTCGGCTGGGCGTAGAAGTGCAAGAACACTTCTCTTCCATGGGAGCCCTTCAAAGAGTCGATTGTGCTCAAATAGCCAATTACGCTTCCGCTTTGCTCTTTTCATTCGGACCTTCCTGGCCTTACTCCCTCCCGGCGGAAGTTTTGTTTCTACATGATCAACAACTCCAACTCCATCACCATTTGGTGCATCATCAGCCATGCAAATCTTCGGAGTTGCTTCCATGTTGAGCTCTTCCTTTACCACTGGAGACATGATATCGATCCTGCACACATGGCTCTCAAAAGGAGGGTTGTTATACGAGTTAGTAAATTCAAAATCGAACCTACCTTCCTCTACATTTAGAGAGAGTTTACCATTCCTTACATCTATTACTGCTCCAACAGTGGCCAAGAATGGCCTTCCTAAAATGATGGGGAATTCAGAATTCCCTTTCATATCCAATACCAGGAAATCAGTAGGGATGAAGAATTTCCCTACCTTTACAGGAACGTTCTCTAGTATGCCTAGAGGAGTCCTAGTTGAGCCATCCGCAAATTGTAAGGAGAATTTGAATGGTCTCAACTCTTTCGTTCCCACCCTTTCCAAGATAGTGAGCGGCATCAAGCTCGCACTAGCCCCTAAGTCACATAAGGCTTAGTCGATTTGCACTTGTTTAATTGAGCAAGCGATAGAGAAGCTACCTGGGTCTTTCAGTTTAAGAGGCATTTTAGCTTCTATGTCTACTTGCTTTCTCTTGACCAACCTTTGTGGGAAAGGTATCGGGGTTTGGTATGGGGGTGGAGGGACATACTTTGGTTCTGGCTCTTCATCTTCGCTCATGTCCTCCTCCGGTTCCACGTCCTTTTCCCCCACCCCAAGCTTATCATCCCTCAAGTGTATGGCATTGCAATGCTCAATGGGATTAGCTTCGGGATGACCCGGGAACGTACCCCTAGGTCTAGTGTATGTGCTGGCTTGTTGGGCAATCTGGGTTTCTAGCATCTTGTTATGGATTGCTAAGTTGTCTACCTTAGATGCTAGCTCTTTTATTGCCTCGTTTACTGCCCTGCCTTGCTGTCTAAACTCTTCATTTTGTTTTGTTTGGGTTTCAACAAAACTTTCCAATAAAGACTCGAGTTTAGACTGCTGTACCTGAGGATACCTCGCTGTGGGTTTCCTATTACCATGGCCCTCTTGGAACTCGTGGTTCAGTGTGTTGCTGTAGTTGCCGTAGGAGAGGTAAGGGTTGTTCTTCCTTTGGCTGTAGGGATTTGGGGGAGCATAATTGGGCAACTTCGGATTTGTGTCGTAGAAGTTGTGACAAGCGTTCACTTGTTCCCCCGAAGCGCCGGATCCATGAGCAATCCCACGTGGGCACTCCATGATGTCGTGTCCCTGCATTCCACAAATCTCACAAACAATGTTAGTAGCACCTATTGCACTCACATTAGCCCTTTCAAGCCGATCAAAACGTTTATTAAGTGAGTCTATTTTTGACATTATAAGATTAGTGCTATTAACTTCAAACTTACCCCCCGAAATCTTGTTCCGGTTATTACCTCTTTCTGAACCCCATTGGTGGTAGTTGGTGGCCACATTTTCAATGATGTTGAATGCCTTAGTCAGAGGCCTATTCATAAAGGCTCCACCAGCTGCAGAATCAAGTGACACCTTCGAAGAGTAGTCCAATCCGTTGTAGAAGGTGTGCACTAGTAACCACCTCTCGAGTCCATGGTGTGGGCAAGACTCCAGCAGTCCCTTGTAGCGATCCCAAGCTTCTGATAAGGATTCTCCGTCTTTTTGGAAGAAGCCGGTGATCTGGGTTCGTATGTAGGCCGTCTTGGATGGAGGAAAGAATTTCTCCAAGAACGCCTGTTCCAGTTGGTCCCAAGTAGACAAGGTGTTGGCGGGTATTTGCTTCAGCCAAGCTTTCGCCTTTCCAGTAAGAGATGAGGGGAACAACCTCAAGCGAATAGCATCAACCGGGGCACCATGAATCCTAATTGCGTCGGTGAACTCCAAGAATGTTTCTACGTGATCAGTCGGGTCTTCCGAGGGCAATCCTCCGAATTGATGTTGCCTAATCATGTTAATGAGCATAAGAGGTATGGTGTAATTCTCTGCCTCGATCTCTGGCCTAGCAATCCCAGTTCGTAAACCCCTAGCATTTGGGGCTGTGTAGTCCTTCAAAGGTTTCGTATCCGGAAGATTCGCCATGAGTGGAATGGGACTCAACCTTTCTCTCTCTCTTTGTAGTCTCCTACGTCTGTGAAAGGTCATCTCGATTTCTGGATCGACCTCACTAAGGCTCCCAAGACTTAGGGATCTTTGCATATAACACACAGAGAGATGGATACACTAGAAGGAAAGAAATTTTGATTTTTTTTTTTCAAATATAAAAATTAAATAAAAAGAAAAGGTCCAGAAAAATCAATTTAAAAATTAAATTGAGATTCAAAAACACACAGTCCCCGGCAACGGCGCCAAAAACTTGGTGTGCGTCGTGCGAGTGCACGTGCGATTCCGGCAAGTGTACCGGATTGTCGCCAAGTAATAAAAGATATCGATCCCACAGAGACTGTGGTCTCGAATCACAACTAATTATCAAATTAGTAAATCTGGACTGTATAAAAAGGATTTGTATTTTGAAAAGGTTTTGAATTTGAATTAAGAGATAAATAAGACAGAAAACAAATCTATTTGTGGTTTCTGGATCTAAATGGATTCCTAGGGATTTGGGTTACCTGCGAGGCTGTTTATGTTACTAATCTGATTTACCCTTGTTAATTATCAAAATTGCCTTGAAGGCGAGTTTATCCTCTAATAGTTTAAGCTCCCTCTCGGGTTACAAAAATCGTGCCCAATTGAACCAACCCCTACTCTCGTGGTAGTCGAATTCAGATTGGACCCTTTGCGTTTCGTGACAACTCGTTGATCCTCGAAGGATGGCTTCTAACTCTCGTGATTTCAGTCCTAAGTCCGACTCTATAGATCCGACACCTAAGTTCACCGCTAGGTTCCTCCTTAAAATGCCTATGACACGCAAACAAGTGGCCACCGAATTTACGAGTGATTCAAACACTAGAAATCAGATCTAAAACAAAATTGAAATTAACAAAGATATTACATCAAATTAACAACATAAATCAGATCTCGGGCATGTCCCCAATCCCTAGAAACTAAGCTACTGCTCGAACCTTGCCATGGAGATGACAGGCTTGATTACAAATAACATGAAAATAAAACTAAGAGAAGGAGGAGAAGAAGAGAGAGATCCTAAATTATAGCCTAAGTACCAGCCCTCAAAAGTCCCCTAAGAGTAGCAGCCAAAAGTCTTCCTTGCCTCTGCCTTGATGCCATATTTATAGATTTGGGAAGTTAGAATCCCAATCTAACTCAAATTCTGATCCAATTCAGTTGCTTCAGGTCCAAGTAATGCGCGTCACGGCCGTGATGGCCATCACGGCCAGGCCGTGATTCGGCCGCGCTTTGGCACTTCGAGAATTCAGACTTCTCGCGACGCGAATGGAGTCTCGCGACGCGAGCCTTCAATTTATAGCCCGTGATAGGAATTACGGCTAGGCCGTGACAGATTCTGACTTGTGGGGGTGAAAGGTCACGACCGTGATGGTCATCACGGCTAGACCGTGATCGGTTCTGACTTCAGTCTTTCTTCCTTTTTAGTTTTGCTCGATCATGGCCGTGATGGGCTCTGTTTGGCTCATTTTCTTCACTTTTCAAGCCTCATCTTCATCCAAACTCCATCATGGTTGATCCTGAGCATTTTACCCTTGATTTCTGCATAACAACACCACGAAAACCGCCTTACCCGTTCCAAAGTAAAAATAACCAAAAATCCAATTAAATGTCCCTAAACTACATGAAAATGCATGCAAAATGATAGACAAAGATGAGGTGAAATCACACTCATCAGTAAGCCATCAACAACCCCTTACATTGAAGCTGCCGAAGAAGCTCTTGAGACCGCTTTCCAATCGCTTGAAATTGCCAATGCCACTTATGTCGGGGACGGTACTCCACTCTTGAAACCTCAGTCATCTAAAGTGTCTGTTATGGTGGCTAGGGTTATGCTCGAAGGAGGATACCGACTTGGAAGCGGTTTGGGGAAGAATAGCCAAGGTGTCACTGGCATCCTCATGCTCATCAAGAACAAGGATAGGTTTGGATTGGGATATAAACCTACTAAGGCTGACGGGATGAGGGTTATAGAAGAGAAGAAAAGAAAGAGGTTGGCTCGGCTGGAAAATCGTGAATACGAGGCTGAAAGGGTTCCCGTCTGTGACATTCGACAGAGCTTCCGAAGTGTAGGGTTCGCATTCCTAGACCAAGCGATAGCTGTTGAAGATGATTATCTCGCCGATCATGGTGTCAATTTGGTGTATCCATGCCCTCCGGATACAGAGCTCAACAATTAGGAGGTCATTGAGTTCCCCAGGACCGCAGAGTTTTTTTCAAAGTAATTCTGTAATGCTTATTCTTTAGCTCTGCCCAAGGCTTTAGGATTTTTGTTGTAATGGGCTTACTTGTTTCCGTTTCAGTATGACTTATCAATAAATGCATGCATTCAATATCTTTGTGTTCTTATCTTCTTCTTTTTTTTACTTTCACTTTTTATTCATCGTTCCTCACCAATAAATACAGTTTCTCATCTTTAACCGTTATTCATTCATCTTTCCCTGATAACTACCAAAATGCAGATCTAAAAGTGACTCTCTTGAAAATGACAGTGTTAATAACTCGGCATACAATTTTGATTATCCTATTGATCATACTGATGAGGTTGTTGATGATGACGGGGAAGTTCCTCCTGAACTATTAAGGTTGGTAGAGCAAGAAGCCAGGGAAATTCGCCCTCATGAAGAGCCAAGTGAACTAATCAATTTGGGAACTGAAGATGATAAAAAAGAGGTCAAGATCGGCCTTTCCCTGAAAGAAAATGAGCGAAGTAGGTTGATCAGGTTGTTGATAGATTATAAAGATGTTTTCACATGGTCATACCAAGACATGCCAGGGTTAGACCCCAGTGTAGCAGAACACAAATTGCCATTAAAGCCGGAGTGTCCTCCAGTAAAGCAGAAGCTACGAAGGATGAAAGCAGAAATGTCTCTAAAGATTAAGGAGGAGGTCAAGAAACAATTGGATGCTGGTTTCCTAGAAGTGGTAAAGTATCCTCAATGGGTTGCTAACATCGTTCGTGTCCCCAAGAAAGATGGAAAGGTTCGAATGTGTGTCGACTATCGAGATCTGAATAGAGCTAGCCCAAAAGATGACTTTCCTCTGCCTCACATTGATGTTCTTATAGATAATACTACCCAACATGCATTATTCTCTTTCATGGATGGATTCTCAGGATATAATCAGATCAAGATGGCACCTGAAGATATGGAGAAAACTACATTTGTCACTTTATGGGGAACCTTTTGCTACCAGGTTATGCCCTTTGGCTTGAAAAATGCTGGGGCAACATATCAACGGGCTATGGTGGCTTTATTCCATGACATGATGCATAAGTAAATAGAAGTTTATGTAGATGACATGATCGCCAAGTCCATATCCGAAAATGACCATGTTGATAATCTGCAGAAACTTTTTGAGCGGTTAAGAAAGTTTAAGCTCCGACTGAATCCAGCCAAGTGCACTTTTGGAGTGAAATCAGGCAAGCTTCTGGGGTTCATTGTTAGTCAAAGAGGAATAGAGGTTGATCCTGAAAAAGTTCGAGCAATCATCGATATGCCAGCACCTCGAACGGAGAAGGAAGTTCGTGGGTTTTTAGGAAGATTGAACTACATTGCTCGGTTCATCTCCCAACTAACCGCGATATGTGAACCAATCTTTAAATTGTTGCGCAAAAATCAGGCGGTGACATGGAATGAAGATTGTCAAAAAGCCTTTGAGAAGATCAAACAATACCTACAGGAGCCTCCAGTCTTGGTTCCCCCAGTTCCAGGAAGGCCTCTCATCATGTATTTGATTGTGCTAGATGAATCAATGGGTTGCGTGTTGGGGCAACACGATGAGTCGGGAAGGAAGGAGCATGCCATTTATTATCTAAGCAAGAAATTCACCAGTTGCGAAGCTAACTACTCACTGCTAGAACGCACTTGTCGTGCCTTGGCTTGGGCATCTCGCCATTTGAGGCATTACATGTTGTGTTACACTACCTGGTTGGTGTCCAAAATGGATCCGATCAAGTATATCTTTGATAAGTCTGCTCTGACTGGAAGAATTGCTCACTGGCAAGTCCTGCTATCAGAATATGACATTGTCTATGTCACCCAAAAAGCAGTAAAATGGAGTGCTCTTGCAGAATATCTGGCCAATCAACCAGTAGAAGATTATGGATCGATGCAATGTGATTTCCCAGATGAAGATATAATGGCTTTGTTCGAGAACCAGCAATCGCAAGAAAAAGAAAAGTGGACCTTGTTATTTGATGGAGCTTCTAATGCATTCGGACATGGAATTGGGGCAATACTAATCTCACCAGAAAATGACTATTTCCCTGTCACTGCAAGGCTTTGCTTTGATTGTACAAACAATATAGCCGAATATGAAGCTTGTGCGCTCGGGATCCTGGCAGCGATAGAATCAAAGGCAAGGATACTGGAGGTATACCACCAACTAAGAGGGGAATGGGAAACCCGAGATGCCAAGTTAATCCCGTACCACGATTACATCAGAGGTTTGATTGAGCAGTTTGATGAAGTCGCATTCCATCATATTCCCCGAGAAGATAACCAATTAGCCGACGCACTGTCTACCTTGTCCTCGATGTTCAAAGTAAGTGACGAGAGGAACTTACCACTCATCAAAATGGAAAGTCATGATCATCCTGCATATTGTCAAGTGATAGGGGAAGAGTCTGATAAAAAATCGTGGTACCATGACATCAAATGCTTCATCCAAAGAAGGGAATACCCTCCGGGCGCTTCAGAAAATGACAAAAGAACTCTAAGAATACTTGCAATGGGTTTCTATTTAGATGGAGGTATTCTCTACAAAAGAAATCCTGACATGGTGTTGTTGAGGTGCGTTGACGCAAAAGAAGCTAAACGGATAATTGAAGAGGTACATGAAGGATCTTTTGGAACACACGCGAGCGGTCATGCAATGGCCAGGAAAATCTTGAGGGCTGGCCAATACTGGTTGACAATGGAGACTGATTGCTTTAATTATGCGAAGAAGTGCCATAAGTGTCAAATATATGCTGATAAGGTTCCTGCACTGCCAGCTTCCTTGAATGTCATGTTGGCACCCTGGCCATTCTCAATGTGGGGAATGGACGTGATCGGTCCAATCGAACCAAAAGCCTCGAATGGGCATCGCTTCATTCTTGTTGCCATTGATTATTTCACAAAGTGGGTTGAGGCTGCGTCGTATGCCAATGTGACCAGAAATGTCGTGATCAAATTTGTAAAAAGAGAATTAATTTGTCGTTATGGGTTGCCAAGTGAGATTATCACTGATAATGTGACTAACTTGAACAACAAGATGATGAAAGAGATGTGCGACAACTTCAAGATAAAACATCACAATTCCTCCCCATATCGCCCAAAGATGAATGGGGCGGTTGAGGCCGCCAATAAAAATATCAAGAAGATTGTCCAAAAGATGGTGGTGACATATAAGGATTGGCACGAGATATTACCTTTTGCTTTACACGGCTACCGTACCTCTATTCGCACCTCGACAGGGGCAAACACCATATTCTTTAGTTTATGGGATGGAGGCAGTGCTCCCGATTGAAGTTGAGATCCCCTCATTAAGGGTACTGAGAGAAGCAAAACTGGAAGAAGCTGAGTGGGTTCAGGACCGACTCGACCAATTGAATCTCATTGAAGAGAAGAGATTAGCAGCATTGTGTCACGGTCAATTGTACCAGAGAAGGTTGATGAGAGCTTATGAGAAGAAGGTACGCCCGCGGCAGTTTCGGGAGGGTGACCTAGTGCTCAAAAAGATCCTACCAATCCAAAAGGATCATCGTGGGAAGTGGACCCCGAACTACTAGGGACCTTACGTTGTGAAAAAGTCCATCTCGGGAGGAGCTTTAATTCTCACCAGGATGGATGGGGACGATCTTTCACTCCCTATAAACTCGGATGCAGTCAAAATGTACTATGCTTGAACGCATTTCCCAAGAAGAAGAAGAAAAGTGAAAAAAAAGAAAAAAGAAAAAGAAAAGCTCGCTAGACTGAAAATCTGAAAAGACAGTCTAGTCAAAAGTTAGAGCAACCCGCTAGGCTGAAAACCTGAAAAGGCGGTCTAGGCAAAAGTTAGGGTTCAAAAAATAAAATAAACAAGGGAGGTGTCGTCAAGCCGATAAACTGGGGCAATCAGGGGGCTAGATGCATGAAGGCTGGGGCAGATAGCACGCTCAGATGATGATTAATGAGCAGTCAAGATGGTATGAGAGATACTAACACTAGTCATGGAAAAGGGTGTCACTTGAGGAGATGCGATTCCACTCCACAACCTTTTTTTCAATTCCATACTCCATTGTAATATCTGCTCTGTACCTTTTCAGTCCGAATATAATGACATTGACTCTCAATTCTTTTTACCCTTATCTATTTCTCTTAACTTTTGCCAATTGTGTGTGTGCATTCATCATGATAAGTATATACTGGAATGTGAAACATGTATTGGTGTCTTCAAAGAGCATTTAGAATTTCTTTGAAAGTCTCAAAAGTTCGTAAAGAACAAGATGATCTCCCGACAAAGGGCACCGTGGTCTACGGACGAGAAGCACGGGGACAATCATTGCAACGAAAGCGTACCCCTTTCGAAAGCGCTTAGCCTTTATTCTCCATGAAGACAGGACATGTTTTAGTTCATCTCAGAGCTTGTCTGTGATCAACACTTTAAGGGGTCAAGGGCGATAATAAAAACCACCGAAGAGATGAAAAATTAAAAATAGTAATGTGTAACGAGCTTTCCTTGTGTTGCATTTGAGGTTTTCATCAGGCATATAGGACATTTCTGGCATCATGCATTGCAATTGTTTGTCTCTCGTAAGCACAAAACCCAGTAAATTGCACAGACATCGTAGCTTTTTACCTTTTGTCAAGCTTCAGTAGATAACCGACTCCACAGGCCTTTTACCTTTTCTGTCAAGCTTCAGCGGACAACCGACTCCGCAAGCTTTTAACCTTTTAATGTCAAGCTTCAGTGGATAACCGACTCCACAAGCTTTTTTACCTTTTATGTCAAGCTTCAGTGGATAACCGACTCCACAAGTTTTTAACCTTTCTTTTCAAGCTTCAGCGGACAACCGACTCCATAAGCTTTTAACATTTCTTTTCAAGCTTCAGCGGATAACCGACTCCGCATGCTTTTTATTTTATGTCAAGCTTCAGTGGATAACCGACTCCACAAGCTTTTTTACCTTTTCGGTCAAGCTTCAGCGGACAACCGACTCCGTAAGCTTTTAACATTTCTTTTCAAGCTTCAGCGGATAACCGACTCCGCATGCTTTTTATTTTCTGTCAAGCTTCAGTGGATAACCGTCTCCACAAGTTTTTTTTACCTTTCCTTTCAAGCTTCAGCGGATAACCGACTCCGCAAGCTTTTAACCTTTTAATTTCAAGCTTCAGCGGGTAATCGACTCCACAAGCTTTCTATCTTTTCAAGCTTCAGCATACCACCGACTCCATAAGCTTTTAACATTCCTTTTCAAGCTTCAGCGGACAACCGACTCCGTAAGCTTTTAACCCTTCCTTTCAAGCTTCAGCGGATAACCGACTCCGTAAGCTTTTAACCCTTCCTTTCAAGCTTCAGCGGATAACCGACTCCGCAAGCTTTTAACCTTTCTGTCAAGCTTCGACGGGTACCGTACCCCGTAAGCTCTACTTGTTCAAGCTTCAGCGGACAAATGACTCCGCAAGCTTTTTATCTTTCTGTTCGAGCTTCTACGGGCAGTACATCCCGTAAGCTTTTAATTATGCATCCTTTTCTTGTCAGCAAACCCCAGCCAAAATTGGAGTCCATATCTTTACTCGTTTCTTATAATGATAGTAGGTTAACTACGGTTATACCTACTATCTAATAAGAAACAAGTAAAGAGGGGCAGCTGTGAACACCTAATTTTGTCCGGATGTTTTAATTAATGTTTTGAAAAAAAAAAGACAAGACTGATAACAAAAAATTTGCAAAAATGTTTCTATTCTTGGCCCATTACATCATCAAATGGAGCCCATTTTCGTTTTTATCTTTTGGGCCCATTATCCCAAACCCAACAAAAAATTGTTACTATTCTGATTTGTTAAAATTAAAAAATAATAATAATAAAAAAGTAAAAATTTTTTAAAAAATCAGCTCCCATGCTTGTACCCCTCTTTGTCTTCTTATTCTTTTTCAAAAAAAGGGGGACAATGGTACAAGCCATCCTTACCCACTGCTGCCCCTGCAAGGTGGTGGAGCAAAGGCTGATTTGCTCCCCACTACTTGTACCCACCAGCTGGCCCAACAGGAAGATTTGTCATCTTCTTCCCTCTGATGTTATATATTGAACAGTGACCAAAGGAAGAAGAGGGGGGAGCAGCAGAAAAATACTCAATATTCTCCTTTCCAATCTCTAGCAACCATCACTCCCAAATCACAAATCAAACACAAAATACCCAACTCCAGAACAAAGAAAAATCAGAAAATCAGAAACAAAAAACCTTTCTCTTTTTTTCTCTCTTTCTTTCTCTCTTTCTTTCTTCCTGCTTCACTTTTCTACCCAAAATCCATCTCCTTCCTCCTCTTAACTCCAACCCTTCTTCCTCCTTCACCCAAAACCCAACAAATACCATAAACCCATACTTACCCATACCCAGCCAACATCATCCCTCATCTCAAACCCACACATCTCCTTCTTCCTTTTGATCCCTTCAAGTTTCTCTCTTCCCTCTCTCACAGCGGATGCGCCACCCAGGGGCCGCCGTCCGGCCACTGCTTGCTTAGCCGCGACCACCGTGTCGCTTGCATCGCCTGGAAGCCGCTCAGAGCCGTCGTCGCCGACGTGAGGGAGGAGATCGCGTCCCTGCTGCGTCTGATCCGAGCTCCACCGTACGAACCACCGCGCTGCAACCAGAAGCCGCCGCACGAACGGCCGTCCACCCTCGCCGTCCGCGCAGCCGCTCCCCCCTGCCGCTGGTTCTAGTCGCCTCCATCAACACCTCCTTGAGCTCCATTGTTGGTAACAAGGAGGCTTGGGAGCCTCTGCTGCCTCCCCTCCATTTTCCCCTTTTTATTCTTTTAACCTTTTTATGTTTGTTTGACTTATGCTGATAGCTCTTTAGGTTATGATATTTGGTTGGGTTTGGGTTTGTAGCATGTGGCCCATTTGTTTGTTTCTATCTATGTTTTTTTTTATCATTTTTAGAATTTGGGGCAAACAGAAAACAAAAAGAGTATTTTGTTTCTAAAATGTTTTGGGCTTTATCTGGTAGGCCTGAAATTTTGTCTTCAAAATTTTGTGATTGGGCCCGTGATGTAGTTAGACCCATCAACATGAAATACAAGCTGTGGGCTAACTATTAGGTTTCTCTTTTACTGATATGGGCCTTTTCAGATTTGGGTCAGATTCTCTCCCTTATAGAAAAAATGCTTTAGTAAAAAAAAGTAATTAATATAAAAGTTTAAAGTTTTATTGAAACAAAAGTTATAAAAAATAAAAATGGAATTTTTTTCGAATTTCATGGAACAATTTATAACGTTGATGTACGATTTTTCGTCCTCAAGTGTTGTAAAAATTGTAAGGGTTTATCGTATAGCTCCGTTATCTTTAACCCTGTGCAAGAGTGAATTATCTTTTATAAAAAAATAATAAAAACGTTTTTTTTCAATTTATACTTTTAACCAATTTTACCCAATTTCATTTTATAAAAATCTCTTTTTAATTCACGCAACAACCTACGACGTTGATGTATGATTTTTCATCCTCAAGTGTCGTATGAATTGTAGGGGTTTATCGTATAGCTTCGCTATCTTTAACCCTGTGCAAGAATGAATTCCTTCTTTCTGTAAAAATAAAATATTTTCAACTTGCTCTTTTAACAAATTTTATCCAACCTTTTTGTAAAAAAAATAAAATAAAAATCTTTTTTAATTCACGCAACAATCTACGATGTTGATGTATGATTTTTCATCCTCAAGTGTCGTATGAATTGTAAGGGTTTATCGTGTAGCACTACTATCTTGGACTCTATGAAAAAGTTAATTTATTCTGAAATAAAATCTTTTTTAAAATAAAATAAATAAATCAAAATCTTTATCAAAATCAAAATAAACCAACCAATCAATTTTTTTAAAAGAACTACGTGGCTTTGAGTTTCTCATCGCACCCGGGAATACGTAGGAGCAAGAAAAATCATCTTGTCGGGCCAAAACTAAATTTTCCTTTTTTGTCCTTTTTATGTTAAAATAATTAATCAAAATAATTAAACTTTTCTATTTTTAGGGATGCTCTATGGACACGGTGTCATATCCAGTCCCTTAAATTTGAGGTTACCATGTGGACTCATGTGCCATGTTCAACCTCATGTAGTTTTTATAAACAATAAATTTAAAAATATAAAAATTAACAAAAATAAAAAAAATAAAAAAAGAAAATAATTCTTTTCTTTTAAATAATTTTTGGGGTAAAATAAATATTTAAAAGGTTATTAAAATGTTTTTGCACAATTAACTTGAGGTACCGTTTTTTAAACGGGTGATGTGGGGTGCTAACACCTTCTCTACTCGTAACCGGCTCCCGGACTCATATCTCTCTCTCTTTTTAGACCAGTTTACCTTTAAATAATTGGATTTTCTAAGATTTTCCCAATAAAAATTTTAGTAGCGACTCCTCTGTCTTTTCATATCTCCCTTTCTCGCGGCTCCCGGACGGGACGGTCGCGACAGTGGGTTGGGGACATCAACCCAACACTCGAAAAATGGCGGGCTAAATGGGTTGGCCCGTCAGGCTCAACCCGTTTTGTCACCTTTACGTAGGATTAATAATTTATTTTTATTTTTATTTTATTATTTATAATTATTAATATTATTAGATTTAATGAAGTTTTTAGTTTCTACAAAGTGATTGAGTTTTGATTTTCATCCATGCAAGTTCCAGAATTTTGATTTCAGTAACTGTTATTAGTACTATTGTGGCTAATATAATGCTACTTATATTATTGTGTGAACGAATAAACATACTGAGTTATTGAGTTCTCATACATAGTAGTAGTGTAAACGTGATTAAATTAAGTGGAAATGGAAATATGATGGGGCTGGCTAATTAGCCAAAGTATGGGCACTCATGTAAGTTATGTAACGTTTTAGGCCAATTCTTGCCAATTAATATCAAATTGAAGTTTGTATCTTATGAGTCTTATAAACTTATCAAGCAATCAAATAGCATCTTCTCTGTTTCCCTCATAATGGAAATAATCGCAACGCTGCTATATATGCATTTTTGTCCAATATAAGTCCTGGGTTGAAGCCTCCCTAATCTAGTTCCACTCATGAGAAAGAGTAAGAGAGATCCACCCCTCCGTGACAAAACAATTAAATGACATTGTATGAACAAAAAAGAAAGATTAAATTGATACAAAACTAGTTGTTCCTTTTCAAAACAAGAAATGAATAAAGCAATAGAAAATACAAAACATAGGGCCATAGCTAGCTAGGCTTCAACCAATGGAAGTAATTACCAGATGTCCTTTATAGCTATTTGGCAAGACAGGGTACCATTGATCCTTTCCTCACCATACCATGTCTACAGAAATTTGGGCTAACATAAAGCCTATCTAGCTGTTTTCAAGGCCGCCCATGTGAATCAGGGAAGAAAAATTTTAGCACACGTACTAGTACTGTTACACTTTTACTAAGTTATATCAATATGACAAGAAGGATCTTATTAACGAGTATTCTCATGTACTGGTTAAAAAATACATAAATGATAAATTTGTATGAGAAACAAAATATTTAACTTCTTAGGATAATAAATACTATTTTTTTTATAAGAAATTACTTTTTTTAATTTCTTAAACAATGTCAATATTCATTAACATTCTCCTAAAAAGAAAAAAGGTACACTGTGCCAATAGTTGCCTCAACTTTAGGGAGGAACCTGGGTCGAGACTTTGAGTTGTGCTTGCGCCGAAGTGAATAAGATGCTAGACTGGTTGGTGTCTCGTCCTTTTATCCCATTGCTTTGAAGTTCTTTAAAGGATATGAAAGAAATAAGAGACTGAGCTATGCGAGTTGGAAAAGGAGCTTCATGACAATATACTTTCCACTCGTTTTGTTTTCTTTTCCAATTGATCGCTAAAAGATAAAATAGAATTGGTATCTTATGCATTAACTGGGGTATAGTGCCATTATTTGAGATAATGTAGTGCTGGTTTCTTCAATTCTGAATCCAAAAAATAATTAAATCAAATGAAATTGTAACTTGATCCACCATTTGAGGCTCAACTGACAACTGTCACAACTGTTTCCAATCCAATGAAATGTTAATTCAATGCTTTTATCATGAATGAACGGTTAAATTATTTTGAAGGGTGAATTTTGTGGTTCTTTCCGGACATTCAAATCCTATGATTGTTTTCTGGAAGAGTAGAGAAAATTCGTGCTAAATGGCCATTAATCAAGGAAAATTATTTTGTTGAAACATAATGATTCTTTGTACAAATGAATTATTCATTCGGCCTAATTATGTATTACGCTTTCCCTTCCTAATGATTAATTTATACGTTTCGTTTTCTTTTGATGCTTTTCATGAGACAAAGAGTAGGATACATCGATCATACACGAATCTTGTTGTAGTATATTGACTAATATGAAAGAAAAAAGAAAGAAATATACCCCTTTAAAAAAAATTCTCAGACAAAAAAACTCCGTTATACGGTATAGAGAAATTAGTACCCGCTTATTTATTAAAAAAAACCCTCTTATTTAGTTTTTTTTAAAAAAATTTTTTTGCATAAAATCAGTTATGACATTTTTAAATTTATTTAGATAGGATTCTTAAAAAATATCAGTTTTTCATTAAAAAGACGATTATAGAAGAAGCTAATTTTTTTTTGGTGCTTGAAGCTAAACTTTTTAGCTTCTAGAGGAAAAAAAAAGACTTTTTAAAGAGAAGAGAGAATCACTTTATAATTTTTGATAAAATTATGCATTCAATTTTTACAAAATTATCACTTTCATCACACTTTTTTTGACAAAGGTAATCTTTATTACTTAAAAATTTATTATAATTAACCACCTTTATTATTACATTGATATAATAGTTATTTCTATAATGATAACTTACAAATATTCACATTTTAAAATAATTAGTTTTTATATATTATAAGGATTTCTTTTAACGTGAGCAAAAGTATAAAGTTAGAAGATAAATGTGTATCCACCCTTGATTAACTAAAGTGTCTTGAGATCTAAACTCCCTCTAACACTAATCAATGATGAATACACTTTTACTTTCTCATTATACATTTTTATTTATTTATTTTAGAGGAGCTTTATCCATATTAATTATAAAGGGTTTACTTTTTATTAAGTATAAAGAGTTATTTTCTAAAAATTATCATACATTAATTATTGTATGAAGTATGAACAATGTGTGCGTGGCCACGAACTCTCAGGCTCTGTTTGGTAAAAATTAGAGGATAGCAGATAAGCTAGCTGACTGTGAGTGAACTTATGACGAATAGCGAATAAGCTAGCTGATTGAATTTGAAGTGTTTGATAAAATTAACGGTTACACTAACTGATAAACATAAAAAGACGTGTTTATATGCATTTATTTAATATATAATATTTATTTTAAAATAATTATCACTTTGATTCATTTTAAATTATTTATCATCTAAAAAATTAAAATACTAATTTTAATTTTAATTAATTTTAATTATTTTTAATAAATAAAATAAGATAATAAAAATAAAAACGAAAGGAGACAATACAAATAAAAATTCATGAATTAGGAATCATAAAATATTAGGATTAATATTTTTCTATTTTATTTAGGAGAGAATAAATGAAAATTTAATTAAAATATTAAAAGAAAAAATAATAAACTATATACTATAAATTCAAATACTACTTTAATATGCGTTTGAAAGAAATGTTATAAGATACTGAAAAAAAATTATAAACTAATTAGAAAAATATTTATCAACTAGGAATAAAATTTCATAGCGGATTAATCTTTCTGAACAAATGCTTGTGAAAAAAAAAAAAAAATCTTTCCGAACAAATCCTTCCTAAGATGACACGTGACCCGTAAATAGCGGTTATTATGTTATTATTGGGTTAAGATACACCATTCATATTTTGCACCACCCACTACACCATCCATATGTGGTAAATTTTGGACCAATCAAATTATCACATGAGTTTGGTCAAAATTTCAAACTTTCTAGTTGTATTTCTACTGTAGTCAAATATATTAATACAATATATTCTAGTATAGTACATGTACTCTTTGTATTCATAAATTTATCCTATATTAAAATAATATTTTTTATTAAAAAAACTTATATTAAAATATAATATTTTAATATAAATTAAAATAATATTTGTTGTGAATAATATTTTACAGTTTTTTTTAAGCAAAAAATATTTGGATTAAATTTACGATTACAAGGAGTACATATACTATAATATAATATACTGTATTCATATAGTTTGACTATATAATACAACTGAAAAGTTTGAAATTTTGACCAACCTATATGATAATTTAATTGACCCAAAATTTATCACATAAATAATATAATGAGTGGTGTAAAATCTGGGTGATACATCATAGCTACACCCGATACGATGAAATGAAACTGTAGGATTAGTGTAAGAGGGACATGTGGCGATGGCTGAAACCAAAACCAACAAAGCAGAAGATCTCAGGACCCGGTGAAGGGTGTGGGGCCGGGGGCCGAGGGAGTATTTACAGGATCCGACAAACAAACAAGGTCACATGGTGACGTAGGGCCCACACCTCTAACCGTAGTTGTTTTCCAGCCCATGGATTTCGCATCAAGTTGACCGTTACTTCTAAAATTGAAACATGCCGTCCCCACCCTATTTCTCCTTATTCTTTTTTATTTTCATTTCTTCTTATACTTTTAAGGTTAAAGTAACATTTTAGTCCCTACACTTGACACGAATTCTCGATTTGGTCCCTATACATAAAAAATTATTAAAATGGTTCCTATACATACAGAAAGTCTCCATTTGGTCCCTGCCGTACAAAATTTTAGGGACTGATTTGATAATTTTTTGCTCGTATAGGGACCAAACAGGTAACGTATAGGGACCAAATGGAGACTTTCTATATGTATAGGGACCATTTTAATAATTTTTTATGTATAGGGACCAAATCGAGAATTCGTGTCAAGTGTATGGACAAAAATATTACTTTGCTTTGGTTGGGAAAATTGATAATTAAGGTTTTGCTTTGGTTGGGAAAATTATTCATCAAATAGTCAAATACTAATTTTTATACTACTTTATATTTTATTTATTTTGATGAAAATTAGGAGATGGTAACAGTTTTTTTTTTGTTTAAATATTAAAAATACAATATAAGTAGTGTGTGAAAAATGAAAATAGAGTATTTTGTAAGTTGGGTGTGTAGGCATATCTTCAATTGCGAAATTGAGTCCACAAAACTTTCCGTGAACGTGTACAGTGTAGCTACTCAGTACCCACCTTGTGCTCAGCTTGCTTTTTTCAAAAGATGATTTGGTAGAACCGTAGAAGGTCTCATACAGCCATACTAATCAACGAAAGTTGAATTAACCAATCACGTGGCAATTTTCAGTAAAAAATGGTTTTCAGTACTGTAAGTTTAACTGCCTGCACAGTATGTACTGTGCATCATTTTCCTTTTAAAATGCCTTTTCTTTTTTTGTGTACTGAAAAGAAAAGCCTATTTGAAAAAAAAATATTTATGTTATAAATTATAAATAAGCTAATTGGCACTTCCAACTTTATGACATGCATAGTTTTAACATTTGAAATAATAAAGTTTTTGTAAAAAAAAAAAACATTGGAAATAATAAGTTAAATAGATTCGAGTTCAATCCCAAAGTCTGGTGTCACATTTTACAAACATCATCATCGCGCCATTCTTGAATTTGTATCCAAATATTAGAGTAATCTTTGAAGATAGTCCCTCAGCTCAATTTCTATGTTAATTTAAGTTTCTATCTTTACACATATTAGGAAAATATTAATTTATTTATATTTATATCAAATTATCTTTATTTATAATATCATTAATTATTTATACATTCTAATCATATTTACTTCACATTCCACTTGTCGCAACCAAAAATTATGACGAGGATGGCGATAAAAAGAGATTTTAAGAAAAACGTAGAGTCGCCACCAATTTTATTTAATTTAGGAAAAATTGGAAAACCTTCAAAAATAGTCTTTGGAACCAAGTTGAGTTCGGGAGTCGGTTACGAGTAGGGAAGGTATTAAGCACCCTACAACGCCCATTATACGAATGGTACCTTGAATTAATTGTGCAAAATTAATAACTTTTAAATTATTTATTTTTACCCCAAAAATAATTACAAGAAAGAATTTAATTATTTGTTAATATTTTTTATTCTTTGTGTTTCTTTATTGTTTTTTTTAAAAAAAAATTAATAAAATATTATAGATAAATCCTAAATGAGGTTGAACATAGCACATAAGTCCATAGGGCCACCTCAAAACTAGGGGATTGAGCATAACACTCGTCATAGAACAATCCTAAAAAACATTAAATAAATTGTTAATTAATTATCCACATTAAATAAATAAATTAAAAAGAACACAAAAATAAATATTATTGATAAATCCTAAACGGGATTGAACATGACACGTAAGTCCATAGGGCAACCTCAAAGTTAGGCATTGAGCATGACACTTGTCATAGAGCAACCCAAAAAAACATTAAATAAATTATTAATTAATTATCCACATTAAATAAATTAAAAGAACACAAAAATAATGGAAAAATTAATTTTGTCTTGACAAGACGATTGATCCCACTCCTACGTATTCCCTGCTTCGATGGGAAACTCAAAGCCACGTAGTTCTTGTAGAAAATATTTTATTTGTTGGTTTATTTTTAAATTTTATGGAAAAAGTTTTTATTTCATTTTATTTTTTAAAAAAGAAGGTTTTTTATATATTTTATTTTTATTATCGAAAACTCCTAAGTGAGATAGAACATGGTACAAACGTCCACAGAACGATCTTAGACCTAAGGGATTAAATGTGATACCTTTCACAAAGTAATCCTAAGATTATCTATAAAAAATATTCTATTTTATTTAATTTATTGCTTACGAATGGAAAATTAAAGAATAAAAATAAAGTTTGACTTCATATAAGTGTTTATAGCATTTTTTGACTTGGACTATGTGACCAGCCCATTAAAATACTCACATCAAAATGAACACCATATTTAGCCCAACAAGGCACTCAAACCAAACCCAAACACTACAAAATAGAAGGTTAGGTCAGACTAAAAAAAAGAAACAAAGATAAAATAAAAATAAAGAAACAAACCGAGAACTAAAAAAAGAAACAAAGATAAAATAAAAATAAAAAAATAAACAGAGAATACAAACAAAAGGCAAAGAAGAATCGGAACCTACTAACAACAAAACAACACAAATGGCAGAGGCAAAACGCAGCAGAGTAAACGAGGAAGGAGGTGGTGGCCTGGGATCAAGACGCGGCAGTTCCGGCTCAGAGCGGCGGTGTGGTTCGTGCACGGTGGGGCCGGAGCTCCTGCGATGGCTTCGCGGAGATCTGAGGCGTGTAGACGAGGAAGGACGGCAGAAGATCCGAGTTGAAGGACGCAAGGCGGTGCAGCACGATAGACCGAGGCGCTGCGCGGGGCGGATGGGTTCTGGTGCGGCAGCGACTAGAAGGAGTTCACAACCATAAGGGGTGAGGATGGCTTTTGGGTCTCTCCTTTTGATTATAAGTATTTTGTTTGTGTATGTTTTGTTGAGAAATTTCTCCTCTCCCTCTCTTATGTTGTTCATAACCCTCTGAGAGACATTTTGAAGTTTTTCTTTATTCTCCGCTCTCACTCCTTTTTCTGAAATTTTTCTCTGGTTCCTTTCTTTCTCTTTTTTTTTTTTTGCTCCCTTTCTGTTTAGAAAAAAATCCCTCCCTTTCTGTGACGCCTATTGTGATTTTATAATGCGAATTGTTCCCATTTTGATCCTAAAAATCTGTTAAGGATTAAAAATTTTATCTCTAGTTTGAAAAATCGTCGAGCCTTGTCTGCCTAAAATTAAGGGATTTACCCCCTATTGTGAGTTTATGATGCGAATTCGTTCTGATCTTATCCTAAAAAAATCTGCCAAGATTTTAAAATTCCTATCACGATTTGAAATAGAATCAAAAACTGCCGAGCCTTATCTGCAAAAATTAAGAGATAGATTGAAATTCAAAATAAAGTGGTTGCTAGGGTTTGTTGGAGGAGGATGAAATGAGTTTAACTGACCTGGCCCAATTAAAAATCTTTTTATTATTTTTATTTATTTTCTTTGCAAATTTTTTTTATTTTATTATTTTTTGAAATTTTTAGTGAAGCCTAAGAGACGCGGTCAAAATGGGGTGTTCACAGTTGCCCCTCTTTACTTGTTCAATACTAGAATACATGAAGAAAGAACGATTATTCATGTGACAGTAGTAAGGAACTAGTAAAGAAAATGAACTCACATTTTAGCCGGGATGGGAAACAGGCTGGAGAAAATTAAGCTTTAGAGCTTGGAAAATAAAAATGACAGTGGACCTCAAATCCCAAATATAAAATTAGCAGTGAGCCTCAGAGCTCGAAAAATTAATTTGCAGAGGGCCTCAGATCCCAAAAATAAATTGCGGTGGGCCTCAGATCCCAAATAAAAAATTAGTAGTCTCAGAGCTCGAAAAATAAAATGCAGCGGGCCTCAGATCCCAAAATTAAAATGCAGTGAGCCTCAGAGCTATAAAATGCAGTGAGCCTTAGAGCTCGAAAAATAAATTGTAGTGGGCCTCAGATCCCAAAAATAAATTTACAGTGAGCCTCAGAGCTCGAAAAATAAACTGCAGTGGGCCTCAGATCCCAAATATAAAATTAGTAGTGAGCCTCAGAGCTCGAAAAATAAATTGCAGTGGGCCTCAGATCCCAAAAATAAATTTGCAGTGAGCCTTAGAGCTTGAAAAATAAATTGCAGCGGGTCTCAGATCCCAAAAATAAATTTGCAGTGAGCCTTAGAGCTCGAAAAATAAATTTGCAGCGGGTCTCAGATCCCAAAAATAAATTTGCAGTGAGCCTCAGAGCTCGAAAAATAAATTGCAGTGGGCCTTAGATCCCAAATATAGAATTAGTAGTGAGCCTCACAGCTCGAAAAAATAAATTTAC
Source organism: Sophora flavescens (assembly GCA_030762895.1). Taxonomy (NCBI): domain Eukaryota; kingdom Viridiplantae; phylum Streptophyta; class Magnoliopsida; order Fabales; family Fabaceae; genus Sophora; species Sophora flavescens. The sequence goes on from CM061066.1 coordinate 184,335,984, forward strand.
AGTGGGCCTCAGATCCCAAAAGTAAATTTGCGGTGAGCCTTGGAGCTCGAAAAATAAATTTACAGCGGGCCTCAGATCCCAAAAATAAATTTGCAGTGAGCATCGGAGCTCAAAAAATAAATTGCAGTGGGTCTCAGATCCCAGAAATAAAATGATGATAATTTACTTTCTCTTAAAAACTTTTCATTTACCTTTGTCTCGATTACAACCGAACCACACGCTCCATTAAAAGACTTCGACCAATCAAACATTTGTTTATCAACAACTCTGAGTCAGTGTCTTTTGATTAGAGGGGCTTCTTTTTCAAAGCGGTGAAGACACATAGAGCGATTATTTCCTTCAAGACTAGGACTCGTGGAGACTTTCATTATTGCTTTTCTTTTCTCCTCATTGTGCACCGTTATCTCCCTTATCGACTTTGAAATGCTGGGCTTTCTTTGGTTCAAACCATTCGTTGAAGTAACTATTAGAATTATCCATTCATACTATTAAACTTAAATTTACCTAAATTAAGACATGATTTTAATGCGCAAGCATGATTTAAGCACAATAGGAAAAAAAATGGATGGATAAAATCCTTGCCTTAATATGAGAATTTGCATTGTACACAAGGAAATTGGAAAGAAAAAAGGGGAAATACAAAGGGGTGTATGGGAATTGTATCAAAAAGGATAATGGAACGAAAGAAAATTGCATAAAAATTTGCCCCAGTATTGGTTCCTTGATCCTCTTAACTGATTCCCAACAACTGTTTGACGTCGCAGATCCTGGTCTCAACTTCCACATACATCCTTTCATTAATATTTCAATGATTTTCTTTGCCCCATTGTAGCCAGTCACAGACAAAATTGCCCCAGTGTAGCAAGTCATGAGCAAAATTGCCCCAGTGTGGTGACTATTAAGATATCTTCTTAAACTGCCCTTGCGGGTTTTCAGACTAAGATTCAGTTTCTTTGTCCTAATTTTTGCTTAGGTCGCCCTTTCGGGTTTTCAACCTAACGGACTTTTATTTTACTTTATTTTATTTTATTTTGTTTATGCCCTAACTTTTGCTTAGGTCGCCCTCACGGGTTTTCGACCTAACGGACTTTATTTTATTTTATTTATGCCCTAACTTTTGCTTAGGTCGCCCTTGCGGGTTTTCGACCTAACGGGCTCTCCCTTTCTTTTTTCTTTCTTTTTTATCAGGCATAGAACTTTTTAACAGCATCAGAGTTTACAGGTCTCGGTAGCTCTCGTCCGTTTTCATCTGTTAGGACCAAGGCTCCGCCTGAGTATGCCTGCTTTACTATATATGGCTCTTCATAATTGGGTGCCTATTTTCCTTGGGCATCTTCTTGGTTGGGAAGTACTTTCTTTAACACCAAATCACCTGGTTGAAACTCTCTATGACGGACTTTCTTATTAAAGGCTTTAGCCATTCTTCTCTGATATAGTTGTCCATGACAAAGGGCCACCAGTCTTTTCTCCTCAATCATGTTTAACTGATCATATCGAACTTTCACCCATTCTGATTCTTCCAAGTCAGCTTCCATCAGCACTCTTAATGAAAGGATTTCAACTTCTATAGGAGAAACAACTTCCATTCCATACACCAATGAGAAAGGCGTTGCCCCAGTACTTGTTCGTATATTGGTACGATACGCGTGCAAAGCGTATGGCAACATTTCATGCCAATCCTTATAATTTACAACCATTTTAGCAACAATTTTCTTGACATTCTTGTTGGCCGCTTCTACCGCCCCGTTCATCTGAGGTCTATATGGGGTGGAATTATGGTGCTTGATTTTAAAAGTCTCTAATAACTTCTTTACATCCGCCCCATTAAGATTGGCAGCATTATCTGTAATGATTCTTTCTGGTATTCCATAGCGACAAATAATATCCCTTTTTAGGAACTTGGTAAACACCTTTTGAGTTATATTGGCATATGATGCTGCTTCTACCCACTTAGTAAAGTAATCTATTGCAACCAGGATGAAGCGATGTCCGTTTGAAGTCTTGGGATTGATTGGTCCAATGACGTCTATCCCCCACATAGAAAATGGCCATGGAGACACCAGATTGTGTAGTTGGAACAGTGGAGCTTTGATCTGATCTGCATATATTTGGCATTTACGGCATTTTCGGACATACTCCAGACAATCGGCTTCCATTGTTAGCCAATAGTGACCATTTCGTAGGATCTTGCGTGCCATCATGTGACCATTGGCATGTGTTCCACATATCCCTTCGTGAACTTCTGTCATGATAGTCCGAGCTTCACGAGCATCAACACATCTTATGAGGACCCCATCATAGTTCCTCTTATATAGAATTTTGCCATCTAAGTAAAAGGACATTGATAATCTACGAATCGTCCTCTTGTTTACTTCATTTACTCCAGATGGGTACGTTCTACTCTTCATATATTGCTTAATGTCGTGATACCAAGGATTACCATTGAGCTCTTCTTCCACATGTGCACAGTATGCGGGCTCATCTTGTACCTTCACTTGAATAGGATGGACGGTGGTATGAGACCCAGCTTGGTCATAGCGGCTAATGTGGCTAAAGCGTCCGCAAATTGATTCTTGTCTCGAGTCAAGTGCGAGAAAGTAATCTCATCAAACTTTGCAACTTACTGAGTCAAGTATTTCTGATACGGGATAAGCTTGGGATCTTTAGTTTGCCATTCGCCGTTGACTTGATAAATGATTAAGGCTGCATCTCCAAAGACCTTTAGCTGTTTTATTCCAAGATCAATTGCTGCTTGTAATCCACTTGCACATGCTTCATACTCAGCAATATTGTTGGTGCATTCAAATTCGAGCTTAACAGTCACTGGGTATTGCTTGCCTTCCGAAGAAACAACCACCACCCCTATGTCACTTCCATGCATATTAACTGCTCCATCAAAATACATCTTCCACCTATCATCTTCCTCTGTTTCACCTTCTTCCAATGACAGTATATCTCCATCAGGGAACTCGGATATAATTGGTTGTCCTCCCTCAAGAGGGTTTTCAGTTAAGTGATCAGCAATTGCACTTCCCTTAACGGATTTCCAGGTCACATACTTAATATCGAATTCTGATAATATCATTTGCCACTTTGAGACCCTTAATGATATGTGAGGAATTTCAAAGATGTACTTCAAAGGGTCCATTCGAGAGATTAACCAAGTGGTGTAGTATAACATGTATTGCCCGAGTCTCTTGGAGGTCCATACCAATGCGCAACAAGTCTTCTCAATTGCCATGTATCGGGCTTCGCAGTCATTAAACTTCTTGCTCAGATAGTAAATTGCATGTTCTCTCTTGCCAGACTCATTATGTTGCCCCAACATTGCCCCCATTGAGGTTGGGAGGATCGTGAGATATAGTATCAAAGGACGACCTTGAGTGGGCGGCACCAACACTGGTGGGTTTAATAGGTATGCCTTTATTTTGTCAAAGGCTTCCTGACATTCCTCATTCCATCTCCCCGAATTATTCTTCTTTAATAGCTTGAAAATAAGTTCACACGTGCTTGTCAAGTTAGCAATGAATCGGGCAATGTAATTTAATCTCCCTAGAAAACCCCTTACTTCTCGTTCATTCTTGGGAGTTGGCATGTCCCTGATCGCCTTTGCCTTTTCTGGCTGCACTTGTATTCCTTCCCTGTTGACCACAAAACCCAGCAATTTCCCAGTTGAGGCTCCAAACACACATTTTGTGGGATTAAGTCTCAGATTGTACTTCCTTAATCTCTCAAATAACTTATGCAAAACTGCTACATGACTTTCCCCCTCCTCAGACTTAGCCACTATGTCATCCACGTATACCTCTATTTCCTTGTGCATCATATCATGGAACAATGTTACCATCGCACGCTGGTAGGTAGCTCCGACATTCTTCAGCCCAAAAGGTATTACTCTGTAACAAAAAGTTCCCCAGGGGTGATGAAAGTCGTCTTCTCTTTGTCATGGACGTCCATGAGAATCTGATTGTATCCCGAATACCCATCCATGAAGGAGAATCTGTGGTTCCTTGTTGTGCTGTCTACGAGAACATCAATATGAGGCAATGGAAAGTCATCCTTCGGACTTGCTTTGTTCAGATCTCTGTAATCCACACACATTCTTACTTTTCCATCCTTCTTTGGTACTGGTACGACATTAGCAACCCATTCTGGGTGTCTCGACACTTCCACAAACCCAGCTTCTAACTGCTTAGTTACCTCTTCTTTGATCTTTAGTGACATATCCGGATGCATCCTCCTCAATCTTTGTTTCTTCACCACCGTATCTAGGTACAGTGGGATTTTATGTGATGCTATCTCCGGATCCAATCCTGGCATATCTTTGTAGGACCATGCAAACACATCAAGGTACACTTAAATAGCGCGACCATTTCTGTACGTTCTGGATTATCCACTATTTTCAACTCCTTCTTGTCTTCCTCGGTCCCCATATTAATCACTTCTATAACTTCATCATTTGAAGTGAACTTATTTTTTGAGTGCTCTATCATCTTTGTAAATTCCTCAATGGCTTCTTCTTACTCACTAATCCCAGAATCGTCTTCGTCCACAGCCGCAAGGGAATCAGTAAATGAGGTTTCAAGGTTCCTTTTGTGAGACAAACCTTCGACGGTGGGGAGGTTCCTGAAAGAAGATGTTTGAAACAAAAGAAATATAGGCAAGGATATTATTCAAGAAATGAAGCGCAATTGATATAAGATAAAGGGTATGGAAAGGAAGACGCCAAGAAAAATGCTGAAAAATCATACTAACTCATTTTATTCATTTCTCAACCAAAGTAAACATCAGTTTATACGAGATACAAAAAGGTAATTACTTCATGGAAATAACATCAACAAATGGTTCAGACTGCCAATTGCCAAGGACCTCATTGTCAGCAGAGAGATAAATAACGGGGTTTCTTGCTTGCTCCTCTTCAAGTGCACTGATAGTAAAATGAGGGGAAGTCAACCTTTTTGGCGAGATCACTTCAGTTGATGCTGAGAAAGTATCTGTCAAGTGAGGGATATAATTAAATTCCTTTCTTTCTTCTTTCTCGCCTCTGAGAGTCAGGTACTTCATATTTTCCACTAGAGAAGGATTGTATCCTAGTCCATGTCTTCCATCTCTTGTAACTGCTGCAATCGGTTGAGGGATCCCTTGGAGGCTTGCCCCTAGGCCTCTTCCTTTCTGATACCCATTCCTTTCCATTATACGGACTGCCACTTCATTCACATTTTGCATTGGCAGCTCCTCCTCCTTCTTACTCGGCTCAGGATTTCAAAACTACGTAGGGAATCATCCTCGACTTGCTCTGCACTTTCTACGTATGGTACCGAAACAAGCTTTGAAAGCATGATTTCCTCTTCACCGCGGATGGTAACTACAGCCCCATCCTGAATATATTTCAGACACTGATGCAATGTTGATGGAACAACACCAGCTTTATGAATCCAAGGCCTGCCTAGGAGCATAGTATAAGCTGGCTGGATCTCCATGACTTGAAAGAGAACACGAAAACAACTAGGCCCTACTTCGAGGGGCAAAGTTATTTCCCCTAAGATCCCTCTTGCTGTCCCATCAAAGGCTCGCACAATCATCTCTTGGGGTGTCAAATCCGTCAAACCTATGTTTAGCTGCTCTAGAGTGGACAACGGAATCACATTCAATGCCGAGCCACCATCTATAAGCACCTTCGCAATCACAAATCCTTTTCACCTTAGGGTAATGTGGAGTGCCTTAGGACTTCCTCTAAACTTCAAAAACACCTCATCTTCTGAGAAATTGATCATGTTGACCCGCCTCACCGGATCCACCATGTTTACTACATTCTCTGGCGTGACGTCGCGATTAACGTAAGATTCATTCAACACCTTCAATAATGCCTTACGATGCGTCTCTGATGTGAGGACAAGCGACAAAAGGGATATTCTTGCCGGTGTTTTCTTCAACTGCTCCATCACATTGTATTCACTTTGCTTCATGATCTTTAGGAACTCTTCTTCTTCTTCCTTCTCTTTTCCTTCATCTTTGGTATTCTTCCTTGCTTCTTCTTCTACCAGGTCATAGTATCACCCACTTTTTGTGATGCCTCCAATTCTCACAACATTAGTAACCTGGGCCTTCGAAGTTTCTCCTGCCCCTCCTACTAGCTCAACTTTCTATTCATAATTCCATGGTACAGCGTGTGTATCATTATAAGCAAAAGGAGTTGGCTTTTTCACCTTTACAATCACTTTTTCTGGCGCCGACGCATCATTCATAGGTGGTATCCGGAGCACAACTTTTTCAACCACATTAACTTCTTCAGTTGTAGCTCGCCTAGCTTGGATCACCCCTAAGGTAAGTAATCATTGGACTCGGACCTTAAAGTCCCAACAAGTTTCGATATCATGCCCTGCCTGCCCATGATGATAATCACAACTTAAATCACCATCATACTTCTTTTTTTCCCCAATCAGCTTCACCGGTGCAACAATATCATATCCTGCTTTCTTGAGCCTCGCAAATACTTCTTGCATCGAGGTTCGCAATTCCAAAACCTTCTTAACTTGAGGCCCTTCCACTTCCAAGTTATTCACACTATTTCCCGCATTATGGTTTGGGATTGGATTATTAACAATGCTAGGCCCAGAATCTTCTTTGAAACCCAATCTTCCACAAGCAATCAATTTTCTTACTGCTGTCTTGAATGCCTCACATTCTTCAAAGGAATGCCCCAGGGCATCCATGTGATACTTGCAAGTCAAGTTTGGATTGTACCAAGCAGGGAAAGGTGGTTCCATAGGCCGTACAGGGTTTCCAGCGATTAGGTGACGAACAAATAGTTGTTTGAACAAATCTGCATTGGAGATAGACAGTCTTGGAAAAGGAGGCAGATTTTGATATTGGGAACGTCCCTGATTTGGAAAATTTGGGCGTGGTCGAGGGTAGCTTGGATGGTTTTGTTGAGGTGCAGGTGGATAATGAGTATATGTTGGGCGAGTGGGGTTGTATGGTTGAGGGGTAGGGATGTTATTTATTTGGTTTTGTGGTTGGGTGATGGTTGGCGAGGCCTGTTGAGGTGGGTAAAATGGTGTTTGGGTCTGATATGGTGCTTGGTACCTTGGGTATGTAGGGACATGTCGAGGTCCAAAGTATTGCTGGTGTTGCATATAATTTGCTTCTGCTTCCTTATTCTTGGGCTGGAACCCCTTCTTGGATGCACTGCCTTCCATGTCAGTTGGCAATTTCCCGGCTCTGGCTAGGATTTCAATTCTTTCCCCTGCAGCAGTCAAGTCAGAGAAATCCCTATAAGCTACTCCAGCCATTGCTCCGATAAAGGGGGATCCCAGGGTTCCCAAAAAGTATGAGCACATTTCGGACAACATCAACGGCGGCTGAACCTGAGCAGCCAAACTCCTCCACCTTTGTGCATACTGTTTGAAGGATTCATCACTCTTCTTCTGCAATGTAGTCAACTGTTCACGGGTCGGAGCTATGTCCAAATTGAATTTGTTTTGATCCATGAACAAATCGGCTAATTCTGTCCACCGAGAGATCTTAGAATGGTCTAACTGGAGGTACCATTCTAGTGCGATTCCGGTCAAACTTTCATGGAAAAAGCCAATGAGGAACTTGTCATCCTTAGACCAGATGGCCATTTTGGTGGCATAGCTAATCAAATGGAATTGTGGGTTCCCACTTCCGTCATATTTGGAAAAATCAGGAATTATGAAATCCTTAGGAATCACGACATTTGTGGCAGGACAAAGTTCTTCAATCTTGAGAAGGCCATAAGTATTTGAGCCCTTGATCTCTTTTATTCGTTCTTCTACCTTCTCCATCCACTCTTCCTTCATCTTATCGGGTCCAAACTGGACTCCTCTTGATTGTTCGGGAATGAATGCATGGGGTTTTTCCCATGTATAGCCAGCAGCCTCATGATACACATTCTCGATGGGGCGATATCCTTCCCCGATGGGGATTACTATGGGTTCCGTGTAACCCGACATTCCCTGAGTAAAGCTATGGTTTATGTTTGAAAACATTAGCGCCGTTACCATGGAGAGGGCCGGCTGTACGCTCACATGTGAGTCATCTTCGTTTCCAATTCTATTTGCACTAAGCCTGCTAAGAGATTCCCTCATATCCTGTAGTATAGCCTCCAACCTTGCTTGAGTTTCAGAGATTTCAGTCACCCTTCCCCTCACTTCATCTACTTCTAAACTCAAGTTCCTTCCTATCTCAGGATTGTTGGCAGCCATCTTGGTCCGGGATCTTGTGTTGTAAACTCGGGTTTGATTGGTATTGCCTTTCTTAGGTCGCGCAATGATTCTCGAACCCTCAAATTCGTGTTTTTACCTCTGTTACGAAAAATCGTCAATTATTCTAATCAGCAACCCCTTTTTTAATATATATATATATATATAAAATTTTTCTTGTCATTATTATTTTTTATTAAGAAAGATAAAAGTATGCTTCGGAAGGACCATGGATTTTTTTTTTTCAAAGGAAAGACAATTTTTGTAGTAAGCAACTTCATCCCGACACATAACTCTAGGGGCACATCCCCCTTAGGTTAATGCGTGGTTGATGATAAATCCATGGGAACATGTGTCCCTCAATAGACAACATCATTTACTAGCAATGCAATCATACAGGCCTACTTGTAACACACCATAAGATAGAGCAGAATTCATTGATGGATGTAACCCTAAAAAAATGGGTTTTATTCCTTTGAAGAGAAAATACAATGTCTCCCATCTAACAGAATTACATCAAAAGTTTTAAAGTCTTCCTTTTGAATCCGCTAGCAAGACCCCTACAATACTTCATGAAGCGAGCTATTTTTGGAGGTATTGTAGATCCGTCATTCATGCGAGTTTGGACTAATGCTTCCTCGAGGTGACCCACAAATTGATAGGTATGGTATTGCAAACTTCCTGAGAGGTGTTCATATCTTTTTCTCCAAGCATCTCTGTCAGCCTTCAAATCTTTTGCCACGGATTCCCAGTTCTTTAGCCATTCTTCCTGTTGTCTGATCTCATCCTCATATTGTTTTTTCTCCCTTTCGAACATCCGGAACCTCATCCATAACTGTTGCTCTTTCTCTTGCGATTTTTTCAATGATTCGCGTATAGTTGCACCTGCATTCCAACCTTCATCAGAGTAGCGCTCAGCATGAGTTAAGGCTTCTTGTAGAGATCCTATGCTTTCTTCCAACATCCGGATTGTCTGAACGTGCACTTCGATTTTTGCCCCCAAGTCTTCTTTTTCTTTGAAGATTTGTGCCAACGCTTTTTTTTGATCTTCTATCCTTGCTAGTAATCCTCGAACTTCTGACTCTTTCATATTCCCCTTCCTTGCTCTCTTTGCTGGAGCTGCGGTTTCATATGCATCGGCACATTCATCTTTCAAATGTTCTATCCTCATGTTTAACTTCTGGATTTGGTGTTGGAGCGTGACGATGGTGATTTGATCTGTTTCATTCTTTTCCTCTAGCACTCCTATCTAGGCAATCATAATCCCGATCTTCTTTAACATTTCTGCTTCCATTTGCGGATTTTCATCTTCATGCGGGATTGGTTTCAAAATAACAAGGTTGTCTCTCCTTGCTTTCCTCCATGCCTCGTAGTTTTTAGTACGAGAAATAATTTGTCTTCCCAACTCATTGGATCCCAGTACCCTGATGTTGCTCCAGGCGGATCTAACAGCTATTGTTGTATTCTTGACAACCTCGCATTCTTGATACAAGAACGAAATTCCACCTAACACTTCTTCAAGTGGTTCCTGTTGAGTCCATTTCAATTGTCGAATCACAAGTGTCGGAGAATATGACACGCAACCCCTTGGTCCCATCAAAGGGATATTCGAGAAATTCCCACAATTGAAGATGACTGTATTTCCTTTATACCAAGGACACATCCAGCAAAAAGCTTTCGAATCAACCTCGTCAAATTCTTGTCTCCATTCATTGGGTTAGTGCGGCTTTATCAGAATGTGATGGAATCTCCTCAAAGGGTCATCAATCCCACTAACTTAATTTCGAGCATACATGTGAGTCACGATCCAAACATACAACATTTGTGCACAACATCGTAATTTGCCTTGTTGATTTTCATGGCAAACTTGCAACGATAGGAAAGTTTCTGCCAAAATTGCGGGAACAGGGTTCACAGTATATTCTTCGACCTTGTAGTAGATATCCAAGGCTGCGTAATCCACCATGTCTGGTATAAAAGGGAAAAGCACCAGCCCATAAATGGTTAAAGCTACCACCCGCTTGAAGATAACCCAATCATTTTGTCGTGCTAGTTCCTGGAGATAAACTTCAAGGAATCTTCACCTTAAACCTCTGACAGCTCCTTTTTCCATTTTGTCTGATGGCTTTGGTAGAATTCCCAACAACTCTGCAACCTTCCTATCACTAACATGCTGGCCATAATAGGAATAAACACGAAACTCCCTTGGAAGAGGCATCGGTAGCATGTATGCATATTCTTCTATAGTCAGTGTCGTATCCAAATTTGGCAACTCGAAACACCTCAAATTCGGGTTCCAATATTGGGTCAAAGCACTCAAGCCCAAAGCATCTACATGTATGTGTAACAAGTCCAAAATCTTCCCATACTTGCTTGCAAACTCTGAACATACTTCTTTTGGCATCAAGCGACTGATTTCCATTAAAGTCTTCACATCATTGATTTTCACGTCAATTCTAATATTCTTCTTCAGGCCAATTGCATTGCTAGAGTTAGATATTTCCGTCCCTTGCTATACACAGATAGTGTCTTTCCTCCACAAAAGAGAATCACCTATATATATATATATATATATATATATATATATATATATATATATATTCTAAAAAATAAAAAGAATTAAAACAATATATATATATATAACATGTATTTTATTTATTTATTATCCGTTTGTTAAAACACAAAGGGAAATGAAGTAAAATAAATAAATAAATAGGTAAATGGATAGAAACACACAAGGGAGATATGGTACGTCTCCAAGTGTCTTAAGAGGTAGGGCCTAATCAAGGGTACCTATGATGACAACTTCTAGGTCGAGCGGCCACTAAGTCAATTTAGGAGTATAAACTTTAGGATGTGTCTAGACTTCTAAAGGTCATGGTCCTCAGATTGCCCTTGTCAAGGACCTAGTTCATGAACCTAATCACAAGTAGGGATAAACCCTCCAGGATGACTAGTCCATGACACTAGTAACAATCCGAGTGGTGAGTCAACAAATATCAGAGAGGCACTAGGCCTTCAATGACAATGATGAGTCACCAACTAATCCTTAAGGTCCCACAAGCTCGGGTATAGAGCTGAAAGTGTGTGAAAATGAGTGCCGGTGTTGTGTGTGCTGGAGGCATACAAGCCTCTACAAACCTAATACAGAACTACTTGAACCTGTAAGACAAGCAAAATATCATGGTCTTCTATCATAATGTAAAAAATAATTAATAAAGCAAAAAGGAATCATATATATATAAAAATAAAAGAAAACAATAAAAATGGGGGTAAACAATAAATACCAACATGCACAACTCATTACTTAGGCTTGACTCTCGAAATATCCCCAGTGGAGTCGCCATCTGTCGCAACCAAAAATTACGACGAGGATGGCGATAAAAAGATATTTTAAGAAAAAAGTAGAGTCGCCACCAATTTTATTTAATTTAGGAAAAATTGTAAAACCTTCAAAAATAGTCTTTGGAACCAAGTTGAGTTCGGGAGTCGGTTACGAGTAGGGAAGATATTAAGCACCCTACAACGCCCATTATACGAATGATACCTTGAATTAATTGTGCAAAATTAATAACTTTTAAATTATTTAATTTTACCCCAAAAATAATTACAAGAAAGAATTTAATTATTTATTAATATTTTTTATTCTTTGTGTTTCTTTATTGCTTTTTTTTAAAAAAAAATTAAAAATATTATTGATAAATCCTAAATGAGGTTGAACATAGCACATAAGTCCATAGGGACACCTCAAAACTAGGGGATTGAGCATGACACTTGTCATAGAGCAATCCAAAAAAAACATTAAATAAATTATTAATTAATTATCCACATTAAATAAATAAATTAAAAAGAACACAAAAATAAATATTATTGATAAATCCTAAACGGGATTGAACATGGCACGTAAGTCCATAGGGCAACCTCAAAGTTAGGGGATTGAGCATGACACTTGTCATAGAGCAACCCAAAAAAACATTAAATAAATTATTAATTAATTATCTACATTAAATAAATTAAAAGAACACAAAAATAATGGAAAAATTAATTTTGGCTTGACGAGACGATTGATCCCACTCCTACGTATTCCCTGCTTCGATGGGAAACTCAAAGCCATGTAGTTCTTGTAGAAAATATTTTATTTGTTGGTTTATTTTTAAATTTTATGGAAAAAAGTTTTTATTTCATTTTATTTTTTAAAAAAGAAGGTTTTTTATATATTTTATTTTTATTATCGAAAACTCCTAAGTGAGATAGAACATGGCACAAACGTCCACAGAACGATCTTAGACCTAAGGGATTAAATGTGATACCTCTCACAAAATAATCCTAAGATTATCTATAAAAAAAAAATTCTATTTTATTTAATTTATTGCTTACGAATGGAAAATTAAAGAATAAAAATAAAGTTTGACTTCATATAAGTGTTTATAGCATTTTTTGACTTGGGCTATGTGACCAACCCATTAAAATACTCACATCAAAATCAACACCATATTTAGCCCAACAAGGCACTCAAACCAAACCCAAATACTACAAAATAGAATGTTAGGTCAGACTAAAAAAAAGAAACAAAGATAAAATAAAAATAAAGAAACAAACAGAGAACTAACAAAAGAAACAAAGATAAAATAAAAATAAAAAAATAAACAGAGAATAAAAACAAAAGGCAAAGAAGAATCGGAACCTACTAACAACAAAACAACACAAATGGCAGAGGCAAACCGCAGCAGAGTAAACGAGGAAGGAGGTGGTGGCTCGGGATCAAGACGCGGTAGTTCCGGCTCAGAGCGGCGGTGTGGTTTGCGCACGGTGGGGCCGGAGGTCCTGTGATGGCTTCGCGGAGATCTGAGGCGTGCAGACGAGGAAGGAAGGCGGAAGATCCGAGTTGAAGGATGCAAGGCGGTGCTGCACGATAGACCGAGGCACTGCGCGGGGCGGATGGGTTCTAGTGCGGCAGCGACTAGAAGGAGTTCACAACCATGAGGGGTGAGGATGGCTTTTGGGTCTCTCCTTTTGATTATGAGTATTTTGTTTGTGTATGTTTTGTTGAGCAATTTCTCCTCTCCCTCTCTTATGTTGTTCATAACACTTTGAGAGACATTTTGAAGTTTTTCTTTATTCTCCGCTCTCACTCCTTTTTCTGAAATTTTTCTCGGGTTCCTTTCTTTCTCTTTTTTTTTTTGTTCCCGTTTCTGTTCAGAAAAAAAAAAATCCCTCCATTTATGTGACGCCTGTTGTGATTTTATAATGTGAATTGTTCCCATTTTGATCCTAAAAATCTGTTAAGGATTAAAAATTTTATCTCTAGTTTGAAAAACCGCTGAGCCTTGTCTGCCTAAAATTAAGGGATTTACCCCCTATTATGATTTTATGATGTGAATTCGTTCTAATCTTATCCTAAAAAAATCTGCCAAGATTTTAAAATTCCTATCACCGATTTGAAATAGAATCAAAAACTGCCAAGCCTTATCTGCAAAAATTAAGAGATAGATTCAAATTCAAAATAAAGTGGTTGCTAGGATTTGTTGGAGGAGGATGAAATGAGTTTAACTAACCTGGTCCAATTAAAAATCTTTTTATTATTTTTATTTATTTTCTTTGCAAATTTTTTTATTTTATTATTTTTTGAAATTTTTAGTGAAGCCTAAGAGAGCTGGTCAAAATGGGGTGTTCACACCACTTGCCATTAATAAGTACTCAAAATGTACATATTTATTATTAAAAAAAATGCATTCATATGACTTTTGTTTTGGAACAAGTATTACCATTTAAGATTGAATTTAAGTAGGAAAAGGTGGTTGAATTTAAGTAGGAAATATAAGGATATATATAAAAAAAAATTATCAAATATATATTGAGTTTAAAAAAATCTATTATTTTAGACAAAAATAAAAAACTAAATTTAGCATAGAAGTAGACTAGAGAAGTAATGGAGTTCAGACAAATGAGACAATACATAACTTCCACGAGTTACTTGTCAAATTATTTAGATAAATATCAAGGAATTAGTATTGTCTGGTTTTTCTTATAACTAACCATAAGTAGTGTAGTAGTATAAAATGGAAATGTAAACAAGGAATAAGAGATGGCATTGTTGTAATTAATCAGTATTTTGGATTTACGTGGAACTTTACAGTTGGTTGAAGCCGAGAGAGTCCAAACAACAAAGCAATCAAATCGAAAGCACACGCTTGCGTCACACACTATGAAGCTACGTGGACAAATCCAAGCCGGTCTTTGACGCACACGTGTCTGGTCCAACACCCTCGCCGGTCACACACTCCCACCTTGATATAAAGCCCTCACACGTTGCCGAAGAAACAACAACACTAGTTTGGATACTTTGGTTTCTCTCTCTCTCTCTCTTTCAACAAAGAAAAAGAGATACATAGTCATATAGCAGCCAACAAACAAGGAAAAGCCACACCTCCAAAGTTGAAACCGCTGTCTGTTTCAGACCACAATGTTGTCATCGGAAGGTGGCATCCACTCCTCAGAATCTGACGCCGTCGACGACTTTAACTTCAAGGAGACTGAGCTCACCCTGGGCCTTCCCGGTATCAAAGCCGGCACAAAACGTGGCTTCTTGGACACCGTTGATCTTCATCTTGGCACCTCATCAAGCCATGCTCGTGGAAGAAATTCAGGAAATAACTTCTTCTGTTCCACCACCACTAAATCTCCAACACCCAAGTAAGAAATTAGTTAGTTAGCTAATAGCTACCTAGCACTGAATTTTTTGTTTTCCTGCCAGGAAATTTTTAAACACTTCTAATTTTTTTGAGTGATATATAATTAATTTAGGTTTTAGCTTTGATTTCTTCTGATTAGTAGCCTAATTACACTTTTACATATATATTAAATACACCATCTTTCAATATAATTTTTTTTTCCTTGTTTTTCAACCGGCGCCTAAAACACTAGTTAGCATTCTAAATTGGGTGTTGATATATGAATATATATGTTGTAGGGAAGATGTGGTTGGGTGGCCGCCGGTGAGGGTGAGCAGGAAGAATGCAATGAAGAGTTGCAAGTACGTGAAGGTGGCAGCGGATGGAGCTCCATATCTGAGAAAAGTGGATCTTGAAATGTATGACAGTTATGAGCAGCTGCTGAGGGCATTAGAGACCATGTTTTCTTGCTTAACCATTCGTACGTGTTACAATAATTCATACTGAGATATTCCAACCATCCGTGTATATATATATATATATTATATAATAAATGGTACATGGTACTATCTATGGGCATAGTTTTTGGATATCATTATCATGAGGGTAATTTGGTAATTTTTGGACCAAAAATTGCTGCAGGTAATCATTTGAATGAGAGGAAACTCATGGACACTGGAAATGGGATTGAATACATGCCCACCTACGAGGACAGAGATGGTGACTGGATGCTGCTTGGGGATGTACCGTGGAAGTAAGTTTCTATGTATCTATCTATATGTAACCGCGTTTTGTATGGGTAATACTCAAGCAATCCATCATTTTACTTTTATTACATCATCCATCATATTTTTACGTCAATAATACTTTTTTAAGCAATCCTTAAGAAATCTATATTTTATATTTTTTTATTTATACTTAATTTTGTTTTAATTTAAAGTAACGACTCATCCTTAAAATTTGAAGAAAAATTAATTTTTTATTCATAAGCAACCCATCATTGGAGTTGTTTATATAAACAACCATACCTTATTTTTAAGCAACCCATATTACCACATAGATCACCTCCAATGAAAAAAATAAATAAATAATGATTCCTTATTTATCACATAAATTTAAGAAGTTCGTAAACAACTCTGTTGAAGATGCTCTAAGATCATATACTCTTGGAAGTTAAAGCTTTAAATATTCATCAAAACTTATATAATTAGTATCTTGCTGATCTACTATTTGCTTCATTTCCTTAACAAAATACTGTGTGGTTCTAATTTTATTTTTATTTTTCCTAGGATGTTTGTTGAATCATGCAAGAGGATAAGGCTGACGATAAGCTCAGAAGCCATTGGCTTAGTGTACTGGCCGAGAATGTAAGACCGAGAACTCGTCTATACATCGGACCAACCGAGCTTACCCCCGCGTATGGGCCTTGACCCAGATTCCTCCGAAGCCGAGGACATGTCAGCACACCCGACGCCCGAGAATAACTACTCGGCCCCAAGCTATAGCTATCCATCCGCAGCTAACTGGGCCGGATATCTCGCTGGCCATAATGCCACTCCGGCAATCGTGCTCCGGATATCTCTCCCCATGATCGCGATCCGATCCTAATATTCCTCCGCTTATTTCGGGGCCCCGATCCCGAGAGAACAACTATAAATAGGGGACTTACCCCTCATTCTAGAACTACGTTTGCTTTGATTCCCTTTTGGATACGTGAGGAGCGTAATCCACATTCGTCAAGCACAATCCAAAAACACCCCACTAATCCTCGTTCGTGAGTATTTCATACCCGAGATATTTGGCGAGAACATTTGGCGCCGTCTGTGGGAATCGAAGCAAACATTTTCCCATACCACACAAAATGGTGAGGACGAGAAGCGGAAATTGCAGGAGGGAGGAGCCAAGGAATGCCAACCACGGAGTTAACGGAGATAATGGAGAACAATCAGTAGAGGCCCAGCAGAATGACCGACAACCCAGTTGATTCAGGAGCTTCTCGCATGTGTCGCAGCCGCTAAGAAGGGAGAATGAAGAAATCCGCCACAGAATGACCGTCGGGGAGAGAAGGCCGAGTAGGGAGAGGTCGGTCTCCTCCTCACATGAAAGAGAGCGCCTGACCTCCCGAGGTTGAGGGGTCCGAAACTTATATCGGGAAGGAGGTCCTCGCCTCCCAGGCTTCCCACCACAACAACCGAGCAGAGGAAGAGGGATTCCTCAGGCAGCCCCGGAATCTTCGCTCCAAACGAACGGACTTAATGACAAAATAGACTGCGGAAGCCAAGGCATCCTTTCACGAATGATATCATGGGGTCCCCTTGCCACCTGACTACAAGCCCATCAACATTGACAAATATGATGGCACCTCGGACCCCGAGCGCCACTTGGACGCCTTCACCACGCAAATGTACCTTTTTACGGGACGACGATGCTGTCCCGTGCAAAGTTTTCCCAACCACACTGAAGGAGGCAGCGTTGACTTGGTACACCCAGCTACCCCCAACCTCGGTGGACTCTTTTGACACATTCGCAGCGAGGTTCAAAGGTCTCGGTTGCCACGAGCAGAGCCCACCGAAAACCTCGGCCTCCCCGGTGAACTTCAGGCAGGAGAAGAATGAATCCTCGCGCAACTTCATGGCCAGATTTAGCAAGGAAGCGGTACTCATCCCCAATCTTAGTGCCGATGTTGCGCTACACACCATCCTCGACCGGGTTGAGACACGGCCCTTTTGCAGTGTACTTAGCTCGCAAACCGCCTACCGATATGGACGAACCGAGGAGAAAAAGCTGCAGTTATATCAATATGGAGGAGGTAGAGGAGTCCAAGAAAAGGGATCGAACCGGAGATGAGACCGACCGCGAGAAGGCAGAGATAAAGAGAGGAGGCGGGGGTGATAAGCCGAGATTGAGAGGCCCATAGAGCATTTCCGGAGGGGACCAAAGTATGATCATTATACTCCCCTCAACACAAATAGGGCTCGGGTGTTCAAGAAGAAGCGACAACATGTGAGCTTCTGCAGCTCCCAAAGAGTGGCCGCACCCCGAAATGCGGATCGCCAAAAGCATTGCTCGGTTTCACCGCAACTATGGCCATACCACCGAGGAATGCTTGGGTCTTACAGGATAAAATTGAAGAGCTGGTTCAAAGGGTCACCCTCGGCAACTTTGTCCGAAGAAACAACAAGAATAAAGTGAGAGGCGTGGGGGAAACGAGAAGAAGAGAGAGGTGACCAAGCCCGAGGAGGGGCGGCGATCGAAGAAATGAGGAGAGAGTAGAAACCAGAGAAAGGCAAAGTGATGAGACGGGAAGAGGATAATGTCATTCGGGGGTGATAAACACCATCTCGGGAGGGTTCGCGTGGGGAGGCACCACAAGTTCAGCTCGGAGAAGACATCTGCCGGGCCATCCGGCAGCTTAACTCGGTATCCGGCAAGCCTCCCTGAGTTCTCCCCCTATTATCTTTTCTCGATGATGATTTCAGTAGGAGTAGATCCCAACCAGGATGACCCCATGGTGATCACCGCATAGTTGGCCAACTTCTCGGCCAAAAGAACCCTCGTCGATCGGGGAGCTCCGCGGATATATTGTACTACTCAACTTTTCGAAGCTAGGGATCCCGGAGAAATCGATTCAGCCATATGACAAGAAACTCGTTGGTTTCGCAGGGGAGCAGTTGATACTCGGGGATATATTGACCTCTTAACCACTTTTGGCGATGGCAGAGCTTCTAAAACCATCATGGTCAGGTATGTGTTGGTAAACGCAGATTACATCGTATAATATCCCGATCGGAAGGCCGTCCTTGAACGAAGTTAGGGCCGTGGTCTCTACCCCCACCTCACGATGAAGTTCCCCTCCAGCTCGGGAGATATAGTGGCCGTCCGAGCAGATCGGAGGATGGCGAGACAGGCTACTGCTGATAGTTTGAGGGTGAGCAAACTTAAACCCGCACCAAGAGAAACCCTAGACAGGGGGAAGGACAAGGCGGTGAGTTCAAGAAACTCCGTTGAACTGGATCCCGGGATGGACGTGCGGGAACAACGTCCGCAACCTATTGAGGAGCTAGAGAAGTTCCAACTCGGCGCGCGGCTGAACAAAGTGTACCAAGCTCGGTGGTCACCTTGAATCTACTCGAAAGAAGAAATAAAACAAGATCGCGCAGAAATGCCGATTTATTTGCCTGGACCACATCGGACATGCCGGGAATTGATCCCAACTTTTTATGTCATAAATTGGCAATCTGTCCCGAGGCGAAGCCAGTGGCCCAGAGAAAGAGGAGATTAGGTGAAGAGAGGAGGAAAGTGGTCGAAGAGGAGACGGCGAAGTTGGTCAAGGCCAACTTTATTCGAGAAGTAGAATACACCACATGGTTGGCCAACGTCGTTCTCGTCAAGAAAGCAAACGGCAAGTGGCGCATGTGCACTGATTATACGGATCCCAACAAAGCATGCCCAAAAGACTCTTATCCCTTGCCGAGCATTGACAGTTGGTTGATGGGGCTTCAGGATATAGAATTTTAAGCTTCTTGGATGCGTACTCGGGTACAACCAAATTAGAATGTACCCCCGGATGAGGAGAAAACAGCCTTCATTACCGGGCGGTCAAATTCATCGCTATAGAGTAATGCCGTTTGGATTGAAGAATGCGGGAGCTACGTACCAGAGACTTATGGACCGAGTATTTGAGAAGCAAATTGGCAGGACCATGGAAGTATATGTGGATGACATGGTAGTGAAATCGATGACCCCACCGCCACCCTTTAGATCCGGGAAGAAATATTTCAGGAGTTGAGAAGGTTTAACATGAGGCTCAACCCGGAAAAGTGTGTCTTCGGTGTCCATGGGGTAAATTCCTCGGCTTTATGCTTACCCACCGGGAATGAAGCCAATCCCGATAAGTCCGGGCCGTAATTGAGATGAGAAGCCCGCAGAACGTTAAAGAAGTACAAAGGTTGGCGGGGACGGTGGCGTCATTATCTCGGTTCCTACCTAAATCCAGAGAGAAAGCTCGGCCTTTCTTCAAGTTCTTGAAGAAGCCCCAAACCTTCAAATGGACCGAGGACTGCGAAAAGGCTTTTGTCGACTTCAAGGACTTTCTCCTCCCCCGCCGATATTAACAAGGCCCATCTCGGGGAAAGAATTGTATCTCAGTATCTGTCACCTCCGAGAATGCCATTAGCGCGATCATTGTGCGGGAGGTAGAGAAAGCCCAAATGCCGTATACTTCATCGCAGGTGCTCCATGATGCCGAAACTTCAGATCAAGTTATTGAGAAGCTGGTCTTAGCCTTGGTGATCGCAGCTCGGCGGTTGCGCCCGTACTTCGTGAGTCACCAAGTGGTTGTCAAGACGGATCACCCCATCGACAGATACTCAAAAACCCGAATTGGCGGGGCGTATGATTGCTTGGTCGAGAGAGTTGTCCGAGTTTGGCTTGAAATACGAGATGAGAGGACCCCTGAAGTCACAATGCCTGTCTCGATTTCATAGCCGAGCTCCATCCACAACCTGGCGAGAGAATATATGGTGGAATCTATACGTGGATGGATCCTCAAATACCAGGGGGCAGTGGAGCGGGGGTGATTCTCGGAAGGACCGGGAGATTTGATTTTGGAACAATCGTTGAAATTCGAGTTCAAAACCTCGAACAATCGGCCGAGTATGAAGCTCGATAGCAGGACTAAGCCGGCGATTGAAATGGGGGCGAAAGGTGTCAAGTGTCGAAGTGATTCACAACTAGTCACAGGACAAATATCCGGGGCTATCGAGACGAAGGAACCTCGACTCACCCGATATTTGTGTAAGGTTAACCAGTTAATCTCCGGCTTTGAAAAGTTCACCATTGAGCACATTCCCCGAGAAGAAAACACCTGGGCCGATTTCTTTGTCTAAGCTTGCCAAAGACAAAGAAGCCGGGACACCACAGAATCGGTTATTCAAGAAACCCTCAATGAACCAAGCATTGGGACGAGAAGAGGTGATGGCCAACGAGTTGGTTGACCGAGAGTGGATGACACCTATCCTGGGAATACTTATCCTCGTAAGCTCTACCCTCGGATCGGCCGAGGCAAGGAAAGTCGACTAAGGGCGAGTCATTTCACCATAATCGCCGGGGAGCTTTATAAGCGGGGATTCTCGTGACCTTTGCTAAAATGTTTGACCAACGCTCAATCCGAGTATGTCATGGAAGAGGTTCACCGAGGAATCTGTGGTTTTCACGGTGGTGGCGATCAATGGCCTCCAGGATAGTCCGAGCGGGGTATTATTGGCCTACCCTTAGAGCCGATTGCATGGAATGGACAAAGCGGTGTGATGAGTGCCGGAGATGTTCCCATATAAATCATACCCCTCTCGAAGAACTTCACACATTGAACTCGCCGTGGCCGTTTGCAATGTGGGGAATGGACATATCGGGGCCTTTCCCGGCAGCCAAAGGCCAAGTCAAATTCCTATGGTAGCCAGAGACTACTTCACCAAATGGATCGGGCAGAGCCTTTGGCTAAGATTACCGCCGAAAAGGTGCAGAAGTTTGTGTGGAAAAGCCTTATTTGTAGGCACGAATTCCCTCCGCAATAGTTCTCGACAACGAAGACAATTTGTGGATAAGAAGCTACGGGAATTCTATGACAACCTCAGTATCAAGCACCAGGTTACATCCGTTGAGCACCCCCAAACCAATGGGCAGGCCAAGGCGACTAACAAGATCATCCTCGGGGAGTGAAGAAAAGAGTAGGAAGATCTAAAGGAGCACGGGCGGAGGAGTTACCAAGTATTCTCTCGGGCCTATCACCGTACGCCTCAATCTACCACTCAAGAAACACCCTTCAGCCGACGCACGGAACCGACGCCATGATCCCAGTAGAAGTTGGGAACCGCTCTTTCCGGCGTGTGCAACACACGAGCCAAACGACAATGGGAGCAATATGAGGGTCGAGCTTGACTTGGTAGAAGAGGTTAGGGAAGAGGCTTAATCGGAGAAGAAGCCCGCAAACAGAGAGCCACTAGAAGGTACAATTCAAAAGTAAGGCCGAGGAATTTTCTGCGTGGGGACTTAGTGCTTGAGAATAAAAGGGGAAGCAAGGAAGGATCGCACGGAAGGCAAGTTAGCGGCAAATTGGGGAGGACCATTCCGAGTGGTTGAAAACCCTGGGAACGGGCCTATAGGTTAGAAGAATTGTCGGGAATTCCTATCCAGAGGACTTGGAATGCCTCTCATTTGAAGTTTTATTACACTGATGTATATAGTCGGTCTTTGTACTCTTTTTCCTACCTCGGTATTTTTCCCAAAATGGGTTTTGATCGGGGAGGTTTTAACGAGGCACACCGCGGACTCCATTTAATAAAAAGCAGAATTTATTATATGATTCTATTTTTCCTTGCCATGCCGAAGTCTTTATTTTGCGGACATCCTATTCTAATGGCCGAGCACGAGCGACCAGAGGGGCCAAGTATGAGCCCGACGGCCGAGTTCGAGCCGGTGTCCGAGGGGCCAAGTATGAGCCCAGGCCGAGTGCGAGCCGTTGTCGAGGGGCAAGATGATGAGCCCCGGGGCCGAAGTGCGAGCCGTTGTCGAGGGGCCAAGTATGAGCCCGGGCGGCTGAGCACGAGCCGTTGTCGAGGGGCTGGTATGAGCCCGGCGCCGAGTGCGAGCCGTTGTCGAGGGGCCAAGATGAGCCCTCGGCCGAGCACGAGCCGCTGTCGAGGGGCCAAGTATGAGCCCGCCGCCGAGCATCTGAGCCGTTGTCGAGGGGGCAAGTATGAGCCCTAGCCGAGTACGAGCCGTTGTCGAGAGGGGCCAAATATGAGCCCGGCGGCCGAAAGTGCGAGCCGTTGTCGGAGGGGCAAGATGAGCCCGGCAACAGTCGAGCCGTTGTCGGAGGGGCCAGCATGATGGGCCACACGAGCGCGAGCCGTTGTCGAGGGGCCAAGTATGAGCCCCATGGGCGCGAGTACGAGCGCCGGTCGAGGGGCCAAGTATGAGCCCTATGGCCGAGCACGAGCCGTTGTCGAGAGGGCCAAGATGAGCCCGGCCCGAGCACGAGCCGTTGTCGAAGGGGCCAATATGAGCCCTGGCCGAGTGCGAGCCGTTGTCGAGCGGGCAATATGAGCCCTGGCCATCGAGTACGAGCCGTTGTCGAGGGGCAATGAGCCCTGCGGCCGAGTGCGAGCCGTTGTCGAGGGGCCAGGATGAGCCCCGGCTGGCCGAGTGCGAGCCGTTGTCGAGGGGCCAATTATGAGCCTGGCGGCCGAGCACGAGCCGTTCAATTCCAAAGGCCAAGTCGAGCCTCATGGCCGAGCACGAGCCGTAAAGTTAAGTATAAAGGTCGTGCACGATCTTATTAGCCGAATCCGAGCTACTTTATAGTTATTTACGTTGAGTTCAAGCTACGAAAATAGTAAAGCTGAATGTGCGCAAAAAAACAAAATTCGTAAAGGCCAAGTATGAGCCATTGTTTTATTAAGGAAACCGAGTACAATAATGCAAAAATAAAGCCGAGTGATACATTCAAGGAAACCGAGTACAATGAGCAAAAATAAAGCTAAGTTTGACTCTTGAAAAGTACATTCACGGACGGAGTGAGTGCGGCACGAGGTTGAAAGCCAAATTGAAAACAAGGGCCACTCGGCCCCTGGTCCCCGGTTCAACGCCACCACGCCTCTCAAGGGAGGATGTAGTTCACACTCCCTCTCCGAGAAAGCCGGACGATGAGGTGTTCTGACGACTCGGGAGTAGACGACCTCTACCCCTTTCTCCACGCCCGAAGACCGCCATTCTCCCGGTTAACATCCTTTTTGAAGGATTAAACCATAGAAGGAATTCTGGATCCCATCTCCCACTTACATCCTTTTTTGCGGGTGTGAAACCCAAAAAGGATGTTAACCGGGAGAGGGAACGTAAACCCCCGATGTTAGCATAAAATTACTCGGGTAGAAAAGAAGTAAGAAACGAACTTGGGTGATAGAAAAGAATGAGGCATAAACAAGTGGGAAGGGTCCTATTTATAGGCACGAAAAGGAAGTATAATGTGTGAGAATTTGTTGGGAAAACAAACCTCGAAACCAAGCGAAAGGCAGCGATTGCGTGAACCTTTTCCGGTTTCCAAAAGCATTTAATACATGACGAAGTGCGTTTCCGAAGCATTTAATGCATGACAACGCAAAACGAAAAACACGTGCTTTTCGTGTAATGATCACCGTCCATTTTGGACGGTAGGGTATTTCGGCCTTAGCCGAATATTCGATGAACAAGCCAAACACAAAGATCAGCAAAATGATAATAATGTTCATTCAAGTAATTGGGTTACAAGGGCATGAGCCCATTACAAAAGAGGAACAAAAAATTATAACAGCTACTCCCCTATGGCTTTCCCTCGGCCTCTACATGATCGTCCGGAGAACCCCCCACTACGTCCACCTCTTCCTCTCCCTCGGCAATGATGGGAACAAGTTCCCCATTTACCACCTCCATATTCACATCGGCCCCCGAAAGGTCGATGCCGGGAGCCAGAACCTCGGCTTGGGCAATGCCTTTGTCGCAACCTTTCGGTGCTCGATGACAATGCAGCGGGTGGCCTCCGTACGCCCTCCTCAAGCAAGTATCTTGGCCCGAGTCTCGGCCTCCAAGGCAGCCTTGAGCCGATCAATCTCACCTGAGCCTCCTTGATCTTTTCTTGACGAGCCTTGTCTTCTTCCGCTCGAGCTCTGTTTTCCTCGGCTGATTTCGCCCCGAGAATCCAGCTCGGAGTTCCGAGTGTTGATATCGCGATGGTGGTAGTCGGCGTTCATTCTCGGAGGCAATCCCGGAGAGATCCCCTTCAACCTCTCCATAGCAACGAACTCGGACTCAATTGCTTAGACTTCCTCTCGGTCTCCGTCACCTCTCGGCCACGTAAACGAGCCAAAGCCGCAGACGAGGCGAAGGCAAAGAGACCGAGAGGGCCTCCATGCTGGATTGGGCCCCCTGCTTGATAAGCCGAAGATCAGCGGCTTTTAAGAGGGTCGAGTCGAAAGAGGAGGAGGGGTTGAAGTCTTCACCCGCAGAGAGATGAAGTCCCCGCCTTCGGTGGTGGTGTTGTACCATTTCGGCTCGGAGGGGTAGAAAGTGGTTGTTGTCGCCCCACGATCTGCGTTCCCCGAGTAGTGGGGCGAGGGAGCTTGGGCCAGGAAGGGGAGAATCTTCGGCCACCACTTCAACCCTCGCCCTTTTCCTTTTTGAGGCGGATGACGAAGCCCCCTTCGCAGTAAACCTTGGTAGGAGGAGGTCTTTTCTGCTTCTTTCTACCAAGAGGGACCCCGACCCTCTTTACCAACACCAGCCTTGACAAGCTTCAAAAGTCGAACTTTCCCATGATAACCTGTCAAAAAGAAAGAGTTGTTAGTATAACACCACATGCAGAAAATACTCAAGAAATAAAAAAGCCGAGCACTTACTTTTAAGGTCGGACCTCGGGGTGGAGGAGAAGGGGAGTTTCATAAGGCGTGCACAATGGAGGGGCCGAGGAAGACCCTCTAGTACATCTATGTCCCGCCTATCCTCTCAAGCAGAGAACGATACTCGAAACCGACGAATTTCGTGGGAGAGGATTGCCAGTATAAAGGAAACTTGGCATGATTATTTTCGTCAAAAAAGTGGGAGGTATGAGAACTTGAAGGGCGAACACGGAAGAAGCCAACCTTGAAGTCTTTATAAGACGAAGCAAATAAACTAAGAAGACCTCTTCGGTTCAGCCCATTAAGGGATACCCATCCCTTTTTCTCGCCAAATCTGGTTTGATAAAAATACAAAAACTTCGGAGTAGTAGGCTCTATCTTTATGTATTTACATAAAATCTGAAAGGCTTTCATAAAAGCCCAGCTGTTAGGGTGAAGCTGAGTAGGTGCGACGTTCATGGTTCTCAGAACGTCGCACTCAAACTCAGTGAAGGGAAGAGACACATGCAGTTTGTCAAAAAGTGTTTTATACATGTATGTAAAGGGGGCTCGGAGGGACGAGCCCTTAG
This sequence comes from Sophora flavescens, assembly GCA_030762895.1. Lineage (NCBI taxonomy): Eukaryota > Viridiplantae > Streptophyta > Magnoliopsida > Fabales > Fabaceae > Sophora > Sophora flavescens. The sequence goes on from CM061066.1 coordinate 184,361,876, forward strand.
AAAGACACACTCGGTGCTCGCGCACGGAGAGCAGATAAACTCGGACTCGTCCCCTGAGGCCGAGATATTGATATGAGACCGAAGTTCAACAATAGAATCAGGAGTCTGGTAGTCAGAAAAAAAGGTTCCAACCTCCCCTTTAACCCAGGTATATCCGGGGAGGGTAATATCGGGAATAGGGTCTTTAGGAACCCTAAGACGCTGTTTGCGAGCGGGTTTGGACACCCTAGGAGGAGGAGAACCGGACCTAGGCGAATCGGGACTCGGAAGAATCGAGTCGATCGAAGATGACCCGAGGAGGAGGACGGTTCCGCCTCCCCAACGCCGCTTCCGTGAAGGAACAGAAGAAACAGGCGGGGATCCCCATTGGGAAACTTCGCTCAACCAGAGGCGAAGTATTTGACTCGGAAGACGCAGAAGAACTCATATCTGAAGGCCAGAAATAGAGAAGAAACGGAGCGTACCTGGAGGATGACAAGCAGAGAGACAATGGCGGAAACTTGGAAAACGAGGGTGAATGGCAAAAAAGGGTAAGCAAGGTAGGAGGGAGTTGGCGCCGGAGGAGATATTTATAGCCTACGATTGGAAGCCCATTGTCCATCGGGCCCAAAAAGGGGCGCGACTTTTGATTGCCCCGATGCGACCTTTGATTTTCCCTCCATTAAATGGGCGCAGAAATCTAGGGTTTCTTGTCCATGGCGCGTCAAGAAGTAATAGGGGAATAATTGCTTTCTCGACATAGAGAAGACTTGATTAAAATGATGACTAAGAATGTGGATAATCGCATAACCGAAGAATAAGCTCGGTTTTCATACGTATCGCCTCCTTCGCTTATTCAAGCTCTGAGCTCGGGGGCTTGTGTCTTGGCCGAGAATGTAAGACCGAGAACTGCTCGTCTATACATCGGACCAACCGAGCTTACCCCCGCGTATGGGCCTTGACCCAGCATTCCTCCCGGCCGAGGACATGTCAAGACACCCGACGCCCGAGAATAACTACTCGGCCCCAAGCTATAGCTATCCATCCGCAGCCTAATCGGGCCGGATATCTCGCCTGGCCATAATGCCACTCCGGCAATCAGGCTCCGGATATCTCTCCCCATGATCGCGATCCGATCCTAATATTCCTCCGCTTATTTCGGGGCCTGATCCTGAGAGAACAACTATAAATAGGGGACTTACCCCTCATTCTAGAACTACGTTTGCTTTGATTCCCTTTTGGATACGTAGGAGCAGAATCCACATTCTGTCAAGCACAATCCAAAAACACCCCACTAATCCTCGTTCGGCCGAGTATTTCATACCCGAGATATTTGGCAGGAACACTTAGGTTTGTATCTTAATTATTTTTTAATTTAGTTGTTTTTTTTATCTTTTTGTAACGAATCTGTATATATATAAATATACACGTGCACGACTATTTTTATTTTTATTCCCTTGATTTTCTAATATTGCAGGTCCAAGGACTGCTTCAAAATGTACTGGAACTCCAGTTAGAAGAATACTTGGTGGTGCAATGATAAGCTGTTAAACGTTTACTTATACTCTATGTCCTAACCGAGGACACACCTTCAAAGTGTACAAGCTTCAGTTAGAAGAGTTAATTAATATAGTCTGATGATAGGATATCCTTGGTGCTTAATTATTAATGCTGTACAGATGCTATCGATTTCCCTTTTAGCTAGCACCTCTAGTTACTTACTTTTGGTTTGGTTTTGAAGCAAGAACAAAACACATCTCTATCAGTGGGAAAAAAATAAGAGATGTTGCCATGTAATTAACACCTTGATAATCATTATAAGATTATGTAGTCTAATAGATTTTGGCTAATTAGTTATTAGATGTGTTTAGCGATCAATTGCACTTATCTCATCTACTATGTAATTCACATAATATATATTTCTATTGATATCATCTTAATTAGTAGTGACTATATGGTTTATGTATATATATTAAAAAATGTTTTTAAATTAGAGCTATGCTATTTTGAGAAAAAACGGATGAATGAGTAGAAAAAAGTGGAAGAGAGAGACTAAAGAGATTTTATATTGATGTTTTCTCATGTACAACGGCTGCCTATTTATAAATACAGATTGAAGTTTGAAATGAAATCTAATCCCTATAGACTAGGGAACAGCTGCATATCAGCATCCTAACTAATGGAGCTGAACAAGTGGAGCATATATGCAATCTCAATAATAAACAACTAATCCAAATTTAAAGTAATCTTATCTCTTTGACAAAGGTCATTATATCTATTATGCCCCCTCAAGATTGGGTCACCATCAGTGACACCAAGCTTGTCTCTGAAAGGAATGACTTTGGTGCGCGACATAGGTTTTGTAAGGACATCAGCAAGTTGATCTTTGGTAGAAATATGAGATATCCGTAGCTTTCCCAATTGAACAAGTTGTCTTACAAAATGGTAGTCAAGGGCACCGTGTTTCATCCTTGAATGGAATACATGATTGGAGCATAGATAAGTAGCTCCAATGTTATCACAAAATAGAGTAGGCATAGGTGTTGGAACAGCAAGCTCACCAAGAAGATTGAGCAACCACATAATCTCAGCTGAAGTGTTAGCTACATATCGATATTCGGCCTCAGTGAAAGAACGAGCAACAGTTCGTTGCCTCTTAGACAGCCAAGAAACAGGATAACCACCAAGAAAAATAATATAGGCTGAAGTAGTTGTCTTGTCATCCAAGTTACTACCCCAGTCAGCATCGCTAAAGGCTTGTAAGTGCAGGTTGGAAGGTCTCTTAAGTGTCAGGCCATGGATGATTGTGAACTTAAGATACCGTAACACGTGTTTAAGTTGTCGAAAGTGAGATCAGTAGGTTGATGCATGAACTGGGATAGTTTATTAATTGCAAAGGACAGATCTGGCCGAGTGAGAGTGACATACTGTAGAGCGTCAATAATGCTGCGAAACTGTGCAGAATCAGCAGCTGCTGTTGCATCATGCAATTTTAATGGAGTTGTGGTACACAAAGGAGTAGAAGTTGGCTTAGCTCCAGACATGTTGAACCTGTCCAATAAACCTCGAATATAACCATGTTGAGAAAGAAGAAGACCTTCCCTCATTGGAATGAGTTCAATACCAAGAAAATAATGTGGAAAGCCAAGGTATTTGAGAGAAAACTGATTGGACAGTTCTGCCATGAACTTCTTCAGGAAAGCTGAATTGCTCTCAGTCAATAGTAGATCATCTACATAGACCAAGATAAAGGCCTGCACACCATCTTTATGATAAATGAACAATGATGAGTCACTAAGGCTAGTGGTAAAACCATAGGAAAGTACAAATGACTTTAGAGAATCATGCCAAGCACGTGGTGCTTGCCTTAGCCCATAAAATTTCCTTTTGAAGTTTGCAGACATGATGAGGGAATTCAGAATGAACAAAACCCGGGGGTTGTTGCATGTAGACATGCTTAGATAGCTTGCCTTGCAAGAAAGCATTGTTAACATCCAATTGATGCATTGGCCATCCACGAGCAAGAGCAACAGTAAGAACTACTTTGATTGTTTGTGGCTTGACAACCGGGGAGAAGGTCTCCTTGAAATCAAGACCCGGGGTTTGGTTAAACCCTTTAGCCACTAGCCTGGCTTTGTACCTGGCAGTACTTCCATCTGGATTCCTCTTGATTCTGAATAACCATTTGCAGCCAACCACATTTTTAGCTTCATGTCTAGGAACTAAAGTCCAAGTGCCATTGTTCATTAAGGCATCAAATTCAGCAGAACAGGCTTGTCTCCAGTGGGTAATTTTTAGAGCTTGTGTCACAGTAGAAGGTTCCAGATTCTCAGGTATGGAATGTTTCGTGACAGCAAGGAGTTTCTTTGGTTTGAAAATATTGTTTTGAGACCTGGTGACCATGGTGTGACTACGAGATTGATTAGTGGAAGTAGAAGAATGAATAGGTATGGAAGGAGAATTATTACCTGACTGAGAAGGTTGTGAATCTGTTGAACTATGAGCAGGCACCACTGCAAGAGCCTCTTCGGGTGTGGAGGTTACTAAGGTTGATTCAGAGGATGTTTGTATGGTTGCTGGAGCGGGAAATGGAGAAGAGTGAATTGGAATAAAGGTGTGCAAGGAAGAGTCAGTTGGAGGAATAAGGTTGGAAGGTTGGGAGGGTTGGAGAAGGGTGTGATATGGAAAGGAGTTCTCTACAAAATTGACATGTCTTGAGACATAAATGCGATTGGAGAGTGGGTCAAGGCAGTGATATGCACATTGTGACTGAGAGTAGCCTAGGAAAATATATACATGGAAGTGATCGGTTTTGTAGTTTGTTTTAGTGTATGGCCGCAGCCAAGGGAAACATAAGCAACCAAATGAATGGAGTTTATGATAGTCTGGTGACTTCCGAAACAAGACCTCAAAAGGTGATTGCATTTTAATTGTGGGGGTAGGCATACGGTTTATTAGGTAGGTAGCTGTGGTGAAAGCAAATGACCAAAATGGTGCAGGCAATTTGGATTAAAGTAGGAGGGCACGACCTGTCTCCACAATATGTCTATGCCTTCTCGCTGCTGTTCCATTAACTTCTGGAGTGTGAGGAGGTGAAGACAGATGAGATATGCCATGCTTGCCCAAAAAGGGTTGTAATTTGATAAACTCACCACCATTATCCGAAAATAAAGAAACAATAGGCAGATTGAAATACTTCTCAACAATAGATTTGAATTGAACGATGATTCTAAATACATCTGACTTATTTTTCATGGGATAAAACCATACATATTTTGAGAAATGATCAACAAAAATCAAGTAATATAAATGACCATCTAAAGACCTAACAGGAGCTGGTCCCCAAACATCTGAATAAATGAGCTCTAAAGGTTTGGTGCTAGTGAGATGATGGTCTGAGAAAGGAAGCTTGTGACTCTTTTCACAATGACATGAGCTGCATTCATAAGATGATTGTAACCTTATTGGAATATGATGACTATCTGCCAGATGTTTGATTATTTTGGAGGACGGATGACCAAGTTTGTGATGCCAAGTAGAGATGGATTGGATGTTGGTGGTAAGGTCCCGAGGGTGAATGGAAGTGGTGGATGTGGAGGGCAGGTGATAAAGATCTTGCTTAAGTGGTCCTTGCAGCAGAGCTTGACCCGAGTTCAAGTCCTTCACAACAAAGCAATCAGGGAAAAATTCAACAGAACAGTTGGTGGATTGACATAATTTAGAAACAGATAAAAGGTTGGACTGAATATTTGGTACAGTTAACACTTGATTAAGATAAAGAGGTTTAAGTGGTGTAGTGAGTGAAGTGTTACCAGTATGAGTGATTTTCAAACCTGTGCCATCACCAACCATGACCTGATCTGAACCTGGATAGGGATTGGCCAAGGTTAGTTGTTGAAGGTCCTGAGTAACATGATGAGAAGCCCCTGTGTCCATGATCCAGCTAGAATTTTGCATTTAAGTTTGATGAGTGGCTACATTTGCAGAAGGTCTATTCCCATTGCGTTTAGGATAGCCCTTAATTTTGTAGCAGTTGCGAGCTACATGACCATCTTTGTCACAATACTGACAAGTGATAGTGTTGTTAGATTTGGAAGCAGTAGGAGATGAGCTACGAGATGAATGATGCCTTGGACGTTGCTGTCCCCTGTTGCGTGTGGCTGCATTGGCTGTAGAAACAATGGAACCTGAAGAGACAGTGTCCTCACGATGGAGGATAGTTTCAAAATCCATGAGTTTCTCATGGAGTTCAGCAAAATCAATTGGGTTTTCCCTGCTGCGAAGAGCTGCTGAAACTTCACGATATTCAACACTAAAACCATTCAAGGTGTGAATAACTAGATCAGTGTCATCAAGAGGATGATCAACAATGGAGAGCTCATCAGAAATTGCTTTAATACCTTGAAGGTAAACAACCATGGATTGATTACCTTTACTGAAGGTTGAGATGCGCTGCTTCAAGGCCATGATACGAACTCTGGATCTGCCGGCATACATTGTCTTGAGAACATCCCAAGCTTGCTTGGCTATTTTGACAGTGCCAAGGTGGGTGACCACCGTGGCAGCAACAGAGGAGACAATGCCATGGAGAATCAGCTGATCTTGCCGAACCTAGTGGGTGTAAGCATGATTGACAACAGTGGTATTGTTCTCCACATGTTTTGATGGGCATGGTGTGCTTCCATCAATGTATCCCAAGAGGTCATAACCGATTAAGAGAGTCAAGAACTGAATGCGCCAAGCTGGATAATTATCTCCATCAAGTTTGATAAACAATTGAGGGCCAGCATTGAGAACAACAAGTTTGTCAACAGAAGTGGAAATAGTGTGTGTGGGGTTAATTTCAGTTTCAGAAGAGGAACTCATGTTGAGTAGAGGATCGAAAAAAAAATTGTTGTTAAGCTTAGATAGCTCTAGATACCATAAAGAGATTTTGTATTGATGTTTTCTCATGTACAACAGCTGCCTATTTATAAATACAGATTGAAGTTTGAAATGAAATCTAATCCTTATAGACTAGGGAACAACTGCATATCAGCATCCTAACTAATGGAGCTGAACAAGTGGAGCTGAACAATCTCAACAGATATGCAATCTCAACAATAAACGACTAATCCAAATTTAAAGTAATCTTATCTCTTTGACTAAGGTCATTATATCTATTAGAGACCTCCAACCCACAAAACGTTTATGAAAAAGTAATAATTAATTAGTTTTTATATCATTTAGTATCAATCAATATATAATACCTATATCAACTCCTTTGGTCCAAGTGGCATGAAACTTATTCTTCTAAGCAAGGTCTTGGGTTCCTCTAATGAGGAAAAAAAAAATAGACATTGCGATTTTCTCTTCTCTGATTCGGATTTGGAATCCAGTGTGATTCTCCAGTACGATGATCTCATACCAAAAAATATATAATACGGATGATATTTATAATTCTCATAAGAGTAAAGATATTTGGACACACAATTTGGATATTTTGTATGACACCGTAGAGCTTATAAGTATCTTGGGAGTGATTAAATACATGATGCGAGAGAAGAAAATAATAAATAAGTGAGAAAGAGTATTTTTATATGGTCTTGAACACCATTTTTATGTCTAAATATCATTACGCTTCTCATAATTAGCTCTCAAATTCTGTTATATGGCATTTATACACTTTATAGCTATCTTTTAGGAATATACCCAATCTCCAGGTCCAGACTTTCATCTTTCTCAACATGGAATACGAGCCCTTCTTCCTCTTCTTCAATCAACGATACCCTCCATATGGGGATCCAACGAGCCCAACAAGAATGAAGTCCATTGAAGACAAGTTAACTAACAACAATTGAAGCCCAATGAAATTTGACTCATTCTTGGGTGAGTAAATTGTGTGTGCGTGTGTGTGTGTGTTTTTTTGCTGTTTTTTAAACCTTAAACCTTCGAGCTACTGAAGCCCAGGCCCAACCATTATCACGCAGTTAAAAAGAAAATTCATTTTATGAACATTATCTTCCCCTTGAACAATTTTTTCTCTAGTTGTGCAATTGGTTTATGCTTGAAATGGATTTCTTTCTGAAAGAATATCTAAAATTGGAACTAATTTCATTAGATTTGGTCACGGGTGGTTAAGTTTCTTGCGCAATGAATGGGTTAGAACTTTGAACGGTTGCAAGTATGAGAGTTGATAATAAATTGAGGCACGGATGAGTGTATACTTCCATATGCGTATAATTATGATGGACGGTTATTGTTATTTTCCATGGTCATTATTCAAAGCCTCAACAATCCTTAATATGGTCTACTATACTTTTGTATGGCTGAATATGCATATTTCTTTTTTAGGTAGAAATGAGTTAGAATGGATGAAACAAAGCAACTGGCTAGTCAATGTCCTGTCCCCAGCCTTAAATTAATGAACATGACACCTTCCCACCATCTAAACAGATTAAAAGCTGCCTTATGGTTGGTTTCTATAAGCATGTTTCCTTTTTTTATTTTTGATATATATAGGCAAATGTTAGTGTTAATGTTAGTATTTTGTTAGTAGGTGACAATCTCCTTATTACTTCACTCCTTTAGATGGAGTATATGTGCTCCAGAGAGGGATGGGGGTCTTTTCCCCTATTCTGGGGTCGGCTTCATCACTTTCCCAACAAGTAAAGTCAACCAATTCCTTCATACCAACCAACTTAATAAATTGACTGGTGAGAAAGGAAAAGAAGGGAAGCCTTAAACATGTTGAAGTAATTTATGTGCTTCCTGCTTATAAATATATGAGCAAATGCTGTTTGCATGTGTTAGTGTTATCTTCTTCAACTCCCAAACTATGACGGGGTCTGCACCAGCAATGCAGAAGATGTCATACTATGATCATATTCAAACGCGGTGTGAGGAGAAGGGATGCCTCTATGCATTGTATGTACATCTTTAGTTTCCAAATTTCTCTGTTTTGGTTTTCTTCTTCCAATTTTTTTTTCTCTTTGTTACACAGTACACACTGATCAATTTGACCCCTTGGTTCAGTTTCTTTGCACTCTATTGCTGCTTTTGCTGCTATGAAACTTGTGAGTGTTGCTTGGAACGTACCTGTTGTTGCTGTCCCTAGATTACTGTCTATGTATCAAGTTTATGTTTCATCACTGCTGTTGTATGCAATGGTGATTCCGGGAGCCAACAAGGAATACTCTTTGAATCATAATTTATACTTCAATTATGTTGTATTTTAGTTTTCAAGATGTTGTTCAAAGAACATTTGAAGCTATTTTGCATGTTAAATAATAATATTAAAAAAATTGCAGCACATGCAGTAATATAGTGCCAAGTCACTGGCACAAATGCACAATGATAACCAGGATTAACTATCAATGACTTATTAGTAGTCTGGACTTCTAATTGAAGAAATGGCAAACAATGAGCATTTGTTGTGGTTCCTTAAATCATTTATTGCTCAAGGATAACCAGAAAGCATTAGCCGCTACTATGTATTAATGAAAATATTCTCTATACATTTCAAGGAAAATAATGCACATAGATTGACTTATCTCCACAGCTGATGGAACTAACTGATGCGGCATGGTCAGTCCAATTATCTCAAAGAACAGACAATGCTAGCAATTTCCTATCATATAGTAATCCTAGACAGCCAGGATGGGGTTTCTCCCTTCATCTATTTCAATGGTTAGGAGATGTTGAGGATCAGATCCATTTGGACCCTCTGAGTAAAGTGTAGGAAGGTATGCATTGTATGCTGGCAGGTAGCGAGAAACAAAATCTCTCACCTGGAAAGCACAAACCATGAAAATCCTAGCTTTAGTCAATAGAAGATAGATTTTGCAGGCACTGAAGAGACAACATTATATATTCATATTTTATCGAGGGTTTTTCTATCATGTGCAACTTTGCACAGGTTAAGAAACCCAAAAAAGTAACTATTTATTGGAAAACTAAGCATTTCAATTTTGAAAGAATAAAATACACAAGTTCCTATGTAAATTTACTCTTTTAAGATCCTTAACCTAGCAAAATTCCACAGGTTAGAAAAACCCTTTTATCAAAACATAAATGCATGTGAGCAACATACCTCGTCATCAGACATTCCAGGATTTCCTGCCTCCCTCATGGCAATCTCAGCCTGCAAATTTGTACAGCACAAGACACAAAATATGTTACAACCAGTTTCTGAAACATACAATGATCATAATTTGATTAATTTCTGAAAGAGGATGTAAAAACAACCTACCTGCAAACGCCATTGGTAGACACAATTTGGGTCCTTAATCTTGATGACTATCCATGACTTTATGTATTTGTCCCATGCATCATAATATGCTTCAAGGTTTTTATTTACAGTTTCTAGCTGAAAAATAAGCACAATTGGTTATTTTTTTATACTAAAGCACAATTGATTAACAACCCTCCCTTATAAGAAAAGGCTACAGAGTTTGCATGATCATTAATTCTGTAACAATAAACTCAACATGCATATTAAGGAAGAAAAAGGCACTTTACTAATTCTAACCTGGGGATCAACGGCCTTTACAGCTTCAACTGGAAGGGGCTTGAAACCAAGCATCCAACCTTCAAACAACACAACCTAAAAGGCCATCCATGCATGTAATGGAAGGATCAACAATTTTGAAAGGAAACTGACATGAGATAAGGATAAGTTTTTTCAGCAAAAATAATACCCAATCCCACATATCTTATTATAATTTGAGTTCTGGTAGTAAATCCATTTTTTTCAAAGGTGGATCTTATCTTCCTCATAGCTTTGAAAAGTTAATAATGTACTTCTTTTTGTTAAGTGGGTGTTTGGAACTACAGTGCAACGGCCTCATAATTGTGTTTGCAGGACAAAAGTGCACATTTTGATTCACTTTTGGGAGAGACAAAAGTGATTCCAAAGACATAAAATTGATTTTGACGTGTTTGAGTGTTCTTAACTAGAATTGATTTTGCCTTAGAATGAATTCTAACTTATAGCTAGAATTTGGAGCTTTTGCCCCAAACGTGATTTGTAGCCTCAAATTTATCGTTCCACTCACTTTTACGTGAATGTATCCAAACATAAATAACTTTACTTCAAACTCAATTATATTGAAATCAATTCTACAAAATCGATTCTATCCAAAATCACGTTTGTCAAACGCTCATCCAAACACACCGTTAGAGTAGCTTATGCAAAACCACGTCCAGCAGTGATTTAAGTGCTGTAAAAGAAAAACTTCTGTCTCTGTTGGATTATGTTTTTACCAAGGGAACCTGACCTGTCAGAAACAGGTAAAAAGTTACAATTGAAGATTCTGTTACCTTAAGAGGCCCTTCAACTTCTGGCCATGTTGAAGGATCAGCACGGTCACCTCTCCCACTGAAGGCAGACTGCAAAACCAGGCAATTCACCATTAGCCACATTTAAAAATTATTTAAATAACCCAAATATGCAAGTTTTGCCCTTACTTTATCATATCTTGGTAACTTCATCTTCATACCTGGACATTTCAAAACAACAAGGAATTACACATAAATACTATATAATAGAGAAAAAATTAATCTAGTAGAGACCCACCTTCTCTTGTCATTTTGGTTAAAGCAGTCAGAGTTTCAATAGAAAAAGGAAGATCATGGCTTCCTGCATTTCCACGCAACTGGAAGGAAACAAGGCAAGTAAAAAAAAAAATTAGCTGTCATAAATTGTAATGTCCCTATATAATATAGTGTTTCACCACATAAATGTGTATAATTACCTCAAGAAGTCGATTTCCTGGATTAGCTTCTCTCAGTTTATTCTACAATCCAAACACATAATTTGTCAGCCCAAAATAATTAAAAAAAAAAAGACGGTAGCATCAACTGAAAAAACAAAAGTGCATAACAAATTCTGTATACCTGACCTTCAGCCGTCAAATAAAAATCATCTATAGATATCGTTGCGGACTTTCTGAAATTTTTAACATGTATCAGCAATTTGTTAATTAATCTCCTTTTAAAACAAAGGATAAATTCAAAATCAGAGTTGCTTCAAAGTTCAGAGCCTACATGCCAGTTGTTCGGAAAAGATAGTCAAGAGCAAAGACAAGGGTTGTCTTTCCACAGCCTTGAGGAGCACTAAACCCAATCTGAATCATAGATAGTTAAAAAATTATGAAACTCTTTAACTATTAAAAAAAGTACTATAATTTTAGTCTCGTTTACACCTTATGTAAGCCTTCACAATAAGCTGCTTTACATAAATACATGCAGAAAACAAACTATGAAAGTTGAGGAGTGCTAGCTACACACTCTAACACATTTTCCAACACACTCCCTCCTATTGGTTGAAATTCATGTGGATCTCATTAATTCATGTAGGTCCCACTTGAATTTTGTAGGACCCACATGAATTTTAACCAATAGGAGGGAGTGTGTTGGAAAGTGTACGTTAGAGAGTGTGTTGCTAACATTTCTCATGAAAGATACAGAGTTGTGGAAGGAAGGAAGCTAAATATATACCACTAAAGGAGGTATGTCTTCTTCATCTTTGAACTTGGATCGATGCTCGGCGATCTGATCCTCACACCATAGAAAAACTGGTATATAGTAGTGATAAAGCCTAGCTTTTTGAGGCTCAGTTAGGTACAATTCATTAAGTTGAAACAATCTGCATAGGTACCAACCATATGATAACCACTTATCTATGGACTCAGCCACCTTCTCTTGTGTCAGACCTATTTTGTCAAGCAAAGGTCCTGAGCAAATAAAATCGAAAAGGTCTTGCACAGAGGCAACCTCAGCAGGTTTTGTGGGGAACACGGAATATAAACGAGGATGCTTCCTGTATTCAATGCTGGTAGCATTGGAACTGTTTTGCAGCCATGAAATTCCACTTCCTGCAGGAAGAATTGTTATTGTAAATTAAGGATTAGACAAATAAATCCCAACAGTATGAGCTAAAACAATACAGCTGTTGAAGATGAGAACAGAGCTTCTAATGTTCATTTCATTTCATTTATCCTTCTCCTATTTTGGCTGAAAGATCAAAGAAGATGATTCTTAATAGAAGGCCAAATAATCTGCTTGTATGAATATGACAAAGTTAGCTACTTGCATCAATTATCAATCAAGCAAGCTCAACATTTGTCAGAAAATCTTCAATTCAAATGCCATTTAGTAATTTGAGTAAACATATAATACCTCCATCGACTCATTCATTTAGTGTGTGTCTATATATAGACACACACAAACAGAAACATGCTTTGAAAATTTGTAACCCAGAGAAAACAATTGAATTTTGACCCAATAAAGTGAATAGAGTGAAGAAAAAGTACCTGACTTTGAGAAGTGAGTTGTCAATTGAGAAGTGGGGGCAGATAGAACAGAGAAATGTAATTTACAATTATTGTAGGGATAAGCATAATTGTTAGTGATAGTATTAGAACAACACAAAGAAGGTGAAATTGTACAAGGTTGCCATGGCTGAGACAACACATTCAAAGTCGCCATTTTTACGTATCTTTCTCTCTCTACTTGCTGGGTGTCTCAAAGGCAGAGAGCTTAACGTGAAATCAGCAATGGAGCTTAGCTGCCACGTAGTCTATGCCTCTCTGGCCGATGTACAGTAAAGATTGGAACTTGGAAGAGGAGGACCATAAAAAATAAAAACAAAAAAACAAATTCATGCTTTCGCTCTTATTTGTAATTTTATCATTTTCTATTAATTAATTTATGGGTTGTTGGATAAGTGTCATAATGACATTGTTCAAGATTCTAAATAAAGTTAATTATTCATTGAAAAATTAAATATTTATTTTTTCAATATATTAAATACATAATTTTTTATAAAAATTTATTTTTTTAATTTCTTAAATAATATCCTAAATAAATTTGTTAGCTTTTACTTTAATTTATTTACAAAATCCCGCGGTCTATTATCTCAATATGTTAGATGCGGCAATCGATGTGGCTCTATTTACTGTTCAAGTGAGTGGAAAACTTGGTGAACACAAAATCTTAACCGTGACTAAATATTCGAGTGGACATTAATTTCATAACGAGTCCATAAGATTTAAGTTTGTGAGAATACTTTGTAGATCTATTGAGGATCTAAAGACACTTTAGTTAGGAGATTGCAAAAACCAAATGTTAATTATCTGCTCTAAGCAATCGATCGAGTATTAATCTCATAACCAGTCCAAAGTGCCAAAGCTTGTGATGATACCCGAGATGTCGCTGGGGAACAAAGACCCTAATTACGATGGTTCATAAAAAAAATTCACTTCTAGCACCTGGTTGGAACAACTACATTTCAAAAGAAAAATGTTTGTTATTTTTATGAAAATTAATTACAACATGTGAGCAATATGATTTATTTCTAATGTAGATAAAAAAATTTATTAAGATCACCATTAATTTTTTTAAAAAAATGTACTAACTTTCTCTTTACTTTTTAGGTGGATACTTTTTGTTAAGTATTAAATTTTACAAATACTTCTCAAATATCAAAATACAATCAACATAACCTAAAAAAAAGAATCTTTACCATCCATAATGCCATTAGTCTAAAGTTAAAACTTTGTCAAAATACAATCAACATAACATACTTTTTTTCTCGTTTATGACAAGGGTAACACGAAGTTTGATCAGTATTAAATATAGTATTAGAATGCTCATAGGCTCATGATATATCACGTCGCATCTTCCTCTGTCTTTTTAATTAATCATAATGATCAATTTTCATATCAATTTTACATTTATAACCCAATTAACCTTAATACCTTTTTTAATTTTTCAGAGCTTGCATTTCATGGTTTCAATGTACAGAAAGTATGACATTAAATACCAGAACTTTTTTAATTTGATTGCATGCACCCCAGCTAAGTTCCAAGTGGAATAAAAACAAAGATAAAAAAAAGTCAGCCAAAATCACAGCTAGAAAGCTTCCATTGGAAGGAACTAATCAGTAGGCATCAGATGTCATAGTTGCGCTCTCTGTTAACAACATTAATACTAACAACTATTACTACATCTGAGTGTGAAACATACTAAGCCGCATGCACTTGGTCTTGGTGTTCAATCAATCTTAGATAACTTGGCAAGAACCCCAAAACCAAAGTGCATAAAATGAATATACAGACAGATTAAAGAATTGAATGAAAGTTGGAGGAAGGATTGGATTGGATGAGGGGTCTTGAGTAACAAAACCAGGAAGTTTTGCTTCTATCACGTGTACCTACATATCTGTTACAGTTAGGGGTCCCTTGCATTCATTTGTCAATCATCTTTATCTTCAAACAGAGTTTCAAGCAGTTTTAATGAAGTCAAAGCAGCTACACATTTAAACTGCAACAGAAATTCCCATAATGAATATCATGCAAGTTACTAGTAAAAAAATTTGCTATATACATAAAATATATATATAATGTTCCGAAATTGAAACATGACTTGAAAATATAAACCAGCTTTGGTTTCTTTTTTTACGTCTCCGGTCTTTCTGCCATACCTTTTCTTGCCTGTACTTTGTGCGGATGGCAGTTAAAGGGCAGCCATTGGTATTCAGCTGCATATCCTGTAATGCAAGAACTGTGGTTTTCAAATCTGATGCTTTGTAAGATGCATAGTGTTGAAGAGTTGGATTCTGAAAAAATTGAAAATGACAGTCAGGATTCATTTATATAACTTCACACAGAAAGAAAATATGAATGATAAACACAAACCCATGGGTGGCTTGACTGATCCAATGTCCATCTGGCTAGAAATACAGCAGATGCCGCGATCATAGAAGGAAGGAAATTTAAGAAACCATAGTTCATGAGTGTTAGTTCAGCTAGGTAATTGGCCAGGTACTCCAATTCAAAGCTAGGGCTCTGCAAAGTTTTCAGTAGGCAAGTGATTAGTAATACTCAAAAGAAACAATCTGGCATGTTCTGGACCAAGCAGCATCGCCCCAGATAAATCTGTTCACCTTGTAAAAAGCTTGTGCCGCTCGAAGAAACCTCCTGAGAAACCAAGAATAAACTGAGACAATTGCATGAGGATCTCCAAATAACACTGAAATTTCTTTTCAAATTTTAAGTGAAGACTTAACGATAAAAAATGTCTGAGTACCTGAGGAAAGTTTTTGTAGTGGGAGCAAACAGTTGAAAGGCAATGGACTTCAACACTTGGATCTCCATCTTTAGTACCTGGTACTCACATTATTTATCAATGCAATAAGTCCAATAATTCTGATAATAAAAGTTCCACAACACATACCCCAATAACAATCAGCAGCAACTTATAATAACTACTAATTTTTAGACAAAAACAAAAATTCACTGATGTAAGAAAGGATTCAAATAGCCAGAGTATGGTATTAGGGCTAGAGGTTCTGAGTTTTCTTGTTGGGATCTACTTGATACTGCAGTTTTCAATTTGTATGTATATTTTCCCCGGTATTATTTATCATTTATTTCTGAAAAAGCAAGACATACCTCCTCTTTTGTGTATGTGTTGTCTGTGATGAAGCAGAACTCTTCAATACGAGGAGCATTAATTTCTTCATACTTCCTTCAATCACAGAAAATGAACACACATGAACATTTCCAATTGAAAATGAGACACATATATAGTAATCTGAATGTTTTGATGCTGAAACAATTGCATGGTTTTTACAGTTGATGCCAACTAGCACAAACAGGAAGAAGCAAACCAAATGAAGTGTATGAAACACAAATTAAAAATTTCCATCTTTTGCCTTTCATGCTTCAAGTTCTCTTCAATAATTCAAGGTTAAAGGTTTTAAGTACCAAAGAGTTGTCATACTTTTTTGGTAATTATCGTCAGATGGCAATAACATTAGACTATTGTTTGTTGTTTTATTTTAGGTTTAATTAATCACAAGTCCTACTACATTTTGGGAACCCTAAAAGAAAAGATATGAGGGGGTCCAATTACAAATTTTCTATGTATTTAAAGGCCCAATTACAAACCTTTAAAGTATAGGGACCTAATTGAAAATTCTCAAATAGTTAAAGGACCTATAGAGTAATATGAATGCGAAGGGATAAGGTCAACTTCACCGAATTTAAGAACTTGGGAATCAATTATAATAGAGTACAGTAGATGTAGATCAATGTAAGCCAAAACCAATAACTGAATGTGCTGAGTCAAGACCGATTCGCTTATGATCGATTTGTGATTAGCACACTGCAAGCATGGTAGTTAGCACACTGCACAGGCTATAAATAGCCAAAGCTGTATTCAACCAAAATCAAGAAATTGAAAACAGAATCTTCAAGATTCAGATTAACTACTCTCTCTCTCTCTCTCTCTCTCTCTCTCTCTCTCTTACTTTATGGTATCTAGAGCTTGAATCTGGGCCTCGACTCTCATGACCGCATCACAATCCATTCCCGGTGCTAGCAATCCCTTCAATGAACCAGCCTCTTCTCCGACGACATTGTCCACGACAGCGGCGAACTTCAACTCCTCTCTCTCGGTAAAGCTTGATGACCAAAACTTCTTGCTCTGGAAGCAGCAAGTAGAAGCAGTGATCATTGCTCACAAGCTACATCGATTCGTCAACAATCCTACAATTCCTTCTCAATTCACTTTTGAGGCAAATCGTGACCTTGGAATCGAGTCAGAAGCGTATCAATTGTGGATCGTCCAGGACCAAATGTTGTTTACCTGGCTCCTCGGTTCACTTTCTCCGTCAATTCTTCCTCGATTCCTAGGGTGCAAGCAGTCATGGCAAGTATGGGACAAGATCCACAAATTCTTCTACTCACATCTAAGGG
Source organism: Sophora flavescens (assembly GCA_030762895.1). NCBI lineage: Eukaryota > Viridiplantae > Streptophyta > Magnoliopsida > Fabales > Fabaceae > Sophora > Sophora flavescens. Next base: position 184,379,098 of record CM061066.1, read on the forward strand.
CAAAGGTGCGTCAATTCTGATCAGAATTGAAGAACACTAAGAAAGGTTCAAGGTCAATTTCAGAGTATCTTCTCAGAATTCGAGCAATTGTGGACTCTCTTCAAGCTATGGGAGATCCTATTTCAGAACAAGATCATATTGACGTAGTGTTGGACGGTCTTCCCGAAGAGTTTAATAACTTTGTGATGATGATATATGGACGCAGTGATTCGCCCTCAATCGATGACATTGAGGCTCTTCTTATTCAAGATGCTCAATTCGACAGGTTCCGTCAAGAATTGAACACCTCTGCGTCAATTTCGGTTAATGTCGCTCAAGCCCCAAATTTGTCAAATGGAAACCCTAATTCGGAAAATACACAGTCTAACTCGCAGCGCGATGGATATCAAGGCTCCTATCGTGGTAGAGGAGGCCGCAATCGTGGTCGTGGTGGTGGCCGGGGTCGTGGCTGTGCAGGATCAAGACCTACATGTCAGCTATGTCGCAAATATGGTCACGAGTCCTTCAACTGTTGGTACAGGTTCGATGAAACCTTTGTGCCACCACCAATGACTTCTCCCAATCCACATACAACTAATCAGAACAGTTATACAGTGCAAGGAAATTACCCAGCTAATCCAGCTCAAGGCCTCTTGCCTAAACCATCAGTTCCTCATAATGTGAACTATCAGCAACCCCATGCTTACATGGCCTCTCAAACACCTCAGTATGCACAAACTCCACAGTTCAAAGCTCACAATGAACAGCAATTTGAGTCACAGACTTGGTACCCTGACTGCAAAAGGCCACACCATCTCACCGGCTGATGCTCAAAACCTGAATCAAAGCACACCTTTCGGGGGCAATGACCAGGTGCTCATGGGAAATGGGCAAGGTCTAAACATAAACTCAATAGGTTCCTCTAATCTTTATTCCTCTAAGAACCCTCACATTACCTTTTCACTTCACAATCTATTACTTGTGCCCACTATCACAAAGAATTTAGTCTCAGTTTCCAAATTTGCTCTTGATAATAATGTGTATTTTGAGTTTCACCCTTATTCATGTTGTGTCAAATCACAGGACTCTAATCAAGTCTTGCTTGAAGGCTCATTGGGGAGTGATGGCCTCTACTCCTTCAAGAATCTCAACATTCTTAAGGACATCTCACCTTCAAGATCACTGTCACCAAGTTCCTCTTCCAAGTCTCCTAGTTGTTTTCCTACTGTAAATGCAAATACTATGTTTGCTGTTTCTAGTTCTCTCAATACTTGGCATTGTAGGCTAGGCCATGCCCATCATAATGCTGTAAAAACAGTCTTACAGATTTGTAATCTTCCTTTGTCTAATAAAAGTGATCTTGAATTCTGTAATGCTTGTTGCTTGGGCAAAGCCCATAGACTTTATGCCCCTCCCTCTCTTACTGTTCATAACACGCTTTGAGCTAATACACGCTGATCTTTGGGGTCCTGCACCCTTTGTTTCTTCTAGTGGATATACCTATTATATTACCTTTGTTGATGCTAAAACCAGGTTCACTTGGATATATTTCCTAAAACAAAAATCAGATGCTATAATTGCCTTCAAACTCTTCTTTAATCTCATCCAAACTCAATTCTCTGCCAAAATTAAAGCTGTTCAGTCTGACTGGGGTAGGGAATTTCACCCCTTCACCAACTTTCTAACTGAACTTGGTATCACTCACAGGCTAACCTGCCCCCACACTTCTCATCAAAATGGGACAGTGGAGAGGAAGCATAGGCAAATTATTGAAATAGGTTTAAGCCTTCTCTCCCATGCCTCTATCCCTCTGACATACTGGGATCACAGCTTCACTCAAGCTGTGTACCTTATAAACAGATTGCCTACAATTGCTCTAAAGGAATTTTCCTCTCCTTTCCATGCCTTACATGGTTCCCCACCTGACTACACCGTCCTCAGAATCTTTGGATGTGCATGCTTCCCTTTTCTAAGGCCATACAACAAACATAAAATCCAATTTAGGTCCACTGAGTGCATCTACCTTGGCCTCTCTCCTCAACATAAAGGGCACAAGTGCCTTGCTCCAAGTGGCAGAATTTACATTTCCAAGGATGTCCTCTTCAATGAAGGCAGCTTTCCTTATCCATGTCTATTTCCATCTACAAGTTCTTCTCCTTTTCCTGACATACCCTACTCAGGTTCTATTCCTATTCCTCAATACCCATTACTGTCCCCAACCCCTCTGAATCAATACCACTCTCCATCTCTGAGTCCTGCCCACATCAACTCACCTATTCATGACACCCCTCCCTCAACTTCTCAAAACTCAGTTTCTCAGTCACCCACCCCACCTATTCCTGAGTCTCCAGTCACTCCAGTCTCTGCCACCTCTCCCATTCCAGAAAATGCTGCCTCTAACCCTCTGTCTCCAGTTTCAGCATCCTCTACTTCTGTGACTGAAACTGCAGCATCATCATCTTCCTCTACTACTTCTCTTCCCACTCCTCCTAGAAACTCTCATCCCATGCTGACCAGGTCCACGACTAGTCACCTACCTCCAAGTGTTTATCTAACTCATCTTGAACCATCTACTGTCAAAGCTGCCCTTGCCAGTCCATAATGGCTTGCAGCCATGAAGGATGAGCACAATGCTCTCCTCAAAAATAATACATGGACTCTGGTCACTCTCCCCCCCGATAGGAAAGCCATAGGGTGCAAATGGGTTTTCAGGGTTAAAGAAAATCCTGATGGCAGCATTAACAAGTACAAAGCCAAGCTAGTGGCCAAAGGCTTTCATCAGCAACATGGATTTGATTTCCATGAAACTTTCTCACCAGTTGTAAAGCCAGTCACAATCAGAATTGTGCTCACTTTGGCTCTCACACACAAATGGTAGATTCAGCAGATAGATGTGAATAATGCCTTCCTAAATGGGCACTTAAGTGAAGAAGTCTATATGTTGCAGCCACCAGGCTTTGAATCAGAAGATAAGTCACCAGTTTGTAGATTGAACAGGGCCCTATATGGGCTAAAACAGGCTCCACGGGCATGGTATGAAAGATTGGCGAAAGCCCTAGTTCAATATGGGTTCTCCACTAGCAAATGTGATCCTTCCCTATTTGTATATTCCCAGAACAGTGTGGTTCTCTATGTCCTAGTTTATGTGGATGACATCATCCTAACTGGCTCCTCCACTACCTTCATCAATGAGTTGATCAAGAAACTGAATGTGCAGTTTGCCTTAAAAGAGCTTGGCCCTCTAGATTATTTTCTGGGTATTGAGGTTAAACACCTCCCCTCGGGTGGCCTTCTTTTGACCCAGTCCAAATATGTCAAAGACCTACTAGACAAGGCTAATATGCTGGAAGCAAAAGGCATTTCTTCACCAATGATCAGCAACTGCAAACTCTCAAAATTTGGGACTGATACACTCTCGGATCCACACCTATATAGGTCAGTAGTAGGGGCCTTACAGTATGCCACTCTAACCAGGCCGGATATAGCCTTTAGTGTCAACAAAGTATGCCAATTCATGGCTAATCCTGTGGACTCCCACTGGCAGGCAGTAAAAAGAATACTGAGGTATCTCAAAGGCTCTATCAACTATGGTCTGCTACTGAGACCAGCTCCTACAAATCACCTATCCACTCTAAATGCATACTGTGATGCAGACTGGGCAAGTGACCCAGATGATAGAAGATCGACTTCTGGCTCCTGCATTTTCTTTGGTCCCAACTTGGTGTCATGGTGCTCCAAGAAGCAGCCATTAGTTGTCCGTTCCAGCACAGAAGCTGAATACAGGAGCACGGCCAACACTGTTGCAGAACTTACTTGGATACAGTCCCTACTGACTGAGCTGGCCATTCCTTTTGCTGTTCCAAAAGTCTTTTGTGATAATCAGAGTGCAGTCTCTGTGGCACACAATCCAGTCCTCCACGCCCGGACCAAGCATATTGAGCTAGACATACACTTTGTGAGAGAAAAAGTCCTTGCCAAAGCTCTGTCTGTCCATCATGTGCCAAGTATAGAACAGCTTGCAGATTCACTCACTAAGCCTCTTTCCTCTACACAGTTTGTATCTCTGAGAACCAAACTCAATGTAGTTTCTTCTCAACAACCACCTTGAGTTTGAAGGGGGGGCTAATAGAGTACATTAGATGTAGATCAATGTAAGCCAAAACCCATAACTGAATGTGCTAAGTCAGCACTTATTCAGTTATGGTCAATTTGGCAGTTAGCACACTGCAAGCATGGTAGTTAGCACACTGCACAGGCTATAAATAGCCAAAGCTGTATTCAACCAAAATCAAGAAATTGAAAACAGAATCTTCAAGATTCAGATTAACTACTCTCTCTCTCTCTCTCTCTCTCTCTCTTACTTTATCTAATAGAGTACAGTAGATGTAGATCAATGTAAGCCAAAACCCATAACTGAATGTGCTGAGTCAAGCATCGATTCGATTATGGTCGATTCGTGATTAGCACACACTGCAAGCATGGTAGTTAGCACACTGCACAGGCTATAAATAGCCAAAGCTGTATTCAACCAAAATCAAGAAATTGAAAACAGAATCTTCAAGATTCAGATTAACTACTTTCTCTCTTTCTCCCTCTCTCTCTCTCTTTCTCTTACTTTAAATTAGCAAGCGGGTGAAAATTCTCAAATAATTCAGAGACCTATAGATTAATATGAATGAGAAGGGACGAGGTCAACTTCACCGAATTTAAGAACTTACGAAGCAATTAGCATGCAGGTGATGCCAAGCAGCTGAAGTCTTTGTCTTTCAATGTAAGTTTTGGAGAGAAACCAATCAATGAGATAAACAGTTAGGTAAAGAGTGTCCGGTACCAATCTGTATTCCTCAGAAACCTGAAATAAACAAAAGGGAATTAAATGTAGCATTCATATTTCATCAAACTCGATACATAATCTAAGTTGTAGTACCGATTATCTCCTACATACTAACAGCAATCACTTCAGCAGATCAGCTACGAAATATGAACCAAAGAAAAAACTACAATCTAAGTCTGGAATCATCAGCAGAGGTTTCACAAATTCAGCTCAGTTCATGTTGTTGAGCAAACACGTGATAGTTTGAACACGCAGTCCACATATTAGAAAGTTAATTGATGCAAACCTCTACAAGCCAATCAACCAGTATCCCACGCATGCTTTGAGTGATATCTTGCTGTACTGTTTCCATAAAGTGAGGATAAGGCCTTCTTGACAACTGAAAAATAAAATATTGGGCAAACAACTTAAGATATAAAGCAAAATCAAAGAGAAACATTTTACAGAAAGGGTATGAAAATTCTGTGTTCCATTTCTGGAAACAATTAAAAACCAATGTGAGAACGCAGGTGGAGCCACAGAAGATTTCCCAATAACCATAGGTCTGCACCAAGGGTCAGCTTTAAGCCCCTATCTTTTTACCTTGGTCTTGGATGTACTTACGGAGCACATTCAAGAGCCAGCACCGCGATGCATGCTTTTCGCAGATGATATAGTTCTAGTTGGAGAGTCGAGAGATGATATAAATGAAAGGTTGGAGACTTGGAGACAAGCTTTAGAAGCACATGGCTTCCGTTTGAGTAGAAGCAAGACGGAGTATATGGAATGTAAGTTTAGCAAAAGGTGAAACACCTCTAGCTTAGAGGTGAAAGTTGGAGACCACAACATACCACAAGTCACACGGTTTAAATATCTTGAGTCTATTATACAAAATGACGGAGAAATTGAGGGAGATGTAAACCATCGGATTCAATCAGGGTGGTCGAAATGGAGAAAGGCTTCGGGTTTTTTGTGTGATAAAAAGGTACCTCTTAAGCTAAAGGGAAAATTTTACCATACAGCTATTAGACCCACGATGTTGTATGTGACGGAGTGTTGGGCGGTAAAAAATCAACACGAGAGTAAAATCAATGTAGCAGAGATGAGAATGTTGCGCTGGATGAGCGGAAAAACTAGACGTGATAGGATTAGGAATGAAAGCATTAGAGAGAGAGTTGGGGTAGCACCTATTGTAGAAAAGATGGTTGAATCTCGACTTAGGTGGTTTTGGCATGTATGGAGGAGACCTTTAGATTCTGTAGTAAGGAGAGTGGACCAGGTGGAGGGCAGTCCAATAGCTAGAAGCAGAGGTAGGCCAAGAAAAACTATAGGAGAAACTATTAAGAAAGATTTGGAGGCCAATGATTTAACTATTGACATGATTCATGATAGAACATTACGGTGTCGTATGATCCATGTAGCCGACCCCACCTAGTAGGATAAGGCTTGGTTGTTGTTGTTGTTGTTGTCGTTGTATCATGGTGATGTTTCAATTGATTATATGCTTTACTAACTACCATACACATTATAAAGTTTATAACCATCTGTCAAAAATTCAGAGCAAGGTTTTTTAAGACCAGTGCAGCATTCTATGGTTATACAAATACTGTAATAGTTATTATCAAGGTTTTGAAAACCGGACCGGCCGGTCCGACCGGGACCTTGGCCGGTCCGGTCAGCTGGCAAAACCGGCCCTATGGTGAACCGGTGCAAAAACCGGAAAACCGGTCATAACCGGCCTGAACCGGTTTTCTAAAAAAAAAAAAATATTAGTATAAAAGGATTTGGATCATCCTAGTCAAAACCAATTCTTTTGTTTTCTAACATATGTGGGCTGGTTGTAGATTTTGAGTTGGTTTTCCCTATGAAGATGATTTTAACATATATCTTTATATTTATTTAGTTTAATTTCAAAATAAAAAAAATTGTGCTTAATAATTTTAGTTGTTATGTTGTTTTTTTGTTTAATATTGTTACAAATATTATATTAAAAATTAAAATAATATTATTTAATTATAACCGGTTCAACCTCGGTTGGACCATTGAACCTCGAACCGCTGCCTTCACCGGTTCGATGGTCGGTTCGGTTTTGTAAACCTTGGTTATTATTGATCATATCATGGCACATGAAAATTCTTAAATTCAAAAAGTGCATGATAGTAAAGGGATAACAGACAAATCACTTGATCTAGTTGAAAATTTTCTTAAGTGCTGCATTATCTAATTTATCTTAAATTTGCTTAGTTGCTTCAATAATCAGCACACCGTTAAATTAATGGATTGATACATGGAGCTATTGATAAGGAAGGAACCATTGGGAATGTGGAGTCAGTTCTTAAACCTTGAACATGAAAAGGCTGGCAAGGAAAGTAAACATGAAAATATTCTTGTAACTTTCAAAGCAAGCTATGTTGATAGAGACAATAAGGCTGTATTGGACACAAGAAGACTAGTTATACAAATGGTGGGGCATTTATGACACAAACCTCAGCAACACGCAAATTGTCATAGATATCAGTGGCATAGAGGCTGCACAATTGAGGATCTTCAAAATCAGCATCTATACTAGTGACGTCTGGATCATTTGCTGCATTCAGAACTTCAGAAAGGATGCCTTTCTTGGCTCCAACAATTTGTACATCTGAGAAAAAGAAACACGAAAAACACATCAACTAACTAAAAAGTGATTTCTTTTACAAAGGTTAAGAACTGACTCGCTAACCTAGTGAAAAGCATTATAAATGGATAATAGTTATAAATCACTGTCACTTTAGTAGGCTTCTAAGTATCAACTGTTTATAATAGTATGAAAGAAGCCGATAATCTTCAAATTTCTGAATACAAGAAAGCTTGATTAAGGGATCCTAAGTGGGGGCCCCACCCAACAATGTTTTTTCCATACATATGAGTCTAGGAATTGAACCCAGGACCTCATGCTCAAGGGATCCAAGCCCCTTCCACATGAACCAACATACATTGGTATAAAATTGGTATTTAAGCAATTCACAGACCATATCCTACAATAAAGTATATCATAAATTCATAATATGCAGGGGTCTAACATATTACTATTGCAATCTTGTGGGTGACAAAATAGACAGAGAAACCTTTCTTTTGATTTCTCAAAGGCTGGGCAGATATTCCAGATGTCTGACTGTCACTCGGCTGAAGAAGTGTGTTGTCTTCCAAATTAACTGAGCACATAGCATCTTCTGATCTAAGCACTATTTCTGGCAAACTCTTTGTTTCTGAGTCAACCTGAAGTTGTGGTAGCTCCACAGCAACTGACGGAACAACTTTGGAAACATTAAGTTGAGCAGACTTAGTCAGCTTGCTTTTCTTAGCCTGGCAGAAAGAAAAATCACAGGCGAAAAATCTTGGCATCATAAATAGGAAAAAAGGAAGAGACCAGAGAGTAATTTCAATGAATAAGTTATGAATCCACCAATACGTTCCAAGTAGAAAGGAAACATTTAATCAATAACATCAACCATGGGATAGATTAATAAAATATTCTCTACTCTAAAAAGTTGGAGCTAATTTAAAGCAAACTGGATGCACAGCAACCTGAATTTTAGTTGCATTGAAACAGCTACGGTAAGTATTTTCACAGCAAACATTAGTGACATCTTGAAGAACAGCCCTCTTTTTACGTGGAAGACTAGTACTATCCGAGACTGTTGTTTTTGGATTGTTTTCTTGGGACAGCTTCTGCTTTCCTTGTGCTACCCTCTTCAAAGGGGGCGACTGTTCAGCTGCAAGAAAGGAAGCAGCACGAGCACGAGTCAGTCGACCAGGGAGCTGTCCAGCTATCGGACTGAAACTCTTTTCTTTCTTCATGTCGAAAAGATTTAGAAAGATAGAAAAAACAGTGCGGACACTAAATCTTTATATGCCTGCAACAAAATGCCTAAATCATGAGCCAGGCAAACAAAAGAAATCCACACAAGCAGAGCGTACATTAGTAAACAGTAAACACATACTGAATATCAAGTGACCAAATTCATGAAAATCCAACCAAATACATATTATCATTCCCTATCAATGGCAACATTTTTTAACTTGATCAGCAGCTTAACAACAAAGAAACACTTCACAATTCATATGAATGAACATTAGTACTCATCAGGCATCAGCATTTAGCAATGGCAATCTCCTGGTCCATGTTTTCAAATGCAGGAAGAACACAGTGGATTTTGGATTTGATATGTTATTCAAAATCAAGCCTCCAATTGACACACCTTAAACATGCAGCAAAACTGTTTGGATGACATTTAAAATTCAGTCTACCTAAAATAGCATTAAGCATAAAACTGGAAAGTATAAGGTATATTTGCAGCAAAAATGGTCATTTACTGGGGGAAAGGTAACATATTATGTTGGGACTAGTTAATATTTAAGATCGGTGTCTAATTTAAGTTGGCATCACGCAGCTCATTTTGCTTTAAGAAATTTGATTAGTAAGAACTCTCTTTATTAAAAAGGAAAAAAAATCCTTCCATCAAATTTTGAAGAATGTCAAGTTTTAAATTAAACACACACACACACACAAAAACAACATCGGATGAGGTATACAAGATGTTAAAGTAGAAGAAGAGGAGTTAAAAAAAGTGTATTCAAGACGAAGCAGGCGTATAGAGTGCACATTAGAGTCTTTAACAGTGGTGACAGAAGAAAAAGAAACCCAAGATTTAGGCATAAACACTGTCTTTCCCCTTGCAAACCTACATTCCATAAAACTTCAAGATTTCTCCAAGGTTTTGGGAGTCAACCTTAAATGTGAAAAGAATACACATTGTGAAGTGAAATCACAAGAAAGACAAACATTAACAGCTACATGCCACTTTAGCAACATCAAAATGGGAAGACAAAGAATGCCACTTTAATCTTATCTAAGTTACCCTTTTGAAAAAACCAATCCAAGATTCAATCTTTCCGTTTCTTATTCTCTTTTTGAGGCATTTTCTCATATACCCAGCAGAATATAACTAAACCCAAATGAGCATTGAAGTAACATCACACCCGACAAAATAGACTTCAAGAATGTAACATTGCTTGAAAGATTTCGACATGTAAAACAATACAAAGCAAACAGATTTTGTCTGCTGTATCAATGCATGGAACATGGATGATGAATGTATGACCTGAGGTGTCTATCTAGATATCTTGGAAGCTACACGACCTCCATTTGAGCTCACAGAGAAGAAAGAAAGAAAGAAAGAAAGAAAGAAACAGAAGAAGAGACCAGTTGGTACTTTCTAGTGTTTGTTGGAAACAGCTATGAAAATGAAAAGAGGAATAGGAAAAGCGGAGGGTTGGGTTTAAAATCATTGTGAGACAAACAAACAAACAAACAATGCTTATTGCTGGGGAAATAAAGTCAAAATAAAAAGGAAAGATGATTAAAGAATATGTATTGTTTTTCAAAGAAATAATAATGATAATTTAATAAGAGTTAGTCGTTCCCTATGTATATGATTTGACTCAAAAAAGTAAAGACTATTATTGAGTGAGTGTGAAGGAATAGCATAGGAATGGGGAGTAGGATGTTTCGTTTCATTTGACGTTGTCTTAGATTATTGTTACAGATCTGGTAGTTTATGATATTAAATTACGTGTACATCCTTCTCTTTTCTCTTTTGACTAGAAGATGTATAGCACCGGTGAAATATGTGTGAACATAAAATTTTATAAAATTTGAAAAGATAATACATGTTAAATTCGAAATAAATAAATAAAAGCATGAATAACAATGTATTTTGTATAGGTTTTGCATCATCGATGAAATTAAAAAACCAAATTAATATTAAGAAATTAAATACATATTTTACTTATAAAAGTAAAATGTCAGTAAAGAGTTTACAGTTTTTACAAAACTCTACCACGCCAAAAATAAATTACACGAAAAGCAACTCCTTTGAATGCAAATATAGAATCAAGTTGACCTCATCTCCACACTCATGCATTTTCTATAAATTTTTTTTAATTTTGACATTGCAACCTATGAATCTGTGACACCCTAAACTCGGTCATCACATGGTTACCCGTTTGCGGAAATAAAACTTAATTTGCTGGTTACTTTCGGAAAATAATGTTTTCTCAACGTTCATCTTTTCAAAATATGGTGATAAATTTTTTTTTCTTTTTAACCTCATAACAATAACAACTTAATCAAATCACACTTAACAACACAATGTATATAAATCTTACAACTATACTGCCTCATATATTTTCATACCTAAATCAACATCAGTTTTATCTTTAAAACATAATAGGACCTAAGGCTGGTCAGAATTCAATGATATACTACCACCAACTGGAGCAGCACAGCACGCTTCCAACTAGACAGCCTTCTTCTTCGTGTAGGGATCATACCCCTTGTACGTCTCTGAGATGTGTTGGAAGGGTGACACACCAATATACGGATTTATTACCATAACTAAATGCGCAACACAAAAGAAGGCACATACACATATACATATTTATAACAACATACTCATTCATATTATATCACATCGTTTATCAATGGGTTTCACACCCCAAACATCAACGTTGAAAAAATATGCATGAACACTTCAAAACATCATCTAACATTCATACCTAATCTCATGAGATATCTCCAACCTCGTGGTGAGTTGATCAGACTCGATAGTTACAAAGCATGACCCACGGACACGTGATCGCAGACACGCGATCCACAGGCACACAGCCAAAACCCATCACACACTGTCCAACATCGTGGCACAGGTGTCACAACGTAGATGGGGCCTCATTGTCCACCAGGCACAATAAGAACATCTTTATGATCTACCATGACGTCGCAAGGTAATCACTCGTTTGATCATGGCACGTCTGCCAAATGCATGCAAGAAAACATTTTATTCTCAACATTTTTCTTTGTGTTATATCTTCATTTGTCAAAGCTCTCAAAAACTTTCGACCCATCATCGTTTTTAAACATCAAAGCTCTCAAAAGCTTTCAACTTATCATCGTTTTTAAACATCAGAGCTCTCAAAAGCTTTCAACTTATCATCGTTTTCAACATCGAATGCTCTCAAAAACATCATCTTTTTCAACATCGAATGCTCTCAAAAGCATCATCGTTTTCAACATCGAATGCTCTCAAAAGCATCATCGTTTTCAACATCTTTACAACTTTTATTAACAATACAGGACCTCAAAGTCCGAGTGCTCAATCACGAAGCCCTTAGACCGTTGCAAACAGTCTTAGGTTCGTGGTAATAGAAAACATCTCAAAACGTTTTAACTTATTTACGTAGATACCCAGTCTACAACACAACGAACCTTAATACCCCGACGTCTCGGTTATTAAGTTCCATAACATCGTTTTACATCGTTTTTGTGTGAAAAACAAATCCAAAATAAGACAACGTCATAAGAACACTAGCACCCCGACATCTCGGTTACTAAGTTCTATATTGTCGCTAAGTAAAACTCATTTACAGAAAATCATTTCTACTCGAAAACTCTTTTACTGAAACTTCAGCTTTAAAATTTAAATCAATTCTGATTAAACCTCTTCTCAAAACAAGTACTGCTATTTTTAAACTTTCACCATAAATAATTTCAGAACTTGCCATCGTTTATCATTTTCCAAGAAAATATTTTTAAAGTCAAACTTTGACTTTTTATTTTATATTACTATTTTATTATTTTTATTTTTATTTTTATTTTTATAAAGTATTTTTGAATATTAATTTCACAAAATACCTTTTTATAATATTTCGGAATTTCTTGCGTAAAAATTAGCAGTACTAAAAAATTTCACGGTTACGCTCTCACCGTGACTCACAAATTTCTTTTACACTGATAAATTATTAAAATAATAATAGTTCTCAAAAACTCATTATTTTTCCAAAATAATATTTTCCACCATTATTATATTCCAACATTTCCTATAAAACGTTGAATATAATTTTCACAACTTATTAAATCTTTTATCTGATTAATCGGTTGTGCACTAACCACTGTCAGGCCTCTCAAACAATATTCAACATTCATCATTCAACAACATCATCATAATTATATCACCAGGCAGATCATGCATCATAGCAACATAATATACTACTGCAGATAATTAAATAAATTAAAAACAGATAAATCACCGATACACAGATAAACAACACAACGTAAGCCACATAAACAAATAACCACAACCACATATAATTCATATAAATCACACTACACACAAATAGTTATAGAGAAAAATCCCTCAGGTAAGCTCCCCTTACCTGTTGAAGACTCGAACTAAGGGTTTCAAATAATCTCCCGATTTGATCCGGTTTCCTCTGTCGGCTTTAGGTCAAACCAACCCGATCGATTCCTTCATAACGAATTGCAACCAAAATAAATCAAAATCAAACAACAACACACTAAAATCAATGGGGGTAGGGTTCGGCTTCACCCAATTTTCTAGGTTAGGAAACTTAAAATTTGATTAACTTAGGGATTAATGATCCATAAGTTACTTAAGCATGATTAATCACTTTAACCATGATTATGAACTAAGAATCATGAACTAAACTCATCTAGTTATAAGAACTAGGGTTCGGTTTTCTCAAGATCAATAGGCTAGAAGTTTTAAAATTTCATCAACTCTTGGATTTAATCAACATACAAAGCTTAGAGTTGGATTCAAAGATTACAACAACTTTTGAATCACAAAATCATTAAGTGATCATACCTAGGGTTTCGGTTTTGGAAGAAACAAATAGGCTCAAGTTTTATTTTTGATCTTCTATATACTTGAATACAAGAACTATCAAGATATAATCATGAATCAAGGCATGAAAATGAAACAAAACCTAAGAACACAACTTTAACCTAGGTTCGGCCCAGTCCAGATTTTAGGGAAAGAAATTTCTCATGATCTTGTGCTTCTAGATGATGAAAATAGAGATGATTATAAGATCATATCAATTGGTTTCATGTCAAAAGGATTTTTCTAGAATTAGTTATGAATTTTTGAATCTAGTTCCATGAACTTTGAAGTAAATGAATAACATATGGATTTAAGTCATAGATCTACAAAAGTGATGAAGAGAAATGATTCAAATGACAAGAGAATAAGTTTTTTACCTCCTGATGATTCAAGGAAATCAAGATTTGGATGATGTTCTTCACAAATTTTTCATGGTGTTCTTGAGAAACTTAGAGAAGAAGATGAACATAGTTAGGGTTTTAGAACAGTTTTAGTATTTTGGGTAGATATCTCAACATACTTGTCCGTTTTGGATGATCTTTATGTCGTTGGAAAGAAGAGAGAAAGATGAACAACTTTCATGTTTAAAGTTTTTCGAGATTCAAAATAGAAACTGGTCATAATTGCTAATAAAAATCTGACGAATTATGAACACTTTGGAGAAAAAGAACATGGAAATGGAAGAAAATTGCTTAATGAAGAAGACAACCTATTTAAATGAAATAGACAAGAGTGAGCCGTGAGGGTTGGGCAAGGTTTGGTCAACTTTTCCAATGGCATTTGCTTGCAATTGTCATAAAAAGACAAGGGCAATTTGGTCATTTCATAGGAAAAATTAACTTTGTCATAAATGTGTCATTATGGCCATTATGACACGGATAAGCTCATCATAAATGCTCGTCAAGTCGGTCAAATCCATCATCTCTGCTACGTTGCCGACTCCTCGATTCATCTGGCGCAAGCTTTTCCTAGAGACATCTCGACGTATACGCCCGCAACAAATATAATATTTTAATTTTTTTACCAAAATATTCAAAACTTCCAATATCGTAGTAAATACGATAAAAATATTTTTCATCTCATTCACGACTCAAAATTAGGTCTTCTGAGCAGTAAACTTTTACTGTCAGTGAAAACACAGAAAACGGTAGACCGGCTTCCTTCTGAATTTTCAACCAAAAACTTCCCCGTAACCTTATAAAAATAAGTATAACAAGGAAATGACTTTGGTTTATCCAAAATCATTTTCTATGTCTCGGATAAAAATATATATTTATATATTTATTACCGATATTACGAAGCAGCAAAAATCGGAGTGTTACAGAATCTATCATAAAAAAGGTGGGAAATAAATTTTTTTATCAATGCAGTAAAACCTCAAGAAAAGTAAAAACAATAACACATTTTTAAAAACCAAAAAAATAGTTATAGAAAAATTAAAATTTCTTAAATAAAGGAAAATCTAGACAAAGAAATATATTTTTGTTAAAATTATTATAGCAGTGACTGAAAAAAAAAGTACTTAAATTATTAAAAAAAAAACTATAATTATTCCCTTGAAGTTTATTGGTTAATTTGATTATAAGTAAAATGTTCAAACTTTTGCCAAATGAAAGAATGAGAAGAGGCTAGATGTACAATTTCGGTCAATTAATAAAACAGTTACTAATCTTAAAAGTTATTCATCAATTCAAAATTATTGTGCACAACCATGAAAATAATTCATATATGGATTGATCTCAAGTGTAAACTAAGAGTATTATCTTCATATGCAAGCATACAAAGGAAGTAGGAAGCTGAAAGTTATAATAAGTTCATAGGTGATAAAAATGAAATTTCCATATTAATGACAATAGAAATAAGGAGTCACGTCTATGAAAAACATATAGATCACAGTCAATACAACATTCTGAAATTCCAATAACTCGAGACTTAATCTTCTTAGACATTTTGAATAACACAAATTTAATTTTCAAAGTCAAGAATGAACTATGTCACCTTGTTCTCCATGGAACAAAGTGCATATTTCCAACCTGCAATATGTTTAAGATTGCTGAGTAGAGCATTCACTCTTCGCGAATTAGGTACCCCGGTTTCGATAGTAAGTTCTCCAGGCACAACCTGATAAAAGTAATTCAAGTAGAACAAAATTGATATCAGCATCTTCAGTCTCATCAAATTAATCTTTGAAGTTAAACTATCCCCGTATAGGATATAGTTCTGCAGTTTCAATCACTTCTTTCATAGCATCAGAGCCCAAATACATCAGAAACTGCGAATATAAGGTTGCTAAAGTTATCATAGAGCAAAATACATACAAAAACTCGCATAAGTGACATAAACATACCAGAAAAAGGGGAAAACAAACTAAAGTCGATAAAACCATAAATTCCAGGCCATCATGAATGGCATACACCATAAATGGAAACATATAATTCGAACTTTGGTGAAAGGGAGATTCCAAACGTTGTATAATAAGGGCTAGGAACCACAAAAGTATCTCAAGGATATGTCAAACAGAACATGATTTAGATCATTTGCCACTGTGGCTCTTCCACTCATCAATATACTTTCGGGATCAAATCTGACCCTACCGCTTCTCCCTTTTGATGTGAAATTTGCCATAGCCTGCATAAATAAGAGAGCCATTTGTTATGATCAATTTTTCTTTACAACATGCTCAATCATTATGATATAGTGAAAATAATTGCGCTCTTGTATTATTGCCTACTCTGAACTTTGGCAATCCATGGTAGTCTTGTACGTTTGCAATTCACCCGCAAACCCTCCAACATGATCCGCAGCACCCTTTCCACCTAATCACTAAAAACTCACAATGTCAGAAACACAATTCTTCCCAATAGTTTTGCTTAGAGTCTTAATTTCTTATTGTAGCTCTTATCTTGGTTTGGCATCATCCACAAATATGACTCTACCATCCAAGAACCTTATAACCTCATTCATTTCTTGAAGACGTTGTAGAGAAGAAAATGAATAAATAAAATTAGTAATAGAAAAATAAAAAAAACCCCAAAAAAAACCCAGAAAGACTCGAAAGACTCGAAAGACTAAAACCCTATATGCCAAATCCCAAAATAAATGAAATCTACAGTCACTTAAATAAAGCGTTGAAGAAGAAGAATTGAAAAAGAGTTTACAGAATGTAGAGGGGAAAACATAGCTACCTGGACAAAATGATTTAGGACTATCGAGACAATATCGACCTTGTATAGGGTTCCATTACAAATCCATGGGAAAAAAAATTGTAGACAAAAGGAAATCCAAACTCAAATTTGTTATGAATAAGATAATGTCAGTCATATAAAGGGAATGAAAAGACAATGTTGAATGCCAATATGTTACCAAAAATTGAAATGTCATCCATAAATAGAATCAGTGCATTAAACCAAAATAAACTATTCTTATTGTCTTGTATCTTTTGAATGAGCTTTTTGGGGGAAAAAAATAAGTCCCAACATGTCGTCTACACCCATAACTGGATTCTGCTGCTCCCTCAACTTTTTTTATCTGCAGTGTTTTTTTGTTTCAGCTTTCTCATTTAAAGCCAACATCAGTATTGAAACTGTTGAGAAATTAAAATTGCAAAAAGAATGAGGTTATAACAACAATGACAACGAAATGAAGCAAATATGCAATATCAGTACCCAAACATCAAACAGGGAGTAAAACGTGCAGCCAACAAAAAATCATTAATTAAACATCAAACAGTATCATATATTCCTCCTCATATATAAATCTTATTCCCTTTCAATTCCTCCGCATTATAATTTTTATTAAGTTGAATAAGACCATAATGTAACAAAATAAATAATAAATAATAAATAATATCTTATAAAGTTGAATATGAAACATAATGTAAAAATACATATGTATTTCATGATATAACAAAAATAAAGAGGATAATATAAAAATGAAAACAACAATGATATGAGAAAAAACTATAGCAATGTAAACTAAAAAAACCACAAAATGGGGAAGGATAAAAAAAATCTGAATAAAAAAACAAAAGAGGTAGAAAGGAAAATATGAGAAATAAATTAAAAAAATAGAATTGAACTAAGAATAATTGGAGAAATTGAAAACTACAGCAAACCAAAATAGAAAATATGGGACATTGTAAACTCAAAGAAGTAGAGAGCAATTGACTCGAAATGCAGAGGCGACTGTTGCAAGCACAGTTTGACCAGAAAACAATAGGAGGAAATGAAAAGGAGGAGAAATTAAAAATGCAGAAGGCATGGATAACAAAAACTCACAAACGTCAACCCAAAAAATTCACTCAATGCATATCAAATCGAAAAAATATAGAATATTTGTAAAAAATAAGTACAGAACACAAATCCAAAACAAAAGACACCAAAATTAGTAAAAATAATTTCGTCACCTGACTGTGATAAAAGCGTAAGTATATAATCTCACACTTTGGGTTATCAATCTTCGGGGCTTCTTATTCACCATCTTACTCCTCATCGCAATCTTCAGCTTTTGTTGCCTATGTTTCATATATTTCCTCAACTATTTCATCTTCAGTACACCATCTATTTAAGTGCCTCTAAAAAAACAGTTTCAGATATTCACATGAAGGAACCACAACCAATACCCCTGAATTCTTCTATCTACCATAGAAAGCAAAGATCAGTCGAAGAAAAAGGGGGAGAATCAAAGACAAAAAAACGAAAGGCCAAAAAACCCAAGAATGAGAGTATGAAGATCAGATCCAAGAGAAAGAGATTAATTAAAACAAATCAATTGTCAATTAAATTAAAACAAATAAATTGAATGCATTGTATCCTCTAAGATTACATTGGAATTCTACTGGAGATTGCTATTGGAATTTGGAAAGAACTTTTAATACATTTGAAATTTGAAACAGGTCAAAAAATCTTGGCTATTATTATCTAGAAATTAAAAAAACCCAACTAAAGTCCAATTCGTCAAAATAGGTAACTAAAACACAAGTGCCATAAATGCTAGTTAGTAACATTTGAATTTTAATCATTTCAAAAAAATTGAATTTTAATAATAAAAAGAATACAAAATGGAAAAATCCACTACAAAAAAAAGGTTATTTAGCAACCGAAAATAGTGACCGAATTTGTTGGTTACTGTTTGCGACCGATTGTAGGATCTAAATCAAACACTGATTAGAGTTGATATTGCGACCGAAATAGAGCGTAGCAGAGTTATCGGTCTCTATTTCGGTCACAAAATAAAGGAAAGTAAAAGTAAAAAATTTATGACTTTTTAGTGACCAAAATGGCGACCAAGTTAAATGC
Organism: Sophora flavescens; assembly: GCA_030762895.1. NCBI lineage: Eukaryota > Viridiplantae > Streptophyta > Magnoliopsida > Fabales > Fabaceae > Sophora > Sophora flavescens. The sequence goes on from CM061066.1 coordinate 184,397,910, forward strand.
AACGGTTAAATTTTATTTATCTTTGTGACCGATATTAAATCGGTCGCTAAACGGCGCGTAAAAATTTAAAATAGAGCGTGTTAGCGACCGAATTTTAAATCGGCCGCTAAATTTATGAATTCGAATTTCAAATAAACCCATTCAGCGACTGCTTTAGCGACCGAATAATTCGGTCGCTAAAACTAAAATCCCTAAATCCACCAGAACCCCCCTTTCTTCCCCATTTCCCGAAACTTCTCTCTCTCTCACTCAGTCTCTCTTCCTCGTGAGCTCCGAACACCAGCCTCCAGCCACCGCCGTCAGGTAAGCTCTCTCCCTCTCCCTCTCCGTTTTTGTCTCTCTCTCCATCTCTGTCTCTGTCTCTGTCTCTCTCCGTCTCTAACCGTTTCTCTCTCTCTTAGGTCCGTCTTCCTCCGCATGTCCAGAGCAGCGCCACAACCGGCACCACCAGAACAGCGCCACCGTTACCACCGCAGCACAGTAAGTCTTCTTCCCTTTGGAAAAATCAAATTATAATTCTCGGCTTACCTCACAGTCTCACATAATCTTGATCACAATTTTCATACTATGTTGGTAGATTTGGATTCTTCTTTGGTTTTTGGCATTTTTATATGCTAAATATAATTGTTGTTTTATAAATACATGCCATAAATTGAGGTTAAAAGTATTTTCATGTCCTAATTGTCTTATCTCTAAAATATTGTAACAAAACATACAAAGTACCATCGGTCCTTTTCTTCACCATTTTAGAACACTTGTTGCATCCTTGATAAAACCAATTATAGTCCTCAATAATCTCGTGAATTGCTGCAAGTGTTGTTACCCTTCTAGGCTATTGAAATCAAAGTAAGTGATCAACGGATGTAGATGAGAAAATTTGTTTAACAAAACTGAAAAAACAGGTATAATTTGTAACCTGCTTTGATTCTCTAATTTCAATTAGAGTTTTTCTGAGATTAGGATCACAAAGGATATTCTTAGATGAGTTCCTACTTCGAAATGTAAGCTGACTTGTGGATTGTGTTGCACCGAAACATTGATTGGAATGGCTACAAATATATAAAGTAAAAGTAATATTTTTTTAATAAGAAATGTATAGAAGAAATAAAACTGATATGTACAAAAATTAAACTTGAGGCATACATATTCATCAATGCAACTGCCTCTGGTATAGCTGGATTCATCAGGACTTTTATTGCGTTCCATGAAATAGTGAGTGATTTATGGCCTATAAATTTTTTGATGAGTTGAATTTGTTATAACAAATAAAATATAAATTAAAGGAATGATATATTGTTAAAGCAGTATAAAAGATTAGAATAAGTAGACATTAGAAATAAATGTTAATAATGGTGAAGGAATTATTTTTATAATAAATACCTCTATAATGAGTGATTCGGGCAAGTTGCAAAACTACCACTTTAAATTGGTTATTTTCAGTCAGAAAGTTGAACATTTCGATTGCTCGTTCCCCAAACAATGTCACACGAACAAAATTATTGCTAGAGTTTGAGAAAAAAAATGAAGTTTGAGTATAAATTCTATGTGAAATAAAATATTTAGTTAAGAGTATAATAATGTAATTGGGAGGACCTTTCATCAAGAAGATTGAACTCAATTCTCTTTCATGTTATACCTTCATGTTGATAATCCTCTAAATTTCCATGTTCGGAGACAACACCAATAGCATCTGTAGTAATAGCATATATATGAATGTTAAAAGCATAAATGAATGTATTAACATTAACATTATTAAACATGTAAAAGTCAATTAGAAGTGTATAACAATTAAATATTCATTTATCTTTGTCTCCGATAAGATAGTCTCAAAAGGGATAAAATCAAATGCATGATATGGAATAAGTGCATCACAATGTTTAATTGTTGTCCCACAGTGAATGGTAATACATAATTGATGCTTTGTAGTTTTGAATGTATTGTTATTCTCTCCAATGTTGAACTTGGAGATTGCATAACATTTTCCTTCGTGAAGATGGGTGATATGTATAGTATCTTTACTATAGATGCTAGCTTGAATCTTGCCTTTCTGAGAAATATAGGGTTGATGTGAGATTATAACAAATTCTATGAAGGAAATTATAAACTGTTAACAAAAATATAATTATTTATATGACAAAAAAGTGTAGAATGGGATCTTACTTCTTCATCAATGAGTACCATATGCAGAGATGATGATTGAACATAGTGTCTAGTAACTTGCCAAAGCCTGCTGATCCTTGCCGTGAATGTTCTATTTTCTTTTCCATGTCTTAGGTCTTTTATAAGACAAGTCTCCATACTGTAGGGTTGTGAAATGAAAGTGAATATCATAAAAAAAAAAAAGGAAAACAACTTCAAGTTAGTGTGTGAAGTGAAAATATGGAGTAGTGAACGAACTATGTCTTGAAGACTTGAACAACTATGTCTAGTCCGTCCTCTACATTCAAACCATGTGAGTTTACATATCGAGTGATCTCTGGCCATTTAGGAATTTTGCAAGTGAAAGTGATGAAAATATCTGGGTATCCTGCCCATTTACAAATTGCAATTGCATCTTGGTAATTTTGTATCAGCTATCTGGCACCCCCAGTGAAGCTAGAAGGCAAAACAATCCTTCTTCCTATGGCATAACCTTCATTTTTTCCTTGGAAGACAGCATCAGTTAACCCTCTATATAGATCTTGTCAAACATGCTTTTGATTCTTCCGTATATAGGATAACCTCCATGCTTCAACCATAGTATATGCATCGACAACAAATTGTTGAAATAATATTTTGCTATATAAAAGAATAGCATATTATGATTCTCTTTGTTGGAATGTGAATGCAAAGAACTCCCTCAAAGTCAATTTGTTATTCTTGTGACTATCAGGATTAGACATTTCACTATGTTTTGTGGAATCACTGAATCCATCTTCCCCTTATGGGAAGAGGAGTGGATATTGTATCTCCAGTTGCTCAGGGTGATGCTCTGACGGTCGTGCCGCCTGCTGTCGCTCCTCCAGTTCCGCCGCCAGCTACTGATGCTGCTACTGCAGAGGACGATCAGATAGCAGATGTCGATGGTACGGACGCTGAGGATGATTGGATTCCTCCACCTCTCCTTCATCATGACTGATTTTTTTTCTTCCTATTTTTGACTTTAAATGATTCTTGTAAGACACTTTGAATTATTTTATATATATATATATATATTCATTATTTCTTATGATTGTATATTTCATTAATAATTTGGTGTGTTTTATTAGTATTTTTGCTAAACTTTAAAGAAAAACAGAAAAATTTATTATTTTAAAAATTAAATTTTAAAAAAATTTAATAAAAACCAGTTTAGCGACCGAATTAGAAACCAATAATTCGGTTGCTAAACTTTAGTTACCATTAACAGATTGTGGTCTAGCGACTGAAAATCCGTCGCTAATATAGGGTAACAGTAACCAAAATTGGCGACCGAACTAGCGACCGATAATCGATCGCTACAAATGGTTACCCAAACAATACGATCAACCGTGTAGCGATCGTTTTTTATTATGTAGCGACCGAAATTACAGTCGCCATTTAGCGACCGAATTATTATTTCGGTCTCTAAAAGCTTAGCGACCAGGTTATCAGCCACCACCATGAATCAGTCGCTAACTTAAATAGCGACCGAATTAGAAAGTTTAGCGACCGAATATGCCGGTCGCTAAACAATTCTTTTTTTGTAGTGATCTAATAGTGAAGAGTTTCTCCATGTTTTTCAAAAGCAATTTACTACAAAGTGCAGATTTCCTATAGGTAACTGAAACACAAATGCCATAAGTTCTAGTTATTAGCATGGTTTTAATAATTTAAAAAGAGAAAAATGGAAATGACAAAATTGTCCTCAGTTTTGGAGGGAAAAAATACCCTCAGTGATTGCTACTTTTATATACATAAAGACAAAGATTTAGATTGACTATTGCCACAATGTCTGGAGTTTGGTTGGTTGAGTATAAACGAGTCGAGCCGAATCTAACACTTAACTTTATTTTGGTTTATGAAAAATAATAAAGTGTGAACTTGATTCATTTATTTAAACGAGTCTAACTAAAAGTTTGAACTTTCTTGTTTAAAAATAATAAAGCTTGAGATTAGATTGTTTAGATCGTTTATAATTACAGAAATGATATTTTGACAACCAAATCTAACAACAATATGACACAATAGCTTTCAATGAAGTTTTGAATTAGTGGATTAAAGGAAGAGAAAGAGTAAGATAATAAACAATTAGTGCCGTATATTTATATGGTGTTGGATAGGGGTGGAAGTAGGCTAGGTCGTCCGACAGGGGCCTATGGCCTGGCCTGTTTATGACCTGGCCTGTTTATAGCCTGGCCTGGCCTGGCCTATTTAATAAAAAGGCCGGGTAAAGACTTTTTCAAAAGCCTTTTTAGATAAATAGGCCATGCTTGAGCTTCAGAAAAAGCCTACGAAGCCTGATAGGCCGGCCTATTTATAAATAATAAATAAATAAATAATATTAAAAATAAAATTATTTTTTATTATATATATATAATATGATTTATATAATTTAAAGAGATGCAATTTGCTCTTTATTTATAGGATGTTGGTTTGCTCCACATGTATACTTTGAGAGATATGAGACTTTATAGAATGTTGATTTGCTCCAAATGTATACTTTGAGAGATGTGGGACTAACAGAGTCTCTTGATCATCTTCGTCACTCTCACTCTCCTCGCCACTATCACTATCAGCATCCATCTATAACAATCAGTGACGGAAAGTTACCGAACAAGAATATGCCATTTTCTTTGTCAGGCACTTGCGTAGTAATATGTACATCAAACAATAAATTTCAGATTAAGAGGAAGCATATACCATTTTCTTTGTTCAACTGTGGAAGATCTTCATCACTATCTGTACAATCCATAGAAAATGCAACAATGTCTTGAGCAACCAACTTAATGAAAATATCAATAACAGGTTTAAGAAAAGAGTCCCACATTGCTAAAACTATACATGTGAAGCAGACCATCATTCTATAAATAGAAGAGCAATTGGGTATCTTTTAAAAAAATTAGATAGGCCCTTAAAAAGGCTAACAGGCCAGGCTAGGCTTTTAAAAAGGCCAGGCCAGGCTTAAAAAAAAGCCTTTGACAGGTAACAGGCCAGGCTTAGGCTTTTAATTTTTCAAACAGGCCAGGCCTATTTAATCAAAGCCTAGCCTGGCCTGGCCTATTTCCACCCCTAGTGCTGGACAACAATTTGTTAATATCAGCACTCTTATAATTAAATTATGATTTAACGAACTTCTTCGTCCCTACATTTTAGGTGAGTTTTGGTTTTGGTCCATAATATTTTTTCAATGGTTTTGGCCCCTAACAATTCCAAAACGTTGGTTTTAGTCCGTGAAGGCTCAAGTTAGATGGGCCTAGTCCTAATTTGCAACCTAGGTTTTGAATTTTCTATATGTGTCTCGAAGGTTGCAAAACGGGTTTTATAGCTAGTTGTAGGCCATTCATTGGGGTCGAGGCTGTCACTTAAAGACAACGTATAGGGGATGACTATTGATAGCAGTTGGGAGGGATCCAAATGATTAGTACTTTCCCTTGGCTTCACCGGTGAGGGACTTACTTGCTCCCTCACATTAGAGCCACCCTAATTGATATTAAAAAAAAAGAGAGTTTCGTACATGAGAACACTTGAAAAGTGAAAACAGATACAGATTGGAAATAATGATTTTTAGAAGAAAAAGAAATTACTGAATTATTTCATTTTAAATACATATGGTTGTTAATTACCTCTAAGATAGGACTATTTTTCAGTTTACAATATAAACGATAAGTAGTTAAAAAGGTTCTTAATAGAAATCCTCCCCTTACGTTGGTCGAGCATCAGATATCAATTTTCGTGTTTATTATATATCGTCTTTTTTTTGTCCTATATTTATAGGATTTGGATTCTTTCAAGTTGTGCAACAAAAATGTGTGTATATGTATCACATTTGGTAACCCATGGATATTGGGAATGTAAATTTAGATAAACCAATATGTGCATCCAACGTCCATATTATTACTGGAGATCAAAGGGCTAGAGAGGTGCTGCCTCCAGAAGATTCAAATGCTGCTCATAGTTTTTTTTTTCTTGATAAGCAAATGCTGCTCATAGTAAACCTTATATAGGGAAGAGGGTATTATAGAATGGAAAAGGGACGGAGGGGATTGTGGGACTTTGAACCCACTCACAATTCATATCTCCTAGCTTGATTAACCAATTGAGCTAACTCAAAACACATGCAGTCTATTTACTTTGTATGTTTCGTTTTTCTTTTTTCAATTTTACAATATATCTCTTGGATATAAATTTGAAATATAGTTTGTTGTTATCATAAATAAGAAAGAGTTTGTGAGAGTTTAGATACACGTTTTAATTGACTAAAAGCTAACTACAAGTGTAATATATGGGGTCACACTCTCAAGTAAATTATAGGGTAATAAAATTTGTAGTCTTTTCCCATAAATAGATCTCACTCAATATGACTTCTAATATGATTTAAAGCACGTCTGCTGCAAACTCAGGCGACACAATATTTTTGTGTTGCTAAATATTTTCTTCATGCGAAAGAATTAGGAATCGAATTCATGACTACTTATATAAAAGATCCAAACTTATTATTACTTCGACCAACCATACGTTGGTATTCAAAACCTTACTACATGTTAACTGCATTTAAATTAAATGTCCTTTATATATATATTGAATAATTTTAATTTTGAATCGAATTCCTTGAATTGAATTTAGAGATCAATTTCTATGTACCATCAGTATAAAGAATTTTTACACCGATATTTAATAATATTTTCACAAATCAACATTATTGTTACTTTTTTATCTTTTAATTATGCATACATGTCAATGTAAAACTTTTTATATTGACAGTACATATTTATTTTAATCCTTGAATGTATCCCTCCACCCAAGATATTTTGTAACATAAAAATTATGATGGTTGTGGACTTGTGGTGATGATAACTCAAACCTATAATAGAGTTAAACAATAACAATTATGTGTTGTTAACGAGTGTCCTAAGGACATTGATTAAGAAACCCATAAATAAAAATTTTGTATTGGAAAACTCGTGTGGACAATGGTTTAGTCTTGACTCTTGTGAGTTTTTTTTTTTTTGCTAGACTCAATGGTTTAATGCTAGGAATTTAAACTCAATGATAATTTACTTTTGGAAAAGGAAAGCTTCAAAACTCCGTGCACTGAAAGAAAAACAACCTTCAAAATCCTGTTTATGATGAGTCTCACATTAAAAAAATAAATAAAAAAGGATAAAGATTTCATGAGATAATAAAAATAAGGAATTAATTAGTAGGCATTAAATAATGTAAAGATTTATTACATTGTCACCTAATCATAAATTATAACATCATCAAAAATATTTGACTCGCGGAGAAAAGATCCACTTAATTTCTCGTGATAAATGGATATGTCAATTATTATAGTTTTGGAGAAATAAATGAAATGAACATGATATACACATAATAAAAAATATCATTTTTTTTACAAAAATAAAAATATCATTTATTTCCCTAAAATCATAGTAATGTACATCTCGATTTTTTATAAGAGATGGAGAAAATATTTTGTCTAGCTTGCCTTAAAAATAACATGTATAAAATGATTTATGATTAATTAATAATATAAAAAAAATTATACCGTTAATATATAAAACTTATTAAACTAAAAAAAAAATTAGATTGATTGTGTGATCGTGTGTATCCAAATTCAAATTTCTCCTATATGCCATAAATGCACATGGCAAAAGAAGGCAATAGGTCACAGAATAGTAGATGGAGGGGTGTTAAACAATAAAAGACAAACTAAAACTTGAAATATTTGAAAGAGTTTCAACCTACGATAAGGCATTATTTGAAACGATGCAATTCAAATATTCAATACGATTAGAACGTGACTTAGCAGCTTTACTACACGCACATGGCATGAGGCTTATCTGGACCCCCACCTGAGGGCAACTTCCCTTCCTCCTAGGCCATAAGTCAATAACCCTTCGAATATTATAATTTAGGCTATTAATTATATATTTAGTTAATTCAACCCCCATGATTTAAATTATGCTTTGTTGATGGTATTTTTGAAACATTAGAGTCCCATAAGCTCAAATCCTCTTCTTGGTATCTTTATATATATATATATATATATATATATATATATATATATATATATATATATATATATATATATATAAACGTTTAAACCCATCCTGTGAGTCTCCTCTGTCACCTCATAGTGTAAGTATTGTTACAACATCGAGTGAGTAATGATCCCAACCAAGAGAAGCCACCATGACATGATTGTTAGTTAGTTAAATCAGTTAGAATGGTTAAAGAGTTAGTTATATTCAGTTAAGTTAAGCTAGCTGTAGTAACTTGTAGCACAAGCTACCTATCATGTATATATATCTTATATAGATACTTTGTTCATTTCAATCAATGAGAATTCCATTTTCTCTACTCTATATTGCTCTCTGATTCCCTAATCCTTTCTCTCTCTCTCTTTCCCTCAGTTCTCTATCTTCCTTTTTCTGTTCTTGCTTAGAGCTCAAATCTACCTCAATGGCTTCTATGCTTCTAACATGGTATCAGCTTTGAAGGAGCTTTACTGTGCCTGGTTATTATGATCCACTTTCTTGAATCTATTTCTTGAAGTTCTTCTTCCTTTGCATTTCTCTTCTTCTTCACTTCTTTCCTTTGAAGCACAACAATGGCGGAAAGTGGTCAACCTGGAGTGGTTAATCCACCAGTGAATCCAATCAATGATCCTACTAGTCCATACTTCTTGAATCCGAATGAAAATCCTGGTACTCTATCAATTGCAACTCCTCTAACAGGAGGTAACTATCATGATTGGGTGCATGCCGTGACTAAGGCACTGAAGATCAAGAATAAACTTGAGTTTATTGATGGCACATTGCCAAAGCCGCAAGTGAATGATCCTTTGTTCAAAGCCTGGGATATTGTAATACCATGGTTCTTGCTTGGCTTTGCCAATCCCTTGATCCTGGAGTCAAGAAGAGCATTGTTGGTTTGGACACTGGAGCTAAAGTCTGGAAAGATCTGAAGGATAGGCTTCATTAATGAGACATTTATCGGATATGTGATTTGCAAGAAGAACTCTATTCATCAAGGCAAGGTAATCTCTCAATTACTGCCTATTTCACCTACTTGAAAGGAATATGGCAAGAGCTAGATGATTTTAGGCCTATTCCGTCCTGTGCATGTGCAATTCGATGTTCTTGTAATTTGATTCCAACTGTCACATCATATAGAGATAATGACTATGTGATTCGTTTCTTGAGGGGTCTTAATGAGCAATACTCTGGTGTAAGATCCAATATTATGCTTATGCAACCACTACCCGAGGTCAACAAGGTTTTCTCCATGCTTATACAACAAGAAAGACAATTCAATGCTCCTGTTGATAATTCTACGGTTTTGATAAACACTACTGAAATTTCCAATAATGACCGAGGTAGGGGCCGAGGGAGAGGCAATAGAGGATCATGTATCCTTGGAAGAGGTCATGGCAGAATATAATCAGAAAGTGTGCACTTACTGCAATAGGAATGGATACATGCTACAAGAAGCATGGTTATCCACCTAACTACAACAATAAAGGGTTCAATGTGAACCAATGTACTGCATCAGCTAATGATGATGATGAAGAATCTCATGAGGATGCACAGGAAGAGGTTCAAGACAGTTCCAAATTGCTTCTCACTCTTGACCAACAAATGGCATTGCTAGCTTTGCTATCATAGTCTGTGTTGGTGTAAGCCCTAGAGGTCAATGTTTTTCCTTTGGACTTACATTTGTATCTTGCTATTATATGAGGCATTTCAGTTTATTATATTGTTTGTTTAAACGTAATAAAGTCCTTAGAATAGGAATTTCTATTTAATAGAATATCAAGTATACGTCTCGACAGTGAGACGTTATAAATCAAGAGAACTTTATTCTTAAATATCCATAGTCAAGTATTATTATTAACAGGGACAATAATAATATATCGAGACTATTATGTGTGCAGACTGATGACCATTTCTCGTGGGTCATGAATATGAGATATTAAGTCACACACGTAGGTACACATTAAAGTAATGATGTACTGGATCGAACCGTCGTGAAAACACTACATGGAACGTTATATAAGTGCATAAGTAATTCTCACAGTGACAATGGTGTATGCAATCATTCGACCTGAAATCACTATGATCCCTACATGAGCAGTTGTGTGCTTTAATACCGTCAAACGTTATCTGTAACAGGATGACTATAAAGTCGGTCATTGGGTACACCGCGAGTCATGCAGAGGGATGTGAGTGATCTGGATGGGATTTGTCCCTCCTACATAACAGGAGTAATATATGTGGGTCCCTTGATAGAGTGAGACTGTAAAATGCATGGTCGTGCTGAGATGAGTCAATATGAGATATTGACCTCATTTAATATTTTAAGTCTACTCGGGTATCAAGGAACGTAATATTGAACTATACAAGGGTGACACATTATATGCCTTGTGTTCAATATAGATATAAGGACAAAGGGATAATAATACACATGAACATTGGTCACGGAAAGGTTACGTCAAATCACTGACTTTCTCATTACTTGGGTAGCAATGATGTGTTGCTAGACACCGCTCATTGTTTATAATATTAAATATGATTTAATAGTATTACCAACGTTATGGGAACCTATGGAGTCACACACTTAGAGCAGATTAATCGGAACTAAAAGAAATTGGGTTAAACCCAAATTTCTATTGGGCCATGCTCATAACAGATGAGCCCAAGAGGGTCAAGTTACACTAGTGCAATAAGTGCTTTTTACGTCAGTTAAAATTGATTTTTTACGTCAGAATACTGACTGACTGAACGCGCTGTCGCCACGCGCCAAAAAGAACGAGCGTTTATAAAATAATACAGATAGGGAAGCGACAACTCGGATGTCGTCTTTCAAGGACTCTTAGGCGTTGTTATTACTAACAGAAAATCAAAAGTTAGTTTTGGGGGTTTTGGATTGAGATAAAATAAAGAAAACAAAACAATGAAAACAAAGCAGTTAAAGAGAATAGCAAATAAACTAAAGACGATTAACCTACTGTTCTTGGTTTCCCACTATCATTGGTTCAAATAAATCCAAGCCCTAAGCAGATTCTAATCCCCTTTCAGTTGTAGCAACAATTAACAAACGAAATTGCTACTACGGATACATATTCCTATTCCCGAATTAAACAAACGGGGTTAAGCCCTAATGAACTAAACGAACATGAATGAACACACGCGAATTAAACAAACGCGATTGATTATAGGAACATAGCATCACTGAAATGAATCAACACTACACTACACACTCCTGAATTAAACAAACAGAAATGCATAACATAGTATTGAAAAGGGAAAAGCAATTAAAACAGGAAATACAGAACCTCAAGTGTAATTAAAACCAATCACAGTAGATTAATCTAGGAGACTAATTCTCCATTACAAAAGAAAACAATAAACTAAGAGAAAAACAAAAGACTAACAAGCTCAGAAACTAGCCAAAACTGGCTAATTCTGACCAGCCTTTCAGTTCTGCCTAAGACTGTCTTATATACACGTTTATGGAGTCAGAGGACTCGCGAGGCGAAGCCTCTCTCGCGACGCGGAAATTGTGAACAGTCTGCGACTTTTGATCTTCTCGCGGGGCGAGCATATCCTTCGCGAGGCGAATCTCTTCAGATCCCAAACTGTAACGCCCGTGACCTTCAACATGCGCAAACCGTGATGGCTTCTGGTCTTCCAAGCTCGCGAGGCGAATGTATGCTCGCGAGGCGAACGCTTGCCACAGTCGTGATCCTCAACACGGGTAAACCGTGATCGTCTCTGACTTTCTGGGCTTGGTGACTCGCGGGGCGAGATATCCTTCGCGGGACGAGTGGCTCCAGATTTATTTTATTTTATTTTATTAACCTGAAAAACAGAAAATAACATAAGTACTTTATTTAACTCTAAATCAACTAAATTAACCTAAAAACACTTTACAGACTCAAAATACTACTTAAGGACAATCAAGTCTAATTTGGGTAAAAATGATATAAAATTAGCACAAAGCCAAGGTCTTTACTAGTTATAAAACCAGTCAAATAGAGGCTCATCAAAATACCCCAAACTTAAACTTTGCTTGTCCCCAAGCAAACTAAAACTTAAAAACTTAAAAAGACTAAAGACCTGGCAAGCTCAAAAGATTTAATCAACTTTCGCACAGATTTCAAGCAATTTATCAAAACAATTTTCTTCAATGTCCCCCCTTTCAAACAAAGTAATCCCCACAATCATTTATTCTAAACAATTGAGAATTTCATCATTCAAACAATCAGAAATCTAAGCAGGGGATCTAAGTTACACACAAAAGAGAGATCACCATATTCAAACAACTGCCTTCCTCACAAGGGAAATTTATGTTCACTCAATCGCTCAGTTTGTGTCAGGCTATCAACAATTCACTCAGTTTCACTTTTAAGAGAACTTCCCATAAATTTGATTTTCATCTCAAGATGATTCCCACAGAAAACATGCAAGCAACATCAGAAGGTCTTTTATGGGTTGTACTGGGGCCTGGCTAAGGGTAGGATATACAAAGGAACTAGGCTGAAGACCCTAGGAACTAAGAGAGCATGAACATTATTTACACTTTGAAATTAAATCAAGTTCCTTTTTCATTTTTCATTTTGCTTTGGGTGACTACAACCTTTTTATTTCTTTTTGGCATTTTTGCACTTTTAAATTTGTTTTTTCTTTTTCTTTTTCTTTTTTTTTTTTACACTTTTTTTTTCTCAATCCCAAACAACACATTACACCTAGCTGCCACCCCAAACTTAGTTCTTGTACCCATTCTAAGATTCCATGCTCTCCTAATCCTAAGATCGGGTTAACATGGTTTTCCAGATTTTTGGGCTTATAACATTAGGTTATCAAGAAGCAATAGGCTAATCAGGCTCAAAGGGGCTAACTAGGGAACATGCATCAGGAATTGGTTATTTTAGGCCAAGTAGCTATTTACAAAGAAAATGCCTCAATCATCTGAAGCAAACACATAATCATGCAAATCAAAAAGAGATTCAAGCAAATTCAGGAAAGTGCAATCAAAAGTGATTTTCACACAGTTTAAAACATGTTGGAGGCTCAAAAACCTCACCTGGACATTTATGTAAATTATTTGAAAGAGATTCTATCCCTAGTGTGTGCTTCCTATCACCCCAAACTTATCATAAATCATGCCATCATAACAAAATCTCAAAGTTCAGTTTTCAATCATATGGGGATCAATTTTTCAAAATTTTTTTCATATCCTAGGGGAAAACAGTCAAAACATATTATGCCATCCATCTATGCAAATATTAATCAAATCCATCAAACTTGCCACTACCAGACTCACACAACTCCTGAGCTTCTCAAATTATTCAGGAGCTTTATTCAAAGAAAACAGAAATAAAGCAAGGAAAAGAAAATTAAAAAGAAGAAAGGGTTAAGAAAACTCATTAAGGGCGGTTCCACCAGGATCCCATTGCTTGTAGCATAAGGCCCACGTGATGGACAAAGAGTGGGAGTTCATTCCATGCTTCCCTAACTTGCAGCCTTGATGTGGGGGTGAGCACTTGACAATTATGATGACTTCGCCGAGTGCGGCGGACTTCTCACTCCCCTTCGGGTCACAGCTGACCTCTTTATCTACAAAGTCTCCCCAATAGAAGTGGGTCTCAACCTCTTGGACTGGCCATGGTGCAAAATCCAAGGGTGGAAAATCCAGAGCTTTTGGTTCCACAGGGGGAGGTGGCAAACAGTTAGCTGGGGTTACTGGTGCTGCTTCAACTTCTGCAAGGTCTTCATCCACTGCACTAACAAAATTATCACCTGCTATATATGCAGAAATTTCAGCACACACCACACAAAGGTTAGTATTAGTAGAGTCAGTACATATATCACAATAAAATGAATCAGTATAATCTAGACTGTCTGGAAATTCAGCAATTAATTCATCCACCCCATTACTCTCAACACCTGCATCTAAAACCAAAGATTTTTCTTTATCCTCAAGCACGGTGGAGCAAATGTTCTCCTGATACTCCTGATGCTCATTTCCTATATGAACATGGCCCTCAACCTCATCTGTCTCCTGTTCCATATGGATGCTTTGCTTAACATACCTTTCAAAATAACATTCTACACACAAAGCAAGTGCGTAACAATAACAATCATCGGGGATTCAACACACAATTCATCATCAATGAAATATTATCACAATCATCATCGAAATATCTTCAAGAATAACTTGTGACTCTGTATGTTCTTCAAGGGCTGTGGAGTTAGCATCGCAATGAGTTGGCGGTAACTTGATCAATTAGAGCGGACAACTTCTCGAGATTCAGCTTGGCTCCTCCGGTATTCAGCCTCCATCTTCTGTTGAAATTCAAGAAAGTTTGCTTCCATTTGTGCATTTATCTGCAGGAGTCATCTGTTTGCACAGGTCCTCTAGGGAAGGTTCGGAAGGTGCAGCTCTGAAGGCAAGATAGTATCTACACAGGAAGGCTTCTTTCAAATCAAACCAGCTTGAGATGGAATTCTCATCAAGACAATACAACCAATCTCTTGCAGCGCCTTCAAGTGAGAACTGGAAAGCTTCCATCTGAATATGTTCTTCTGTTATTCCTGCAGGTCTCAGCATTATAGAACAAGCAATCTGGAATTCCCTCAGATGCTCCTGCGGATTTTCACCTGCAAAACCACTAAACCTTGGCAACCAGTGTGATAAACCAATAAAATCAGGAAAATATATACATGGTTGTTGCTCATAGTAAGCATTAGGCATGCAATTTCGCATATACCTATCCATGGGGGGTGCTAAAATTCACAACCAGACAATGCAGACAAAACTAATTAGCAAAGAGAAATTTTTTTTTTGTTTTTTGTTTTTTTTTTTGTTTTTTTTTTTTAAATTTTATTTTCTGCTAATAACAACAAACCAGAGTCCCCGGCAACGGCGCCAATTTTTGGTCGCGCTGTCGCCACGCGCCAAAAAGATCGAGCGTTTACAAAATAATGCAGATAGGGAGCGACAACTCGAGTATCGTCTCTCAAGGACTCTTTAGTTGTTGTTATTATTAACAAAAAAAAAAATAAAAAAAAATCAAAAGTTAGTTTTGGGGGTTTTGGATTGAGATAAAATAAAGAAAACAAAACAATGAAAACAAAGCAGTTAAAGAGAATAGCAAATAAACTAAAGACGATTAACCTACTGTTCTTGGTTTCCCACTATCATTGGTTCAAATAAATCCAAGCCCTAAGCAGATTCTAATCCCCTTTCAGTTGTAGCAACAATTAACAAACGAAATTGCTACTACGGATATATGTTCCTATTCCCGAATTAAACAAACGGGGTTAAGCCCTCATGAACTAAACGAACATGAATGAACACACGCGAATTAAACAAACGCGATTGATTATAGGAACATAGCATCACTGAAATGAATCAACACTACACTACACACTCCTGAATTAAACAAACAGAAATGCATAACATAGTATTGAAAAGGGAAAAGCAATTAAAACAGGAAATACAGAACCTCAAGTGTAATTAAAACCAATCACAGTAGATTAATCTAGGAGACTAATTCTCCATTACAAAAGAAAACAATAAACTAAGAGAAAAACAAAAGACTAACAAGCTCAGAAACTAGCCAAAACTGGCTAATTCTGACCAGCCTTTCAGTTCTGCCTAAGACTGTCTTATATACACGTTTATGGAATCAGAGGACTCGCGAGGTGTTGTGACGCCGGCAAGTGTACCGGGTCGTCGCAAGTAATAAAAATAACACGGTAAGTAATTACCGAGGTCGAACTCAAGGATTGGGATACCAATTCGACTAATCCGCGGGAAGTCAGATACGTTCGGTCAAGTTACAGAAGGTGGTTGAGAGAGAGAAGATTAATATCGAAATTCAATTAACAAGTCTAAATAAACTAATTAACTAAAAATCAGAAAACTAAAATGTCCAAGGTCACAAATCCACCTACCCAATATGTACACCCAAGTGATGATGAATTCCTCCCTAGGTTCAATTACAATGTCAACCGGGACCCCTAAATTCTCCTAAATCCACTCTCGTGCTCATTAGGACGTATTCGACGATTGGATTAATTACTTACTAGGTCTCATAATCCTAATCTCGAATTCTGTTAATTCTTGTTCCCTATATGGTTGCACCGATCTCCTACTCACTCTCGTGCAATATTCGATCGATGATCCTAATTCAAGTTCTAAACGCGAATCGCTGACTAAGCCTCATCACGTTAACAAGTCAATCACGCAACACATATGATTAACACAATCAAATCAGAATTAGAAAATAAGAATTGAATTAAAGGAGAAAAACATACATCACATCGGATTTACATCGCCGTGGGTGGCTTCATCGTTCCCTCGGACGACGGGGATTAGTTCCTCATGCTCATAGACAAGCGATCGGACATAATCACCATCGTAAAATAAAAAGAAACCAGAAAAGGAGACGCAGCTCCAAGGAGAAATAAGGATTCGTAACTACTGCCCTAACCTAAGTGGAAAACTGCCTCCTAAAGTTTCCATCCCTTAATCTGATATGCAACAGCCTTTAAATAGTAATCCTGATCTGCGCTCGTTCGCGAGGCGAGCAGCCCTTCGCGAGGCGAGCATCCTCTCGCGGGGCGAGTCTTCAATTCTAGGCTGTGACCTTCATCACGGCTGGGGCGTGATGGTCTCTGACTTCCAAGTCTTCATTCTCTCGTGGGGCGAGCTTCCTCTCACGAGGCGAGTCTTCAAACCTTAAACTGCCACGAGCGTGGTATTCATCACGGCCAAGCCGTGATGCTCTCTGTCTTGCAGGTCTTCATGATTCGCGGGGCGAGACACATCTCGCGCGGCGAGACTGAAGTGATGACTTTTGCAGCTTTGTTGACTTTCAGGCTCGCGGGGCGAGCATACACTCGTGAGGCGAGTGTCTCCAGACTTGCAATTTCCACTGCTTTTCGACTTTCCTTGACTCCCGGAGCTTCACTTATTTAACCTGAAACAACAAAAGCACCCACAAGCGTAATTCTATTCAAAATAACCTAAAACTACACAAAAGATGCAAAACGAGTCAAAGTCCAACTTAGGAACAAAACAAGGCAAATTTGGGCGAAAACGAGAGTGAACTCGAATAAATAGACACATAAACCCTAGTTTATCTAGTCATAAAACTAGATAAGCCAGAGGCTTATCACGAGGCGAAGCCTCTCTCGCGACGCAGAAATTGTGAACAGTCTGCGACTTTTGATCTTCTCGCGGGGCGAGCATATCCTTCGCGAGGCGAATCTCTTCAGATCCCAAACTGTAACGCCCGTGACCTTCAACATGCGCAAACCGTGATGGCTTCTGGTCTTCCAAGCTCGCGAGGCGAATGTATGCTCGCGAGGCGAACGCTTGCCACAGCCGTGATCCTCAACACGGGTAAACCGTGATCGTCTCTGACTTTCTGGGCTTGGTGACTCGCGGGGCGAGTGGCTCCAGATTTATTTTATTAACCTGAAAAACAGAAAATAACATAAGTACTTTATTTAACTCTAAATCAACTAAATTAACCTAAAAACACTTTACAGACTCAAAATACTACTTAAGGACAATCAAGTCTAATTTGGGTAAAAATGATATAAAATTAGCACAAAGCCAAGGTCTTTACTAGTTATAAAACCAGTCAAACAGAGGCTCATCACTGACGTAAATACAGCTGACGTTTAAAGTTAAACTTTTAACGTCAGTTGAGAACTGACGTTAAATATAACACTATTAACGTCGGTTCTTTAACACAACTGGCGTTAATTTTGTCAAAATTAACGTCAGTTCTTTAAAAAAACTGACGTTAATTTTGTTAAAACTAACGTCAATTGTTATCAAGAACTGACGTTAAAGGTCTTAATTTTAACGTCAGTTGTAATAAACAACTGACGTTAATAGTGTACTGTATATTTTATAAAATACTATTAACGTCAGTTGTATGATAAAACTGACGTTAATAGTATTTTTTTTTAAAATTCAGTTTTAAAATATCACTCCCCTCAGCCATCCCTGCATTCAGTAAATATCCCAGTAACACAGAATATCACACACATTACAGAATTGCAAAGGAAAAATGGAATAATGATCCATATATATGTATTCGGAAACAATATATATTTATTAACATAGGTTATAACTCAAAATAAATACATAAATATAAATAAAAATAAATGTATACTAAGTTTAAACTACCTATATCAATATCCCTTCGTGATGATCATCACGAGTGTCATGTACATCGTCCACCTGTGTCTCCTCGATTATAGTAGGCATGTTTGTTGAAAAAGAAGGAGTCTGAGGAATATCAAGATTTGAATCTTCATTTTCATCACTACCATTATACATGCTTTTTCCTTGGAGAACCACGGACAACCTTTTGTTAGAAGGATCAGTGATGTAGAACACTTGTTTTGCTTGGGAAGCCATTATGAAAGGCTCATTTATATGACCTAACTTGTTGAGGTCTACCAATGTGAACCCCAATTCGTCGGTTTGTACACCACCGTTACTATCAACCCACTTACATTTAAATACCAGCACGTAAGCTTAGTGTAATCGAGCACCCAAATATCTTCAATATATCCAAAGTAAGGTCTCGGTCAGAACGGGTTTTGTGTCCTTTGCACTAGAGAAGTGCATTGCTTCGGCCACGATCATAACCCCACTATTTTGCATGGTACTCTTGTTATCTTGTTCCTTTGTATAAAAGGAAAAATTATTTATGTCGTATCCGCTCCAACATATGACGTTGAAGTTAGGCCCACGTGCTAGCCATTTTACGTCATCAGAAGCAGTACTACCATCCTTAAGCATTTCTTCCTTGAACCATGGTAAGAAAGTCTTGTTATGCTTGTTCAACAACCACCTTTCGCTCATTCGAGGGTTTTCTTGATTGACTTTTCTTTTATGTTCAAATAAGAAAGGCTGAACACATTTGATGTTGTTCAATACATACAAATGTGCTTGATCCACTTCCTCACGATCCTTCCTATTAATTCTTAAGCCATGTGTACCCTTACCTTGACATCTGATCTCATCATGCCGAGGCTTAGGAACCCCTATAGGATCCGTGTTATGAAGGTAGTCCGAACAAAACTCAATAGCTTCTTCTGCAACATACCTTTGAACAATAGATGCTTCCGGACGATGAGGATTCTTCACGTACCCTTTCAAGATCTTCATGTAGCGCTCAGCTGGGTACATCCATCTTAGAAAAACCGGCCCACATAATCTAATCTCCCTCACCAAATGAACAATTAAGTGAACCATTATGTCGAAAAAGGAAGGAGGAAAATACATCTCCAATTGGCACAAGATTGTAGCAGCCTCAACTTCCAAGTCATCCAACATACGGGGGTCAACGACTTTGCTACATATAGAATTGAAGAATGAGCACAACCGAGTAATGGCATGTCTCACATTTTTTGTAGCAATACCACGAATAGCAACGGGCAGAAGTTGTTGCATCAAGATGTGACAATCATGAGACTTCAAGCCAACAAATTTAAGATCACTAGAGACAAGCCTCTTCATATTTGAAGAGTAACCATGTGGAACTTTGATGCCCTGAAGACACCCGCAGAAACTTTGTCTCTCTTTTTTTGACAAAGTATGACATGCTGACGGCAAATAAGTCCGCTTACCATCCTCAACAACTGGAGCTAACTGCTCTCGTATACCCATAGCAACGAGGTCGAGACGAGCATTCACACCATCCTTTGTCTTGCCCTGAATGTTGAGAAGCGTCCCGATCACACTATCACACACATTTTTCTCCACATGCATCACATCAATGCAGTGTCTGACATCAAGCTTGCGCCAGTATGGAAGATCAAAGAATATCGACCTCTTCTTCCATATGTTTTTCTCAGCAGCTTTACCTTTCTTTTTGGACTTGCCGAATATAACATCGATGTCCTTTACCCTCTGATAAACCTGCTCTCCAATTAAGGCCGCCGACGCTTCTTCTGTCTCTTGGCATCCATTAAAAGCTTTTTTCATCTTACGATATGGTTGATCACGTCTAAGAAATCTCCGATGCCCAAGGTAAACCGTCTTCTTTCCATGATGCAATTGAGTGTAGCATGTGCCTTCTTCACATATAGGGCATGCTTTATGCCCCTTGACACTGTACCCGGACAAGTTACCGTATGTTGGAAAGTCGTTGATGGTGCAAAATAACATGGCACGAAGCTTGAAAGTCTCATGAGAATACCCATCAACTACATCAACACCTTCCACCCACAGCGTTTTCAAGTCTTCAATCAAGGGACCTAGATAAACATCTAAGTCATTTCCCGGTTGCTTTGGTCCCGAAATCATCATAGACAACATCATGTATTTGTGCTTCATGCACAACCAAGGGGGCATGTTGTAAATTACCAACAGAACATGCCATGAACTATGAATACTACTCATGTTACCATAAGGATTCATTCCATCCGTAGCAAGTCCAAGCCTTAGGTTTCTTGGCTCATCGGTGAAATCCGGAAACATAGTATCGATATTCTTCCATTGAATAGAATCAGCAGGATGACGAACCTTTCCATCACGTTTCCTCTCATCATTATGCCATCTAAGATTCTTCGCATCTTTCGCATTGGCAAACAATCGCTTGAACCTTGGAATTATTGGAAGATACCACAACACCTTCGCAGGAGGACCCTTTTTTCTCACATCATCAAGATCATCACCATCATCACCACCCTTCACTTTGTATCGTGATAACCCACATTTGGGGCAATCATGATTGTCTTCATGAACACCGGTGTACAATATGCAATCATTGGGGCATGCCCGTATCTTCTTATACTCCATACCCATAGGACACAATACCTTCTTGGCCTCATAGTTACGGTCAGGCAATGTGTTGTCCTCCGGAAGCAAGTCTTTCAACACTTCAAGCAATTCCGTGAAGCTTTTATTGGTCCAACCATTTCTCGCCTTCACACAAACCAATTTTAGCACCGCCGACAACCGTGTATGAGTAGTACACCCTGGATATAAAGGCTTATCCGCATCACCGCACAACCTATCATACACATGAGCTCGATGAAAAGATTCTTGTCCAATATCACGGATCATGTCCTCTACTCGATCATCCTCCATATCTACGTCAACGTCCTCACTTTGGGAGACACTCGTCGTACTACTCAACAACACATCACCATGCCATATCCATCTTGTATAACTCAAGCAAATCCCTTCACAAATCAAATGAGTACGTATATCCTTCACCGTACATTTCCTCGTATTCAAACACTTGACACAAGGACAACAGAACATTCCATTACTATTAGGAACATTCCTTGAGCAAATTCTATAAATTCTCCCACCCCTTTCAAATACTCAGCACTAGTACGCTTACAAACCATCCAACTACGATCCATAACTAGATAGGTCCTGTAGATATACAAAACATATATCCAATATAAGGACAATACGGGAGATTGAAAACTATAGTTTTTGAAGATTGCCAAGCACTAGTCACGGCCTGGCAGTGATGTCCATCACGGACGTAACGTGCCAACTGAACCAGACCATGCCATCACAGGCAGAACTGATCACGGCCTAGCCATGATGAGCATCACGGCCGTGATGGATCAACCAGCAGAGCAACATGCACTCAAACCCAAAAATAGAGACGTACATTCCAAACAACTCAAACTCACGGTTTCAAGTTTCAACTACTGAGACTACAGTTTCAACATACACTCAAAACCAAAAATACAAAAATGTGCCCTAAATACTCACCAGAAATAGGTGCTCGCGTGGTGGTTGGGAGGAATCGTTCGAGTGGTGGCCAACGTTCGATGTGGTTACCGAGAGCAGAGGGACAAGGAGAGTTAGTGCGCGGGAAGGGGAAAGAGAGATGTCAAGTTATTGCAAAGAATGAATGGAAAGACAGAGTTAGAGTTAATAGTGTACCTCACGGTGGTGGCGAAGAAGCCCTCGTGGTGGTTGCGGTGGAGATGAGCTCGCGATTAGGGTTCTGTGCTGGGTGAGAGCGAGAGTGAGGGTTGAGAGTGATCTAGGGTTGAGCGTGATGAAAATAGAAAAGAGACGTACGTACAGAGCGAAGTGCAGAAGGCGCGCGGGTGTAAACGTTATAATCAAAAAGCAAAAAATAAAACAACATTTAACGTCAGTTTTATTAAACAACTGACGTTAAAAGTAATTGTTTAACGTCAGTTGTATTAAACAACTGACGTTAAATATTAATATTTTTTTAAAAAAATACTTTTCACCTCAGTTGTTGAATTCAACTGACGTTAAAAGTGTTGTGTAAAAATCATTCTCTATATAAAGTACCATTATTCTGTATCAGTCTGTAATACTGCCTCTTCTTTTCCTCTATATTTCTATTCCTTCACAAAATGGCCCTGAGACCTGTGTTAAGAGTGACAACAGGGCATATATGGACATAGGATTATTTACGTCAGCTATTTATTTAACTGAAGTAAAAATCACACTTTTAACATCAGTTGAATTCAACAACTGACGTTAAAAATAAATATTTTTTATTTTAAAAACACTTTTAACGTCAATTTTATTCAACAACTGACGTTAAAAGTGTATAAGTTTCTGCAAAAGCATTCATTCCTTTGACTACTCTGATACTAAATTACCCATTACTGTTGTGCTACTTACCCATGCACATTGTAACCTATAATCCTCTTTATGAGCACTAAGTTTATACCTAGACTTAAAGGTCTATTTCTTCCTATTCCTTCGGGCGTTTTCTTTTCTGCACGTTTATAATATATGATTGCCAACTCCCAATGCGCCTTGGAACCTAATGCTCTTAATGATCAATTTTATTTTTTAGCAACTTACGACGCCTAGTAACTTCATCCCCTACTCCTATAAATAGATTCCTTCCTTCCTTTAATTTTTCTACTTCACAATATGGCTATGCCATGGAGATTAACTTCATCACTCTTTCTTCCTATACCTAGACTTAAAGGTCTCTGTCTTAATGGTCAAACAACTTTTGAGTTTGAGTAAATCACATTACATGGGTGATAAGGGTGTGTAAATCGCATTATGTGAATTGCACACACCATCATCCTTCTGGAGAATCAGCAGCTACAGTTCCAAAACCTCAGCTTTGGAACCAAGTGGCTGTTCCAAGAATATTGCTGAAACAGATCGAGTGCACCCTTCACTCTGCTTTGGCTCCAAATTGACTGTGGATTCAGATGGAGCATCAAGGACTTCAAGTAAGGGAGGAGATGCATTCAATATTGGAGTTTCTGAGGACAGGACTGAGAAGAAAATGATGTTGAAGCAGAAACTTTTTTATATTTTAGTGCTATCTTGCGAATTTTTTTTTATCTTTTAATCATGTAATTGTAACTTATGAATCGCTTCAATGAGATACGATTTGATTATACATATATAACTTGTTTTATGTTAAGTGTTTATTTATTTTAATTTGCACAAGAATTTGTTTACTAATTCAAGCTAATTAATTAAGATTAAAAATAAACTTTTTTTAAAAAAAGATTAGAAATAAACTGCACTATATATGGAGTGATGATCTGCGTTAAGAGTGACAACAGGGAGATGACAACGAAAGAAAGATAGGAATGAGTTGATTATTTACGTCAGTTATTTATTTAACTGAAGTAAAAAAACACACTTCTAACGTCAGTTTTATAAACAACTGATGTTAAAAGTGTTAATAATTCTTGCAAAACACTTTTAACGTCAGTTCATTAAACAGCTGACGCAAATAGTGATTTAATATTTACAAAACTGCCACCGCCTCACTTTTAACGTCAGTCCTTAAAACAACTGACGTTAACAGTGAATTAATGAAGTCTGATATTTACAAAACTGCTACCGCCCCCTTTTTAACGTCTAGTTTTTGGTTAACTGACGTAAACCTTTACCGTCTAATGTATATTTTCCACTAGTGTTAAACCCTATTTGGTGAAGTGGGGTGCTACCTATATAAGGTAGAGACAGAGTGCTTGGCTGTACAACACATTCTCTGGCCGCACTCAGTACCCCGTTTGTGTGAAAATAAAAATATCGCCGCGTCTCTTCTTGCACCTAGCAGTTCTTAGAGACGCACTCCGATTAAGCACGTGAGACGTGTTTATCTGCTCTTGTGGACTACGTAGAGGCATTGCTTGTTTGTGCAGTACTCGTCATTTGCAGCGACTCAAATCAAAGGTCTGTGTTACAAGAGGTAAATTTTTGAAACATGAGCCATGACCATTCGCAAGGATTCATGGTGGGAATTATTCCACTGTGCTTATTTGATGCACAAATTCCCAACAGTGGTATCAGAGCCGCTTGCGAAACCATTGTTTTGTTTGTATGGTTTACCTATTATATGTGATAACATTCTTATATATGCGAATTTGTTTTCTGAAAATCGTTTTCAAAATTCGTATACTTATGTTTGTGGAAAACATGTTTATGCAATTTCGTTTTCATATGTATATAATTTGCATCGCATTGAGGTGTATATATGTGATATATACATTGTTCCGGAATCATTGTATTATATATGATATATACATGATTAGTTTCATTTTTTTATCGTGGCGGCGTTAAGTTTTTATGAGACATGAAGAGTTCATGTTCTCGAGGTCCAAGTGTTGATACCCGAAGCTGTCGTTGTCTGCGACGTCAAGGATAATTAAATGCGGCATTAAAACAATATTATTATGATTTCAACAATCAAATATGTTTGGATTTTTTGTATCATCCTTTTAATGAAAATATTAATAATAATAATTGAGTATTATTAACATGTATTTAATTACAATTTTGAATTTCAATTTTGAAGATTTTGAAATCTCAATTAATTACAACATTAATAGTAATTAAGTGTACTATTAATGTGTGTTTTATCACAATTTTTAAATTCAAATTTTGTGTTGGATATATTGATATCTCTTAATAACAACATTAATGGTAATAAGTGTGTATTATTGTTTTGATTGTTATGTTTCAAAATTTAATTTTGAAATCTTTTGTACCACCAATTAATAACAACATCAATTATAATAAATATGATTTATTATATATGTTATGTTTTCAAAATTCAGATTTTGAAATCCTTAATTAATAACAACATCAATTATAATAAATATGATTTATTATATGTATGTTATGTTTTCAAAATTCATATTTTGAAATCTCTAGTTAATAACAAAAATTAATAATAATACTAATAGTGTATTATTATTGGTTGTTATTATTTATTTGGTGATGCATGGTGAATGGTTATGACATTAGTCCTTTTATCTTTTGGTTTATATTTTGAAATACGGCCTGCATATCGTGCCTTTCTCTTATCATTTGTACCTTCTCTTCTCACCTCACTCCCCTCGTATGTAAAACGAGGTTTATAATTTATTTGTAATGTAATGATGGAGACAAGAAGGTGACGTCATAAAAGGACTTGGTGGGAGATCATGCTTGGAGAAGCTTGGACACTCCTAGGATTTAGTTAAGATTCTTTCATTGGCTTGGGAGGATCAATGGTTGTGGGCCATAACCATATCACATTTATTTGCTTTTGATATATGTATGAGATGCATGCAGATATATATATATATATATATATATATATATATATATATATAGATATATATATATATATATATATATGTATGTATGTATGGCATGTTAACGAGTTTAACTAATGGTGAGATCACTTTAATTAAAAATCCCTTAAAAGGAAATATTAAGTTTAAAAACCTTCCAATGCATAGTACTCGTCAAGACTAATATCGAATGAGTGTAGGTCCGCCAAAGCGGAATGCATTTTTCTATACTAGTAAGACGCGATGGGACGACTGTAATGTCTAATTGCTATCTATTGGATCTAACTTAACTAAGTCATATTCAATAAGATTGAAAGGCTTAGAGGCATCGAGTTGGGCTTTAGTCCATGAGATGGATTAGAATGAGAGTTATTCACCCAACTATCCAAAAGTTGCATGAGATGTAATTGGAAAGTGTTTCCTACCTAAATAACCAAACTTTAAGCGATCGGCCAAAGCTGACTTGAAGCTAGGTGAAATATGGATCTTGACCCACTAGAAAATCTTCCAACGGGATTTTCCGAATCAATATTGAGGGTCATTGGTTTGAGTAAAATAGTGGGAGGCGTATTTAATTAAAGACCTAATTAAATATGTTATGCATAATACTTATATTTTGCATATTTCTTTATGTAGATTACCATGGCATCAAACACGTCAAGTAACTTGTCATTGCGATCTATCCTTGAGAAGGACATACTATCCGGAACAAACTTTCTGGACCGGTACAGAAACTTGAGGATTTTCCTCAAGAAAGAGAAAAAGTTGTATGTTCTTGAAGAGGCTATGTTAGAAGTGCCACCAACTGCGAGTGCTCCCAAGACTGACAAGGATGCTTATAAGAAGCATCAGGATGATTCCTTGGATGTTGCATGTCTTATGCTTGCTACCATGAACTCTGAGCTTCAGAAGCAACATGAGAACATGGAGGCGTTCGATATGATCGAACACCTCAAGCTTCCTTACCAAGAGCGAGCAAGGCATGGGCGGTACGAAGTTTCCAGAGCTCTTTTCCAAAGTAAGCTGGTAGAAGGAAGCCCAGTGGGTCCTTATGTGCTTCAAATGATTGGGTACATTGAGAATCTCAAGAGGCTGGGTTATGCTTTGGGCCAAGAGTTGGCCACTGACTTGATCCTGCAATCGTTGCCATAGAGTTACAATCAATTTGTCATGAACTTCAATATGAATGATCCTGACAAATCACTTTCAGAGTTGTTAGGCATGTTAAGAATTGCTGAGACCAAGATCAATAAGGGAAAAGGGAAGGGCATTATGATGGTCCAACCTGGAAAAGGCAAGAAGCAGCCCTGGAAGCCCAATAGGCCTATGAACAAGCATAAGGGCAAGGGGAAGGACCACAAGTTCAAGCCCAACACTTCTGGATTGAAGCCTGTTGGCGGAGTGGCTAAGGATGGCACGTGTTTCCATTGTAGTAAGACCGGTGATGAGTGTGATTTCACCTCATATTTCATTGTCATTTTGCATGCATTTTCATATAGCTTAGGCATATTTAATTTGATATTTGTTAGTTTTTACCCTGGAATGGGTAAGACGGTTTTGTGGTGTTGTTGTGCAGGAATTAAGGATTAAATTGCTCAGGATCAGTTGTGTTGGAGCTGGCATGAAGATGGAGCTTGAAAGGCAAGGAAATGAGGCAAACAGAACTGATCACGGCCTAGCCATGATGGCCATCATGGCCGTGATCGAGTAGAGCTAAAAAGAAAGAATGGAAAAGTCAGAGCTGGTCACGGCATCACGGCCGTGCCAACTGAACCAGACCCTCACCGGCAGAATTAATCACGGCTAAGCCGTGATGGTGGTCACGGCCGTGACAGACCAACCAGCAAAGCAACTTCCAAGTCAGAATCCATCACGGTCTAGCCGTGACAGGCATCACGGCCGTGACGCGCAATATATGGATCTTTAGAAACTGATTTGATCTGAATTTGTGATTGATTGAGATTCAAGTTACCCTAATCTATAAATAGAGAACTTAGGCTCGAAAATAGAGGACTTTTTTGGGCTGCTACCTTAGGCAAAATTAGGATTCTTCTTCTTCTTCTTCTTCTTCTTCTTCTTCTTCTTCTTCTTCTTCTTCTTCTTCTCTCTCTTAGGTTTTCTTTCATGTTTTTGTTAATCAAGCTTGCTCTTAACATCACAATGCTTGAGAAGTAGTTTTATTTCTAGGGATTGGGGCTATAACCAAGATCTGTTTTATGTTATGAATTGATATTTTCCCTTTGTTAATTTCGATTTCGCTTTCGATTTGGTTTCTATCGCATGAATTACTTGTGAATTCGGTGCGCACTTATTTGCATGTCATAGGTACTCTAAGGAGGAACCTAGTGGTGAACTTAGGTATTGGATCTATAGGAATCAAACTTAGGACTTAAATCACGAGAGTTAGAAGCGGTCCTTCGAGGGTTCACGAATTGTCACAGAACTTAAAGGGTTCAATTTAAATTCAATTACCACGAGAGTAGGGGTTAGCTTAATTGGGAACGGTTTTTGTAACCCGAGAGGGAACATTAACTTATTAAGGATAAATTTGCCTTCAAAGAAATTTTGATAATTAACAAGGGGTAGTCAAATTGGTAACATGAACGATCTTGTTGGTAACCCAATTCCTAGGAATCTCTTTAGATTTGAAAAACCCCTAATTGATTTACTTTCCTATTTTAATTGATTGCGTTCTTAAATATCTAATTTTCTAGTTAATTCTTATTACAAAAAAATCAAATCTTTTCCAAATCCTTTTTTATATAGTCCAGTTTAATTGATTTAATAATTAATTGTTGTTTGAGATCACGGTCTCTGTGGGATCGATCTTTTTATTACTTGACGACGAATCCGGTACACTTGCCGGAACCCACGCCATCAAGTTTTTGGCGCCGTTGTCGGGGACTGTGTTTTCTTGAATTTCAATTTAATTTTTAATTTGATTTTTCTGGACATTTTTTTTATTATTTAATTCTTTCTTTTTTTCTTTTTCTAGTGTATCTACCTCTCTCTTTGCAGGAATTTTTCTCTCTTATTCGAAGATCCCTAAGTTTTGGAAGCCTTATTGAGGTTGACCTCGAAATCGAAAGGACCTTTCATAAACGTAGGAGACTACAAAGAGAGAGGGGGAGGTTGATTCCCATTCCACTCATGATGAATCTACCAGATACCAAACCACTGAAGGACTACGCAGCCCCAAATGCTAGGGGTTTGCAAACTGGGATTGCTAGGCCAGAAATCGAGGCGGAGAACTACACTATACCGCCTATGCTAATTAGCATGATTAGGCAACATCAATTCGGATGATTACCCTCGGAGGACCCGACTGATCATGTGAAGACATTCTTGGAGTTCACCGATGCAATTAGAATTCATGGTGCCCCGATTGATGCTATACGCTTAAGGTTATTCCCCTCCTCTCTTACTGGAAAGGAAAAAGCTTGGTTGAAGCAAGTGCCCGCTAATACGTTGTCAGCTTGGGACCAACTGGAGCAGGCATTCTTGGAGAAATTCTTCCCTCCATCCAAGACTGCGTACCTACGAACTCAGATCACCGGCTTCTTCCAAAAGGAT
Source organism: Sophora flavescens (assembly GCA_030762895.1). Classification (NCBI taxonomy): domain Eukaryota; kingdom Viridiplantae; phylum Streptophyta; class Magnoliopsida; order Fabales; family Fabaceae; genus Sophora; species Sophora flavescens. The sequence goes on from CM061066.1 coordinate 184,427,237, forward strand.
GGAGAATGCTTATCCGAAGCTTGGGATCGCTACAAGGGATTGCTAGAGTCTTGCCCACATCATGGACTTGAGAGGTGGCTATTAGTGCATACCTTCTACAACGGATTGGATTACTCTTCGAAGGTGTCACTTGACTCCGCAGCTGGTGGAGCCTTTATGAATAGACCTCTGACCGAAGCATTCAATATCATTGAAAACGTAGACACCAACTACCCAATGGGGTTTGGAAATAGGTAATAACCAGAAAAAGATTTCGGGGGGTAAGTTTGAAATGAATAGCACTGATCTAATTATGTCTAAATTTGACTCATTGAATAAACGCTTTGATCAGCTTGAAAAGGCTAATGTGAGTTCAATAGGTACTACTAATATTGTTTGTGTGATTTGTGGAATGCAGGGACATGACATAATGGAGTGACCACGTGGTATTGCTTCTGGATTCGGTGCTTCGAGGGAACAAGTGAACTCTTGTCACAACTTCTATGACACGAACCCGAAGTTGCCAAATTATGCTCCCCCAAATCCTTACAACCAAGGAAGGAAGAATAGCCCTTACCTCTCCTACGGGAACTACAACAACACGTTGAACCACGAATTCTAGGAAGGCCAAGGTAATAGGAAACCCACATCAGGGTATCCTCAGGTACAAAAGTCTAGACTTGAGTCTCTCTTGGAAAATTTTGTTGAAACTCAAACAAAACAAAATGAAGAGTTTAGGCAACAAGGTAGGGCAGTCAATGAGGCAATAAAAGAGTTAGCATCTAAGGTAGACAACTTAGCCATCCATAATAAGATGTTAGAAACTCAGATTGCCCAACAAGCTAGTACATATTCTAGAACTAAGGGTACGTTCCCAGGACAACCCGAAGTTAATCCCAATGAGCACTGTAATGCTATATACTTAAGGGATGATAAGCTTGGGGTAGTTGAGAAGGGTGTGGAGTGTGAGGAGGACATGAGCGAAGATGAAGAGATAGAGCCAAAGTATGTCCCTCCACCACCTTACCAACCCCCAATACCTTTCCCACAAAGGTTGGTCAAGAAAAAGCAAGTAGAAATAGAAACTAAGAGCTTAATTGAGGAGCATGATGCCATGATAAAAACTAATATGCCTCATAAACTAAAATATCCAGGGAGTTTCTCTATTGCTTGCTCAATTGGAGAGGTGAAAATAGACCAAGCCTTATGTGACTTAGGAGCTAGTGCGAGTTTGATGCCGCTTACTATATTTGAGAGGTTAGGAACCAAGAAATTGAGTCCATCCAAATTCTCTTTACAATTTGCGGATGGCTCAACTAAAACTCATCTAGGCATACTAGAGAATGTTCCCATAAAGGTAGGGAAAGTTTTCATTCCTACCGATTTCATGGTATTGGATATGAACGGGAATTCTAAATTCCCTATTATTCTAGGAAGGCCATTCTTGGCCACAGTCGGGGCAATAATAGATGTAAAGAATGACAAGCTCTCTCTGAATGTAGAGGAAGGTAGGGTAGATTTTGATTTGACTAACTCGTATAACAACCCTCCTTTTGAGAGTCATGTGTGCAGGATCGAGATAATGCCTCCAGAGGTGAAGGAAGAGCCTAATATGGAAGCAACTCCCAAACTTTGCATGACGAATGATGCACCAAATAATGATGAAATGGGAGTTTCTCATCATGTGGAGTTATAACTTCCGCCGGGAGGAAGTAAGGCCATGAAACTCAGAGTAAAAAGAGCAAAGCGAAAGCGCAGTTGGCCATATGAACAAAATAGGCTCTTTGAAGGACTTCCTTGAAAGAGAGGTGTTCTTTCACCTCCACGCCCAGTCGACCCCGGTTGATTGAAAAAAGTATGGTCAAGCTTAAGACCGTAAATAAGCGCTTCTTGGGAGGCAACCTAAGTTTCCTTTCCCTTTTCCATTTGTTTTTGAATTTTGTTTTTGAATAATTTGAGAAGATTAGAGAAGAAAGATCACTAATTAATGGCTTTGCCAAGTATTTTCAGGTTATGAAAGCAGTAAGAGCAAAAAGGCAAAGAAAAATAAAGTCGAAGTCATCACGCCCAGGCCGTGACGGTGGTCACGGCCGTGACTAGCTAACCACTGAAGATCAGAAAGGAACACGGCCAGCCGTGATATCCCTCATGGGCGTGATGAGAAGGGCAAAGAAAATCAGAATGTATCACGGCCTAGTCGTGATGGAACTCACGACCGTGAGAGGCCATCTCCTATAGACCTGAACTGGTCACGGCCTGCCCGTGATGAACGTCACGGCCGTGACACGTCTTCCAGCACCTCTATGACTGGCATATGAGCTAGCACCCTCCACCACCTTGGTGAGTTATTCCATTTTTCTCCTCTCTCCGACTTGATTATTTACATTGGGGACAATGTAAGTTTTTAAGCTTGGGGTAGGGGTATTTTTGCAATTTTTTTGCATTTTTCATTTTGCACTCATATAGGCATAGTTTTGCATGATCACATGATTAGATTGCCCTTTGCTTAGAGTTTGCATCCAATTGTGATAACTTGGTGCCAAATTAATTGAGGCAGTGAATTTTTTAACTCAGTTTTTGTATTCTTGTGATAGGCTAAAAATAAAAATGCTTGAGATGATCTTCTGATAGTTGATAATTAGCATGTGGTTCCTCAGATTTGCGTTTCTCATTGATTTCAAACTACTAAATGTGAGATTTTTGAGCCTAAAAGGGGTACTCACTAAGTCTACCACATTCTTTGGCATCGAGTGTTTCATTCCTCTTGGATCGTGTTCTCTGGAACTTGACTTGAAACCGTTTTGAAACTTAAAATTTTTTGAAAACATATTTGAAAATGATTGAGGCACTAGGTATATTTCTGGCCTTCTGAGCTTTGATTGATTAAATGTCACCCCTTAGTTGCCCAATTTTGAGCCTAAAAGAATAAAATACTTTTCATGGTACCTTGAAATATTTTGATGAATGATGCTTGGTATGGCACCTTTTAAAGTATTGCAAAAAGGGTAAAAATGTAGTTTGAAAAATAAATTGTGGGATGAGAAAGTTAGAAAAATATTTCTCTTAGGTTTAAAATCTCTCCTTCTCCAAATAAATAAAATAAAATAAAATAAAAAAATGGAGAAGGGGATGAGAAAAAGAAAGTGAGAAACAAAATAAAAAAAATAAAAAAAAGGAAGAAAGAAAGAAAGGTGGAAAAGTGAACTAAAGCCCAAAAAGGTATTTTAGAAGGTTGTCATGCTTTGCATTGTTTGATATTTTGTTTAGCCTTCTTGATTTCTCCACCTAACAATTAATCCCATGGCCCCATTACAACCAAAATAAAAGACCTCTTGATTCTTATGTATTTTCATTAATAAAGTAGAGATTTGGTTAATAGTCAAGCTTATGGTAGGGTACTTTCCTTGAGGAAATTGAGCGAATTGTCATATACCCTTAAACACTTGAGTGAGGTGAGAAGAGTGCCCGAATTAGTGAGAGACATGAATCTAGAAAACCTAAGCTTCTAATTGGACTTGAAATTGATTGTCTCTTGGTTATTTATTTGAATATGTCTGTCACTTGGATTAGTTACTCGCGTTCTTGGTTCACTGTCCATGCTCTGACTGTTTATCTTGTCTGGCCTTAGTTATTTCTTGAGGACAAGCAAAATCTTAAGCTTGGGGTAGTTTGATGAGTGTGATTTCACCTCATATTTCATTGTCATTTTGCATGCATTTTCATATAGCTTAGGCATATTTAATTTGATATTTGTTAGTTTTTACCTTGGAACGGGTAAGACGGTTTTGTGGTGTTGTTGTGCAGGAATTAAGGATTAAATTGCTCAGGATCAGTTGTATTGGAGCTGGCATGAAGATGGAGCTTGAAAGGCAAGGAAATGAGGCAAGCAGAACTGATCACGGCCTAGCCGTGATGGCCATCATGGCCGTGATCGAGTAGAGCTGAAAAGAAAGAATGGAAAAGTCAGAGATGGTCGCGGCCAGGCCGTGATGTCCATCACGGCCATGACATGCCAACTGAACCAGACCCTCACAGGCAGAATTGATCACGGCTAAGCCGTGATGGTGGTCACGGCTGTGACAGACCAACCAGCAAAGCAACTTCCAAGTCAGAATCTGTCATGGCCTAGCCGTGACAGGAATCACGGCCGTGACGCGCAATATATGGATCTTTAGAAAATGATTTGATCTGAATTTGTAATTGATTGGGATTCAAGTTACCCTAATCTATAAATAGATCACTTAGGCTCGAAAATAGGGGACTTTTTTGGGCTGCTACCTTAGGCAAAATTAGGATTCCTCTTCTTCTTCTTCTCTCTCTTAGGTTTTCTTTCATGTTTTTGTTAATCAAGCTTGCTCTTAACATGGCAATGCTTGAGTAGTAGTTTTATTTCTAGGGATTGGGGCTATGCCCAAGATCTGTTTTATGTTATGAATTGATATTTTCCCTTTGTTAATTTTGATTTCGCTTTCGATTTGGTTTCTATCGCATGAATTACTTGTGAATCTGGTGCGCACTTATTTACATGTCATAGATACTCTAATGAGGAACCTAACGGTGAACTTAGGTATTGGATCTATAGGAATCAAACTTAGGACTTAAATCACGAGAGTTAGAAGCGGTCCTTCGAGGGTTCACGAATTGTCACAGAACTTAAAGGGTTCAATTTAAATTCAATTACCACGAGAGTAGGGGTTGGTTTAATTGGGCACGGTTTTTGTAACCCGAGAGGGAGCATTAACCTATTAAGGATAAATTTGCCTTCAAAGAAATTTTGATAATTAACAAGGGGTAGTCAATTTGGTAACATGAACGATCTTGTTGGTAACCCAATTCCTAGGAATCTCTTTAGATTTGAAAAACCCCTAATTGATTTACTTTCCTATTTTAATTGATTGCGTTCTTAAATATCTGATTTTCTAGTTAATTCTTATTACAAAAAAATCAAATCTTTTCCAAATCCTTTTTTATATAGTCCATTTTAATTGATTTAACAATTAATTGTTGTTTGAGATCACGGTCTCTGTGGGATCGATCTTTTTATTACTTGACGACTAATCCGGTACACTTGCCGGAATCCACGCCATCAACCGGACATTGGAAGAGGAACTGCCCAAAATACTTGGAAGAGTACAAGAAGAATGGAAGTGGGACTTACAACTCAGGTATGTTTGTTATAGAAGTCAATTTATCTACTTCTGCATCATGGTATTAGATACTGGATGTGGTTATCACATTTGTACAAATGTGCAGGAGCTAAAAATGAGTAGGCCATTGGGGAAAGGCGAAGTTGATCTTCGAGTTGGCAATGGAGCAAAAGTTACTGCTTTTGCTGTAGGAACTTATGTTTTCAGTTGGAGAACTGTTATTTTGTACTTGCAATTAACAGGAATATCATTTATGTTTCCTGTTTGGACAAGATTGGTTTTTATTTTATAATAAAGAACAAATGTTGTTTTATTTATTTGGATGATATTTTTTATGCTAATGCATATTTGAGTAATGGGCTTTATGTCATTGGTCTCAAGATGCCCATCTATAACATTGATACTAAGAGGTTCAAACCAAATGAGGTGAACCCAACTTATCTTTGGCATTGTCGTTTGGGCCATATAAATGAGAAACGCATTTCTAAACTCCATAAAGATGGATTCTTGGACTCATTTGATTACGAATCATATGAGACATGTGAGTCTTGTTTATTGGGAAAGATGACAAAAGCCCCATTCACAGGAAAAGGGTGAAAGGGCTAGTGATCTTTTGGGTCTCATACATAGTGATGTATGCGAACCACTAAACATAACTACTAGAGGAGGTTTTCAGTACTTCATTACATTTACTGATGACTTCAGTAGATATGGATTTGTGTATCTTATGAAACACAAATCATAATCTTTTGAAAAGTTCAAGGAATTCAAAAGTGAAGTAGAAAACCAACTAGGTAAAAATATTAAAATCCTTCGATCAGATCGAGGTGGTGAATATTTAAGCCTAGAATTTGATGATCATCTGAGAGATTGTGAGATTTTATCTCAACTCACTCAACCGGGGACGCCACAATGGAATGGTGTTTCTGAAAGGAGGAACCGAACTTTATTGGATATGGTTCGGTCTATGATGAGTCATGCAAATCTTCCAAAATCCTTCCGGGGACATACTTTATTAACAACAGCTTTCACACTTAACCGCGTTCCATCCAAGACGGTAGAAAAGACACCATATGAGATATGGGTTGGCAAGAGACCTAGTATGTCTTTTATGAAGATTTGGGGTTGTGAAACATATGTAAAACGTCAGGTTTCTACAAAGCTTGATCCCAAATCCGATAAGTGCTTCTTTGTGGGGTATCCTAAGGAAACCAAGGGATAATATTTCTACAATCCTTTCGAAGGCAAAGTGTTTGTCGCTCGAACTGGTGTATTCCCAGAAAAAGAGTTTAGAAATTCAAGTGTCACAAAGTAGCGACATACCTATGGAGGAACAAGAGCAACCTTCGCAAGATGTCGTGGAAGAACAATCTGCTCTAGTAGCACAAGACCATCAAAGGTCTAACATGATACGTCACCAACCTAAGAGATATGGATTTCTCATGACTCAACAAGGTGATGTATTACTCATGGATCAAGATGAGCCTGTGACTTACCAGGAGGCCATTATTGGCTCGGAATCTAAGAAATGGCTTGAGGCCATGAGATCTGAGATGGAAGCAAGCTTGGAGCAAGCTTCCAGAAGCTGGAATCTTTGGATTGAAGCAAGCTTCCAGAAGCTGGAATCTTCGTTTTGATGATGCTGTAAGATAGTTTGGATTCATAAAAAATGAAGATGATCCTTGTGTCTACAAGAAGGTTAGTGGGAGCATAGTTGTCTTTCTGGTGTAGTATGTGGATGACATACTACTCATCGGAAACGACATCCCGACCTTGCAACAAGTAAAGGCTTGGTTATGGAATTGCTTTTCTATGAAAGATTTGGGTGAAGCTACCTATGTATTGGGAATCAGGATCTATAGAGATAGGTCATTGAGATTGCTTGTCCTGAGTTAGAGTACATACATAGACAAAGTGTTAAGATGCTTTAATTTGCATGAATCCAAGAAGGGACTCTTGCCTATGTCACATGGTATATGCCTATCAAAGCACAATCCCCTTCCATTCCAGAAAAAAGGGATCGCATGAGTAAGATTCCATATGCATCCAAAATTGGGTCTATCATGTATCCTATGCTATGTACTCGACTAGATGTCTCGTATGCTTAGAGCATAACGAGAAGCTACTAGCCTGATCCGGGTGAAAGTCACTGGGCTGCTGTCAAGAACATCCTCAAGTACTTGAGAAGGACTAAGGATTCGTTCTTGATATATGGAGGCGAGGAAGATCTTGCTGTAATTGGTTACACCGATGCTAGCTTCCAAACGGATAAGGATTATTCCAGATCGCAATATGGTTATGTGTTTTGCCTAAATGGTGGCGCTGTGAGCTGGAAGAGTTCAAAGCAGGGGACAATCACTAATTCTACTACAGAGGCCGAGTATATTACTGCTTCCAATGCAGCAAAGGAGGCTGTTTGGATCAGGAAGTTCATTATTGAGCTTGGTACCGTTCCTAGCATTGTGGACCCATTGATCTCTATTGTGATAACAATGTGGCCATTGTGAAATAGACAGCTATAAACACGAGAAAGGGGGTTGAATTGTGTTTATCAGAATTTAAACAAAGTTGAAATTCTTTTTCATACAGAAGCTTGGTTCAGACGAGTGGAAAGATGCAGGACAGACAGGTGACCTGTCTGATGAAATTTTAACAGTGACTTATGCAAACAGACCACTTGATAAATGGATAAGAAAACTAAAGCAACTAAAGAGTTTATAAGGAAAGAGAGATTGAAACGATTATTTATCCTAATTCACTCTTCAAAGCAAAGAGCTACGTCCAGTCCTTGGTAGCACCAAGTTTTATCCACTATAATTGATCAGGTTACAGACTCCAAGTATTGTTTGCACAACTAGCCTCTTCAGGCTCCAAGACAAGTATTCTTTGCACACCTAGCCTCTTCAGGCTCACTCAGGTTTGTTTGAGAAATTTGGTTTGTAATAAATACAACTTCAGACAGACAGATCTTTCACTAACACTCAGGGAGTGGTTTAAATGTAAAGCTTAGGAAAGTCTACGTAATAACTTCAAATGATTGAAGAATACAGAATGAAACAATGAAGAAATTAATGCAGAGTAGTGGCTCTTTAATGATATATGTATTCTCTATATCTTCATCTTCAATGACTTATGTATTTATAGTCTTCAAGCATTTAAGATCCGTTAGAGACATCCCCTCAGATGTTGGCTTCAAGCAGAACTTCATTAAATGCAATAGAGTCATTCCGAGCCGCAATTAATGCAATAGGAACATTGGTTATACTCTAACTTGAATGATCGTGGCTTTATGTACTTTGCTGAGTACAATTCCCTTTTCGTTAAAGGACCAGAGGTACTAGGGAATAAAGCACGTTGTGAGCATTCTTTAACTGGTCTTTGGTTCCGATATCCGAGGTTACTAGAGAGAGTAACTTCTAACTTTTCTTGATAAGCGTGAGACTAAGTAGGAGAGAAGGCTTCAAGTCTCTTTCTGATGGGACAGCCAACAAAAGCTTGTTTGGTCCTTGATTCTTCAACGAGTAACCTCATACAAGTGTAGGAACTTGTGGGGAGACAGGTTGAAGGTGTAACTTGAAAGAAGTCAATAATCCTAGTCAGCAGACATGTTGACTTTCGCTTATCCAGACAGGTAGTCACTTATATGAGCAGACAGATGAGTCTTACTGTTTTAATCTGCACACTAGATAGACAGGTTAGCAACCAATATGAAGGTTAATTAAATCATTAACCAATGTTTAGTTCTCATCAAAACTTAGGGAAATGCACATAAGACATTTTAGAGACTTAACAATCTCCCTCTTTTTGATGATGACAAACATTGAGATGATTTAATGAACCTCAGAAAATATCAACAAGGAAAATAGCATATAACAGACAGGTTGAAATTTTCTTAAGCGGACAGGTTATGCAGATGCTTGATTAGACATTAAGATTAATCATATAATCCGGTTAACTTTGTCACACATAAATTTAAATTGTCTTACTTAAAAATTATCAAAGCAACCTTACTTAAGATTTATCTGAGCAATTGTAGCAACTATCAGAACATACTCATGTCCATGTATTATTTTCTTATTAAGATCATATCATATTCATTCTCCCCTTTTTGTCAACAGCAAAAAGGAGTAATCAAAATTAAAAAAAAAAAAAAGAAATAAGGAAAGCAAGGAAGAAATATATTTTATTCATCATGAGCTTTGATAAGTACAGGGCAGTTTACAATAGAGAAATAACAACTACATAGATTGACTAAGTAACAAATATAAGGCAGCAACCCTTTGCTCTAAGAGCAGTCTAGCTCGCCTTTCTTCATCTAGTTGTCTTCTTAAGTCTTCTACTTTCCCTTGAAGCAGATGAAAGTCTTGTAAGGCCACTATCTGAGAAATGGAGGCTTCTGTAGAGAGGCTTGAGGAAGAGACAGACAGATAAGAGTGCCACGGTAAGGCTAAAACTGGGGGTGCCATAGGTAGAGATAGGGGAGAGGTGATGGAATGAAAGAAAAGTTCATGGAGAGTTTGAAGAGCATAGAAAGGAAGAAAGGCAAATTTGAAGATGATACTGATTCTGACAAAGTCAGTATCAGGTGAAGGAAACACACAGGAAAGTCTCTCGGATAGAGACAGTCTGGTGATGATTATTTGGATAGGTGGGGGAAGAGGTGTTTGAGCTAAAACAGAGGGAGGGATAGGTAATAAAGAATAAATATGACAAAAGAAAGAATTTGATCCAGTAATTAGCATAAAGAAATACCTAGACCTACGAGGTAGCATTACAACAGAAGCAGGATACTGAGTTCTAGCTAATGTTCTAATGAAGACAACAACAGGTGGGCAGAAGAAAAGTTCTCTACAAGGGTTAAGAATATAAGGTGAAGGAGAAGAAATGACAGAGACGTGTGAGATACTTGCAAGCAAAAGAGATTGCAAATCAGACACAAAGAGTCTCGATGATACGCTAGTTTGTTCTTTGGTAGCAGAGTCCTTGTGAACAACTGTGTACTGACACTCATCAGTTACAACAGTGAAAGAAGATTTTTGAGTTTGAAAGGAGTGGACAGGTGAAGGAAGAGGAGATGCAACAGAGAGAGGTTGAACAAAAATGGCAGATGGAGAAGAGACAGATGGGGTGATGATACCTTGATGAAAAGAGGAAGAAGGAGTTATTTGGTTTTCAGATAGCTTCAACTTCTTGTGAGATGGAGACACTTGGTCATCCTCGGGTACAACTGTCTGAGCTCCTCCAGACAGGTCTTCTGCAGTGTTAGCTTCTGCAGGCACTTCAGTCTTTGCAGGTATTGGGTAACCAGATCTTCTCTTTTTGGGAATGATTCCCAAAACGAAAGTCTTCTTTGGTTCTTCCAGGACTTGTTCTGTCTGCTCCCCCTGAGCAGATGCTTCCTCTTTGCTAGGCTCAGACTCAACTTGTATGACCTTGGAAAAGGTCTTCACCAGCTTCCTTTTCTTGCTGGGATGAGCAGGAACATCCACTAATTCCTCAGCTTCACTAGTCTTCCTCTTGGTAGAGGGTCTCTTCAGCTTGAACCTTAAGGGATCAACTGTCTCAGCAGAATCTTCAGACACTAAAGGTTGCAGCTCTGGAATTTTGTCTTGTCTTGCCACCTTTCCAGATGGTTTGAACAGTCTCTCAGAAATGGGGACTTCTGACTCATCAGTGGAAACCACTGGTTCTTCCTCCTTCTGCTCAACATCGGGCTTCTTCTTCTTCTTCTGCTTCTTCTTATCATCCGCCTCCTCATCAGCAAGAGGGATTCCCTTGATGTCCATCATAGACAGTATCTTCCTGTCTATGGGCAGTGACATATCCACAAAGTGAACATCACTAGGAACAAACAACTTGTTCCTGAAGACCCTTGTCAGCAACATCCCATAAGGATAGGTCTGCATGTTGGTTCTCTTGATAAGAGTCTCAAGGTACATGAAGATAAGGTCGTTGATGTCAACCTTGATTTTGTGGATCAAGTGGTACAGAGCAAATCTGTCCATCTTGGTCACACTATCTCGTGAGCCATTCCTTGGCATCACACATTCCAACAGCTGTGCAGGAATCTGCACTTGACCACCATGTTGACAGGCTTAGGGTTCATAGGTTTTGGAACACCATAAATGGCAATGTTGACATTGTCAACTCCCACTTCATCTTCCCAGTTGGGTGTGAAGCCATCTCCGATTCTCGGACATTTTGTGACAAGCTCCAGAGAGCTAATGGGGAAGAAAAGGGCTCTATCTCCCATTTCAGCCTTAAAGCTCTTGGTTCCGTTGAGCCTGTTGGTGACAACCACAACATTTCTCCAGAATGTTTGAACGAGCTTAGGGTGAAAAAGCTCCTTGATGTCGAAGAAAGGAATCCATTTGGTATACTCCAACTCTTCGGTGACATCCATACCTAGCTTCTTCATCTGTTGAAGATCAACAGTCTTTCCTGGAAAGATCTTCTCGATCTCAGTAACCTTGAGATTGTATTTCTCAGCGATTTCTTTTGCAGATAGACGCTTGGATGATGCCATTTTTTAGAGAAAACGTGTAACATCCTAGAAATTTTATTATAAGTAAGTTGATAAAAAAAAAATGGTTATTAAAAAGTATAGTACAAATAAAATATAATTAAGAGGCTTAGTGTAAAAAAAAAAACTAAATTAAAAAATTTAATAGTGTAAAGATTTATTGAAATCGCTTAATTATTTTAAGAGAATGTAATATATATATATATATAAGAAAGTGGTCGCTGTTGGGTTTTGCCAAAATGCAATCCATATAGGTTTTAGAGACCTTTTATTCGCTGTTGGGTTTTGCCAAGGAAAACAATCCATATAGGTTTTAAAATAAAAATATAAATATAAGCTAATGTTTACCAAAGCAATCATGTTAGGTTAACATAAGAAAAAACGTTTTGCACAGCGCCGCAACACAGTGGGCGTAGAAAGGAAGAAGTTCGCACGTTTCCTTCTTGGGTGGTACAAGCATAGTAGCAGGCATGTCAATTAACGTCAGTAGTGATAAGAAATATTTTTAATGAAGCTGTAGGTTTTATCATATATAATTTTTGGGAGCTTTTGGAGGCCTTCGAGAGGTGAGTAACAATACCTTTTTATAACCCTTTCCATGGTACATGTGTTTGTTGTGTTGAGAGATTTACCTATGATCTTGAGAGATTTTAATTGAATGATGCATGTTATTAATAGACTATTTTTTTTAGGGGTTTTGAATTAAAAAAAAATTATTAAATTGGGTATTTATTCTTGTTACTGATGGCATGAAATACATGATTGGTTTTTGAATTAGTTGAATGACGTGCTTATTGGTGTATGCTATGCTATATGAGTTTATTTGACATGCATGATAAGATTAAATATTTAATTTTTGGTAAATGAATTGTTACACGTATGAGACATGAAATTGTGCCTTATGATGAATTGTATGATGTTTGCCGCAATACCACCTATGATAGGGGTATCGAAAAGTAATACCACCGTAATGGGGTATCGAAAGTAACATCCCCATGTAATTGGGATGTCGAAAATAAGTAATACTACCTAAAAAGGAGTATCTAAAGTAACACCGCCACAGGTTGGGGTGTCGAAAAAAGAGAAATACCACCATGTGCACATGAGAGGTATCGAAATGGAAATGTCCCCGACAGGAGGGTGACATCGAAACACTCCTCGTGAGTAGGGGTGGGCAATGGGACGCCATTGTCGTGTGATGTGTGAATATATGGCATGCCGGCAAGAGGCCAATTTAATTAGGAGGTCTTCGGACCGCTTGGATTAAACTTGAATTTATCTGGTATATGGAATGTGATGTATTGAGATGAGATTATTATTAATGTTAAAAGTATTTTCTTTATATATAATATTTTTGAAAAATTAGCGGGTGCCATGGACAGTTTTTCCGGTTACCGCACCGACTGAGAACAATGCTATTTTCGAAAATGTTTTTATAAAACTGTATTGTTGATCACTGGGATTTTATATCTCATTATTAAGCATTGTTTTCAGAGCACGAGGAGGACGTCATTGAGGCTGAAGAGGCGTGAAGACTTAGTGGACTCCATTAGATAACCTTTCTAGTCTGGTTAGTCTGTTCTTAAATAAGGAGTCGTATGTGGCTAGACGCAATTATTTATCGTTGGGATTGTAGTTAGACGCCTGCTTTTGAGGCTTTTGATTTTTATTTATTTATTTATATCTATATTCATTACGTGGATAATTTAATACTATATTATTTAATATGAGGCATTTTTAGACTTTAATGTTTTTCTAATTTTTCTTTATGAGACATATGTTTTAATTAAATGTTTTAAAGGATATTTTATTGATTTTATCTTGGGATCACTAATGTAACAAAGGGACGTTACAAAACGGTTCCAGGGTTTCGAGATAGAAGAGGGTTTCAGAGACAAAAAGACAAAGATTTTGGAATTTTGAAAACGTAAAGTTTCAACCTTTCTGAACTATTGTCTTTTATAGTCATAAAGGTAGGAAAGAGAAAAACGACATCTTTAATTCAAAACGGCACGATTTGTATTGGGAATCGCAACGCCCACTTAAGACATAATGAAAACATGGTTTGGAGATGTATAAACTACCATGCACATGATTAGCTTCAGATAAATGAATGGCATTAAACACTTAATAGCCATTTCAACAAAACTGTTGAGTTCTAGTACAGTGACTCTGCAGAGTCAGACAGGTAAGCATAGACAGGTGATAAAGCACAGACAGGTTAACATTCAGACATGTCATTCAACAATGCAATGCATGTTTAGATTATCTCTAATAAATAAAAACCTTTCTTCTGCTAAGGGTTTAGTGAAAATATCAGCCCATTGATTTTCAGTTTTAACAAACTTAATATCAAAGATGCCTTTATGAACATAATCCCTAATAAAATGATGTTTGATTTCAATATGCTTAGCCTTAGAATGCTGAATTGGATTTTTAGATAAGCATATAGCATTGGAATTATCACACCATACAGATATGTTATGTTCATAAATAGAGTAATCCTGAAGTTGATGTTTTACCCATAAGAGTTGAGAGCAGCAACTAGCAATAGAGATGTATTCTGCTTCAGCAGTAGACAGGGCAATAGTTGTCTGCCTCTTGCTTGACCATGAGACTAAACTTGCTCCAATGAAGTGACGTCCTCCACTAGTGCTTTTTCTTTCTATTCTGTCTCCATCAAAACCAGCATCACAATATCCCACTAATCCGTATTCTTTTGATCCTAAATACAGGAAACCAAGATTAGTAGTTCCAACCACATATCTAAAAATTCTTTTAACAGCCTTAAGATGAGATTCTCTAGGATCAGCTTGGAATCTAGCACACATACATACACTAAATTGAATGTCAGGTCTGCTTGAAGTTAAGTACAGTAGAGAGCCAATCATACCTCTATAGACAGTTTGGTATACCTTTTTACCTTCATCATCTTTGCTTAGTTTTGCATTGGGTTAAATAGGGGTTTTCATGAGCTTTGCATTTTCCATTTTGTATTTCTTGAGTATCTCCTTGGTATACTTTTATTGATGGATGTAAATTCCATCACTTGTCTGCTTGATTTGTAATCCAAGGAAGAACTTCAATTCTCTCATCATGATAATCTCAAATTCAGCTTGCATTAGATTTGAAAATTCCTTGCACAACTTTTCATTAGTTGCTCCAAAAATAATATCATCAACATATATTTGAACTATAATAAAGTTCTCTTTAGAGCATTTCTTGAACAGAGTAGTGTCTACTTGTCCTCTAGTAAAACCATTATGCATGAGAAAACAACTAAGTCTATCGTACCATGCTCCAGGTGCTTGTTTCAAACCATATAATGCCTTTTTAAGTTTGAAAACATGATCTGGTTTATCAGTATCCTCAAAACCAGGGAGTTGTTTAACATACACTTCTTCTTCAATTATACCATTTAGAAAAGTACTTTTTACATCCATTTGAAACAGGGTGATTTGGTGTTGTGCAGCATGTGGCATTAAGATGCGTATGGCTTCTATTCTAGCCACAGGTGCAAAAGTTTCAGTATAATCAATACCTTCTTGTTGGTTATAGCCTTGAGCTACTAACCTTGCCTTATTTCTGACAACTTTACCATCTTTATCCAATTTGTTTCTGAAGAACCATCTTGTTCCAATAACAGATTTGTTTTTAGGCTTAGAGACAAGAGTCCAAACATCATTTCTGGTGAACTGGTCAAGTTCTTCTTGCATAGCAAGAATCCAGCTTTCATCCTCAAGATCTTCTTAAATGCGTTTTGACTCCAATTCTGATATAAAGGCCACATTGCTTGATTCTCTTAGTGTGGATCTGGTTCTTACTCCTTCAGAAGGATTTCCATAAAAGGATCCTTAGGATGATGAGTGTTGAACATCCAATCCCTTTTGACATAATCATGAAGATCTTGACTTGTCTGCTCCACTTGTCTGACATCCTCAAGCACATGTTCTGTTTTGGTTAGAATAGGTTGTTGACTTTCTGGCTTGTTTATATCAAGACCTGCAAGATCATCTTCTAGATCTGATAGTTCTTTATCAGTCTTTAATCCATCGTTGAATTTAACATGAACAAATTCTTTAATAATGCAAGTTCTTGAATTATAAACTCTAAAAGCTTTAGACATTTCAGAATATCCTACGAAAATACCTTTATCTACCTTAGAATCAAACTTTCCAAGATTATCTTTGGTATTCAGAATAAAACATTCACATCCAAAATCATGAAAATAAGATATGTTGGGGTTTTTTCTTTTCCACAATTCATAAGGAGTCTTCTTTAGAAAAGGCCTAATAAGTATTCTGTTTTGTACATAACAAGCAGTATTTACAGCTTCTGCCCAGAAGTACTTAGGGAGATTATTTTCATTGAGAATAGATCTTGCCATCTCTTGCAGAGATCTGTTCTTTCTCTCAACCACTCCATTTTTCTGTGGAGTTGTAGGAGCAGAGAAATTCTGAGAGATCCCATTCTCCTCACAGAACTGTCTAAACTGCTCATTTTCAAATTCTCCCCCATGATCACATCTAAGGGTGGAAAGACAGAAACTCTGCTCATTTTGTACTCTTTTGCAGAATACTGAGAAAGCTTTAATAAACTCATCCTTGTGTGTTAAGAAGAGTACCCATGTGAATCTAGAATAGTCATCAACTATGGCAAATCCATATTTTCTTCCAGCCAGGCTGGCAACACTAACTGGTCCAAACAGATCCATGTGTAATATCTGAAGAGGTCTCGAGGTTTATACTTGGTTTTTAGATTTGAAACTTGATTTTATTTGTTTTCCTCTCACATGCATCACACAAGACATCTTTCTTAAAACTAATATCAGGCAATCCTCTCATAAGATTATTCATTTTTAATTTAGAAATTAGTTTCATACTAGCATGTCCTAGTTTCTTATGACATAACCATCTCTCATCCTCTTTAGACATCAGACATGTTACACTTTGATCTGAGAGATCAGACAGTTCAATCTTATAAAGATTTTGTTACTTTTTAGCTGAAAAGAGGGTTTTGCCACAACAGTCTTTAACTATGAATACATCATTGGTAAAGGAAACATCAAATCCACTATCACATAATTGACTTATGCTAAGCAAGTTGTGTCTTAATCCTTTAACCATAAGAATATTAGATATAGAGGGAAGAGGGAGTTTACTACCAATAGTACTAATTCCTATAACTTTTCCTTTCTGATTCCCTCCAAAGGCAATGTGTCCTCCTTTCTTAAGTTGGAGGTCTAGGAACATAGACCTTTCTCCTGTCATATGACCCGAGCAACCACTGTCCAGGTACCAGCAGTGGTGTTTTCTTTGTCCTGTTGAGGACATCTGCAACAAAAATTATTTGATCTTTAGGGACCCATATTTTTCTAGGTCATTTTCTATTACTTCTAGGAGTCTTCCTTCTCTTCTTATAGATACAATTAGACATAACATGTCCGGTTTTTCCTCAGAAGTTACAGACAGGTATAGATTTGGTTACAGTTGACTTAACAGATACTGTAGAAGCTTTAGTTGATACTTTATGATGTGTCTGATGGACATATCCAATACCTTCTTTGTTAAGAGAGTGCCTCTGACAGCCAAGTAGCTTAGTCAGATTGTCTCTGCCATTAATAAATTTGGCAAGATCAAAAGTGAGCTCTTCCACTTTTTGTTGAAGTTTTTCAACTTCTTCAGATGGTGATGTTTCACTTGAGATTTTAGCTTCATTAGACTTTTCAGTCTTTAGCTCACTGTTCTCTTTAGCCATCTTCTCACACTCTTGAGATTTTTGTTTATTCTCACCGGTGAGCTTTACATACTCTTTCTTGAGGGATTTTAAGGCCTTAGATAAGCAGTTGGATTCCTCCAGCAACTCCTCATAGGCATCAAGTAATTCCTCATAGTCAGGATGTACCTCATCGTCTGAGTCTGAGTCAGTGTTGGCCATCAAACAGAGATTGGCTTATTCCTCTGTTTCTTCATCAGAAGATGTTGACTCCAGATCCTCCCAAGTAGCCATCATTCCTTTCTTTTTCTTCTTGAAGAATTTCTTAAAAGGGGCCTTCTTGAGTTGAGGACATCCAGCCTTGATGTGACCAGGCTTCTTGCACTCATAGCAGACAATTGAACTTTTGTTTGTTGGAGTGGATTCTTTGAAGTTCTTGTCCTTGTTGAACCTTCTGAATGGCTTATCCCTTTTGAACTTCTTTTTCTATAGGAGAAGCTTTATCTTCCTGGTCAGGAGAGACAATTCTTCATCACTCTCAGAATCCTCGTGTTCAGACAGGTCAGAATCACTAGATGACTCGTCTGCCTTCAGAGCCTTAGAAGCTTTTGCTGACTTTTGATTAGCCTTTAGAGCAATTGACTTGCCCTTCTTTGGTGCAACTTCATCTCCAAGTTCTTGCTCATGAACAGTGAGTGTTCCAACAAGTTCATCCATAGTCAAGGTAGTGAGATCATTGGCTTGAGAGATAGCATTGACCAAAGGTCTCCACTGTTTAGGTAGGCTTCTCAGAATTTTTCCAACCTTCTCAGCGTTGGTGTAGACTTTGCCAAGAGATTTTAAACTGTTGACTATAGTTTGGAATCTTCCTATCATTTAAGCAACAAATTCTCCTTCCTCCATGACAAACAATTCATACTTTCTGACAAGTATATCAATCTTTAACTCTTTGACTTTGGCTCTTCCTTCATGTGTGACAGCTAAAGTGTCTCATATTTCTTTGGCAGAGTCACAAGCACATACCTTCTCAAACTCCTCAGGACTGAGAGCACAAATGATGTTATATCTAGCTTTGTGGTTCAGCTCCCATTTTGCCTTTTCTGCAGTAGTCCACTGAGCTTTTGTCTTGTCAGAGTCATCATCATTCTAGGGAATGAATGGACCATCTGTAATGACATCCCAGAGATCTGAGCTTGTAGATAGGATGAACCATTGAAATCTATCTTTCCAATAGTTATAGTTTTCTCAATTGAAGTAAGGAGGTCTAGTTAGAGAAGCTCCTTCAGTCTGGTGACTTCCACTTGAACTAGCTCCAGCAGTCATGTCTATTCTTCAGGACCTTTTACCTCTACACTGTTAGATGCTCAACCCAGAGGCTGAGCTCTAATACCAACTGAAATAGACAACTATAAACACGAGAAGGGGGGTTGAATTGTGTTTATCAGAATTTAAACAAAGTTGGAATTCTTTTCGCATACAGAAGCTTGGTTCAGACGAGTAGAAAGATACAGGACAAACAGGTGACCTGTCTGATGAAATTTTAACAGTGACTTAGGCAAACACACCACTTGATAAATGGATAAGAAAACTAAAGCAACTAAAGAGTTTATAAGGAAAGAGAGATTGACACAGTTATTTATCCTGGTTCACTCTTCAAAGCAAAGAGCTACGTCAAGTTCTTGGCAGCACCAAGTTTTATCCACTATAACTGATCAGGTTACAGACTCCAAGTATTGGTTGCACACCTAGCCACTTCAGGCTCAAGACAAGTATTCTTTGTACACTTAGCCTCTTCAGGCTCACTCGGGTTTGTTTGAGAAATTTGGTTTGCAATAAATACAACTTCAGACAGACAGATCTTTCACTAACACTCAGGGAATGATTTAAATGTAAAGCTTAGGAAAGTCTGCGTGATAACTTCAAATGATTGAAGAATACATAATGAAATAATGAAGAAATTAATGCGCAGAGTAATGACTCTTTAATGCTATATTTATTCTCTATATCTTCATCTTCAATGACTTCTGTATTTATAGTCTGCAAGCATTTAAGATCCGTTAGAGACATTCCCTCAAATGTTGGCTTCAAGCATAACTTTATTAAATGCAATAGAGTCATTATGGGAAGCCATTAATGCAATAGGAACATTGGTTGTACTCTAACTTGAAGGATCATGACTTTATGCATCGTGAAACAGTCACATCAGAGTTGTGCAGAGAGCTTTTTGTACTTTGCTTAGTACAATTCCCTTTTTGTGAAAGGACAAGAGGTACTAGGGAATAAAGCACTTGGAAGCATTCTTTAACTAGTCTTTGGTTTCGATATCCGAGGTTGCTAGAGAGAGTAACTTCTGACTTTTCTCGATAAGCGTGAGACTAACTAGGAGAGAAGGCTTCAAATCTCTTTCTGATGGGACAGCCAACAAAAGCTTGTTTGGTCCTTGATTCTTCAACGAGTAATCTCAGACAAGTGTAGGAACTTGTGGGGAGACAAGTTGAAGACGTAACTTGAAAGAAGTCAATAATCCTATTCAGCAGATAGGTTGACTTTCGCTTATCCAGACAGGTAGTCACTTATATGAGCAGACAGATGATTCTTACTGTTTTAATCTGCACACTAGATAGACAGGTTATCAACCAATATGAAGGTTAATTAAATCATTAACCAATGTTTAGTTCTCATCAAAACTTAGGGAAATGCACATCAGAAATTTTAGAGACTTAACACATTGCAAGGGCTAAGGAACCTAGATTTCAGCAGCAATCCAAACATATACTTAGGCGTTTCCATCTCATTCGAGAGATTATCAATAGAGGTGATGTGAAACCACTTGCTTAGCAGAAGCATGATGGTCACACTAGATCATTGGGTATTAGGTTTATGCCTGATTGGCTCTAGTGCTAGTGGGAGATTGTTGGTGTAAGCCCTGGAGGCCAATGATTTTCCTTCGGACTTACATTTGTATCTTGCTATTATATGAGGCATTTCTGTTTATTATGTTGTTTGTTTAAACGTAATAAAGTCCTTAGAATAAGAAGTTCTATTTAATAGAATATCAAGTATATGACTTGATAGTGAGACGCTATTAATCAAGAGAACTTTATTCTTAAATATCCATAGTCGAGTATTATTATTAAGAAGGACAATAATAATACATTGAGACTATTATGTGTGTGGACTGATGATAATTTCTCACGGGTCATGGATATGAGATATCAAGTCACACACATACGTACACATTAGAGTAATGATGTATTGGATTGACCCGCCGTGAGAACACTACATGGAACGTTATATAAGTGTCATAAGAAGTTCTCACGATGACGATGGTGTATACAATCCTTCGACCTGAAATCACTACGATCTCTACATGAGGAGTTGTGTGCTTTAATACCGTCAAAAGTTATCTATAACAGGATGACTATAAAGTCGATCATTGGGTACACCGCGAGTCATGCAGAGGGATGTGAGTGATCTAGATGGGATTTGTCCCTCCTACATAACAGGAGTAATATCTGTGGGGCCCTTGATAGAGTGAGACTGTAAAATGCATGGTCGTGCTGGGATGGGTCAATATGAGATATTGACCTCATTTAATATTAAGTATACTTGGGTATCAAGGAACATAATATTGAACTATACAAGGGTGACACATTCTATGCCTTGTGTTCAGTATAGATATAAGGACCAAGGGATAATAATACACATGAACATTGGTCACGGAAAGGTTACGTCAAATCACTGAATTTCTCATTATCTGGGTAGCAATGATGTGTTGCTAGACACCGCTCATTGTTTATAATATTAAATATGATTTAATATTATTACCAACGTTGTGGGAACCTATAGGGTCACACACTTAGAGCAGATTAATCCGAACTAAAAGAAATTGGGTTAGACCTAAACTTCTATTGGGCCATGCTCATAACAGATAAACCCAAGAGGGTCAAGTTAAACCTTATTTGGTGAAGTGGGGCGCTACCTATATAAGGTAGAGACAAAGTGCTTGGCCGTACAACACATTCTCTGGTCGCACTCAGCACCCTGTTTGCATGAAAATGAAAATACCGCCGCGTCTCTTCTCGCACCTAGCAGTGCTTAGAGGCACACTCCGATTAAACATGTGAGAGCTGTTTATCTACTCGTGTGGACTATGTAGAGGCATTGCTGGTTCGTGCAGTGCTCGTGATTTGCAGCGACTCAAATCAAAGGTTTGCGCTACAAGAGGTATATTTTTGAAACATGAACCATGACCATTTGCAAGGATTCATGGTGGGAATTATTCCACTGTGCTTATTTGATGCACAAATTCCCAACAGTCTGGACCATCAAATCTGCATACAACAAACCAAGTAACCACACTTAACAATCACACACAGTTACCAAACCCTTCTGGTTCCGGTAATTCAGGTAACACTTCATGGATTCTTGATACAGGAGCAACAGACCATGTTTGCTACTCTTTATCAGAATTCCAATATTACAAAAGGAAAAAGCCTATTTCTGTTAAACTTCTTGATGGTAGCCGAGTCTTGGCTTCCATTTCAGGAACCATTCTTTTTTCAAAACATATGTACTTAACTGATGTTCTATACATTCCTAAATTCACTTTCAATCTAATTTATGTTCCCAAATTAACTAAATCCATTCATTGTAAACTGATATTTTCTTCTTCCCAATGTCAATTACAGGACATATCTACCTTGAAGATGATTGGTGTAGCTGAACAACAAGCTGACCGCTATGCAATGAGTTCTGCAAAACTGAGTCTTCCTAAACCACACTTTGTAAACAATTTCACTAGTTACAATAATGACATTTGGCTCGTAAGGTTTGGTCATCCCTCTCATGACAAGCTCACTATTTTACACAATTCTTTTCCTTTTATTCATTGTACCAAGAATAAAAATCCTTGTGATGTATGCCATTATGCTAAGCACAAGAATTCTCCCTTTCCTTTGAGCAATTAAGTTTCCATTAATGCTTTTGATATAATTCATGTTGATATTTGCGGTCCTCTTTCTTTCCCTTATGTATTTGGACATAGGTATTTTCTAACCATTGTGGATGACAAAACAAAGCATACACTACAAAAAAAAGGGTAATTCCGATGGCCAAAAATCGTCGGAAAAGATGAAAAGCCGTCGGAAAACTGCATTTCTAACGGACCTAATTTCGTCGGTATTAAGCGCGTAAGAAAGGGTTTCCGACGGACGGGCCATATTCGCCGGAAATTTTCGACGGACATAGCTGTCGGAAAAGGCTGGCATATTACCGAAGGACAAAGCCGTCGGAAAAGTTTCCGACAGACTTTTCAGTCGGAAATCAGGTAATGTATTTACCGATGGATAGTTCCGTGGAAACTCTGTCATGCTATTACCGACGGGCTTATCCGTCGGTAATAAGGGTTTTTTTTATGAAATTTTATAATTTTTAATTTGTTTTTAATTATTAATTATTATATTATTATTATTATTATTATTATTATTTATTTTAAATATAAATTATTATATTATTTTTATTTTAAATATTAATTTTTATTTGTCTTAATATAATTAATTTATTATATTATTTAAAACCAAAATTGAAATTACAAATAAATTTAAAAAGGCAATTAAATTAAATTAACATAAAAACGTAAATATTTCATACATAAAATATCCGTCTATCTACAAAACACGACTAAATCTAAAACTATCCTAATAATCATCACCATAATAACCGTCATCGTCATCCTGTCGGGGGGAGTCCACCAGCGTCAGCTGACCATCAGGCTGCGGCTCAGAAGACACACCGGCATCATGCGACTGTGGTGGTGGCACGGTAGAAGTAGTGGAGGGCTGGCTGGCTTGGATGACCCCCTGTAGAGTGCTGCGCCTCTCTAGTGGAAGCAAATCGAGCAGAGAGGTCATCACCGTAGACCATGTCTCCATCTGTTGCTGTATGCGCTTTACAGCTTGCCTCTGCTCATGTACCTCCTGCCTCAGCTGTCGCACCTCCTACGTGTCCTGTGAGCCAGAGGATGTAGACTCCCTAATGGTCAAGCTCAGCGTCGACCCCCGAGTGATGGAACGAGCCAGAGTCGCGGTATCATAAATCCGCCCCTTCTTCTTCTCGCCCGCCACATCCATCTAGACATGGGTCTGTAATCGCTCAACCTTGGCGGGGTATAGCTGGGAAGGACCCGAGGCACCAGAGCAGGAGGCAACCTCAAACGCTACCTGACTGAACCTGGCATTGTTCTCCGCCTGTGTCAATACATTACAAAAATTATATTATTAAACTATAATAATATAAAGATACATTAAATATAAAAAGACACTTTAGCTCACCACTGTCTAACTCGACCTCTTATCAACAAACTCACTTGTGTCCGAGTGAATATGCGTCTTTTTGAAATACCGGGAAAGCTCTCCTGCCTGCAACTGACACAGGAATAAAATCAATTAATTATAATATAAATTTTTAATAATAAGATATAGTTTATAAATAAAATTTATATATGCATACCATGTTAATGACATGCTACATGTGGCTAATCGAGCCACCACTGTGCATGCTCCCACCCTTCTCGGAGGACCAATTCATGTTCGCCTGCTCACACTTCGCCTTGTCCTCTGGAGTGTCCCAGTACGCACATAGTCGGGCCCAAATCTTGGGACCGATGTAATCCGGATGCTCTCGACTTTCCCTAGCCTCTCGGAGTACGTCCCTTGACACCCTGTCGCGCACGGGTCAAAAAGAGAGTGGTTTGAAAAAGTGTAGTTAGGGTACGACAACTCGAGTATCGTCTCTCAAGGACTCTTGGATTGTTATTAGCCTTAAAATCAATTTGGGGGGGGGGGGGTGTTGGTGTAAGCCCTAGAGGCCAATGTATTTCTTTAGACTTACATTTGTATCTTGCTATTTCATATATATATATCATATGAGGCATTCCAGTTTATTGTGTTACTTGTTTAAACATAATAAAGTCCTTAGAATAGAAATTTCAGTTTAATAGAATATCAAGTACATGACTTGATCGTGAGACACTATTGAACAATGAAATCCTATTCTTAAATATCCGTAGTCAAGTATTTTATCAACAAGGACAATAATAATACAATTGAGACTATTATGTGTGCGGGATCGATGACCATATCTCACGGGTCATGGATATGAGATATCGAGTCGCCACATAGGTACACATTAAGGTAATGATGTACTGGATTGACCCGCCATGAGAACACTACATGGAGAGTTATGTGAGTGTCATAAGTAGTTCTCATAGTGACAATGGTGTATGTAATCCTTCGACCTGAAATCACTACGATCCCTACATGAGGAGTCGTGTGCTTTAATATCGTCAAACGTCATCTGTAATAGGATGATTATAAAGACGGTCATTGGGCATACCACGAGCCATGCGAGAGGGATGTGAGTGACCTTGATGGAATTTGTCCCTCCTACATAACGGGAGTAATATCTGTGGCCCCCTGATAGAGTGAGATCTGTAAAATGTATGGCCGTCTTTGAAATGAGTCAATATGAGATATTGACCTCATTTGTTGTTAAGTCTACTCGGGTATCAGGGAACATGATATTGAACCATACAAGGGTGACACATTCTATGCCTTGTGTTCAATATAGATATATGGACAAAGGGATAATAATGCACATGAATATTTGTCACAGAAAGGTTTCGTCAAATCACTGACTTTCTCACTACTTAGGTAGCAGTGATGTATTGCTAGATACCGCTCACTGTTTGTAATATTAAATGGGATTTAATATTACTGCTAACGTATTGGGAACCTATAGGGTCACACACAAAAGAGAGGATTAAAAGAAGCATTAAAAGAAAGTTGGACTTTCCTATTGGGTCTAGCGCATAGTAGATGGGCTTAGGTCAAATGCTGCTCACTAACTCACTTAAGGAGGTGCTACTATAAGTAGACCACTTAAGTTGTTGTGCCTAGATGGTTGATAACCTAGCCGCACAAAAGAGAGTAGGAGTGAACAGCAAAGTCTCGGTTTTTAAGCTAGCACTGTGAGACAGAGACGCTTCGGTTCGTGACGTTGGACGCTCACGGAATCCACTCGTGTGGATACCTCTAGAGACACCGTTCCTGCGGTGTTCGTGATAGACGAATTTCAACCAACAGCCATCGCTTCAAGAGGTAAACTTTCTAATCATGAATCATGACCATTCGCAAGGATCCTTCGATGGGAATTTTTCCGCTGCGTTTTAATTTTGTTTTATACGCAAATTCCCAACAGTGGTATCAGAGCCGCTTGCGAAACCATGATTCTGTTACGTGGTTTGCCTGTTATGTATGATAACATGTTTATAATGTGAATCTTTTTCTGAAAATTGTTTTTGAAAATCGTTTGCATCCGATTTGTGAAACCTTGTTTTTGTAATTTTCGTATGTATATGATATATGCGTCTTTTGCATGTTTGTGTATATATGCGATATGTACGTTGGTTCTGAATCCTTATTATGTTCTGTGATGGCATCAAATGTTGATGTTAAACATGATTGTTTTCAGTTCTGTGTTGGCGGCGTTAAGGGGTTTCAGACATGAAAAGTTCATGTTGTTGTGGCTGAGGTTCCAAGTGTTGAAACCGTAGCCGTCGTTCCTTGCAACGTGAAGTGTTCACGGGCCTTACGGTTTTAGGGTTGAAAGGTTGACGCCCTAGCCACCAAGGAAGCGAGGCACACTTCGGAGAGAAATTTTTTTCTTGGGCGCTGCCCCCAGCAAGGCGGCCTCCCTTGACCCCCCTCGTGGCCAAGGCAGCGGGACCCCCGTGCTACCTCTGCGTAGTGTGTAATTTCGAAATTCAAATTTTGAAATTTTATGTCACCATTTAATAATTATATCAATTACAATAAATGTAATTTATAGTAACATCAATTATAATAAATGTGATTTATTATATATATGTTATGTTTTCAAAATTCAGATTTTGAAATGTGATTTATATCAATCACAATAAATGTGATTTATTAGTAACATCAATTATAATAAATGTGATTTATTATATATATGTTACGTTTTCAAAATTCAGATTTTGAAATGTGATTTATATCAATCACAATAAATGTGATTTATAGTAACATCAATTATAATAAATGTGATTTATTATATATATGTTACGTTTTCAAAATTCAGATTTTGAAATGTGATTTATATCAATTACAATAAATATGATTTGTGGTAACAACAAATGCAATAAATGTGATTTATAGTAACGTCAATTATAATAAATGTGATTTATTATAATAAATGTGATTTATGAAATTAATAATAATAATAATTGTGTATTATTATTGGTTGTTACTATTTGTTTGGTGATGTATGGTGAATGGTTATGGCCTTAGTCCTTTAATCTTTTGGTTTATATTTTGAAATACGGCCTGCGTGCCGTGCCTTTCTCTCATATTCCATATGTATCTTCTTTTCTCATCTCACTCCCCTCATATGTAAAATGAGGTTTCTGTTTATGTAATGTAATGATGGAGACAAGAAGACGTCATCCTCTGGGAGATCATGCTTGGAGAAGTTTGGACGCTCCTAGGTTTAAGTTTAGATTCTCTCATTGGCTTGGGAGAATCAATGCGCTAGGGGCCATAACCATATCACATTTATTTACCTTATATATGTATGAGATGCATGTATGTATATAGTATGTTAAAAGATGTTTAACTAATATATGTATGAGATGCATGTATGAAAATAGTAAGTTAAAGAGTTTAACAAATGATGAGATCAAATTTTAATCAAATCCCTCAAAAGGAAATATTAAGTCACATTTAAAGGCCTTCCGATGCATGGCACTCGTCAAGACTAATATAGATTAAGTGTGGGTCCGCCAAAGCGGGGTACCTTTATCTATACTAGTAAGACGCGATGGGACAAATGTAATGTTCAATTGCTATCCATTGGGTCTGACTTAACTAAGCCAACTTCAATAGGATTGAAAGGCTTAGAGGCTTATAAGTTGGGCTTTAGTCCATGTGATGGATTTGAATAAGAGTTATTCACCCAACTATCCAAGAGTTGCATGAGATGCAATCGGAAAGTGTTTCCTACCTAAATAACCGAATTTTGGGTGATCAGCCAAAGTTGACTTAAAGCTAGGTGAAATATGGATCTTGGCCCACTAGAAAATCTTCCAACGGGATTTTCCGAATCAATGATGAGGGTCATTGTTTTGAGTAAAATAGTGGGAGGCGTATTTAATTAAAGACCTTATTAAATAACTTCATGGCATGATACTTATACTTTGCATATTTATCTCTGTAGATTACCATGGCATCAAACACATCAAATAACCTGTCATTGCGATCCGTCCTTGAGAAGGACAAACTATCCGGAAGCAATTTTCCGGACTGGTACAGAAACTTGAGGATTGTCCTCAAACATGAGAAAAAGCTGTATGTTCTTGAGGAGCCTATACCGAGAAGCCACCACCGGCTTCAAGTGCTCCTAGGGCTGCGGGGATGCTTATAAAAAGCATCAGGATGACGCCTTAGACGTGGGCTGTCTTATGCTTGCTGCCATGACCTCTGAGCTGCAAAAGCAACATGAGACCATGGAGGCGTACGATATGATCGTGCACCTCAAGCTGCTCTACCAAGAGCAAGCAAGCAAGAGGAACTGCCCGAAATACTTGGAAGAAAGCAAGAAGAAGAAGGGAAGTGAGACTTCCACTTCAGGTATGTTTGTTATAGAAGTCAATTTATCTACTTCTGCATCATGGGTATTAGATACCGGATGTGGTTCTCACATTTGTACAAATGTACAGGATCTAAACAGGAGTAGACCATTGGCAAAGGGCGAAGTCGACCTACGAGTTGGAAATGGAGCAAAGGTTGCTGCTTTAGCCGTAGGGACTTATGTATTGACTTTGCCCACTGGGCTTACTATTCAGTTAGAGAACTGTTATTTTGTGCCTGCAATTAGCAGGAATATCATTTCCGTTTCTTGTTTGGACAAGAGTGGTTTTTCTTTTATAATAAAGAACAAAAGTTGTTCTATTTATTTGGATGATATTTTCTATGCTAGTGCACACATGAGTAATGGGCTTTATGTCCTTGATCTTGAAATGCCCATCTATAACATAAATACTAAGAGGTCCAAACCAAATGAGTCGAACCCGTCTTATCTTTGGCATTGTCATTTAGGCCATATAAATGAGAAGCGCATTTCAAAGCTCCATAAAGATGGACTCTTGGACTCATTTGATTATGAATCATATGAGATATGTGAGTCTTGTTTATTGGGAAAGATGACCAAAGCTCCATTCACCGGCAAAGGTGAAAGAGCCAACGATCTTTTGGGTCTTATACATAGTGATGTATGTGGACCCCTAAACACATTAGCTAGAGGTGGTTTTCAGTACTTCATCACATTTACTGATGATTTCAGTAGATATGGATTTGTGTATCTTATGAAACATAAATCAGAATCCTTTGAAAAGTTCAAGGAATTCAAAAATGAGGTACAAAACCAACTTGGTAAAAATATTAAAGCTCTTCGATCAGATCGAGGTGGTGAATATTTGAGCCTAGAGTTTGATGATCATCTGAGAGAGTGTGGGATTTTATCTCAACTCACTCCACCTGGAACACCACAATGGAATGGTGTTTCTGAGAGGAGAAATCGAACCTTGTTGGACATGGTTCGGTCTATGATGAGTCATGCAAACCTTCCAAACTCTTTCTGGGGACATGCTCTATTAACAGCAGCTTTTACACTTAACCGTGTTCCGTCCAAAACGGTAGAAAAGACACCATATGAGATATGGACTGGTAGACGACCCAGCATGTCTTTTATGAAGATTTGGGGTTGTGAAGCATATGTAAAACGTCAAGTTTCTAATAAGCTTGATCCCAAATCTGATAAATGCTTCTTTGTGGGGTATCCCAAAGAAACCAAGGGATACCAATTCTATAATCCTTCAGAAGGCAAAGTGTTTGTCGCACGGACTGGTGTATTCCTAGAAAAGGAGTTTATCTCCATAGGAACCAGTGGGAGGAAGATAGAACTTGAAGAAATTCAAGAATCACAGAGTAGTGACCTACCATTGGTGGAACAGGAGCAACCTTCAGAGAATTTTGTGGATGAACTACCCGCTCCGAGAGCACAAGACCCAGCGTAGGTCTAACAGGATACGTCACCGGCTGAGAGATATCGATTTCTCATGACTCCACAAGGTGATGTATTGCTCATGGATCAAGATGAGCCTGTGACCTACCAGGAGGCCATTGCGGCCCAGAGTTTGAGAAGTGGCTTGAGGCCATGAAATCGAGATGGATTCCATGTACACCAACCAGGTATGGACCTTGGTAGAGCCACCTGAAGGGGTAAAACCTATAGGGTGCAAGTGGGTTTTCAAAAAGAAAACTGACATGGATGGTAAGGTACACACCTTTAAGGCGCGATTGGTCGCTAAGGGTTTCAAGCAAATTCATGGTGTCGACTATGATGAGACCTTTTCACCTGTTGCGATGCTTAAATCCGTCCGGATCTTACTTGTTATCGCTGCATACCATGATTATGAGATATGGCAGATGGATGTCAAAACTGCCTTCCTTAATGGAAAGCTTCTTGAGGATGTGTACATGACACAACCTGAAGGCTTTGAAATTTCAGAGGATGCCGGAAAGGTATGTAAATTGCAACGATCAATCTATGGATTGAAGCAAGCTTCCAGAAGTTGGAACCTTCGTTTTGATGATCTTTGTAAGACGATGACGGATTCATCAAAAATGAAGATGAACCTTGTGTCTACAAGAAGGTTAGTGGGAGCATTGTTGTTTTTCTGGTGTTATATGTAGATGACATATTACTCATTGGAAATGACATCCCTACACTACAAAATGTAAAGACATGGTTAGGGAATTGCTTCTCTATGAAAGATTTGGGTGAGGCTACCTATGTATTGGGAATCAGGATCTATAGGGATAGATCGCTGAAATTGCTTGGCCTAAGTCAGAGTACATACATAGACAAAGTGTTGAGACGCTTTAACATGCATGAATCCAAGAAAGGACTATTGCCTATGTCACATGGTATATGCCTGTCAAAGGCACAATCCCCTTCCACTCAAGAAGAAAGGGATCGCATGAGTAAGATTCCATATGCATCCGCAATTGGATCTATCATGTATGCCATGTTATGTACTCGACCAGATGTATCGTATGCTTTAAGCATAACGGCGCAGGTACGATCCGATCCGGTGAAAGTCACGTCTCTTTGTCAAGAACATCCTTAAGTACTTGAGAAGAACTAAGGATTCGTTCTTGGTGTATGGAGGCGAGGAAGAGCTTGTTGTAATAGGTTACACCGATGCTAGCTTCCAGACCGATAAGGATGATTCCAGATCGCAATCTGGTTATGTGTTCTGCCTGAATGGCGGGGCTGTGTCTTTGGAAGAGTTCAAAGCAGAGGAGACGATTGCCGATTCTACTACGAGAGGCTGAGTATATTGCCGCCTCCAATGCAGAAAAGGAGGCTGTTTGGATCGGGAAGTTCATTACCTGAGCCACGGTACGGTTTCTGGTATTGTGGACCCCATTGATCTCTATTGTGATAACAATGGGGCCATTGCACAAGCTAAGGAACCTAGATCTCATCAGCGATCCAAACATATACTTAGGCGCTTCCATCTCATTCGAGAGATTATCGATAGAGGAGATGTGAAGATATCGCAGTACCAACGCTTGATAACGTTGCTTGACCCACTTACGAAACCTCTTGCTCAGCGAAGCATGAAGGTCACACTAGATCGATGGGCATTAGATTTATGCCTGATTGGCTCTAGTGCTAGTGGGAGATTGTTGGTGTAAGCCCTAGAGGCCAATGTATTTCTTTAGACTTACATTTGTATCTTGCTATTTCATATGTATATATGATATGAGGCATTCCAGTTTATTGTGTTACTTGTTTAAACATAATAAAGTCCTTAGAATAGAAAATTCAGTTTAATAGAATATCAAGTACATGACTTGATCGTGAGACACTATTGAACAATGAAATCCTATTCTTAAATATCCGTAGTCAAGTATTTTATCAACAAGGACAATAATAATACAATTGAGACTATTATGTGTGCGGTGATGACCATATCTCACGGGTCATGGATATGAGATATCGAGTCGCCACATAGGTACACATTAAGGTAATGATGTCTTTGGATTGACCCGCCATGAGAACACTACATGGAGCATTATGTGAGTGTCATAAGTAGTTCTCATAGTGACAATGGTGTATGTAATCCTTCGACCTGAAATCACTACGATCCCTACATGAGGAGTCGTGTGCTTTAATATCGTCAAACGTCATCTGTAATAGGATGATTATAAAGACGGTCATTGGGCATACCACGAGCCATGCAGAGGGATGTGAGTGACCTAGATGGAATTTGTCCCTCCTACATAACATGAGTAATATCTGTGGGACCCCTGATAGAGTGAGATCTGTAAAATGCATGGCCGTCTTTGAAATGAGTCAATATGAGATATTGACCTCATTTGTTGTTAAGTCTACTCGGGTATCAGGGAACATGATATTGAACCATACAAGGGTGACACATTCTATGCCTTGTGTTCAATATAGATATATGGACAAAGGGATAATAATGCACATGAATATTTGTCACAGAAAGTTTTAGTCAAATCAGTGACTTTCTCACTACTTAGGTAGCAGTGATGTATTGCTAGATACCGCTCACTGTTTGTAATATTAAATGGGATTTAATATTACTGCTATCGTATTGGGAACCTATAGGGTCACACACAAAAGAGCGGATTAAAAGAAACATTAAAAGAAAGTTGGACTTTCCTATTGGGTCTAGCGCATAGTAGATGGGCTTAGGTCAAATCTTTGCTCACTAACTCACTTAAGGAGGTGCTACTATAAGTAGACCACTTAAGTTGTTGTGCCTAGATGGTTGATAACCTAGCCGCACAAAAGAGAGTAAGAGTGAACAGCAAAGTCTCGGTTTTTAAGCTAGCACTGTGAGACAGAGACGCTTCGGTTCGTGACGTTGGACGCTCACGGAATCCGCTCGTGTGGATACCTCTAGAGACACCGTTCGTGCGGTGTTCGTGATAGACGAATTTCAACCAACAGCCATCGCTTCAAGAGGTAAACTTTCTAATCATGAATCATGACCATTCGCAAGGATCCTTCGATGGGAATTTTTCCGCTGCGTTTTAATTTTGTTTTATACGCAAATTCCCAACAGGGGGGGGGGGGGGTTGGATTGAATTTTGATTTAGAAAACAATTAAGAAAAACAGTGCAAACTAAGTGATTATCAATAAATTGAAACGACTAACCCGTTGTTCATCGATTCATATAAATTCCATGCCCTAAGCGGATTCTAATCTCTTTTCGATTGTAGCAGCAATTAACAAGCGAAATTGACACTACGAGATGTATGTTCCTAATTCCTGAATTAAGCAAACGGGGTGAAGCTCACGTGAATTAAGCAAACACGATTGAACACACGCGAATTAAGCAAACGCAATTATGTATAGGAACATAGAATCATCGAAACAAATCAATACTCATTCTATACAATCCTGAATTAAGCAAGCAGAACATATAGCTTAGTATTGAAAGAGAATAGCAATAAGATTGGGAATTACAAAACCTCAAGTGGCAATGGAAACCGATTACAGCAGATTAATCCAAGGGAATTAGTTCTCCATCACAAATGCAACATAAAACACAGACTAATTCGCAGCCGTCAATGGAAAGATGATCAGTCTCCAAAAATTACCCTAATCTGCCCTAAAACAACAATTTATAATCTTCAGAATCTGCTCTCGCTCGCGAGGCGAATTTTATGAATAGATCTTTAGCGTTTGGATTTCTCGCGAGGCGAGATGGTGATTTGCGAGGTGAGACAGAGAGGGTGACATTTCTGGCACAGTCAGGACTTCAGGCTCGCGAGGCGAGTAGGTGATTCGCGAGGCGAGACAGAAAGGATGACATTTGCTGCTCAGGCTGGTCTTCAGGCTCGCGAGGCGAGTAGCCTCTCGCGGGGAGAATATTCCCAGAATTTCTTTTCTTATTAACCTGAAAACATGAAATAGCAGTAAATGCTTTATTTGACTCAAAATCAACTAAAATACCCTAAAACTACTTAAGAGACTCAAATTGTTGCTTGAGGACAATTAAATCCAAATTTGGGCTAAAACGAGATTGAAACTCGAGTAATTAGTGCAAAAGCCATGGTCTTACTAGTATTAAACTAGTCGAGCCAGAGGCTTATCAAAATACCCCAAACTTAAACTTTGCTTGTCCCCAAGCAAACTAAAACTCAAAAAGACTCAAACTTGGCAAGCTTAAGGGATTCAATCAATTTCGCACAAATTTCATGCAATTTCAACAAAACAACTTTTCTTCAATGTTTCCCCCTTTGCAACAATGTAACCCCCACATTCATTTACTTTAAACAATTGATAATTCCATCTTTCATGCAATCAGTAATCTAAGTCGAGGATCCAAGCTACACACAAAAGGGAGATCACCAAATTCAAACAGTCGCCTTCCTCACAAGGGAATTTAGTGTTTCACTCATTCGCTCAATTTGTCTAGGCTATGACTTTTCACTCAATTTCACATTTCAAGAGCACTTCCCATGAATTTGATTTTCATCTCAATAAAGATTCCCACGAAAACATGCATGCAACATCAAAAGGTCTTTTAAAGGTTGTAATGGGGCTTGGCTAAAGGTAGGATATTCAAAGGTACCAGGCTTAAGTCCCTAGGAACTAAGAGAGCATGAGAATTTTGACATATTGAACTTCCACTCGAATTCCTTTTTCCATTTTTCCTTTTTTCCTTGGGTGACTACAGCCTTTTTCTTCAAATACCCTTTTTTGACATTTTGTGCTTTTCCTTCTTTTTCTCTTTTTTTTTCTCTCTCTTTTTTTCTTTTTGCCTTTGGCTCCAACCTTTATTTTTATTTTTCTCAACCCATAATATCATACCTTGCAGCCACCCCAAACTTAGTTTCTTGCAACCCTTCTCTTGCTAAGCTTCCATGCTCTCCTAATCCTAAGATTGGGTTAACATTGTTTTTTTTTTCTCCAGATTTTTGGCTTGTAACATGGGGTCATCAAGAAACAATAGGCTTGTTAGGCTCAATGTGGCTAACTAGGGAACATGCATTAGGGATGATTCTTTTTAGGGAAAGTAGTTAATTCAAAGAAAATTGCCTAAATCATTTGATGCAAGCACATAAACATGAAAACCATGAAGAGACTCAAGTAAATTCGGGAAAGTGCAACTTGAAAGTGATTCACACAATTAAAAACATGTTGGAGGCTCAAATCCTCACCTGGACATTTTTCTTAAATTGTTTGACCGAGATTCAATCCCTAGTGTGTGCATCCCTTCACCCCAAACTTATCATAGATCATGCAATCACAATAGAATATCTCAAGGTTCAATTTTCAATTTTTCACATGGGGATCAATTTTCAATTTCAAAACCTAGGGGGAAATCATCACAGCCAACACATATCATGCAATCCATCCATGCTAGATTTAATTAGAATCCATCGAGCTCACCGACACAAGACTCAACACACAAACGACTCAAAGCAACACAAACAAGGAAAGCAAAATAAAAACAAAACACAACAAAACAATTGGTTGCCTCCCCCACACTTGAGACATACATTGTCCTCAATGAAAGAACATAGATATAAAACAAGAGTGAGGGAAAGGAGAAGGTGCTCCCTGATCAAGTTGTAGTGTAGGTGGGCTCTCCCAATGAGATCTCTTCAACAGTTGCATCTTCAGGCACTTAGCTCTCATGGAATAGCTTCAAGCGCTTCCCATTAACCTTAAAGGCCTTGTTGCTACCTGCACTTTTTATTTCTACTACACCATAAGCGAAAACATTAGTAACAACAAATGGGCCAATCCACTTGGATCGAAGTTTCCCAGCCATCACTTTCAGGCGAGAGTTAAACAATAAAACCTGTTGGCCCACAGAGAATTCCTTCCTAGAAATCATCTGATCATGGAAGTGCTTAGTTTTCTCTTTGTAGATTCGAGAGCTTTCATAGGCTTCTAGCCTAAGCTCTTCAAGCTGCTGTAATTGGAGTTTCCTTTCAATGCCTGCTTTTTGCATTTCCAAGTTACAGCTTTTGACCGCCCAATAAGCTCGGTGCTCAATCTCTACAGGAAGGTGACATGCCTTACCGAACACAAGTCTATAGGGAGACATCCCTATTGGTGTCTTGAAAGCTGTTCTTTGAGTCCAAAGTGTGTCTTCTAGACGGCGGCTCCAATCCTTCCTATTTGGCTGCACCACTTTCTCTAAGATCTGTTTGATTTATCTGTTTGAGATCTCAGCTTGCCCATTAGTTTGGGAATGGTATGCAGTAGAGACCCTGTGCACAACCCCATACTTTTGGAGTAAGGCTTCCATGGTGCGGTTGCAGAAGTGGGTGCCTTGGTCACTTATGATAGCACGAGGTATTCCGAACCTGCAAAAGATATTGGACCTGACAAAGTTTGCAACAACTCTAGAATCATTAGTCCTAGTGGGGATAGCTTCCACCCACTTTGAAACATAGTCAACAGCCATGAAAATATAGAGAAAACCAAAAGATGCAGGGAAAGGACCCATAAAGTCAATTCCCCACACATCAAACACCTCACAGAAAAGCATAGGTTGCTGAGGCATTTCACTCTTACGAGTGATGGCTATACCTGCTGTCTGACACTCTCTACAAGTGCGGTAGACCTCATAAGCATCTCTAAAAATGGTGGGCCAATAAAAACCTGAGTCCAGGATTTTTCTTGCAGTCCTTTGTGGCCCAAAGTGTCCCCCTACTTGAGAAGCATGAGGAAAGTGCAGAATAGATTCAATCTCATAGTCGGGGACACATCTCCTAATTACCTGATCACTGCCAAACTTCCAAAGATATGGATCATCCCAAACATAATATTTGGCATCACTCCTAAGTTTGTGAACTTGTGATCTAGTTGCACCTGTTGGAAAAACACCAGCCACAAGATAGTTAACAATATCAGCAAACCAAGGAGTTACCCCATGTAACTGTAAGAGCTGCTCATCAGGAAAGTCATCCTAAATGGGGGAAGGATCCTCATCCCTCTCTATTCTGCTCAAGTGATCAGCTATTAAATTCTCAGTTCCACTTTTATCTTTAATCTCCACACTGAACTCTTGGAGCAACAACATCCACCGAATCAATCTCGGTTTTGCTTCTGGTTTCTTCAACAAGTACTTTAGAGCTGCATGGTCAGTAAAAACAACAACCTTGGAACCTAGCAAATATGATCTGAATTTATCAAGAGCAAAAACAATAGCTAGAAGTTCCTTTTCAGTAGTGGTGTAATTAGCCTGTGCAGCATCTAAAGTCCTAGAAGCATAGTAAATCACATGGGCAGCCTTGCCCACCCTTTGTGCCAGGACCGCCCCCACAGCATAGTTAGAGGCATCACACATAATCTCAAAAGGGAGGGTCCAGTCAGGAGGCTGGATGATGGGAGTGGAGGTCAATGCTTTCTTCAAGAAATCAAATGCCTTTTTGCAGTTGTCATCGAAGTTGAAAATGGCATCATTCTTCAGCAGGTTGGACAGAGGAAGGGCTATCTTGATGAAATCCTTTATGAAGCGCCCGTAGAAACCTGCATGACCAAGAAAAGAGCGAATCTCGCGAACGCAAGATGGGTAATAATATGCCCCAAAACAATCCCCTGTTCAACCATGAAATGGCATTTTTCATAGTTCAAAACAAGGTCAGTTTCAATGCATCTTTCCAAAACCAAATTCAAACTATGCAAGCATGCATCAAATGAGGAACCATAAACAGTAAAATCATCCATGAACACTTCCATGCAATTCTCAATATATTCAGTGAAAATACTAATCATGCATCTCTGGAATGTGCCAGGAGCATTGCAAAGACCAAATGGCATCCTCCTGTAAGAAAAAGTACCGAAAGGGCACGTGAAGGTTGTCTTTTCCTGATCCTCTGGTGCAATGTGGATCTGGAAGTAACCTAAAAAACCATCAAGAAAGCAATAGTGTGATTTACCGGCCAGCCGTTCATGCATCTGATCGATGAACGGCAAAGGAAAGTGATCCTTTCTAGTAGCCTGGTTCAATCTCCCGTAATCAATGCAAACTCTCCAGCTATTCTGAACTCTAGTGGGAA
Source organism: Sophora flavescens (assembly GCA_030762895.1). Classification (NCBI taxonomy): domain Eukaryota; kingdom Viridiplantae; phylum Streptophyta; class Magnoliopsida; order Fabales; family Fabaceae; genus Sophora; species Sophora flavescens. Next base: position 184,464,800 of record CM061066.1, read on the forward strand.
CAAGTTCATCATTTTCATTTTTCACCACTGTGAGTCCATATTTCTTAGGCACAACTTGCACTGCACTCACCCAATTGCTATCAGAGATAGGATATATGATACCCGCATGCAAGAGTTTTGTTACCTCCTTCTTCACAACATCAAGAATCAAGGGATTGAGCCGCCTTTGGGTCTGCCTAACTGTTTTAGCCCCATCCTCCAACAAAATCCTATGCATACACCTGGAGGGCCTAATACCTGGTATGTCATCCAAGGTCCACCCAATCGCCTTCTTATGCTTCTTCAGAACCTCCAAGAGCTTAGCTTCCTGGTCAGAATCAAGGTTAGAGGAAATTATAACTGGAAGTTTTTCATTCCTCTCCAAATAAGCATACTTCAGATTTCCAGGAAGTGGCTAAAGCTCTAGGGAGGGTGGCTGCTCAATGGATGGTATGTTTGGGGCAGCCGTGCAGCCAAGAACTTCAGCTGAACAAATAGCTTCGTCTACACTGTCACCCTGCAAGGTAGCATCAATCTCATCACAAACAGCACAGGGGTTAGTGTTAGTACAATAAGCACATGAATAAACATCATCAAAACCAGAAATAGATGGAAAATTAGCAACCAAGTCATCATAAGTGTCATCAACAATTTCAGAGAGCAACTCTATTTGAAAGACAGAGTGCTTTTCCAAGGGATGCTTCATAGCATCAAAAATGTTGAATTTTGCAACAATGTCACCAAATTCCATGGACATGGTTCCATCATTAACATCAATCTTTGTCTTCGTCGTTTTCATGAACGGTCTGCCCAGAATGATTGGTGATCTGCTTGAATTTGTTTCCCCTGCCATGTCCAGGATGTAAAAATCAACAGGGAAAATCAAGTCATTAACTTGCACCAGAACATCTTCTACCACTCCAATGGGGCGAGCATTGGTCCTGTTTGCCAACTGAATAGTAAGACCTGTATGTTGCAAAGGACCAAGATCAAGATTGTTGAAGATAGAAGTGGGCATGACATTAATAGAAGCTTCTAAATCCAACATGCAATTGTCGAATTTACTGTCCCCAATAGTGCATGGAATAGCAAAAGTTCCCGGATCCTTGCATTTCTGTGGCATTGCCTGAGCAAGGACTGAAACAGTAACCTTCTCAGGTGCAGGCTTAGGTTGAATGAGGGCTGAAACATTTCGCCCCAAATTGACTCTCTCATTACCCTTCAACCTCCTCTTATGGGTGCACAAATCCTTCAGAAACTTCGCATACCTCGGAACCTGCTTAATCACATCAAGAAGCGGAATGTTTACCGCCACCTTTCTGAATACATCCAGAACCTCCCTCTCTTTCTCTTCCCCATCAATCTTTCTATTTTTCAGCACTCTTTGTGGGAAGGGAATTTGTGGCACATACTCTTTTTCAGCCTCAACAACAGCAGAAGGTTTAGGTGTTACCTCAACAGTTTCTTTATCTTTTTCAGGGGCAGCCTCTACAACTTTCCCGGATCTCAAGGAAATTGCACTCACATTAGGATTTGGAACATTAGGATTCACCACTGTTTGTGCAGGTAGTTGGTTCGATCCTTGAGCTTGCTGCATGGCATTCATTGAAGTGGCAAACTGTCCAATCTGTGTCTGCAAAGTATGAATACTAGCATCCGTTTGCTGCTAAAACTGTCCAATCTGTGTCTGCAAAGTATGAATACTAGCATTCGCTCGCTGCTGAAACTGGAGATTGTTTGCAGCCATTTGCTTGACAAGGTCCTCTAGTGAAGGTCCAGAAGGTGCAGAGGTGGTCACTTGGGGAGAATACTATGGTGGTGCCAGCGGTAACATTGGTTGTTGCTGTTGTGCAGATGAGTTCCCATATCGAAGGTTCGGATGGTTCCTCCAGTTGGGGTGGTACTTATTAGTGGAGAGGTCAGGGATGTTGTACCTGTTCTGATTGTTGCCTTGATTGTGAAGATTGGCTGCATATGCTTGGGGCAAATCAGTGACCGACTCATCTTTCAGAATAGGGCATGCATCGGACAGGTGATCAGGAGAAGTACAAATGCCACACAACCTTGCTATTTGAACTTTATCCACTGCCATCTATTTCACTAAAGAAGTAAGCTCATCAAGTCTGGTTTCAAGGGCCTTGTTGGAAGAAGAGCCATGGATCTCGTTCACACCCCTTGTCTCGACAGAGTTATTTCTGGTTGTGAACTGCTGGGAGTTGAGTGACATGTTTTCAATCAATTGCTTGGCAGCAACTGGAGTCTTATCAACAAGTGCTCCCCCACTAGCAGCATCCAAAATGTTCCTATCCATCGGTAGCAACCCCTCATAAAAGTACTGGATAAGCAGCTGCTCAGAAATCTGGTGTTGAGGGCAACTAGATACCAACTTCTTGAATCTCTCCCAATATTCAGCCAATGATTCATTGTCCTGTCTAATACCACATATCTCCTTCCTGATTGATGCAGCTCTGGAGGCAGGAAAGTATCTCTCTAAGAAGACCTTCTTCAAATCGTTCCAGGTTGAAACAGAATTTGGCTCAAGGTAGTATAACCAATCCTTCGCAGCACCTTGAAGTGAGAACAGGAAGGCCCTCAGCTTGATATGGTCTTCAGTTATTCCTTCCGGTCTCAAAGGTGTAGAGCAGACAACCTGGAATTCCTTCAAATGCTTGTGCGGATCCTCACCTGCAAGACCACTAAACATTGGCAACAAGTGTATTAAACCAGATTTTAACTCAAAAGGGGCAACAACATCAGCATATTCAATGCACAAACCATTATAATTAACATCAGGAGCAGCAAGTTGTCTTAATGTTCTTTGATCAGCCATGTTATCAAAAGCAAGTACAGAATCATAATCGCTACTGGTTGGTGAACTAGTTCTAGCCTGAATTGCCCTACGGCGTGCGTGCAAAGTTCTTTCAATTTCAGGATCAAAATCAAACAGATTAGAACAACCAGACCTAGTAGCCAGAACTAATTCAGAAATTAATCAGCAAATCTGCTAATAACAACAAGAGTCCCCAACAACGGCGCCAATTTTGACACGCTGTCGCGCACGGGTCAAAAAGCGAGTGGTTTGAAAAAGTGTAGTCAGGGTACGACGACTCGAGTATCGTCTCTCAAGGACTCTTGGATTGTTATTAGCCTTAAAATCAGTTGGGGGTTGGATTGAATTTTGATTTAGAAAACAATTAAGAAAAACAATGCAAACTAAGTGATTATCAATAAATTGAAACGATTAACCAGCTGTTATGGGTTTCCCACTATCATCGATTCATATAAATTCCATGCCCTAAGCGGATTCTAATCTCTTTTCGATTGTAGCAGCAATTAACAAGCGTAATTGACACTACGAGATGTATGTTCCTAATTCCCGAATTAAGCAAACGGGGTGAAGCTCTCGTGAATTAAGCAAACACAATTGAACACACGCGAATTAAGCAAATGCGATTATGTATAGGAACATAGAATCATCGAAACAAATCAATACTCATTCTATACAATCCTGAATTAAGCAAACAGAACATATAGCTTAGTATTGAAAGAGAATAGCAATAAGATTGGGAATTACAGAACCTCAAGTGGCAATGGAAACCGATTACAGCAGATTAATCCAAGGGAATTAGTTCTCCATCACAAATGCAACACAAAACACAGACTAATTCACAGTCGTCAATGGAAAGATGATCGGTCTCCAAAAATTACCCTAATTTGCCCTAAAACAGCAATTTATAATCTTCAGAATCTGCGCTCGCTCGCGAGGCGAATCTTATGAATAGATCTTCAGCGTTTGGATTTCTCGCGAGGCGAGATGGTGATTAGCGAGGCGAGACAGAGAAGGTGACGTTTCTGACACAGTCAGGCCTTCAGGCTCGCGAGGCGAGACAAAGGATGACATTTGCTGCTCAGGCTGGTCTTCAGGCTCGCGAGGCGAATATTCCCAGAATTGCTTTTCTTATTAACCTGAAAACATGAAATAGCAGTAAATGTTTTATTTGACTCAAAATCAACTAAAATATCCTAAAACTACTTAAGAGACTCAAATTGTTGCTTGAGGACAATTAAATCCAAATTTGGGCTAAAATGAGATTGAAACTCGAGTAATTAGTGCAAAAGCCATGGTCTTACTAGTATAAAACTAGTCGAGCCAGAGGCTTATCATCCCTCAGTCGACCAGAAGCTCTGTCGTAAAAAATGGCATGCATCTGAGCGGTATGCTCTGGTAACCAGTGCACAAAGGCCTGTTAACAAATAAGAAATGTTAATAACATAATACAAAAATATATATAAAATGCGTGAGAAATAAATATAAAATTACAGGAAATAATAAACAACTTACCCCGAATCGTTTGAAGATACGATCCCGGTCTTCCTTCTGGATCGACCCCCATGATGGGCAGAAGCGACGAAACTGTGCCTTAAGGACGTAGGTAACGTGCTTCGATCCCACTTTCGATGGGATGAAGCTGAAAAAATTTATAATTTTATCAATTCAACAATATGACAAATAAAAATTATATACTAGTAGAATAGTAATTAAAATTGTCAAAATTATAAAACATTAAATTAAAAATGCCTTACGACCCAGAAATAGGCGTGACCCATGGTCGATCCTCAGGTGCGGGAATCCTGGCCCACCCATGCAGCACCTCTGGAGCAACCGACTGCTGCACAGACGATGTAAATGGAATGTCCGTGTAGTGATCGTATGCGGGTGCGGATGATGAGGATGGAATGTCCGGCTGTGGCAGCATCCCAGGAGTCGGCATAAGTGATAATCCTGGTGGCTGTGTGGCCGGCACAGCCGATGATGATGGTGACGCTGGGTGTGGGTGTGGTGTGGGTCCATTAGGGGCCGCAAGTAGCCGGCTAGTAAGCGTCGTGGCCCCAAGCGTGTAGGTGCAATATGGGTGGAGGATGGGTAGTGTGGGTCGGGGTTGGTGTAGTATGGGTCGGTGAGGGTGTAGAATGGGTGGGGGAGGGTGTGTGGTCGGGGTGTGTGCGGATGGACCTGTAGCAAAACGGTCAAGCACCTGGGACTTTACGGTGTATCGTCACCGCTTAACCTTCCCCTTATCACCGCTAGGCAGTGGGGGGAGGGTTGGCTCTCCTCCCGATGCTGATATATCTATTTTTATTGCACAATTATAAGTCAATGTAAAAACAATAAATCAATCGACATGTAAAAGACTAATCTAATAAGCCAATATTTAAAATACAACAACATTTGTCAAGTCTTACATTTAATTGCATAAGTAAGTATTTAAAATACAATAAAAAATATCTTAACAGAAAAATTCCTATTCAGACTCGGTATTGTCATCTGATTGCAAGTCCGATTTTTCTTCTTCTTGCATTGAGTCATCACTTTCTTCCTCTGATGATGCATGCATCGATGAATGATTAATAATGACCACTTCTTCCCCATCATCTGCAGATCCCAAACATGCCAGCAATACACTCGACCTCAAGTACTTCATTGACATGTGATGATTCATCCGCCTAGAAGGGCATATCATCCTCTACATCATCAATTTCTATGTGACCTCTAGGCTTGGTAGTGACAACAACACACCAACCTCGCTTATCCGTTCGCGTTGCTGGATAAGGGACTTAGTAAACTTGTTTTGCATTGTGAGCAATGATAAACGGATCAAACTGTTGATATCTTCTATCCATGCGAATGTCCACAGTTCCATACTTGGGATCCACCTTTGTGCATGTCTTCGATGGATCAATCCAGTTACAATAAAATAAGACTACTTTTTTAGGATAACTAATAGTATTTGTATTGTAACTTGTATATGTGTTTTATGACCCCATAAAAATCACCAGTACCTTCACCCTATACCACAGCCCCACTATTAATTGTCTTTTTGCCTACGTTCCATTCATCTGTGTGGAATTTGTACCATTAACAAAGTATGTATGCCATGATCTAACACTGCTACAGGACTTGTACGCTAAATCTCTAAAGTGTTGATTTTTCACATTAATGGTTGCTGATACACCTACAAATAGGTAAGCCATATTAATTAATTACTTTTAAATTAGTAATTAACCTTAATATATTGTTTGCTAAGGTATATGACACTTACTTGTTGCTTGAACCATTCAGGAAAATTTGCATGTGTAGAAGCAGAAGCAGAAGCATCTAGTTCACTTAATTGATTTATTTGCAGGAACACACTGACTAATAAAATGTACAAGATGTGTTAAAAGATAAATTGATATAACATGAGTTACATTATTTAAAAAATGAGTTGTTGAAACTTACTTATGGTATGGTCTCACCTCTGTGCAATTTATCAAGACATGAACTTGGGCCGATGCATACCTCTTATCACTTAACCAGTAAATAAGCTCCTTGCCAGCATGACGGCCAGGAAGATTAAATATGGATAGCATATAAGGATACCCTCCAATATCATCATCTACCTCGTTCCTAATATTTTTCGAGGCCAACATGAAGTTGTTGAAATAGTGGGAACAAAAATGGGTTGTCTCACGGTGTAAGTAAGACACACAGATTGATCCTTCTACCCTAGCCTTATTTTTAACTGATCATTTAGAGTCCCCTATGAATCTAAGTGAGGAGAAACATTAGTGACAAGTCATTATTCAAGGGAGGTTATTATTTAAATGTGAAAATATAACATTATTACCTTTCAAACGGATACATCCACCTATATAGTACTGGTCCACCAAGTCTCGCTTCGTATTCAAGATGGACAGGGAGATGTTCCATTGAGTCAAAAAATCCTGGGGGAAAAACAGTCTCCGTCTTGCACGGAATTATTGGAATGTTTTCTTCCGTCTTCTTCAGATCATCCGCTCTTAAACTTGCAGAGCATAGATCTTTGAAGAAATGACTGATTTCTGTAATCGGGTTCGAAACATGCTGGGGCAATGAGCCGAAGCGATAGGAAGCAAACACTCCATGAATACATGACAATCATGACCTTTCATCCCATGAAGTCTCCCCGTTCTTACATCATCACATCATGCCAAATTAGAGGAATAACCATCAAGTGTCCTAAGGTCTTTTAACCACCGACAAATTGACTTTGCTTCATTGGCGCTTAGAGTGTAACAAGCTTTTGGTTTGACCATTTTTTCATTAGGTTGCGGCTTCAGCTCCAAATCCTTTCGTCTGCAAGACAGAGCTATGTCCTTCCTTGCCTTCTCATTGTCCTTTGTCTTGCCAGACACATTCATTACCTTGATAAAATGTTGTCATAGAAGTTATTCTCAATATGGTAGTTCCCAAAAAATACTTTGTTTTGTCCAGTTATGCCATTCTCCATACCCCGGTAATTTTGACACACCGGCTTCGGTGACCTTAGGAAGATCCCTAACCTAACCCCGTATTTGTTCAGTAGTCAACAAAGGCGGTGGACCTTTGTCTTCTATCTAATTCTTTTTGAATGCTCGGGTATTCCTTCGGAAGGGATGGTCACGATCTAAGAACCGACGATAAGAATCAAACCAGGAACTTTTGCCACCATATCTCAGGGTAAAAACCTTTCCATGTTCCATGCAATACGGGCACGCCAATTTACCATGGGTCCCCCCAACCAGAGAGCATGCCATATGCAGGAAAATCATTAATAGTCCACATCAGTGACGCCCTCATCATAAAGTTTCACTTCGTTGAAACGTCATAAGTCAACACACCATCCCACAACTTCTTCAGATCATCGATCAAAGGCTGAAAAGCTACATCTATCCCAGACTTCGGCTTAGATGGTCCCTGAGACACCCCGTTGTGCCCCATTGTATTATTAAATTAGAACCTTATTATTTATTTACTTAATCGTACGATTATCATTGAAAATACGTAAAAATTAAAACTCAATTAATAATCATATAACTTCTGCAAGTATAAAACACACCAAAACTATATTACATAAATACACACATAATTATCCTTTATTTTACACAACACTATTTAGGGTATCCTCTCAGTAGGATCCCACACAGGTACTTATTTATACAAACTGCTTATAACTAACGGAAAATAAAAATGTCTTATATGACTCACCGGCCCTAAACTTACTACACTATATTATTAGGATCAGTAGGTTGTTCTCCAGCGTCAGCTTCATACGAAATGTCATTCAACTCCTCAACAACCTCCGTCTCGTACAGGGTTCCATCCATCTCCTCGGCAACATATTCGTACATCTGGTCTTTTAACGTAACAAAGTAGACATACACAAAAATACAGAAATAGGGAGATAAGAAACAGTTCTATCATCATAAGCGGAAAAGATTCATAGCATATAATACAATAATAGTCACAAACATGCATCACTCACAATTTACAATCATCCATACTTTATAACATCATCCTCTACCCTCTAACTCATGCAACTAAACCTTTATGCTGACGTGGCCACTGCTAATCCTGTCACACATCCCTCGTTAGGAATGTCAGTCAGTCGTCCAAGTGACACGTTCCCAACACCGGTGCACATTCTCATCCATGGTGAGAATGCTCATGCAAAGCAGTGACACTATAGCACGCACAAAGATCGGTGCACACCCTGATTTTATCTCTCAACTCTGTCAAGGGTGCTCATGCATAGCAATGACACTATAGTTGCACAACTTAATTTCTAATTTGGAACGGTCCACGAGAACTTCGGACCTCGTGTATCTCAAATACACGGTTATGAACAACAATGCAACATATGATTCTCACTGACTTTTATCAATAACAACCTAGTACCTCAAGCTTTTCCTCATAACCTCCACTTACATTCTATATCACATCACTTCTATAAAATAATAGCGAGGCACCTCTAATTCATATTCAAAACTCTCACCCAAACAAAATACCTCCGAGCAATATATATCTTTACTTAAAATCAACTAAGCAATTTATCAAACCAGACAGATCATGCATAACACAATAATCAATAAAATATTCAAACACCAAAATAAACGTCACATGCAGTAGAATACCTCAACCAGCGGATCACAAACAGTCAAAAGTAAATAATTCAGACATCCTCAAATATGAATAATTAACCTAAGGCGATAAACCTACAATTCCCAAATAGTCATTGGTTTTACGGAAAAGTTTCAAATACGATTTTGGTATTGTCGATTACTCGACCACTTGTAGGGTTTAGGTCGCCCTACATCATTAGTATAAATTATATACTACTTATCGGTTCCGACGATGAAATGGTTCTTTCTCCCACCTGAGCTTATCTCCGGAAACACGAACTTCCCACTCCTCGTCACGACCCTACGATTATTAAATAAACCTTCAACCAATCAACATAAGAATGAATTAATCAAAAAAAGTTCATCCTTAACCACAAAAGGCTAGGATTGGATATGACAACCCAAAATAAGGCTAGGGATTTCAAAACTTCACAAACTCTTAGATCAATGATCCTTAAGCATTTATAATTATAAAACCAATGATCATAACTAAAAGAATAGAAACAAAATCCTCTAACCCAAAGGTTAGGGTTTCGGTCTATATTATAAAAATAGGCTAGGAAATTTAGTTGGATTCAAGCTCTTGGATTTAGATCATATAGGTACTAGAGAGCTCAAATCAAGCATTAGATTTCAAAAATGAAAACAAAATCATCAAACCCTCCTTTGAGTGAGATTCGGCCACTTAAATAAAATAGGGAATGAAAATGTTTTTGATTACATTCTCTTGTATAAGGAAAGTAGAAGACATCAAAAGATCATAGAAATTGGTTTCACATTAAAAGGATTTTTCTACAATTTTCTAGAATTATTTGAAGTTCTAGATCTAGGAATGGAAATTTATGAAAACTTGATGATCATGGCTTGATCTTAAAAAATAAATGAAGGAGAAGACTTATATGATTAAGGAGAAGAGCATTTACCTCTTGAAGATTGAAGAAATGAAGAAGATGATCAACCTTCACTAAGTTGAAAACTGGACAGCTTGAGGGTGTGATGGTATTGTGAGTGTATCTCACAATATACTCATACTCAAATCACGAAATTTGTCTTCCTAGAAATATAAGAGGAAAAGGAACAACTTTTGTGTTGAAGTTTTCATTTGTTTCGGATCATAACATGGGTGAAAAGGGCCTTCTTTCTGCTGTTTCGTGGGTTGCTGAGAATTCTGGGCAGTTTCGGTATTTTGAGCCTATCTCCCGATCCACTTATCCGTTTTTGATGATCTTTAACTTGTTGTAAAGAAGAGAGAAATAGGAACAACTTTTATGTTGAGAGTTTTACGAGTTTCAGAAAGGAAGAGGGTCATATATTTGGTGGGGATTTGGTGTTCTTATGGTTTTGTAACTTAGTTGGTGAGGAAGATGAAGAGAATGAAGGTGTGAGTGAAGGGGCTGCGGTTTTGTGGTATATATAGGCTATATCTTAGGCCTTGTTTGGTTTATTAGATGTTGGATTAATATCTTTTGTGATTATTTAATTAATATAAGCTTAACCATAGTTAATAATTAACTTAACTAAGGTTATAATTAACTTAACTAAGGTTATTTTGGCTAACCGTGGTTAATAATATGTGGCTCACATTTGATGGAGGTGTGGATGGTTTTGGGCCACACATAGTGACTCACCAATGAGTCACCGATCCTATCCGTTAGCGGTTCCCGGAAATTTCGTACGTAGCTCCGTCGTTTCACCGATTTCGATTTTTGAGAGGAAAATAATGAAACGAGAGCAAAATAAAATAGGTGTTATTTATTGGAGGTGGATGCACGAAATTGGAGAGACGTGGGAGGTTTACAAACACGTAAAATGAGTGGTTAAGAGTGCGTAGATGTATCTTGTTAATACTCGCGAAAGCTTGGGGGCATTTTGGTCTTTTCACCTAAAAGTCATGATTACTAGCATTTAATGCTCATAAATGCTTGGTGATTCATCCTCCATGAGTCATCATGTATGACTCATTGTCCCGATCTCTTGACGGGTCTATGCATTTCCGTTTTCGACTCCGTCGGTTTCTCGATTAGGGATTTACGCCTGCGTAAAAGCGTAATATTTCGTTTTCGGTTGAAAATTTTCAAAACAACCAAAATCGTTAAAAATATGATTTAAATATAAACCATTTCATTCACAAGTCAAAATTAGGTTTTCTGATCATTAAAATCTTACTGTCAGTGAAAACACCGACTGTTTTCCGTCCGAACTTTTACCAAAATTCGTCCGAATAAACATAATATTTTATTTCTGATCAGAAATTTGGAAAGTAGACTTCCTCAAGGACAAAATATAAAAAATCTACAATTTTCATTTTTCGGGCCAAATTAGGGTTTTCTGTCAGTATAAAATTATACCGTCAGTTAAAAAAACGCAGATCGGTTTCCGTCTGAGTTTTAAACCCAAATTTTAACCAGAGCTTCCTACCGTAGAGTAAGTTCCAGATATGATTTTATTTTCTCCAAAATCATTTCCTAAGTCTCAATTAAAAATAAAAATAAAAATATTTTTACTGTGAAAACAACATAATTAAAAATAGGCTGTTACATTACTACCCCTCTTGGAAAAAATTCCGTCCTCGAAATTTACATACCTCAGAAAAGATGTGGATATCGTTGTTGCATATCTGCTTCACGTTCCCAAGTAGCATCTCCAGTAGTTTCATCCCATATGACCTTAACCAAGGGAATTTGTCTACCGCGAAGCTCCTTAATCTCTATATCTGCTATCCTTACAGGTAGAGCCTCATACTCTAGATTCTCTCACAGTTGTATAGACTCAGACTCAATAACATGTGAAGGATCAGGATAACATTTTCTCAACTAAGAAACGTGAAAGACGTCATGAAGGTTAGCAAGGTAAGGTGGTAAAGCAATATGATAAGCTACTTGACCAATCCTTCGAAGAATCTGGAAAGGTCCGATGAACCTAGGAGTAAGTTTTCTAGTTTTGATAGCCCTGCTAATTCCGGTCTTTGGAGTGACTCTCAAAAACATGTGATCACCCTCTTGGAATTCTAAAGGTCTCCTTCTCTTGTTACTGTAGCTCCTTTGCCTATCCTGTGCTTCTTTCATCTTTTCCCTTATCTTCCTAACTTGTTCAGTAGTTTGATGCACCACATCTGGACCCAAGACTTGATTTTCACCAATCTCATACCAACATAATGGGGTCCTACACTTCCTACCATACAAAGCCTCATATGGTGTCATCCCTATACTACTGTGAAAACTATTGTTGTAAGTAAATTCAATCAACGGCAAGAACTTATCCCAACTGCCAGTGTGTTCCAAAACACAAGATCTTAAAAGATCCTCTAATGATTGAATCGTCCTTTCTGACTGTCCATCTGTTTGGGGATGATAAGCAGAACTCATCCACAACTTGGTCCCTAAAGCATGGTGCAACTGTTTCCAAAATCTAGATGTAAATCTAGGATCTCGGTCTGAGACAATGCTAGATGGCACACCATGCAACCTAACAACTTCTTTGATGTAGATTTGGGTCAACTTCTCCAAACTATAGCTTTCACCCATAGGTAAGAAGTGAGCACACTTCGTCAACCTATCAATGATAACCCAAATTGCATCATGTCTCTTAGGAGTTCGTGGTAGACCAACCACAAAATCCATAGCTATGCAATCCCATTTCCATTCTCGGATATCTAATGATTGAAATAAACCAGCTGGCTTTTGATGCTCTATCTTAGCCTTCTGACACACCAGGCAAGATAAAACATACTCTGCTACCTCTTTCTTCATCCTCGTCCACCAAAACAATTTCTTTAAATCCTGATACATTTTAGTGGATCCAAGAAGAATACTCAACTTACTCTTATGTGCTTCTTATAATATCACCTTCCTAAGTTCTAAATCCTCTGGAACACATATTCTATCCCTAAACCTCAGTACACCATTTGTTCCTCTACTAAACTCAAATCTTACCCTCATCTATACCTCTACTTATCTCCTATAGATATAGATCATGAACCTGTTTATCCTTAAGATCTCTCATAAAATCACTACTAATAGTGATCATACCTAAGCAAATTTTATCCTCAACTAACTCCATTCCTAAGTTCAAATCTCTGAACTGTTCCAGTAATTCCAGCTCTTTAACCATCATTGCGGACACATGCAATGATTTTCTACTCAAGGCATCCGCTACCACATTCGCCTTCCCAGGATGGTATAGTAAATCAAACTCATAATCTTTGATAAACTCCATCCATCTTCGTTGTCTCATATTCAACTTATTTTGGTCGAACAGATACTTCAGACTTTTAAGGTCACTGTAAACATTAAATTTTGCTCCATACAGAAAGTATCGCCATATTTTTAATGCGAACACTATGGCTGCTAATTCTAAATCATGAGTCGGGTAGTTCCTCTCATGAATTCTCAATTGTCGGGAAGCATAAGCCACAACTCTTCCCTCTTGCATTAGAACACAACCTAAACCTTGGTATGAAGCATCACAGTATACGTCAAACTGTCCTAATGGATCCGATAAAGTCAACACAGGTGATGTAGTCAACCTTTCCTTCAACTTTTGGAAACTCTGCTCACAGTTGTCCGTCCATACAAAAGCTGTATTTTCCTCGTCAACTGCGTCATAGACAACGCAATCTTCGAGAAACCCTCTATAAACCTCCGATAATATCCAGCTAACCCTAGAAAACTTCGTACTTCACTTACTGACTTAGGCCGTTCCCATTTAAGAACTACCTCAACCTTTGCTGGATCTACTGCTATACCTTCCTTGTTGATCACATGTCCAAGAAATTGGACTTTTTCTATCCAAAACTCACACTTGGAAAGTTTAGCATAAAGTTGCCTATCCTTCAGAACTTGCAGCACCATCCTTAAATGTTTCTCATGATCTTCCCATGTACGAGAATAGATAAGGATGTCATCGATGAATACCACAACAAACTTATCAAGGAACGGTCTAAATATCATGTTCATATAATCCGTGAACACTGCTGGCGCGTTAGTCACACCGAACGACATAACTAAATACTCGTAATGGCCATACCTTGTCCTAAAAGACGTTTTGAGTATATCTTCCTGCCTTACTCTAATCTGATGGTATCCAGATCTCAAATCAATCTTGGAAAATACTGCTGCTCCTTTCAATTGATCCATCAGATCATCTATCCTAGGCAACAGATACTTATTCTTAATTGTTACCTTGTTTAACTGTCTATAATTCGTAAACAACCTAGCACTTCCATATTTCTTCTTAACAAACAACACCGGAGCTCCCCATGGTGAAACACTCGGCCTTATGAACTCTTTTCCCAACATGTCATCCAACTGTTTCTTCAACTCCGCCAATTCTATAGGTGACATCCGATAAGGCACCACAAATGTAGGTCTTGTCCCTGGTACAAGATCTATGGTGAATTCCACTTCTCGTTCTGGTGGTAAACCTGGAACGTCGGGAGGGAAAACTTCAGGAAACTCTCTCACAATAGGCATAGAATCTATACTAGGAGTCTCAATAGTTTCCACCGAGAACAGCATCACGTATTGCTGAGAATCGTCACTCCTCATGGATACTCCTTCATTGGCAGAGACTATACTAGAAGACTCAAGAAATGATAAGGTCTTACTAGAACAGTTTAGCATTACATGGTTAGCCGAAAGCCAATCCATGCCAAGAATAACATCTATCTGTTGCATAGGCAAACAGACAAGGTCTACAATAAATGTCCTATTCTCAACAACTATAGGACACTGTAAACAAATAGACATAGTAGTCAAAGGATTACTAGTTGGAGTAGATACTGTAAGGGTATAAGGTAATTGAGAAACAGTTAATTTTAATTGATCCACACACTCATACGAAAAAAATGAATGCGTAGTTCCTGAGTCAAATAACACATACGAGAGTCTACCAGCTATCAAACACATACCTTGTATAAGATCAGCAAATTGAGAGGATTCAGCTCCCTTCATGGTAAACACTCTTCCAATGGCCCGAGGTCTTGCTCCCTGTTGTCTTGCTGTTGTGACTCCTCTTCCAACTCCACCCATATTGCCTCCATTTCCTCTACCTGCAGCTATCGGCTGTTGCCTAGCCTGCTGTCTGCAATCTCGGGCCATATGACCTATTTTCCCAAAGTGAAAACAACTAGGTCGCTCCATGCAGTCTCTAAGGTAATGCGGTCCTCCGCATCTGAAACAAGCTAAGCCTTGTTGCTGTTGACCAGCTCTAACCACTGGTGCTAGTGCCGGTGTCTACACTGGTCGGGCATATGGTCTCTGTATCCATTGAGAGTTACTATCTCCTCGCCTC
Source organism: Sophora flavescens (assembly GCA_030762895.1). NCBI lineage: Eukaryota > Viridiplantae > Streptophyta > Magnoliopsida > Fabales > Fabaceae > Sophora > Sophora flavescens. The sequence continues at coordinate 184,480,031 of CM061066.1, forward strand.
TGAAAACCCGATCAAGTAGGACCTCCAATCCTCAGTTGTCTCTGCTCATTAGCCAGCCTCTGATCTATACTTTCGACCGCACTGCATCTTTCCACCAGCTCTGGAAAACTCTGGATATCGAGAGATACTATAACCCTCTAGAGTTCACGTCGGAGTCCTTCCTCAAACCTTCTACATTTCCAATCTTCATCTTGAATCTCTGATAAAATTCGGAATACTTAATCAGAGCCTCAAATCGTGATGCATAATCACCAACAGTGATGTTGCCTTGTTTGAGACTCATGAATTCCCTTTCTTTCTCGCGTCGAACTAGACGCAGAAAATACTTCTCAAAGAAGCAGTCACTAAACAGCTGCCAGTTGATAAATCTGCCTTCGGCCTCCAGCAATCTTCTCTTGCCTCTCCACCAAGACTCTGCTCCTCCAGTTAGCATAAAGGCAGCATACGTCACTTTCCTATCCTCTCTGCAGCGCATGGTATCGAATATATTCTCAATCTCTTATACCCACCATTCTGCCTTCTCTGGATCATAATCTCCTCGGAATTGGGGTGGCTTCCCTTTCAGGAAAGTAGTCATTCCGGTATCTTCAGCTGCTGCAGCTCTCCTTTGATTCTGTTGTTCCTGCTGTTCTTTGTTCATCTGCGAGATCGCAAAGATTCTCGCCGTGTTTGTAATAACAGAGCAGTAGCTATGTTTTTCATGGTATCTTGAGTCTCAGATGACTCCCCTCCACTTCCGGTATGATTATTTTCCACATTGTTAGCTCCAACAATTCTTTCAGGAGTTCTGTCATCACTATCGATCGGACGTCCTCTTCCACGAGCCATGATTCTGTAAAAGAAATCATTCGCTCTTATCAGTATGACATATCATACCACATAGACAAGTATATAAATACCATATGCCATACTAATGTTAATTATCACATCGGATTCGGACACACTACCCATCTTCTAAGAATAGTTAAAATCTGATGTGGACTCAACTAGACACGGCCAGTAACAATATCCTAGACCTCACAGTCCGATTAGAATCGAACTGCTCTGATACCACCAAATGAGACACCCAGTTGTGCCCCATTGTATTATTAAATTAGAACCTTATTATTTATTTACTTAATCGCACGATTATCGTTGAAAATACGTAAAAATTAAAACTTAATTAATAATCATATAACTTCTGCAAGTATAAAACACACCAAAACTATATTACATAAATACACACATAATTATCCTTCAATACTGTTTAGGGTATCCTCTCAGTAGGATCCCACACAGGTACTTATTTATACAAACTGCTTATAACTAACGGAAAATAAAAATGTCTTATATGACTCATCGGCCCTAAACTTACTACACTATATTATTAGGATCAGTAAGTTGTTCTCCAGCGTCAGCTTCATACGGATTGTCATTCAACTCCTCAACAACCTCCGTCTCGTATAGGGTTCCATCCATCTCCTCGGCAACATATTCGTCCATCTGGTCTTTTAACGTAACAAAGTAGACATACACAAAAATACAGAAATAGGGAGATAAGAAACAATTCTATCGTCATAAGCAGAAAAGATTCATAGCATATAATACAATAATAGTCATAAACATGCATCACTCACAATTTACAATCATCCATACTTTATAACATCATCCTCTACCCTCCAACTCATGCAACTAAACCTTTATGCTGACATGGCTACTGCTAATACTGTCACACATCCCTCGTTAGGAATGTCAGTCAGTCGTCCAAGTGACACATTCCCAATGCCGGTGCACATTCTCATCCATGGTGAGAATTCTCATGCAAAGCAATGACACTATAGATGCACAGTACCGTCGGTGCACACCCTGATTTTCTCTCTCAACTCTGTCAAGGGTGCTCATGCATAGCAATGACACTATAGTTGCACAACTTAACTTCTAATTTGGAACGGTCCACGAGAACTTCGGACCTCGTGTATCTCAAATACACGGTTATGAACAACAATGCAACATATGATTCTCACTGACTTTTATCAATAACAACCTAGTACCTCAAGCTTTTCCTCACAACCTCCACTTACATTCTATATCACATCACTTCTATAAAATAATAGTGAGGCACCTCTAATTCAAATTCAAAACTCTCACCCAAACAAAATACCTCCGAGCAATATATATCTTTACTTAAAATCAACTAAGCAATTTATCAAACCAGACAGATCATGCATAACACAATAATCAATAAAATATTCAAACACCAAAATAAACGTCACATGTAGTAGAAAACCTCAACCAGTGGATCACAAACAGTCAAAAGTAAATAATTCAGACATCCTCAAATATGAATAATTAACCTAAGGCGATAAACCTACAATTCCCAAATCGTCATTGGTTTTCGGGAAAAGTTTCCAATACGATTTTGGTATTGTCGATTACTCGACCACTTGTAGGGTTTAGGTCGCCCTACATCATTAGTATAAATTATATACTACTTATCAGTTCCGACGATGGAATGGTTCTTTCTCCCACCCGAGCTTATCTCCGGAAACGCGAACTTCCCACTCCTTGTCATGACCCTACGATTATTAAATCAACCTTCAACCAATCAACATAAGAATGAATTAATCAAACAAAGTTCATCCTTAACCATAAAAGGCTAGGTTTGGCTATGACAACCCAAAATAAGGCTAGGGATTTCAAAACTTCACAAACTCTTAGATCAATGATCCTTAAGCATTTATAATTATAAAACCAATGATCATAACTAAAAGAATAGAAACAAAATCCTCTAACCCAAAGGTTAGGGTTTCGGTATATATTAGAAAAATAGGCTAGGAAATTTAGTTGGATTCAAGCTCTTGGATTTAGATCATATAGGTACTAGAGAGCTCAAATTAAGCATTAGATTTCAAAAATGAAAACAAAATCATCAGACCCTCCTTTGAGTGAGATTCGGCCACTTAAAGAAAATAGGGAATGAAAATGTTTTAGATTACATGCTCTTGGATAATGAAAGTAGAAGACATCACAAGATCATAGAAATTGATTTCACATTAAAAGGATTTTTCTACAATTTTCTAGAATTATTTGAAGTTCTAGATCTAGGAATGGAAATTTATGAAAACTTGATGATCATGGCTTGATCTTACAAAATAAATGAATGAGAAGACTTAGATGATTAAGGATAAGAGCTTTTACCTCTTGAAGATTGAATAAATGAAGAAAATGATCAACCTTCACTAAGTTGAAAACTGGACAGCTTGAGGGTGTGATGGTATTGTGAGTGTATCTCACAATATACTCATCCAAAAATCACGAACTTTGGCTTCCTAGAAATATAAGAGGAAAATTAACAACTTTAGTGTTTAAGGTTTCATTTGTTTCGGATCATAACATGGTTGAAAAGGGCCTTCTTTCTGCTGTTTCGTGGGTTGCTGAGAATTCTGGGCAGTTTCGGTATTTTGAGCCTATCTCCCAATCAACTTATCCGTTTTTGATGATATTTATCTTGTTGGAAATAAGAGAGAAATAGGAACAACTTTTATGTTGATAGTTTTACGAGTTTAAGAAAGGAAGAGGGTCATATATTTGGTGAGGATTCGGTGTTCTTATGGTTTTGTAACTTAGTTGATGAGGAAGATGAAGAGAATGAAGGTGTGAGTGAAGGGGCTTCGGTTTTGTGGTATATATAGGCTATATCTTAGGCCTTGTTTGGTTTATTAGATGTTGGATTAATAGTTTTTGTGATTATTTAATTAATATAAGCTTAACCATAGTTAATAATTAACTTAACTAAGGTTATTTTGGCTAACCATGGTTAATAATATGTGGTTCACATTTGATGGAGGTGTGGCTGATTTTGGGCCACACATAGTGACTCACCAGTGAGTCACCGATCCTATCCGTTAGCGGTTCCCGGAAATTTTGTACGCAGCTCCATCGTTTCCCCGATTTTGGTTTTTGAGAGGAAAATAATGAAACGAGAGCAAAATAAAATAGGTATGATTTATTGGAGGTGGATGCACGAAATTGGAGAGATGTGGGAGGTTTAAAACTACGTAAAATGAGTGGTTAAGAGTGCGTAGATGTGTCTTGTTAATACCAGCGAAAGCTTGGGGGCATTTTGGTCTTTTCACCTAAAAGTCATGGTTACTAGCATTTAATGCTCATAAATGCTTGGTGACTCATCCTCCATGAGTCATCATGTATGACTCATTGTCCCGATCTCTTGACGGGTCTATGCAGTTCCGTTTTCGACTCCGTCGGTTTCCCGATTAGGGTTTTACGCCTGCGTAAAAGCGTAATATTTCGTTTTCGGTTGAAAATTTTCAAAACAACCAAACTCGTTAAAAATATGATTTAAATATAAACCATTTCGTTCACAAGTCAAAATTAGGTTTTCTGATCATTAAAATCTCACTGTCAGTGAAAACACCGACTGTTTTCCGTCCGAACTTTTACCAAAATTCGTCCGAATAAGCATAATATTTTATTTCTGATCATAAATTTGGAAAGTAGACTTCCTCACGGACAAAATATTAAAAATCTACAAATTTCAATTTTCGGGCCAAATTAGGGTTTTCTGTCAGTATAAAATTATACTGTCAGTTAAAAAAACGCAGACCGGTTTCCGTCTGAGTTTTAAACCCAAATTTTAACCAGAGGTTCCTACCGTAGAGTAAGTTCCAGATATGATTTTGTTTTCTCCAAAATCATTTCCTAAGTCTCAATTAAAAATAAAAATAAAAATATTTTTACTGTGAAAACAGCGTAATTAAAAACAAGTTGTTACAGTCCCGGTATGAGACAAGTCAGAAACATATATGGTTTTGACATGCACATCTTGGGAGGAAGATTGTACGGTGTAACAATCACTGGCCAACATGAATATGGCGTGGCTGACGCCTGAATGTACGGGGTAAAATCATCTGAGCACAACCCAAGTCTTACATTGCAAGGATCTGCTGCAAAATCAGGGTGTACCCGATCAAAGTGATTCCAAGCTTCACCATCATAAGGGTGGCATATAACACCCGAATTTCTTCTATTTTCATAATGCCCCTCATTTGTCCAGCGGTTTACGTTGATGCAAACAGTCTCTACAACCTTGGAATTATTGGCAGATAGAACATTGCCTTCGTAGGATCTGGTTTGTTCTTACTACGGTCACTATGTTGAACGCGGTACCTGGGTGTGTGACAAAATTTACATTCTTCTAGCGTGCTGTCATTTGTGGCCGAAGCACTGTCATAATATAGCATGCACCCGTTCGAACAACAATCAATCCTCTTAGTCCCCCAACCCTAGTTTTGACACCAACCGCTTCGCAACATAATAACTTTTTGGTAACAACTCTTTGAAGGGTGTCACATCTTGAAGCATTTTACAAAAAAACTCCAAACACTGCTCGGGGAGATTCCAATTTGTCTCTAACAATAGATTGTAGAATCTCTGCATCGACATATCTATAATCGTAGTGGCTACCACGACATAGTTGTCGTGGTATCCACTGCCTGATGCACCCATGTCAAGATCGTCACCACCGACTTCATTCAAATCAATATCCGGTAACTCCTCACCATGATCAGTCCATATTCAATAGTTAGGCTTGAACCCACATCGGTATAGGTGTAACTTCACGTGATCATCACTCAAAACCGTCATACAATTGCACTTTATGCACGGACATCTAATCCTCCCTCTTCGGCATAATCACTATGTTGCTTTACTTTCGATACAAAATCCTCGACTCCATCTACAAATGATTGTTTCAGAAGTCGTCTCCCAGACTCGTTCCTATCATACAACCAACTACGGCTCGGGGGATAATATTCCATCCTTCTGCATATCCAGATAAATTGACATATTTTTAAACATGATATTATAATCTCGAATCGCTCCCTTTCCTTAAAAGGTATGGCCCTATCCCATTCGATGAAAAACTTTTTCACCACTGTATTATACTAGTTACTCATCGCTTCTCATGTCTTATAGCTGACGAAATTTTGGCAGCATTTCCCATTGGTTTCCAAGTACACGACTTGATCGCGACAAGATACCACAATCAAGTATGGACCCGGAGAACAAAAGGAAATGCTTCGACCCGAAATTTCATCAACTATTTAACAGAGGAGAATCAGCGAGTAATTAGAATATCAGTGGAGAAAAAGTTTCTTCCCAAAGTGTCCCAATTGGATAATTCAAGATTCAATAAAATGAGCGATACCATTACCACGAGTACACATGCTCAATAATATTGAACCTTGAACGGGAAACTACGGTTTTTCTCAATAACATATTAATTATAATACTCTAAGATCAAATAAAACTTTAAGTAACACATATAATTTACATAAAGTTTGATAATAACAACAAACTGTATAACACATAATTAAGCAACCAACATAAACATATATTTGTCCTTAAAAAATCGAATAATCATTTGTCTAACATTTTATTAAATCATTTATTTTTTTTCAATTTAATTTAATTAATAAAACATTTTATTGATTTAGTTAATTACTTAAATATTTACATTTTTTAATTATATATTATTGTTTAATTGTAATCATTAACTATATGATTTTTTTTGAAGCTGAAATGTTTATTTATTATTATTTTTTTATAATATTGTTTATTTATTATTTGTTTGTCAGAGTTTAATTTTATTTAATTGAATAAACATTATTTAATTTCAACAATATTATTATTCAATTTTCGAAAGGAACTCCTTGAAGACCAACGCGGATGATCCAGGCGTGTCCCGCATACCACATCAACGAGGCGTGGAGTAATCATTTTAAAAGGCATAAACATTTTACCTAAATTAAGTATTAATTTAAGTTTTGTAAAAAAAAAAGTATTAATTTAAGTTTTATATGACATCAAAAGCTAAAGGTGAATTTTACACTACCAATAAGCAGCATTGAATGACACATATTACTAACCACAATCAAACCCTAAATAAAAATAACAGAAATAAAACAAAACCAACATTTAATTACACTCCAAACCACAAATAGATAACATGGAAAAACTCCAACACAAAAGTCCAACACACTTAAAAAAAGATGACCCAACAAAACAGTCCAACACATTTTATCATTGTCCTAACACTTTACAACACCCTAATTAACAACCATACATACAACAATTAATTAATATACAAAAAAAATTTTAAAGAACAATTTGGAAACTCACCTGAAACAACCACACTGGTGGCCGGAATTCATCAGGCACGGTGGCTGGTGCTCCAAAAGACAAAGATTGAGTTACTATAATGCATAAACAGAGAAGAGAGTTGGAGGAGAAGGTGGCTGCTTACCTCACCGTGGTGGTGTGCGGCGGAGAAGGTGGCGGTGGTGGTGGCGCACGGTTGTGGTCTCGAGCGGGTGTAGAAGAAAGAAGGAAAAGAGAAAGGGGAGAGAGGGAGAAAGGAAGAAGAAGAGGAAGGGGAAAGGGGCGCACGGTGGTGAGCGTGGGTTTCGGGTTGCCAGAGAGGAGTGGGAGGTGTGGCCGTGGCTCGGGTTGCCGGTGAGGAGAGGGAGGAGAGTTGGGAGTGATGAGAGAGGAAGGGTTTGCAGAAGTGAGGGGGGAGGGAAACGTTTTTAGAACATATTAGAAAGTTACTGACGGATTAGGCGGTCGATAACTATGGACGGATTCAAATTTCCAATTGACGGATTCAAATTTTCGAAGGAAATTCCGTCGGTAAATACAAAATATTTTACCAACAGGTTACCGATGGAAATTTCCGTCGGTAAGTGCTCCCTCCATTTTTTCGTGCTAAGGTTTTCGACGGACATATCGAGGGAATGCATGTCGGTAAAGGTTCTGACGGCCTTTCCGTCGGAATTGTCTGTGGCTTTTCAAAATCCGTCTTTTCGACGGCTTTTTCCGTCAGTAAATGACAAATTTTTCGACGGAAGTCCTGCCGTCGGTAACTGGCCATCGGTAATTCACTGCTTTCTTGTAGTGATACATGGATCTTTCTAATGAAATTGAAATCAGAAGCTGCTTTCCTCATAAAATCTTTTATCAGTTTAATTGAAACACGGTTCAATGCTAAGTTGAGATTCTTAAGATCAGACAATGGCTTAGAGTTTCAACTTAAAGATTTCTATGCAAGCAAAGGCATTGAACACCAAACAAGCTATGTTGGAACACCACAACAAAATGGAATAATGGAAAGAAAACATCAACACATCTTAGGCCTAGCTCGAGCATTGATGTTTCAATCTACTCTTCCAAAATGTTTTTGGAATTATGCAATTATACATGTTGTTTTTCTGATAAATAGGCTTCCATGCCCTTTTTTGTCAAACAAATATCCCTATCAAGTTCTATACAATAAAGATCCAGTTCTTACAGATTTAAGAGCTTTCGGGTGCCTTTGTTTTGCATCTACAACTCAAGTACAAAGAAAAATATTGGATCCAAGAGCAAGGAAATGTGTTTTCCTTGGTTTCAAACATGGAGTCAAGGGATACATCCTCTTTGACAACAAAATTAGAGAAACTTTTCTCTCTAGAAATGTCAGTTTTTATGAACATATCTACCCTTTCAACAATGTTGATTTATATCCAATGACAGCAACACACCTATCCTCACCCTCGCCATTTCTTATTCTCCTCTGGATACCTATCTTGATTTCTCTACTATTTTTCCTGCCGCTCAACCCCAAGACATTGATCATAATGATCCCAACCATACCATTAACCACCCTGCTTCCCTAGTAGCTAATGATGATCCACCAAGTCCAAATTCACCCCTGCAACCACCTAATCCACCAGTTGTTAGACAATCTCGAAGAGCAAGGAAGGCACCTCAGTATTTGCAGGACTATCAATGTATGCTGGATACCTCAAATTCACTAGATCAATCATCTACATCCAAGGTCAGGTATCCCATTTCTAATTCCATCTCATATCACAACCTATCACATGCCCAAAAACATTTTTCACTTGCCATTTCAACTTCCATAGAGCCAAATTCCTATGTAGATCCAGTGGTCCATGAATGTTGGAGAGAGGCTATTAATGCTGAATTGAAAGCTCTAGAGAAGAATCATACTTGGATACTTGCCCTTCTACCTCCAAACAAGAAAGCAATAGGTTGTAAATGGGTGTTTAAGGTGAAACACAAAGCTGATGGCAGTGTAGAAAGACACAAGGCCAGATTAGTGGCTAAAGGATATACTCAAACTATTGGAAATGATTATCTAGAAACCTTTAGCCTGGTTGTCAAAATGACCACCATAAGGATGCTCCTATCCTTGGCAGCTATCAACAATTGGCACCTTCATCAGCTAGATGTCAATACTGCCTTTCTTCATGGGGATCTACCTGAAGAAGTTTACATGAAGCCACCTCCTGGACTTCCCATTTCTGACAAGAGTCTAGTATCCAAACTCCAGAAATCACCATGGTATTGCTCAAATTTGGTTATGCATAACCTAAGGCAGATTACTCTTTGTTTACCAAGTGTTCACCTTCTGGTTTCACTGCCATACTTGTGTATGTTGATGATTTAGTGCTAACAGGAAATGACCTTGCAGAAATCACCCAAATGAGGAGAAGCCTGGATGAACAGTTTAGTATTAAGGATCTAGGTGCACTCAAATATTTCCTTGGGTTAGAAATTGCAAGATCCCACAAAGGTCTCAATATCTGCCAAAGGAAATACACCTTGGATCTTCTCAAAGACACTGGTCTACTTGCCACCAAGACAAGTTCAACCCCAATGGATTTTTATGTCAAATTACACAAGCAGTCAGGATCATCTCTTAGGATCCCACATTTTATAGTAGACTTCTAGGGAGACTCATATATCTCACTCACACTCGACTAGACATATGTTATGCAGTGAGCAACCTTATCCAGTTTCTAGATTCCCCTACTAATGCACACTACCAAGCTACACTCAAAGTGCTGAAGTATCTGAAAGGGAACCCCAGTAGAGGTCTTTTCTTCCCTGCTGATTCCACAACTGTCCTCAAGGGTTTCACTGATTCTGATTGGGCTACATGCCCTGATACTAGAAGATCAGTTAGTGGATTTTGTTTTTTTTTCCCTTCATCACTCATTTCCTGGAAAAGCAAAAAGCAATCGATTGTCTCTAGATCTTCATTTGAGGCTGAATAACGGGCAATGGCACAAGCCTTTTGTGAAGCTCATTGTCTCCTCTACTTGTTGGCAGACCTGCACATCTCTCATTCAGGTCTAGTTGTTCTTTACTGTGATAATCAATCGACCCTCCATATAGCCAATAACCCGGTTTTCCATGAGAGAACCAAGCATATTGAGCTTGGTTGTCACCTGATTCGAGACAAAGTCCAAGAAGCCACACTCCATTTACTACATGTTTCCACAACTAATCAGATTGCAGATATGGCCTTTAGCTCCCGGTCCATTCACGATACTTAATGGCAAGCTTGGAATGAGTGATATACACCTTCCAACTTGTGTGTGTGGGTGGGGGTGGGGGTGGGGGGGTGTTACAACATCAAGTTAGTAATGATCCCAACCAAGAGAAGCCACCTTGCAAAATGAACTACGGTAACTCAATATTTATAGTTCCATGCCCCTCCTCCCACTTTTTTTTTATTGGAGGGGGGGGGGGGGGGGGGGTTGTGAACTTTTGGTATAGGAGAAACTAAGAAAGTGTCTAGAGCATGCAAGTAATTAATGCAGAAGAGCATTCTTGTAATTTATACTACATACTATGACTAATTTAACATCCAAATTGGAGTTTTTTTTCTTGGGTTGGGGTATTACATCCTAAATTTTCAATATAGTCTTTTAATAAAAAGATTAAGCTATTATAAGATTTAGTTTAAAAGAAAAGGTTAGTATGAAAATTTTTTGAAATTATTTATTAATTAAAAGAATGTAAATCTAATTTTAAATTTTATATTTGATAGTGCTCACTTAATTCTCAAATTGATGTAATTGCCTTTACCCGAATTCAATGTCAGTTTACTAGTTCATAGAGAATTCAATTTGAATTCTTAGATAAAGGTGATTGAGTGGGTCCCACTATTAAAAAAAATATAAAAATATAAATAAAAAGAGAACAAGAATAATAATGTACAAGAAAAAAGATTATACTACATACTATGACTAATTTAATATCCAAATTGGATGAAAGTTTTGGTATAGGAGAAACTAAGAAAGTGTCTAGAGCATGCAAGTAATTAATGCAGAAGAGCATTCTTGTAATTTATATTACATACTATGACTAATTTAACATCCAAATTAGAGTTTTTTTTCTTGGGTTGGGAGGTTACATCCTAAATTTTCAATATAGTCTTTTAATAAAAGATTAAACTATTATAAGATTTAGTTTAAAAGAAAAGGTTAGTATGCGAATTTGTTGAAATTATTTATTAATTAAAAGAATGTAAATCTAATTTTAAATTTTATATTTGATAGTGCTCACTTAATTCTCAAATTGATGTAATTGCCTTTACCCGAATTCAATGTCAGTTTACTAGTTCATAGAGAATTCAATTCGAATTCTTAGATAAAGGTGATTAAGTGGGTCCCACTATTAAAAAAAAGATAAAAAATATAAATAAAAAGAGAACAAGAATAATAATGTACAAGAAGACAAGCTAGTCACGTATAGGCTTGGATTAATGGAAGATTTGTTTGATAAAATAATAATAATAATAATAAAGGCCCATACAAAATTGGAATTAGAAAGAATTCTTAATGAAAGTTTTATTTCAAGAAATAGGGTAGAAGGGTAGCGCCGCACAACTGCCCACAGCCAATAATAGCGAGAGAAAAAAACAAAGAATAAGAAAGGAAGACGTCTTTCAAAGCTTAGAGCCAGCACTATTTTATGTTGTCAAACGGAACAATAGTTGAGCAAAAAGAAGAAAGTTTCTTGGCGAAACAATGTCCTTTGTCGTGATAATTTTTAGAGTTTTTTTAAGGTATATGAGAAGTAAGTAAACATCATTTTTCTTAAACTTTCATGGTATAGAATTTTAAAAATATTGGTTATGAAATTAAAAGTAATTATTTAGGATTTTGTCTTCAAAATAAATTGTTGTTTTATTTGTGAATAATTATTATGAGATTGAATATTCACATGTTGAGTGATATTATTGTTTGTATAAACCGTGTTGTGTGGGATCCTACTGAGAGGATACCCTAAACCGTGTTGTGTAAAATAAAGAATAATTATGTGGGTATTTATGTAATATAGTTTTGGTGTGTTTTGTATTTGTAGAAGTTATATGATTATTATTTAAGTTTTAATTTTTACGTATTTTCAACAGTAAGCGCGCGATTAAGTCAACGGGGTGTCTCATTTGGTGGTATCAGAGCAGTTCGATTCTAATCGGACTGTGAGGTCTAGGATGTTGTTACTGGCCGTGTCTAGTTGAGTCCACATCGGATTTTAACTATGCTTAGAAGATGGGTAGTGTGTCCGAACCCGATGCGATAATTAGCATTAGTATGGCATATGGTATTTATATACCTGTCTATGTAGTATTATATGTCATACTGATGAGAGAGGATGATTTCTGTTACAGAATCATGGCTCATGGAAGAAGAAGTCCGATTATTAGTGGCGATAGATCTCCCGAGGGAACCATTGGAGCTGACAATGGTGAGGTTAATCCTAATGGAAATGGAGGAGAGTCATCTGCGACTCCCAATATCATGGAAACGATAGTTGCTGCTTTGCTATTTCAAACACAGCAGAATACAAAGATGATACAAATAAACAAAGAGCAACAGGAACTGCAGAATCAAATAACAGCCATTGAAACTGAAGAGGCAGAATTGATTACTTTCCTAAAAGGGAAGCCACCACAGTTCCGAGGGGACTATGACCCAAAGAAGGCAGAATGGTGGGTACAAGAGATAGAGAAGATATTTGACACCATGCGCTGCATGGAGGAGAGGAAAGTGACTTATGCGGCATACATGTTAGCTGGAGAAGCAGAGTCCTGGTGGAGAGGTAAGATAAGAATACTGGAGTTAGAGGGTAGGATTATCTGCTGGCAGTTGTTTACTGAATGCTTCTTCGAGAAGTATTTTCCGAATGTAGTCCGACGTGCGAAGGAGAGGAAGTTTACTAGTCTCCGACAAGGAAACATGACTGTAGGCGATTACATATCACGCTTTGAGGCTCTGATTAAGTTTTCAGAATTCTATCAGAGATTTCCAGATGAGGATTGGCGGTGTAGAAGGTTTGAAGAAGGATTGCGACATGAGCTGCGAAGAGCTGTAGTGTATTTAGATATTCAGTGTTTTCCGGAGTTGGTTGATAGTTGCAGTGCTATAGAAAGCATAGACCAGAGGCAAGATGCTGAGCTGAAACAACCAAGAAGTGGAGGCCCTAATCGATTAGGTTCTCCAAGGAGGGTAGAGAGTGGTTCTCAAGGGAGATGGGGACCATATACTGAACCAGTGCAGACAGTTGCACCAACACTAGTGGTTAGATCGGATCAACAACAACAAGTCTATGCTTGCTTTGGATGCGGAGGATCGCATCATTTTAAAGATTGCACGGAAAAACCTAGTTGTTTCCATTGTGGTAAACCAGATCATTATGATCGTAAGTGTAGACAGAGAAATAGGCATCAGACTGTAACTGCTGGTAAAGGAGCTGGAAGTTATGGAGGTGAAGCTAGGAGAAGAGATCCAGGAGCAGGTCAGGAGCCGCAAAAGATCTTGGTTTGCTTTAGATGCGGAGGACCTCATCATGTTAGAAATTGCAAGGAGAAACCTAGTTGCTTCCACTGTGGAAAACCTGGTCATATAGCTAGAGATTGCGGACAGTGGGTCACTGAGAGAGTGTTTACGGTGAGGGGAGTTGAACCTTCTCACTCTGCAGATCTCATATGAGGTATGTGTCTGACATCAGTGTCATATAGTTGCTAAGAATATGACATTTATTGTAAACACATGTCGATAATCTTACGGAAGTGGAAATCGTGTTCTTGGTGGGAAGTCTGAAGATGGTGACGGAAATCCGTAAGTTTTGTTAGTTAGTCGGTTGTGGTTTTCCTGCTTGTTTAAAATCAAGTACATTGAAAGTATATATTGTTGTGGGATAATTGGTATTAAGGGAACTTTATCTTAAGTGCTTGATATATTTGGATAGTATGGGTAGTCCTTGAAAATAATAAAGAGATAACGAATTAGTTTGGAGCTTATCATTCATTTGGTTGAAGCTTTGTAGCCTTTTATTTTTGAGATAATGGTTATAATGATATGTTGTTCTTGTTTAAATGGTGAGTTAGGACTTCACCTTAAGCTCTGATGGTTATGGATTACAATTAAGACTTGATTGAGCAACATATAATCTAGGTATAGTACCTAAGTATTGTTTCCCTATAGTAGGATAAATAGGAAGTGATGGGAGTTTTGAGATATAGATATGACTGGTAAGATTAAGATCAGTATCAGTGAGTAAGACAATTACTATAAATCAAATGTTGATCGAGGCATAGTATCATTATGGAATCTAGGGCAATGATTAATGATCGTAGTTAAGATGGATTGTATGAGTTTGGGAAGAGTAAACGAAAGTGTATACAGTAATTTCACCTAAGTTGAATATGAGCTTTCACCTAAGATGAATATGAGCAGAAAAGATGATTTCTGATGTAAATTGAGGTTACTAGAGAAATTCAAATTTGTTAAGTTAGATAATCCTAACAGGTGTTGATCTTTTGATTGCAATTTATCTTACGGAGTGTTGAGATGTTTATTTGGAGATTTGAAAGGTGTGATTTGATATAATCCAGAATAGTGAAATACATTCTAAGGAACTAAGACTGTGATTGGATACATGAAGTAGGAAGTTAGGGTAGTTCGATTGTGGTGTTAATTACGGCTGTTAGATGTTGAAATAAGATTCTTTAGTGGATCAGTAGTAAGAAGAGGAAGGGATTAAGTTTTGATTATGTCCTTTAAGGATGTTAGATCAAGTTGGAAAGGTTAAGAACAATGAATAGAATACAGTGATGGATAAGTTCAAGGATAAATAGAATGATATAAGAATGAATTATGTTATGAAGTTACCGCTGTTACGTAGGGAAAAATAGCGATGAGAAATATAATGTGGGATCTTTAGATTAAGATACGATTGCAAGATGATGTCTAGTTTTGAGTTAAGAAATTCCGAGGACGGAAATTTTTTTCTAAGAGGGGTAGTAATGTAACACCCTACTTTTTATTTTCTGATTTTATTTTTTTCAGTAAAAATATTTTCGCTGTATTAACCGGTATAAATGTATTTATTTATATTATTATCCGAGTTCATGGAGATTGATTTTTATGAAAAAAAAAATCATATTCATACTCTATCTTAGGGTAGAAGCTTAGGATAAAAATTTGGGTTGAAAATTCATACGGAAATCGGTCTGCGTTTTCACTGACAGTATAATTTTACTGAGCAGAAAACCTAATTTTGACTCGTGAACGAAATGGTTTATATTTAAATCATATTTCCAACGAGTTTGGTTGTTTTGAAATTTTTCAACCGAAAATGAAATATTACGTTTTACGGGTGTAAAACCCTAATCGGGGAACCGACAGAGTCGAGAAGGGAAGTGCAGAGACCCGTCAAGAGATCGGGACAACGAGTCATATATTATGACTCATGGAGGATGAGTCACCAAGCATTTATGAGCATTAAATGTATGTAATCATGACATTAGGTAAAAAGACCAAAATACCCCCAAGCTTTCGCGGGTATTAACCAGACACATCTACGCACTCTCAACCACTCATTTTACGTGGTTGAAAACCTCCCACATCTCTACAATTTCGTGCATCCACCTCCAATAAATCTTACCTATTTTATTTTGTTTTCGTTTCATTATTTTCCTCTCAAAAACCGAAATCGGATAAACGACGGAGCTGCGTACGGAATTTCCGGGAACCGCTAACGGATAAGATCGGTGACTCATTGGTGAGTCACTTTGTGTGACCCAAAATCAGCCACACCTCCATCAAATGTGAGCCACATATTTATTAACCATAGTTAAGCAAAGTAACCCTAGTTAAGTTAATTATTAACTATAGTTAAGCTTATATTAATTTAATAATCACAAAACCCATTAAACCAATTCCTTTTAACCAAACAAGGCATAAGATTACTCCTATAAATACCCTCCAAACCGTGGCCTCCCTCCCCTTTCACTCATCTTCTTCATTTCCTTCATTTCTTCACTTTTCTCCAAAAACACCATTGTTGATCTTCAAGAAACTTCAAGTGATTTCCATTAACAAGATTGCCAAGATCCTCATCAATTCTTCTTCTACTTTCTTAACTTAGGTAACATGATCATCTCCTCTCTTTTTCAGCTCTTGTTTTTCATATTTCTTGAGTTTTCATTTCTTAGATCTAGAACTTCAATTAATTCTAGAAAATTGTAGAAAAATCATAAAAATGTGAAACCAATTTCTATGATCTAGTTATGATTCCTCCTTTATTTATCCAAGAGCATGTGATCAAAATCATTTTTCCTTCCCTATTAACCATTAATGGCCGAACCTAGGTAGGAAAATGGGTTTGGTGTTTTGTTGTTTGTTTTGAATGTTAGTACTTGACTTAAGTTCTATAATACATGTATAGATTAAATCCAAGAGCTTAGGTCCAACAAAAATCCCTAGCTTAAATTCCTAATATGGGCCGAAACCCTAACCCAAGAGGTTAGAGGATTTTGTTTCAAATTTTAGTCTTGTAATAAGTAATCTATGTTAGTTAAGACTCTAGTAACTAAGATCCAAAAGATGGCATTAAGAAGATAATTCTAAACCTATTTTCTAAGTCTTGGCCGAACCTAGCCCTAAAGTGTCATAGATGGTTGTTAGTTGATTAATTATAGTTATGTTGTTTGAATGAAGGTGGTTGTGTTAACTCGTGGCGGGATAACGAGGATCGTCGTGTACGTGTTTCTGGTGATAACTCAGGTGGGAGAAAGAACCATTCCATCGTCGTAACCGATAAGTAGTATATATGTTATAATAATGGTGCAGGGCGACCTAAACCCTACTAGTAGTCGAGTAATCGACAAGACCAAAATCCCATTGGAAACCTTTTCTGTCAAACCAATGGTGATTCGGGGATTGTAGGTTTATCGACATTAAGTTGATTTTAAGTATTTGAGGATGTTTGATTTTACTGTGATACGCTGGTTGAGGTATTCCATCTGCATGTGACGTATTATTTTGATGTTTGAATATTTATGATATTGAGGATGTTTGTTGTCTGTCACGGCCGTGATGGTTGTCATGGCCAGGCCGTGACAGGTTCTGTGTTGTAGGATTCTTGTCTTGCTGTCTGTCACGGCCGTGATGGCTATCACGGCCAGGCCGTGACAGAGTCTGACTTTGTTATTTATTTGGTTGAACTATTATGATTTGGTTGTGATAAATTGCCTTATATGATATTGTGATATTTGAATATTCTGTTGATTAATGTGTTATGCATGATCTGCCTGGGTTTAATACTATGCTTAGATGATTTTAAGGAAAGATACATATTGCTCGGAGGTATTTTGTTTGGGTGAGAGTTTTGAATATGAATTAGAAGTGCCTCGCTATTATGTTATAGAAGTGATGTGATATAGAATATAAGTGGAGGTTGTGAGGAAAAGCTTGAGGTATTAGGTTGCTATTGATAAACGTCAGTGAGAATCATATGTTGCATCGTTGTTCATAATCGTGTATTTGAGATACACGAGGTCCGAAGTTCTTGTAGACCGTTCCAAATTAGAATTTAAGTTATGCAACTATAGTGTCATTGCTTTGCATGAGCACCCTTGACAGAGTGAGAGAGAGAATCAGGGTGTGCACCGATGCGTGTGCTGCAGCTATAGTGTCATTGCTTTGCATGAGCATTCTCACCATGGATGAGAATGTGCACCGGCGTTGGGAACGTGTCACTTGGACGATCGGTGGCATCCCTAACGAGGGATGTGTGAGAGATTAGTAGTGGCCACGCAAAGATAAAGGTTTAGTTGCATGAGTTGATGGGTAGAGGATGATATAGTGAATTGAGGATGATTGTTGATTTTGAATGATGCGTGTCGGTGACTATTATTGTATTATATGCTATGAATCTTTTCCACTTATGATGATAGAACTGTTTCTTATCTCCTTATTTCTGTATTTTCGTGTATGTCTACTTTGTTACGTTAGAAGACCGGATGGACGAATATGTTGCTAAGGAGATGGATGGAGCCTTGTACGAGATGGAGGTTGTTGAGGAGTTGAATGACATTTCGTATGAAGATGACGCTGGAGAACAACCTACTGATTCTAATAATATAAAGTAGTAAGTTTAGGGCCAGTGAGTCATATAAGACGTTTCTTGTTTTCAGTTAGTTATAAGCATGTTTGTATAAATAAGTACCGGTGTGGGATCCTACTGAGAGGATACCCTAAACCGTGTTGTGTAAAATAAAGAATAATTATGTGGGTATTTATGTAATATAGTTTTGGTGTGTTTTGTATTTGTAGAAGTTATATGATTATTATTTAAGTTTTAATTTTTACGTATTTTCAACAGTAAGCGCGCGATTAAGTAAATAAATATTAAGGTTTTAATGTAATAATACAATGGGGTACAACGGGGTGTCTCAACAGATACCTCCTAGTTAGAGGGAAAGATAAATACCTCCTTCTGGGAAGGGGAAGACCGTTTATAGATACCTCTTTCTGGGAATAGGATGACAGATACCTCCTCGTTATAGGGGAAGACAGATACCTCTTTCTGGGTAGGGGATGACAGATACCTCATCAGGAGAAGACATATACCTCCTCGTTAGAGGAGAAGACAGATACCTCATTCTGGGAAGGGGATGACAGATACCTCCTCGTTGGAGGGGAAGACAGATACCTCCATCTGGGAAGGGGAAGACCCATTATAGATACTTCCTTCTGGGAAGGGGAAGGCAGTGGGACGCCATTGCATTTGTCATGAGCTCATAGACTAAAACTGGGTAGTTAAATATGATAAATTAAGATTATTTGGACACAAAGAGATGTTATTTGTATGATTTTATTTATGTTATACGTACTTTAGTGATGGATTATATATATTGATCATGTTATGACTTGCGCATGAATTTCGTGAGATTGTATTGATTATCCTTAAGTTATATAAAATATTTTGAGTTATATTATTTTGAAAACGAGCGGATACTGTTAGTTTGGAAGTGTAATTAGGAATAAGTTTGTAAATAATCTTATGAATTATAGAGAAAAGTGATAAGAAAATGCACACATTCATTTGAATAGAGTTTTGATACTTAGATTTCAATTTGTGAAAAAAATTATACTTAAAAGATGTTAAAAATGTGCAGGAAAAGAGGAAGCAGCAAACAAGCGCTCAGCTCTGGAAATGGGCGCTCAGCTTCAGCAGGAAACACAAGACAGCAGGTCTTGGACGCTCAGCTCTGGATTTGGGCGCTCAGCTTCAGGACCGACAAAAAGCAGCAGTTTCGTACAAGGGACCAGCGCTCAGCGTTGAGATTGGGCGCCCAGCGCCAGAACAAACAGCAAGCACAGATTTCGCGCAGTAACGGGGCGCCCAGCGCTGTCCAGGGGCGCTCAGCGCTGGGCGACGCACAAAAACTCTATAAATGCGATCTTTGACAGATTGAGAAGGATCTTTGGCTCATTTTTACACTTCTCACACTCAGGTTCATCATTTCTCTCTGCATCCATTGGAGATTCAAGCTTGGGAACAAGATTTGGAGCTTCCATGGCTTCCTCCACTCACATCCACTCAAGTTTCTTCTTCTCTTCCCTTTCTAATATGAGTTTCTAGATCATTTAGGTTAGGTTAGGTTAGGATGATTTCAAATTGGAGTTTGATGTAATTGTTGTTTGATTCTGAATTTAATTCTATTTCATTCAATTAGAGTGATTTACTTCTATGCTTAATGCTTCTATTGATTGATCAACTTTATATTGATGTTAGATTCAATTTCACAATTGGAAAATTGGTTATTGGATTGGAATTGAAGTAGATTACCATTGGAATGTTGATTCTAGGAATAGAACTATATTTCAATGCATTCTTATGAATCTCATGCTTAATGTTTGTGCTAATGCTTGAATAACCTAAGGAATTAGGCTCCTTGATTAGTACAAAAGGATTATCACCTAAGGAATTAGGGATAAATCTAAGTTAGTGATTTGAATGCCAATTGAGTGGAATGAATTGGAAATTGGATTGAATACAGTTACGTTAAGTGAGAATTGGAGGATTCCGATATCTAACCGCTTTACCTATATTGATTTCACTCTTTACTTTTACTTGATTCATTCAGTTTTTGTGACAACATTAAATTCAATATTCTTGTAGTCTTATATAAACATGAAACTCATTGGTTCAAATAGCTATTGCCCAAGTCACGTTGACACTTGATCACAATCCTCGTTGGGAACGATACTTTACATTCACTTTATTACTTGTACGATTTGGTACACTTGCCAAATCTTCATCAAGTTTTTGGCGCCGTTGCCGGGGATTGTTGATTTCAATATCAACGAAGCAAATGCATTGTTAATTTGAACATTTTTTTTTCTTTGTTAATTTTCTGTTTTTGTTGGAATAATTGATATATTGGATATTCTCATCTTTTCTTTACATTGGATTTTTGTTTTGTGAGGAAAGTATCCACTATAGCTCATGGACATCTTTGAAACTACTCTTCTTGCTCAAAGAAAACTTATTGCACCACAATTAGAGTTGATGTCTAAACAACTTCAAGTCATGCAAGTAAAGGCAATGAAACCATTGCAACCTACATGTGATTTTTGTGGTGCACACCATAAATTTGAAGATTGTGAGGCGAAATTCAATGCAAATGAGGGGGTTTATTATATGGAGAACCTTATATGGGAGCAAGATGCACCACCTCACCATCAATCCAATGAGTCACTAGATAGAGGGTCCAACCTTGAAAATGTTTTAATTCAATTTATTGGAGCTACTCAAACGAAATTCAAGGATGTACAAGCTTCAATCAAGAATCTTGAGATTCAAGTTGAGACATTATCTGAGCAATTGGGTTGTTTTGTGCAGAAAAAGATAGAGTTGGTAAGAGTGCAAGAGTCACATGTTTGGGAAATGGTTGAGCAAGAAGAAGAAGTGCTTGTAGAAATGAAAAGTGAACATGACTCAAGAGAGGTGGTGGATGAAAAACAAAAAGAAAGTGTAGTTGTAGAAGTAGATGAAAAACAGAAAAACAAAAATAGTGACATCGAAGAGAAGCCAAGGGTGATACAAGAAGAGAACCATATGACTAAGACTCAACCCTTGGTGATTGAAGAGAAGAGTCCTATGCTAGATGAGTTTTACATGCTTCAAAAATGGGGGAACACATATCCCAAATGCTTAATTGTTGGAGCATGGGAACATTCTTGTCCCTATGCCAAATATATGGGATTGTTACCTAAAAGAAGAAAGCGGAAGGATGAAATTTTCTTTTTATCATATTATCCACCCTAATGGGGTGACAATACGTCAAGCTAGTGACGTTAAATAAGCGCTACTTGGGAGGCAACCCGAGCATTTCCTTCTTGCATTCTTATTCTTTTTGCTTCCTTATCATGAAAAAAATAAGTAATTCTTTGAGTTGTTGAGTGGTTCCTTGATGTGTAGGTCATATATTATGGTATAATGGATTTAAATTGTTGTGCAGGCACATCTAAGGAAAAAGGACAAGATGAAGGGGAGAAATGGCATAAAAGAAGGGGTTAAAATGGCCCTGTGTGGGCGTCAGGTGCTATTGTGCGTGCTGGGCGCCCACAGAGCACAGAGACAGCAGAATTCGCAAACCTGCAGTCGCTGGGCGCCCATGTGGAGCGCTGAGCACTGGGATGAAAAAAAAAGAAAAAAAATTGCACATGCTCATCCATTGTGCAGAAGAAAGGGGGTACTCTAAACTCTTTATTAAATTTTTTTAACCCTCCTTAATTTGTTAGTTAGTTGTAGGAATAAAATGCCTAAACTTGCGTTGAATGGATTTTTGTGTAGATTCTCTAGTGAGCATAGAACTTTTGCTTGACTGAAATTTCTAACATGATGCAATTTATACTTACTGAGCATATGATTTCATTGAAACCGTTGATCCTTGTGAATTGTTTATGACAATTTTTCATGCTATAATTGATGCAATGTTGAATGCATGGATTTTCTCTTGCACATAACCATAAACTGTGAGCTTTTGAGCCTAAACACATCATTTTACTCGATTTCTTTCATGTGTGATTGACCATCACTTGCATGTTCTCACCTTTTCTTGCCTTGAATGCTTGTCATTGTTGCAATGTTCTTGCATGTGCATAAATGATTGAGGCAACACTTCTTTGTTTAAGCTCAGAGCCATAATTGCTATCCTATCTTATTGCCATTGCTATGCCCAATAGAGCCTTGGCCTATTTTTCTTGGAATGATAGCACAGTACAAGCCAAAAAGCGAAAAAACCATTTTGTCCCACTACTTTGACTTAGAGGAATGTTTGGACTTAAGTTTGGGGTTGTTCTCTTCCTTAGGGACAAGCAAGCAAATAAAGTTTGGGAAAGTAGGCTACTAAAGATGCCTACTAGGAAAAAAAATTGAAAAATAAAAACTGAAAAAGAAAAAGAAAAATAGAAAAAGCCAAAGAGAAAAAGAAACAAAGAAAGTATACAAAAGCGTAGAAAAAGACAAAAATAGAAGAAAAGAAACAAAGCAAATTAAAAAAAATAAAATAAAAAAATAAAAAAAATTTGTAAATAAATAAAGTGGTTGTTTGTGCAAAGTTTGAAATTTTTGTGCTTGTAGCTAGACTAGGCAAGTGAAAACTCCAAAAGAATCCAAATAGTCCTTGAAGCCAAAGTAGCATAGCATATATATCTTTAATCTCATCCACCCGTACCTTAGCCCCATTACATCCAAAGAAAAGACCTCATGATATGTGTTGTATTAACATTTGTGATGTGTGTGCTTAGCATCTTATCAATATTAGGATTGGGGAGTGCATGATGATTGGAATTGAGAGCAAATAATCACCAAGTGAGGATGTGTGAAACACTTGATAGAGAGGTTGCAAGAGAATATTTTGTGCATTCAATGGAGCTAATTTTGTAGTATGCTTGATTGTTCTAAAGCATGAAACTTGTGATCAATTGGAATTTATGAATGATTGTGTGATGCTTGTCCATTCTGCAAAAGTGTTAAGGGATTGAAGCCTTGCATGAGTAATGTGCTTCACAAGAGAATTGAACATGAAAATCCATTTCTCAAACCCTTATTTGAATTTAATTGTTTGCTTGAGGACAAGCAAAATCTCTAAGTTTGGGGTTGAGATGAATGTGTAAAATATGTTAGTTTGGAAGTGTAATTAGGAATAAGTTTGTAAATAATCTTATGAATTATAGAGAAAAGTGATAAGAAAATGCACACATTCATTTGAATAGAGTTTTGATACTTAGATTTCAATTTGTGAAAAAAATTATACTTAAAAGATGTTAAAAATGTGCAGGAAAAGAGGAAGCAACAAACAAGCGCTCAGCTCTGGAAATGGGCGCTCAGCTTCAGCAGGAAACACAAGACAGCTGGTCTTGGACGCTCAGCTCTGGATTTGGGCGCTCAGCTTCAGGACTGACAGAAAGTAGCAGTTTTGTACAAGGGACCAGCGCTCAGCGTTGAGATTGGGCGCCCATCGCCAAAACAAACAGCAAGCACAGATTTCGCGCAGTAACGGGGCGCCCAGCGCTGTCCAGGGGCGCTCAGCGCTGGGCGACGCACAAAAACTCTATAAATGCGATCTTTGACAGATTGAGAAGGATCTTTGGCTCATTTTTACACTTCTCACACTCAGGTTCATCATTTCTCTCTGCATCCATTGGAGATTCAAGCTTGGGAACAAGATTTGGAGCTTCCATGGCTTCCTCCACTCACATCCACTCAAGTTTCTTCTTCTCTTCCCTTTCTAATATGAGTTGCTAGATCATTTAGGTTAGGTTATGATGATTTCAAATTGGAGTTTGATGTAATTGTTGTTTGATTCTGAATTCAATTCTATTTCATTCAATTAGAGTGATTTACTTCTATGCTTAATGCTTCTATTGATTGATCAACTTTAGATTGATGTTAGATTCAATTTCACAATTGGAAAATTGATTATTGGATTGGAATTGAAGTAGATTACCATTGGAATGTTGATTCTAGGAATAGAACTATGTTTCAATGCATTCTTATGAATCTCATGCTTAATGTTTGTGCTAATGCTTGAATGACCTAAGGAATTAGGCTCACTGATTAGTACAAAAGGATTATCACCTAAGGAATTAGGGATAAATCTAAGTTAGTGATTTGAATGTCAATTGAGTGGAATGAATTGGAAATTGGATTGAATACAGTTACGTTAAGTGAGAATTGGAGGATTCCGATATCTAACCGCTTTACCTATATTGATTTCACTCTTTACTTTTACTTGATTCATTCAGTTTTTGTGACAACATTAAATTCAATATTCTTGTAGTCTTATATAAACATGAAACTCATTGGTTCAAATAGCTATTGCCCAAGTCACGTTGATACTTGATCACAATCCTCGTTGGGAACGATACTTTACTTTCACTTTATTGCTTGTACGATTTGGTACACTTGCCAAATCTTCATCAGATACCATGGATGTTTTTTCCGGTTACCGCATTGACTGAAAGCAACATCTTTTCGAAAACCTTTTAGAACTGTGTTTACTTACTGGGATTATAAATCTCATTAGTGGTGTTGTCTTTCGGAGTTTACAGGTGATGAGATAGATGATGCAGCGTCTTGAGAGAGTCTCAAAGATATTGGTTCTACTTTATTTATTTTTATTTATTTCTTTAGGGTTTATTAGACACCCGTGTTTTGAGGTAAAAAGAACTGTAAAAAAGTTATGTGATTTTTAATAATTAATATTTATGAGACTTTATTTTATTTTGGATATGATGATTTATTTAACATTATTACTTTATTTAATTATTTTGAATATACGAGATACTTTCAGACTTAGATATAATGTGAAAAAAATTTATGACTCAGCTATTTAATTTAAATATTTTAAAGGTTTTTATAAAAAATTAATTTGGACTACTGATGTAACGAAGGGCGTTACATGGGGGTGTAACTGGGAGTTGATTTTATTATTAGAGCAAGACTTAGATACAATTCCATAAATATAATATGTAACAGCTATACATGTACTATTGCTATTTATGGGATTGTAATTTAGTTTTGTCTTTATTATTATTATTAGTGATTGATGTTAATTGATCATTTGATTTCAACGTTTGCTTTCATAAAGCTCCGACCCATCCACGTGTTCATCATGTCGTCTTGTTGGGGTTTGAATTGCATTTTTTGCCTCAAGCGAATTATTTGTTTGTTAGGGAGGACGAAGATGGCGATGATGAAGGACACTTTCTCTGTGTATAAATCATTGGTTCTTATTCGCATTTGATTTGAGAGTGAGCTTCCTAGTTTTGTTTAACATTAAAAAGAACAGACAACGTTTATATCCAAGTGTGATAAGGAAAATCAGGTTCAAACTGAAATTTTAGTATATGGTACGTTGCTATATAAGTTATGTTAGATGCATCCATAATCCCATTAAAACAAATTGTCGCATCATTTAGAATGAAGGCTAAATTAGTGATTTGATCCCTTATCTTTATTTTAGGTTTCATTTTGGTTTCTTATCTTCTTTTTTTTTCATTTTGATCCCCTATCTTTACACCGTTAACCTATTTTGGTCCCTTCCGTCAGTTTTGCACTGACGGCATTAGGTATCCGCCCCCGGTCACCTGAAACTGCCACCCCCGTGGTCGGAGACCGCCGTCGGAAACTGGGTTTAGAGAGAGAACCCCCGTTTTCTCCCCCTTTCTCCTTCCTTCTTCTGAATCATGCACAGTACACACATTATTGGACAAATCTCCACCTCCCTCACTATGCTCGTCGCCTATCTCAAACGCACGGTCTCCGTCGCCTTGGACCCGTCATGAGCTCGTGCCCCTGCACAGAACCCCGACTCGCGCGACCTCCGACTCGCATAGCTGCGACCTCCGACTCGCATGACTCGCGCCATTGCGACCTCCGACTCGTGTCGCACGCACCTCGGTCGCCATGTCTTCAGCCGCGTCGTCGTCGGCCCCCGTCTATGCCATTATCACTGTCAAATACCAGGAAGAAGAGAGAGAATGGGAGAGGAAGAGCAGGAAGGAGGGAAGAAGAGAAGGAAGGAGAGAGAAAGAGAAATGGTAAAACCCATATTTCGGTGAGTGGCGGCGGTTTCCGACGAGTGGTAGCGAAAACATAACGCCGTTAGTGTAAAATTGACGGAAGGGACCAAAATAGGCTAACGATTGAAAGATAAGGGACCAAAATGGAACAAAAATAAGATAATGGACCAAAATGAAACCTAAAATAAAGATAAGAACCAAAACACTAATTTAGCCTAGAATGAATGTATTATACTTATTTATCACTTATCCATGAAAAAAACTATCTCTCTTGAAAAGTTAAAGTATGACTTTCAACCTTTACCATGTTTAAGAATGAAGAAAGAAAGAATTTTATAAGTTGATGGATTCATTAATTAAATACATCAAGGTATTAGATTTAGATGTAATATTTGACTCATTATTATTTTGATTTCAAATAAGGTCTTCTCAATATTTTGGAATCTCTATTTTGAGTGGTATCAAAGTTGCTATATCGATTTGGATAAGCATGTTTATTACAATTGTTGATGTTCTCATCATAGCCCATCTCATTAGCGAAATGAAACCAATTTTGGGGCAAAACGATTTATCCTTAATTTGCTTAAGTTATCCTTATATGTTGGCATACATTTGAGGAGAATGAAGAATGTGATTGAAAATTCATATGTTGATTTTTTTTTCTTGATTCATATGTTGATTTCAATCCTTACGTTATGTAAGAATGGACAAAGTAATGACTTTTTTATAGGCAAATATTAGTGTTTTTTTATTTAATTATTATTTTATTTAAATTTTCAAGTGTAATTAAAAATATTTTGAATCAAATTAGGAGATTTTAAAATATAAAGTTTAAAAGAGATTATATGTAAAGCTTAAATTGAAGTTAAATTTGATTGTTCTTATTAAAAAGAAAAAACAAGAATTGGAGAAATAGAAAGATATAATTTTTTTTTAAACCTAATCTATAATATATGAAGTGAGGAAAGAGAATAGAGAGCTTTTTGATGCACCACACACGACGCGAGAAGTAGGAATGGCAATTTTGATCTGTACGTGGTGATTCCTGCGAGGACTGTCCCATTCGAGACCCGTGGGCGAGTATTTTTTTTTCCATGAGGACGGGGATGGGATAAAAAAAATCCTGAAAACAATATGTGGATGGGGATTATAATCCCCACCTCGCGGGATCCTCATCCCCAAGAACATGATAGAAACATCGTGTGTTCGTGTGTGCGCGTGTGTATATAAACACAATATAACCTATTTTACTAATTTCATATGCATATATAAACCTACATTTTTTTGTGTGTTACTTGTCGGATAGGCTTCCGAAATCAAAAAATGTGTGTAAAAAGGGGTATCAAACACCTTCAATGACACTAGAAACTAGAATGTGAGACTGAGGGGTGTTGACAATAATGAAACTAGGGTTTTTATTTGTACCAACTGCCCTTTCGGGATCCATGTAGGGATCCACGGGGAATAGGGATGGGGAAGAAATACTCCCCATGGTGGACACCGGAGACAGGGAGCGGGAGGATACTCTCTCGCCTCGCTCCCCGCTCATCGCCATCCATAGCGAGAATGGTAGTATTAGTGTTACCTATAGTTTTTTCTGGATAGATTTTATTGTAATAAAAAGACAATGAAACCATGATTATTTTGGCACTGCCATGTTGACTTATTATTTCCGAATTTTTGAATTTAAGACTTGTTGATTTTATTTCTATCTTAGTTAATTTGACTAAATCTTATATGAGTTGGGTCATGTTTCCCCTCATGCTTTGGATTTATTTGTGTTTTTTTTTAGTGTTTTTGGTAATTGTTAGTTATATATTGTAATTTAGTATTTGAGATACATTTGATGACTTAATAATACATTGTAATTTAGTATTAGAGTATATCCTTCTCCTTGTTTGGGAGTGAAATAAAAAAAGTGGGTTGAGGAAGAGAATGATGGATTAATTAAAATACCCCAAAATATTTTCCTCAAATTAATAGAACTCACAAACAAGAGGAAGAGAAAATTAACCTCTTTTTTCCTTCCATTTCCCTCAAAAAACAACTCATAAACTTAGTCTAAAGGATGATGAACGCTCCACCTGATTTTCTATCTTGTGATGTTACTCCTTTGTCCTCCAAGCTTGTTTCTCCACATGTTGCTATAAGGTGGCGTTTGGTTCCTAAAATGTTTTATTGCCAAGAAAACTACATTCTCGATAATCTCGTTCCCATAAATGTTTCTTTCCCACCTTCACACTTGAATTTATTTTTCCTCTTTCATTAACTAATTTTATTCCTGGGCATCTTTTATGCCCGAGAATAGTTTTTTAAAACTCATATCAAATATGGGGAACTTTTATTCTCATGCTCACATTCTTGGGAATGTCAAAATAAAACCTGTATTAAACGCTACCTAAGAGTTGATTATGCTCCTAAAGGACAATTAGAAGGTGATTTTGTGCTCCAAAACATCCGGGCCAGTTTACAATTCGAGACGGTCCATTAACAAAATTCAAGACACCTCAGACATGTTTTGTTTTGTTGTGTTTTTTTTTTCCCTACTTTTTTTATATACATCCTCCATTAACTTACTACAACTTCAAACTATTCCCACCATTGATCATTGGTAGTTGGAGCTGGTTGTTAGTTTTTTTTTTTTTTTTTGAATCAAGAGCTGGTTGTTAGTTGTTGCCTTGGTTTGGGAAGTGTCTGCGTACTTTAAGCAACCTGACCATATTGAAACCATTTACGCATCAAGCATATTCTTTGATCCCTCTAGTGATTGTTTAATTTGTCTTGAGCAAATCAGCACACAAAGTTGTGTTTTGAGTTGAAACCCTCGTAGCAGTTGGTTTTAAAAGTACCTAGCTTAATATTATTCGTATTTCATTAAATATTTTCCACAACTATGCTATAAGTACTCTTGCAAATACAAGGAAAACATCTTTCTCATATGTTATACTCATGGAAATCATTATATAGGATAGTTTTTTTAAACAGCAATGATGACATTACTTATAACATGGGTGATCCAAAGTCACGATCCCCATAAATTCAAATTAAAACAAGGAAAGACCAAAGAAAGGAGTAAAAAATAGTGTTAATAATAACAAAAGTAAAGAAAAGCAAAGTGAAAAAGAGTTGGTGGAACTTCCGAATCCACATAGAGCTGTTCAAATTTTGAGTTGAAAATAGAAAAGGTTGTTGCGGGCTGGTGGGCCCATTCCGTTACCAGCAGCAAGTGTCAACGACTCTTCGCCCACTCAGTCAAAATCCAAAAAGCCCACCCAAACCCAAAACCAACCGTTGATGCCCAAACCGTCAATTCCATAAAGTCCCAGGGACTATAGTGTCAATTCATTTCCTCCCCCAGTCTCTCCCTTCTTCGCTCCTTCATTTTCGCCGTTAAACTTTAAAACGCCGCCGTCGCGAGTTCCAGTATCACTTCTCCTTCAAACTTGAAAAATCAAAACCACACTCCACAGAGAAAGAAGGTTCTAGAAACTCCACATGAACTGGAAATTCGTAGATTCGAAACAATGAGTGGAGCTTTGACAGGGTTGCAAGACCACCTCAAATTAGCAAGAGAATACGCTCTCGAAGGATTGTACGACACTTCAATCATCTTCTTCGACGGTGCTGTTGCTCAGATCAACAAGTAAGTAATTGAATTAATTAATCAACTTATTTTGTTTGTTAATAATGATTATTATTATTAAGAAAAGTTAAATGTTGTTATTATAGGCATCTAAACAGTGTGGATGATCCATTAATCCGTGCAAAATGGATGAACGTGAAGAAAGCGCTATCGGAGGAAACAGAAGTTGTGAAGCAATTAGATGCGGAGAGAAGGGCATTTAAGGAAACTCCAAGACGCGCTGCTTCACCTCCGATATCGGCTTCTGGTAAATCCTCGTTTGTATTTCAGCCGTTGGATGAGTACCCTAGTTCTTCATCCAGCGGTCCTAATCACATGGAGGATCCCGATGTGTGGAGGCCACCTAGTCGAGATGCTTCTAGAAGACCCCAGAGCACAAGGAACACTCGCAAGGACGGCGCGTGGGCGCGTGGGGCTGGTAGCAGAACAACCGCTGCTGCTACAACTGCTCGTGGTGGTGCCAAGGCAGGTGGTAGGGTTAATTCTGGAACCCGAGCATCAACCAATACAAAGAAAGGCAATGCTTCTGCAAAGTCTAGCAAGACAGATTCAGTTGTAAGTTTCTTCTAACTACAATTACTCTTATGACATTGTAGACATGTGTTTGTTGGGCGCAATCGATCAAAATCTTAAGATAACTTTAAAATAAGTTTAGTAAGTGCTTTATTGTCTTTTTTAATGGTTATTTTAGTGACTATTAAGAATTTGATTGGTTGTGATGAGCAATTGAAGGAAACATAGGTTAAATCCTAGATCCAAAATCAATAATGTAGATATGCAATGTAACATGTTCCTCGCATACATAAAGGATAAAGATCGAAGAAAGAATGTACCTGGCACCAAAGAAGGATCCATTGTGATCTGGTGAATTGAGAGAATGAGGGAGAAATTCTTCTCTACCTGATTCCGAAGCATTGTTATCAATGGCAGATGGCGGATTATGGCGGCCAGCCGAAAATCCGCCATATAAATATGACGTTACAGCCTGTGGCGGAAACTATAATAGGCGTTGCAGCCTATGGCGGCTGACACAGAATCAACCATGCCATAACGACATGGCATCGCCATGGCGGTAATTTGACAACACTATTCCAAGGAAGGATGCATATTGATGTTTTTCTCCCAATAATCTCGATTAGGGTTTTAGAGAGTCAACTGCTCTTTTCCTTATATGCAAGACAATGTCTCTGTCCATGCAATACCTTCTTTGCTGGTCCCTTCTTGATTAGTGTTGTAGAAATTTTGAATTTAAGGGAACAATTGGATCCAAGTGAAATGTTATTTTACAATGGCCTATAGCTCAAGTTTGAGGTTCTTCTACTTTATTTTTTTACAAAAACAATCTAATGGAGACTTTTCGGGGTTGTTGGAATTTTGTTGTCTACATTATCGGCACTGTCTCTGATTGGTCATCACAAGTCATGATTGTGTATTTTCTTTTTATGGATAGAGTGGGGATGGTGATGATGGGAAATCAAAGAGGGGACAATATGAAGGTCCTGATCCTGACTTGGCTGAAATGCTTGAAAGGGATGTCTTAGAAACCTCTCCTGGAGTCAGATGGGACGATGTTGCCGGGCTAACCGAGGCCAAAAGGCTTCTAGAAGAAGCTGTTGTGCTTCCCCTTTGGATGCCTGAGTATTTCCAGGTATTCTGGAATATTCTTTGCACTCTCAATTCTCATGTTGCTAAATCCTGTTATATTAAACAATCATGCTTTATGTATAAGTACTAGTTTGGTATTGTGATGTGTATATGATATTTTGTATATGTTATCCTTGTTTGGCGATATGTTTAAATATGCTACCGTGCAACTGCGTTTTATTCTTTTTCATGCGACTCTTTCCTGTTTATAAAATTATTGTTATAACTAAAGTTCGAGCACACAAATTCTCCTGTTACACAAAGCTTCTGTGGCACAATGAGATTTTTCCCCAAAGAAACTGCTTCCTTAATTGATCTGTCGTTCTTTTAGTTAGGCGGTTATTATATCCCAATTCCCACACATTTGAATCCCTGGATTAACATCTTCTCTCTGCAAAATCTTTCTTTAAGTCTAGAAAAATTGTTCCTGTGGTGCTCATTATTTCTGCTCTTGCAGGGAATTAGGAGACCGTGGAAAGGTGTTCTCATGTTTGGTCCTCCTGGAACTGGGAAAACACTTCTTGCGAAAGCTGTTGCTACTGAATGTGGTACCACTTTCTTTAATGTTTCTTCTGCTACTTTAGCTTCTAAGTGGCGTGGAGAGAGTGAGCGCATGGTGCGGTGTTTGTTTGATCTTGCAAGAGCATATGCACCAAGTACAATTTTCATTGATGAAATTGATTCTCTATGCAATGCTAGGGGGTAAGTCTTTGTGGTTTTTTCCCAACATAATCTTCATTTAATTTTCTTGTTTATGTGGGCATGTATGGCTTGTTCCTAATTTATGTCAGGTTCATAATGTATTGGAGATCATGTTGATAAACTCTCATGGCCCCATGGGCTCATCCTTAGTTTGCACTATCTCCTGGAATTATCTGAACTCTGATTGAGTTGACTTCTACTTCATCAGGGCTTCAGGGGAGCATGAATCGTCCAGAAGGGTGAAGTCTGAACTTCTAGTTCAGGTTGATGGAGTAAATAATAGTTCGACAAATGAAGATGGTAGCCGTAAAATAGTAATGGTTTTGGCAGCGACTAACTTCCCATGGGACATAGATGAGGCACTAAGGTCTGTATTTGCTTCTCCGCTTCGTTTTTTCTTAAGTTGTTAGTGATAAAAACATGTGATGAGTTAATTTCTCTGAAATATCTTGATGTGCTAATCAACATTTGCTTATCCAATTTGATGTTAATGCTAAGCAGAAGAAGGCTGGAAAAGCGTATATATATTCCTCTTCCAAATTTTGAGAGTCGTAAAGAGCTGATCCGTATCAATTTGAAGACTGTAGAGGCAAGTTATTGTGATACTTTCTTGTTTATATAGGATCTTGGCCTTACTTTTCCTTATTTTTTGTTGTGTATAGCCTTTATTGATTTCTGCTATGAAATATGAATAGATAAATTATGTTACCTTGAGTGGAATTTGAGACATTTACTTTACCCAAAAAAATAAAGAAAGAAATTGAGCATTAAATAAAACAACAATTTTGTCTAAACTTGCACCAGGTGGCCACTGATGTCAATGTAGATGAAGTGGCTCGGCGAACAGAGGGTTATAGTGGAGATGATTTGACAAATGTCTGTCGTGATGCTTCCTTGAATGGTATGAGACGTAAGATAGCGGGAAAGACTCGTGATGAGATCAAAAACATGTCCAAAGATGAGATTTCAAAGGATCCTGTTGCCATGTGTGATTTTGAAGAAGCTTTGAAGAAAGTCCAACGAAGTGTTTCTCAGGCTGACATCGATCGCCATGAGAAGTGGTTTACTGAATTTGGATCGGCATAAGGAAGGCTCTGACACACAATGGCAGTTTTTTTTTTTTTTTCTCTTACTATTTTGCACAGGCTGGGTGGTTTACCTCTGCTATTTGTCTATTGTTATCTTTGTTTTCTGATGGTGGTTTATTGTAATTTACTAAATTTTCAGGTGTTGAAGGGGTCTTCGATTGTTCATTTGTATCTGTACCATTTATGATTTATGTAATGTAATCTGATATGTTTTTGTGTTAACTTTTTACAACAACTAGATAGGAAGTCTCAATCTTAATGAAGTGTTTTCACATCATTGGATGATAGTGTTATAACTATAATTCATGTATTGTTTATATTGGTCTTTATTTCCCCCCAAAATTTACATTAATTTCTGAAGAAAAGATGCTCTGTTTATGATGCGCCTAGTTAGCTACTAGCTTTGAGTATGCACTATGCAGAGAATAATCCACAATTTTGAATTTTGCCTTCAGCGACCACCCTGACGTCTCTACTCAGCCAAGTATGGAGTAGCAATTTGAAACTTTTCATCTCATTTCGTCAACTCTTCATCATGCTTTAACCATAACTTTATTTGCTTCCTAAATTTCACTATAAATTACACTTCATTCTATTTTTAGTGTTGACTATTTATTGACTTTAACACTATCAAGTTACTAAAGAATTATTTAAAAACATAAATAGCATCATCAAGTGGAGAATATGTAAATCCTTTAATAACAAATCTCGTAGTATCCAAAGGCCCCTCTCCCCTCCACCTCTTGGTCGAAGCTGCTGTGAAGAAAAGGAGGTTCACCACTTTCAACCTGTGGAGGCATGATCACTGCATCTTAATCTGACAAGGAAGGGGAAATGAGAAAAATCTTTTGGTGCAAAATGTGCATATGGTAGCTGTATGACCAATACATCATCATTACACTGTTTCTGGACAGCGTAGTTTTGTACAAATTTCATTCGGGGAATCGGGAGCATATTTAAATCCATGGAAGTTATAACCAGCATATCATATATCATAACTTTAATAAGGCTAGATGCTTCTCTTTCTACTATTTGCTTAGTTGTCAGCTTAATCGGGGGTATATAAGTTTTTTATTGGTCATTTGTTGAAGATGATATCTTAATTAACCTATTAATCAAGACGGGTTGCGCAAGTGATAGAAGTCGCTCATGGTGCACAAGCTTTAATCACCATTGGATTAAGTAATCCTGCCAGATTGCACCTACTACTGCACACACCAGATTTTATTTTTCTTCCTTCACACTCTCAATGGCACTGTCCTCAATCGTGGCCATTTCTCTTGGTAAATGAACCTCCGATGACATAACCTCAACAATGGACATTCCACCAAGATGTTGAGGATACTCTGCCACCACCGCCAAGTCCTTCATACTTTGAATATTATGGCATGGGTGCAACTCCTCTCTAGTACTGGACTCTCTCCAGTATGAGAGAGAGACACACATAATAAAATAATATTATTTATAAAATAATGTTATTTTATTTATGGGTCTCTCTCTCTCATACTGGACTGAGTCCGGTGCTGGAGAGGATCCCCATCCTTATGGCATGGGACAATATCAAGGCTTAAGATTTGACTCATGTTGAACAATGTTTGGCTAAATTCTTGTACCGCCATATCACCGCCAATAGCCATTGGAGCAAACCCTCAACACCACGCTTTGTAATTTGACGCCTTAGCATCAAATAATTGTTCCAGCTCTTCATTTATATTTCAATGGATGGTTGCTGTTACTCATCCATGGTGCCAGCAAACTGTTCTATAATTTATATTTCAATTAAAATAACAAGAAGAAATTTTGTTTCATTTCCAGTAACATAACCCAGAAAAATAAAAAGTCATGGATCTAATTAGTGCAATATTCACCGCCATGGTCAAAACTACAAGACCCGCCGCCCGCCTCCACTACACCGGCCACTGCAAGCCCATATCTGAGCGAGGAAATCGAACCGGGAAGAAATTGAGACTGGCGCCATTGAAAAAACTGAGATTTAGCGCTCGCCGGTGTGTGGCGGCCAGATATTAGCACCGTCAGGGCGGAGATGGAAGGTTAGGGAAGGATCGAAGTGAGGGACAGGGGGAGAGGAAATTGAAGGGAAAAAACTAATGTGTGGATAGATGTATGGTAGTATCACGTGTCATTATTTAACCAATGGTGATTTTTGGTTGCTCACGGTGAGCAACATAACAAGGTTGCTCACCTTAGATAAAGCCTATTAACTAATATTTCTTTCTTTGTGGGGTCTGACCCACATCATAACAGACTCTATTCACAGCACATTGTGATCTTTTAATTATTATAATTTACTTCTTTTAAAGAGTGTGCAAAATTTATCTTCAATAGATAGCTAACATAATAGAATAGACTTGATTTTCAGTCAAAGAATCGAAGCTAACATGATAGGAAAGGATGTAAAGCTTGAAGTCTTAAGATATGATGAAACTAATACTAAGATAGATACATAGATTATCTTTCATTTCTTTTTCTTTTATGAACAAAATGAAGCCTTCCTCTCCTTTTCGATCTATCTTTCTCTTCTCTCGTCCCCCCGTACTTTTTTTCTCCGGCTTGCCATTGATGTCGGTGACTGATGGTATGCGTGGTTGTCGGAAAGATCGTCGATGGTGTAAATGGTGGAAGGGAATAGGGCGGTTATCTGATCTATGTTGGTAGATATGTGATTTTGTCTATTTTCTCTTCCTCATTACTAAAGTTATGTTTTTTTTTTTTTAAATGGGTATGTGATTTTTTCCACTCCTTTCCTTCAACCCCGTTCCCATCATTTCTCCTCCTTTTACTCACACTTCAACTTTCGCCATGGGATGGAGTGTTCCCATATTTGTTTTGATTTATACTTTATACCCTTTAAACATAAAGCAATTTATCCTTCGAAATTTCTTTTGGGAATGTCATAGTTTAGCTCATTTCAAATGCTTCTTTTAACTTTTGCCTATTCATATATTTATGTTTGCTTATTGATGCTTGGATTGATATACATTTATTTATGCTGCTGATTGAGCTTATATTTAGGTAAATCATATGTTTGTTGATTGAGCTTATATTAATGGGCTTGAAGCTTATTGTTTTGTCAGAGCATGTTGGCAACGATGTTGCTCTATGGTTTGGCATCCATGGTAAGAACCTTTTACCCCTTTTTTGTTATTTGTAGTCTACAGTTGTTATTTAATTAACACTGAATTGGGGTTTGATTCTAAGTTGTTTGTAAAAATTGTATTGGTTTTAAATAAAGCATGTTAGGTGTTTGAGAAATTTACTCTTTGTGGGTAATGTCAAATTCTATAATTGTGGTTGTACAATTTGTGGCTCTAATGTTTGTGGGAGTGTGATCATTCTTACAGGACTTGAATTGCATCTGTTGTGGGATATCTTGAGAGGTTTGTTTAGGATCTTGACGTTACATCAATTAAGATTAAGATTTTTTTATGCCTACAATGTATTTGACCATTTGCTTAACTGATGATGTTGATGCTGCAATTTAGTTCATATTTGTGTGCAAGAGATTTTTGAATGAGCATTCAACACCGAAAATGAGCTGTTGAAGGTAGAGTTTTGCGGATTGGTTGTGTTCTTTTCATGTATATCACTTATTACCACCAATAGAGAATGCTCTTGGATTTTCACTTGCCTCCTCAGTAGTCAACTTTGAAATCTCACTCTTGGATGTGAATTCGTTTCTCAGACAAGTCCTGTTACCAACCCTTTCCTTGAAGCCCTTCTGGTTGGCACACCTGAGACCAGCTCAAGAGATCCTTATCCTTCTGTTAAGGAAAGCAGTGATGAATTTTCCATTAAAGAACAATGGTGATTGTTAACTTGTGAATTCAGCTAGCGATAGCCATTTTGCTGTGGACAATGACTACTGTACTTCTATATCTTTGCCTGTGAACTTAGAGGACCATAAACGCAAGTGTGACCAAATATCTATAGATTCTGCATCAAATCTTATCTGAAGTGGTTTCATACTGTTTCACTTCATGAACGTTGGTCTTGAATTTAAATCATTACTTAACTAACACATTGTAAATTTAGCTGTTTTCGTGATTATGATTTTTTTTGCTTCCTTATCTAGATTTTGCAGAGTAAAAAAAAAAAAACCCACCATTTATATACTTTTTTTCTAAAATCATTTTATGCACATGTTTCTAAAATCATTGATTTAAATGATTTCAAACTATCAGTTGTTTTATTGTAAGCATCATTTATCAGTATCATTTTTTCCTAAACTGTTATTTACAATTGCCATTATATTTATAGTCTACACATGATTGCTTGCTTAGTTGTAAAGCTACTTCTTTAGCTGAGTATATTGGAGTCCTAAAATTGAAACCTCTTATAGGTGGGGGTACAGGGAGCTGTTAGGGTTAAGCAAATTGGAAACCTTCATGATTCCTATGAATGGAAGATTCACATGTTTACGAATGACATATTGATTAAGCAATTAATTTTACATATTGATAGTTACCTATAAAGTTCATTTTTATTTGCAGGATGGAAGACTCAAAGGTCAGTTTCTTAATGATAATCATCCTTCATTAGAGGTATGGCTTCTGCTAAACTTTTGACTCACACATGCAAATTTTATGGTTAGTCAAAGAATGTGTACCTTAATGATACTTTAACACTATTTTTTTTAACATTTTTTAATGAATTTGAAGAGGTTGGTTGTTCTAAAGGAGGTTTTAACATGTTCTAATGAATATTTGAGTTATCCTCAAATTATGTCGCATTTCTTGAAGATTGAGGAAATTTTGAAACAATTTGTTAATTTTATATTGGACCCCTAATGCAGGTTTCATTAATGGAACTGGGGTGTTTTTCAAATTTCATAAATGGGGATACTCTATGTTGTTTTTGCCATGTCTAACAACAAACGTTCCAAGTGAAACCTGACATCATGGATGAGTTTAAGGGAGAATGAGGATGGAAATTGTGGAAAGAAACCAGCTTTGGATGGTGAAGGTTTTTTCCTCAAACCTGAAATTTTTTGTTTCCTTTATAAGATTTGAGGCACTAAGACTTATTATTTGTGTTAATGATAGATTTCAACATTATTTGAAGAACACCTGTGAAAGATTCATTATGGAGCTGCAAAAACAACGACATCTGTGAACTCGGGTAGGCTGAGGGCATACCTCTGCCCTAAGCTAATAGCTGTCTTCTCACGGAATTTTAGCATGCTGAGATGTTCAAAGAAATTTTCCAAATTTATAGGTATTTTTTATTTTTGACTTTTTGAACAATATTGGTATACTCAGGAGTTGGAAGCAAGTTTAAAATTGCTTGATGAATCTAGGTAACAATGTGAGGAGTTGATCTAGATGCATATAACTTTATGGTTCTATTATAATTTTCTTAAAAGTATTTTTTCTCCTCTATCTTATACAAACATGCATGTGTCATCTGTTTTTATCGTGTTTAATTTGCCTTTGATTTTCATATTTTAATCTGCAACATGAAGTTGAAGTGATCTTTTAATTTTTTTTTTATTTTAACTCAATTCTGCATTGATTCTATACGTTTTGATGTTGTTATGGCAACACTATTTTTGGTATTTGGTTAAATCCATCCTACTTTTTTAAGAGTTAGAAGTCATCAATGATGAGTTTCCTAACCAGTTTTGTACACTACAACAGATTAGACTTTAGATAGCGTTTCCGTATGCCTTTTAATAGCGTTTGTAACCGCTATCTATGTTACCGCTATTAAAACTCATTAGCAAAGATAGCATTTAGGAAGTGCTATTAATAGGTGACTTTAGATAGCGTTTGTACACGGAAACGCTATCTAAAGTCTGACTTTAGATAGCGTTTATATTAACAAACGCTATCTATTCCCCCTTTTTTTTTTTTAATTTTACATATTTCTTAACTTTTACATCCATTCCTGCATATTGAACTACACCAAAAAAAACCACAATTGTTGCAGTCAATACAAATGTTCCCTTGCTTCCACTGTACTTCTGAAGTAAACATGTATATGCAAAAAGATGCATAAAATTAGGGAGAAAAAATTAAGGAACCAAGTATATAAGGGATTCCGCAAACTTCATATATTTCAGCCATGCACACTGATCATATACAGATTATAGAAGCAACAGTATCATAATATTAAAGCTTCCCAGTTTTAACATCATCCAAAACCTCAAGTCAACAATGAAACTTCATTAAATTTGTTTCAGAAACTGCTAACTAACAATGCTTAATTACAAGACAGCAAGTGCTTCCATGAGACCGATCATAGACGGAATATGCCCAGAGAGTTTATTGCCTTTCAATGACCTACAAAAATCAAACAAATCCATCAAGAAATTCCCATAGAAGGGAAGTGGAAGACCAAATATCCTTCTTATTAAAAATTGAAATAGGTTATAAAGGATCATGCAACACATACAAGGTTGCTACTTGCAAAAATCCAATATTGTATGGTATCTCTCCGGTTAGTCTGGTTGTAGGATAAATCCCTCGAAATCAAGGGAGGACATTAAAGAGGTTACAAATAATACAAGACAAGGTATAGAAAAGTCCGACATTCGGTTGGATTACATACAGGACTTGGAAGGCAAGATGATTGCCTATGTTTTCAGGAATACTTCCAATCAAGCTATTGTTTTTCACATCACTTGCAACCACAAAAA
Source organism: Sophora flavescens (assembly GCA_030762895.1). Taxonomy (NCBI): domain Eukaryota; kingdom Viridiplantae; phylum Streptophyta; class Magnoliopsida; order Fabales; family Fabaceae; genus Sophora; species Sophora flavescens. The sequence continues at coordinate 184,520,006 of CM061066.1, forward strand.
AAACAACAGGGGGCAATAATCAAATACCCTTAGGAAATACACTTGTAACATGCATTACTTTGTGATCAAAAGCATTATTCGCATACCAATGAGTATTGCTTGCAACTCATCGTGATCAATTTGACATAATCAAACGAACTTTTCAACAATATATCGACACCAATCTTCCTTGACTTGAGATAGTTGAGCGGTGGAGTATGTGGAGCATTTGAAGTCGGGAAGATCTTGCGACATAAAAATTAAATAAATTAAGTTACAATTGCTAAAACATTTGAACAAATCACGAGTTAAAAGCTAAGTAAACAACATACCGCCATTGGTATTTTAACTTGGTTCGCAAGATAGTTTCCTTCATGAAACGCATGACATAGTACCCACAACTGCATCTTGTTGGGTTGTCTTGGGCACTATAAAAAATAAAATAGTAAATCAATATAGTTTTTTTTATCTAATTGCGCATTAAGTTTTTGCAAATGTACCTCTATCTGAATCCATTTAATGTTGGTTGCCTTTAAACGCGGCACCTTAGCTCCGATATTTGCACGATAAACTTGCAAAGCACTAATCACAAAATCAAACAGACTTCATTAAGAAACATATTTTCAATCATCACAAACACACGCGTGCTTTTTTTTATTTTGAACCACAACAGTCACAACCCAGTATATGTCAATTCAACACATGTTCTAATGTCAAAAATCAAAAGCACATTAGGACCATGACAACTTGCAACATGTATCTACCATGGAAGCCATTCGACGGAATCATAGAAAATCAGAAATATAAAAGCATGCTTACTTATCGAACAGATTCTTTAATTCTGGTCGACCCCTAGGATCAACATTCAAGGGATCCAGATAGTAAATAATCTCTTCAACAATATTTATCGCAAGACAAAGACCCAATGATTCCTACAAAAATGTTGAGATAACAAATCCTAAGCACCTCAACTTTTATGTAATTCATTATTGTGAATTAAGTCCTATAGGATAAGCGACTCACCCAACATTGCACGGCACTAAAAACAAGGGCTGATATTCTCTTTCTTTAGTTGCAAACCGGTCAGCTAGATACGTTGTCTGTGAATCCCTCCCGAAGTAGCCGTATGTATTTGTTTGGTGTGGGGACAAGAACAGAAACCTCCTCGTTCTTTCCTTTGGAAGCAACAATTCTTCATACAAATACCTTCAATTAAAATATAAAAATGGATTACACCAATGACATCAATATTTAAATGGAAAGACTAAAAAAATATTGTACACTTTAAGCCTGATTTAGTACCTGATATATACGGAAATAACGGAGGCAGATACCCATTCATGATTTACAACTTCTCTGATATTTTCAGTATTGATCATCTCAATGATATGCTGACCAAAAATATTTTGTTCCATCTCTATGTCCAATTGGTCATCATTTTTCATATTCTTTCGTTCATGTATTTTAAGAAAATTCAAATATTCCAGAGAAATTGTAGTTGAACCAGTTTGTAGGAGGGTTGGCCTCGAGTTGCCTCCTTTATTTTCTCGGGGTTGTAATTGACTCCTTTGTATATCCAGACACTCTGCCCTTGCCTTTAGATTTTGCAGGTGCCTGGAAATTTTGCATTTCAATATGTCAGTTAGTGATCAACTAATGTAATGAATATATGCCATATATGAAAAGGTGGAAAAATGCAATTACATACCATATTAATTACAACCACGAGATCAATTGGCCATGCCACATAAGTACCTATTGCATCTCTTACTGTCATTACATCTGCACGATCGATAGGTACTGGCAATGGCGCATCCCCCTCAGTTGCAACATCAACTCCAACTTTCACATGGTTAAGGGGTACTGGTCCAGTGTGCAGTGTAACACCCGGCTCATTGTATACTTTACCCATAGCAACCATACGATAGTTTGGGGTTGATAAATATAGCTGACATGAGTTGACGCCCTAATCCAATGATAGATGAATAAGCTGTGAATTAAGGCATCCATTTCCGATCCATGCTTTCCCGATCTACAAAAATTTCCATAATTGTAATGTGGAATTTTTAATTCAATTTCATTTCAATTAATAATAGAGTGAGATCAGAATGGAAATGAAATGGCAAAAATTTAAGTATATAAATACATGTAATATACTTGCACTTAAATATCAATCTCGAACAATCGATGACTTCAAGAACCTTAAATTTATGACTATTGTGAAAATATAACCAAGGCTATCATGGCATCCACGTTTAAGCTCTATAGAGCACATCCATTGACCCACTTAATTGTGGTCTGCCTCTACCTAACCCCTTCACCAGCAACTTGACTCAAAATTCTCACAGAGGGCTTTCAAGCAGAGAGCCATTACTGACCAACACCAGATTTCCTACTATTATGCATTCCCAAGTCTAGCATCCTTAATATATCAGGTTTTTTGTTGTTGAAAACGATTTCATTTCTCTCCAACCATATAGTCCAAATTATCAAACCCTGTTGTTGTATAAATTGATATGCAGATTTAGTTGTATAACATCCAGTTGTTTCCAATTCCCAATTCCATTCATCCCTTTTTCCATTGTTATGCATCAGTTCAAGTAGCTACATTATACTTAATTTGAGTATGTTAACAACTACTTGAGATGTCAATTTGGCCTAAGGATGCTACTCATGTTGTTGAGATGATCTCAAACATAGATAGAATTACCATGTGGTAGTATTGCTATCAGCCAATAGCACAAGCATCCTCATCCTAAACATATTAGGAATAAATTATTTCACAACACATGAAATTAGAAATGCAAGCACAAACCTAAATTCAGAAAACACAAGTTTTGGAAGCGTGTAACAGACTCTCATGATAAAAACTTCAACAAATTGACAACATAATTCAAAATCTGAACTAGATTTGGGTTCTATTCAACTATATATTGGTTCTTCTTGACCTGAAAATGCTAGTCTTTATGTTTAATATACAAACCAGTAGTTCTCGAAAAAGAAGTCCACATAAGAATCATGAATTCATGATTTACTCATACTGACTATGGCATATTAATCAACTTGATTAGGTTTCTACTCAAGTCAATGCAAACATACAAATGTGGAATATTAGTCTAAATATCTTCAAGTCAGGAGACACCCCAAAAGCAAGACCAAAAAGAATGCATATTCATAAAAATCTAAACAAATAATTTTACAAATTGAACATTTATCTAAAGAATTCTGCAGCAAGAAAAACTTTTAATAAAGGCTGATTCATGCATACAGGAACAATGGTTTTATACCTGCACGTCCTTCAAACTTATTGACCGATAAAGAGAATCTAACAAAAGAATTGTTGACCTGTCCAAATTAATGTTGATTGATTCCTTGCTACCTGTAAAAAAAATTATAAAATTAAGTGACAAGATTACAAGAATCCATTATTTTGCGACTAAATGCTTTCTTGAAAGAATGATAAAAGAAATTGATTGATTGAAAGTGAAAAGCAACATAATTGCATTAACCTGTTACACTAACTAAAGCACAATTGTTACAAAACCAGAACAGTAGACTCTTAGCTTAAGAATTTGCAATCGTACTATCCAAAGCCATTTAGAAGTTAGAACTATTCTACAGGAAGGTAAAACACATAGTAGCATTTCACCAAAAAATAAATACATAATAGTAGATGAAAAGCAACTTAAGGCTAATTCTGCATATTAATTAAGTGATATCAAACCACTATTTACCAAAAGCCACCCTCCACAAACAAATGGCTGCCAGGGGAAGCAACTAACAACACTAAGCATTGTTTTTTTTTTTTTTATAGGCCAAAGAAATTTATTGAAAACAAGCACAACTAAGCAATAGCACAATATGTACCAGTTGCAAAGTTGGCAAAAAAGTACAAGAGAGCTTTTAAATTATATAGAAGCAGCAAACACACCACCTACCCAAAGAAATACACGCCATCAAAAAAAGGAGCAGCACCTAAACCAAACTAACCACTAAACTCCCAGGCTACCAAAACAAAACATAATAACCAGAATTTTGATCCTCATGGCAATACTAGATGCAATCAACCAAAATACAACCTGCAGCAATTATCTTCCTACCACCAAATTAAGGACAACTTTATCTTCATTAGCAATAATGTTGCAAGTAATATCTCTGTATGGTCAATTTGTTGGGTCATTTTATTCATCTCCAGGTGTTCAACTAAAGTATCATATTTATAGCAATAACATGATAAAGACTCAAGAAGACCATAATACATGGTAAATTAGGCATTATAAGTTAGTGTTATCATTCTTTACCAAGCCTGCTGAAAGTTCTGCTTTGGAATGTTAGGGGTATTGGTAACCCTGAAACAAGAATAACTTTGAAAATAAATATTAAATCATAAATAAATAAATATCAAATACCATTCCATCACTCTACCTGGGATGCGAATGGACACGCAACTGGAAGTGGAGCTGTCGAGGCCGCGAGGTCGACACCGGCGGAGTCGCGTTCAAGCGGCGTTCGAAGGAATGGGTCGCGGTTTCAAATGGCGTTCAAGCGGTGGTTCCTTCTTGGTTGGGATGGTCAACAACAGCAGCGGCGGCGGCGGGATGGTCAACAACACCAGTGGTGACGGTGGCAAATAAGGGTTCCAAGGTTGGGGCTGTGTGTGTCGAGTACTGGAATGAAGAGAGCAAGAAAAAAGAGGAGGGAAGAAATCCAAGGTCCCGCGTTTAATTTGCTGTTGTGATCAAAAGGTGAACCTAAGGTATCCGTGTGGAACCGCTATCTTTTCCTAAGTGGCACTTTTAATAGCGGTTCCACACGGAAACGCTATCTTAGGTGATACCTAAGATAGCGTTTTCTAAAGGAAACGCTATTAAAAGTCCCCCCATCACTTTTAATAGCATTTCCACACGGAAATGCTATAAAAGGTGTGTTATTAAAAGTCTAATCTGTTGTAGTGGTATGATTTCAAGTGACTAATGGTATGGGTGTTTGCAGGTAAGATCACCGACATCTAACATTCGATGGTGGAAGGGGTAAGATACGGATCTGTTATTGGGACACGCACGAATGAAGCCGGAAGATGGTGGCGAATAAGGTAGCAAGACGGCGGCAGGGAGGGAGTCCTTAAACGAAACCACTTGAACAGGACACCATTCGGTAAAGCCTCAATTCTTTTTTTATTCATTTTCTACCCAATCCGAAAAACAATAGATTCAACTTCATTTTCAAAACCAATCACCCTCTCTCTCTCCTCTTCCCGGAATTGGGGTTTTTTGGGGTTGATTGAAATAAAATTAGAGTTGAAGATCCATTACAAAATTATCAATGCTTGATTTACAAATAACAGTTAAGTTAATGTAATTTTCCCTTGGAAAAATAATAATATTTGTTTATGAATATGTGTGGTATCTTTCAAACGGGTAATTCTAGCTCACTATTTTGAGGCCAAGTTACTTCTATTAGACAAGTTGATAAGCAGATGGCGCAAATGGGTTCCAAGTGGGTTCTCTGATTTTCTGCCTTTGATTTGATTAGTGAGTAACTCTTTTTTCTTTTTCTTTTTTTTTGATAAAAAGTGAGTAACTCGTTTATTTATGCTTGGACTGATATATATATATATATATATATATATATATATATATATATATATATATATATATATAATGCATCTTATAGGTTTTTTTGTTATGATTGAGCAAAGACTTCATGCCTTCCAGCTATTTGAATGAATGTGTAAGTGATATATTTGCTCTTCTTTTTGTACCATCTTAATGTAAAAAAAATGTCATGTTCTTTACTTTTGATGGCAGAGTACAACATTTTTTGGTGCTTAATTTGTTATTCTTTACAGTGATGAAGAACTCATTTCCCAGGAGACACTTCATTGTTGTTATTCTAAGTTTTTTCCCTCTCCATTTTATTTTATTTTGCTTTTGTTTCAATTTTGTTGCATTTAATGATTTATTATAGACCCTAGATGGAAACTGGTCTAGCGTCATCAAGCTTACAGAAGCATAGGTGCTTATATTATGAATTTATATGAGCTTATTCTATTCCAAGTATGGCTTGAGAGAAATTTTTGTATTAGGAGAGAAACACTAATACAATAACTTTCTGTGTTTGTATTGGCTATTACATCTAATAATTATCATTATATTAGCTTATACATCATTTAAAAAAACTCATATTTAAATTATCCTTTTAAAAATTTATAAATTAGAATATAAGAATAGTACAAAGAAGTGTATTTAGCATTCATGTATCCCATGTTATTCCATCATATGTTAATCCTTAAGTTTTCTCTTCTCTTTGATACTGATGTGGTTGTGTGATATAAGTTGGATTGAAATTTTGATAGTACTTTACATTATAGTAAAATAACTACTTTGGATCATTACATCATTGAATGATACCTTCTAAAATATAATCCTTGAAAAGGGCTTGAATCTCTTTACTTTCCCCTTTGAAAGCCGGCTAATAATTTTCCCATTTAAGCATTCCTTTTGAAAAAATGGACTGGGTTGCTTACTTTGTGAAGCATAAATGTATTTAGCTTGACTTATTATCTGTAGATATCATTATTATCTTTTCTATGCCTTCCTTTTGATCTGCAGTGTTTGAAACTGTTGACTTATATTTTTATGTTACTCACAAGGTAATAGAGTCATTCAAGCTAAATTTTATGTTAACAAGAAATAATATGATGAACAGAGAACACTGTCTAGCCTATAGGTTTTGAAGCTAACTCACAATGTTTTTTATTAATTCATATGGACCTTTGAGAACCCATAAAGCATTTTTTTCCATAGTCCAATATCGAATTTCTTTAGAACACATTTTTAATCATTCAAAGAAAATAAAGAATGAGTAAATTACCTGGTGATCCATAGATGTCTTTAGCTTGACTAAGTGCATTGTCTTCTGCAAATATCATTATTATTTTTCTATTCCTTCCTTTTGATTTGCAGTGCGTGGATAATATTTTTATGGGAAACTATTACCAGTTAAAGATTAAGAATGACTTATCCAAGGTTTCATCTAATAAACAGTCTACTTTATACAGATTTGGAGTTGTATTGATCCACCTGTTGATGACATTGATGTTGTTTGTCTATTAATAAGTATACCATTTTTATTTAAATGCATTAGTGTTTGCAATGTTGCACACATATATCTTTTGTATTTTCTGTTCTCAGATGAAATTTTTTGTTAATTTATACTGATTTCAATTGACTTAATGTCTATTTTGGGGTCTCTAGCCTTCTGGATGCCTCATCAAGTGATGGCCAAAAATCAGATGATGAATAGAAAGAGGTAATATTTGACATTTATTTATCATCTATCAAAGCATAATGTGTTGGTTAGCTAATGTGATTGAAGCCACAATTTTTATTCTTCACTTTTAAATGATGTGTTTGGAGGCATGGAGTCATAGTTCGGAAAGGAATATCGCAGGATCTCCTATTGTCCTTGGTGTGTGGTGTGTACGTTGGGTGATGGAAATTGATGACTAAGGTGACAAAGAAGGGGTCCCATATACCTTATGTCACCTAAATACTTCCACTCACTACTTTGTTTAGGTTTTTTTTCTCCTTAATTTCCCGCTCAAACAAGGGATAAGGCAAGGTTTTTCCCACTTTGCCTTTGGCTTTCAGATACTGGTATGTGCCTTGAGGAAACTGAGCAGTAGGTCAGTTGTAAAAGGGGAAGCCAATGGAAGGAAAATTCTCTTCTTTTTTTTTTTAAATAATTGTCATCAAGTCATCATAATCATCCTAATTGACATTACATACACTGATTTTAATAGGTTTCATTTGCATTCATATGCCATTTATTATCTGTTATGTTTTTCGAATTTCTACTGATAATTAATTTTGTTTAAATTTTTTAATTGCTTGCTTTTATAAACTTGTAGCGACCAAAAAAAGGACTAGTTTTTCCTTTTAGAGAGAAAACATGGAGTCGCCATCAACTTTATTTAATTTCAGGGAAGTTGGAAAACCCTTTAAGAAAAAGCTTTGGGTTCGGGAGTCGATTATGTCTAGGAAAGGCATGGAGACTTAACCCCACGGCACCTTAGAACATCCATAAAATGGTTACCCAAAATTAGTTGTATAAATTATTAATAACTTTGAAAATATTTGTTTTACCCTGAAAATCGTTTTTTTTAGAAAAAGCATCTTTGGTTGTGAAATTTTTTTATTAAAACTAAATGAGGTTGAACATGACACGTAAGTCCACAGGGCAACCTCAAAATCTAAGGGATTGAACATGACACTTGTCATAGGCCAAACCAAGAAATAAGTTTGTTTTAATTAAGTGATCATCTTCTATTTTTTATGAAAAATAAATAATTTTACCTCTTGGAAATAGAACAGAAATGAAACGTAGAAATGAAACGTTTTACTAACTTATTCAGCAAACAGGGACACAGAAAAATAAGAATGTCAAGAGAAATTTATGAATAATATCAACAAAGAGAACAAGGATTACCAAATAAGAGCAGAATAACAATGATTTTGTTTTCTCCCAGTGGTGGATTTCAAGATCAAAACCCTTACATTTCAGCTTTACTGACTCTTTTAACTCTTCCTTTTTAACCACTCTAATAATAGAGAAAGAAAAAAAAACTTAGATCTCTAATCTCTTTTCTTCACAAAGAAAAATGTCAGATAAAAAATCTCTCTCCAAAAATCCAGAAAAAATCCTCCTGCTTCTGTTTCCATCCCCTCCTTTTATAGATGGAGGAGAGGGCTTCATGCATCTTCTTACCCAGCAGCTTCTAGGTTGATCTTCACGAAATCCGAGGCTTGGGTGGTTCTGAGCAGCAATGGCGTGTGTCCATATATGGGCGGCGCGAGCATTGGAAGGGAGGTGATTTGATGTGAAGGTTGCGTGTTTGAAGAAAGAAGGAGATGGGGGGTTTTGTCTGATGTGTAAGATGGGTTTTTTAGGGTTAGGAGTGGGGTTGCTAGGTTAAAATGAGGGAGGAGATGAGGAAGAAGAAGGACCAATGGGTAGAGGAGTGGGAGGAGGAAAAGAGGTCTTGTCTGATATGTAAAATAGGGTTTTTTTAGGGTTAGGAGAAGTAACTCAATCTCCTTTCCTTTTTTGTTGATTGTCCTTTTCTCCTTCTTTTCTTCGTCCTTTCTTCATTATCTTCTTCTTCTTCTTTCTTTATTCTTTAGCCTCCAGCCTGAAAATAAAATTGCAGTGGACGGAATCTCTTCATCCAACAAAAACTTAGATATGCAAATGTAGATATACACTGGACGGACCTCCTCGTCCAACAAAAAATTAGATAATTGCAGTGGACGGAACCTCCTCATCCAACAGAAAATTAAATAATTGCAAAGGACGGAACATCCTCGTCCAACAGAAAATTAGATAATTGCAGTGGACGGAATCTCCTCGTCCAACATAAAATTAAATAATTGAAGTAGACAGAACCTCTTCGTCCAACAGAAAATTAAATAATTGAAGTGGATGGAACCTCCTCGTCCAACAGAAAATGCAACGAACTGGACTGGACCTCGCCGTCCAACAGTAAATGCAATGGACGGGACTGCCCCGTCCAATAGCAAGTCCAATGTAATGGACGGGACCATCCCGTCCAACAGCAAGTGCAATGGACTGGACGGGACCACCCCGTCCATCAGCAAGTCCAATGTGATGGACGGGACCACCCCGTCCAACAGCAAATGCAATGGACGGGACTGTCCCGTCCAACAGCAAGTCCAATGTAATGGACGGGACCACCCCGTCCATTAGCAAGTCCAACAGCAAGTGCAATGGACTGGACGGGACCACCGTGTCCATGAGCAAGTCCAATGTAATGGACGGGACCATCCCGTCCATCAGCAAGTCCAATGTAATGGACGGGACCATCCCGTCCATCAGCAAGTCCAATGTAATGGACGGGACCACCCCGTCCAACAGCAAGTGCAATGGACTGGATGGGACCACCCCATCCATTAGCAAGTCCAACAGCAAGTGCAATGGACTGGATGGGACCACCCCATCCATTAGCAAGTCCAACAGCAAGTGCAATGGACTGGACGGGACCACCCCGTCCATTAGCAAGTCCAATGTAATGGATGGGACCACCCCGTCCAACAGCAAGTGCAATGGACTGGACGGGACCATCCCGTCCATCATCAAGTCCAATGTAATGGACGAGACCACCCCGTCCAACAGCAAGTGCAATGGACTGGGCGGGACCACCCCGTCCATCAGGAAGTCCAATGTGATGGACGGGACCTCCCCGTCCAGCAGCAAGTGCAATGGACTGGACGGGACCATCCCGTCCATTAGCAAGTCCAATGTAATGGATGGGACCACCCCATCCAACAGCAAGTGCAATGGACTGGACGGGATCACTCCGTCCATCAGCAAATGCAATGGACGGGACCACCCCGTCCAACAGCGAATTAGTTATGAGCCCCATCCTTTCTTCATTATTTTCTTTTTCTTCTTTCTCTCTTCACTATTATTATTAGTCTCCTTGAAACATAATATCATAAAAAATAGAATAAAATGAAGACGGACAAAAATGGGTGTTCACAGTTGCCCCTCTTTACTTGTTGCATACTAGAAGACATGATTAGTCGTGACTTTTGATGTATTGTAGTAATGAACAAGTAAAGAAAATGAACACATATTTTGTCCGAAAAAACATGAGGAGCTCAGAAGAAAACCTTACAGTTTGAAAATAAAATTGCAGTGGACGGAACCTCCTCGTCCAACAGGAGAGTAAATATGCAATGGATCGAACCTCTTCGTCCAACAGATAATTAAATGTGCAATGGATGGAACCTCGTCGTCCAACAGAAAAGTAAACATGCAATGGACGGAACCTCTTCGTCCAACAGAAAATTAAATGTAATGGACGGTTCCTCCTCGTCCAACAGAAAAGTAAACACGCAATGGACGGAACCTCTTCGTCAAATAGAAAATTAAATGCAATGGACGGTTCCTCCTCGTCCAACAGAAAAGTAAATATGCAATGGACGGAACCTCTTCGTCCAACAGATAATTAAATGTACAATGGACGGAACCTCCTCGTCCAACAGAAAAGTAAACATGCAATGGACGGAACCTCTTCGTCCAACAAAAAATTAAATGCAATGGACGGAACCTCTTCGCCCAACAGATAATTAAATGTGCAATGAACGGAACCTCCTCGTCCAACAGAAAATTAAATGCAATGGACGGTACCTCCTCGTCCAACAGAAAAGTAAATATGCAATGGACGGAACATCCTCGTCCAATAGAAAATTAAATGTGCAGCGAGCCTCAGAGCTCGAAAATAAACTTGCAATGAGCCTTAGAGATCGAGAATAAAGATGCGGTGAGCCTCAGAGGTCGAAAATAAAATTGCAGTGAGCCTTAGAGCTCGAAAATATTCAATCAGTAATCTGAAACAAATGAGAATCCCTTCCCTTTGAGGACAACAGAACCAAATGCTCCATGGAAAAACTTCCACCAACCAAACCCTCATTCACCGGCCACTCTGGGACGAGGCATCACTCATTCTTTTAACAACATTGGTCACCCAAGAATCTGATAACTTATGAGGTGGATGTTATGTTTGTCCTCCCAAGCTTATTTGCATCATTCTTTTGGCGTCTAGTGCATGCTACCTCTTCCATTGAATTTTGAAGTATTGAGTCCTCTTGGTTTAAACCATTCATTGGTGCTACCATTAGAATTATCAAATCATACCATTAAACTTATATTTACTTTTATTGAGACATGACCATAGTGATTGAACATGAGAGTGAACACGACAAGGGAGTGTGAAAGAAAAGCCTCTTGCCTTAATACGACAATTTAGTTTGTTAAGAGACAATAACAATACGAGAACAAAATTACAAAAGGGATCATGAAGATTAAAAGTAAAGATAAGCAAATAAAATTACGAGAATCATATAAAATTTGCCCCAGTGTTGGTCCTTTGATTTTCATTTAATTGATTCCCCTCAGCCTTTTGATGACACGGATCTTGGCTTCTGTTTTTGATTCCTCAAACCCACCTTATTCGATCATTCCTTAGCAATTTTTCCCCAGTATACTCAGTTGGATAAAATTGTCCCAGTATGGTGAGTGCTTGCGAAAATGTTGGATCATATCCTCCTCCTAGGCTGCCTTTGCAGGTTTTCAGCCGAAGGTTTCTTTGTCCTAACTTTTGCCTAGGTTGCCCTTTCGGGTTTTCAACCTAGCGGGCCTTTGCTTTTCTTTTATTTTCATTGTGTTTTGCCCTAACTTTTGCCTAGGCCGCCCTTTCGGGTTTTCAACCTAGCGGGCTTTTTCTTTTCTATTGTTCTCATTGTTCTTTGCCCTAACTTTTGCCTAAGTTGCCTTTTCAGGTTTTCAACCTAGCGGGTCTTCAAGCGTAGAACTTTTTCACAACATCAGAGTTTACTGGCCTTGGTAACTCTTCCCCATCCATGTTTTGCAGAATCAAAGCTCCTCTCGAGAATGCTTGTTTGACAATATAAGGGCCTTCATAATTCAGTGCCCATTTTCCTCGGACATCCTCCTGACTAGGGAGGATTTTCTTTAAAACCAGTTCTCTCGTGCAAAATTCTCTAGGACGAACCTTTTTATTGAAAGCTCTTGCCATTCTGCTTTGATATAATTGCCCGTGACAGATGGCTGCCAGTCTTTTCTCTTCTATCATGTTCAACTGCTCATATCGAGTTTTCACCCACTCAGATTCTTCTAAATTTGCTTCCATCAAGACTCTTGGTGAAGGGAGTTCTACTTCGATAGGTGAGACAGCCTCCATCCCGTACACCACAGAGAAAGGGGTTGCCCCAGTGCTTGATCGTATATTAGTCCGATAAGCATGTAGAGCATATGGTAGCATTTCGTGCCAGTCCTTATAGTTTACAACCATCTTGGCAACGATCTTCTTGACATTTTTGTTTGCTGCTTCAACTGCACCATTCATTTAAGGCCTATAAGGAGCCGAATTGTGGTGTTTGATTTTGAAACCATCGCAAAACTTTTGAATCTCGGTACCATTAAGATTAGCAGCATTATCTGTGATTATTCTCTCTGGGATCCCGTATCTACAGACGATGTCCTTCTTGAGGAATTTGAGAAACACCTTTTGAGTTATGTTGGCATATGAAGCAGCTTCTACCCATTTAGTGAAATAGTCTATTGCCACCAAAATGAAACGATGACCATTGGAAGCCTTGGGATTAATGGGACCGATGACATCTATTCCCCACATCGAAAAAGGCCATGGGGATGCTAAATTGTGCAGTGGAAACGGAGGTGCATTAACCCGGTCTGCATACATCTGACATTTTTGGCATTTACGAACATGCTCCATACAATCTGACTATAATAACCACTTCTCAAGATTTTCCTAGCCATCATGTGACCATTGGCATAAGTCCCACAGATTCCTTCATGAACTTCGATCATGATCAATTTAGCTTCGTGAGCATCCACACATCTGAGTAGGGTACCATCATATCATCTTTTATACAGGACTTCCTTGCTTAAGAAAAAGGTCATAGCCAATCTTCGAATGGTCTTTCTATTTACTTCGCTCGCCTCTACCGGGTATTCCTTGTTCTGAATATATTGCTTGATATCATGATACCAAGGCTTACCATCAAGTTCTCCTTCCATATGAGCACAGTATGCCGGCTCATCTTGCACTCTAACTTGGATGGGTTGGACATTGATATGGATATCCAGCTTGGTCATGGCAGCCAGCGTAGCTAAAGCATCAGCAAACTGATTCTTGTCTCGACTTAAATGCGAGAAAGTAATCTCGTCGAACTTTGCAATCAACTGAGTCAAGTATTTCTGATACGGAATCAACTTGGAGTCTTTGGTTTGCCATTCACCATTGACTTGGTAAATGATTAAATATGAATCCTCGAAGACTTTCAACTGCTTTATACCAAGTCCAAGTGCCATTTGCAATCCACCAAAGACATGCCTCGTATTCTGCAATATTATTCATACATTCAAATTTCAGTTTTATGGTCACCGAGTACTGCTTGCCATTTGGTGAGATAACCACTGCTCCTATACCACTACCATGCATGTTGACTGCTCCATCAAAATACATTTTCCACACATCTTCCTGTTTTTCATCTTCCTCGAGGGACATTATCTCTCCATCTGGGAACTCAGAATTGACAGGCCATCCATCCTCAAGAGGGTTCTCTACTAAATGGTCAGCAATCGCACTTCCTTTGATGGACTTTTGAGTCACATATTTGATGTCGAATTCTGACAATATCACTTGCCACTTCGAAACTCTTAAGGAGATATGAGGACTTTCGAAGATATACTTCAAAGGATCCATTCGAGAAATTAGGCAAGTGGTGTGATATAACATGCACTGTCTGAGTCTTCTGGAGGTCCATACTAGTGCACAACAAGTGTTCTCGATTGCCATATAACGAGCCTCACAAGCGTTAAACTTCTTACTCAGATAGTAAATTGCCCGCTCCTTCCTGCCAGATTCATCTTGTTGTCCCAGTATTGCCCCCATTGAGGTTGGCAGAATGGTGAGATAGAGTAACAATGGACGACCTTGGGTAGGTGGTATCAACACTGAGGGATTCAGTAGATATGCCTTTATCTTATCAAAGGCTTCTTGACAGTCATCATCCCATCTTCCTGGATTATTCTTCCTGAGGAGTTTGAAAATTGGCTCGCATGTGCTAGTCAGATTTGCAATGAAGCATGCAATATAGTTCAATCTTCCAATAAAACCCCTTACTTCTCGCTCGTTCTTAGGTGCTGGCATGTCACGTATTGCTTCTACCTTGTTAGGGTCCACCTTTATTCCTTCCCTACTGACAACAAAACCAAGTAAATTCCCTGCGGATGCACCGAAAGTAGATTTTTCAGGGTTGAGGCGCAACTTGTACTTTCTTAGCCGCTCGAACAACTTTCTCAAAACTACCACATGGCTTTCTCCTTCCTTGGACTTAGCCACTATATCATCAACATATACCTCTACCTCCTTATGCATCATGTCATGGAACAATGCTACCATAGCACGTTGGTAAGTAGCCCCAGCATTCTTTAATCCAAAAGGCATCACTTTGTAACAAAAAGTTCCCCAAGGAGTGATAAAAGTTGTCTTTTCTTTATCGTCATTGTCTATGAGGATCTGATTGTACCCAGAATACCCGTCCATGAAAGAAAACATATGACTTCTGGCTGTACTGTCTACAAGGACATCAATATAAGGTAGGGGGAAATCATCCTTTGGACTGACTTTATTCAGGTCTCGGTAGTCCACGCACATTCTGACCCTTCCATCCTTCTTTGGTACTGGAACAATATTAGCTACCCATTTCGGGTGTCTAGCTACTTCCAGAAAGCCAGCCTCTAACTGCTTGGTCACTTCTTCCTTGATCTTCAGCGACATCACAGGATGCATTCTCCTTAATTTTTGCTTCTTGGGAGCCACATCTGGGTATAAGGGAATTTTATGCGATGCTATCTCAGGATCTAAACCTGGAATATCTCTGTAGGACCATACAAAAACATACAGATACTCTTTGAATAGTGCAATCATTTCTTCTCGCTCTAGGTTATCCACTATTTTCAACTCCTTCTTGTCTTCCAGGTTCCCATATTGATCACTTTTGCAACCTCATCATTCGAGCTAATCCCTTCCTCTGACCGTTTCACCACTTTTATGAATTCTTCAATGTCTTCTTCTTCCTCATCGGATTCAAGGCTGTATTCATCAGCGGCTGCGAGGGAATCAATAAATGAGTTTTCAAAGTTCCTCTCCTAAGGTAATCTTTAGTGGAAGAAGTATTCCTGGAAGAAAAAGTCAGGAATATGAGAAGTATAGGCAAGAGTCTTATTTATGACAGAAAATCTTAAACAAAATAAATAAATGAAAGAGAGAGAAAAGAAACGATGGAATCAAAAGGAAAACACCAGACAAAGTGTTACCTTCTCATTCATGTCTCAAATAAAGTAAACATCACTTCATAATTAGTACAATAAGATAATTACTTCATGGAAATAACATCAACAAACGGTTCAGATCGCCAATTGTTGAGAACTTCATTGCTAGCAGGGAGATAGATGACATGGTTCTCGTCCAGCTCCTCTTTGTAACGCCCTTCGTTACATTAGTAACTCAAAATAAATTGTATAAAAATCCTTTAATACAATTATTTAAAATATGTTAATCATAAAAAATTTCTCAATTATATAAGTCTGGAAAATGTCTCATATTAAATAAAGTAGTAATAATGTATCAAAGTAATAAATATAATATTAAATCCATACCTCTGAATACAACCAAATCAAAAGAAAAGCCTCAAAACCGGGCATCTAACTACAATCCGAGAAGAAAAACTAAAAATAATAAACGATGTCTGCATGACACTCATAAGCCATGCTACAATACTAACCAGCTAAGCTAAAAAAGAAAGTAGTTCTTCAAGCCTCGGTGTCCTCAACAATGATGTCCTCGGGCTCTGAAAACAACACTTTTTAATGAGATATAAAATCTCAGTGAACAACAATACATTTATAAAATATTTCGAAAATAGTGATGTTCTCAGCCGGCACGGTAACCAGAAAAACTATCCATGGTACCCACTAATTTTCCAAAATAATGTTCATAAAAAATACATTTAATTACAACAATCATATAACGACAACATAATCGAATATCATATATTAATTAAACAAAGTAACCACACATCACAAAATAACACAATCATCCAGTGGCTCGGATACCCCACTTCGTGTTGGTTTCTTGCCCAATTCGGTGACTCGAGAACCTCATTAAATTGGTTTCTTGCCCCTAGTCTGCGATGACTCGGGAACCTCGTTCTAGAATTGATTCCTTGCCAACCTCTTTATGGTGACCCGAGAACCTCGTTCTAGAATTGATTCCTTGCCCCGATTGTGACTCGGGAATCTCGTTCTAGAATTGATTCCTTGCCACCCTCTTTATGGTGACCCGAGAACCTCGCTCTAGAATTGATTATGTGCCCCATGGCGACTCGGGAATCCCATTTTAGAATTGACTCCTTGCCCCTATGGTGACCCGAGAACCTCGTAATTAAATGGGTTCCTTGCCTCCCATTAACGGTGACCCGAGAGCCTCGTTCATAAAATGGATTCTTTGTCACATATCTTAATTTCGACATCCCATTAAATGGCGATGTCAAAAGTCAATGCACCTATCTTAGGAGGCATAACAACAAACTTCACTCACATACATATATCATTTATATCTCGAATAAAACATGTCGAACATATTTTAAATTATAACAATCAAATATACTTATTCTCTTTTTAAACCATAAGCAAAATGGGATTTAATACATGCTATGACTAAGCTATTAAAGTTCAATTAAATAAAATTATATGCTCCCAGAAGGTAAAACCATGCGTCAGTGGAACACCAATGCTTATTGAATTGAACTTGGCATACAGGACTTCACAAAAGTAGTTAAAGATAAAAAAAAAAAGAAAAATATACTCCTGTGAGGTTTTGGACGTACAGTACGAAAATTTAGTGATTTTACTATCTGGATTAAACACAAGAATTTCGTTCACAGAACGATAAATTAGCAATAAACAACTCTTTTAGATTTAGGGGAACATACTTGCCACATCAGTTCATCCTTCAATTAAAAAAAGCTGTCAACACAAACAATCATTCATACTATGGAGAGGATTCGTAAAAAGTATTGTTACTCACCCCTCGAAGACTTCAATATGCTCTAAAAATATTTATGATAAAACTAGTGCTTCCTTAAAAATTATTCTTCCCTTCACTGGCCTTCTTGGATCTGTGTATTGTAACAGTTGTACTGTCAAAGAAAAAAAATGTCTTTCTCTCGCGGTCTCCTGTGCGGCGCGTCCCCAACCCGTGTGCAGTGTATATATATATATAGCGCATTAGGCATGTAGGTTATTTTAGGTTTTCTTTTTTTTTTTTTAAACTTAAGAGTAATCAGGTGTACTTGGGCTTAACGTCCAGTACACCATTCACACACACACACACACACACACACATATATATATATATATATATATATATTAATTCTCTTCTTTTTTTATATATTTATTTTAATTTAATGTTTCTTTTGTATTTACTAACCAATTCTAATAAATTTTATACTAATAAACTCTCGTCACTAAACCTCTTAATTATATTTTATTTTTATTATATCATTATTTTTTTTATAACTTAATCTTTTTTTTTCAAATTAATTATATTAGAATTTTAGGATGTTACATTTTCTCCCCTCCCTAAAGAATTCCGTCCCCGAAATTCATCTCATACACACGCACCTATTGTAACATATGTTATATTCAAAACATAAAGGTTATCATACGTTAGATAATAAAATCTGGATATTGACGTACAATGTCCTCCTCCATCAAGACACATCCCAAGCCATTTTTAGGTGCGTCGCAGTAAACCACAAAACTCACTAAGGGATCCGATATGGTTAAGACTGGTGATGACACCAATCTCCTCTTAAGCTCTTGGAACCCGTCCTCACACTCCCGGTCCCACACAAAAGGTTTCCCTTTCCTAGTCAACTGGGTCAAAGGTAAGGCTGATATAGATGACCCCTCAATGAACTTCCTCTAGTAACTTGCTAAGCATAAGAAACTTCCCACTTCAATTACCGTCTTAGGTTGTTCCCATTCTGACACCGTATCAACTTTAGAGGAATCAACCGCTACACCATCCTTAGAGATGGTGTGTCCTAAAAACTTCACCTCGTCTAGCCAAAACTCACACTTCTCAGGTTTGGCATAAAGATGCTCATCCCTGAAGATCTGCAACACCAACCTTAGGTGTCCCCCATGCTCTCCTGGTGTCCTAGAGTATATTAAAATATCATCTATGAAAACCACCTCAAACCTATCCAAAATGGGCCTAAAGATCTGATTCATGTAGTCCATGAAAACGGCTGGGGCGTTAGTCACGCCAAAAGGCATCACTACATACTCATAGTGCCCATACCTTGTTCTGAAAGTTGTCTTAGGGATGTCCTCGCTTCTAACTCTAATATGATGGTATCCCGATCTTAGATCTATTTTGGAAAACACTAACCCTCCCCCCAACTGGTCTAAGAGGTCATCTATCCTAGGCAAGGAATATTTTTTCTTGATGGTTACCTTATTCAACTGCCTATAATCAACACACAACCTCATACTCCCATCTTTCTCTTTCACTAAAAGCACTGGCGCTCCCCAAGGTGACACACTAGACCTTATAAACCCCTTTTCTAACATCTCCTCTATTTGTTTCTTGAGCTCGCTCAACTCTAAAGGTGTCATCCTATAGGGTGCTATGGATACAGGTCCACTCCCGGGTACTAGATCCATGGTAAACTCAATCTCTCATTCTGGAGGTAAAGTAGAGACCTCATTAGGAAACACATCTGGAAACTCGCACACAACAGGTAATACCGCTATATCACTTTCAGCCTCTATCTTAGCAGAAAAGAGGAGAATGTATCCCTGGGCTCCCTCAACTAAGCACTTATGACAAGATGCAACAGATATAAAGCAATTTGATTTAGGGGAATTAACAGACATAGTTTGTGGAGCAAAAGATATGGTTCTACGAGAGCAATCAACAACAACATTATTATGAGATAACCAATCAATGCCAAAAGTAATATCTAGACCCGACATAGGCAAACATATCAAATCAACACTATTAGTCAGGTCTTGAAACAACAAAGGACATTTCAGGCAAACAGAAGAAGTAATCAATTTATCTTTAGCAGGAGTAGAAACACACAAATCGTATGACAATTTAGAAACAGGCAAATCTAAGCATTTAGCATATTTAAAAGATATGAATGAATGTGTTGCTCCCGAATTGAACAATATGATAACATCATGACCTTTAATAAAGCCCTTACCTTGGATCAAACCGTCGGATTCCTTCACCTCCTCTCCTTGGATGGTAAAGACCCTTCCGTGGTTCTGTGTTCTGGTTTGAGATTGGCCTCCTGACTTGCACATCCTAGCAAAATGTCCAGTCTTTCCACAATTGTTGCAGGAGACTTGTGCCACGGGGCACGTACGACCTTGGTGCTGCCATACACATTTGTAGCATGTTGCTTCCTTATCACCTTGAATCTGCTTACCCTTAGTGATAGTAGGCACAGGTCGTAGGCTCTTCTGAAAGTTTCCTCCCTTGCTCTGGAACTTGTTGTTGTCGCTAAAGCTATTGTCTTTCGACTTCTCAGCCAAAACAGCTTGCATATTTCGCTATGCCACTCTACACTTGTTTACCAATATGGGGTAATCTCGAATCTCTAGGAGCCCAACAAGGCTCTGCAGCTCTGACCTCAAGCCCTGTTCGAACTTGATTGCCTTCCAGTCACCATCAGGATTGTCCCTCACATATGAAGAGAACCTTGACAGGCTCTCAAACTTGGCAACATAATCTGCCACGGTCATGCTCCCCTGACGAAGCTGAAGAAACTCTGCCTCCTTCTGTATACGAACACTATACGAAAAGTATTTTTCCAGGAAAACATCCTTGAACATGTCCCTTGTGATATGGGCCCCCGAAGCAAGCAATCCACCCCTAGCACAATTCCACCAGTGCTCCGCGTCTGACTCCAGCATGTAGGTGGCAAAATCCACCTTTTGATCATCATCACACCTCAAGACTCGAAAAATCTTCTCTAGCTTCATTAACCACTCCTCTTCCTCAATCGGATCGGTAGTCCCTCGAAACGCTGGCGGATTATTATTTCGGAACTCTGACAGACCCCTATACTGCGGATCTGAAGCGTCGACTGGCCCAACATTAGGCCCGTTCCCGTTATCCCTCATCTGACGGAGAGTCTCCGTCTGCTCCTGCAAAACTCTGGTCATCTGAACCAAAGTCGCCGCAAGTGCATCCTTCGTCCGTCGCCTGTTAGTGGCCATAATCTGCACGCCACCAATCAAACACTGAGTTGATCAGGTCCAACATTTAAAAGAATAGCATGCAGAAATTATAACTCTAGCAAACATCCTATGCACCCAAGTTTTGTTTTAGAAAAAGCCCCACTACCACAACCCGATTTTAGAATCGAACTGCTCTGATACCATAAATGTAACGCCCTTCGTTACATTAGTAACCCAAAATAAATTGTATAAAAATCCTTTAATACATTTATTTAAAATATGTTAATCATAAAAATTTCTCAATTATATAAGTCTGGAAAATGTCTCATATTAAATAAAGTAGTAATAATTTATCAAAGTAATAAATATAATATTAAATCCATACCTCTGAATCCAAATCAAAAGAAAAGCCTCAAAATCGGGCGTCTAACTACAATCCGAGAAGAAAAACTAAAAATAATAAACGATGTCTGCATGGCACTCGTAAGCCATGCTACAATACTAACCAACTAAGCTAAAAAAGAAAGTAGTTCTTCAAGCCTCGGTGTCCGCAACAATGATGTTCTCGGGCTTTGAAAACAACACTTTTTAATGAGATATAAAATCTCAATGAACAACAATACAATTATAAAATATTTCGAAAATAGTGATGTTCTCAGCCGGCACGGTAACCGAAAAAACCGTCCATCGTACCCGCTAATTTTCCAAAATAATGTTCATAAAAAATACATTTAATTACAACAATCATATAACGACAACATAATCGAATATCATATATTAATTAAACAAAGTAACCACACATCACACAATAACACAATAATCCAGTGGCTCGGAAACCCCACTTCGTGTTGGTTTCTTGCCCAATTCGGTGACTCGAGAACCTCATTAAATTGGCTCCTTGCCCCCAGTCTGCGGTGACTCGGGAACCTCGTTCTAGAATTGATTCCTTGCCACCCTCTTTATGGTGACCCGAGAACCTCGTTCTAGAATTGATTCCTTGCCCCGATGGTGACTCGGGAATCTCGTTCTAGAATTTATTCCTTGCCACCCTCTTTATGGTGACCCGATAACTTCGTTCTAGAATTGATTCTGTGCCCCATGGCGACTCGAGAATCCCATTTTAGAATTGACTCCTTGCCCCTATGGTGACCCGAGAACCTCGTAATTAAATGGGTTCCTTGCCTCCCATTAACAGTGACCCAAGAGCCTCGTTCATAAAATGGATTCCTTGTCCCATATCTTAATTTCGACATCCCATTAAATGGCGATGTCAAAAGTCAATGCACCTATCTTAGGAGGCATAACAACAAACTTCACTCACATACATATATCATTTATATCTCGAATAAAACATGTCGAACATATTTTAAATTATAGCAATCAAATATACTTATTCTCTTTTTAAACCATAAGCAAAATGAGATTTAATACATGCTATGACTAAGCTATTAAAGTTCAATTAAATAATATTATATGCTCCCAGAAGGTAAAACCATGCGTCAGTGGAACACCAATGCCTATTGAATTGAACTTGGCATACAGGACTTCACAAAAGTAGTTAAAGATTAAAAAAAAACAATAAACAATCATTCATACCATGGAGAGGGTTTGTAAAAAGTATTGTTACTTACCTCTCGAAGACTCCAATATGCTCTAAAAATTATTTATGATAAAGCTAGTGCTTCCTTAAAAATTATTCTTCCCTTTACTGGTCTTCTTGGATCTGTGTATTGTAACAGTTGTACTGCCAAAAAAAAGAAATGTCTTTCTCTCGCGGTCTCTTGTGCGGTGCGTCCCCAACCCGTACGTAGTGTGTATATATATATATATAGTGCATTAGGCATGTAGGTTATTTTAGGTTTTCTTTTTCTTTTCTTCTTCTGTTTTTTTTTAAACTTAAGAGTAATCAGATGTACTTGGGCTTAACGCCCAGTACACCATTTATATATATATATATATATATATATATATATATTAATTCTCTTGTTTTTTATATATTTATTTTAATTTAATATTTCTTTTGTATTTACTAACCAATTCTAATAAATTTTATACTAATAAACTCTCGCCACTATACCTCTTAATTATATTTTATTTTTATTATATCATTTTTTTATAACTTAATCTTTTTTTTTTCAAATTAATTATATTAGAATTTTAGGATGTTACACTCTTCAAGTGTGCTGATTGTGAAGTGAGTGGAAAATGACTTTTCAAGACTGATAACTTCAGCATCTACTGGGAAAGTCTCTGTCAGAAGGGGAAGATACTTTCTCTCACCATCTTCTCTTTCTTTGTTCTCAAGAGTCATGAATTTCATCTTTTCTGTCAAGTAGGGTTGATACCCCAATCCGTGCCTTCCTTCTCTCATAGCTGCTTCAATTGGCTGAGAGATCCCTTGCAACTGAGGCCCTAGGCCCTTTCCTCTTTGATACCCATTCTTTTCCATGATGCGGATTGCTACTTCATTCACATTCTTCATTGGGGGCTCCCTTTTCTTGTTCCTGACTTCAATACCTCAAAACTATGCAGCGAGTCGTCTTCCATCTGCTATGTACTTTCTACATAAGGTATTGTGGCGGGCTTTGTCAACATGATTTCCTCTTCACCACGGACAGTAATAACGGACCCTCCTTGGATATACTTCAAACACTGATGCAGAGTCGATGGAACAACCCCTGCTTCGTGAATCCAAGGCCTCCCCGGAAGCATAGTGTAAGCTGGTTGGATTTCCATGACCTGAAAGAGGACAAAAAAACAACTAGGCCCTATTTCAAGTGACAGAGTTATCTCTCATAAGATTCCTCTTGCTGTCCCATCAAAGGCTCGTACAATCATTTCTTGTGGTGTCAAATCTGCCATGCTTATATTTAGCTGCTCGAGGGTGGACATTGGAACCACATTCAACGCCGAACCACCATCTACAAGCACCTTTGCAATCACAAACCCTTTACACTTTAGGGTAATGTGTAAGGCTTTGGTGCTACTGCGGGATTTCAAGGCCACTTATTTACCACCATATTTACCACATTTTTCGGAGTGACGTCAGGTTTGACATACGCTTCATTCAACACCTTCAATAATGCCTTACGATGCGACTCTGATGTCAAAACAAGCGATAAAAGAGATATCCTTGCCGGAGTTTTCTTTAACTATTCTACCACATCATATTCACTTGGCTTCATGATCTTCATAAACTCTTCTTCTTCTTTCCCTTTTCCTTCATCCATAGTTTCCTCTTCTTTGGATTCCTTCATCATTTTTTCTTCAACAGGGGTGTAGCATCGCCCGCTCCTTGTAATTCCTCCAATTCTCACAATATTGGTAACTTGGGCCTTCGAGGTCTCTCACACAGCTCCAGCTAGTTCAACCTTCTGTTCATAATTCCATGGTACAGCATGTGTTTCAACATAAGAAAAAGGAGTTGGCTTCTTCACCCTTACGATGACTCTTTCAAGGGCTGAAGGTTTGTTCATGGGTGGTACTCGGAGTACAACTTTTTCAACTACATTGACTTCCTCGGCAGCACCTCGTCTGGCTTGAATCAACCCCAAGGTGAGTAATCTCTGAACCCGGACTTTGAAATCCCAACAAGTTTCGATGTCGTGCCCCACTTGCCCATGATGATAGTCACACCTTAGATCCTTGGTGTACCCCCTTTCTTCTCTTAGGATTCTTACCGGTGCAACAATGTTGTATCCCGCCTTCTTTAGTCCTTCGAAGATCTTTTGCATTGGCACTCGTAGTTCCAGTACCTTCCTGATTGGGGACCCTGTTACCTCCAAATTGTTCACCCGATTTCCATCATTATGATTCGGGATTGGATTCTTGACGATATTAGGCACCTCTTCTTCAAACCCTAGCTTCCCACAAGCAATCAACTTTCTCACTACCGTCTTAAAAGCTTCACAATCCTCAATAGAATGTCCTGTGACATCCATGTGATACTTGCAAGTCTGATTTGGGTTGTACCAAGCAGGAAATGGTGGTTCTAAGGGACGTACGGGGTTTCCCGCAATCAAGTGGCGATCAAATAATTGTTGGAATAAATCCGCATTAGAGATGGACAATTTCGGGAAGGGTGGCAGATTTGGATTTTGGAAACGTCATTGGTTTGGGAAATTTGGGCGAGGCGGAGGATAGTTTAGGCGGCTTTGTGGGGGTGCAAACGGGTAACGGGTGTATGATGGGCGGGCAAGGTTATATGGTTGAGGGGTAGGAATGTTGCTGATTTGGTTTTGCGGGTAAGTGTTGGTTTGTGAGGATGATTGTAACGGGTAAAGCGGGGTTTGTGTCTGGTATGGAATATGTGGGTTAGGTTTATAAGGTGCTTGATACTGAGGATAAAAGTTTCGTTGGCGTTGTACATAATTCGTCTCAACTTCCTTCTTCTTTGGTTGAAATCCTTTCCGGGATGCACTTCCTTCACCATCATTCATGGGGAGATTTCCAGTTCTTGCCAAACACTCAATCCTTTCACCGGCGGCGATCAAGTCGGAGAAATCTTTATAGGCTGCCTCAGCCATGGCCCCTATAAAAGGTGCTCCGAGGGTTCCTAAAAAGTATGAGCACATTTCAGATAAAGTCAACGGGGGCTGAACTTGTGCAGCCAAACTCCTCCACCTTTGGGCATATTACTTGAAGGGCTCCTCACTTCTTTTCTGTATTGTAGTCAACTGTTCACGACTCAAAGCTACATCCAGGATGAATTTGTAATGGTCCATGAATAAGTCAGCCAATTCCGTCCATCGCGAGATCTTGGAATGGTCCAATTGGAGGTACCATTCTAAGGCGAGGCCAGTCAAACTTTCGTGGAAAAAGCTGATAAGGAATTTGTCATCCTTGGACCAAATTGCCATCTTGGTGGCGTAACTAATGAGGTGAAATCATGGGTTCCCACTTCCATCATATTTGGAAAAATAAGGAATCTTGAAGTCCTTGGGGATCACGACATCTGTGGCGGGACAAAGTTCTTCTATCTGGAGAGGGCCGTAGGTACTTGGGCCTTTTATTGCTTTTATCTGTTCTTCCATTTTCTCCATCCATTCATCTCTCATCTTATCCTTACCATCTTGAACTCCCGCTGACTGACTGTGAGTAGACACATGTGGATGCTCCCATGTCGGTGCGGTATAGCCCGGGACTTCATGATAGGCATTTTCAAAAGGGGGGTATCCTTCTCCAATGGGAAGTGTTATTGGTGCCGTGTGATGTGTCTGGTCGGGGTCATATACTCCCCGAATGAGACCCGTGCTAATGTTTGAAAACATCGGTGTTGTTACCATAGAAGAAATACATTGCCTACCAGGTTCAATTGTATCTCTGTTCGCACTAAGCATGCTGAGAGATTCCCTCATATCCTGTAGTATGGCTTCTAATCTTGCTTGGGTTTCAGTCATCTCACTTATTCTTCCCCTCACATCATCTATCTCAGAGCTTAAGTTTCTTCCTTCCTCAGACGCATTGGCAGCCATCCTGGTCCGAGATCTGGTATTGTAAACTCTGGTTTGATTGGTGTTACCTCTCCTGGGTCGTGCAATTGTTCCCGGATTCTCATAAGTATGTGACTGTAAAGCATTTAAGAATCTCATTAGTAAATCCAAAATTTTTGTGTGTGTGTATGTATGCATGTGCAAGTTAACATCCTTTGTTTGATCGCGAAAGTACTCTTAGGAAGACTGTCGTATACACCAATAGCAAGAAAACTCATCCTGCAATCAAATCTAGTGGTATGGTTCCCTCTAGCTTGAATGCAGTTGGTGTCAAGTCCAAGGGAGAATTTACTCCTCGATAGACCGCACCCGTACTAGCAACGTCCTTATTTTTACACAGAAAACACATCGTTTTTAGGGTAAAAATATAGTTGATGATATATCTAAGGGAGAAAGCATTCCTCGATAGATATCATCTAAAAAATGCTTGACAGACATTGATGAAAAACTTCCATTCCATTACAAATATTTCGACACAAATCATGAGCCTTTGATCAAAATAAAAGAAGTACATTGATAGTTTCCATCTTTCTCCGAGGTCTACAAAGCACTATGTTAAGAGTCTCATCTTCTTTTTCCTGAACCCTCTGGCAAGTTTCCCAAAATTATTGAAGAATTCGGTCACCTTCGGTGGTAACTGAAGGAAATGGTTCATACGAATATGGACGGATGCCTCTTCAATCCCTTTACCCATTATGCGTGACGTTGAGCTTCAACCCTTTCAGAGTCTTTTATCTTGGTTCTGACTTCTGAGCCAACTTTCTCTCATGTTGGCTTCTGCTAGTAGCTTGCGATACTTGGCTGCTTCATTCCATCCTCGATCAGAGTACACTTCTGTTTGGAACAAGGATTCTTGCAGGGATTCAACTCTCTCTTCTAGTATATGTATTGTTTCAATGTGAACCCCCACATTTGTCTCGAGCTCTTTTTTCTTCCTTTGAAGTTTGACAAGCATCTTCTCTTGACATCCTATTTTTGCCAGCAGCTCTTGAATTTCTGCTTTTTTTGTCTTTTCTTGCCCTTTTTGCACGACTCGGGGCTTCGTGGGCATCAGCGTATTTGTCCTTCAAATGCTCAATCTGTAAACTCAGCTTCTTCACTTGTCTTCAGAGCGTGATAATAGTTACTTCGGCAGCTTGGTCCTTCTCATCAAAAATCCTCATCTGAGCTTTTAAAACTTCGATTTCTTTCAACATTTGATCTTTGGTAAGAGGATTATTTTCCTTATGGAGAAGGGATGCAGGTCTTGGAGGGAAACCTCTTCTTGCTTCTCTCCATACTTCATATCTTTTTGTGTGAGATATGATTCACCTTCCTAATTCCTCCGGTCCTTTTATATGAACATCATTCCATGCTGACCTTACTGCTATCGTTTGACTCTTGATGCTTTCACCTTCTTGGTATAGGAAGAATATCCTATCGAGTAGCTCTTCGGGGGGTTCATCCTATGTCCACTTGAGCTGACGCATCACCAAAGCTGGTGAGTATGATACACAACCTCTGGGACCCGTCAATGGAACATTTGAAAAACTCCCACAGCTGAATACAACTGAATCTCCATTATACCATGGACACATACAACTAAATGACCGCGGGTCGATCTGATCAAACTCTTATTTCCATTCATATAGCTTACGTGGCTTTAGTTGCATGCGAGCGAATCCTTTCAGCGGGTCATCTGTTCTATCAATTTTATCACGAGCGTACAAGTGAGTCATGATCCAAACATACAATATTGATGCACAACATCGCAGTTTCCCTTGTTGATTCTGATGACAAACCTGTAGGGAGAGGAAAGTTTTAGCTAAGATAGCAGGGATTGGGTTCACACCATACTCTTCGACCCTATGGAAAACATCCATGGTTGACTGATCAATCAGATCTGGTACAAAAGGAAAAAGCACCAACCCATATATCATGAGGGCTAGTACTTTGTTGAAAGTAACCCATCGTTGTTGCTGGCCCAGCTTGTTGAGATACACTTCCAAAAATCGCCTCTTCAAACCTTTGGTGGTTCCCTTTTCTGCTTTCTCTATCTGTTCCGGTGGAAGCTCCAATAGACTTGCTATCTTCCAATCTGTTACATATTGGCCATAATACATGTAAACGCGTGTCTTCTTTTGAATTGGCAAACTTAGCATATAAGCATACTCTTCTATGGCCGAAGTGATGTCTAAGTTAGGCAATTCAAAACACCTCAAAGTTGAATTCCAATATTGGGCCAACGCACTCAGAGCGGGGGCTTCCACTGGAACACGTAATAGGTCCAATATTCTACCATACTTACTGACAAAGTCTGAGCGTGCTTTTTCTGACATTTGCTGGCTGAGTTCACATAAACTCTTCACGTCATTGAGTGTCACATCGATCTTGATACTTTTCTTTGAACAGATCGTGTTGCTAGTACTCTTCTCTGAACCAAACTTTTCCATTTTCTTGTGAATACCAAAATCTTCCAACAAAAAGACACAAGTGAAAAAAAAAAAATGAGTATAGTGAAGCAAATATATCTTGCATGATTCATGTTGTATGGGACCCAATGGGGTTGAAAACCCTGATGGGTATGCATCACCTTCATTATGACATAGCACCTATTAGATGTGCAATAATATTCAAATATGTCATGCAGGTTTGAGGCGGCAATGTGATGCCCCTAGTTTTGTGAATATTCACAATGAACATGCATGACAATTTATGCTTATGATGATAGAGAGAGGAAAGAAAAGTATGCCCCCTTTTGTCCTAAGCCAGGTAAAACCTAAGGTTGGACACACCCTAAGGTTAGGACTCTAAACAGATCGACCACTAGGTCTGCTCTATTAGTGAAAATTGGGACGGGTCTAGACCTCTAAAAGTCATGGTCCCCAGATTGCCCTCATAAGGATATGATTCATGAATCTAGCCACAAGTAGGGATAAACCCTCTCAATATGACTATTCCATGATCTCATGTACAATCTGAGTGGTGAACCGACAAATATCAGGGAGGTACAAGACCTCTTCAATGACAATGTCGGAGCACCGCCTAATCCTTGGGTTTTTGAGCAAGCTCGGGTATAGAGCTAAGTGTGTCTGCAATATGTGATAATGATGTGTGTGAAGGGGGCATACAAACCTGTAACACTTAAAAATAAAAATAAAAAGAAAAGACAAGAAAAACCTGCAAAACAAAAACATAGGTATATATAAAAATGGTTATAAGTCCTCTACCCTATTGTTAAAACATGGGAAAAAGAAAAGAAATGAGGAGGAAACAAAAACATTGTTAGTGAAACATATATAACAATAACATGAGTTAAAATGTATGTACAACTAATTCTTCTCATTTAAATAAAAGGAAAACCCAACCAAAAGGACAATCCAAACAAACATCACTAAAAATAAAAAACATTTTTTAGTTTTGTCATTTAATTATTGTAAGGAAAAAAAGCAAGATATAGCCATAAAAGGTAAAACAAATAAGCTACAAGTTACTAAAAATTTGCAAAACCAATTTTTACGGGCTTGACTCCCTTAAAAGGTTCCCCAGTGGAGTCGCCATCTGTAGCGACCAAAAAAAGGACTAGTTTTTCCTTTTAGAGAGAAAACATGGAGTCGCCACCAACTTTATTTAATTTCAGGGAAGTTGGAAAACCCTTTAAGAAAAAGCTTTGGGTTCGGGAGTCGATTATGTCTAGGGAAGGCACGGAGACTTAACCCCACGGCACCCTAGAACATCCATAAAATGGTTACCCAAAATTAGTTGTATAAATTATTAATAACTTTGAAAATATTTGTTTTACCCTGAAAATCGTTTTTTTTAGAAAAAGCATCTTTGGTTGTGAAATTTTTTTATTAAAACTAAATGAGGTTGAACATGGCAAGTAAGTTCACAGGGCAACCTCAAAATCTAAGGGTTGAACATGACACTTGTCATAGGGAAACCCAAGAAATAAGTTTGTTTTAATTAAGTGATCATCTTCTATTTTTATGAAAAATAAATAATTTTACCTCTTGGAAATAGAACAGAAATGAAACGTAGAAATGAAACATTTTACTAACTTATTCAGTAAACAGGGACACAGAAAAATAAGAATGTCAAGAGAAATTTATGAATAATATCAACAAAGAGAACAAGGATTACCAAATGAGAGCAGAATAACAATGATTTTGTTTTCTCCCAGTGGTGGATTTCAAGATTAAAACCCTTACATTTCAGCTTTACTGACTCTTTTAACTCTTCTTTCTTAACCACTCTAATAATAGAGAAAGAAAAAAAAACTCAGATCTCTAATCTTTTTTCTTTATAAAAAAAATGTCAGATAACAAATCTCTCTCCAAAAATCCAGAAAAAATCCTCATGCTTCTGTTTCCGTCCCCTCCTTTTATAGATGGAGGAGAGGGCTTCATGTTTCTTCTTACCCAGCGGCTTCTAGGACTGGACGGGACCACCCCATCCAACAACAAGTGCAATGGACTGGACGGGACCACCCCGTCCATCAACAAATGCAATGGACGGGACCACCCCGTCCAACAGTGAATTAGTTGTGAGCCCTCTCCTTTCTTCATTATTTTCTTTTTCTTCTTTCTCTCTTCACTATTATTATTAGTCTCCTTGAAACATAATATCATAAAAAATAGAATAAAATGAAGACGGACAAAAATTGGTGTTCACAAAACCACAGAGGAGTTTAATCTTCAATTAATGGAACTTTATATGCTCTATTTGGTAAGAACTTAACGTATTTCCTTTTATATTATGAGTTATTCATTGTTGTGTCTCACTCTCAATAACAGTGAAATCACTCCACCTCTATCCATAACATTTTATCCATGGTAAGTCCTTTTTTACGTTTTACAAATATGTTCAGTTTCATAGTTTCTTCTATTTGTTTTACCCATTGATTTTAAATTTACATTTTTTGTTTTATTTTCCTATTCATCCTTATATTGGGTTATCTTTGTATAATATAAAGTTACCACATGTAAATTGTCATAAAGTTGTTTTTTTAATCATTATAACCTGAATCAAGAACTCTGAATCAAATAACATATTTTTCATTTTTTTCCCTGCAACCAAAAATGGTGTTAAAAAAAAGGTGGAAATGAAGACAAAATCAAGCAAGAAACTATAAAGGTAGGGTTTGACCTTTCAGGTACTAAATTGA
The DNA here is from genome assembly GCA_030762895.1 of Sophora flavescens. NCBI lineage: Eukaryota > Viridiplantae > Streptophyta > Magnoliopsida > Fabales > Fabaceae > Sophora > Sophora flavescens. The sequence continues at coordinate 184,551,518 of CM061066.1, forward strand.
GTTTCAGCTTCTAATATTCCTCCTCTTTTTAGCCTATGTTTCATATGCTTTAGGCATTTGAGTATGGAAAAAAGAAATAAATCAATTTATTGCACACTATAGTTGGTGTTAGATTTGGTTTTTCCTGACAAATTATCTTTATTTAAGCAATAACATAAAGGAAATATCATTGAAGGTATATCATTCACCAACTTATGTCAAAGTGTGTTCTAGATTCTCAATCTGACATGATATTTATGAAAATCGATCGTTTATATATATATATATATATATATATATATATATATATATATATATATATATATATATATATACTTCCTTTTGTTATTCAGTTTTATGATGATATGAGAATTCACATTACTTTCTGAATGAGATGCTAAGGGTCTTGACATGTGGGGTTGATGTGCAATAATCACAAAAAAAATCATATTTTTTAAGATCACTTACTAATTGTTTTATATTTAGAAAAACCAATACTTGATATGAAGAAAGGGCAGGTATCTTTGAGCCAAGTAAATGGTTGTACTTTTAAAGGTCTTTAGTTTTTTTCTTCTTCTAATGTTTAGAAGCCTACATTAATAGAAAAAGATACTCAATTTGTTTGATCTAGACCTTTCTGATTTTGTCTTAAAAAGGCAGGTATGTTAATTCTTCCAATTTGTTGCCTTGATTAACTATTTCTATTCTTTAGTTCTTTAGGCCGTTAATAATCTTCTTTACTTTCTATCTATGTATTGTTGCAGTATTGTCATCTGTTAGTGCGGGATGGACAGAGGTACGTTCTCTAAATTCTAACTAATTACTGAAATAATTATCAATTTATCCTCTTTATCAGTCGAATGCAGCTGATTAATATACAAATTTATGACCATTAGTCTACTTATTTTTTGCTTTATTGATTTGTTGATTTGATTACTTAATTATTTTTTATAGGATGATGTTTCTTAGTTGAAAGGTATTTTTTGTTGTTGTATATCTACCTTCTAATTGTTAAGAAGATATGGTTTGATTTGAGAGAGTAGTTCTTCATTACTGAATCTGGTTGTACATTGTTTTTACACTTCTATGGGAAGTAAGATCTTTGGGGTCTTTCAGGAGTTTTTTGAAGAGCAAGGATCTGAATGATGGCACAGAGCAAGGGTATGAGTTGAGAATGAAAGAGTGTGTGAGTGGTTTGAGTTTGTAGATTTGTTATTTAAGATGTGGTTAGGAGCTTAGTTATTAACTAGGTGGGTATAAAATGATATGTTGATGAAAAATAGGTGTATTAGAATGGTTTATGGAGTTGGTTTTAGTGTGGAGTTCTATTGAAAATTAAGACGTTAGAGAGACCGTCATTTCTTTGATTTTTGTAGATGTATATGATATATGATTTGAGATGTGGGTAAGTTATTAGTTTGTCATTTGGTGGGTTAAACTGATTTGTTGATGAAAAAATTGTGTTGAGCTTTTTGCTGTGACTAGTTTTGAACCCGTGCAACGCACGGGCCAAATTTTCTTAGAAAATTATAATATTTTTGTATAGGTAATACTTATATGATATGACGTGAGCCGTACATATGATGTCAATTTGTTTTGACAATTTATATAATATAATTTGTTTTATTATACTTTATTTAAGTTAGATGTGTAATTAATTATGTCTAAAAATTACTTGTTGATTTTAATTATTATTATTATTATTATTAAAGAGTTTATTGTTATAGTTTAAAGATTAAGGATGTATACATGATGAATTGGATGAATATATGTAAATTACAACAAATTGAATGAATATAATAAAAAATATTGCATTTTATTTGTATGTCGTCTCTCATCATCATATTATACTGTAAAAAAGCTTACGAATAATGATGTATTTTAATATAACAAGTTATATGGAAAATGGTAATGAACATCGTTAGGTGTATTTGTAAAATGACTAAAAGAAAAAAATTTATATTTAATATTTGAAATAGATAAAAATTTAGTTATCCACTAAAGTCATTGTTTTGATAGATTTCTTAATCAATAATCTAAGAATATTGATAAAGAAGAATTATATATATGATTGGATTTTTATAACTTATGCAAATCAAGTATGGTAAAAAAGAAAAATGAACTTTTGTATTGAAAAATATATGTTTAATTTTTTTATTACACAATGTACAGACTTGTAGGAATTTAAATACACAACTTAAACATAACATTTCTATTTTTAAAGGTTTAACATGTGTAATATTTTATAGGTTAAAAAGTTAGTTATATGATTTCTTCTCAATCAATCAATAAATATATATATATATAACCAACCATGCCAACCATGCATATTACACGGTTTTCAACGAAAGGTCACGTCCCCCTTTTGAGTACTTTCAATCCAATGAACCGTCAAAATTTGGAAGGATTTTTTGAGTACAAATACAGTTCAAAAGTCATGATTACAACTTTTAAAACCATACTCTTAGACTCAGAATCGAAGCGTCATCTGTTTTCATTGTTTCGGTGTATAGAGGAAAGGAGTTGCAGGGCTTTTGTTGGAGACGGTAACATCAGAAAAGGCAAGTTCTTCTTCCCATTTTAATTCATTGAGTTTTTAGATTACCACCTTTTGGTCATTTTAAACTAATACCTGTGTTATATGATGCTTTTCCTGTTTGAATGTTTGTCCCTCTGAGATTTTTCTTTCTTAAGTTTGCTTAACGTTGTTAAACAATTTTCGAAGTTGAATGTTTGGAGTTTTTTTATTATGTCTGTCTTAGGTTTTCGCTTCTTGTGTTATATGTTGATTTTAGAGTTTGAATGTATATCCCTCTAAGGTTTCTTCTTGGGTTATATCAATATTGGTAAACAATGTTTGAAGTTTATATTTTGATCAGGACCATATATTAACTATTTTGACTTTCTGAAGAATGTTAAATACATTTCATAGTTGTATTTATTATTTATGTTGCTTTCAACGTTAGTGAATTTTACCCTTGTTTTTTCATGTTAAGAAACAGAATAATTTTATATTTCTGTTTGTTGCAAAAAGAAAGTTCTGAACAATACTGGTCATTGTCTCCACTGTTGCATGATCATTTTGAAACTTCCTTCAAGTCCAAAAGTTAGTAGCTTTGCAGTATACTCTGCTCTCTGTATTTCCATATAGTTAGATTAAGTGGTCATGTCAACAATTGGTACTAAATCATGTACTGAGATAAAGTTAATGTGTAAATCTGTTATTATTTAATGTTGTTTTCAGAAATGGCAGCCAATGAGGAGAACTTTAAACAATTCTACCTGCTCATTGAACCCCAAGTTGTGTGTCTTTTTTATATCTGGTTTATTGTATGTTATCTTATTCTTTATTTTTATAGTTTAATTAAATCTTCCCATATCACAGGAGAGGATACCTTTCCCTAAGTATTTCTATGAACCTTTCAAGAATGAGCTGGGTGAGAAAGTTTATCTGAATGATTATGCTGGACCGAATTAATTATGTACACACAACTACATGCATGGAAATAATTACAATAATTATAAGTATATGCATGATTCAATTAATAAAAATGAATATAGAAAACTACAATAACAGTGACTATTGAGCATATAATATGAGTTGATCAGATAGTATATGCAATCTTAATTGCAAAAACAAAAAGATATTTAGAAACATAACATTGTTTGGGGAAGTTGTCCAAGAAGCAAACAAATCTCAAAAAATGTATCAGCATAGGATTACATATCATTACAAAACACTAAAAACTACTTTCTTACTATAGCTATATTGGAATAGTCATATGGAAATGTGAAAACAACTTTATCCCCAATAAACGTTTTAGAGAAGATTATATAACCAAGCAAAACATGAGAGTTATCGATTAGGTCATTGCAATTATTTATTGGGCTTTACAAACAACCCATAACTCGCACATGGAATAAAAAAAAGGTCCAAATCGTTAAAATATAACTCAAATAACATGAACAAATATGACCACAACCTAGGCCCAATTATGAAACATGAAATAGTAATCAATTAATATATTTATAGAAAAAGCTAACGAAATTTAATTTCTGTCTAATATTATTTTAATATTTTACTTGATTTTATATGTTATGAAATATAAAATATCAAATAAATATTGTAATTATTTATTATTTATATATAAATCAATTGTTCTAATGATTTAAAATTTAATTTAATTTTTATACCGTGTATATGATCTATATATCATATATCAAATTTATTATTATGTTATATATTACATATAACATTTTTATAAAATTTAAAATATAGAAATCGCATGAAATTACTTATTGACCACAACATAGCAATACTTTCAAATTAACTTAAAGCGTACATGATAGCGAGTACAAAACATTAATCTAAAAAACATAAAACAAACATAACATAACCAATGGCATCCAGACAGGAACATGAGTAACCAACAGCAGCGAACAAAAATGCCCATTAAAAACAAACACAACTGCACAAAAACAAAGGATGCCATTGGTGAAAGTCCCTATTCAATTACTCTTTCTCTATCTTGATATTCTTCTTCAACATTTTAAGTGGCAGTTCCAGCTCTGAAGTCCCAGCAAGACGTGGTTGACTTTGTTGACTTGGATAAACCCTCTTCAAAGTGGGGGATAATTCATCATAATCCTTGGATAAATCACAGCCATCCTTTTCATCAAACCGGGACTCATTATCAGGAATGCCACATGAGAATTTAGGCATCAGATTCTGTAAAGATAGAAACAATAACAATTAGTTTACAAATTAAAATAATAGAAGATGAAGATGGTCACTGCAAGCAGATATGCATCATTTCATACCTGTGCAAGTCCAATGGAACTCTGAGTGATTATCTCCTTTCCATTTCCCAAGAACCGACCTTTAGAATTGAGATCCTAATATAAATATTGAATAACAAAAGAACTAGCTATGTTTAATATAACATTAAATAATCAATAACAGAATACAGAAAATAAAACTATCAAAGTACTCGCAACATTTTCTTTGAGAAGTTCATTGAATTTGTTTATGATTGTGTTGTCAGTATAAACTTTCTTAACACGGAATGATTGCTCAAACTTAGAGCTGGAATTATTCTTTAACTCTACTTTAAAAAGGAAAGACCTATCAACCAAATCAGATAAGTGTAACATTTTAACCTTCTCATGTGCTTCAAACATGTCTGCAGTAGATTTGTTGTTGAAAAGCTGGGTAGCATCACGGTCAAAGATGACAAATGTGGCAGAATCAGTGTTATCAATCACACGAACCTTAATTCGATACCTGCCATAAAAATATTAATTCAAAACCAATAATTTTCTATGAAGAATATTCATTCATATTTATTTATAAACCATACACACAATGTTTAAATTCAAAACCCAATATTTGTGCTGATTACCTTGGGACTACCTTCATCACGTGCTTATTACACTTCTCAAAAAAGAACATCTTTGAGTCAGCATAAAACCCCTTATTGCAAACGCATGCTATGTACCACCAATCGTCATCATCTGTGATGTGTTTAACTGTGGCATGAACCACATAAGGACTTTCCTGCAAGTGAAATGGTATACAATTTATAATTTATAATGATAATTAAATAAACTGATAAACTGAACAAAGTTAATGAACTTTAATAGATTTGGGATGTTAGTGTCTACCTCATTGCAATCTTTCAGTTCTTCAATCTCATATGAAGAAAATCTTCAGATATTCCAACTGTGTTACCATCAGTTAGCTGACTCAATGCTTGGGTTGGAGAATCCATATTATCAGTCAACTTGAATAACATCAAATTTTAAAGTTTAAGTAAACTAAAATAAAGTAACATAAATATAAATACATAGAGATATATCATATAGTTTATAGTGAAGTTACCTCTATTTAAATTGCACGACCTCATCACACACTCGGTTGAAAATAATCTTTGTACAACCCAAACGGTTTTGAATATGAATTCTTTCTACATAAGATATTGAAATGGAAATATGAGCAACATAAAACAGATTAAAACATATAAAACATATAACATACAAAAATAAAAAAAATTAAATGGAAATGAAAGAATGAGTTCGCAATCTTGGAAGGTCTTTACTTTGCCAAGTTGAACAATAACAACAACATTTTGCACATCTCCACCGGCAAGAAATGTGTTCAGTTGATCAACATAAGTTCCAAAAAGGGTGAAATAGACAGCTATAAACACAAGAAGGGGGGGTTGAATTGTGTTTATCAGAATTTAAGCAGAGTTGAAATCTTTTCGCAAACAAAATGGCTAGATTTGGACGAGTGGAAGAATACAGGATGGACGGGTGACTTTTGCAAGCACACCACTTGATAGACGTAAGAAAACTAAGGCAATTAAAGAGTTTAAGGGAAGAGAGATTGACACGGTTATTTATCCTGGTTCACTCTTCAAATCAAAGAGCTACGTCCAGTCCTTGGCAGCACCAAGATTTATCCACTATAGCTGATAAGGTTACAGACTCAAGTATTATTTGCACACCTAGCCTCTTCAGGCTCAAGACAAGTATTATTTGCACACCTAGCCTCTTCAGGCTCAAGACAAGTATTATTTTCACACCTAGTCTCTTTAGGCTCACTCTGGTTTGTTTGAGAGATTGGGTTTGTAATAAATACAATTTCTCACAGGCGGATCTTTCACTAACACTCAGTGAGTGGTTTAAATGTAAGGCTTAGGAAAGTCTGCGTCATAACTTCAAAATGATTGAAGAATATAGAATAAAAGAATGAAGAAATAAATGCTCAGAGTAATGACGTTTTAATACAATGTGTATTCTCTTCATCTTCATCTTCAAAGGCTTCTGTATTTATGGTCTTCAAGCATTTAGGATCCGTTAGAGACATCCCCCCAGGTGTTGGCTTCAAGCAGAACTTCATTAAATGCAATAGAGTCGTTCTGGGCAGCCATTAATGCAATAGAGTCGTTCTGGTTAGTCATTAATGCAATAGAGTCGTTGGATGTACTCTAACATGAAGGATCATGGCTTTATTCATCGTGCTACAGCCATATCAGAGTTGTGTAGAGAGTTTTTTGTACTTTACTGAGTACACTTCTCTTTTCGTGTAAGGACTAGAGGTACTAGGGAATAAAGCACGTTGGAAGCATTCTTTAACTGGTCTTTGGTTCTGATTATCCAAGGTTACTTGAGAGAGTAGCTTCTGACTTTCTTTATTATCGTGAAACTGAGTAGGAGAGAAGGCTTCAAGTCTCTTTCTGGTTCTTGAACTAAGATTTTGACAATCCTTAAAGAATTCGCGTTCATAAGATAAGTGCTTCCATCTTGAAAATAATCACGTCTATCTAGTCATTTGAGTTTTCATTCGGGCTGGTAGACGAGCTCCATATTAAGGACTTAGCAAGTCCAAAGACTAGTGGACAAGCGCTTCTGTCACCTTTAGTGGACGAGCACTTCTGTTACTCTAGTGGACGAGAGTGTCAGTTAGTTTAGTGGACGAGAGTCTCAGTTACTCTGGTAGACGAGAGTCTCGGTTACTTTAGTGGACGAGAGTCTCAGTTACTCTGGTGGACGAGAGTCTCAGTTACTCTGGTGGACGCGAGTTCCATTTGCCACGTCATTGGACGGATACATTCTGACCTTAATGGACGAGCTCCAATTGGCACGTCATTGGACGAGCCATTCCGATACCTTAGTGGACGGGCTATTCTGATACTTTATTGGACGCGCTCCGAATGCCACGTAGGTAGACGCTGGCTTTCAACACTTTGGTGGACGCAAGTTTGTTTCTCTTGCGTTTTGGACGAGCGCTGCAATCACTATAGTGTTGGACGTCTGCTTGTTTAGACTTTGTTGGACGTCTGTTTATTTCACTTTGTTGGACGTCTGCTTGTATTACTTAATCTGTACACTCGATAGACAGGTTAGCAACCAATATGAAGGTTAATTAAATCATTAACCAATGTTTAGTTTTCATCAAAACTTAGGAAAATGCACATCAGACATTTTAGAGACTTAACAATCTCCCCCTTTTTGATGATGACAAACATTGAGATGATTTAATGAACCTCAAAATATCAACAAATAAAATAGCATATATCATACAGGTTGAAATTTTCTTAAGCGAATAGGTCATGTTGAAATTTTTTTAAGCGAATAGGTCATATCATATTCATTCTCCCATTCTCCTATAACATATTTCTATCACAAATCTCAATTTCTCCTATTCTCCTCCTTTTGTCAAGGGCAAGATAACATGATAATAAAATCATAGTAATGCAGCAAGCATATTAGACATACTCCACTTAAACTATTGTATCATTACTCCCCCTGAACTAATGCTTAGTTGAAAGAACATGTATATAGGAGTAATGACAGATTTAGCACAGACAGCTTAACATTTAGACATGTCATTCAACAATGCAATGCATGTTTAGATTATCTCTAATAAATAAAAACCTATCTTCTGCGAGGGGTTTAGTGAAAATATCAGTCCATTGATTTTCAGTTTTAACAAACTTAATATCAAAGATGTCTTTTTGAACACAATCCCTAATGAAATGATGTTTGATTTCAATATGTTTAGCCTTAGAATGCTGAATTGGATTTTTAGTTAAGCATATAGCACTCGAATTATAACACCATACAGATATGTTATATTCATAAATAGAGTAATCCTCAAGTTGATGTTTTACCCATAAGAGTTGAGAGCAGCAACTAGCAGCAGAGATGTATTCTGCTTCAGCAGTAGATAGGGCAATGGTTGTCTGCCTCTTGCTTGACCATGAGACTAAACTTGCTCCAATGAAGTGACATCCTCCACTGGTGCTTTTTCTTTCTATTCTGTCTCCAGCAAAATCAGCATCACAATATCCCACTAATCTGTATTTTTTTGATCTTAAATACAACAAACCAAGATTAGTAGTTCCAAGCAAATATCTGAATATTCTTTTAACAGCCTTAAGATGAGATTCTCTAGGATCAGATTGGAATCTAGAACACATACAGACACTAAATTGAATGTCAGGTCTGCTTGAAGTTAAGTACAGTAGAGAGCCAATTATACCTCTGTAGACAGTTTGATCTACCTTTTTACCTTCATCATCTTTGCTTAGTTTTGCATTGGGTTGCATAGGGGTTTTCATGAGCTTTGCATTTTCCATTTTGTATTTCTTGAGTATCTCCTTGGTATATTTTTGTTGATGAATGTAAATTCCATCACTTGTCTGCTTGATTTGTAATCCAAGGAAGAACTTCAATTCTCCCATCATGCTCATCTCAAATTCAGCTTGCATTAGATTTGAAAATTCCTTGCACAACTTTTCATTAGTTGCTCCAAAAATAATATCATCAACATATATTTGAACTATAATAAAGTTCTCTTTAGAGGATTTTTTGAACATAGTAGTGTCTACTTGTCCTCTAGTAAAACCATTATGCATGGGAAAAGAACCAAGTCTATCATACCATGCTCTAGGTGCTTGTTTCAAACCATATAATACCTTTTTAAGTTTGAAAACGTGATATGGTTTATCAGTATCCTCAAAACCAGGGGGTTGTTTAACATACACTTCTTCTTCAATTATATCATTTAGAAAATCACTTTTTACATTCATTTGAAACAGGATAATTTGGTGTTGTGCAGCATATGACATTCAAATGCGTATGTCTTCTATTCTAGCTACAGGTGCAAAGGTTTCAGTATAATCAATACCTTCTTGTTGGTTATAGCCTTGAGCTACTAACCTTACTTTATTTCTGACAACTTTACTATCTTCATCTAATTTGTTTCTGAAGACCCATCTTGTTCCAATAACCGACTTGTTTTTAAGCTTAGAGACAAGAGTCTAGACATCATTTATGGTGAACTGGTTAAGTTCTTCTTGCATAGCAAGAATCCATCTTTCATCCTCAAGAGCTTCTTCAATGCGTTTAGACTCCAAATCTGAAATAAAGGCCACATTGCTTGATTCTCTTAATGTGGATCTGGTTCTTACTCCTTCAGAAGGATTTCCAATAATAAGATCCTTAGGATGATGAGTGTTGAACTTCCAATCCCTTTTGAGATCATCATGAAGATCTTGACTTGTCTGCTGACTTGTTTGTTCCACTTGTCTTTCAGTCTCAGGCACAGGTTCTGTTTTGGTTAGATCGGGTTGTTGACTTTCTGGTTTGTTTATATCAAGACCTGCAAGATCATCTTCTAGATCTGATAGTTCTTTATCAGTCTTTAATCCATCATTGAATTTAACATGAACAAATTCTTCAATAATACAAGTTCTTGAATTGTAAACTCTAAAAGCCTTAGACTTTTCAAAATAACCTACGAAAATACCTTTATCTACCTTAGAATCAAACTTTCCAAGATTATCTTTGGTATTCAGAATAAAACATTCACATCCAAAAGCATGAAAATATGATATGTTGGGGCTTTTTCCTTTCCACAATTCATAAGGAGTCCTTTTTAGAAAAGGCCTAATAAGTATTCTGTTTTGTACATAACAAATAGTGTTTACAGCTTCTGCCCAGAAGTACTTAGGGAGATTATTTTCATTGAGCATATATCTAGCCATCTCATGGATAGATCTGTTCTTTCTCTCAACCACTCCATTTTGCAGTGGAGTTCTAGGTGAAGAGATATTGTGAGAGATTCCATTCTCCTCACAAAACTGTCTAAACTGCTCATTTTCAAATTGTCCCCCATGATCACTTCTAAGGGTAGAAATACAGAAACCTTGCTCATTTTGTACTCTTTTGCAGAATACTGAGAAAGCCTTAAAAGACTTATCCTTGTGTGTTAGGAAGAGTATCCATGTGTATCTAGAATAGTCATCAACTATGACAAATCTATATTTTCTTCCAACTATGCTGGCAACACTAACTGGTCCAAACAGATCCATGTGTAACAACTGAAGAGGTCTAGAGGTTGATACTTAATTTTTAGATTTAAAACTTGATTTTATTTGTTTACCTCTCTGACATGCATCACACAAGACATCTTTCTTAAAGCTAATATCAGGCAATCCTCTCACGAGATTATTCTTCTTTAATTCAAAAATTAGTTTCATACTAGCATGTCCTAGTTTCTTATGCCATAACCATCTCTCGTCCTCTTTAGACATCAGACAGATTACACTTTGATCTGAGAGATCAGACAATTCAATCTTATAAAGACTTTGTTGCCTTTTAGCTGAAAAGAAGGTTTTGCCACTACAGTCTTTAACTATGCATACATCCTTGGTAAAGGAAACATCAAAACCACTATCACATAATTGACTTATGCTAAGCAAATTGTGTCTTAATCCTTTAACCATAAGAACATTAGATATAGAGGGAAGATGGGGTTTACCACCAATAGTACCAATTCCTATAACTTTCCCTTTCTGATTTCCTCCGAAGGCAACGTATCCTCCTTTCTTAAGTTGGAGGTCTAGGAACATAGACCTTTCTCCTGTCATATGACGCGAGCAGCCACTGTCCAGGTACCAGCAGTGGTGTTTTCTTTGTCCTGTTGAGGACATCTGCAACAAAAATTATTTGATCTTTAGGTACCCATATTTTTCTGGGTCCTTTCTTGTTAGTTCTAGGAGTCTGTAAAGACTTCATTCTCTTCTTATGGATACACTTAGACATAACATGCCCAGTTTTTCCACAGAAGTTACAAATAGGTGAAGATTTGGTTACAGTTGACTTAACAGATACTGTAGGAACTTTAGTTGATACTTTATGATGTGTCTGATGGACATATCCAATACCTTCTTTGTTAAGAGAGTACTTCTGAATGCCAAGTAGCTTAGTCAGATTGTCTCTACCATTAACAAATTTGGCAAGATCAGAAGTGAGCTCTTCCACTTTCTGTTGAAGTTTTTCAACTTCTTCAGTTGGTGATGTTTCACTTGAGATCTTAGCTTCATTAGACTTTTCAGTCTTCAGCTCACTGTTCTCTTTAGCCACCTTCTCGTACTCTTGAGATTTCTGTTTATGCTCACTGGTGAGCTTTACATACTCTCTCTTGAGGTATTTGAAGGCTTTAGATAAACAGTTGGATTCCTCCAACAACTCCTCATAGGCATCAAGTAATTCCTCATAGTCAGGATGTGCCTCATTATCAAAGTCTGATTCAGTGTTGGCCATCAAACAGATATTGGCTTCTTCCTCAGTTTCTTCATCAGAAGATGTTGACTCCAGATCCTCCCAAGTAGCCATCATTCCTTTCTTCTTCTTCTTGAAGAATTTCTTAAAAGGGTCCTTCTTGAGTTGAGGACATTCAGCCTTGAAGTGACCGAGCTTCTTGCACTCATAGCAAACAATTGGACTTTTGTCTGTTGAGGTGGATTCTTTGAAGTTCTTGTCCTTGTTGAACCTTTTGAATGGCCTATCCCTCTTGAACTTCTTTTTCAGTAGGAGAAGCTTTATCTTCCTGGTCAGAAGAGACAACTCTTCATCACTCTCAGAATCCTCGAGTTCTGACAGGTCAGCATCACTGGATGACTCATCTGCCTTCAGAGCCTTGGAAACTTTTGATGACTTTTGATCAGCTTTCAGAGCAATTGACTTGCCCTTCTTTGGTGCAACTTCATCTCCAAGTTCTGGCTCATGAATAGTGAGTGTTCCAAGAAGTTCATCCATAGTCAAGGTAGTGAGATCCTTGGCTTGGGAGATAGCAGTGACCAAAGGTCTCCACTGTTTAGGTAGACTTCTCAGAATCTTTCCAACCTTCTCAGCATTGGTATAGATTTTGCCAAGAGATTTCAAACTGTTGATTATAGTTTAGAATCTTCCTATCATCTGAGCAACAGACTCACCTTCCTCCATGATGAATAGTTCATACTTTCTGACAAGTATGGCAATCTTTGACTCTTTGACTTTAGTTGTTCCTTCATGAGTGACAGCTAAAGTGTCCCATGTTTGCTTCACAGAGTCACAAGCACAAACCTTCTCAAACTCCTCCGGACTGAGAGCACAAATAATATTATATCTGACTTTGTGGTTCAGCTCCCATTTTGTCTTTTCTGCACCAGTCCACTGAGCTTTTGGTTTGTCAGTGTTGTTATCATTCTTGGGAATGAATGAACCATCTGTGATGACATCCCAAAGATCAGAGTTTGTGGATAGAATAAACCACTGAAATCTATCTTTCCATTAGTTGTAATTTTCTCCATTGAAGTAAGGAGGTCAGGTTAGGGAGGCTCCTTCAGTCTGATGACTTCCACTTGTACTAGCTCCAGCCGTCATGTCTATTCTTCAGGACCTTTTACCTCTACACTGTTAGATGCTCAATCCAGAGGCTGAGCTCTGATACCAACTGAAATAGACAGCTATAAACACGAGAAGGGGGGTTGAATTGTGTTTATCAGAATTTAAGCAGAGTTGAAATCTTTTCGCAAACAAAAACGTTAGATTTGGACGAGTGGAAGAATACAGGATGGACGGGTGACTTTTGCAAGCACACCACTTGATAGACGTAAGAAAACTAAGGCAATTAAAGAGTTTAAGGGAAGAGAGATTGACACGGTTATTTATCCTGGTTCACTCTTCAAATCAAAAAGCTACGTCCAGTCCTTGGCAGCACCAAGATTTATCCACTATATCTGATAAGGTTACAGACTCAAGTATTATTTGCACACCTAGCCTCTTCAGGCTCAAGACAAGTATTATTTGCACACCTAGCCTCTTCAGGCTCAAGACAAGTATTATTTTCACACCTAGCCTCTTTAGGCTCACTCTGGTTTGTTTGAGAGATTGGGTTTGTAATAAATATAATTTCTCACAGGCAGATCTTTCACTAACACTCAGTGAGTTGTTTAAATGTAAGGCTTAGGAAAGTCTGCGTCATAACTTCAAAATGATTGAAGAATATAGCATAAAAGAATGAAGAAATAAATGCTCAAAGTAATGGCGTTTTAATGCAATGTGTATTCTCTTCATCTTCATCTTCAAAGGCTTCTGTATTTATGGTCTTCAAGCGTTTAGGATCCGTTAGAGACATCCCCTCAGATGTTGGCTTCAAGCAGAACTTCATTAAATGCAATAGAGTCGTTCTGGGCAGCCATTAATGCAATAGAGTCGTTCTGGGTAGTCATTAATGCAATAGAGTCGTCGGTTGTACTCTAACATGAAGGATCATGGCTTTATTCATCGTGCTACAGCCATATCAGAGTTGTTTAGAGAGTTTTTGTACTTTACTGAGTACACTTCTCTTTTCGTGTAAGGACCAAAGGTACTAGGGAATAAAGCACGTTGGAAGCATTCTTTAACTGGTCTTTGGTTCTAATTATCCAAGGTTACTTGAGAGAGTAGCTTCTGACTTTTCTTGATAATCGTGAAACTGAGTAGGAGAGAAGGCTTCAAGTCTCTTTCTGGTTCTTGAACTAAGATTTTGACAATCCTTAAAGAATTCGCGTTCATAAGATAAGTGCTTCCATCTTGAAAATAATCACGTCTATCTAGTCATTTGAGTTTTCATTCGGGCTAGTAGACGAGCTCCATATTAAGGACTTAGCAACTCCAAAGACTAGTGGACGAGCGCTTCTGTCACCTTTAGTGGACGATCACTTCTGTTACTCTAGTGGACGAGCACTTTTGTTACTCTAGTGAACGAGAGTCTCAGTTAGTTTAGTGGACGAGAGTCTCAGTTACTCTGGTAGACGAGAGTCTCGGTTACTTTAGTGGACGAGAGTCTCAGTTACTCTGGTGGACGAGAGTCTCAGTTACTCTGGTGGACGCGAGTTCCATTTGCCACGTCATTGGACGGATACATTATGACCTTAATGGACGAGCTCCAATTGTCACGTCCTTGGACGAGCCATTCTGACCTTAATGGACGAGCTCCAATTGCCACGTCATTGGACGAGCCATTATGATACCTTAGTGGACGGGCTATTCTGATACTTTATTGGACGCGCGGTTCTGATGCTTTATTGGACACGCGGTTCTGATACTTTATTGGACGCGCTCCGAATGCCACGTAGGTAGACGCTGGCTTTCAACACTTTGGTGGGCGCAAGTTTGTTTCTCTTGCGTTTTGGACGAGCGCTGCAATCACTACAGTGTTGGACGTCTGCTTGTTTACACTTTGTTGGACGTCTATTTATTTCACTTTGTTGGACGTCTGCTTGTATTACTGAATTTGCACACTCGATAGACAGGTTAGCAACCAATATGAAGGTTAATTAAATCATTAACCAATGTTTAGTTTTCATCAAAACATAGGGAAATGCACATCAGACATTTTAGAGACTTAACAAAGGGTACATTGTATCTTGTGTCTAAAATAAATAATAGTGTCTATTAATGATCGTAAACGATAAATAATAATCGGCTGAGACAATAAAATAATAATCAACATGAAACTGTTCAAATTAAACATACCCATCAGCCTCAAGAGCAATCACATTCAGCTTGGTCTTTGTGCCATTTCTCTCATATTCTTTTTCAGTTCCAACACCGATCATCATTCCCATCACATCTTCAACAAATTTATGAAACAAACATTATCCATTGATTTTAAAAAATAGTAAATCAATAAATGGTTAAAATATATAAACAAAAAACTTGACATCCATCAAAACAAAATTAGATTACCCACTAAAAAAATCAGAATCATAGCCACCTCCAGTAACCACCGAAAAGGAACAAAGTCATAGATATTGAAACCAACAGTACTATTTTCCACTAATCCAACCTTAGTTGTGAACCGGAAATTAAGCTTGTAAGTATGGCGGCAAGTTTTGTAACTTCCACCATTTGCAACAACTCCAAAATATTGAAATAAATAAACAGAACCCTCGCGCAAATCCCTCTGAAACTTGTAAATGAGAGTTTTCCTCACAGAAGCATGTATTTTATCTCCATGTAAAAAATAAAAATCATGAGAACCATGTGATAAAAAAATTATCCTCAAATAAAACAAACAAAACATGTGATAATAACCTTATCGTCCATCAAGATCATCTCCATAAATAATGGTAACTTCTGCTTACGGTAATCAGAAACCACCCATAGGTGTATGACCCTGGCGATAATGATCCAACTCTCCTCGGGAGAGATGTCGGAGATTGAGTTAAACTTGGTAGACATTTCAGAGCTAGGTTTACACTTGTTAGACATCTAATTATATCTTAGTTAAAAAGAAAGCACTCGTTTTTTTCTTGAGGTTGAGCAGGATTTCATTTACATGCAACCCAGAGTTCATTATATAGACGATTGAAAGATTCAAACATGATTCAAATTCAAAAGACCTCCAAATTGAAAAGACCGCTTAATTTAAGAGGTGAGAGACATTACACTGATAACCGAGACTGTTTCTATGAAGGGTTCACAGTGTCAGGCAGCCAAGCACTTGTCTCGAAGCTCTTCGATTTGAAAGGATAGCCAAACCCTAACCCGTGAACCAAAAAATATACACTAAATACATGTTAATAAATTAAAACATAGAACAAATGAAGGAACAAATAATAAAACATAGAACAAATGAAGGAACAAATAATACTTTAACCTTGTAACAATACGATAGAGGCGAAAACTTCCCTGTTATACGATGCTCCGCAGTGTCAGGCGGCGCGCTGCTATCCATGGTCTGGGAAACGAAAATCGGCGAGACACCGAAATGAAAGGAAAGAGACGATAGCAAACGGTTTTCAGAGAAGAGAGTCTCACAATTCCAGCAATGAGATTTCCATAGTGGAGAGAAGAGAAAAAAGATAAACACCCTAGTGCAACGCACTTTTCTATTGCAGAAATACCAATTAATGATCCCGATTACCCATGGCTGGTTGAAAATTTTAAATTTTGATGTTCAGAAAATGTAAATGGGCCTTCATTTATACGTGTTCATCAATCCAGCCCATTCGGAAACAAAGGCCAACAATCAGAAAAAGTGGTTTTCAAAAGCTTCCCGCCATAATTGCCAATTATGGCAAATAAATCTTACTTACCTCTCGAAGCAATCTCTAAAAAATTGATACCTATATATTATTTCCATAAGTGTAAAGTGATTTCCATCCCAAATTTTCAATTTCTCGATGTTCCACCTACTCAACCAACCAGAGTCCCAAGTATAAAACAAAGTGTTGAATTTCCCAAACTTTCATTTTTGTTTCGACAGCAAGACTGCATCGTCCACACTTAGAGGTCTTCTTGCTTGACATGTAGCCACTCATGCTGTTATCATAGCCCTTCTTCTTGAGTCACTCCAAGAATGGAGAGTTCTCCACAGCCTTCTTGCTCTCACCGGTGATGTAGTAAATGTCCTTCTGGCTCTCCTTCATTTCATTCTGGTTACATAGTCCCTTCAAGCTACTCAACTCATCTCCACTTTTTGTAGAACATATCGGCTTGCTTGCCTCTGGTCTGGCTATCCTCGTGTTAAAATTAATGCAAATTTCCTAGAGAAATCCAGAACTATCTACTTGCATCTTGTTTTAAAAGAATTGTAATATCATTACCGCCTCTGTTAGGCGGTGGAAACCAAGGCTCTAAATATAGCCTTCCTCATCCTGCTATTTAGAGTCCTAATGTGCTTGACTTCTAGTGTGTACGTACTACAATATGTACTAGTTATAATGAATTATATTATGTCATTCTATGTCTCCTCCTAAATTTCCAACACCAAGCTTCAAGTTCTTGGATAGAATCTGTTGTAATCTTCCTGGTTCACCTTCAGTCTCATCACCATTCCAACTTCTATCACCTCCATCAACCTCCTCACTTGCCTCTTCCAATTCCATTCTCACCTCCATCTAAAAAAACAGAAACGCGAAACGGGGAGAAGGAGATGACATTGCTGTTGTTATATGTTAGGGTGGCGGCGGCGGAAGTAGAGTCTCCGATAAGGTGGTTGTGGTGGCGCCCGATAGCGGAAACAGTGAGGGATAATCCATTGCACTGCACATATCCTCAACCACTTGGTAAACCCCGGAGTTGGGGCTTCTAATTCTTCTTCCAGCCATGGCGGAGACGGCGGGGATAACAGCTTGGCCAGAAGCAACGCAGATAACAGTAGTAGAGAGGTGGAAAAGAGAACGAAGAAATGGGAAATAATAAATGATAATCCAATACAGAAAGGGTGAGTAACGGCGTCAGTGTAGACATTAGTGAAATGAAAACACTTACACATGTCACTTTCTAACAGGACAACAGTATGAACAGTATCTAGAATACTATATCTGAGTTTAGTCCAAAATATTACTCCATTAAATTCTCGTATAAAAAAAAGTCTCAAGTGAATGATACATTGATTTATGATTTTTTTTTGTAAAACGGAAAAGATTAAAGGAACCAATAAGTTACCTTTTGATGCTTACCTTACAATGCTATATAATCTTCACAAATTTCATTTTTTCCTAATTAAGTCAATGATATTTGTGTAGGTATTAAAACTATTTCATCCTTTATGTATTAGTAGGGTCAAATTTATATTTTATTTTATTTTTAATGGAGGTGGATTTTGCTCCACCTTTCCCTAAGGTTTCTAATGTCATTGTGGACCTTAAGGAGCCTTCTCTATAATTTGTTATATTTTTCTAATTCTGAAGTGTCTATTTTATCATAAGAATCATGATTTTGTATGTGTTTGCTTAATTGTTTTTGCAGCAAATTCATTATGATTGTTTCATGGCTCTTCTTTAAGGTGGAGATGATGTGAAGCCAGTGAGTGGATTGGTTGTAGTGAAGATTGAGAAAGATTAAGCATTTAATAGACTTGTTGTGAGTTGTTGGATTTTTTTTGGTTCATCTCCAAGGGAAATATGATGTGTGCTGTGTAGTGATATTCGGGTTGTCTATTTGTTTTTAGTATTTGGAAAGTTGTATGCTTTTGAATAAATTATGGATAGTGATACACCCTTTTGGAATTGATGTGTCTTTGGTCTTTGACCTCTTTTGTTACTTTCAAAGCAAGACACTTGAGAGTGTGTTAGTAATGGAATAGCGATGCTATGTGGTGGTCTGCAACTATATGTCCATCTATGTAGTTACTTTCACTGCAAGAAATTTGTCATATACCTATAGACACTTTTAATGACAGAGGATAGAACCGTAGGTATATAGATATCATATACATACAGATTTATAATAAATCGTGGGTATAAGTTTATATACCTTCATATATCCAATTTTGTCATTATTTGTATTAACGATAGATTTGAATCCATGGATATAGACATCATACACCTGTAGATCTCTTGATCTGTAACTATAATTTATAGTGATAGTTTCAAAATCCGTGGGTATAGATTACATATACAGATTTGTGTGGTTCCGTCACTATTTCCATCACTATACCAATAGTTAAATTAATTATAAATTTATTTTATTCTTTTAAAGAAATTTATGTTTTACCAAAGTCTAATTTTTCATAAATTATTTTTTTTCACACAAAAAAATTCTAATTTTTCATAAATTATTTTTAAAGAATTCATAAAAAATTGAATAAATTTTTAAATTTTTTTCCCAATGAGCGCGGGATGCAGCACCAAATCACTGATGCGCTACTGCCTCACTATCGTCTTCGTCTTCCTCCAAGTACATTTGTACATCCTAAGCCCCCAGCCCACTCTATTATCCTAAGCCCCCAGCCCACTCCATTTGTACATCCTCTCTAGCCCACTAATTTTTCAGCCCCCACCTAAGTGGGTTGATTTTAGGCCCTATCCATAAGTTTAAATTTTTTTGGGCTTGAGGCCAAGGCTTTTATGGGTCAGCCCACTATCTATTAAAATTAGATCTGACAAGTTGTGTTGAAATCTGTACCCCGTATATGCGGTGCGTCTAAGACTCAAAGGAAGGGGAGAGGAAAAGACACGCGTCAATGCTCACTGCTCAGGAACATAGATACTTCATTTTATGGTTTTTTAGCTTTTTTATTTATTTTATTTTTTGCAGCAGCTTTTTTTATTTATTGAAAATCACTTCTTGGTCTTGTTTACCCGAGCTTTGCTTTTCAAAAAAACCGTTGCGTTCGATATTTCTCTATTTATTCATCAATCTTTTTTTGTGTTATTTTTTTTTGGGTTACGCATAATTTTTTTATTCCATGATTGCATTATTATACTAACTAAATCATTTACCTGAAACTAATAATTGAATTTATCTAGCAGTGCAAAAATATTCTTCGGGAATCAAGTAATTCCACTCTACAAGTTGGTTTGTGAGCTTATTATATACATTTATCATATCAGTAATTAATATTCAAAATTTATTATTATTATTTTTTAATGATAAACATCAATCATTTTTTTTTTGATAAAAAAACATCAATCATATTAACCTTTGAAATTATGATATAGATCATTCATATTGATCTTTGGATTCAAAATTAATACGTCAAGTACTTATAAATTTAGAAATTATGATCTTATTGCTTGAATAAATATTCATTGTTAGTGTAAAGAAATTTTACACAGTCAATCAATCAGAAATAGTCACATAAGTTAAAATATTTGAGTGTCTGACTCTTATTCTAACTACCTTAAAAGTCATTCATATCATAATTTATGAGTAATTCATAATGTAAAAAGCTTTATATTCACAATGCATATAAATTAAACTATAATACTTTCAGAAAATGTTTTATACAAAAACCTGACATAGTATGACATGTCAATCATCAAGGAAAGGATATAAATGATTTGATAAAAATTAGAACATGAGTATTGAATGCAATTTTCAGTAAGTTTTGTATATTACTTGTGTAAATAACACAATGTCAATTATTGTGTTGAAGTGTAGTTAAAATTTATTATTATTATTATTGTTGAAGTGTAGTTATTTCATTAAAAAAGTTTAATAGAAAATCATGATTCCGACTCCTTGATATTTGTGGATGTGATTGTTAAATTCTCCTTAATAGTTTTTTCTTTGGTTGATGCATGATAATCACTTTTTTATATTGTTTGTTTTAATGCATAGGAACTGATGATTGAAAAAAAAAATCTCAAATGTTTGAAAATGCAAGCACTGATTAACCTGTTTTTAATAAATGTTTCTAAAATGTAAAGCCCACGGGCTGGCCCTGGGGGCTTTCGTGGCCCTAACCCACATGGGTTAGGACCAAATAGGGTGGGCTGGACCAAATTGACAGCCCTAGCTGTCTTCATTTCCTTTCCTCTTGTGCTATTATAATTATTGGCTTGTTTCAATGTTATCATTGAGATTTAGGGTTTGTTTGTAATTTTAAGAAATTAATCCAGCCAGATAAATTAAGCCGCTGCTAAGAATCAGTAACTTGCCTTTTGTTTGGATACAGGGGAAGAGAAGACAACCATGAACCAACGAAGTAATTTTGGAATTGGGGGTGGAGTTTAATTTTGGCTTTAATTGTGATTTTGAACTTGGAATTGTGTATTTTTTATTTTTTATTTTGGATCTGTACCTCTCTGTTGGAAACTTGTTTTGAATCTGTTGTTAATTTATCTTGCTCTACCCTGCTTTTTGGCTAAATGGTCCTTTCGGTCAAGTGCTTCCTGATATGTTAGATGCGGCCCATTGACTTGGCATTCCACTCCACTAGGGATGTGAGTAATAGAAGACAATATTGACCAAATAGATTATATGATAGAAAGAATGGGAATATATGAAAAGAAAGATACATTTTGGAAAGCCTTTTTGGATTTACAATTACTTCAGGCATCATGTCATTCGTAAGGTACACTTGACATCAAATCCTAAGAGAAATAGTTAACTAACAAATGAAATTAGTGGTTTAGGAGGTGTTTATCAAGAAGAAAGGGAAGAGAAGACAACCAACGAAGTAGGCAATGTGCCATTAGACCACTCTGCTAAACGGGCATATCACTCATAACCACAATGTGTAATAGTGGAGCCAAATAATAGTTAGTAATTTTATTCTTGCACCAATCTGAATTGGATTAATTGGAATGCTGTTCATTTTTAATATTTGATAAGATCCTTTAAGGGTGTGTGAGACGCATTTTTTTTAACCATGCAATGCTACACTCATGTGCTTGGATTGGTGGAGAATGTTGATGCAACAGTAATGTCCATGCCTAGTTGGACTCTTGATCATCTTCCTTGAATTATAGTTGACCTCTAGATTGATTTGGATTTCAAGTGAATTGAACTCTGATCACTAAAAACTAGTGGTGAACTCATGCTTAAAAGCTTTAGTTTTAAATTTTACTTTGTCCAAGTTTGTTACTTTGTGTTCCTTTTATGTATTGAACATCGATCCATTTTTCTTGGTACATGATTGTTAATCTTAACAATCAACAGAGAATATTATCATTTAAAATAATATTTTGTAATGATGTATAATTTTCAGAGAACATCCATTTGTACATTTTGAATATTTTAACTAGGTGTTTTTCTTTTACTATTTCAACCAATTGATGCTACAAGTGAGACAAATTAGCCTTTGGATGCAAGATTGTAAGTAGATTTCCTCTATGTTTGACTTTAAATCTTTAATTTATGATATTATAATGCCATCGAAAGCTTATAAATTATAAGATATTGTGAATTGTTGTGTTTTCTGCCAGAGTGTTTTAGTTTCATTTTCACTTGGTTTGCTAGCTGCCGTTCCCCTCATTGTGTGGCTAGCTCAATCACTAACTAGTGCAATTGTAAAAGAGTCTTTGATTTAATAGGTACAAATGGGCTACCACTGTCTCTTGTAGGTTTTCTCTACTGACATATTTAATTTTTAAAGGATCCCTTGGCCATTTGAGTTCTCTCAGTTCAGATACTAATGAAGACAATCAATATAGTATCTATTTAGTATTAACTAATTCTCACTAAAAATTTTAATATGTCCTATAGTGAGTTATGCTATTATTTACATTCTTCTTTTTTTTTTACTTGCAGGTGAAGATTAGAAAGCTAATTTGTTTTTGATGGCGTAAACTCGGCCATTTAGTTAACATGATATGATTTTGTTGTAATTTTTAAATTGTTGTAAGAATTTATGTGCATACTATATATTAGTATGCTACTTTTAGGTGGATATGTTTAACATTGTGTAATTTGATACATTTATAAGATTTTATGTTAATTTTCAATATAAATGAAGTTTTATTTTATTTTGGTTTCAAGATATATTTATTTTATTATGTATTTAGTTTATGATCTGATCATTGTTTTAAAAGATCATGAATATTTATTATTATTCATTTGATGAGTGTAATATCGTTACTTGTAACCAAAATTAGTAAATATCATTACTAAAATCTATAGTGATGGGGCAAAATCATAGGTATATCAAATTATGATTTGTCACTAAAGCTATGCCAACGAAAGATAAGTCGTGCGTATAATAAATTATCATTTGTCACCAAAGTGTATACCAATGGAATATAAGTCATATGTATATCTTTAAGTATTTTACCAACAAGTGCAAAAATTGTCCCTAAAGCCTATAGTGACAGAACCACAACTGTAGGTATAGCTAATTATTGACCACGGAACCAAATGTCCGTCGGTATAGGTTTTCAAGGCTTTACCTAAGTTTTTTTATCCTTTACTTATGGTTTTTTGCCGTCACTAAATGACTTATTCCTTGTAGTGTTTATTTGTAAAAAGTTTATGATCTCAATGGAGAATTGTAATTTCCATATTAACTATTGAGTATTTTCATTTATTTAAGAAATGTGTTTTTCATTCTAGAAATGGTAGCTCAATTGTGAAACTGATAGTTTACATGTATGAAGTTGACAACTATGACCGAATGGATGAAATGGGCCCATAATTATTACATGACACTGATAATGGGTAAATTTGTTTGGTTCATTGAAATGTACTTCCTGTACAATGGTGAAATTTGTTGGACTTTGGTTCTTTATGATAAAAAAAACATATATTTAATCTAAAGAAAAAAAAATGAAACCTAATAATAATATTATTATTATTATTGTTGTTGTTGTTGTAAAAGTACTATTTATTTATTAGAAGAGAAAGAAAACTAATAACTAATATATTAATGTACTCATATTTGTTTTAGCATAAAAAATAAATAAATAATATTTGTTTATAAAAAATATTATTGAAAACTAATCACGGTACAATAGTGTCTTTTGCTAGGCCTGGGTTCTTTTTGATAAAAAACTTATATTTAAACTAAAAAAAAAATAAAACTTGATTTTATTATTCAGTATTGTAAAAGTGTTGTAAAAATTATTTATTGTTATATTGTTAAACTGTACCCGTGCTTTCAGCTATCCTAGTTTTGTAAATTTGTTGTGTTCGACACGGAAGTAAAACAATGACAGAAAAACCTTTGATTATTTCTTGGAAAGAATTAAGGAATCAAAAAATAGAAATGTAATGATAAGAGTAGCTTTTAGACTTTCAAAGATTTGAATACACAACTCTTAACACAACAATTCAATTTTTTATTCTTTAACTTGTGCAATGTTGTACATGTTAGATAAATCCAAATAACATATGCACCGGAAAAAATATTATATTGTACATAAAATTATGTGATAAAAAATATATACTCCTTTGATAATTTTTCCTTGAGTAATGATAGGTGTTTGACACTCAGGTGTCTACCTTGGTTAATCATATGTAAATTTTTGGTTAATTCAGTTCATTGTATGGTTGATGAGTTATATAAAACTTATTGTTCATAATCATGTAAATATTTGATTATTCATATGCAAACAGCCCTGGCCGAGTATGAGGCCATTAAAACCTTTGCTTTAGCCCCACTCAAAATGTTTATATTTATTTGTATGCCATATATCGACAAACACATTGCGGTGGAACATGTGGTTAGGCTTCTTACTTGTTATTCTCCAATTTCGTGGTCGACCTCCAGTCTAGCACTATTGATTTTTTTTTTAATGTTTCTTTAACATGATATGGTGGACTGAGCGTTGCGTCCCTGACCCGCAGCCTTTTTTTTATATGTCTTTTTTATTTTTTATTTATTCTTGGGGCATTTTTTATATTTTTTATTTTATTTAAACAATACCAAATTATTAAACAATAATGTTAAAATTTATTGAAAGTAATATCTGTTTGTTTAAGATTTAAAGTGACATTTACATTGTATAAAAAATTAATCTTTAAATATTTTTATTTAAATCATAAGTTAATTTGTGATTATTTATAATTTAAAACTCACTTTTTAATTTTTATAAAACTTACATATTTATAAAATATTATTATTAGTTTTAAAAGGTCATCACCTCATAGTCCACTTTAATCTTAAATTGGTGTTGGATCATCCCTAGACGGTTTCTCTGTGTTGTGTGCCGACGTCGTTTTTGCGTGAGTTTTGTTCTATTAGTTTTGAAAACGCCTCGTCTCAAAAGTTTGTTTTAAGCCTTAATAGATGTTGAGCCGACCCTGCATTCAAATATCTAGTTAATTCAATTTTTTATATGATTAATGAGTCATTATGAATTAACCAAATATTTATACATGATTAATCATATAATGAATTGAATTAATCAAATATTTTTACCGATTAATCAAGATGTCAATTTTGGTGTGATGTTTTCCTTTTCCTAGTTTTGCACATATCAAGCTTGAACTATGTTACAGACTGACAGTGCTACTCATGGGTACTTACTACTTCCTCATATTTATTTCACATCTCTATAATTTTTACCATTCGAGCATCGCGATTTGATATTTGTGCTTATATTTTTCAGTGTGCAATTTGTGCACATAATTTAATACGTGGAAGTTATTAAAAAAATGGAATATAATGTCGTTGAACATTAACCCTTCCACTTTTGGGGGGTCCATTCAGTCTTTGTATCTATTGATTGGGATGAAAATCTTTATCTCATTTTTTGATATCACATTCATTCCTCCATCAATATTATCTTATCACGTCAATTAAAATTTTATATAATATTAAAAAAAATATAATATATAACAATATGATATTGGTATCAACATGATGCGGTCCATGAAAATGAGCCGGGAAATCTTTATCCGATTGATTATATGCAAATCTAGATCAACCGTAGAAAATTAAAACCTTTGAATAGGTAGGAATAAGTATATTTTAAAAATATCATTTTGCAAATTGATCCCTCACTCCCAACGACGTCAACTCCAAATAAGGGATCGGTGGAAGAGTTGCGAGGATGGAATTGATGGAGAAACCTGGCGGAGCAATAAATTGATAATATATAATTAGTCTGACGGTATAAACTTTATATAGAATATACATAGATTAAATTCTACTTTTATTATAAAAATCAATAAAATTTATAAGCGATACTCTCGTTGTTAATGGTTTAATATTTGTTGTGTCTATGAAAAAATACTTTGTCGAAAGAGATAAAATTCATTTTGATAATCTCTATATCTTTAAAGAGATTAGTCTCCGATTATTGATTAAGATATTTTTGATACACCAAAAAAAAAATCTCCAAGGACATGAAATCAATAAAGATCTTATTTGATTGCTTCCTAGTTATATAGATTTTTTTATAAGTTAAATTATATATTAAGCTGAGGACAGTGATACTCAAACCAAGTAGCAAAAGTATAACATATAACTTGCAATATTTTACATTTAGTTCTTCATATATGAAATAAAATTTCAATCATTGGAGCTTGCTAGTTTGTCGTTACAGATCCATACAAAGTTCATCCTTATCTTCTTTTTCATTTCGGCTCATCTCTATTCATGATTAATTAATATAACAATTACGTTTTTGTTTTATCTTCCACCGGTAACATGTCTTTGATAGGGTAAAACTGATGAAAACTTGTATTCCTTGAAAACATTTTTTTGTGATTTTATATTTCCCAATCATTGAGAACCTTGAGTTAAATCAGAAAATATGGTTTAAGTATGTAAATCCGGGTGATTTCTATCGTGCACAAGTAATGTGGGTAACATCATCAAGCACAACTTTTTTTCACCGTTAGATACATGTAGACCATGGTAATACGATGCACCTTCCAACACTGGATTATTTTTTTTCTCCTTATTCTCTTATGGTCTTCGTCCTTCCTTTTTCTTCCTCCTTTCTCTTTGATCGGAGGAGCACACGCGGTGGAGGAGGCGGCGGCGTACACCCATAACCCCCATCAGAAGCCCAACTCCACCCCTGACGTCAACATCCTCATCACCTCTTCCCAATCCCACTCCCACAACTTCACCCCACTCTCACATAATTGCAAGAGGTGGAGGTGGCCAGTCACGGAGGCGTCGCTGGAGACGGCGGTGACGGCAGGAACTAGGATTGCTGCTCTGTATCGTTTCATTCATAGGTCGTTGGTGATCGAATCGATTCCATGGAGGGGTTTTGTCGGGCACTCACAAGAAAAGGTTGGACTTTTTCTCTTCTCATCTTCTTCTCCTCTCTCCCATGGCTCAGTTTCATGAAGTTTTCCTTGTTTGTTGTAGTACAATGAAATCCTCGGCAAATGAGCTTCGAAGACAGTGTATGATTCCAAACTCATGTTATTCGTTATGTTTTTATAGTACCCTTTTCTTATTTTTGTTAAATTTGAAGTCTTTTTGATTCTTCTAGTAGATTTATTGCTTGCCCATTACATATTTCATCAGAATTTTAGCTCCTCTTTGTTTTTCTTTGAGTTTGTAGAAATGGGCTTCTGATAGATTTGTTTCCTTTTTCCTTTTTCTGTTCTTTTTTTTTTGGGTTGGTTTTGGTTCTTGATTGACGCAGATATAGAGCACATCTTCTATTTCTCCGCCGCACAGACCTTGACGTGCATCAATGGATTCAAGTACGAGAGGCCTTGCCACAAGCTCATGCTTGGTTTGGTACTTCCCCATCATTTACAGATACAGTAGGGTGGTGCGTTTTCCGGTAGGGTGGTGGGTGTTGCGTTTTTCGGCAGGGTAAGCACTCGTTTTGTTATGTGGATGTGGGTAGATGGGGTGAAGGGAAAAATTATTCATGTTGGAGGTGCACCATGTTACTATGATACCATATGAATCTAAAGGTCATTTTCACTTGTGCACCATGAGCCACCCACTTAGGTTGTGCACCATTGAACTCGCCTGTAAATCTACACTTATAAGCTAACTAACGTTGAAACTTGAAACTTGAAAGTCATCAATTACTTTAAAAACAAGGATTGTTTGCTTTGTTTCTAGTTTTCTTTTTTCATTTCCTGTTTTAGAAATATAAGGGCATCTTTAGTTTATTTTCAGTTGTCTGTTTTGATTTCTTGATTTCAAAGATAATCATATCTAAAATACTTACAAAATTATCATCTTGTTTTTATTCTGTTTCTTGTTTCCAAAGATCTGTATAGGAAACACTGAAAACAACATTTTGTTTATTTTCACTGTTTTCTGTACAAATCATTGGAAACAAGAAATGTGATAAAAACAAGGTGATAGTCCGTGATTATTTTTGTTGTAATTATCTTTGAAATTAGGAAATAAAAACAAGAAATTTAAAACAAATCAAACAGGTCCTAAAATTGCCATCATGTTTTTATTTTGTTTCCAGATTTTAAAAATTTGTATAAAAAACACTGAAAACAATTTTTTCTTGTTTTCGTTGTATTATGTACAAATATTTAAAAATAGGAAACAAAATAAAAATAATATAACTTTTTTGTAATTATTTTTTTAAAGTATGAAATGAAAATAGGAAATTGAAAATAAAACAAATAGACTTATGTTTTGAACTTGAAAATGTAATGGAAGAAGGGAAAATGGATCTTGCCCCGCGTGGTAGAAGATAGAATCACAGAAGAAACGAGTCAAATTAAATGGGAGTCTTTCATCAAAAAGTTTTATTAGTGAGTTGCAAGTGAAGTCCAATCTATGGTCGGTTTTGATTTATCTTATTATCAAGTACAATGGGAACCATTAGAATTGTCATGGGTCTTCTATCACTTAAATATATATAGTTGCTGACATATCATGGTATATATGTACGTAGGATTAGATGCCAAACCAAGCCCAAATTGATTTTTTTCAGAAATTATTTTCAAGTACATTGGGATCCAAATCCATTGGAATTGTCATAGGTATTGGATATATCAATTGTACATGTTGACAACTTGACATATCATGCTATGGGGGTACATACAAAGAGAAGCCTAACTCAGTAAGCCCAAATTCATGTTTTCTTTTTTAAATAGGGGGATGACCTAATTAGCTTGTACCGCTTAATAAATGACCAGTCAACCCATTTAATCAAAACCCCAAATTTGGAAACGAAACGATGACTACTCAATTTATAAGAAGACAAAAATTTGGCCCAGCAAATTGCTAGCTTATGCATTACGTACGAGACATAGGATATATTTTGGGATTTGTATTGTGTGTTTGGATGAGTGTTTGATAAAAATGATTTTGAATGTAATTTATTTTGTAAAATTGATTTGGTTAGAATTGAGTTTGAAGTGAAGTGATTTATGTTTGGATGTTTTTATTTTGAAAACAAGTTTGATGTAAATCTTAGTATAAATTTTTTAACTCAACTCAAAAGCTACTTTTTATAGAAATCAATTTTACCTGTCAGTAACAAAGCATCTCATTTTTATTAAAATTACGTTTGACAGAGTGCGGGATCAATTCTGAAGGTTTATAATGTGAAATCAAACACACAATTAATTGTCGTATTAATATTAACATCCATATCTCCTGTCATTTATTATTCTTAACTTGAAAAATCCCTTGGTTTTTTTTTTTGTGTGTGTTAAGGTCATCCCCAACAGAAATTTGAAAATCAATTCATTTCATCATTGGAGTGAATTTTGTTTTGTCTGTTGTAACAAAATCTTTTCCATATACAAGACAGGAATTGAACCATTGAACGCTTAAAAACTCAATTGTGTGTTAATTGTGTTAGGCCTTGTTCAGTAATAAAAAAAAATCAAAATTAGTATCAATAGAATGATCAACTCCACCAACATACAATTCCTTTGTGTTTGTTTCTTGTTGAATTTGTATATTTTTTTGATAGATAAAAGTTTAGATTGGGGGAAGGCACGTCCTCTGGCATGGTTAGGGAATACCACAAACCTCAACGATGATTTATATAGTGGAATTTACATATTGCCTACTAATAGGGGAGATCTAAAAATTGAACCCAAGTCACAGCTAGCGTGAGCGGAATGATTGATCAGATGTGTCGACTTCCGTTGGCTTGTTGAATTTGTATATGTGAATAAATTAATAATAAATATATATTTTTATTTGATGAAATAAAAAAAGGTTAATATGCTAAATAATCTTGTTTAAAAAATACATTTCAATTATTTACCTACTTTAAATACAAACTTATTTTTAAATACTTTTTTTCCTCTCAACAATTGCTTCGTGTCTTCTTTCGAGTTCGAAGGTCTCTACGGTGACTTTAGTGTGACAAAAATAAAATTCTGAATCCTTGATAATATTTGCTTCTCAATTTGAAATGCGACGTGCTATCATAGGAAAAATGCATTTGTCCATGCCTGGATACTTTTTTACCTTTTTTTTAATAAAAAAACTGTACATAGTGGTTACCTTACATATTTTTTTACTATAGGATTTTTTTTTTAAGGGAAACAACCTCAATAAATTGATAAAAGAAGGATCATTACAATCAAATTGATCAAACAGGATAGGGGCATTCCCCATCCAAATGAAGGGGCTAACTCTAGAAGTTAAGCCAACCAACTCAACAACACTAAAACACACAGATTGTGCAGAAAGCACGGGGACAACAAGCCGAAGACTATATCCAACACCCAGCCTAGCAATTTATTCTTCACTCGGTTATAGACAAAGAAAAGATGAGATGCCACAGTCTTAATGCTTATCCAGTTATGGATCATTTCTTTGGCTTCTTCAGGCTCAGTTCGACTATAGGTGATCTTAGAAGTGTCCCAAGTAACCTTTTGATCAGAAATCAATTGGAGAATGGAGAGGATACTGAAATCGGAATCAGCCACCGGAGTATCTACGCACTCTACGGTTTTCCAAAAAACAGAGTTTGAGGGCTTTTTCTCAAACATTTCAGAAGCATTCTTTGCCCCAACAAAATCTAGAATCAACCTGCACAAAAGGGACCCAGCAAAGGCCACAACAGAAAGACCCCAGAAATGATAAATTGTACCTCTGTCGGGTGGTTTTGGAGGAGGCCACAAGACGACCTGTTCAGGAGGAGGGGGAGCCGCCTCGGTTGTTGAGACATGGAGTCGTTGTGGCATGTGTGGTTATCTGTGCCCAGCAGAGTGCTTACTCTGTTCAGTGGCGGTGGTTCGGGTGGTGGGCGTACAGCCGGTGTCGATCGCAAGTTGGTAGAGGGACGCACCTTGGTGGAAGTCAGAGTGAAATGGGGGTCGATGGGGAACAAACCACCATGGAGAAGGCTAGTCTCTGTTAGGAAACAGAGATCTGGCCATGGAGTTGGTGGAGGCAGGTTGGGATATGGGTCCATGACTGATAGCTTGAGAGTGCGGTGGAGCCATGGTGGTGGATCTGGGATTCGAAAATGGAGGCGGACATTGTTGGCGGAAGGAAGTGAACCCGCAGTGGTTGACGTCGAAAGAAAGAGGCGAAGGGGCGTCAAGAGGGTTGGGTGCTGATATGGGAGAGAGGAAGGGATCTTACAGCTGATGGAAGGGGAGGTTGGGTTCCTACCCGTAAACCCCCATAGATGGGGGAGAAAATCTCCACAAAGGGATGAGAGAGTGTTGACCCTTAAATGGGTCTTTGGATTAATCTATATCCAATTTAATTTCCAAATACTGAAGGTCTTAGGCCAAGAAAAATGCAAGCATGAGTATGACATTGTTCAATTATCAAATCTATTGATACAAATATATATTGTCTTATATTAGTGCACCAATAACATGCTTGAGACTCTAAGTCCTAGCTTTCATTTATTTTTTTTGGATAAACCTAAAAATGAAATTATTAATGGATCAAAATGAGATTTGAACTAATGTACTTAAAAAAGAGTAATGGCCTTATAAGAAATTCTTGATCTTGTTGATCTGGCTAGATGAAGCATTGCCGGCCGGTAATGTTGCCCTAAATGAACCTTCGTGAGGCAAAAGCATAAATGAACCTTAAAGTTAATCATAGGATGTCGTTGCTTTGTGCTAAATGCTAATTAGTTTACGGAACTAAATTATATAATATGATCAAATTTTGTAAAACTGATCCTATGATTTGCTAACTCGCTATGGCTAAAAATTGGATAATTAATCTTTGCTTGTATATTAATAGCAATATGTAGCTAGGATCATTAGCGAAAAAATGTATATGTGCATCTTAGTATCCAAAGATCGATGGTAGTGTTTTGATTTTAGCAATGGCATTAGAATGGTTTTGAAGGGATGCCACTGCTACTACTAGTGGAATTTTTTATTTCTTTCCCAAAATGATGCTTCTATGGGAACTGACTTGGATCTATATGATTATATGATAGTGGAAATATTGCAACCATCGTGCTAATTTGATAATGATTTAATTATTGAATTGATATCTGAACTATTTGGGAATTTTCAATTAGATCCTTGAATTAAATTTTTTTTTAATTAGATCCCTGAACTTATATAAAATTTTCAATTGGGTTCCTAAACTAAAAAAATTCTAATTGAATCCCTGAACATATATAAAATTTTCAATTGGGTCCCTAAAATAAAAAGTTGACTATATAAAATAAAATGTAATAAAATGATAGATGATGAAGTTTAGAAAAAAAAAAATTTGTTTGACATAATAATAAAATGACAAAAGATGAATATGACAGAAAAAATCACTATTTAAAATAATAATAATTAAATGAAAAATTAAACTTAGTGAGAAAAATTATTGTTTATCATAATAATTAGGTAAAAATAGATAAATACGAGAGGCAAAATTTAGTTCTTGAATTGATAATAATAAAATTATGAAATATGAAATTGTGCTAGAAAATAATGTTTTATAACAAAATCTTAAGAAATTAAATTGATAAGCCTCAATTAAAAAATAAATAAAATAAAATAAATCTCAATTAACAACAAAATTATTGTTTGAAATAATAAATAAATAGAGAATCTAGTTAAGTAAATATCACATCTTGGTTTGATTGTCAATTTTATTTTGAGTTATTTATTTTATTTTATTATTTATTATGTCATTTTATATTTTAATTGAGGTTTTTATTAAATTATTTTAATATTTCTTAAATAATATTTTTTCTTGCTATGTCCATTGTTATTATTTTAATGTTATTTCAAATATTAAATATTTGAGTCAGTTTAATTTCTTAATATTTGTTATAAAATATGAATTTTCTAGCACAATTTCATATTTTATTATTTGATTATTATCATTTCAAGAACTAAATTTTGTCTCTCAAATTTATTTATTTTTATTTAATTATTATGCTTAACAATAGTTTTTCTCACTAAGTTTTATTTTTTATTATTATATTTTAAATAGCTAGTTTTTCTCTCATATTTATCTTTTGTAATTTTATTATTATGTCAAACAATATAATTTTTTTAAAAATTTTATTATTTTTCTTTTTATATATTCACCTTTTTAATTTAGGGACTAAATTGAAAATTTTATATAAATTCAAGGACCCAATTAGAAAATTTTTAGTTCCGGGACCCAATTGAAAATTTTATATAAGTTCAGGGATATAATTAGAAATTTTTTTAGTTTAGGGACCTAATTGAAAATTCCCAAATAGTTCAGGGACCAACTTAATAATTAAACCTTTTATAATTATTTTTAAAAACAGGAAATGAAAACAGATAATTGGAAACAAAGCAAACATGCCCTAAATAGACTTCGAGCTATTATTTTTTTAGGGATGATGCAATCTTCTTAAGTAAGATTTTGGGTTCCAGTTTTGTGTATGAAAAAAAAAGACGTTGGAAGAGCTTTACCCCTTAAATGGGCCTTATCGACTTTACTCAAATTAATCGAAATCTAATATAATTTGCGAATACTAAGGATCTTAGACAAAAAATATACTGTTATATAGTTATTTTGGGATACATTCTAAATTGGCTTAATTGTACTATTGACCCCCCTATTTTAGTGTTTGTGCGATTTTGATTCCTCATATTTTTTTTTGCTTGATTTTGATCCCTATAATTTTAAAATGTGCAATTTTGATCCTACTATTAACTTGACATCCAAATGTTAACAGAGTTGCTGACCTTCCAAGATGGATTTAACTTTCACTTAAAAAAAAAAAAAAAAAAAGACTTTGAAAGGTTCTACTACCCCACCCTTGCGTTCTTGACTAAAACATTCCAAAATAGGGTTGGTGACTAAAACGTTCCCAAGACATCTCAGCACACATAGCAAACACAATGATCAGGAATGATCTTACAACACATTACAATGATAATGAACACAAGTCAGAAACACGTTACAAGCACCAACTATGCTACTCATTATCTTCTCACAACTGCAAAAACAATGACCAAGACAATAACAAGTGCAAGATGCATTTTAATCAACATCAAAAATTTCTCCCTCATCTTCAATTCACCAACCTTCCTCTGTAAAAATTACCCCCTCATCTTCAATTCACCAATCTTCAATTTCTCCCTCATCAATTCAATTCATCAACCTTCCTCCCTTTATCTGTAACAATAAAACCCTAAATCAGTCGATACCCATATTTGAAACCCACATCAAAACCAATACCTGAAACCCAGATCTTTGAGCTTGTAGCATATGATTCACCCAACCCTCCATTCTATGTTTGGTCTTCGATTTGGGCATCTAGGTCCCGTTCTGATGGATTCGCGACGCAGAGAAGAAGAAGCAGCAACTCAGGTTCCACTTCTCATGAATGTGCGACGAAGAGATGAGGAAGCAACACCTATGGGTTCTCTTCTTATTGATGCGCGACGAAGATATGAGCAGGAAGCACCTATGGGTCCTCTTCTGATGACGCACGACGAAGAGATGAGGAAGCAGCTCCTATGGTTCCTCTTTTGATGATGCAGGATGCAGGATGCAGGAATGAAGAAGAAAAGGGTTGGGTAGCCCCAAATTGATTTACAAACAGCATTGTTATTTCGTTTTTTTTTATTTCTTTTAGATTTTTTTAAAAAAAGTTAAATCCAAATTCTGTTAACATTTGGATGTCAAGTTAACAGTAGGAATAAAGTTAGACATTTTTAAAATATGCGAATAAAATCGAGAAAAAAAAAAATCGGAGGACCAAAATCACCCAAACACTAAAATAGGAGGACTAAAAGTATAATTAAGCCTTCTAAACTATATACATTTTTTTTATAGGCAAGTGTTAGTATGTTAATTAGTTGTTCTGTTAGTTTTTTTTTTTCTTCTTTACTAGGATTTGAACCTTGGACCTCCAACTCTTTATACCATTAGCTCAAACCAGTTGAGCTATTTTACCCCCTAAATTAAATTATATACATTTGCGAGCCTATAAAAAAATTTAATATTGATATATTGTGATGAATTTTTTCCTACGGTAAACCAATAACAAATCATTATATACGGCTTTAAAGGTAGTTATTATATTTCTTGTGCTAGAGTTTCTTTAATAATATTTCTTTATTTATATAAAAGGTAGTCTTTATAAGAATCAAATATTTTTATTGATGTATTAATTCATGATTTATAGATATTGTAAAAATCTTTCCAAAGACAATGTATAACAATTAAATGCTATAAAAAAGGGGAGAAAACAAATTAAGAAAACATGGACTATATATAATTTGGATGTATATATCAATATGAGTTTAATTGTTATGTAATAACAGTGTAAAGTTTTTTTTACACTATTAACCAATCATCAATCGTAGTATTGATGACTTTTAATATAGTTAAGGTAAGAGTCATTTTTTTTACAATGTGACATATTTTGATTGGATGTTTGTGTAAAAGTATTTTACACTGTCAGTGTATAGCAAGTAAACTCTATCAATATTATATATATATATATATATATATATATAAAGTAATTAATTAGTGAAAAAATAAATATAGGTTAAATGAACGTTTTAGCCCTCGCCAGAAAAAATTGTTTTGGTTTGTCTTAATTTCACTTTTAATCTCCTATTTTTGGTCATATACGATTTTTGATCCATAATTTTTTTTATAGCATATTTCGTCCTCTTTCAATGGTGCAAGCACCCCTAATTTCACACGAAGCCAAAATCCCACAAAGCTGACTAGCCTCTAGCCACAATAATTGATTCATCCATCTATATAAACGATAGCAATGAATAATCAAAGGCAACTTATCTCAGTCTTCTATCGCCAGTTTATTTGTTTTGTAGTTACTATTCTATTAATTTTTTTAAAGCAAAAGCATCTATATAAAAACTAACATCTCAATTAGATTGACATTTTAGATTTTATTAACCATTTACAGCATATAATTAAAATTCATTAAAAACTAGAAGTTACTATTTAATATTACTACTTTGAATATTAAATAGAGATAGGAAATATTTGGGGGCGAAGACAGGGAGCAGAGATACTCCCTACCCTCACCTAGAAGATTGCTAGCATTCCTAATTATCTCGGACACAAGATTACGGTGATATTTGGAAGAGCTTATTTAAGCTTCTTTTGATTTATCTGATGACATAAATTTTTATATAGTGTATTTGGCAGAGCTTATAAAAATAACTTATGTCATCCCATAAGGAGTTTTTGACTTATTTTCATAAGTTACTGGGAGAAAGTTATGGAATTATCATAAGAGCTTATGCACTAAACACTATCTCCGTGTTTTTCACTATTCGAATCATCTCATACCCATTTCTTTCTTTTTCTTTCTTTAAGCGCTTATGATATAAGCTCTCATGCGATAAGGTCTTATGTGATAAGCTATTAATTAAGTTGTTTACCCAAATGCACAATATGTCAACAATTACTCAAAAAATAGGAATATGAAATATAAAAGGGTTACAGATTGCTCTCTTGAGGTTAAATCACAAAATTTTTGTTTACCATTTTTGCCTCGTTGTGTCTATTGCCATCATACTTTTTTTAATCAGCCAAAGAAAACCTCATTAAAAGAAGTATAAGGGACACTACAACCCTTGTAACATGAAACTATGTCTTACACCATCGATAGATACATATCAAAGGATCATAAACCACCCCATAAAAGAAAAAGAAACTCTCTCATTCTTAGCTTCAATCCAATTTCATGATCTCACCATAATTAACTCAAACAAATTATCCACATCCAGGGCCGACCCAACACCTATTTAGGCTTAAAGCGAATTATGGGATGTGTAACGTCCGGATTTCTGTGTCTTTCTGTAGCAGTAAATATATGTGTATATGTATTAATTTTTTATAAAATCCAAAGAGTGATTTTAAATAAACTAAAATCATTTTCTTATGGTTTTTTCCTGAAAGAAGTCATGGTTAAATTTTCAGTTGAAAATTCAGACGAAAGTCGGTCTGCATTTCACTGCCGGTACAAGTTTACTGAGCAGAAAATCTAATTTTGAATCGTGAATGAAACGATTAGTGTTTTTGTGATGTTCTCTATGATATTGAAAATTTTTGAAAATTTGAGTTCGGAAATAAAAAATAATATTTATTCCGGGCGAAATACGATCGGAAACTTGAACCGGACACACAGTGGAGCAAAGTAGGGAGCACAAAAGTGATTAGTTGACATGTGAGAGTGAGGTGACTTACTAGGGGATGACCGAAGTCACATCCTAAAAAGTGGTCATGATGACACTTTTTAAATTATAACATATTATATGCTAAAAACCCATTTTTTCTCTCTTCTTCAACCAAACAAGACATAAGCCAAAGCTTGACCATCAAGACTTGCCCCCCCCCCCCCCCCCTCTCTTTCACGTCAATCTCACCCCTCCCTCTATAAATATCCATTTCATTTTCTCTTCATCACTTTCTCATTTTTAAGTTTCTAACACTTAAAAGTTTCCATTTTTATTTAGTTTCAAGCTTCAAGTTCTTCATACTTTTTCTTTCTAGTTTCAATGGTAACACTCTCATACTCTTCAATTGCAAGTTTTTCACTTATTTCATGAGTTTACTTTATGTCTTCTTAAAATGTTCTTAAAGCTCTTTTAACTTTTAAAATATCTAGAAAATGGTAAAAAACTTCGTTTGAGTTGAAACCAATTTCTATGAACTTATATTAATCTCTACTTTCATATTCTAAGAGATTGTATCAAACAAACATCTCTAACCTATTTTTCGAAGGATGGCTGAAACTATGTATTAGTTGCCTAGGAAGTTTTGTTTCACCTTTTTGAAAGATGATCATGTATTTCAGCTTCTAGATACCTCTTGATCTTAAATCTAAAGTCTTGGAAAGTTTAAAGATTTATAGCCTATTTATCCTATGATGGCCGAACCTATGATGGTTGTGAACCTAGGATGTTATTGTCGCGACCGTCCCGTCCGGGAGCCGCGAAAAAAGAGATAATAAAAAAAAAAGAGGAGTCACCACTAAAATTTTTTATATTGGGAAAATCTTAGAAAACCCAATTATTTAAAGGTAAACTGGTCTAAAAAAAGAGAGAGATGAGTCCGGGAGTCGATTACGAGTAGGGAAGGTATTAGCACCCCACATCGCCCGTTTAAAAAACGGTACCTAAAGTTAATTGTGCGAAAATATTTTAATAACCTTTTAAATATTTATTTTTACCCCAAAAATTATTTACAAGAAAGAATTATTTTTAATTTTTATATATTAAATTTTTATTAATTTTTATATTTTTAAATTTATTGTTTATAAAAACTAAATGAGGTTGAACATGACACATGAGTCCATAGGGTAACCTCAAATCTAAGGGACTGGACATGGCACCGTTTCCATAGAGCATCCCTAAAAATAGAAAAGTTTAATTATTTTGATTAATTATTTTAACATAAAAAAGACACAAAAAAGGAAAATTTATTTTTGACTTGACAAGAAGATTTATCTTGCTCCTATGTATTCCCGGGTGCGATGGGAAACTCAAAGCCACGTAGTTCTTTTGAAAAATTTGATTGGTTGGTTGATTTTAATTTTTGATAAAGATTTTATTTTTTTTGATTTTTTTTGTTTAAAAAGGGATTTTATTTTAAAATAAATTCACCTTTGCACAAAGTCCAAGATAGCAGTGCTATACGATAAACCCTTACAATTCATACGCCACTTGAGGATGAAAAATCATACACCAACGTCGTAGATTGTTGCGTGAATTAAAAAAGTGATTTTTTATTTTATAAAATTGAATAAAATTTGTCAAAAGAGTAAATTGAAAACATTTATTATTTTATACCAAAAGGAATTCACTATTGCACAGGGTTAAAGATAGCGGAGCTATACGATGAACCCTTACAATTCATACAACACTTGAGGATAAAAATTCATACATCAACGCCGTAGATTGTTGCGTGAATTCAAAGAAATTTAATTTTTGTAAAGTTGGATAAAATTTTGATAAAAAGAGTAAATCGAAGATATTTTAATTTTTACAAAAAGAAGGAATTCATTCTTGCACAGGGTTAAAGATAGCGAAGTTATACGATGAACCCTTACAATTCATATGACACTTGAGGATGAAAACTCATACATCAACGTCATAGATAGTTGCGTGAATAAAAAATCTTTTAAAATAGATTTTAATATTATTTTTTATATATAAAAACTTGTTAAAAGGGTAAATTGAAAACATTTTACTATTTTGTAAAAAGATAATTCATTCTCGCACTGGGTCAAAGATAGTCAAGCTATACGATAAATCCTTAAAATTCATATGACACTTGAGGATGAAAACTCGTACATCAACGTCATAGATAGTTGCGTGAATAAAAAAATATTTTAAAATAGATTTTAATATTTTTATGTTTTATTTTTTGTCACTTCTAATGTTTTTTTTTTGTATTTTTAGTTTATCATCCATTTTTGAAACAACTTGGCTCAATAAACAAAGGAAAACAAAACTCATGTCATCCCCAAACCATTCGAAGCCCAAACACCTTAATAAGCAAAATAAAAAATAAAAGGGAAATAAAAAGGAAAACAGTAAACAAAATCAAAAGGAAAAACAGAACTCAGAGAAGCTTATGTTTCCATTACC
The DNA here is from genome assembly GCA_030762895.1 of Sophora flavescens. Taxonomy (NCBI): domain Eukaryota; kingdom Viridiplantae; phylum Streptophyta; class Magnoliopsida; order Fabales; family Fabaceae; genus Sophora; species Sophora flavescens. Next base: position 184,591,442 of record CM061066.1, read on the forward strand.
ACACACCACACGTACAACCAAAAGGGGATAACGAAGGTGGCTGAGCAGGGGCATCGGAGGACGCAACGGAGGTGAGGGTCCTAGCGCGGGGGAGGACGAGAGCAGATCTGCAACTTCAGTGGCGGTTCGTGTGGTGGGGGTCGAAGTCACAACGGTGGAGGGGGATCTGGGCAGTGCAGCACGGTGGTTCGCAGACTGAACAGATCTATGGTGGTGGTGGCTCGCGGTTCTAACTAGATATGGAGCGGTGGTTACCGGATTCGAGGTGGAGGAGGGGCAGAGGCGGAGAGAGAAGAGCTTCTCGGCAGCCTATTCGTGCAGCCGTGGCGGCTGCTCTAGCACGACGGTTGTTGTTCGGAGTGCGGTGGTTTGGCGTGGTGACGACACACGGAGATGGATCTGTTCTGGGAATGGATTTTGTGTTGAGGTTGGATTGAAGTTATTTATTGGGTGTTAAAGATAGGTGAGATTATGAAGAGTGGGAAATGGGCGATGAAGATCATCAGGGAAAGATGGGGTTTCCCTCTGTTTTTGTCCCTTTTTTTTAAAAAAAGCAAAAGGAAGAAGAGGAAACAGAATAAGGGAAAGAAGGAATTTGATGAAGATGAAGTGGAATCAGGGAAGGAGAAGAATAGAGGAAAAAGCTCTGAGAATATTTTCCTGTTTTTGTTTCTGCTCCTGTCGAATCCCCCCCCCCCCCCCATTGTCACTGTTCAATGCAATATATAGCACAGAAAATGAAGAAGATGACAAATCTTCCTTCTAGGCCAGCTGGTGTGGGTACAAGTAGTGGGGAGCAAATCAGCCTTTACTCTTACCACTTTGTAGGGGCAGTAATGGTGCAAGGGCCTGGAGGACTGTACCATTATCCCTATTTTTTCTTTGAAAAAGAAGAAGATGACAAAGAGGGGTACAAGCATGGGAGCAGAACATTATTTTTATTTTAAGCATTCTTTTTTCTCTTTTTTTTTATTTGAATTTGGGTTATGGGCTCAACACTTGCAACAATAAAAAGAAAATTGGGCCAAGAACATGACAAAGATATATATATTATTATTTTTTTTTAAAATTATATTTCTTTTTTGTTTTCAAAAATATTAATTAAAAAGAGAAAATACCCGGACAAAATTAGGTGTTCATAGCTGCCCCTCTTTACTTGTTTCTTATTAGGTAATAGGTGTAACCTTAGTTAACCAATTATCATTATAAGAAACGAGTAAAGACTTGAACTCCAATTTTGGCCGAAGTTCACTGACAAGTAAAAGAATGCATAATTAAAAGAGCTTACGGTATGGATCGCCCATAGAAGCTCAAATAGAAAGATAAAAGAGCTTACGGGGTATGGTACCTACTGAAGCTTGACAAAAGATAAAAGGCATGCGGAGTCGATCATCCGCTGAATCTTGGAATTAAAAGGTTAAAAGCTTGTGGAGTTGGTTATCCACTGAAGCTTGAAAGAAAATAAAAAGCACGCGGAGTCGGTTATCCGTTGAAGCTTTAAAGGAAAGGTAAAAAGCTTACGGAGTCGGTTGTCTGCTGAAGCTTCAAAGAAAAAGGATTAAAAGCTTGCAGAGTCGGTTACCCACTGAAGCTTGACAGAAAATAAAAAGCACGCAGAGTCGGTTATCCGCTGAAGCTTTAAAGGAAAGGTAAAAAGCTTATGGAGTCGGTTGTCCGCTGAAGCTTGAAAGCAAAAGGATTAAAAGCTTGCGGAGTCGGTTATCCACTGAAGCTTGAAAGAAAATAAAAAGCACGCGGAGTCGCTTATCCTATGAAGCTTGAAAAGAAATGTTAAAAGCTTACGGAGTCGGTTGTCCGCTGAAGCTTGAAAGCAAAAGGATTAAAAGCTTGTGGAGTCGGTTATCCACTGAAGCTTGAAAGAAAATAAAAAGCACGTGGAGTCAGTTATCCGCTGAAGCTTGAAAAGAAATGTTAAAAGCTTACGGAGTCGGTTGTCCGCTGAAGCTTGAAAGCAAAAGGATTAAAAGCTTGCGGAGTCGGTTATCCACTGAAGCTTGAAATAAAATAAAAAGCACGCGGAGTCGGTTATCCGCTGAAGCTTGAAAAGAAATGTTAAAAGCTTACGGAGTCGGTTGTCCGCTGAAGCTTGAAAGCAAAAGGATTAAAAGCTTATGAAATCGGTTATCCACTGAAGCTTGAAAGAAAATAAAAAGCACGAGGATTCGGTTATCCGCTGAAGCTTGAAAAGAAACGTTAAAAGCTTACGGAGGCGGTTGTCCGCTGAAGCTTGAAAGCAAAATGATTAAAAGCTTGCGAAGTCGGTTATCCACTGAAGCTTGACAGAAAATAAAAAGGCATGCTGAGTCGGGCATCCGCTGAAGCTTTAAAGGAAAGGTAAAAAGCTTGCGGAGTCGGTTATCCGCAGAAGCTTGACATGAAAGGTAAAAACCTACGATGTCTGTGCAATTTAATGGGTTTTGTGCTCACAAGAGATAAACAATTGCAATGCATGATGCCAAAAATGTCCTATATGCTTGAAGAAAACCTCAAATGATTTCAATGCAACACAAGGAAAGCTCGTAACACATTAATATGTTTAATTTTTCATCGCTTAGGTGGTTTTTATTATCACCCTTGACCCCTTAAAGTGTTGATCACAGACAAGCTTTGAGATGAACTAAAACAAGTCCTATCTTCACGGAGAATAAAGGCTAAGCACTTTTGAAAGGGTACGCTTCCTTTGCAATGATTGTCCCCGTGCTTCTTGTCCGTAGACCACGGTGTCCTTTGTCGGGAGATCATCTTGTCCTTTACGGACTTTTGAGACTTTCAAAGGAATTCTAAATGCTTTTGAAGACACCAATACATGTTTCACATTACAGTATATACTTATCATGATGAATGCACACACACAATTGACAAAAGTTAAGAGAAAGAGATAAGGGTAAAAGAATTGGGGGTCAATGTCATTATCTTTGGACTGAAAAGGTATACAAATCAGATATTACAATGGAGTATGGAATTACAAAAAGGTTGTGGAGTGGAATCACATCTCCTCAAGTGACACCTCCTTCCATGACTAGTGTTAGTATCCCTCATACTATCTTGACTGCTTATTAATCAACATCTGAGAATGCTATCTGCCCTGGTCTTCATGCATCTAGCCCACCGATTGCCCCAGTTCATCGGCTTGACGACACTTCCATTGTTTATTTTATTTTTTGAACCCTAACTTTTGCCTAGACCGCCTTTTCAGGTTTTCAGCCTAGCGGGTTGCTCTAACTTTTGCTTAGATTGTCTTTTCAGATTTTCAGCCTAACGAGCTTTTCTTTTTTTTCATTTTTCACTTTTTTTTGCTTCTTGGGAAATGCGTTCAAGCATAATACTTTTTGACTGCATCTGAGTTTACAGGGAGTGGAAGATCTTCCCCATCCATCCTGGTGAGAATTAAAGCTCCTCCCGAGAAGGCCTTTTTCACAACGTAAGGTCATTCGTAGTTCGGGGTCCACTTCCCACGATGATCCTTTTGGATTGGTAGGATCTTTTTGAGCACTAGATCACCCTCCCGAAACTGCCGTGGGCGTACCTTCTTCTCATAAGCTCTCATCAACCTTCTATGGTACAACTGACCGTGACACAATGCTGCTAATCTCTTCTCTTCAATGAGATTCAATTGGTCGAGTCGGTCCTGAACCCACTCAGCTTCTTCCAGTTCTGCTTCTCTCAGTACCCTTAATGAGGGGATCTCTACTTCAATCGGGAGCACTGCCTCCATCCCATAAACTAGAGAATACGGCATTGTCCCTATCGAGGTGCGAATAGAGGTTCGGTAGCCGTGCAAAGCAAAAGGTAACATCGCGTGCCAATCCTTATACGTCACCACCATCTTTTGGACAATCTTCTTGATATTTTTATTAGCGGTCTCAACTACTCTGTTCATCTTTGGGCGATACGGGGAGGAATTGTGATGCTTTATCTTGAAGTTTTCGCACATCTCTTTCATCATCTTGTCTTTTAAGTTAGTCGCATTATCAGTGATAATCTCATTCGGCAACCCATAACGACAAATTAATTCTCTTTTTACAAATTTGATCACGACATTCCTGGTCACATTGGCATATGATGCAGCCTCAACCCACTTTGTGAAATAATCAATGGCAACAAGAATGAAGCGATGCCCATTTGAGGCTTTTGGTTCGATTGACCCGATCACATTCATTCCCCACATTGAGAACGGCCAGGGTGCCGACATGACATTCAAGGGAGCTGGCAGTGCATGAACCCTATCAGCATATATTTGACACTTATGGCACCTCTTCGCATAATTAAAACAATCCGCCTCCATTTTCAACCAGTATTGGCCAGCCCTCAAGATTTTTCTTGCCATTTCATGACCGCTCGCATGTGTTCCAAAAGATCCTTCATGTACCTCCTCAATTATCCGTTTAGCTTCTTTTACGTCAACGCACCTCAACAACACCATGTCATGATTTCTTTTGTAAAGAATACCTCCATCTAAATAGAAACCCGTTGCAAGTCTTCTTAGAGTTCTTTTGTCATTTTCTGAAGTGCCCGGAGGGTATTCTCTTCTTTGGATGAAGCATTTGATGTCATGGTACCATGGTTTTTTATCAGACTCTTCCTCTATCACTTGACAATATGCAGGATGATCACGACTTTCCATTTTGATGAGTGGTAAGTTCCTCTCGTCACTTACTTTGAACATCGAGGACAAGGTAGACAGCACGTCAGCTAATTGGTTATCTTCTCGGGGAATATGATGGAATGTGACTTCATCAAACTGCTCAATCAAACCTTTGAGTAATCATGGTACAGGATTAATTTGGCATCTCGGGTTTCCCATTCCCCTCTTAGCTGGTGGATGACTAATGCAGAGTCCCCATATACCTCCAGTATCCTTGCCTTTGATTCTATTGCTGCCAAGATCCCGAGCGCACAAACTTCATATTCGGCTATATTGTTTGTACAATCAAAGCAAAGCCTTGCAGTGACAGGGAAATAATCATTTTCTTATGAGATTAGTATTGCCCCGATTCCATGTCCCAATGAATTAGAAGCTCCGTCAAATAACAAAGTCCATTTTTCTTTTTCTGGTGATTGCTCGCGATCAAACAAAGCCATTATATCTTCATCTATGAAATCGCATTGCATCGATCCATAATCTTCTACTGGATGATTGGCTAGATATTCTGCAAGAGCACCCCCTTTTATTGCTTTTTGGGTGACATAGACAATGTCATATTCTGATAGCAGGACTTGCCAGCGAGCAATTCTTCCAGTCAGAGCAGGCTTATCAAATATATACTTGATCGGATCCATTTTGGACACCAACCAGGTAGTGTAACACAACATGTAATGCCTCAAACGGCGAGCCGCCCAAGCCAAGGCATAGCAAGTGCGTTCTAGCAGTGAGTAGTTGACTTCGCAACTGGTGAATTTCTTACTTAGATAATAGATGGCATGTTCTTTCCTTCCCGACTCATCATGTTGCCCCAATACGCAACCCATCGATTCATCTAGCACAGTCAAATACATGATAAGAGGTCTTCCCAGAACTGGGGGAACCAAGACTGGAGGCTCCTGTAGGTATTGTTTGATCTTCTCAAAGGCTTTTTGACAATCTTCATTCCATGTTACTGCTAGTTTTTTCGTAGCAATTTAAAGATTGGTTCGCATGTTGCGGTCAGTTGGGAGATGAACCGGGCAATGTAGTTCAATCTTCCTAAAAACCCACAAACTTCCTTCTCCGTTCGAGGTGCTGGTGATCAGCCTCTGGCTAACTAGTTTTATAACTAGTAAGATCATGGTTTTTGTGCTAATTATCCGAGTTTCAATCTCGTTTTAGCCTAGATTTGGATTTGATTGTCCTCAAGCAACATTTTGAGTTTCTTAAGTAGTTTAGGACATTTTAGTTAGTTTTTGAGTCAAATAAAGCATTCACTTCTAGTTCATGTTTTCAGGTTAATAAAAAGAGCAAAAAGGGAAGGACACCTGAGGCAGAAGCCATCATGCCCAGGCCGTGACATTGGTCACGGCCGTGATGAGAAGATCATGAAAGTCAGAAAGCATCACGGCCCAGCCGTGAGACACATCACGAGCGTGATGAGAGGAACCTGAAAGTCAGAATTGGTCACGGCCTAGCCGTGATTGAGGTCACGGCCGTGACAGATCAGCACCCAGAGTCAGAATGCATCACGGCCTGGCCGTGATAGGCATCACGGTCGTGACGGACCAGAATTTGAATGCGCGCCCTTGACAGAAGCGGTCACGGCCAGGCCGTGACGGCCATCACGGCCGTGACGCGCGGCCTCCTTATAAATACAAGTACAGCAGACGCAGAAATGATCCAGAGTTTTCACAGTTTACATTATACTCTTAGGTTTTTTGTCATATTTGTAATGGAGAACTAGTCTCCTTGGATTAATCCGCTGTAATCGGGTTCCATTGACACTTGAGGTTATGTAATTCCCATTCTTATTGATTTTCTCTTTCAATATTGTTCTATATGTTCTGTTTGCTTAATTCAGGATTGTATAGAATAGGTGTTGATTTATTTCGGTGATGTTATGTTCCTATACTTAATCGCGTTTGCTTAATTCGCGTGTGTTCAATCGTGTTTGCTTAATTCACGAGAGCTTCACCCCGTTTGCTTAATTCGGGAATTAGGAACATACGTCTCGTAGTGCCGGTTTCGCTTGTTAATTGTCGCTACAATCGAAAGGGGATTAGAATCCGCTTAGGGCTTGGATTTATATGAACCGATGATAGTGGGAAACCGAGAGCAGTAGATTAGTCGTTTCAATTATTGACAATCACCTATTTGCATTATTTTCTTAACTGTTTTCTTAATTTAATTTCAATTCCAACCCCCCCCCCCCCCCAAACTGACTTTTCTGCGAATAACAATCCAAGAGTCCTTGTGAGACGATACTCGAGTTGTCGCTCCCTAGCTACATATTTTTCCGATCACTCGCTTTTTGACGCGTGCGCGACAACGTGTCAAAATTGGCGCCATTGCCGGGGACTCTTGTTGTTATTAATAAAAAATAAAAAAATTAAAAAAAAATTCATTGCTGAATTAGTTTTGGCTACTAGGTCTGGCTGTGAACTTTAGTATGGATAATTATATGAAAAATTATATGCCTAATGTTTATTATGAGCCATCATGCATATATTATCCTGGCTTCACTGGTGGTTTTGAGTTTAGCAGTGATTTTGGCATGAACAGAGTATATGATTATTCTGGCCAACATGGTGGAGGACAGGGCAGCTTGGATGAGATTGCCTCCTTGGTGCATCAAATGGCAATACGTGAGCAACAATATCACCCTGTCCCCACACCAGTCCAACCCAGTCTGGAGGAATTGGTGCAACAAATGGCAGCGGACACTCTGGAATTCCAACAGAGGACAAAAGCAAGTCTTCAGGATTTGGCCGCTCAAATTGGTCACATTGCCTCCGCCTTGAACACACTGCAAACTCAACGTCTCCTTGAATAACATACAGATTCACAAATAGTTGTTCTTGAAAATACTTCTCTTGAACATGATTGTGATAATGATGTCAAGAACACTATTGTTGATGAACTGTGTGTTGAGTTTCCAGACATTCGAGTTTTTTCTGATTCAGTTTGTTGTACTATATGTGTTGATTATACTAACACTAACCCTTGTGTGGTGTGTGGTGTGTGCTGAGATTTCTGCATGTATAGCAGGCGATGGATTTGATAATGCAGTGAATGAAAATCGTGAAGAAGTTGAAGCAGCACCAGAGATCCTCTCTACCTATTTGCCACCTCCCACTGTGGAACAACCGGCGATGGAGTTCAAGCTTCTGCCTGAGAGACTGGATTTTGCATCCTTGAATATGAAGACACTGTGGCCAGTCCAAGAGGTTGAATCCCATTTTTGTTGGGAGGACTTTGTTGACCAGGAGGTCAACTTTGACCCAAGAGGGAGTGAGAAGTCCGCCGCACTTGGCGAGGTCACCAAGCGCTCACTTCCATATTCATGCTGCATGCCATGGGATCCAGGAGGATCATATTGGAATTTGAGCATTCCGTGGCCGCTGTATCACAGACAGTGGGATCCTGGTGGAACCACCTTCATGAGTTTCTCTAAACCTTTTTCTTTTTAATTATCTTTTCCTTGCTTTGTTTTTTGTTTTGTTTTCTTTTAGCTCTTGAATAATTTGAGAAGATCAAGAGTTTGTGTGTTGAGTCTTGTGTCGGCAAGCTTGATTGGGTTTTGTCAAATTTTGCATAGATGGATTGCATGATACATGTTGACTGTTGATGATTTTCCCCTAGGTTTTGAAATTTGAAAATTGATCCCCATTGAAAAATTGAAAATTAAACTTTGAGATATTTCATTGTGATTGCATGATTTATGATAAGTTTGGGGTGAAGGGATGCATACACTAGGGATATAATCTCGGTCAAACAATTTGAAAAATTATCCGGGTGAGGATTTGAGCCTCCAACATGTTTTTAACTGTGTGAATCACTTTTGAGCTGCACTTTCCTGAATTTGCTTGAATCTCTTCATGGTTTGCATGTCTATGTGTTTGCATCAAATGATTTAGGCAATTTTCTTTGAATTAGCTACTTGGCCTAAATTGAACCAGTCCCTAATGCATGTTCCCTAGTTAGCCACATTGAGCCTAATTAGCCTATTGCTTCTTGACGACCCTATGTTGCAAGCCAAAAATCTGAAGAACCATGTTAACCCGATCTTAGGATTAGGAGAGCATGGAAGCCTAGCAAGACAAAGGTTTGCAAGAAACTAAGTTTGGGGTGGCTACAAGGATATGATGTGTTTGCTGGGATTGAGAAAAAGAAAAAAATAAAGGTTGGAGCCTAACAAGAAAAAAAAAAGAACAAAATGTCAAAAAAGGGTATTAGAAGAAAAAGGTTGTAGTCACCCAAGGCAAAAAAAAGAAAGAAAAAAGAAAATGAAAAAAGGAACTTGAGTGGAAATTCAATGTATCAAAATGCTCATGCTCTCTTAGTTCCTAGGGACTTAAGCCTAGTACCTTCGAATATCCCACCCATAGCCAGGCCCCATTACAACCTTTAAAGACCTTCTGATGTTGCATGCATGTTTCCGTGGGAACCTTGTTTGAGATGAAAATCAAATTCATGGGAAGTGCTCTTAAAATGTGAAACTGAGTGAAAAGTTGATGCCTAGACAAAAATTGAGCGAATGAGTGAAACACTAAATGTCCTTGTGAGGAAGGCGGTTGTTTGAATTAGGTGATCTCCCTTTTGTGTGTAACTTGGATCCTCAACTTAGATTAATGATTTCTTGAATGATGGAATTCTCAATTGTTTAAAGTAAATGAATGTGGGGATTGCATTGTTGAAAGGGGGGAAATCATTGAAGAAAAATTGTCTTGTCAAATTGCATGAAATTTGTGCGAAATTGATTCAATCCTTTAAGCTTGCCAAGTTTGAGTAATTTTTGAGTTTTAGTTTGCTTGGGGACAAGCAAAGTTTAAGTTTGGGGTATTTTGATCAGCCTCTGGCTAACTAGTTTTATAACCAGTAAGATCATGGTTTTTGTGCTAATTATCCGAGTTTCAATTTCGTTTTAGCCCAGATTTGGATTTGACTGTCCTCAAGCAACATTTTGAGTTTCTTAAGTAGTTTAGGACATTTTAATTAGTTTTTGAGTCAAATAAAGCATTCACCGCTAGTTCATGTTTTCAGGTTAATAAAAAGAGCAAAAAGGGAAGGACACCCGAGGGAAGCCATCACGCCCAGTGCCGTGACCAGTGATGAGAAGATCATTAAAGTCGAAAGCATCACGGCCCAGTAGTGAGACACATCACGGGCGTGATGAGAGGAACCTGAAAGTCAGAATCGGTCACGACCTAGTTGTGATTGAGGTCACGGTCGTGACAGATCAGCACCCAGAGTCAGAATGCATCACGGCCGTGACGGACCAGAATTTGAATGCGCGCCCTTGACAGGGTCACGGCCAGGCCGTGACGGCCATCACAGCCGTGACGTGCGACCTCCTTATAAATACAAGCACAGCAGACGCAGAAATGATCCAGAGTTTTCACAGTTTACATTATACTCTTAGGGTTTTTTTTTCATATTTGTAATGGAGAACTAGTATCCTTGGATTAATCCGCTGTAATCGGGTTCCATTGACACTTGAGGTTATGTAATTCCCATTCTTATTGCTTTTCTCTTTCAATATTGTTCTATATGTTCGGTTTGCTTAATTCAGGATTGTATAGAATAGGTGTTGATTTATTTCGGTGATGTTATGTTCCTATACTTAATCGGGTTTGCTTAACTCGCGTGTGTTCAACCGTGTTTGCTTAATTCACGAGAGCTTCACCCTGTTTGCTTAATTCGAGAATTAGGAACATACGTATCGTAGTGCCGGTTTCGCTTGTTAATTGTCGCTACAATCGAAAGGGGATTAGAATCCGCTTAGGGCTTGGATTTATATGAACCGATGATAGTGGGAAACCGAGAGCAGTAGATTAGTCGTTTCAATTATTGACAATCACCTATTTGCATTATTTTCTTAACTATTTTCTTAATTTAACCCCAAAACTGACTTTTCTGCGAATAACAATCCAAGAGTCCTTGTGAGACGATACTCGAGTTGTCGCTCCCTAGGTACATATTTTTCCGATCACTCGCTTTTGACGCGTGCGCGGCAGCGTGTCACCGGCATATCGATGATTGCTCAAACTTTTTCAGGATCAACTTCTATTCCTCTTTGACTAACAATGAAGCCCGAAGCTTGCCGATTTCACTCCAAAAGTGCATTTGGCTGGCTTCATCGGAGCTTAAACTTTCTTAACCGCTCAAAGAGTTTCTGCAGATTATCAACATAGTCATCTTCGGATCTGGACTTGGCGATCATGTCATCTACATAAACTTCTATCTCCTTATGCATCATGTCATGGAATAAAGCCACCATAGCCCACTGATATGTTGCCCCAGCATTTTTCAAGCCAAGGGGCATAACTTTGTAGCAAAAGGTTCCCCATAAAGTGACAAATGTAGTTTTCTCCATATCTTCAGGTGCCATCTTGATCTGATTATATCCTGAGAATCCATCCATGAAAGAGAATAATGCATGTTGGGCAGTATTATCTACAAGAACATCAATATGAGGCAGAGGAAAATCATCTTTGGGGCTAGCTCTGTTCAGATCTCGATAGTCGACACACATTCGAACCTTTCCATCTTTCTTGGGGACTGGAACGATGTTAGCAACCCATTGAGGGTACTTTACCACTTCTAGGAAACCCGCATCCAGTTGCTTCTTGACCTCCTCCTTGATCTTTAAAGACATTTCCGCTTTCATCCTTCGTAGCTTCTGCTTTACTGGAGGACACTCCGGCTTCAATGGCAGTTTGTATTCTGCTACACTAGGGTCTAACCCTGGCATGTCTTGGTATGACCATGCGAAAACATCTTTATAATCCATCAACAACTTGATCATCCTACTTCGCTCTTTTTCTTTCAGAGAAAGGCCAATCTTGACCTCTTTTTTATCATCTTCGGTTCCCAAATTGATTAGTTCGCTCGGCTCTTCATGGGGCCGAATTTCCCTGGCTTCTTGCTCTACCAACCTCAACAGTTCAGGAGGGACTTCCCAATCATCATCAACAACCTCATCAGCATGATCAATAGGATAGTCAAAATTGTATGCTGAGTTATTAACACTGTCATTTTCAAGAGAGTCACTTTTAGATCTGCATTTTGATAGTTATCAGGGAAAGATGAATGAATAAAGGTTAAAGATGGGAAACTGTATTTATTGTTGAGGAACGACGAATAAAAGCGAAAGTAAACAAAACAAAAGGGATAAGAACATAATGATATTGAATGCATGCATTTATTGATAAGTCATACTGAAACGGAAACAAGTAAGCCCATTACAACAAAAATCCTAAAGCCTTGGGCAGAGCTAAAGGATAAGCATTAAAAAATTAATTTTAAAAAAACTCTATGGTCCTGGGGAACTCAGTGACCTCCCAATTGTTGAGTTTTGTATCCGGAGGGCATGGATACACCAAATTGACACTATGATCGACGAGATAATCATCTTCAACAGCTGCTGCTTGGTCTAGGAATGCGAACCCTACACTTCGAAAGCTCTGTCGAAGGTCACAGATGGGAAACCTTTCAGCCTCGTATTCATGATTTTCCAGCCGAGCCAACCTTTTTCTTTTCTTCTCTTCTATAACCCTCATCTTGTCGGACTTGGTGGGTTTATATCCCAACCCAAACCTGTCCTTGTTCTCGGTGAGCATGAGGATGTCAGTGACACCTTGGCTATTCTTCCCCAAACCGCTTCCAGGTCGGTATCCTCCTTCGAGCATAACCCTAGCCATCATAACGGACGCTTTAGATGACTGAGGTTTCAAGAGTGGAGCACCGTCCCTGACATAAGTGGCATTGGCAATTTCAAGCGATTGGAAAGCGGTCTCAAGAGCTTCTTCGACAGCTTCAATGTAAGGGGTTGTTGATGGCTTACTCACTAACATATCCTCCTCTCCAGAAACAATTATCAACTTGCTATCGACAATGAACTTCACTTTCTGGTGCAGTGTGGAAGGTACAACTCCATACGAATGGATCCATGGTCGTCCTAGGAGACAACTATAAGTTGGCGTAATGTCCATTACTTGGAAGAGTATTTCAAAGGTGCAAGGGCCAATCTGAATGGGTAATTCAATTTCTCCCATTACTTTCCTTCGGGTGCCATCGAAAGCTCTTACAATAATTGTGCTCGGCTTCATATGAGTTCCATCGAAAGGCAACTTCGCCAGTGTTGACTTTGGCATTACATTCAAAGAAGAACCATTATCAATGAGAACCCTAGCCATGACATGATCTCGACACTTCACCGAGATGTGTAACGCCTTGTTGTGCCCCATTCCTTCAGTTGGAATTTCGTCATCAGTGAAAGTGATATAATTATCAGTAACGATGTTACCCACGATGTTTTCAAGCTTATCAATTGCGATGTCATGAGAGACATGAGCTTGATTCAATACCTTCATCAGTACTCTCCTATGTGGCTCAGAATTCATCAACAAAGACAAGAGAGATATCTGAGTTGGAGTTTGATTCAATTGATCCACAACCTTGTATTCGCTCTGCTTGATGAACTTCAAAAATTCACTGACTTCTTCATCAGATACCTCCTTTTTATTATCACTCCCTTTGGTATCCTTTTCAGCCGGCGTTCCTTCCACCTTTTCTTTTCCCCTGCGGTCTCTTTCTTCCTTTTCTGTTCCCTCCCTTCGCAATACCTTTGGATTATAAATGTGACCACTCCTAGTCATTCCACCAATTTCCGAAATGTTGGTAATCACAGTGGTCCCGTTGGGAGGACTTTGTTGAACCTGCCTATCATATATCCATGGTACCGCTTTGGTGTCCTTGTAAGGGAAAGGACCTGGGACCCGGATGACAACTGGTGTTGGCTCACTCGAAACCGGCATAGGCTGCTTCTCAGTATAGTGTATCACCACTGGCTTCGGAGCGACTTGCTCAGGAACCGGTTGAGGATTAATCACAACAGTAAAATGAGTTATCTTAACTGGATTTGGGGAAATTGTAGATTCAGCGACCATGTTAATGCCACACTCATTCGGTTCATAACCAATTAGGATAATCTTCATATCTATTAACTGTTGCACAACCTATCGAAATTCTGCACAATCTTCAATTTAATGCCCTATATTCCCGTCGAAGTCACACCTTATCTCCTCATCAAGAGTCTTCTCTTCAACAATTGAGGTTTGCACCAATCCATGTTTTTGCATCTCCCTCAAAATAACTCTCATTCGAGTTCTGACATCAGCCACTTGGCTCTTAAGAGTAGGTCCCATAAAGCTATCAATGGCATTGACTCCCGAACCCCCATGATTAGGCATAGGACATTGTGCCCCATTCGGATCATCTTTCTGAAAGCTCAACCACTTAGCATCAATAAGATCTTGTACCTTAAATTTGAAAGCCTTGCAGTTCTCAGTGGAATGACCTATTGCCCCCGCATGATACTCACATTTAGCATTTGGGTCAAACCACTTCGGATAAGGAGGCCCCAATGGTTTCATTGGGATAAGAGTCAACACGGATTTACTTATAAGCTGATGCAGTAGCTCAGTGTAGGTCATGGATATCGGGTCGAAATGTACTGGCTTTCTTTCCGAGTTATACGGTGATCTTGTTTGGCTGGTGTTTGGGTTTGGACCTAGGGGTTGGACAATTTGAGGTGGCATGGTAAGGGGTGCTTGAGGTTGAGAGGGGTATGATGGCCGGTAAGGAGCCATCTGTTGAGGATTTGGAAATTGTGAGGTGGCAGCGATGTATGGCTGGTTGGCTTGGTGATACGGAGGTGGTTGGTAATATGGGGCGTATTGGGCTTGGAAGGTGGGTGTTTGGTTTGGTTTATATTTGTTTGGTTTCTTTTGTTCAAAGGTTACTACGTGTGCTTCTCCTTCTTTCTTTTTCACAAACAGGGCTCTCTTCGGGCCGTTCATTACTGAAGTCTCAGTGATCTTGCCATTCCTCATTCCACTCTCAATTCTCTCACCGATGATGACCATATCAGAAAAGTTCGATGACACACTCCCAATCATCCTATCATAGAAGGGCGACTGGAGTGTATCAATGAACATTGCCACAATTTCTTTCTCGGCCAATGGAGGCTCCACCTGAGCAGGCAGTTCCCTCCATCATTGTGCATACTCCTTGAAAGTCTCCGTGTCTCTCTTTGCCATATTTTGGAGTTGCATCCTATCGGGAGCCATGTCAATATTGTACTTGTATTGCTTCAGGAATGCATCTTCTAGATCTTTGAAGAATCGGACGTGGGCCCGTTCGAGATGCGTGTACCAATTTGAAGCTGCCCCAGTTAAACAGTCTTGGAAGAAGTGAATCAAGATCTTATCATCTTGAGCGTATGATGCCATCTTCCTTACATACATGGTCGGATGGTTTTTGGGACAAGTGGTTCCCCTATATTTGTCGAAATCGAGTACCTTAAACTTTGGTGGAATTACAACATTTGGCACCAGACAAAGTTCCGAAGCATCCCACAGACCATAACTATTTACTCATTCATTGGCCCGTAGTCTTGCTTCTAGCACTTCCAACTTTTCTTTAGATTGGGAATTCCCTCCTGACTGATTCACTGGAGTTTCACCGTACATATTCTGAAGGAAGGGGTATGGCATGTAGGAGGATCCGAAGTTTGGCACCATTTGAGTCCCCTAGGGTCCATAATGTAGGGTGTATTGTGGATTTTTTGATTGGCAGAAAGTGTCACTGTCGGGGTGTTACCATCTGTAGGGCTGACAGTTTGTGTTTGTGGCATTTCGACAACATCGGTGGGGGTTTGTGTCTGAGTGATATGTTCAGAGTTTTGAATGTCATCTTGTGGGCTGGGGGCCGTTGGTGGCACAAATCCACGAGGCAAACCGTATGAGGGATTGTTCGGGTCAAATGAAAGATGAGTTTGGTTGCTTGGATAAATAGTGAGAGGCATCATGGCCCCTGGTTGGTTGAAGCCCTGAATAGGAATCTGAGCAAAATCGGGGGGAATGAGAGGTGTGGCCGGATGTCCTTCGTTCGAGGCTGAAGGGTTCTCCTCTGTGTTCTTTTCCTTCTGCATTGCTTGTAGGATCTCCATCATCTTAGTCATTTGATCCTTGATTTGACTAACTTCATCCCTGATCTCTTGGACTTCTTCTAGTTCATCCGCCATGGCTCTTGTCTGTGACCGAGTGCGATAAGGGTGTCTTCGAGCAATTGTTCAGAAAAGCCACACACCGTTTTAATCGAAAAAAAAGTGAGAACAAACTATTGGGAAAATGCAAAAAAGCTTTTATGAAAATCACCTTTGGAGTTATTATTATTATTATATTTTTATTATATTTGAGTTAACACCTTATAACAGACAAGAGATGGTCCCTCCATCCCACGCAGATAGCATTGTGATCATAAAATGAAATGGAGTTGACAACAAATCTAGGGGAGAAACAACTCTCCACAATAGATGTTGTCTCAAACACACTAGCAATTCTGAATTGAGACATCTCGTCCCACCTTTTGCGTAGAAGGAAGAATCCTATAAGGCAAAGATGTAGTTGGCAACATACTAAAGGAAGACCAGCTCCACGATAGGTGTCATCGCAAGTCAAATGCAAGAGTTGGAGTGCGAAGGAATCATAGGAGCAAGAACTGATTTCATTAAACTCCTCAAAGCAAAACATAGAATTATGGAGGCAAGGCCATATTTCAATAAAATCTCCTCAAAACAATACATAGATTGGGATTACATCATAATTCTCGACATTGTTACAACATTTTCATCCTAAAGCCAATAGCTTAGGTCTCTTCCTTTTTAGCCCTCGAGCAAACCCTCCACACATTTGCATGAAATCATCCAACTCAGCCGGGAGACGAAGCATAGGGTCCGCACGAATTTTTTTTTGCCTTTTCAAAGCATTGGACAAAATTCGGAATATAATGTCTTAGCTCCAAATCCATGCTCATATATCTTTTTTTCCATATGTTGATATCTATCCCTCGCTCTCGGGCCTCTTCTCTCCACCACTTCACGGCATTCATTACTTGAACCCTTTGATCATGATAGTGTTTTGCTGAGGTCCACCCTAAATCACATTGTTTCTTGATTTCGACTAATAGGATATTCAGCTCTTGGACCTTTTGAACCAATTCATCAGTCATCCTGTCTTGTGCACGAATTTTCTTTTGTAAGTTGGCATTGACTCCCCTTTGTCGATTGACTTCCACTTCCAATGACTTTCGCACATCTTCTTGCTGAATGACTTCTTCTTCTAACTGACGCTTTTCCTTTCTTAGTTGATGCCTTTCTGTTGTCAAGGACAATACCTTACTTTCAAGATTCTGGATCCTAGTCATGATGTTCGGCGGACCTTGTCCGTATTCTTCTGGACTCTTGAGGTTACGGAGATATCTGCACACAAATCTTTTAAATGTTCATTTTTCTTTGTCAACCTCTCACAACGCTTCTAACCAATGGCTATTTTCAACTCGGCATCTTGCTTTTGTTGTTCCATTTCCTTCATTTTTTCTTCTAGGACTTTCAGTTGTTCTACCATTTGAGTTACCGAAGGGGAGTAATCTTCAGCTTTCGTGTTTTCTGCAGGAATGTTGACAGGACCTTTTCTTGATTTTCTCCATGCATCATACTCTGATACCATGATTAGGATTGGTTGGCCCAATTGTGATCTCCCCGCCATCCTCATATTTTTCCATGCATTTCTAACTTATTTTGCCAACAACTTGGCATTCTCACCATCCTCGTATCGAAAACAGCATCCACCGAGTTGTTCTTCTCGTGGCACGGTTTGCATCCAACAAAGTTGTCGTAAGGCTATGGCGGGTGTGTAGGATATGCACCCTCTCGGGCCCATCAAAGGAACATTTGGATAGTCACCATAACTATAAATGATATCTTACCCCTATTGACTTTCGTACCATGGGCATACCCAATTAAAAGAGTCTTTTTCCACTTTGTCAAACTCGCTCTTCCATTCCTCTTCATTAAGCTGTCTTGTAGGGATGTTATGGAATCCTCTTAGTGGATCTGAATGGTGGTTGATATAGCCTTTTGCGTACATGTGAGTCATGACCCATACATAGAGCAACAGTGCACAACATCTGAGCTTCCCCTTTGGATGCCACTGGCAAAATTCTAGAGTCAAGCGTTTCAGTCAATACTGTCGGCACGGGGTTTTTCTTTCCTTCAACTGTGAAGAACACGTCCATTGCTGCTTGATCTATCATGTCTAGCACTGATGGAAACAAAACCAACCCATATATTGATAGTGCCAACACCCTCTCAAAGGTTTTCCAGTCTTGTCGACCCATTAGTTTCCTGAAATGATTTTCAAGAAACTTTCGGGTTAACCCTCGCGAGTTTGAGTGCCCTGTCAAGTTCACTTCAATTTCAGGAAGCCCTAGTAACCCTGCTATGCTCGCAGTAGTCAAGTATTGTCCCTTGTAAAAGTACACGGTTGGATTTTTCTGCATTGGCAACCTTAACAGGCAAGCATATTCTTCAATGGTGGGTGTAATGTCCATGTTTGGCAACTTGAAAATCTGAGATGTGGGTTCCAATACTGACTTAGAGCACTCAAAGCAGTAGCTTCAACTGGTATGAAAATTAGGTCCAAGATCCCTCCATACTTATTGATGAAGCTTTTTCGATGTTCTTGAGGCAAAGATTGGCTCAACTCTTTCAGATTCTCTAATGAGTTCAAAATCACCTTGGAACTCTTGGTGGTGGGAGCATTGCTAGTGTGTCTGACTTTTTCCATCTCTTGTTATCAAAGGTGTTATCTCTTACCAAATTATCTGTGCAAGGGGAATTTTATTTTATTAATAACATTTGGAAAGCAAAATTACTTATGCACGAGAGTGTACCACGATGCATGAATGAATGACATATTGACGACGCATGGCCTAAAATACTACACGCATGAGCATTCAATATAATAATGAGTGTAACAGGATGCACGAATGAGTGGCATGTTAAGGTGCATGTGGGATGCGTGCAGAAAATCGTTATGATGCATGAGATATAAATGTGATTATTCATGTTGCAAAAAAAGATGGAAGGTGCTCCCTTTTGTCCTACATAGGTCATATCCTAAAGTTAGGACTTCTGAAGTCAAGACCCTATTTTGGTAGGCTGCTAATGGCATTTTATGTGCATGACTTTCGGGACAGATTTAGATCCCTAAACATATGGTCCCCGGATTACCCTCATCTAAAAGATAAGGATCCGAATCCATGAACCTCACCACAGGGACAAATAAGTCACAATATGATAGTCCATGTACCGGTAGCAATCCGAGCGGGAGAATCAGTGACTGTCAGGGACGCAAAAGCATCACAATAACATCACTGAAGCCCCTTCTAATCTTATGGCATTCCAAGACTCGGGTATAGAGCCCAAAAGTGTGTGCGACATGTGATAGTGATGTGTGTGATGGGAGCATACAAACCTTCACAAAACCTACTAAAACAAAACTAACCCAAACCTACAAAAAATGAACAAACAACACCAATACAAAAATTTTCTACCCTAAGGTTGCAAGAATATACAAAAGCAGTTATGTAAGCATTAAAAAAAGAAATAAAACAAAAAGGGTAAAACAAATATTTTCAAAGCTGTTTAAAAAAAAAAGAACAACCAACTATGATAGGCCTGACTCTCAAAAGTCCCCAGTGGAGTCGCCAGCTGTCGCAACCGTCCCGTCCGGGAGTCGCGAAAAAAGAGATAATATAAATAAGAGAGGAGCCGTCACTAAAATTTTTTTTATTGGGAAAATCTTAGAAAACCCAATTATTTAAAGGTAAACTGGTCTAAAAAAGAGAGAGATTAGTCCGGGAGTCGGTTACGAGTAGGGAAGGTATTAGCACCCCACATCGCCCGTTTAAAAAACAGTACCTAAAGTTAATTGTGCGAAAACATTTTAATAACCTTTTAAATATTAATTTTTACCCCAAAAATTATTTACAAGAAAGAATTATTTTTAATTTTTTATATATTAATTTTTTATTAATTTTTATATTTTTAAATTTATTGTTTATAAAAACTAAATGAGGTTGAACATGACACATGAGTCCATAGGGTAACCTCAAATCTAAGGGACTGGACATGGCACCGTGTCCATAGAGCATTCCTAAAAATAGAAAAGTTTAATTATTTTGATTAATTATTTTAACATAAAAAAGACACAAAAAAAAGGAAAATTTAGTTTTGGCTTGACAAGATGATTTATCTTGCTCCTACGTATTCCCGGGTGCGATGGGAAACTCAAAGCCACGTAGTTCTTTTGAAAAATTTGATTGGTTGGTTGATTTTAATTTTTGATAAAGATTTGATTTTTTTTTGTTTAAAAAGGGATTTTATTTTAAAATAAATTCACCTTTGCACAGAGTCCAAGATAGTAGTGCTATACGATAAACCCTTACAATTCATACGCCACTTGAGGATAAAAAATCATACACCAACGTCATAGATTGTTGTGTGAATTAAAAAAGAGATTTTTTATTTTATAAAATTGAATAAAATTTGTCAAAAGAGTAAATTGAAAACATTTATTATTTTATACCAAAAGGAATTCACTCTTGCACAGGGTTAAAGATAGCGGAGCTATACGATGAACCCTTACAATTCATACAACACTTGGGGAAGAAAATTCATACATCAACGCCGTAGATTGTTGCGTGAGTTCAAAGAAATTTAATTTTTGTAAAGTTGGATAAAATTTTGATAAAAAGAGTAAATTGAAGATATTTTAATTTTTACAAAAAGAAGGAATTCATTCTTGCACAAGGTTAAAGATAGCGAAGTTATACGATGAACCCTTACAATTCATATGACACTTGAGGATGAAAACTCATACATCAACGTCATAGACAGTTGCGTGAATAAAAGATCTTTTAAAATAGATTTTAATATTATTTTTTATATATAAAAACTTGTTAAAAGGGTAAATTGAAAACATTTTACTATTTTGTAAAAAGATAATTCATTCTCGCACTGGGTCAAAGATAGTCAAGCTATACGATAAACCCTTAAAATTCATATGACACTTGAGAATGAAAACTCGTACATCAACGTCATAGATAGTTGCGTGAATAAAAAAAATCTTTTAAAATAGATTTTAATATTTTTATGTTTTATTTTTTGTCACTTCTAATGTTTTTTTTTTTGTATTTTTATTTTATCATCCATTTTTGAAACAAATTGGCCCAATAAACAAAGGAAAACAAAACTCATGTCAGCCCCAAACCATTTGAAGCCCAAACACCTTAATAAGCAAAATAAAAAATAAAAGGGAAATAAAAAGGAAAACAGTAAACAAAATCAAAAGGAAAAACAGAACTCAGAGAAGCTTATGTTTCCATTACCACACACCACACGTACAACCAAAAGGGGGTAACGAAGGTGGCTGAGCAGGGGCGCCGGAGGACGCAACGGAGGTGAGGGTCCTGGCGCGGTGGCGGACGAGAGCAGATCTGCAACTCCAGTGGCGGTTTGTGCGGTGGAGGTCGAAGTCACAACGGTGGGGGGCAGATCTGCAACTTCCAGTGGCGGAGGACGGTGGATGTCGAAGTCACAGCGGTGAAGGGGGATCTGGGCAGTGCAGCACGGTGGTTCGCAGACTGAACAGAGCTATGGTGGTGGTGGATCGCGGTTCTAACCAGATCTGGAGCGGTGGTTACCGGATTCGAGGTGGAGGAGTGGCAGAGGCGGAGAGAGAAGAGCTTCTCGGCAGCCTATTCGTGCAGCCGTGGCGGCCGCTCTGGCACGATGGTTGTTGTTCGGAGTGCGGCGGTTTGGCGTGGTGACGGCACACGGAGATGGATCTGTTCTGGGAATGGATTTTGTGTTGAGGTTGGATTGAAGTTATTTATTGGGTGTTAAAGATAGGTGAGATTATGAAGAGTGGGAAATGGATGATGAAGATCATCAGGGAAAGACGGGGTTTCCCTCTGTGTTTTTGTCCCTTTTTTTTAAAAAAAAAGTAAAAGGAAGAAGAGGAAACAGAATAAGGGAAAGAAGGAATTTGATGAAGATGAAGTGGAATCAGGGAAGGAGAAGAGAGGAAAAAGCTCTAAGAATATTTTCCTGTTTTTGTTTTTGCTTCTGCCGAATCCCCCCCCCCCCCTATTGTCACTGTTCAATGCAATATATAGCACAGAAAATGAAGAAGATGACAAATCTTCTTGTTAGGCCAGCTGGTGTGGGTACAAGCAGTGGGGAGCAAATCAGCCTTTACTCCCACCACTTTGCAGGGGCAGCAATGGTGCAAGGGCCTGGAGGACTGTACCATTATCCCTCTTTTTTCTTTGAAAAAGAAGAAGATGACAAAGAGGGGTACAAGCATGGGAGCAGAACATAATTTTTATTTTTATTTTAAGCATTCTTCTTAATTTCTCTCTTTTTTATTATTTGAATTTGGGTTATGGGCTCAACACTTGCAACAATAAAAAAAAAATTGGGCCAAGAACATGACAAAGATATATATATTATTATTTTTTACAATTTTATATTTCTTTTTTGTTTTCAAAAGTATTAATTAAAAAGAGAAAATACTCGGACAAAATTAGGTGTTCACAGTTATGTTTTCATTTTCCAATATGATCATGGACTTAAGCTCCTTAATATATTTGGATGCTAAGTCTAAGAGATTGGAAAGTTTAAAGATTTCTATCCTATTTATCCTATGATGGCCGAACCTATGATAGTTGTGAACCTAGGATGTTTTGTTTTCATTTTCCAATATGATCATGGACTTAAGCTCCTTAATACATTTGGATGCTTAAGTCTAAGAGATTGGAAAGTTTAAAGATTTCTAGCATATTTATCCTATGATGGCCAAACCTATGATGGTTGTGAACCTATGATGTTTTGTTTTAATTTTTCAATATGATCATTAATTTAGACTTCTTGGTATATTTTAACGCTAAATCTAAGAGCTTAGAAGGGTTGGAAATTTCTAACCTACTTATACTAAAGAGGCCAAAACCCTAAGCATGGATTTAGTGGGATTTTTGCTCTATATTTGTAAAGTGAACCTTGGTTATGAACTCCTAACACTTAAGGATCATTAATCCATGAGTTGTTTTTTTTTTTGAAAACCTCTAACCCTATTTTATGCCATGGCCGAACATATACCTTCTTGGTTTAGTGTTCTTGGTTAACTTTTAACTTGTGGTTTTGTGTTCATAAAACTAGACTTTCGTCGCGGAGTAGACGAGGACATTCGTAGTACACTTCCTCAAGCATCACGTACCTTTACCTTCACAAAAGGTAATAGGGGACAGCCTGAGGGATATTCAATAGCTATGTGCATGTGTGTATGTGGTTTACTCGATTTATTTGAATATTGTTATTATATTGAATCAAAGTTTGAATGATTTGTATACTTGAACTGTTGTGATAACTGTTTGAAGTTGATCCTTACTTGATTTAAAGTGTTGTGAATCATATATGTTATGAACTGTCATTAACAGTTATATTGTTGATTGAGATTATGATGATATCGATTGATGTCTGAAAAGCCTGACATTAGTCTGTGCTCAGCTAATCATAGGATTAAAAGCCTAAATAAGCTTCAAAGAGAACTTTGAAAGTAAAGGTGTTTATTTTAAAATGTTCTTTAGTAAAGTATGTGTTTTGGAAAGTAAGTGATCTTACTAGTATTTATTCCGGAAGGATAAAACTTTGGAACTTGTGTTATATAATTTCAAGTTAAAGGAATTACTTTCTTATGAACTAAGTTTTTGTGCAAGAGAAAATCATTTAGAAAATATGTGTTTTTACGGAAGGAAAAGCCTTTGGAAAATATATGACCTTAAATAGAGATGATTTTAAGAAAAGGATTTCAAGAGAAAATGGATTTCTTATGATTTTCCGATGAAAAGATTTTCTGTAAAGAAATACTTTCGAAAATATTCCGGTAACTTGAATGGGTTAAAGAGGTTTTATTTTGGTATTCGATTTTCACTGAACGATGTAACGCCCTTCGTTACATTAGTAACCCAAAACAAAATCAATGAAAAATCCTTTGAATAGTTTTAAATTCAACAAACTTGTCATAAAAATTTTGCGACTTAATCGGGTCTGAAAATACCTCATATCAATTAAAATAGATATAATAAATACATACATCCAAATAAAAACCCCAAGCCTCAAAACCGGGCGTCTACTAATAAACCCAACGATAAATAAATAAAAACGTCTAGCCACATACGGCTCCTTATTTGAGAAAATACTAACCAAGCTAGGAATAATAACTAAGAAAAATCACTAGGTCTTCAATCCTCTCCAAACCCCAAGTGATGTCGTCCTCGTGCTCTGAAAACAACACTTTTAATGAGATATAATCCCAGTGAATAAAAATAATCGTTTGATGAAAAGGTTCGCAAATAGTGTTGTTTTCAGCCTAGCATACATAACCGCAAAAACATTCATGGTACCCGCTAATTTTTAAAATATCGAATATAATAAACCTCCAAAATAGTAAATATATATAGATAAATTAATGTCAAGCATTTAAAGTACAAACTCATAAGCTCAGCAACGGTCACATCTCATTGCATTTAATCACATTCACCATGCAAACTCTACACAATGCAACTCCACAAACATGACTCGGTGATTCCCAGAATTACTTAACTTGACTCTTTGGTTCCCAGAACCGGTGTGAATCCCAGATCCACTAAGGTCTATGGGCTCATATCCATGCAACGATGTCCCACTGACTTCCCCATCCCGAATGGGGGTATCGAATATCCCACCCCAGATGTGGATATTTTCAATAAATTGATATCCCATCCCAAATGGTGATATCTCTCGTCCTATTCCCGGAATAGAATATACAACCGTCACCCCTTCCCGGAAGGTGATGACCAACTCATATGTACCATACAACATGTCATCCCAGATGACTACCAATATTTTCTCAACCTCCATGCATCAATTACATAGGCACTATAATAGGATTTAAAATACAAACACAACCATAACATATAAGTCCTTAATATAATTTATGCTTGTTATAGTACATGTATTAACTAAGAGGGGCGTGGCATATATGTATTAATAGAAATCTAATATCAAAATTGGAACAATTATAAATACATAAATAAATGAATCCATGAAAAAAACACGTGATGCAAAAAAAATATTATGCCACTGCAGCAAGGTTACGCACAGTACGAAATCTGGGTATTTATATATCTATTTATTTTCTTTATTACTATTATTTTATTGCCATCAAACATAAAAAGAATAACAAGAGAATTACACCCACTAAATCAATTCATCAAGTGACATGAAAATATTTCACAATTCCAAATAAAAAATCATGCACTCTAAAATCTTAATTTTTGTGATCAACAAATCTATATGACAAAGCTTCAAATTAATTGTACCATGAAAGTGTGAGAAAAAAAATATTTTTACTCACCTCTCGAAGACCTCCAACGTGCTCTAAAAATCACGTATGATAAGGATTTGTGCTTCCCTAAAAATTTCTCTCCCGTTTGGTGGCGTTCTTGGATCTGTGTTGTTACGATCGCACTGATAAGGAAGGAAGGAACGCCTGAAATGCTACACTGTGCGATGCCTTGTTCACGTTGCCAGGGAAGACGTGTTTCCCCTTTTTTTTTCCTTTTCATTAGACACACACACACACACACACACACATATGGTAGCAGGCAGTGTTTCTTTTGGTTTCTTTTTAAAATTTTCTTTAGCGGCTGCTTGGGCTTAACACCCAAGTATCCTCCCCCTTTTTTGTCCCTTCATATATATATATATATATATATATATATATATATATATATATATATATATATAATATATATATATATATATATATATATATATATATATATATATATATGGTTTTGCATTCTTTATAATAGTTAATAAATTTCAATAAATCCTTATACCATCACTTCTTTACACTAAATCTCCCATTTATATTTTATTTGCACTACCCTTTTTAATAACTTAATATTATTATTATTATTATTATTATTTATTTATTTATTTCAAATTAATTATGTTAGAATTTTATGATGTTACATTTTCTCCCCTCCTTAAAGAATTTCGTCCCTGAAATTCGCCTCATACTCACGCTCTTATTTTTACATATGGTATATTCAAACTTAAAGGTCACCATACCTTAGATAATAAAATCTGGGTACTGACGGACGATGTTCTCCTCCATCTCCCAAGTGGCTTCCTCAGGAGTCAATCCTTCCCATAACACTTTCACCAATGGAATTGTCTTGTTCCTCAGAGTCTTAGTGCTCTTGTCCATGATTTGACAAGGCTTTGGTTTATAGATCGAATTATCCTCCAATTGTATTGACTCAGGAGCTATCACGTGTGAAATATCTGGCACGTACTTCTGGAGTTGAGACACAAGGAAGACGTCATGGAGATTCGACAACTGTGGTGGAAGAGCCAATTGGTAAGCAACAGGCCCGACTCTTTTTAGGATTTGAAACGGACCCATGAAACGAGGATTTAGCTTGCGGACTTTCATCGACCTCCCTACCCCCGTCTTAGGAGTGACTCTCAAAAATACATGCTCCTCTTCCTGAAATTCTAAAGGCTTCCTTCTCTTGTCAGCATAACTCTTTTGCCTACTCTGTGCAGTACGCATCCCTTCCCTAATGACTTTAATCCTCTTCGTGGTCTCCTGGACTAACTCTGGTCCTAGCAGGGTCTTCTCACCCACCTCACACCAACATAAAGGGAACCTACACTTCCTCCCATAAAGAGCTTCATAGGGTGCCATGCCGATGCTAGCGCGATAACTGTTGTTATAAGCAAACTCTATAAGAGGTAAAAATTTATCCCAACCCCCACCTTCATCTAAAACACATGCTCTAAGCATGTCCTCAAGGGTCTGAATGATCCTTTCCGACTGACCGTCCGTTTTGGGATGATAGGCTGTGCTAAAACTCAACTTAGAACCAAAAGCCTGTTGGAAAGCCCTCCAGAATCTAGAGGTAAACCGTGGGTCCCTATCTGACACTATAGAGGTAGGTATGCCATGAAGCCTCACTATCTCCTTAATGTATAAGTCTGCTAACTTACTCAAACTGTAGGTTGCCTTAATTGGCAAGAAGTGAGCAGACTCGGTCAACCTATCCACGATTACCCATATGGCATCTAAACCCAAACGAGTCCTAGGTAACCCCATCACAAAATCCATAGCAATCTTATCCCATTTCCATTGAGGAATTTCTAAAGGCTGCAACAAACCCGAAGGTCTCGATGTTCTATCTTAACCTTTTGACATACTAAACACTTGGCTACAAAGCTAGCCACATCCCGTTTCATTCCTGGCCACCAATACATCTTCTTTAGATCTTGGTACATCTTGGTTATCCCTGGATGTATGGTGAACTTCCCCTTATGCGCTTCCTCTAAAACTTTCTCTCTAAGGCTCCCCTCCTTAGGAACAACGATTTTATTCTTAAACAACACTAGACCATCAGTAGACAACACATAATTCTCTTGATCTAAAAGAGATTGTAACTCCTGGTCTAAAAGCTGTTCTCGCCTAATCATTTCTCTAAGGTCACTACAAATTTCCAGCCTATTCAACTTCAAGCTTAGAGCACTAAGAGACACATTTAGATTCATGTCCCTGAACTCCTCTAACATATTCATCTCTCGGACCAGTATATGTAACACCCCGATTTTCGTTGCTTCGTAATATTGGTAATAAATATATAAATATATATATTTATCCGAAACTTAGAAAATGATTTTGGATAAACCAAGGCCATTTCCATGTTATACTTATTTTCATAAGGTTACGGGGAAGTTTTTGGTTGAAAATTCAGGCAGTCTCTCATAGTTTTTCTGTGTTTTCACTAACAGTAAAAGTTTACTGCTCAGAAAACCTAATTTTAATTCGTGAACGAAAGACTTAAGATTTTTATTTTATTTCCTACAAGTGTGTATTTTTAGAATTATTTCAGAAAAAAATAAAATAATTTACGTTTTTCAGGCGAAACACGTAATCGGGTAGACGACGGAAGGGAAATTAGAGTTTCCAAGAGCAGATGAAGAGTTTAACTTAGGATTTTGAGATGATTCATGGGGATGAATCATATTTTTAAGTCTAGAAGGTTTTTCAAGGTTAAAGTAAAAATTTGGGAATTTTACGTTTAAGCCCCTGAACTTTCTGTAAATTACCCTTTTGTCCCTAAATTAGTTTTTAAGTTTTTTTAAGTGGATTGGGCTAGAATTCTTGTTTCCAATCTCAAATGGTCGTGACTTAGAAGCCCAAAATTTTCTAGTTCATGGTTTGAGTCCATAAAGCCTAATTGAAACTATATAAGTTTCCTATCTTAAGTCTAAAGCTTAAATTTTCAAGTGGGCCCCACAAAAATGAAACCAAGCCCAAAATTACCCAGCCCATGCGCAAGCCCATGAGGATTTATGGCCGCCTCATTTGTTGTTGAATCAATTTTCTAGAGGGTTCCACAAGTTTCCACAAGTTTCTACATTATCCTACATTACCCTTGATTTTTCCACAATGTTCTTGATTCTTCTCAAACCTTCATGAATTGTCTTAACCTATCTTTGACTCATAAATTCAGCCAACAAAGTCAAGATAAGCTAGCATTTAATGTGGCAAAATCATCATCATGACACTTTATTGACAATTTGCAAACTAGTCCTTCAACTATTGAAATCTTTGCAACTTGGTCCTTAGAACTTAATTGCATTTGGATCCTTTAACAAGACAACTCATCATCATCTAGATCCTTCCAAGAGTGGCGCAAGCAAGCTCTATAAATACCTTCTCTCACTTTTCACTTAGTTTCTAATGCCTTTTTGTTCAAAACCCTAAAGTTATAAGTCTTCTAGTGTTAGATTTGTGAAGAAAGTTCTTGGATCTTCACTTGTTTTTGATCTCCAAGAGGTGAATCCTATTCTTCTTCTCTAATCATGTCTATGTTCTTCAATCAATTTCTTGATTCAAAGTTTATTTCATAGTTGTTCATCACTTTAAAGTTTCTAACCCTAGAACTATGAAAAGTCATAATATATTATAGAAAAATCTAATGATGATGAAACTACTTTCTATCTTCTTGATATCATGCATATTATCTAAATCCAAGAGCATGATGTAATCAAAAATTTATTTCTTGAAAACCTAGCCTTGGCCGAATCTATCACCTTAGGGTTGGTAGAGTTTTGTTCATGTGTTTTCATGTATGATCATGTATTCTATGTGGCATGTATGACTACACACTCTAATCCATGTTAGTCTCTTAAAATGAATATTTTTCTCAAAAATCTTTATGTTGGCCGAACCCTAAGTGGGTGAGTTTTGTTGAGTTTTGTTCATGGTTTTCATAAATATTGATCTTAGAAATCAATCTCTTAGTATGTATGCTTTATGAATCCAGGTTGATTTGTTAAACTAAGAACCCTAGCTCTATGAACCTATTAAGGCCGAATCTATGTATAAAAGAGTTAGGAAGTTTTGAGTTTTAAATTTAGTTATTTAGTCACTAATCTATGATTTAGGTTAATCAAGGATCATTAATCCATGACTTAATCATGATTAGCAATTTTAAGGATTCTGAACCCTAAAAGTCAGCCCTTGGACGAAACCTAACCCTCATGAGTTAAGTATGTTGTGGTTTGATTTGATTGCAATTTGTTTGAAGGAATCAATCGGGTTGGTTTGACCTAAAGTCGACGGAGGAAATCGGATTAAATCGAGAGGTTGTTTGAAAATGTTAGTTGAGTCTTCAAGAGGTAAGGGGAGCTTACCTGAGGGATTTTCTCAATAACTATTTACTTTTAGTGTGGCTTATATGATTTATATGTGGTTTGTGATTAATTGTTTATGTTGTTTACGATGTGTTGTTTATCTGTGTATCGGTGTTTGATCTGCTTTTGATTTATTTAATTATCTGCAGTCGTATATGATATTGTTATGATGCATGATCTGCCTGGGGATATAATTATGATGATGTTGTTGAATGTTGTTTGTGAGTGTTGTTTGAGAGGCCTGACAGTGGTCAGTGCACAACCGATTAATCAGATAAAAGATTTAATAAGATGTGAAAGTTATATTCAATATTTTATGGGAAATGTTGGAATATAATAGTGGAGGAAAATAAGATTTTTGTAAAAATAATGAGTTTTGAGAAATATTATTATTTTAATGATTTATTTGTGTAAAAGAAATTTATGAGTCACGGTGAGAGCGTAATAGTGAAATTTTTTAATCTTTGCTAATTTTTATACAAGAAATTCCGAAATATTATAAAAAGTGATTTTGTGAAATTAATATTCGAAAAGACTTTATTTATTATAAAAGAAAATTATTTTATAAGAAATGTCAAAGTTTGACTTTAAGAACATTTTCTTTGAAAATGCTAAACGACGGCAAGTTTTGAAATTATTTAAGAAGAAAGTTTGAAAACAGCAGTACTTAATTTAAAAAGAGATTTAATCTGAAATGATTTATTAGAGTTGAAGTTTCTATAAAAAGAAGTTATTGATGATTTGACGTTATTTTGTAAAAGATTTAAAAGATGTAAAAAGATGTAGAACGATGTAAGATGTAAAAAGATGTAAGAAGATGTAAAAAGATGTAAAAATGATGTAAAATGATGTTATGGAGCTTAATAACCTAGACGTTGGGGTATTAAGGTTAGTTGTGGTGTAGACTAGGTATCTACTAAAAGAAGTTAACACATTGTAAGATGTTTTCTATTACCACGAACCTAAGACTGATTGCAAGGTCTAGGGGCTTCATGATTGAGCACTCGGACTTTGAGGTCCTGTGTTGTTAATAAAAGATGTAAAAATGTTTCAAAAGATGTTAAGTCGTAAGCTTTTAAGAGCTTTGACAAATAAAGATATAGCACAAAGAAAAGTGTTGAACAAAATGTTTTCTTGCATGCATTTGGCAGACGTGCCATGATTAGAAGAGGGATTACC
This sequence comes from Sophora flavescens, assembly GCA_030762895.1. NCBI lineage: Eukaryota > Viridiplantae > Streptophyta > Magnoliopsida > Fabales > Fabaceae > Sophora > Sophora flavescens. Next base: position 184,621,981 of record CM061066.1, read on the forward strand.
TTGCTGCGTCAGGGTAGATCATACAAAGATGTTCTCATTGTGCCCGGGGTTTGGACAATGAGGCCCCATCTCAGAGTGTTATCACTGTGCCACGATGTTGGACAGTGTGCGATGGGAGTGCCTGTGGCGGTGTGCATGTGGCAATCGAGTCTGATGAACTCATCAAGAGGTTGGAGATATCTCATGAGATTAAGTATGAATGTTTAGATGATATATTGAAGTGTTCATGCATAGTTTTTTTTTAATGTTGATATTTGGGGTGTGAAACCCATTGATAAACGAGATATTATGATATGAATGAGTATGTCGTTATAGACATGTATATGTGTATGTGCCTTCTTTTGTGTTGCGCATTTAGTTATCGTGGTAAATCCATATATTGGCGGCTCACCCTTACAAACATATCAGAATCGTACGAGGGGTATGATATCTACAAGGAGATGAAGGCTGTCTAGTTCGAGGCATGCTGTTGCTGTTTTTAAGGGGTGTAGTGTATGTTAGTTACGACCAGCGTAGGTACGATTATGTTATATTATGTTGTTAGAATTAAGCTGATGATGTTTTATGTGAGAAAACATATGAGGCAGTATAGTTAGAGGACTTATATACATTATGTATTTAAGTGGGACTTGATTGCGTTGTTGTGGTTATGAGGATAAAAGGAAAAAAAAATTTATCACCATATTTTGAAAAGATAAACGTTGAGAAAACATGATTTTCCGAAAGAAACCAGCAAATTAAGTTTTATTTCCGCAAACGGGTAACCATGTGATGACCCGAGATTAGGGTGTCGCAGTATACTTGACACATGCAAGGTTTTCCTACTGAGTGCATCAGCCACCACATTGGCCTTCCCTGGATGGTACTTCAACTCGAAATCATAGTCCTTAAGGAATTCCATCCACCTCCTTTGCCTCATATTCAATTCTTTTTGGTCAAACAAATACTTAAGGATCTTATGATCACTAAAAACCTCAAACTTTGCACCATACAAATAGTGCCTCCAAATCTTAAGAGCAAAGACTACTGCTGCTAACTCAAGGTCATGAGTAGGATAATTCACCTCATGTGTCCTAAGCTGCCTAGATGCATAAGCCACTACCTTGCCTTCCTGCATCAACACACAACCTAAACCATTCTTAGAAGCGTCACAATATACCACAAAACTCACTGAAGGATCTGGAATGGTTAAGACCGGTGATGAAACCAATCTTCTCTTAAGCTCCTCAAAATTCTCTTCGCATTCCTTATCCCACTCAAAAGATTTTCCTTTCCTAGACAACTTGGTGAGAGGTAAAGCTAGTCTAGAGAACCCCTCTATGAACTTCCTATAGTAATCTGCCAGTCCCAGGAAACTCCTCACTTCCGTCACTGACCTAGGTTGCTCCCATCCAAGCACCGCATCGACCTTACTAGAGTCAACCGCTACACCACTCCTAGATATGGTATGTCCTAAAAACTCCACCTCATCAAGCCAAAATTCACACTTTTCTGGCTTTGCATACAGTTGTTCTTCCCTCAGAATCTCCAACACTAACCTCAAATGCTCCTCATGATCCTATGGTGTCCTAGAGTATATCAAAATATCATCTATGAACACCACCACAAAGCTATCCAAGAATGGCCTAAAGATCCGATTCATGTAGTCCATGAAAACGGCTGGAGCATTGGTCACTCTAGAGGGCATCACTACATACTCGTAGTGCCCATACCTTGTCCTAAAGGCTGTCTTAGGAATGTCCTCATTCTTGACTCCAATTTGATGGTATCCCGATCTTAGATCTATTTTGGAAAACACTGACGCTCTCCTCAGCTAGTCTAAGAGGTCATCTATCCTAGGCAAAGGGTATTTATTCCTGATGGTCACTTTGTTCAACTGCCTATAGTCAACACATAGCCTCATGGTCCCATCCTCCTTTTTCACCAGTAGGACAGGTTCTCCCCAGGGTGACACACTAGGCCTAATAAACCCCTTCCCTAGCATCTCCTCTAACTGTTTCTTAAGCTCGCTCAACTCTAAAGGTGCCATTCTATAAGGCGCTACCGATACTGGTCCAATCCCTGGCACTAGATCTATGTTAAACTCAACTTCTCTATTCGGAGGCAAACAAGTGACATCCTTAGGGAAAACATCCTGGAACTCACACACCAGGGAATAGCCGTCACATCACTGTCATCCTCTGTCTTAGCAGAGAATAAGAGTACACATCCTTGAGCTCCCTCAACTAAGCACTTATGACAAGCAACAACAGAAACAATAGAACTGAGTACAGGGAAAATCATTAGACATTAGATGTGAAGAGGTAAGGATATTTTTGTCAGGATGCTTATGGCAATGAGTCTAGATGCCAATAAGTCAATACCAAGAATAACATACAATACATAGATAACAATAAGATTGATGTCATAAGGAGTGTCTTGACGCACTAGGAAACAATTTAAACAACCAATGGAAGAACAAGAATATCCCTATAGGAGTAGAAATATGAATCAAAGGACAAATGAAAGATTGGTATCTCCAAATTTTCACACATAAAGGATGTATCAAGGAATGCGTTGCTCCTGAATCAAACAATATAATTTTTTTTTATTAACGAGTAGAAGAAATTCAGCCTCCTTCGGATCTAAGCTGCCTCAGAATGATGGTGAATTGTTCTTCTTGAATTCGAAAAGCCCCACGTGTTAAGGGTCATAGGTTGCCACCACTTCATTAGTGACTGGCCTCCATTCCCTTTCAGTTGAAGGTGAGTCTCCGTCTGCCCTTGCATAGCCTTGGCCATACAATCCAAAGCTGCTGCAAGTGCAACATTCGTCCCCCGCCTATTAGTCGCCATAAATCTGCTCACTACCAATGAAATACTGGGTTGATCAGGACCAATATCCCAAAGAATAGCATGCAATATCTATAACTCTAACAAGCATCCTATGCGCCCAAGTTTTATTTTAGAAAAAGCCCCATTACCACAGTCCGATTTAGAATCGAACTGCTCTGATACCATAAATGTAACGCCCTTCGTTACATTAGTAACCCAAAACAAAATCAATGAAAAATCCTTTGAATAGTTTTAAATTAAACAAACTTGTCATAAAAATTTTGCGACTTAATCGAGTCTGAAAATACCTCATATCAATTAAAATAGATATAATAAATCCATACATCCAAATAAAAACCCCAAGCCTCAAAACCGGGCGTCTACTAATAAACCCAACGATAAATAAATAAAAACGTCTAGCCACATACGGCTCCTTATTTGAGAAAATACTAACCAAGCTAGGAATAATAACTAAGAAAATTCACTAGGTATTCAATCCTCTCCAGTCCCAGTGATGTCGTCCTCGTGCTCTGAAAACAACACTTTTAATGATATATAATCCCAGTGAATGAAAATAATCGTTTGATGAAAATGTTCGCAAATAGTGTTGTTTTCAGTCGGCGCGGTAACCGGAAAAACATTCACGGTACCCGCTAATTTTTAAAATATCGAATATAATAAACCTCCAAAATAGTAAATATATATAGATAAAATTAATGTCAAGCATTTAAAGTAGAAACTCATAAGCTCAGCAACGGTCACATCTCATTGCATTTAATCACATTCACCATGCAAACTCTACACAATGCAACTCCACGAACATGACTCGGTGATTCCCAGAATCACTTAACTTGACTCTTTGGTTCCCAGAACCGGTGTGAATCCCAGATCCACTAAGGTCTATGAGCTCATATCCATGCAACGACGTCCCACTGCATTCCCCATCCCGGATGGGGGTATCTAATATCCCATCCCAGATGTGGATATTTTCAATAAATTGATATCCCATCCCAGATGGTGATATCTCTCATCCTATTCCCGGAATAGAATGTACAACCGTCACCCCTTCCCGGAAGGTGATGACCAACTCATATGTACCATACAACATGTCATCCCAGATGACTACCAATATTTTCTCAACCTCCATGCATCAATTACATAGGCACTATAACAGGATTTAAAACACAAACACAACCATAACATATAAGTCCTTAATATAATTTATGCTTGTTATAGTACATGTATTAACTAACAGGGGCATGGCATATATGTATTAATAGAAATCTAATATCAAAATTGGAACAATTATGAATACATAAATAAATGAATCCATGAAAGAAACACATGATGCAAAAAAAATATTATGCCACTGCAGCAAGGTTACGCACAGTACGAAATCTGGGTATTTATATATCTATTTATTTTCTTTATTACTATTATTTTATTGCCATCAAACATAAAAAGAATAACAAGAGAATTACACCCACTAAATCAATTCATCAAGTGACATGAAAATATTTCACCATTCCAAAATCGCGCGTAAAAAAAATTAAAATCGCGCGTGTTAGCGACCGATTTAAAACTCCGTCGCTAAATTTATGAATTCAAATTTCAAATTAACTCACCCCGCGACCGAATTTAGCGACCATTTTTTATTTAAGTGATTGGCGACCGATTTAGCGACCGATTATTTCGGTCGCCAAATTATAAATCCATTAAATCGTGAAATCTTTCCCTTCTTCCTCATTTCTGCCATCTCTTCCTTCCTCACCCATCTTCTTCTCCCTCGCGTTCAGGCCGCCAGTACTGGTCACCATCGCCACCACCGTGCAGTGCGCACCGCCACCACCGCCATCTCCGGTAAGCCTCCGTCCTCCTCCTCCTCTTCTTCCATCTCTTCCCTCTTCCTCTCCTCTCTTCCTTTCCCCTCTTCCTGCTCTGTTTTTAATCCCCCCCCCCGTTTCAGGCCGCCAACCAATACTCTGGCTACCAACACGCAGCTCTCCGGTCACCGCGTACGCGCAGAGCTCCTCCTACCCTCTTCTCTCCTCATTTTGTGCACTCCCTGCTCTGCCTTGAGGTAACCATGCATGGACTCTCTATGTATCATTTTTTATTTTGCTTCATTGTTTCATTTCAAAAATTTTGTGGTTTGTATGTATTTCATTGCTTGCTTTATTGCTTACTACTGAGAAGAGCTACTTGTGTATTTCATGTAAGTTGTGATGATCATTTGTTTTCATGTGTCATTATTTAATCACTCCTATTAGGATTAGGAAGCTCTCATTGAGAAAGCATGGGAAATCTGTTTTTGTAACTTTTTTTTGAATGCATCGAAATATCAAAAGTCAAGACTGTGAGATTAGAATTGATGTTTACTTGAGCCACTGAATGCCATTGCTGCCTGTGAGACTGCGAAACATAAACAGGTTTTGGTTTTTTGTTGATTATTGATGTACCAATTTAACGGGAAAATTTAATCTGAGAACCCTTCTGGTTTGCTTCTTGTTGAATTAGCTGTGAAATTACCTTCCATTTCAGCATCTTAGTCTTTGATTTAGATTCAGTTCTGCATTTTGAAATGCATCTAAATTGGTTAGTGAGGATGTGTGCTATGGATTTTCAATTTGTTTTGTGCTAGGTTTCTACAATTTCAAACATGGATAGTTCATGGCTATAGTTTAAACAAATGACCAATACTGAGGCAGTTGTTTGAAGACCAATCTAGTTTAACATGTCCAGTAACAAGATTGTCCCTGTGTTAATGATGTGTTTTCTATTAAATATGGAACTTATAATTTCTGGTCTGTTTATCTTTCCATATCTTGGCTGAATTTATGTCTTTGAATATCTCACAATAGTATGATCTATAGCCTCTGTGATGCAGCTGTTTACTTGCTGTGAATAATTTCATATCGTATTGTACGTGTATGCATTCTGATTGTATTGTATTTTGATTCGTTTGGAATCCATGAATTTGTTGGTTCTTGTCTGAATCTGTTTCAAAAATTTCAAAAGAGGGTTTTAGGGATTTCAAGTTCTTGTTCACTTCTTTGTAAACAAAAAAATATTCTTTGTTGGAGTATGAAATGATCTAAAAACATTATTGTAGCATGTAATTCCAAGAGAGCTTTTCACTCATTTTGAATTGGATTCATTTGGTAATTCTACTTATCTCTTTTTTGTTTGATGATGTAAATTTATTGAAGGCTGGTACTTATATCTGAGCATGTTCATACATTTGGATTGCTATGAAGAATAGTTTATTCTCTTTAAAATAAAAATCTTTCAATAACAATGAATCAATGTAATTAGAATAATTTGATATGTATTTATTGATAACTTGTTTGGAAATGATTATGGAATCATATTTGTATATATTTACATTATAAGCATTGGAATGAATTGATAAAGTGTTATTAGTTCGTAAATGGCATGACTTTGTTGTTGTTAATATTCATTTACTAATTTAAAGTCCATGAGCTTAATTAGAAAGTCTCTTCTTGAAGCCAACAAAAGCGAGTCTCTTAGATAATGAAGGATTAAGTATAGGGTTAGATAAAATGAAGGGCTAGGCACAGTTTGCCAGGCACATGCATGACGTGCCGTCATCATTAAAACATTATTCACATTAGAAAGTAGCTTTGTACACAATATTATGAAAACAACTCTGGTTTTTTACTCATTTGTTTCACTAGGAAATGGAGCTTTCTAGAAATAGTTGTTGATGAACATCCTTACTAGGTTATCTAGGCACTTCCGGTAGGAAAAGTCCTCTCTATGACCATCCTTCAAAACGACGTAAAAGCATCTGCTTTCCTGAAAACTACTATGTTTTCTAATCTGTAAAGTTGCATGTGAAGTTGCATTTCTTTGTTCTATTTTAACATGCTAGTATGCTACATGGATCTTTCCATCTTTTCTTATTATCACTTGATGAAGTTTAGACATATGACTTGTTTTCCTTATCGTTTTATCAGAAAATGGACCCGACTAAATGTTTTGAGATAGCCATCCATATAGACCAGGTACAGTATCTCATCAACTTAAGAATAACGATCGGATTCACGTAATGATGGTTAAGGCATAAACTAATCATTTACTAAATTGTTCTTGTGTATTTGCAGGATTTGATTTCAATCCCGCGATCATTCTACCGTCGTTGGGGACAACAAATACCGCGTGTTGTGACTATTGAAGACAAAAGCGGAAATCTGTTCAATGGGAATATAGTAATCCATGAGGATCGCCCATATTTTGCAACAGATACAAATGGTATCAGGGAGTTGTATTTGTTGTCCACTGGTGCATTGGCAAAGTTTAAGTACCTTGGGGGTTCTCGTTTCTACATGTTCATCCCTTTGGAAGATTGATGAGTTTTGATATTTTGATTAGTACTTATTGACTGTGGTGTATTTTTATGTTTTGATCGTTAATTAGTACTTATTAAACTTTTTTTATAAACCATTATTAAACTTGCGTCAATTAATGTATATGTTTTCTTGATCATATTGACTGTGGTGTTTTGGATCGTTAGTACATCATATTTACGTTTTCTATTTATTTTAAAAAAATATTGGTGTATTTTGTTTATATTAGAAATTAAAAATCAATGGGGGTAATAGTTGAAAAACTATATTTGGTCGGCAGGATCGTTACAGGAACATAAAAAAAAAAAAAGAAAATCAAAATTTGCGACCGAAATAGCGACCGAATATCGGTCACCAAATTAGGCGAGCTGGGTATGCGACCAACTATACGGCGACCGAAATATATACTTTTGCGACCGAAATATCGGTCGCAGATTTGCGACCGAAATATTAATTCGGTCGCTAAACATTTAGCGATCAGGGTTTCTGCCACCCCCTGAATTCGGTCGCTATACAGTATAGCAACCGAATTATCATGTTTAGCGACCGAAATATTCGGTTGCTAAATAGGATTTTTTTTGTAGTGTGAACGAATGTTTTTCTTCATGCATTTAGGTAGACGTGCCTCACAGGTTAGTGGTCATGTGTTTGTCGCGACGCGCCAACAAGGACGAGCGGGTTTTAAAACTGTAGTTTAGGGCGACAACTCGGATGTCGTCTCTCAAGGACTCTTAAAGTGTTATTTTTCACAAAAATCAGTTATGGGGGGGGGGGTGTTGGATTGGGAAGCAAATAAGTAAGAAGCAAAACAGAGCAAGTAAAAACAGGGCAGTTTAAAGAGATTATCAAATAGCAAACAACGATTAATCTACTATTCTCGAATTCCCAACTATCCTTGGTTCATGTAGCCCCAAGCCCTAAGCAGATTCTAATCCCCTTCCAGTTGTAGCAACAACTAACAACGTAATCGCTACTACGGATCTATGTTCCTATTCCCGAAATAACAAACGGGGTTAAGCTCTCATGAACAAACGAACATGAATGAACGCACGTGAAATAACAAACGCGATTAAGTATAGGAACATATCATCACTGAAACAAATCAATACAATACTACACACTCCTGAAATAACAAACAGAAATGTATAATATGGTATTGAAAAGGGAAAAGCAATTAAAATAGGAATTACAAACCCTCAAGTATATGGAATTCTCATACAGTAGATTAATCCTAGAAACTTAGTTCTCCATGACAAAAACGAAAACACACAGAGAAAAAAATGTAAACAGAAAAATGGAGAAGCAAAAGTCTTTACAATCTGTTCAGAACAGCCTTTTATACTATTCAGAATTTTAGCCCACTCGCGAGGCGAAGCCTCTCTCACGACGCGATTCTTGTGAACAGTCTGCAACCTTTGGTATTCTCGCGAGGCGAACACACCTTCCGCGAGGCGAGGAACTGAAGAGTCTTCTTATTACGCCCGTTATGAATATCAGGGGTCAACCGTGATGCTTTCTGACTTCCAGACTCGCGAGGCGAATGGATGGTTACGAGGCGAGACTCTTCAACTTCAAAACTGCCACAGCCGTGACCTTCAACACGGGCAAGCCGTGATCGTCTCTGACTTTTCAGGGTTGGGTGACTCGCGGGGCGAGATCTTCTTCGCGGGGCGAACCAGAGAGATTACATTTTCTTGGAACAGTCAGTCTTCGGGGTCGCGAGGCGAGGAGCTGTTCGCGGGGCGAACCAGAGAGATGTCAATTTCACTGTTCTGCTGCTTTCAGGTTCGCGAGGCGAGCAAAACTTTCACGAGGCGAATCCCCTGTTTCTTTATTCTCTCAACTTCTTCTTAACCTGAAGACAAAGAAATAACTATAAGTGTATTATTTTACTTAAAACTGGGTAATTTAACCTAAAACTACTTTAGAGACTCAAAACCTTGCTTGAGGACAATCTAATCTAATTTGGGTGAAAATAGGATATAATTAGCACAAAACCCTGGTCATACTAGCCATAAAACTAGATGAGCCAGAGGCTTATCAAAATACCCCAAACTTAAACTTTGCTTGTCCCCAAGCAAACTAAGACTCAAAAATCAAAAAGACTCAAGACCTGGCAAGCTTAAAAGATTCAATCAACCTTGCACAAATTCAAGCAACACATCAAAACAGTTTTCTTCAATGTCCCCCCTTTCAAACAAAGCAATCCCCACATTCATTTATCCTAAACAATTGAGAATTTCATCATTCAAACAATCAGAAATCTAAGCAGGGGATCCAAGTCACACACAAGAGGGAGATCACCAACTTCAAACAACTGCCTTCCTCACAAGGGAAATTTGTGTTTCACTCAATCACTCAGTTTGTGTCAGGCTATCAACATTGCACTCAGTTTCACTTTTCAAGAACACTTCCCATAAATTTGATTTTCATCTCCAAATGGTCCCCACAAAAAACATGCATGCAACATCAAAAGGTCTTTTATGGGTTGTAATGGGGCCTGGCTAAGGGTAGGATATACCAAGGTACTAGGCTGAAGACCCTAGGAACTAAGAGAGCATGAACATTATTTACACTTTGAAATTCCACTCAAGTTCCTTTTCTCATTTTTTCTTTCAATTGCCTTGGGTGACTACAGCCTCTTTTATTTTTATCATTTTTACACTTTTCTTTTTTTTTTCTTTCTTTTTTTTTCTATATATATATATATATATATATATATATATTTTATATGGATCATTTTTTTTTCTACAAGCCTTTGGCTCCAACCTTTTTATTGTATTTTTTTTCTCAATCCCAACAACATATTACACCTTGCAGCCACCCCAAACTTAGTTTCTTGCACCCATTCTAAGATTACATGCTCTCCTAATCCTAAGATCGGGTTAACATGGTTTTCCAGATTTTTGGGCTTATAACATTAGCTTATCAAGAATTAACAGGCTAATAGGCTCAATGGGGCTAACTAGGGAACATGCATTAGGAATTGGTTATTTTTAGGCTAAGTAGTTATTTACAAAGAAAATGCCTAAATCATCTGAAGCAAACACATAATCATGCAAACCAAAAAGAGATTCAAGCAAATTCAGGAAAGTGCAACTTGAAAGTGATTTTCACACAGTCAAAAACATGTTGGAGGCTCAAAACCTCACCTGGACATTATTTGCAAATTGTTTGAAAGAGATTCTATCCCTAGTGTGTGCTTCCTATCACCCCAAACTTATCATAAATCATGCCATCATAACAAAATCTCAAAGTTCAGTTTTCAATCACATGGGGATCACTTTTCAAACTCAAAAAAAAAAAAAAAATTCAGCCTAGGGGGAATCATCACATAAATCATGCTATCAATCTGTGCAACATCAATCAAAATCCAATAAACTTGCCAACAAAAGACTCAACACACAAATACTCTTGAGCTTCTCAACTTATTCAGGATCTTTATTCAAAGAAACAAGACTCAACAAAACTACAACTAGTTCCCTCCCCCACACTTAAAACATGCATTGTCCCCAATGAAACAACATAACAATAAAAACAGAGTGAGGGAAAGGAAAGGGAAACTCCCTGATCAAGTATCAGTGTAGGTGGGAGCTTCCAAGGAGAGCTCCTCAACATTAACATCCACAGGAACAACAGCATCCACACCATGGAATGGCTTCAGCCTCTGCCCGTTAACCTTGAAGGGCCTGTGGGTACCTGCACGTGTAATCTCTACTGCACCATAAGGAAACACATTAGTCACAACAAAGGGGCCATCCCATTTGGACCTAAGTTTCCCAGCCATCAATTTCAGGCGGGAGTTAAACAATAAGACTAGCTGGCCCACAAAAAATTCTTTCCTAACAATCATCCTATCATGAAAAAGTTTTTTTTTCTCTTTATACATCCTGGAGCTTTCATAGGCTTCTAGCCTAAGCTCCTCAGTTCTTCGCAATCTGCAGTTTTCTTTCAACAATGACTTCCTTCATGTCCAAGTTCTGACTCTTGACGCCTAATATGCACGGTGCTCAACTTCCACCGGGAGGTGACATGCCTTGCCAAATACAAGCCGGAAGGGGGACATTCCTATAGGTGTCTTGAAAGCAGTCCTCTGGGCCCACAGTGCGTCTTCCAGACGGCGGCTCCATTCCTTCCTTTTAGGCTACACCATCTTCTCTAGAATCTGCTTGATCACCCTGTTTGATATTTCAGCTTGGCCATTGGTCTGGGGATGGTAAGCAGTGGACACTCTATGTACAATCCCATATTTTCTGAGTAAGGCTTCCATGGTTCTGTTGCAGAAGTGAGTGCCCTGGTCACTGATGATGGCCTTAGGTATGCCAAACCTGCAAAAAATGTTGGACCTAACAAATTTGGAAACAACGTTAGCATCGTTAGTCCTAGTGGGGATTGCTTCCACCCACTTTGAAACATAATCTACAGCCAAAAGAATATATACAAAACCAAAAGAAGGAGGGAAAGGACCCATAAAATCCATCCCCCACACATCAAAGACCTCACAAAAGAGCATGGGCTGCTGAGGCATTGATAAGCCTCTGGCTCATCTAGTTTTATAGCTAGTATGACCAGGGTTTTGTGCAAATTATATCGTATTTTCACCCAAATTAGATTAGATTGTCCTCAAGCAGGGTTTTGAGTCTCTAGAGTAGTTTTAAGTTAATTTAGCTAGTTTTAAGTCAAATAATACACTTATGGTTATTTCCTTACTTTCAGGTTAAGTAGAAGCTGAGAAAATAAAGAAACAGGATTCGCCCCGCGAAAGCCATGCTCGCCACGCGACCCAGAAGCCTGACTGTTCCAAGAAATTGCTAAGTCTCTGGTTCGCCTCGCGAAGAAGGTCTCGCCCCGCGAGTCTTGCAAACCTGAAAAAGTCAGAGACGATCACGGCTTGCCCGTGTTGAAGGTCATGACCGTGGCAGTTTTGAAGTTGGAGAGTTTCGCCTCGCGAGCATCCATTCGCCTCGCGAGTCTGGAAGTCAGAGAGCATCACGGTTAGGGCCTGATGGCCATAACGGGCGTAAGGAGAAAACTTTTCATATCCTCGCCTCGCGAGCATCACTTTGCCTCGCGAGAATGCCAAAGGTTGCTGACTGTTCATGAAATTCGCCTCGCGAATGTGTGCTCGCCTCGCGAGCTAGCTAATCTCAGAATTTGTATAAAAGGCTGTTTTGAACATTTTGTAAAGACTTTTGCTTCTCCAAATTTCTGATATACATTTTTCTCTGTGATTTCGTTTTTGCCATGGAGCACTAAGTCCTAGGATTAGTCTACTATTTGAGGATCCTATATACTTGAGGTTATGTAATCCCTATTTTAATTGCTTTTCCCTTTTCAATACCATATTTCATATTTCTGTTTGTTATTTCACGAGTGTGTAATATTGTATTGATTTGTTTCAGTGATGTTAATTTCCTATACATAATCGCGTTTGTTAATTCGCGTGTGTTCATTCATGATCGTTCGATCATGAGAGCTTAATCCCGTTTGTTATTTCGGGAATAGGAATTTGCATCCATAGTAGCAATTACGTTGTTAGTTGTTACTGTAACTGAAAGGGGATTAGAATTTGCTTAGGGCTTGGGATTACATTAACCAAGGATAGTTGGGAATTCTTGACAGTAGATTAATCGTGTTTGATATTTGATAATCTCTCTTGAACTGCTTGTTTTCAATTGCTCTGTTTTTAACATTCTGTTTTCTTATTTGTACTCCAATCCAAACCCCCCCAAAACTGATTTTTGTGAAAGGTAATATTCTCAGAGTCCTTGAGAGACGACATCCGAGTTGTCGCACTATACTACAGTTTTAAACCCGCTCGTCCTTTTTTGGCGCGTCTTGCGACAGTGCTGACCAAAAATTGGCGCCGTTGTTTGGGGACTACGAGTTGTTATTTTTCGCAACTTGTTTTATTTTTTATTTTTCTTTTTTTTTTTATTTTCTGTTCTGTTTTGAATTGGTCCGGCTACTAGGTCTCATTGCCTGAATGTGTGATTTTGACCCGGAAATTGAAAGAACATCGCACACACTCCGTAGGGAATTTCGGGCTAGCACTAGTAGTGATTCCAATTTTAAAACTGCTTTTGAAAACATGGGAGACCAAAGGACTTTGAGGCGGCTTGCTGCCCCGATGTGAATTACAATGGTTTGTGCATTGCTTATCCTGGTGTTGACACCCCTTTTGAGTTAAAATGGGCTAATCCATTTGTTGCCTAGATTTAATGGTCTTGCGGTGAAGATCCACACAAGCACTTGAAGGAGTTCCAAGTTGTCTGCTCCACAACTTTGAGGCCGGAAGGAATGGCGAGGATCATATCAAGTTGAAGGCTTTTCCATTCTCACTCCCGGGGAGCTGCAAAAGATTGGCTATTATACCTTGCGCGAATTCCATTACCACATGGAACGACTTGAAGAAGCTCTTCCGGAGAAATATTTTCCTGCCTCCCAGAGCGCTGCAATAAGGAAAGAAATCTGTGGAATAAGGCAAGGAAATGAGTCGCTAGCCGAGTATTGGGAGAGGTTCAAGCAGTTGACATCTAGTTGCCCCAGACCAAATTTACGAACAGCTCCTCATCCAATATTTTTATGAAGGATTGCAGTAGATGGATAGGAATATTTTGGATCTTTGCCGGTGGGGGAGCATAGGTTGACAAGACTCCATCTGCTGCCAAGCAACTCATTGAGAACATGTCATTAAATTCCCAGCAATTCACTACAAGAAGAAATTCTGTTGAGACTAGAGGTGTACATGAGATTCGCACTTCTTCTTCCAGCCATGACCGTGATGATAGAATTGACAGGCTCACTTCCTTGGTAGAGAAATTGGCAATGGATAGGGTTCAGCCTGCGGTATTGTGTGGCATGTGTAGTTCTCCTGAGCACCCATATGAAGCTTGTCCTATTTTGCAAGGAGGATCAATTACTGAATCACCTCAAGCCTTTGCAGTCCATCCGTATAATCAGGGCAATAACTAGAGCAGATACAACATTCCAGATCTTTCAACAAATAGGTACCATCCCAGCTGGAGTAATCATCCTAATCTGCGGTATGGGAACTCATCCCAACAACCGAGGGCACCTCAAAATCCTCCAGTGACCACTTCTGCACCGTCCGGACCTTCAGTTGATGACATGTGCAAGCAAATAACTTCACAATTGAATGCACAAATGACTACACTTTTCCAGCAGCAAATGGGACAGTTCCAGGCCTCACAGGCACAATTTCAGCAAAGAACGGATGCGAGTATTCAGGCATTGCATACACAGATTGGACAAATGGCCACAGACATAAAGCAAGGTCAAAGAACAACCCAGCTGCCAGCACAGCCAGTGATAAATCCTAATGCCTCCAACCCTAATGTGAGTTCTATATCTTTGAGGTCTGGAAAAGTTGTTGAGGCCACTTCTGGAAAGGATGAAGAAACTATGAAGGCTACTCCTGAGCCTACTATTGAGGTTACTCCTGAGCCTATGGTTGAAGTTGAAACTGAGAGAGTGTATAGACCACCCATTCCATTCCCACACAGATTACAGAAAAATTTGAAGAGTGGTGGTGAAGACAAGGAGAAGGAAATTCTTGATGTTTTAAGAAAGGTGGGTGTTAATATCCCTCTGTTGGATGTGATCAAGCAAGTGCCCAAGTATGCCAAATTTCTCAAGGACCTATGCACCAACAAGAGGAAGATGAAGACTAATGAGAGGGTTGACTTGGGAAGAAATGTCTCAGCGCTTATCCAGTCTAAGCCAGAAAGAGTTGTTGCTTTCACCCAGGCACTGCCACCGAAGTGCAAGGATCCAGGCACCTTCACTATCCCATGCACTATTGGGGACAAGAAGTTTGAAAACGGCATGTTGGACTTGGGAGCATCTATCAATGTCATGCCTACCTCCATCTTTAACAAACTGGATCTTGGTCCTTTGAAGTACACAGGTATCACCATTCAGTTGGCCAACAGAACCAGTGCCCGCCCCATGGGAATGGTGGAAGATGTACTAGTGCAAGTTGATGATCTGATCTTCCCAGCTGATTTTTACATCTTGGACATGGCAGGCGAGACACATTCCAGTAAATCACCAATCATCCTGGGCCAACCATTCATGAAGACAGCTAAGACTAACATTGATGTGGATGATGGGACCATGTCTATGAAGTTTGGGGATATAGTTGCAAAGTTTAACATATTTGATGCCATGAAATATCCAGTGGAAGAGCACTCTGTATTCCACATAGAGCTGATCTCTGAGACTATTGAGGACACCCATGAGAACTTGTTTTCTAATTTTCCACTTAATTCTGGCTGTGATGATATTTCTTTTTGTCTTGTTTGTACTAACCATAACCATTTTGTGGTTTGTGCTGAGATTGCTGCATGTTTAGCAGATGATAAAATTGTCGGTGCGGTGGATGAGAACCATGAAGAGGATGAAGTAGCACAGGAGGCCCTCTCTACCTCTTTGGACTTAGGCGCAAGGAATGGGATCCGGTGACAGCTCCCGCTTACACCGCACTTGATCGGGAGTACTCTTTTCCTTTCCCTCACTATGATCTTATAATTACGTTGTTCATTGGGGACAATGCATGTTTTAAGTGTGGGGGAGGGAACTAGTTGTAGTTTTTCTTTTCTTTGAATAAAGTTTTCTTTTCTTTGAATAAAGCTCCTGAATAATTTGAGAAGCTCAGGAGCAATTGTGTGTTAAGTTTTTAGTTGGCAAGTTTGCTAGATTTTGATTGATGTTGCACAGATTGCTTGCATGATTGATATGTGATGATTCCCCCTAGGCTGAAAATTTTTTGTTTTTGAAATGTGATTCCCATGTGAAATTGAAAACTGAACTTTGGGATTTTGTTATGATGGCATGATGAATGATAAGTTTGGGGTGATAGGAAGCACACACTAGGGATAGTATCTCTTTCAAACAATTT
This sequence comes from Sophora flavescens, assembly GCA_030762895.1. NCBI lineage: Eukaryota > Viridiplantae > Streptophyta > Magnoliopsida > Fabales > Fabaceae > Sophora > Sophora flavescens. The sequence goes on from CM061066.1 coordinate 184,638,087, forward strand.
GCATGAATGTCCAGGTGAGGTTTTGAGCCTCCAACATGTTTTAAACTATGTGAAAATCACTTTCAAGTTGCACTTCCCTGAATTTGATTGAATCTCTTTTTGGTTTGCATGATTATATGTGTGTAGCAAATGATTTAGGCATTTTCTTTGTAAATAGCTACTTGGCCTGAATAAACCAATTCCTAATGCATGTTCCCTAGTTAGCCCTTTTGAGCCTGATTAGCCTGTTAATTCTTGATAACCTAATGTTATAAGCCCAAAAATCTGGAAAACCATGTTAACCCGATCTTAGGATTAGGAGAGCATGTAATCTTAGAATGGGTGCAAGAAACTAAAGTTTGGGGTGGCTGCAAGGTGCAATGTGTTGTTTGGGATTAGGAAAAAAGAAAAAAAATAAGAAGAAAAAAAAATACAAAAATGCCAAAAAGAAATAAAAAGAGTTGTAGCCACCCAGAAGTGTAAAAAAAAAAAAAGAAAGAAAGGAACTTGAGTGAATTTCAAAGTGTAAATATAGTTCATGCTCTCTTAGTTCCTAGGGTCTTCAGCCTAGTTTCCTTTGTATATCCTACCCTTAGCCAGGCCCCCTTGCAACCCATAAAAGACCTTTTGATGTTGCTTGCATGTTTTCTGTGGGAACCATTTTGAGGTGAAAAGCAAATTTTTGGGAAGTGTTCTTGAAAAGTGAAACTGAGTGCAAGTTGTTAGCCTGACATAAACTGAGTGACTGAGTGAACAAATAATGCCCTTGTGAGGAAGGCAGTTGTTTGGATTTGGTGATCTCCCTCTTGTGTGTGACTTAGATTCCCTTCTTAGATTTCTGATTGTTTTCATGATGGAACTCTCAAATGTTTAGAATAAATGAATGTGGGGATTGCTCTGTTTGAAAAGGGGGAAAACAATGAAGAAAAATGTTTTGATGAAGTTGCTTGAATTTGTGCAATGTTGATTAAATCTTTTGAGCTTGCCAGGTCTAGAGTCTTTCTGATTTTTGAGTCTTAGTTTGCTTGGGGACAAGCAAAGTTTAAGTTTGGGGTATTTTGATAAGCCTCTGGCTCATCTAGTTTTATAGCTAGTATGACCAGGGTTTTGTGCAAATTATATCGTATTTTCACCCAAATTAGATTAGATTGTCCTCAAGCAGGGTTTTGAGTCTCTAGAGTAGTTTTAAGTTAATTTAGCTAGTTTTAAGTCAAATAATACACTTATGGTTATTTCCTTACTTTCAGGTTAAGTAGAAGGCGAGAAAATAAAGAAGCAGGGATTCGCCCACTGAAAGCCATGCTCGCCACGCGACCAGGCTTTGTTGTTCCAAGAAATTGCTAAGTCTCTGCGGTTCGCCTCCGAAGAAGGTCTCGCCCGCGAGTCTTGCAAACCCTGAAAAAGTCGAGAGACGATCACGGCTTGCCCGTGTTGAAGGTCATGGCCGTGGCAGTTTTGAAGTTGGAGAGTTTCGCCTCGCGAGCATCCATTCGCCTCGCGAGTCTGGAAGTCAGAGAGCATCACGGTTAGGGCCTGATGACCATAACAGGCGTAAGGAGAAAACTCTTCATATCCTCGCCTCGCGAGCATCACTTTGCCTCGCGAGAATGCCAAAGGTTGCTGACTGTTCATGAAATTCGCCTCGCGAATGTGTGCTCGCCTCGCGAGCTAGCTAATCTCAGAATTTGTATAAAAGGTCATTACGAACATTTTGTAAAGACTTTTGCTTCTCCAAATTTCTGATATACATTTTTCTCTGTGATTTCGTTTTTGCCATGGAGCACTAAGTCCTAGGATTAGTCTACTGTTTGAGGATCCTATATACTTGAGGTTATGTAATCCCTATTTTAATTGCTTTTCCCTTTTCAATACCATATTTCATATTTCTGTTTGTTATTTCACGAGTGTGTAATATTGTATTGATTTGTTTCAGTGATGTTAATTTCCTATACATAATCGCGTTTGTTAATTCGCGTGTGTTCATTCATGATCGTTCGATCATGAGAGCTTAATCCCGTTTGTTATTTTGGGAATAGGAATTTGCATCCATAGTAGCAATTACGTTGTTAGTTATTATCTGAATCGAAAGGGGATTAGACTTTGCTTAGGGCTTGGGATTACAATAACCAAGGATAGTTGGGAATTCTTGACAGTAGATTAATCGTGTTTGATATTTGATAATCTCTCTTGAACTGCTTGTTTTCAATTGCTCTGTTTTTAACATTCTGTTTTCTTATTTGCACTCCAATCCAAACCCCCCCAAAACTGATTTTTGTGAAAGGTAATATTCTCAGAGTCCTTGAGAGACGACATCCGAGTTGTTGCACTATACTACAGTTTTAAACCCGCTCGTCCTTTTTGGCGCGTGCACGACAGCGCGACCAGGCATCTCACTCCTACGAGTGATGACAGGGCCTGTCATTTGACATTCTTTACAATTCTTGTATACCTCATAGGAATCTCTAAAAATTGTGGGCCAGTAAAACCCAGAATCCAGGACTTTTCTTGCCGTCCTCTGTGGTCCAAAATGTCCTCCAACTGGAGAGGCATGAGAGAAATGCAGGATGGACTCTGTCTCATGATCGGGGATAAACCTCCGAATAACCTGATCACTGCAAAACTTCCACAGGTAGGGATCATCCCACACATAGTACTTTGCATCGCTTTTGAGCTTGTGGAACATATGTCTACTTGTACTTGCAGGAACAACACCAGCAACAAGAAAATTTACAATGTCAGCAAACCAGGGGGTTACCCCATACAGATGTAAAAGTCTCTCATCAGGGAAATCATCTTGGATGGGAGAAGTATCCTCATCCCTTGCTATCCGGCTCAAGTGATCTGCTACCAAATTTTCAGCTCCACTCTTGTCCTTTATCTCCACATTGAATTCTTGGAGCAAAAGCATCCACCGGATCAGTCTTGGCTTAGCTTCTAGTTTCTTTAACAGATATTTCAGAGCTGCATGGTCAGTGAAAACAATAACCCTAGAACCTAGCAAATATGATCTAAACTTATCAAGTGCAAATACAACAACTAGCAGTTCTTTCTCAGTGGTGGTGTAATTTGGAGTGCAAAGCATCTAATGTCCTAGAAGCATAATGAATTACATGGGCAACCTTGCCCACCCTTTGTCTTTGGAACCGCTCCCCCACAGCAAAATTGGAAGCATCACACATTAGTTCAAAAGGGAGTGTCGGTCAGAAAATGAATGACAGGGGTAGAAGTCAATGCTTTTTTCAGATAGTCAAATGCTTTCTTGCAATGGTCATCAAAATTGAACAGGGCATCATTCTTCAGCAGGTTTGACAATGGCAGAGCTATCTTGCTGAAGTCCTTTATAAAGCGCCTGTAGAAACCTGCCTGTAGAAGCTTAGTCACCTCTTTCTTCACCACATCCAGAATCAGTGGATTAAGTCGCCTTTGGGCCTGTCTTACTGGTTTAGCTCCATCCTCCAATAGAATTCTGTGCATGCATCTGGAGGGGCTAATTCCTGGAATATCAGCTAAAGTCCACCCAATAGCCTTCTTGTGCTTCTTCAGAACTTCCAATAGTTTTATTTCCTGGTCAGAGTCAAGGCTGGAAGAGATGATGACTGGAAGTCTTTCATTTGTCTCCAAGTAAGCATACTTCAGGTTCTCTAGGAGTGGCTTGAGCTCTAAGGATGGTGGCTGCTCAATGGATGGTACGTTGGGAGTAGCCATGATGCCACGGACTTCTGCAGAACAGACAGCTTCACTCTCACTATCACTATCACTATCACTATCACCCTGCAAGGTTGAATCAAGAAACTCAGAACAAACAGAACAAGGGTTAGTGTCAGTACATTTAGTACAAGTATATACATCATCAAAACCAGAAATAAAAGGAAAATCAGAAATAAAGTTCTCATGGGTATCCTCAATAAGCTCAGAAAGCAACTCTAAGTGGAAAACAGAGTGCTCCTCCAGTGGGTGTTTCATAGCATCAAAGATCTTGAACTTGGCCACAATACCACCAAACTCCATAGACATAGTCCCATCATACACATCAATCTTAGTCTTGGATGTCATCATGAATGGTCTGCCCAAGATTATTGGTGATCTACTGGAAGGTGTCTCTCCTGCCATGTCTAGGATGTAGAAGTCCGCAGGGAAGATCAAATCATCAACTTGCACTAGCACATCTTCTACCATTCCCATGGGTCGGGCACTGGTCCTGTTAGCTAACTGAATGGTGAGACCTGTATACTGCAAAGGCCCAAGATCAAGGTTGTTAAAGATGGAGGTAGGCATGACATTTATGGATGCTCCCAAGTCCAGCATGCAATTTTCAAACTTCCTGTCCCCAATAGTGCATGGAATGGTAAATGTGCCTAGATCCTTGCACTTCTGTGGTAATGCCTGAGTAGGGGCTATAACAGCAACTCTTTCTGGTGCAGGCCTAGACTGGATAAGAGATGAGACATTTCTTCCCAAATCAACCCTCTCATTATGCTTCACCCTCCTCTTGTTGGTGCATAGATCCTTCAGAAATTTGGCATATTTGGGCACCTGCTTGATCACATCTAGAAGGGGAATATTCACAGCTACCCTTCTGAAAACATCAAGAATTTCCTTCTCCTTATCTTCACCACCAATCTTTTTATTATTCTGCAATCTGTGTGGGAATGGGATGGGTGGTCTGTACACTTTCTCAACTTCAACGTCAACAATAGGCTCAGGAGTGACCTCAACAGTAGGCTCAGAAGTTACCTCAATAGTTTCTTCATCCTTTCCAGAGGTGGCCTCAACAACTTTTCCAGATCTCAGAGATATGGCACTCACATTAGGGTTGGAGGCATTGGGATTTATCACTGGCTGTGCAGGCAGCTGGTTTGTCCCTTGACCTTGCTGTATAGTGTTCATGGATGTGGCAAGCTGTCCAACCTGTGTCCTCAAATCTTGAATGCTGGCATTTACTTGCTGCTGAAACTGTATATTGGTTGCAGCCATTTGCTTTACCAAGTCTTCTAATGAAGGCCCAGAAGGTGCAGAAGTGGTCACTGGGGGAGGATTCTGAGGTGCTGCCATCGGGTGTTGTTGGGAGGAGTTCCCATAACGCAGATTAGGATGATTTCTCCAGCTGGGATGGTACCTATTGGTAGAGAGGTCTGGAGTGCTGTACCGATTCTGACTATTTCCTTGATTATAGGGGTTTACTGCATAAGCTTGAGGCGCTTCACTGACAAACTCTTCCCTCTGGATGGGGCATGGATCATATGGGTGCTCAGGAGAGTTACACATGCTACATAACTTTGCAGGCTGAACTGTCTATTGCCAATTGCCTTACAAAGGAAGTCAGCTCATCCAATCTATTCTCAAGGGCGGCCTGGTTGGAAGATGAACTATGGACCTCATGGACACCTCTTGTTTGTTAGTGACATATTCTCAATGAGTTGCTTGGCAGCAGCTGGGGTCTTATCAACTAGTGCTCCCCCACTAGCAGCATCCAAAAGATTCCTATCCATCGTGATAATCCTTCATAAAAATCTTGGATCGGGAGAGCATTCAGAAATTTGATGCTGGGGGAAACTAGATACCAAATGCTTGAACCTTTCCCAATATTCAGCTAGCGATTCATTCCCTTGCCTGATTCCACATATTTCTTTTCTTATTGAAGCAACTCTTGAAGCAGGAAAATATCTTTCTAGGAACACCCTCTTCAAATCATTCCAAGTGGTGATAGAGTTGGGCTCAAGATACAATAGCCAATCCTTTGCAGCTCCCTGGAGTGAGAACGGAAAAGCCTTCAGTTTGATGCCATCCTCAGTGACTCCCTCTGATCTCGAGGTTGTGGAGCATACAACTTGGAATTCCTTCAAGTGCTTGTGTGGATCCTCACCTGCAAGACCATTAAATTTTGGCAACAAGTGAATGAAACCAGATTTTAGTTCAAAAGGAGTATCAGCACCAGGATATGAAATACACAATCCGTTATAGTTGACATCAGGGGCAGCAAGCTGTCTTAATGTCCTCTGGTCTCCCATGTTTTCAAAAACAGTTTTGGAATTAGTATCACTACTAGTGCGGGCCCGAAATTCTCTACGGAGTGTGTGCAATGTTCTTTCAATTTCCGGGTCAAAATCACACAGTTCAGGGCAATTAGACCTAGTAGCCAGACCAATTCAAAACAAAAACAAAAATAAAAGAGAAAAACAGAAATAAAAATACGAAAATAACAAAACAAGAGTCCCTGGCAACGGCGCCAATTTTTGGTCGCGCTGTCGCGCACGCGCCAAAAAGGACGAGCGGGTTTTAAAACTGTAGTTTAGGGCGACAACTCGGATGTCGTCTCTCAAGGACTCTTAAAGTGTTATTTTTCACAAAAATCAGTTTTGGGGGGGGGGGTTGGATTGGGAAGCAAATAAGTAACAAGCAAAACAGAGCAAGTAAAAACAGGGCAGTTTAAAGAGATTAACAAATAGCAAACAACGATTAATCTACTGTTCTCGAATTCCCAACTATCCTTGGTTCATGTAGCCCCAAGCCCTAAGCAGATTCTAATCCCCTTCCAGTTGTAGCAACAACTAACAACGTAATCGCTACTACGGATCTATGTTCCTATTCCCGAAATAACAAATGGGGTTAAGCTCTCATGAACAAACGAACATGAATGAACGCACGCGAAATAACAAACGCGATTAAGTATAGGAACATATCATCACTGAAACAAATCAATACAATACTACCCACTCCTGAAATAACAAACAGAAATGTATAATATGGTATTGAAAAGGGAAAAGCAATTAAAATAGGAATTACAAAACTTCAAGTATATGGAATTCTCATACAGTAGATTAATCCTAGAAACTTAGTTCTCCATGACAAAAACGAAAACACACAGAAAAAAATGTAAACAGAACAATGGAGAAGCAAAAGTCTTTACAATCTGTTCAGAACAGCCTTTTATACTATTCAGAATTTTAGCCCACTCGCGAGGCGAAGCCTCTCTCGCGACGCGATTCTTGTGAACAGTCTGCAACCTTTGGTATTCTCGCGAGGCGAACACACCTTCCGCGAGGCGAGGAACTGAAGAGTCTTCTTATTACGCCCGTTATGAATATCAGGGGCCAACCGTGATGCTTTCTGACTTCCAGACTCGCGAGGCGAATGGATGATCGCAAGGCAAGACTCTTCAACTTCAAAACTGCCACAGCCGTGACCTTCAACACGGGCAAGCCGTGATCGTCTCTGAATTTTCAGGGTTGGGTGACTCGCGGGGCGAGATCTTCTTCGCGGGGCGAACCAGAGAGATTGCATTTTCTTGGAACAGTCAGCCTTCTGGGTCGCGAGGCGAGGAGCTGTTCGCGGGGCGAACCAGAGAGATGTCAATTTCACTGTTCTGCTGCTTTCAGGTTCGCGAGGCGAGCAAAACTCTCGCGTGGCGAATCCCCTGTTTCTTTATTCTCTCAACTTCTTCTTAACCTGAAGACAAAGAAATAACTATAAGTGTATTATTTGACTCAAAACTGGGTAATTTAACCTAAAACTACTTTAGAGACTCAAAACCTTGCTTGAGGACAATCTAATCTAATTTGGGTGAAAATAGGATATAATTAGCACAAAACCCTGGTCATACTAGCCATAAAACTAGATGAGCCAGAGGCTTATCAGTTAGTCACTTCGGTGATGCCCAAACAGGGGTTATTAGTCACTTAGATGATACCCAAGCAGAGGCTATTAGTCACTTCGGTGATGTCCAAGCAGGGGCTATTAGTCACTTCGGTGATGCCCAATCGGGGTACGTCATATAAGTCACGATGGTGATGTCCAAACAGGGACTTTAGTCACGACGGTGATGCCCAAGTGGGGGCTTTGAGTTTGATCAACTCTTAGAAAGATGAAGGGATCTCATGAGATTAAGTTTATAGAGCTAGGAATATTGAAGTGTCATGCATAATCTTTATAAAAGCTTATTGTACGGGTATGACACCCATTGATATGATACTTGTTATTTTATCTATTAATATTTGGTAAATGTTAATATGTTGATGTGATGCATGTATCATGCATGTGGTTATTGTAATCTATCCATATATTGGTATCTCACTCTTGCATATCTTCTTGTTATTTCTCTTTGCTTTTCGGCATCGTTGTATACCTATGAGTTTAGATGGATCCGAACATCCCATTGATATCGTCGGAATCGAAGACCGAGATCTTCGATGATGCGGGGAATGCGAAGGTGTGGCAGATTCACCCTGGATCTACATCGGCTACCTATCATGGACCGATAACCACGTTGGAGAAGAATGCCGAGGGCAAACCATGTCGTAGAGTTCAGACAGTTGAGACAAGGAGGATTGCTCTCCCACCACCTTGGTACTACTTACACGTGCTATAGATGAATGGACAGCTACATGAGCACCCGCATCTAGGGGTACCATTACCTGGAGTCGATCCGGCTTCACCGATTGAGGAGGACCCCGAGGAGTACCTGGAGAATGAGCCCGTGTACCACGTATTGGTTCACGACGATTATCTTTATGACGTGCTTGAGTACGTGCTTGATGACGATCCGGATTATTATGATTCCGACTATCCCCGATGAGGACAGAGACGTCGTGGACCCATCACCGGGGTCTCTTGTGGGAGTGTTCGTGGCGAGTCTTCCTTTTAGTCGTTAGTAGTGACCGACTTAGGGGTGTATCTTTTGTGGGTAGTCCTGTCTCGATCCGACGGTATTTGGCTTCTTAGAGCCACCCTTTTGATGCGTGGTTCCGGACCCTCTCCCTATTTTGCTTTACTTAGTTTATAGTTGTTAACAGTATGTTTTGTAACTCTGTTATTAATGGTCATCCTGATCAGGCCCTAGTTTCTATACTATATATATATATATATATATATATATATATATATATATATATATATATATATATATATATATATATATATATATGATGTTTACATTTCATGTTATGAGTGCTCACCACTTACCCTTGTTTTTGAGAATACTCACTTATTAAGAAAATATCATTCTGAAAAGAACCAAAGAATTTAATTATTTTATTTTCCACAACGGGTCACAAAGTGACGCCCGATCTAGGGTGTTACGAGGATGGGGCCTATTTTAGGCATAAAGTTAATAGAGTTTAATTTCTATGACTTTGTAGGTTTGAAATTTTTTTACACGGACATTCAATAATATCTTAACAAATCAATATTATGGACATTTTTGTTTAGTGGATGTTAGTGCAAAACTTTTTACACCCACAATACATAGTGTATATACTTGAATCCAAATCATTTATTAAACTACTATATAGTAACTACTAATTAGTACGTAATTTTTTTTTTTATAAAAAAAATATACCTAACTATATCGTAACTACTAACTATTAAATAATTTTTTTTTAGGCCTAAAGCCCTTGGTTAGGTTGTTTGGCCGTTGGGCTGGCAGTGTCCACATCTAAACTTTCTCCCCTAAACATTATAGATTATTCCAATCCCTTATGTGCAGAAATGAGAGGATTTCAACCAGAAGAAATTGGATGGAAGGATTTGAAGTAACTCCTTTATGAATGAGCTCCACTGCAGTTTTAGAGTCCATTCCAACAATGACTCTTGCATTGCCATCCTTCTTGCAAGCTTCAACCCAGATAGCACACTCCACAACTCTGCCCAAAGAATGTTACTTTGCTGTGTGAAGAAATCGCCTTTAACAGTGAGCACCATCTACATTCAACTTGACCCAACCAGGCGGTGGTTTCTCCCACGAAGATGTAGGAGAATTTGAAAATTTTCCTCTCCAATTCAGAGATTTCATACCCGTATTATGGATAAAGTGAGTCTGATTGCATACCATGGACCATAAGCTATCTCCCAGGTTGGACGAGTTTGAGAAAACTATGGAGTTTCTATCTCTCCATGGTGCCCAGAAGCTTAAAAGGAGACCGAAAAGTTCAATTCATCATGTGGAATAGCACCTGCAAAAAGATGTTCAAGTTTTCCAATACCGGGAATCCAATCATCTTTCCAAAATCTTGTATTATGACCATCTCTTATGATCCAAGTTACATTATCATCCACTGCATGCCAAATGTTAGTAATAGCCTTCCAAGCATTAGAAACATTAGACTGGGGAGAAATAGAAGGGTGACCAAAAGGTCCACATTTATACTTAAATTTCATAATTTGGACCCAAAGCTTCTCAGGGTTATTCATTAATTGCCAAGCTAGTTTAGAAATATAGGCCATATTAAGAGATTTTAAATTTCTGAAACCAAGTCCACCTTGGTTTCTGGGTTTACACAAGTTATCCCAAGAAACAAGGTGACACTTTCTTTGAGTTTCCAAAGAACCCCAAAAAAAATTCCTACAAATAGCTTCAGCTTCATTACATACAGATATAGGGATAGACATAGATTGCATGATGTAATCAGGCATACGATATAAACATGATTGAGCTAGGATAATTCTTCCTGAAAAAGATAGATTTTTAGCCTTCCAAGAGGCAAGGTTTTTTTTTTCATTTTATCCGAAATGAAACTAACAGAGTTCTTAGAAACTCTTTGATGTAGTAAAGGAGCACCAAGATACATTCCTAAGTCAGCAGTAGTTTCAATTCCAAGCATATTACTTGGGTCTAAAGTTTCATTTTCATTTATATTTTTTGAGAAGAAAACCTTATACTTTTAGAGATTAATTTTCTGTCCAAAAACGAAACAGATTTCATCCAAAGTCTCATTTATATATAATCTGAACCTTGTCATGAGTTGCCTCAGCAAAAAGCACAATATCATTAGCAAAGCAAATATGAGAAAGCTTAGGACTATTACCTCTACCGAAAGACAAAGGGGTCCATCTGTTTTCAGCAATAAGATCATTTATTTTATGCCCAAGCCTTTCAATAACAAGAACAAAAAGAAGAGGGGAAATAGGGTCACCCTGTCTTAGCTCTCTAGAGGAGTTAAAAGGTTGAGTGCTATTACCATTCCAGTTAATACTAATGCTAGGAGAGGAGATACAGTTATATATGATATCTTTCAAATCATTCGGGATATCCAAAATGTTAATAGAATCCATAATAAAGTGTCATTCAAGGCGATCATAAGTCTTTTCAAGATCTAACTTTATAATCATAAAGCCCTTATTTCCTTTTAGATTACTTAATGAATGAATAGCTTCTTGCATAACTAGAATGTTATCGACGGTAGATCTTCCTGCAATAAAGCTACTTTGAGAATTAGAAACAACATAAGGCATAATGGGTTTCAATCTTTGAGCAACAATCTTATAAATAATTTTATAGCTTACATTACAAAGGGCTATAGGTCTAAGATGTTTAGCTATAGAAGATGTCGTGACAATTTTTAAAAACAATTATTTTGTGCCAAAATAATTCAAGTTATAAATACATATTTTTTGCGGCAATGTTTTTGCTGTAAAAGTGACTTCTCTAATTGTTTGCTGTCATGACTAATTAAGTTCTGACAGTTACGAGATTTTTTTCTGCGATGTTTTTGCCGTGAAAGTGACTTCTCTAATTGTTTGCTGTCATGACTAATTAAGTTCAGACAGTTACGAGATTTTTTTGGAGAAAAAAATATCGCAACGCTATGATTAATTATTAACATAATAGGGTAGGCACATCAATCTTAAGCAATGTATAGATAGCAACACATCCATATCCGTCATTCCTAGGACAATAATTGAAAAAAATTTCTTAAAAGTCTTCAAATATCCAAACAAGTGGACGAACATGTGTTTGATCCGAGTGATAACGGGTTCGACCCCTTAAATAATTGGTTAGGAATTCGATTCCTAGATCTTATGTATGAAAAAAAAAACCTAATTAAGAGATATCAACATTTTAATATCGTTCAGTATCTCAAAGGATTAGACAATTACGTGAGGAGAATATCCTTAAAAACCAAAAAAAAAAAAAAATCCGAACGAGTCGTGCCTAACAAGATGATAATCTTTGAGATGGGAGTAGAGTCTTCAATTAGGACTGGTAAGTCAAATTGTTATAGACACCATAAGAAACTTTGCTTTGACATATTGGGAAGACATCCAACCATGCTCTTCATCCTGTAGCATAAAAAGGACTGCAAAAGCCACCGTATTTTAGATTTAAGTCTTCCATCCTTCTTTCATATATACCTTTCCACATAATTTTAAAATTAGTTGTTAACAATTTTAAAAAGAAATATCTTTGTCTTAACCTTTTACCAACACATGTTGGTCCAAATAGTAAGGAGTTGATTCTTTTTAAACAAGATCTTATGTTTGAGTCTTATGAATGAAAAAAATATGTAGGAGTTGTGAGAATTTTACTCTCTTAAATGACTCTTCTTGACTCGACTCAGATTAATCAGATTTCAATATAATTTTTGGATATAAGGGCTTCATACTAAAAAAAAAGTTGTTTGCAAACCTTCTCTTGATAAGATTTTTTTATTATTAAATTTTCTATGTTTTATTGATAAAACAATAAATAGGACAAGAAACGAAGAAAACAAATTTAGGGTTTGTTTCCTTTATTTCCAATTTGTTGTTTTCGTTTCCTATTTTCAAATTACAAAATTGTCACATTGTTTTCATTCTATTTCTTGTTTTAAAATATTTGTACAGGAAATAGTGAAAATAATGTTATTTTCAGAGTTTCCTGTACAAATATGTAAAAACAAGAAGCGAAATGAAAACAATGTGACATTTTTCTAATTGTTTTTGGAAATAGAAAATGGAAACAAGAAACTTAAACCAAAACAAACGAGTCATTATGGTCTGTTTAATTTATTTCCTGTTTCCTGTTTTCATTTCCTGATTTCAAAGGTAATTATAACTAAAATAATTACAAAAGTGTCACATTGTTTCATTTTATTTCTTGTTTTCAAATATTTATACAGAAAATACTAAAAATAATTTTTTATTTGTTTTCACAGTTTTCTGTACAAATCTTTATAAACAATAAACAAGATGAAAACAATGTGACACTTTATAATTGTTTTAGTTGTATCTATCTTTAAAATTTGGAAATGAAAACAGAAAACTAAAAACAAAACAAGCAAGCCCTAAATTTGTTTTCTTCGTTTCTTGTCCTATCTATTGTTTATCAATAAAATATAGAAAATTTAATATAAAAAATTTCCCCGAGTATTTTCAATATTTTGCCGTCCACGTATCTTTAAATTTTCAATATTTTTGCATTCTTTTTTCTTTCCAAAAATAGAAGTTCATGCGCACCAATCGCCATCTTAACTAATTCATATGGATACGTATATGGATTATTTAAAAGAGCATTAGATTCTAGCATATATATGTTCATCAATCATTCTGCATAACCGTGGATTCATAAAACAATAGATTGAGCATTGAGGCATATCTGGTTTATGTTTTTTCGACTCATAATAAATTATATGCTTTTGTTTAAAGGTGAATGTCAGACAGTGTTCTAGCACACTAATAAAGGAATCTAAGGGTCGATTTGAATAACATAACAAGTGTTTGAGTAAATTTAAATAAGTAACTTATTAACCTCTCAAAAGTTGTTTTAAGCTTGTTCCATAAAACCAATTTTTTTAGCTTCTTGAAAAGTAGCTCATGCAAGAAGTTGGTTTATACATTTTATAGGACAACTATACATCTTAAGGACTCATTTGGTGATCAGGATAAGAGAGACAAGATAGGATAAATTATCATATCATGTCTGAAACTATTGTTTGGTGAGCCAGCGGGATAGGATAAATCAATCCTGTCATATCCTATCCTGTCAATCTAGTTAACACTAGTGGAAAATATACATTAGACGGTAAAAGTTTATGTCAGTTAACCAAAAACTAGACGTTAAAAAGGGGGCGGTGGCAGTTTTGTAAATATTAGACTTCATTAAATCACTGTTAACGTCAGTTGTTTCAAGGACTGACGTTAAAAGTGAGGCGGTGGCAGTTTTGTAAATATAAAATCACTATTTGCGTTAGTTGTTTAATGAACTGACGTTAATTAACAATTTTAACGTCAGTTGTTTAAAAAACTGACGTTAGAAGTGTGATTTTTACTTCAGTTAAATAAATAACTGACGTAAATAATCAACTCATTCCTATCTTTCTTTCGTTGTCATCTCCCTGTTGTCACTCTTAACGCAGATCATCACTCCATATATAGTGCAGTTTATTTCTAATCTTTTTTTAAAAAAAGTTTATTTTTAATCTTAATTAATTAGCTTGAATTAGTAAACAAATTCTTGTGCAAATTAAAATAAATAAACACTTAACATAAAACAAGTTATATATATATAATCAAATCGTATCTCATTGAAGCGATTCATAAGTTACAATTACATGATCAAAAGATAAAAAATTTCGGCAAGATAGCACTAAAATATCAAAAAGTTTCTGCTTCAACATCATTTTCTTCTCAGTCCTGTCCTCAGAAACTCCGATATTGAATGCATCTCCTCCCTTACTTGAAGAAGTTGATGCTCCATTTGAATCCACAGTCAATTTGGAGCCAAAGCAGAGTGAAGGGTGCACTCGATCTGTTTCAGCAATATTCTTGGAACAGCCACTTGGTTCCAAAGCTGAGGTTTTGGAGCTGTAGCTGCTGATTCTCCAGAAGGATGATGGTGTGTGCAATTCACATAATGCGATTTACACACCCTTATCACCCATGTAATGTGATTTACTCAAACTCAGAAGTTGTTTGACCATTAAGACAGAGACCTTTAAGTCTAGGTATAGGAAGGAAGAGTGATGAAGTTAATCTACATGGCAGAGCCATATTGTGAAGCAGAAAAATTAAAGGAAGGAAGGAAGCTATTTATAGGAGTAAGGGATGAAGTTACTAGGCGTCGTAAGTTGCTAAAAAATTAAATGGATCATTAAGAGCATTAGGTTCCAAGGCGCATTGGGAGTTGGCAATCATATATTATAAACGTGCAGAAAAGAAAACGCCCGAAGGAATAGGAAGAAATAGACCTTTAAGTCTAGCTAGGTATAAACTTAGTGCTCATAAAGAGGATTATAGGTTACAATGTGCATGGGTAAGTAGCACAACAGTAATGGGTAATTTAGTATCAGAGTAGTCAAAGGAATGAATGCTTTAATTTTGCAGAAACTTATACACTTTTTACGTCAGTTGTTGAATAAAACTGACGTTAAAAGTGTTTTTAAAATAAAAAATATTTATTTTTAACGTCAGTTGTTTATACAATTGACGTTAAAAGTGTGATTTTTACTTGATTAAATAAATAGCTGCGTAAATAATCCTATGTCCCTAGTTGTCACTCTTAACACGGTCTCGAGCCATTTTGTGAAGGAATAGAAATATAGAGGAAAAGAAGAGGCAGTATTACAGATGATACAGAATAATGGTACTTTATATAGAGAATGATTTTTACACAACACTTTTAACGTCAGTTGAATTCAACAATTGAGGTTAAAAGTATTTTTTTAAAAAAATATTAATATTTAACGTCAGCTGTTTAATACAACTGGCGTTAAACAATTGCTTTTAACGTCAGTTGTTTAATAAAACTGACGTTAAATGTTGTTTTATTTTTTACTTTTTGATTATAACGTTTACACACGCGCGCCTTCTGAACTTCGCTCTGTACGTACGTCTCTTTTCTATTTTCATCACGCTCAACCCTAGATCACTCTCAACCCTCACTCTCGCTCTCACCCAGCACAGAACCCTAATCGCGAGCTCATCTCCACCGCAACCACCGTGAGGGCTTCTTCGCCACCACCGTGAGGTACACTATTAACTCTAACTCTGTCTTTCCATTCATTCTTTGCAATAACTTGACATCTCTCTTTCCCCTTCCCGCGCACTAACTCTCCTTGTCCCTCTGCTCTCAGTAACCACATCGAACGTTGGCCAACACTCGAGCGATTCCTCCCAAACACCACGCTAGCACCTATTTCTGGTGAGTATTTAGGGCACATTTTTGTATTTTTGGTTTTGAGTGTATGTTGAAACTGTAGTCTCAGTAGTTGAAACTTGAAACCTGAAACCGTGAGTTTGAGTTGTTTGGAATGTACGTCTCTATTTTTGGTTTTGAGTGCATGTTGCTCTGCTGGTTGATCTGTCACGGCCGTGATGCTCATCACGGCTAGGCCGTGATGAGTTCTGCCTGTGATGGCATGGTCTGGTTCAGTTGGCACGTTACGGCCGTGATGGACATCACTGCCAGGCCGTGACCAGTGCTTGGCAATCTTCAAAAACTATAGTTTTCAATCTCCTGTATTGTCCTTATATTGGATATATGTTTTATATATCTACAGGACCTATCTAGTTATGGATCGTAGTTGGATGGTTTGTAAGCGCACTAGTGCTGAGTATTTGAAGGGGGTGAGAGAATTTATAGAATTTGCTCAAAGGAATGTTCCTAATAGTAATGGAATGTTCCGTTGTCCTTGTGTCAAGTGTTTGAATACGAGGAAATGTACGGTGAAGGATATACGTACTCATTTGATTTGTGAAGGGATTTGCTTGAGTTATACAAGATGGATATGGCATGGTGATGTGTTGTTGAGTAGTACGGCGAGTGTCTCCCAAAGTGAGGACATTGACGTAGATATGGAGGATGATAGAGTAGAGGACATGATCCGTGATATTGGACAAGAATCTTTTCATCGAGCTCATATGTATGATAGGTTGTGCGGTGATGCGGATAAGCCTTTATATCCAGGGTGTACTACTCATACACGGTTGTCGGCGGTGCTAAAATTGGTTTGTGTGAAGGCGAGAAATGGTTGGACCGATAAAAGCTTCACGGAATTGCTTAAAGTGTTGAAAGACTTGCTTCCGGAGGATAACACATTGCCTGACCGTAACTATGAGGCCAAGAAGGTATTGTGTCCTATGGGTATGGAGTATAAGAAGATACACGCATGCCCCAATGATTGCATATTGTACACCGGTGTTCATGAAGACAAACACGATTGCCCCAAATGTGGGTTATCACGATACAAAGTGAAGGGTGGTGATGATGATGATGATCTTGATGATGTGAGAAAAAAGGGTCCTCCTGCGAAGGTGTTGTGGTATCTTCCAATAATTCCATGGTTCAAGCGATCGTTTGCCAATGCGAAAGATGCAAAGAATCTTAGATGGCATAATGATGAGAGGAAACGTGATGGAAATGTTCGTCATCCTGCTGATTCTATTCAATGGAAGAATATCGATACTATGTTTCCGGATTTCGCCGATGAGCCAAAAAACCTAAGGCTTGGACTTGCTACGGATGAAATGAATCCTTATGGTAACATGAGTAGTATTCATAGTTCATGGCCTGTTCTGTTGGTAATTTACAACATGCCCCCTTGGTTGTGCATGAAGCGCAAATACATGATGTTGTCTATGATGATTTCGGGCCCAAAGCAACCGGGAAATGACTTAGATGTTTATCCAGGTCCCTTGATTGAAGACTTGAAAACGCTGTGGGTGGAAGGTGTTGATGTAGTTGATGGGTATTCTCATGAGACTTTCAAGCTTCGTGCCATGTTATTTTGCACCATCAACGACTTTCCAGCATACGGTAACTAATAAGATGCAGTGTCAAGGGGCATAAAGCATGCCCTATATGTGAAGAAGGCACATGCTACACTCAGTTGCATCATGGAAAGAAGACGGTTTACCTTGGGCATCGGAGATTTCTTAGACGTGATCACCCATATCGCAAGATGAAAAAAGCTTTTAATGGATGCCAAGAGATAGAAGAAGCGCGGACGGCCTTAATTGGAGAGCAGGTTTATCAGAGGGTAAAGGACATCAATGTTATATTCGGCAAGTCCAAAAAGAAAGGTAAAGCTGCTGAGAAAAACATATGGAAGAAGAGGTCGATATTCTTTGATCTTCCATACTGGCACAAGCTTGATGTCAGACACTGCATTGATGTGATGCATGTGGAGAAAAATGTGTGTGATAGTGTGATCGGGACGCTTCTCAACATTCAGGGCAAGACAAATGATGGTGTGAATGCTCGTCTCGACCTCGTTGCTATGGGTATACGAGAGCAGTTAGCTCCAGTTGTTGAGGATGGTAAGCAGACTTATTTGCCGCCAGCATGTCATACTTTGTCAAAAAAAGAGAGACAAAGTTTCTGCGGGTGTCTTCAGGGCATCAAAGTTCCACATGGTTACTCTTAAAATATGAAGAGGCTTGTCTCTAGTGATCTTAAATTGGTTGGCTTGAAGTCTCATGATTGTCACATCTTGATGCAACAACTTCTGCCCGTTGCTATTCGTGGTATTGCTACAAAAAATGTGAGACATGCCATTACTCGGTTGTGCTCATTCTTCAAATCTATATGTAGCAAGTCGTTGACCCCCGTATGTTGGATGACTTGGAAGTTGAGGCTGCTACAATCTTGTGCCAATTGGAGATGTATTTTCATCCTTCCTTTTTCGACATAATGGTTCACTTAATTGTTCATTTGGTGAGGGAGATTAGATTATGTGGGCCAGTTTTTCTGAGATGGATGTACCCAGTTGAGCACTACATGAAGATCTTGAAAGGGTACGTGAAGAATCCTCATCATCCGGAAGCATCTATTGTTCAAAGGTATGTTGCCGAAGAAGCTATTGAGTTTTGTTCGGACTACCTTCATAACACGGATCCTATAGGGGTTCCTAAGCCTCGGCATGATGAGATCAGATGTCAAGGTAAGGGTACACATGGCTTAAGAATTAATAGGAAGGATCGGGAGGAAGTGATTCAAGCACATTTGTATGTATTGAACAACATCGAATGTGTTCAGCCTTTCTTATTTGAACATAAAAGAAAAGTCAATCAAGAAAACCCTCGAATGAGCGAAAAGTGGTTGTTGAACAAGCATATAACAAGACTTTCTTACCATGGTTCAAGGAAGAAATGCTTAAGGATGGTAGTACTGCTTCTGATGACGTAAAATGGCTAGCATGTGGGCCTAACTTCAACGTCATATGTTGGAGCGGATACGACATAAATAACTTTTCCTTTTATACAAAGGAACAAGATAACAAGAGTACCATGCAAAATAGTGGGGTTATGATCGTGGCCGAAGCAATGCACTTCTCTAGTGCAAAGGACACAAGACCCGTTACAGCACCGAGACCTTACTTTGGATATATTGAAGATATTTGGGTGCTCGATTACACTAAGCTTACGGTGCCGGTATTTAAATGTAAGTGGGTTGATAGTAATGGTGGTGTACAAACCGATGAATTGGGGTTCACATTGGTAGACCTCAACAAGTTAGGTCATATAAATGAGCCTTTAATAATGGCTTCCCAAGCAAAACAAGTGTTCTACATCACTGATCCTTCTAACAAAAGGTTGTCCGTGGTTCTCCAAGGAAAAAGCATGTATAATGGTAGTGATGATAATGAAGATTCAAATCTTGATATTCCTGAGACTCCTTCTTTTTCAACAAACATGCCTACTATAATCGAGGAGACACAGGTGGATGATGTACATGCCACTCGTGATGATCATCACGAAGGGATATTGATATAGGTAGTTTAAACTTAGTATACATTTTTTTTTTATATTTATGTATTTATTTTGAGTTATAACCTATGTTAATAAATATATATTGTTTCTGAATACATATATATGGATCATTATTCCATTTTTCCTTTGCAATTCTGTAATGTGTGTGATATTACGTATTCTTGGGATATTTCTTGAATGCGGGGATAGGTGAGGGAGTGATATTTTAAAACTGAATTTAAAAAAAAAAAAAAACTATTAACGTCAGTTTTATCATACAACTGACGTTAATAGTATTTTATAAAATATACAGTACACTATTAACGTCAGTTGTTTATTACAACTGACGTTAACATTAAGACATTTAACGTCAGTTCTTGATAACAATTGACGTTAGTTTTAACAAAATTAACGTCGAGTTTTTAAAGAAGCGGCGTTAATTTTGACAAAATTAACGTCAGTTGTGTTAAAGAACCGACGTTAATAGTGTTATATTTAACGTCAGTTCTCAACTGACGTTAAAAGTTTAACTTTTAACGTCAGCTGTATTTACCTCAGTCAGTATTTTGACGTAAAAAATCAATTTTAACTGACGTAAAAAGTACTTATTGCACTAGTGTAAAATTCTATCCTGAGGGGGAGCTGGGTTAGAACTCAACAAGATAGGATAAAATGATTTAAAGTATAAAAATATTTTATATATAAAATAATTAAAATATAATATGATTACCAAAAAAGATATAATAAAAGCTAAAATAATAAAATATTAATAATTAATTTTAAAAAATATTTTTTATTTTGTCACAAGGCTAATTTTATTACTTTATATTATTTAAAAAACTGAAAAATAAATAAAAAATATTCTAATAATTTAAGTCTATGTAAAATAAAAGCTAAAAATGAATATTTAAAATTATAAAAAATTAATTTACGTTAAAAAAAATTTTAAAATTTTTAAATATTATATGTAATTTTTTCACAAGGACAATTTTGTTTTTTTATATATCTTAAAGAAATGAAAATTATAAAAAAAAATATATCTAATAAATTATGAAAATATTCGAAACAAGAAAGAAAATTTTAAAATTCATACTAAAATTACAATGCTATCAATTGGTGATTTAGTGGACACCAAACGTCGAATAGGATAACAGCTTATCCTACTCATATCATATCCTACTCCTATCCTGCTCTCTTATTCTATCCGCCCCTATCCTATCCTGACCATCAAACGAGCCCTAAAAACACTTCTTCAAGTATGTATCCAAACACTAAACAACTTAATTCAAAAGGATCTTATGACATAAAAGCTTTTTGTTAGGTCAAGAATGCAGAATTGCTGCTTTGATAGAAATGCTTCTTGACAGAAATTGCTTCTTGACAGAAATGCTTCTTGATAGAAATTGCTTTCTTGACAGAAATGCTGTAAATGATATTGTGCAGAATGCAGAATGTAGGAAACGAGGTTACGCATAAGTATATGAAAAAGAAGATTAAGAACAATATGTTATCGTGGTTCAGAGCAAGTTGCTCCTACATCCACACTGAGGCAAGACTTTCTATCCACTAGATCAAAAGAATCTGGTTACAAGACTTTCAGGTTTGAAACTAAACTCTCTCAATCCTCACTTGCACTCATTTCTTGATCTCAATGAATCACTCCCTCTCTCTCTGTTTTCTGTGTATTTACACTTCGAATCTTCTATATACTTTCTCTCAAGTATGACTTATATATCTGTACAAACAAGTCTCTCTCTCAAGGTAGTTACATAACAGAAAAACAGAACTAACTACCTAACAGACTTAACTACTTTTCAGATATCACATAGTTGACAAGAAACTCTATGCATAGCCTAACTGACTAACAAATTGATGAGCCAACTGCCACAATTCTCCACCTTGGATCTTCAATTCAAGTACCAGCTAGGTATGCATCCAGTCTCCTTAAAGAGACTCATTTATCACAGGTTCCAATACTTGCCAAATTCATGCAGTGCTGGAATTTGGCCCTTGGAACCACCTTGGTTAACATATCAGCCATATTGTCTTCAGTAGCAACCTTTTTCACTTCAACTATGCCATTTGCAATGATGTCACGAATGTAGTGCATTCTGATGTCAATATGCTTTATCCTCTCATGGATCATTTGGTTCTTTGAGAGATGGATAGCACTTTGGCTATCACACCATACTGTCATAGGAATTTCCCTCCCTTCCAATTCATTTACAAAACCTTTGAGCCATATTGCTTCCTTTATGGCTTCAGTCAAAGCAATATACTCAGATTCAGTGGTAGATAAGGCAACTATTGATTGAAAATTTCCCTTCCAACTTACCACATTTCCATAGAGAGTGAACATATATCATGTTAGAGACCTTCTTCTGTCAATGTCCCCAGCAAAATCAGCATCCACATATCCTGCTGCATTGCTGTTTTCTGATTTTGATTTACCAAATATCAATCCAACAGATTTTGTCCCTTTCAAGTATCTAAGAATCCACTTGACTGCCTGCCAATGCTCCTTCCCTGGGTTCCCCATGAATCTGCTGACCATGCTGGAAGCATAGGCAAGATCAGGCCTTGAACATACCATAGCATACATCAAACTCCCTATGGCATTGGAGTAAGGGATGCTATCCATGTACTGCTGGTCTTCATCCGTTTTGGGAGATTGTTCAACTGATAGCTTGACATGACCAGCTATAGGAGTTGAATCTGCCTTGGCATCTTGCATATTGAACCTTCTAAGCACCTTTTCAGCATACCCTGACTGATGCAAGAAGAGAAGTCTTTCATCTCTCTTTCTCAGGATTTCCATCCCCAAGATCTTTCTTGCAGCTCCTAAGTCCTTCATCTCAAATTATGAACTTAGCAGGCCCTTGAGCTTGGTGATTGCCTCTAGATCTTTACTTGCAATGAGCATGTCATCAACATAGAGTAGGAGATATATGTAATGACCTGAGCTGGCTTTCTTGAAGTAGACACAGCAATTGAAAGAACTTCCGTTGTAGCCATTTGTCACTACAAAAGTGTCAAATCTTTTGTACCATTGTCTTGGTGACTGTTTCAGTCCATACAAGGACTTTTTCAGCAAGCATACCATTTGTTCCTTTCCTTCTACTTCATACCCTTCATGTTGTTTCATGTATATCCTTTCATCTAGCTGACCATGTAAGAAGGCTGTCTTCACATCCATTTGCTCAAGTTCCAAGTTGTAGACAACAACTAGAGCAAGAATGACTCTAATGCTTGTGTGTTTCACAACCGGGGAAAAATCTCATTTTAATCAATTCCTTCCCTTTGTGTGAAGCCTTTTGCAACGAGTCTAGCCTTGTATCTACTTCCTTCAACCCCTGGAATTTCTGGTTTTTTCTTAAAAATCCATTTGCAACCTACATTTTTGTGATTTGCAGGTTTTTCCACAAGTTCCCAGTGTTTGTTTTTCATAAGGGAGTTTATCTCATCGGTCATGGCAGTTTTCCAAGTGCTCTTTATCCGAACTTTCCATTGCCTCCTTGTAGTTAATAGGATCAATTACCCGATCCTCAATTTCTACACTCGAGTGCATAACCAATGAGGTCTCGCATAGCCGAGCCTTTGAGGTGGTTTGATCTGTCTTCTAGCCTGTCTCTCGACTGATTATAGGATGATTCTCTGCTGCTGCATGTTGTTCATCGGTTTGGTGAGGTGGTCGAGCATCTCGTCATCTGTTGTATCTGCAGTACCATGCTCCACCTCCAATTGAACCTTGTTATCGGGTTCATCCGGTTCCTTAGACATCTCGGATTTACGGCCCTGCATCCTCAAGCATGCATTCTTCCTTGAAGACAACATCTCTGCTGATAATAGCCTTTCCTCCACCTGGTTTGGTTAACCACACCTTGTAACCCTTTACACCATCAGGATATCCCAAGAAGATTCCCTTCTTTGATCTAGGCTCCAATTTCCCTTCATTTACATGAATATAGGCTGTGCAGTCAAATATTCTCAGGTTGTCATAGGTTGGTGCTCTTCCTGTTCACAACTCCTCTGGTGTCTTGAAATCAATAGCAGCCGAAGGAGACCTATCGATTAGATAGCATGCAGTGTGAACCGCCTCTCCCCAAAACACCTTGCTTAGGTTGGCATTGGACAACATGCACCTAACCCTCTCCAAAATGGTCCTATTCATTCTCTCAGCAAGACCATTTTGTTGAGGAGTTAGTCTTACTGTTTTGTGCCTAGTTATCCCATTATCCTTGCAAAACTCAGTGAACTCTTCACTTAGATATTCAAGTCCATTGTCAGTTCTAAGTACCTTAACCTTCCTTCCTGTTTGATTCTCAACAAGTGCTTTCCATTGTTTAAAACACTTGAATGCTTGATTCTTGTGTTTCAACAAATACACCCACACTTTTCTTGACCAATCATCTATGAATGTTATGAAATATCTAGCACCACCTAATGAGGGAACCCTTGCTGGCCCCCACATATCAGAATGCACATAATCAACCGAGGCTTTAGTTGTGTGTATGGCAGAAGAAAACTTAACTCTTTTCTGTTTGCCATAAAGACGGTGTTCACAGAATTCTAACCTTTCAAAGTCTCCATTTCCTATTAGACCCTGCTTGTGCAATTCTTCCAAGCCTCTTTCACTGACATGAGCTAGTCTGAGGTGCCATAGCTGTGTGGAATTCAATTTTGATGCAGAAATCAAACTAGCAGGATTTGATATAGTTGCACCTTGCAATCTGTACAAGCCATTCTTTATGGTTCCCTTCATCATGACCATTGAGCCTTTGCATATCTTCAGAACACCACCTTCTCCTTTAAATGTACACCCTGCTTGATCCAGCATGCCAAGGGAAAGGAGATTTCTCTTCAGCTCGGGTACATGTCTAACATCTGTGAACAATTTTGCTGATCCATCACTGAATTTGATCCTGACATTACCAATTCCAGCTACTTTGCAAGCAACATTGTTCCCCATTAGCACCTTTCCAGCATCAATCCTTTTGTAGGATTCAAACCATTCTTGATTAGGGGTCATGTGGAATGAACACCCTGAGTCAAGAATCCACTCCTCACTGCAAGAATCTTCAGTCACTGCCAACACATCCGAGCTTTCATACCCATCTTCTACCACAGCCATATCATTTGAGTTTTGTTTGCCATTACTCTTCCTTTTCCTCTCAGGACAGTTCTTTCTGAAATGTCCCTCCTTATGGCAGTAGTAACACTCTTTCTTGCCTTTGGATTTGGATCGGTTCCTCCTATTCTTGCCCTTTGTTTTCTCGTTATCGTTCCGCCCCGACAAACAACCCTTCTGCATCTCCACCTTCACCTTTATCATAAGTAATTCTCTTCTTCATTTCTCGAGAATTGAGAGTGACTTTCACTTCTTCTAAGGTGAGGCTTTCTTTACCAAACATCATTGTGTCAACCAAGTTCTCATAGGAGGGAGGAAGGGAGCACAACAACATCACAGCTTGGTCTTCATCATCAATCTTTACATCAAGATTCTTTAAATCAAGAACTGCCTTGGTGAATTGAGAGACATGTTCTTTGATTGATGATCCTTCCTCCATTTTCAGCTGATGGAGTTTCTTCTTCAAATAGAGTTTGTTTGTCAATGACTTAGTCATGTATAGGCTTTCAAGCTTGAGCCAAACACCTGCAGCAGTGGACTCATCAGCTATCTAGCGAAGAACTTCATCTCCCAAAGAAAGAATGATCAAGCTATGTGCCTTGTTGATCAAGTCTTTCTTTTCTTTTTTTGAAAGTGTTTCAGGAAGTCTGTTTATTCCTCCCAAGGCTTCCTCGAGTCCTTGATGAACAAGAAGAGCCTTCATCTTGATCCTCCACAGGCTGAAGTCATTCTCCCCATTGAACTTCTCCAAATCGAACTTGGTAGTGCCCATCGCGGAAACAGCCCCAATTCAACGAAGCTCTAGATACCAGTTGTTATGTCAAGAATGCAGAATTGCTGCTTTGACAGAAATGCTTCTTGACAGAAATTGCTTCTTGACAGAAATGCTTCTTGACAGAAATTGCTTTCTTGACAGAAATGCTGAAAATGATATTGTGCAGAATGCAGAATGTAGGAAACGAGGTTATGTAGAAGTATATGAAAAAGAAGATTAAGAATAGTATGTTATCGTGGTTCAGAGCAAGTTGCTCCTACATCCACACCGAGGCAAGACTTTCTATCCACTAGATCAAAAGAATCTGGTTACAAGACTTTCAGGTTTGAAACTAAACTCTCTCAATCCTCACTTGCACTCCTTTCTTGATCTCAATGAATCACTCCCTCTCTCTCTGTTTTTTGTGTATTTACACTTCGAATCTTCTATCTGCTTTCTCTCAACTATGACTTATATATCTGTACAAACAAGTCTCTCTCTCAAGGTAGTTACATAACAGAAAAACAGAACTAACTACCTAACAGACTTAACTACTTTTCAGATATCACATAGTTGACAAGAAACTCTATGCATAGCCTAACTGACTAACAAATTAATGAGCCAACTGCCACACTTTTCATATAAGGCCTTCTTGTATAAGCCCTTAAATAAGTTGTTTACCCAAACATGCCTTACGAAAAGAAAACTTGTATGGAAAAAAGGTATATGTAAAATATTGACAAGTGTTACAATTATATCTTCCCAATACAAATTTTCTAATTTTTGATTTCTTAATTAGTATCATTAGTACAATGGTTAGCAAGATCCTTGATTAAATTATCTTTTTCGAGTTGAATGGTTATTTAGAATTTAAATTTGATATATTATGAAAATAAAATCTTGTACACTATTAAAAAAATAGAAATGCTATATTACAGAATTAACTAATTTTTAGTAGCTAATTATTTTTACATAGAATAGCATAAATATAATAATATAAAATTAAATCAAGTTTAAATGCTTATAAGAAAAAATCAAATTCAAATGCGTAACCCAACAAAAATTAAATACAAATGCTTATTTAAAATAATAATAAAGAATTAATAGTGGGTTCAGTAGCGACCCAAACGGTCCCGACCTCACCATGTTTGGGCCACGTGAACGGCATGTGCAAAGGGTATTATATGAATGTAATGTGTAATGTTGTGAACACACACGAGGCCATGTCCCATGAGTGCTAGTCATGTCATGACCAATTGCAAGAGGGTCATCACTGTCCATCCTCTGTTATTATTTGATCTATGATATCATACATATACATATATAATTTAATTAAATTATATATGTATATGCACAAGGGTTAGAAACTTAGAGTACCCTATAAAAAATTGGCATATAATATATAATGATAATAAGTCATATTCATATTTAGAGTACTCATATAACATTTTTATTTAATTTTAGGCGGCAATGCATGCTATATTGGGAACCAGTAATTAACCACAGTAAAAGTACAAAACAAAATGGAAAACTAAAGCACTTATAACACCTAGTATAAGGGAATAAGAAGGCGAAAAGAAAAGTAATAAAAAGATGAGTCTTTGTGATGTTTTTGCATGTTACTTTTTTCTCTTTTTATATATGGGTTTGAGTATCTCTTATACTATTTTAAATAAAATTCTTTTGCTTATAAAAAAACTTTTTTATATAAAAAAAACTTAGGTTTAATCAAATAAAAAAGAAGAAATAGCTCTGGTGATAATATGCGGACCACCCACAATATTGTTGTATTTCTGTCAAACAAGTGATGTTGCCGAATATCAATAAGGCCACTTGAGGCACATGGGACAGGGAGAAACACAAATCTAACCGCAAAATACCAAAACAAACTTTATTGGTTTTTCATGGAAATGATCATATATACAAATGAAAGGCATAGGGGAGAATAAGCGCCCAGTCCACTCATTTCTACTTTTATATATTTACATTATGTTTTATTATTAATATTATTTTCCATTCTTATTGTATTGTTATATTGGTTGATAGCTAAATTACCATTTTGTATATGTTACTCAATCATGTACTATTATTGTCTTCTTCTCTGTAAAGCTTTGAACTTTTGAAAGCATATAACTGTATACGCGCGCATCCATACTCTTGCTTAGGATTGTATTGAACGGTGTAATATGTCAATAAGGTGGGTATTGAATTTGAGCTTGTATTTTAGTTATTTTTTGTGTCCATTAAGTATGGCTCTCAGTCGATAGTTTGGGATTAATTTCTTTTGAGATAGAAAAATAATCGAAGTAAATATAACTTATCTTAACAATTTTTATAATGCGTTTTAATGTATTTGAGAGATCTATTTATCTATCAATTATGTTAGATCTTGTCTATTGTATGTATAGATTGTATATCCAACATTATACTTTTTCTCAGGGATGGGCAATTTGGTAACGATGACAACCAATCCAAATGAGGGTATTCTGTTCATGGGTTATGTTATTTACCCATCATATTATTATATTATTTTTATTTGAAAATAGAAAAAATATATAAAGAAATAGTATGTTTGAATATGTTTTTTGTTCTGTTTTATTATCTTAAAATATAGTGGTATAAGAATGGTATGATAAAAATACAATGCAAATATGTATTATTGTTGTATTATTGGCGTATAGCGAATGAGATAAGTTGGAAGAGTTTGATTTGAATGTTTTTCTACTTGAGGACAAGACAGAGGCACATGTGGAGGTAGGGGCCCCTACTCTTTCTTGGAACCCTTTTGAGTTTTTTTTGACAAGTGAACCCTTTGAGTTGTGAATTGAGAGGTTGAGACTTGAGATGCCTTTCCTTTCCGTATTTCAGTTATATAGGTTATGTAGAGGACAAGATGGTCCTTTCATTTTTGTTCTTTCCCTTGTCCAATTACAAATTAAAGCACTCTCTTTTATTTAACGATAATTTTAGTATTTGCAATTTTTTTTATATTGTATAGATTTTATATCATTTAACTTTGATTATTTTTTTTTCATAAGAACACTGCACCAAATTCGGCCTTTAATAACACATATTTAATAGGCTTAAATATCCTAAAAAAAGATATAGGGTGCGTTTGATTTGCAAAAATTCAAAGGACTGGTCAGCACAACAATTGTTGTGTCGTGTTTGATTTGAAAAGTGGTTAGGGACAGATGAAAAAAAGGTGGGAGGGACATATGACAGCAAAAACCCAAAATTTTGTCCCCCACCAAACCATGGGACAAAAAGTTGTCCCATGGACATACTAACAAAAGACAAAATTATCCTTACATCTCTCTCCTCTCTTCTCTCTCCCTCTCTCTCCTCTCTCTCCTCTCTATCTCTCTCCTCTTTCTTTCCTCTCTCTCTCATCTCCCTCCCTCTCTCTCCTCTCTATGTCTTTCCTCTCCCTCCCTCTCTCCTCTCTATCTCTTTCTCTCTCCTCTTTGTCCTCTCTCTACATAATTATACAAAATTATATATTGTATATTTATATATTAAATAATATATATTATAAAGGGTATTCCGGTAAATTTAATATTATTTTGTTTATGCTGTTCATTATCCATCAAGTACAAGACAAAGAATTGTCCTGTAACTCAAGGATTGTCCGTGCCGCCTGGCTCGGCCCAAATACATTTTGCAAATCAAACACACCCATAGAGATGCTCAATAGTGTTTCATTAGGCAATTGCTATTAAAGTTAAAGGAGCCTTAATTGCATCTCCTAATGTTGCGCTATCCTATCCCAACAAAGAAGCGTTATTAAAGGATACCTTTGAATTAACATATAGCATATTTGTGATTTGAATATAGAAATTTATGTTTAAAAAAAAAAAAGGAAACAGTTAGTTTTTATCTTTAACAGCATTTCAAAAACATTACATTTTATTACACAAAAAGAAACATCATGCCAAAACTCACGTAGTGAATCAATTTAATCTAGATACAGAATACTCATTACAAATTCGAAAAGGTCAAAAAACTACAAAAAGTGATATGAAATAATCATTTATCCCAAAACTTAGACCTTTATCAGCAAATCAACACCTGACAGAAAAAAAAAAAAAGGATTAAATATAAATCACTCTCTCGGTTTGGGGTAAGGGCAACATTGTGTGTCGCCATCTACCCCTTCATCTCTATATATACTCACAATGCACAATCATGTTTTCTCACCTCATCTTTATCTTTCTTTCTATATAATATATATTGTACTATGTTTTGTTGCAAGTCCTAGCACCAATTACCACTATTCAAGTAGCTGTAGTTATTGCGGACACACGCATATCCAAATTTCTTTCTTCTTCACTCACTATGCCTTTACTTTCTGAAACTTACCGAAACCACCCCGTGCACGTTCAACACAAGCACCCTGACTTATACTCCCTAAAAGAACTCCCTGAATCCTACACTTGGGACGATCCCACATACCCTTGTTCCAATAATTGTAGCAGAAGAAGCGAGATCAGTGTTAATGACGTCCCCGTTATTGATCTCAATGACCCAAATGCTTCAAAACTAATAGGCCATGCATGCAAAACTTGGGGTGTCTTCCAAGTTGTGAACCATGGCGTCCCTTTAAGCCTCCTCGATGACATTCAGTGGACTGGCCAGAGTCTCTTCTCTCTTCCCTCTCACCAAAAGCTCAAAGCAGCTCGTTCCCCTGACGGCGTTTCAGGCTATGGCCTCGCTCGTATCTCTTCCTTCTTCACCAAACTCATGTGGTCCGAAGGCTTCACAATTGTCGGTTCCCCTGTTGAGCATTTTCGCAAACTCTGGCCACACGATTACAGCAAATACTGGTACCAACAAATCCTCATGCACGTGCTTAGCTTGATATTATAAATAAACTATAAAGTATAAACTAACTAGCTTTAGCTTGTCTCTCTTCTCCTTTCTTTCTTCTTTCTTTTACTTTTCTGACTTCCAATATTTTATTATTTTTTAAAAAGTTTTTTTTTTTGTCGTCAAGATACTAATGGCCAATTTATAATATGTCCATTTTTCTTATCCTAATGCAAATAGCAAAGATTATAATGGGAGCTATGGTCCCACCCTAAAGATTAGGAGAGTGGTGAGAATCTATATTGCACTGAAATCCACTTGCTTCTGTTTGTTATTGTGTTCGAAATCTCTTAGCTATTGGTCTACAGTGCCGTGATATTTCGGTATTTCCCAACACTCCTTCATTTGGGGTTTTTTTTGTCTTTTCAGTGATACTGTCGTGCAATATGATGAAACCATGAAAAAGCTAGCGGGAAAGCTAATGTGGCTGATATTGGATTCTCTGGGTATTACAAAGGAAGACCTCAAATGGGCCGGGTCAAAGGGCCAATCCAATGAGGCTTGTGCTGCCTTGCAGTTGAACTCCTACCCGAGTTGTCCAGATCCGGACCGGGCCATGGGCCTTGCCGCACACACGGACTCCACCCTTTTCACAATACTTTACCAAAACAACATAAGTGGATTACAGGTTCACCACGAGGGCGGTGGGTGGGTGACGGTGCCGCCGCTACCGGGCGGGCTGGTAATCAATGTTGGTGATCTTCTCCACATTTTGTCAAACGGGTTTTACCCGAGTGTGCTCCATCGGGTGCTAGTGAATCGGACCCGGCCACGGTTTTCGGTTGCTTATCTTTATGGGCCCCCGGTGAATGTGGAGATATGTCCACATGAAAAGCTTGTAGGCCCAAGTCGGCCTGCCCTTTATCGGCCAGTGACTTGGAGTGAGTACCTTGGCACCAAAGCAAAGCACTTCAATAAGGCACTCTCATACGTTCAACTTTGTGTACCTATTAATAACGCCTTGTTTGATGGAAACGAGTCTCACAAAAACAGTGTGCAAGTGGGCTAAGATAGCTTTGAACTTTTTCGATACTTCCTTCTTGCATGGTCTATGTTGTACCAAGCATAAAAAGGCAACAAAAATGAAAGTACCTATTTTTGCTTCACTGGAACTTTGTGGGTCAATCAATTGGGTGTGGTGGGGGGGCACGTTCAGTAAAGAAGTTGAAGAGGTTACCCGTAAGAGCTATGTTATTTTAATATTCAAAATAGAAAAATATAATATTCAAATAATATTTTACTCATATTTGTATATGATATCACCCTTTTAACTTTATATATAATATATGATAGTATTTAACTATCCTCAATTTCTCATACAATGTGTCGCAATGGATGAGTCCAAACATGGAAAAAAATAACATGATTGTAAGGATAAATTTGTTTGGCTCTAAACGGGAGAGAGAACATAGGAAAAGCCATTCTGAGGATAAGATACATAAAATCATACAAAGTAATGCAAACATACAGTCTCACTGTTGCTTCGTTTGTCTTTGTAGTGAAAGTGACATTGCAAACTTGTCGATTTTGAAATATTCAATTCGACTACAGGACGCACAAAAGAACATATTCTTTGGAACTTGATATTTATATTTATGTATTACTGTATTAATTTTTTGGTATAAATTTATATCGATTCTAACTTTCATATAAAATAAGTCCAAATTTTATAAACAGACTATTGTGCGCGCGTATGCCTTCGTTCAAGAGTTAATATATATAATTTTTTTTTTGCCGTGAAAATACGCAAGAATCTATATCCAATTTTAGATGATTTCCGTTATTGGAATTAGGATATGGTATCTCACGTTTTCGTCTTTAATGGTGTTATTTCTACATGGCAGTGTAAAGACATTTTGGGGCCTAAGGCAAATTTATTATAGATTTGTTTTCTTCAAATTTTATTGTGTATATATATAAAATAATCATTACTTTATTAATTTCAATTTATTATTAACAAAATCATATATATTTATTGGGCCATACTATAAGTATAAGACCGTCCCATTTTATTAAGATTGTGATATAATTATATTATTTTTAATATTTTAATAAAATCTCTCCCATGACATACATATTGTTATTATTGGGCCTTTGTCATGTTTTAATGTATTTATTACATGTTAGATTTTTGGACCTTTATACAATATATAAAATTATAAAGAATCAATAACTAATTGAATGTGGGGCCTAAGATAAATGTCTTGCTCTTCTTGTGACGATAAGGTTGGGATACCGGATACCCCTACGCTCATTTTAATATTTATTTTGCTTATAAAAAAAGAATATGATATCTCATTCATTCCCATTTATCTCACATTTCTACATGTATTTCATATCAATTTTCATATCATATATAAGATAATATCTAACATCACTTAGATAAATATACCGGGTCTCGCGGGATGTGAAATATGTACGAAAAAACATCATTGTTTTTAGATATATTACATTCCGGATGAAAACACGGCCGCCCAGACCATGTTCTTAATTCTTCAGTCTCTCTTGTTATTATCGTATTTTTATAATTCTCTTATGAAAAAATGGATCATGCTGAAGCCGTATATAAAGTGAAGGACATGCCTTTATGAGAACCTTACAAAATCACTAGAGAATTGATTCCACCTAGCCAAGTTGTGTTTGCTCACTGATCGATGACTGACATGGGTGCGGTTGTAATGAAAGTGATAGATATATTTTATGTAGTAGCATACATATTTCGTAATTAAAAAAAATGTATTTGAATTTTATAAACCATGAGCGCATATGAATAATAGATTACGAATATATAAATATTATTTTTATCAGCGTTACAACGAGCACCTTATGAATAATTTTTGCTCTTGCCTTTGATTCTGGGTATAGGACTGATTGGCATGTATGAATCCAAACTCCTCCAAGCATTAATTTGGAAGCAGCATGTCACCTTGAAAATATGTGGGTTGGATACTGTTCATATATAGGCCAAGGATATTCGAGGATAATTTAAGATATAATCAAGATTAGGCATTTGAGACAAATCGTAGATCCCTCAACTGACCGTCGGTCCTGATGAACATTCGGAGACCTCCCATTACATCACCTGTATCATCTCTACTATAAAAGCCAGACCTATGACTAACCCTATGCAGGTTCACTTCTAGCCGCTCCACCAAGATCATAATAGTCGTGCTCAGAGTTCTTACACATATAGCTACTAATAAGAATATGGAGAGTGAAAACTAAAATAAACATACCAAGTGGCATTGGTTTCTATCTCTTTTATAAGTAATGCACTTGGGAGCATGGACACCTTTTGATGTCTAGGAGGCCTAACAACTTATGAAACTTCTATTGAATACATGACCTAACCATTAATAATATGGCATGGTGTGATCTTCTCAGTGCTAAGGGTGACTTGCTTAAATGATTCACGTGGGTGTATATGTATGCAAATGGGAGTGATTGCATTAGGTTTATAAATTGTCAATCATTTGGCTTATGAAAAATAATTGCCTGAACGCATTGTTGTTTTTGTCTCTCTGCAACCACGTGTTGGTGGCTAGCCTTATTATTAGAACCATAGCAGGTTCCAGCTTATCCAGGGGAAGTGCCTGTTTTAACCAGTCTTGATTTCATTTGTTTGCCATGTTTTATTCACGTTTCCTTATTTATCGTTGTTCCATTTGCATATGCATAGTGTCCCGGACAAGATTCTACTGTCTCAGAATATGACGTCTCTCGATATTGACTATCAATCAAATATTAAGAATGTATCTAAGTACTAATGAGTTATAATTTTATTTTTTAACTAATAAATTGTTATTGGTGGGGATATGAAATGTAACAGGAAAATGGAATAGATGATCTCCATCCATAATGTCCCTACGTCTGTGCGGGGTCTTCCCCCATGTTTATTCACCCTGCCTCTCCTAAAATTTCCTTCTTTCTAATGATTCCCTTTATTGAATGAAACGAAACATTTGTCCTTTTTGACTTGACCCTGCCCAAAAAGAGAAATATATTTCCATATCAATGGGTGAAATAAGTTTCATATGAACAAAAATTAAATATCTCACCCTCTCTCAAATTGTCATGGTGGACGTTTTTTCTATTCCAATAACCTACATGCAATAGTGAAAATAATGTAATATACGGGAACGTTTTTACGTCAGTTGACCATATGTTTGACGTTAAAAATGAGGCGATGACAGTTTTGTAAATATTAAATCACTATTTGTATCAGTTGTGTAATGAACTGACGTTAAAAAAGATTTGTAAGAATTATTAACACTTTTAATGTCAGTTGTTTATACAACTGACATTAAAAGTGTGATTTTTACGTCAGTTAAATAAATAACTGACGTAAATAATTATATTCCTCTCTGAAACTCATTCTTATCTTTCTTTCGTTGTCATCTCCCTGTTGTCACTCTTAATGCAGGTCACTCCATATAGTGCAGTTTATTTCTAAACTTTTTTTTAAACAAGTTTATTTTTAATCTTAATTAATTAGCTTGAATTAGTAAACAAATTCTTGTGCAAATTAAAATAAATAAACACTTAACATAAAACAAGTTATATATGTATAATCAAATCGTATCTCATTGAAGCGATTCATAAGTTACAATTACATGATTATAAGATAAAAAATTTCTGCAACATAGCCCTAAAATATAAAAAAGTTTCTGCTTCAACATCATTTTTTTCTTCTCAGTCATGTCCTCAGAAACTCCAATGGATGCATCTCCTCCATCACTTGAATTCCTTGATGCTCCATCTGAATCCACAGTCACTTGCAGCGAAAGCAGAGTGAAGGGGACGAATGGGATGAAATAAGGTGAGCGAATCACATTATGTGATTCACCCAACCTTACCATCCATGTTACGTGATTTACTCAACCTCAGAAGTTTTTTGACCATTAAGACAGAGACCTTTAAGTCTAGGTATAGAAAGAAATAACAAAAGTCTCAAATATGATAGAGCCATATTGTGAAGGAATAGAAAACGCACGAAATATAGAGGAAAAGAGAAGATGTCAGACATGTGATCGATCTGGAAGAATGATACTTTATATAGAGAAGAGAGACTAGCCGATTTTCTTGAAAATCGATCTATAAACTTAATGCTCATTAAGAGGATTAAGTTACAAGGTCCATGGGTAAGTAGCACAAAGAATCAAAGGAATGAATGTTTTTGCAGAAACTTATACACTTTTAACGCTGATTGTCTTCAACAAGCGGCGTTAAAATTGTTTTTAAAATAAAAAATATTTATTTTTAACGTCGAGTTGTTTATACAACCGACGTTAAAAGTGTGATTTTTACTTGATTAAATAAATAGGCGACGTAAATAATCATATATCCCTATCCGAAATGCCCACATTGTCACTCTTAACGCAGGTCACTCCATATAGTGCAGTTTATTTCTAAACTTTTTTTTTAAACAAGTTTATTTTTAATCTTAATTAATTAGCTTGAATTAGTAAACAAATTCTTGTGCAAATTAAAATAAATAAACACTTAACATAAAACAAGTTATATATGTATAATCAAATCGTATCTCATTGAAGCGATTCATAAGTTACAATTACATGATTAAAAGATAAAAAATTTATGCAACATAGCCCTAAAATATAAAAAAGTTTATGCTTCAACATCATTTTTTCTTCTCAGTCCTGTCCTCAGAAACTCCAATGGATGCATCTCCTCCCTCACTTGAATTCCTTGATGCATCATCTTGAATCCACAGTCACTTGCTGCCAAAGCGGAGTGAAAGGGATGACTGGGATGAAATAAAGTGAGGGAATCACATTACGTGATTCACCCAACCTTACCATCCATGTTACGTGATTTACTCAACCTTAGAAGTTTTTTGACCATTAAGACATAGACCTTTAAGTCTAGGTATAGGAAGAAATAACAAAATCTCAAATATGATAGAGCCATATTGTGAAGGAATAGAAAACGCACGAAATATAGAGGAAAAGAAGAGGGGGGGGGGGGGGTGGTGTAACACAGACTGATACAGAAGAATGGTTCTTTATATAGAGAAGAGAGACTACCTGATTTTCTTGAAAACTGATCTATAAACTTAATGCTCATTAAGAGGATTAAGTTACAATGTGCATTGGTAAGTAGCACAGTAGTCATGGGTTAGTAGCACAGTAGTCAAAGAAATGAATGTTTTTGCAGAAACTTATACACTTTTAACTTCAGTTGTCTTCAACAACTGACGTTAAAAGTGTTTTTAAATAAAAAATATTTATTTTTAACGTCAGTTGTTTAATACAACTGACGTTAAATAAATGACCTTTAACGTCAGTTGTTACAAACAATTGACGTAAAATGTTGTTTTATTTTTGGTTTTTGATTATAACGTTTACACCCGCATGCCTTCTTCACTTCGCTCTGTACGTCTCAGTTCTTCTCTTTTCATCATGCTCACTCTCACTCTCACTCTCACTCTCAACTCTCACTCTCACTCTCACTCTGCCCTAATCGCGGGCTCATCTCCACCGCAACCACCACGGGGGCTTCTTCGCCACCACCGTGAGGTACAGTCTTAACCCTAAATCTGTCTTTCCCGCTCATTCTTTGCAATAACTTGACATCTCTCTTTCCCCTTCTCGTGCACTAACTCTCCTTGTCCCTCTGCTCTCAGTAACCACATCGAACGTTGGCCACCACTCGAGCTGCCTCCCCATCACCACGCGAGCACCTATTTCTGGTGAGTCTTTAGGGCACATTTTTTTATTTTTGGTTTTGAGTGTATGTTGAAACTATAGTCTCTGTAGTTGAAACTTGAAACTGTGAGTTTGAGTTGTTTGGAATGTCTCTATTTCTGGTCGTGGGTTTTGTGTTTTCTCTTGTTTTTCTTCTGCTATCATGACCTATTTCAAAATGGGAAGAAATTTAGAGTTGCTTGTAGCATGTGACATCAACAATATATTGCTCATTGGAATTCTGTTTTGTTAATTTATCTTTATCTGCTTATTTCTTTTATGTCTTAAGAAACCTGAAAATGGTGTAAATTTGAAATAATTTTTAAATGCCTTGGATATATGTTTTGTATATCTACAGAACCTATCTAGTTATGGATCGTAGTTGGATGGTTTGTAAGCGCACTAGTACTGAGTATTTGAAGGGAGTGGGAGAATTTATAGAATTTGCTCAAAGGAATGTTCCTAATAGTAATGGAATGTTCTGTTGTCCTTGTGTCAAGTGTTTGCATACGAGGAAATGTATGGTGAAGGATATACGTACTCATTTGATTTGTGAAGGGATTTGCTTGAGTTATAGAAGATGGATATGGCATGGTGATGTGTTGTTGAGTAGTACGGCAAGTGTCTCCCAAAGTGAGGACGTTGACGTACATATGGAGGATGATCGAGTAGAGGACATGATCCGTGATATTGGACAAGAATCTTTTCATC
This sequence comes from Sophora flavescens, assembly GCA_030762895.1. NCBI lineage: Eukaryota > Viridiplantae > Streptophyta > Magnoliopsida > Fabales > Fabaceae > Sophora > Sophora flavescens. The sequence continues at coordinate 184,675,672 of CM061066.1, forward strand.
GAGCTCATGTGTATGATAGGTTGTGCGATGATGCGGATAAGCCTTTATATCCAGGGTGTACTACTCATACACGATTGTCGGCGGTGCTAAAATTGGTTTGTGTGAAGGCGAGTGATGAGTGTGATTTCACCTCATCTTTGTCCATCATTTTGCATGCATTTTCATGTAGTTTAGGCATATTTTTATTAGATTTTAGGTTAATTTTCCTTTGGAATGGGTAAGGCGGTTTTCGTGTGTTGTTTTGCAGATATCAAGGGTAAAATGCTCAAGATCAACCATGATGGAGTTTGGATGAAGATAGGGCTTTAAAAGTGCAGAAAATGAGCCAAACAGAGCCCATCACGGCCTAGCCGTGATGCCCATCACGGCCATGATCGAGCAAAACTGAAAAAGAACAAAGGCTGAAGTCAGAGTCTGTCACGGCCTAGTCGTGATATCCATCACGGCCGTGACCCAAAACCACCACAAGTCAGAGCACATCACGACCTAGCCGTGAAATTCATCACGGGCCATGAAGCTGAGGGCTCGCGTCGCGAGACATATCTCACGTCGCGAGAATTTGAATTTTCCAGAATTGGCAGAGGCAGAGACCGTCACGGCCAGCCCGTGATGGACATCACGGCCGTGACACACATTACTTGGACCTGAAGAAACCGAAATAGATCAGATTTTGAGTTGGTTTGGGACTCTAACTTCCCAATTTCTATAAATAAGGATCAAGGCATCAGATCAAAGGAATGATCATAGAGAGACATCATCTAGGACACCTTTTGGCTACATTTTAGGATCTCTTCTCCTCTTCTCCTCTCTTCTCTGATTTTTGTATTTTCTATTATGTTGTCAACCCAGCTTTTCATCTCCATGGCAAGACTGGAGTAGTAGTTTGTTTCTAGGGATTGGGGCTCTGCCCGAGTTTTGTAAATGTTGTTGATTTGATATAAAATCGTTGTTGATTTCGTTATTGTTTTAGATCTGATATCTAGTGTGTTAATCACTCGTAAATTCGGCAACCGCTTATTTGCGTGACGTAGACGTTCTAAGGAGGAACCTAACGGTGAACTTAGGATTTCTAGGGTGTTTCACTCGTAAAATTCGGCGACCTTTGGTTTGTGAGATGTGGATAATCTAAGGAGGAACCTAGCGGTGAACTTAGGTTATTTGCATGACTTAGACATTATAAGGAGGAACCTAGCGGTGAACTTAAGTGTCGGACCTATAGAAGTCAGACTTGGGACTGAAATCACGAGAGTTAGAAGCCGTCCCTCGAGGAGCAACGAGTTGTCACTAACGCAAAGGGTCCAATCTGGGATCGACTACCACGAGAGTAGGGGTCGGGTCAATTGGGCACGGCTTTTGTAACTCGAGAGGGAGCTTAAGCTATCAGAGGATAAACTCGCCTTCAAGGCAATTTCGGTAATCAACAAAGGTAAATCAGTTTAGCAACATAAACAGCCTCAAAGGTAACCCAAATCCCTAGGAATCCGTTTAGATCAAAACCCCAAAAACATTTGTTTTCTGATTTATTTGATTCTGTTTGTTTATCTCTCAATTCAAACCTTTTTCAAAACCCTATAAAAAGTCCAGATTCACTCATTTCGAAATTAATTGCGATTCGGGAACACAGTCTCTGTGGGTTCGATATCTTTTATTACTTGACGGCAATCCGGTACACTTGTCGGAATCGCACGAGCGTCGTCGCGCGTCGACTTACGCACACACCAAGTTTTTGGCGCCGTTGCCGGGGACTGTGCCTTTTCGAATTTCAATTTAGTTTTTAAATTGATTTTTCTGGACCTTTTTCTTTTTATTTGATTTTTATTTCTGAAATTTAAAAATTAAAAAAAAAATCAAAAAAATCAAAAATTTCTTTTCCTTCTATTGTATCCATCTCTCTATGTGTTATATGCAAAGATCCCTAAGTCTTGGGAGCCTTAGTGAGATTGATCCGGAGATCGAGAGGACCTTCCACAGACGTAGAAGACTACAAAGAGAGGGAGAAAGGTTGAGTCCCGTTCCACTCATGGCGAATCAACCGGATACAAAACCTTTGAAGGACTACGCAGCCCCAAATGCGAGAGGCTTGCGAACTGGGATTGCAAGGCCAGAGATTGAGGCGGAGAACTACACTATACCGCCCATGCTAATCAACATGATTAGGCAACATCAATTCGGAGGATTGCCTTCGGAGGACCCGACCGATCATATAGAAACATTCTTAGAGTTCACCGACTCAATCAGGATTAATGGAGCCTCGGTCGATGTTGTGCGTTTGAGACTGTTCCCCTCATCTCTCACTGGAAAGGCGAAGGCCTGGCTTAAGCAAATCCCCGCTAACACTTTGACTACTTGGGACCAACTGGAGCAGGCGTTCTTGGAGAAATTCTTCCCTCCATCCAAGACGGCCTACATAAGAACCCAGATCACCGGCTTCTTCCAGAAAGATGGAGAATCATTATCGGAAGCTTGGGATCGATACAAGGGACTGCTTGAGTCTTGCCCACATCACGGACTCGAGAGGTGGTTAATAGTGCACACCTTCTATAACGGATTGGACTACTCTTCGAAGGTGTCACTAGATTCTGCAGCCGGTGGAGCGTTTATGAATAGGCCTCTGACTGAGGCATTCAACATCATCGAGAATGTCGCCACCAACTACCACCAATGGGGATCCGAAAGAGGTAATAACCCGAACAAGATTTCGGGGGGTAAGTTTGAGGTAAATAGCATAGATCTTATTATGTCAAAGATAGACTCACTTAATAAACGTTTTGATCGGCTGGAAAGAGCTAATGTGAGTGCATTAGGTGCTACTAACCTTGTTTGTGAGATTTGCGGAATGCAGGGACATGACATGATGGAATGCCCACATGGATCCGGCGCTTCGGGTGAACAAGTGAACTCTTGTAACAACTTCTACGATACGAACCCGAAGCTGCCCAACTATGCTCCCCCAAATCCCTACAACCAAAGAAGGAACAACCCTTACCTCTCCTACGGGAACTACAGCAACACGCTCAACCATGAGTTCCAAGAGGGTCAAGGTAATAAGAGAGCAGCACCGGGGTATCCTCAGGTACAAAGATCTAAACTCGAGACTTTATTTGAAAGTTTTGTTGAAACTCAGACAAAATAGAATGAGGAGTTTAGACAACAAGGAAGGGCAGTGAGTGAAGCAATAAAGGAGCTAGCATCTAAGGTAGACAACTTAGCAACTCATAACAAGATGCTAGAAACCCAGATTGCCCAACAAGCCAGTACGTACTCGAGACCTAAGGGTACATTCCCGGGGCAACCCGAAGCATATCCCAATGAGCATTGCAATGTCATACACTTAAAGGGATGATATGCTTGGGGTGGGGGTAGCTGAAATGGAGGTGGAACCGGAGGAGGACACAAGCGAAAAGGAAGAGCCAGAACCGAAGTATGTCCCTCCACCAGCGTACCAACCCCCGATACCTTTCCCACAAAGGTTGGTCAGGAAAAAGCAAGTAGATGTAGAGACTAAAATGCCTACTAAACTGAAGGACCCAGGTAGTTTCTCTATCGCTTGCTCGATTGAAAAAGTGGAAATAGACCGAGCCTTGTGTGACTTAGGGGCTAGTGCGAGCTTGATGCCCCTCACTATCATGGAAAGGTTGGAAAGCAAAGAGTTGAGACCATTCAAATTCTCCTTACAATTTGTGGACGGCTCAACTAGGACTCCTCTAGGCATACTAGAGAATGTTCCTGTAAAGGTAGGGAAAATTCTCATCCCTACCGACTTCCTGGTGTTGGACATGAAAGGGAATTCCGAATTCCCCATCATTTTAGGAAGGCCATTTTTGGCAACCGCTGGGGCAGTGATAGACGTAAGGAATGGTAAACTCTCTCTAAATGTAGAGGAAGGTAGGGTAAATTTTCAGTTGACTAACTCTTATAACAACCCTCCTTTTGAGAGCCATGTGTGCAGAATTGATGTAACGTCTCCCAGGTAGAGAAAGAACTTAGCATGGAAGCAACCCCGAAGATATGCATGGTTGATGATGCACCCAGCAGTGGTGAAGTTGGAATTGCTGTCCATGCGGAAACAAAACTTCCGCCGGAAGAAAGGAAGGCTAGGAAGCTCCGAGAGAAAAGAGAAAAGCGGAAGCATTATTGGCCGTATAAGCAGAAACGGCTTTTTGAAGGAGTTCCTTGGAAGAGAAGTGTTCCTGCTCTTCTACGCCCATCCGACCCCGGTTGATTTAAGGAAGTATGGTCAAGCTTAAGACCATAAATAAGCGCTTCTTGGGAGGCAACCCAAGTTTTTCTTTCCCTTTTCCTTTTGTTTTTGAATTCACCTCTTGAATAATTTGAGAAGATCAAGAGGCAAAAATATCATTAATAGGTTTGTCTAGTGTTTTCAGGTTGAGAAAGGGAAGAAGAGCGGAGAAAAATAAAGTCAGAGGCCATCACGCCCTGGCCGTGACAGTGGTCACGGCCGTGATGAACTAAACAAGAGCACAGAAAGGATCACGGCCTAGCCGTGACAACCATCACGGGCGTGATGAGTAGGATGCCAAGACCAGAGAGCATCACGGCCTAGCCGTGATGTAGATCATGGCCGTGACAGGGCAACTCCTGAGGACCAGAAACGATCACGGCATGCCCGTGATGAGCCTCACGGCCGTGATGAAATTTCCACCCAAGTTTTGACTGGAATGTGAGCCAACACCCGCTACCGACTCGGTAAGTTGTTCTAATTTTTCTCCTCTCTCCGACTTGATTATTTACATTGGAGACAATGTAAGTAATCAAGCTTGGGGTAGGGGTATTTATTTTTGCATTTGCATTGTTGCATTCATATTGCATTCACATAGGCATAGATTGGTATGATCACATTCTCTAGATTGCCCCTCACTTAGAACATGCATCCGATTGTGAGAACTTGGAGCCAAATGAATTGAGATAGTGAATTTTCGAACCCAATTTTTCATTATTCTTGTGATATGGCTAAAAATAAAAATTTCTTGAGATAATTTTTTGATAGTTGATAATTAGCATGTGGTGCCTTAGGTTTGTGTACCTCACTGATTTTTGAACTACTAAATGTAAGATTTTGAGCCAAAAAGGGGTATCCACTAAATCTACCCCATTTCTTGTGCTAGAGTGTTGTAATTCCTCTTGGACTGTATTTTCTAGAACTTGACTTGAAACCATTTTGAAACTTAAAAATTTCTGAAAACATTTTTGGAAATGATTGAGGCACTAGGTATTTTTCCGGCCTCCCGAGCTTTGAATGATAAATGCTACCTCTTAGTTGCCCAATTTTGAGCCTAAAGATAAAATACTTTTCTTGGTACCTTGAATTACTTTGATAAATAATGCTTGGTATGGCACCTTTTAAAGTATTACAAAAAGGGCAAAATGGTAGTTGGAAAAAGTATGGGAAGAAAAAGCTAGAAAGTAATTTCTCTTGAGCTATAAATCTCCCCTTCTCCAAACAAATAAAAATGAAATAAACAAAAAAAAAATGGAGAAGGGGATGACAAAGAAAGTGAGAAATGAAAAGAAAAAGAAAAAGAAAAAATAAAATAAAATAATAATAATAGAAGGAAGAAAGGTGGAAAAGTAAATCAAAGCCCCTAAAAGGTATTTTAGAAGGTGTCATACTTTGCAATGTTTGATGATTTGTCTAGCCTTCTTGAAATTCCCTTTCCTTGATTTTCCCACCTTACAATAAATCCCATGGCCACATTACAACCAAAGGAAAAGACCCCTTGATTCTTAAGTGTTTTCATAAATAAAGTAGAGATTTGGTTAATAGTCAAGCCTATGGTAGAATACTTTCCTTGAGGAAATGGAGTGAATTGTCATATACCCTAAAACACTTGAGTGAGGTGAGATGAGTGCCCAAATCAGTGAGAATATGAACTTGAAGAACCTAAGCTTCTAATTGGACTTGAACTTGATTATCTCTTGAGTGCTTATTAATTATGCCTGTCACTTGGATTAGCTTCTAGGGTTCTTGGTTCACTATCCATGTTTTGATTGATTTATCTTATGGCCTGAGTAATTGCTTGAGGACAAGCAAAGTTTTAAGCTTGGGGTGATTTGATGAGTGTGATTTCACCTCATCTTTGTCCATCATTTTGCATGCATTTTCATGTAGTTTAGGCATATTTTTATTAGATTTTAGGTTAATTTTCCTTTGGAATGGGTAAGGCGGTTTTCGTGTGTTGTTTTGCAGATATCAAGGGTAAAATGCTCAAGATCAACCATGATGGAGTTTGGATGAAGATAGGGCTTTAAAAGTACAGAAAATGAGCCAAACAGAGCCCATCACGGCCTAGCCGTGATGCCCATCACGGCCATGATCGAGCAAAACTGAAAAAGAACAAAGGCTGAAGTCAGAGTCTGTCACGGCCTAGCCGTGATATCCATCACGGCTGTGACCCAAAACCACCACAAGTCAGAGCACATCACGGCCTAGCCGTGAAATTCATCACGGGCCATGAAGCTGAGGGCTCGCGTCGCGAGACATATCTCGCGTCGCGAGAATTTGAATTTGCCAGAATTGGCAGAGGCAGAGACCGTCACGGCCAGCCCGTGATGGACATCACGACCGTGACGCACATTACTTGGACCTGAAGAAACCGAAATAGATCAGATTTTGAGTTGGTTTGGGACTCTAACTTCCCAATTTCTATAAATAAGGATCAAGGCATCAGATCAAAGGAATGATCATAGAGAGACATCATCTAGGACACCTTTTGGCTACATTTTAGGATCTCTTCTCCTCTTCTCCTCTCTTCTCTGATTTTTGTATTTTCTATTATGTTGTCAACCCAGCTTGTCATCTCCATGGCAAGACTGGAGTAGTAGTTTGTTTCTAGGGATTGGGGCTCTGCCCGAGTTTTGTAAATGTTGTTGATTTGATATAAAATCGTTGTTGATTTCGTTATTGTTTTAGATCTGATATCTAGTGTGTTAATCACTCGTAAATTTAAGCAACCGCTTATTTGCGTGACGTAGACGTTCTAAGGAGGAACCTAACGGTGAACTTAGGATTTCTAGGGTGTTTCACTCGTAAAATTCGCGCCACTGGTTTGTGAGATGTGGATGATCTAAGGAGGAACCTATCGGTGAACTTAGGTTATTTGCATTACTTAGACATTATAAGGAGGAACCTAGAGGTGAACTTAAGTGACGGACCTATAGAAGTCAGACTTGTGACTAAAATCACGAGAGTTAGAAGCCGTCCCTCGAGGAGCAACGAGTTGTCACGAAACGCAAAGGGTCCAATCTGGGATCGACTACCACGAGAGTAGGGGTCGGGTCAATTGGGCACGGCTTTTGTAACCCGAGAGGGAGCTTAAGCTATCAGAGGATAAACTCGCCTTCAAGGCAATTTCGGTAATCAACAAAGGTAAATCAGTTTAGCAACATAAACAGCCTCAAAGGTAACCCAAATCCCTAGGAATCCGTTTAGATCAAAACCCCAAAAACATTTGTTTTCTGATTTATTTGATTCTGTTTGTTTATCTCTCAATTCAAACCTTTTTCAAAACCCTCTAAAAAGTCCAGATTCACTCATTTCGAAATTAATTGCGATTCGGGAACACAATCTCTGTGGGTTCGATATCTTTTATTACTTGACGGCAATCCGGTACACTTGCCGGAATCGCACGAGCGTCATCGCGCGTCGACTTACGCACACACCAGCGAGAAATGGTTGGACCGATAAAAGCTTCACGGAATTGCTTGAAGTGTTGAAAGACTTGCTTCCGGAGGACAACACATTGCCTGACCGTAACTATGAGGCCAAGAAGGTATTGTGTCCGATGGGTATGCAGTATAAGAAGATACACGCATGCCCCAATGATTGCATATTGTACACCGGTGTTCATGAAGACAATCACGATTGCCCCAAATATGGGTTATCACAATACAAAGTGAAGGGTGGTGATGATGATGATGATCTTGATGATGTGAGAAAAAAGGGTCCTCATGCGAAGGTGTTGTGGTATCTTCCAATAATTCCAAGGTTCAAGCGATTGTTTGCCAATGCGAAAGATGCAAAGAATCTTATATGGCATAATGATGAGAGGAAACGTGATGGAAAGGTTCGTCATCCTGCTGATTCTATGCAATGGAAGAATATTGATACTATGTTTCCGGATTTCGCTGATGACCCAAGAAACCTAAGACTTGGACTTGCTACCGATGGAATGAATCCTTATGGTAACATGAGTAGTATTCATAGTTCATGGCCTGTTCTGTTGATAATTTACAACCTGCCCCCTTGGTTGTGCATAAATCGCAAATACATGATGTTGTCTATGATGATTTCGGGCCCAAAGCAACCGGGAAATGACTTAGATGTTTGTCTAAGTCCCTTGATTGAAGACTTGAAAACGCTGTGGGTGGAAGGTGTTGATGTAGTTGATGGGTATTCTCATGAGACTTTCAAGCTTCGTGCCATGTTATTTTGCACCATTAACGACTTTCCAGCATACGGTAACTTGTCCGGGTACAGTGTCAAGGGGCATAAAGCATGCCCTATATGTGAAGAAGGCACTTGCTACACTTAGTTGCATGGAAAGAAGACAGTTTACCTTGGGCATCAGAGATTTCTTAGACGTGATCACCCATATCGTGAGATTAAAAAAGCTTTTAATGGATGTCAAGAGACAGAAGAAGCTCCGGCGGCCTTAATTGGAGAGCAGGTTTATCAGAGGGTAAAGGGCATCGATGTTATATTCGGTAAGTCCAAAAAGAAAGGTAAAGCTGCTGAGAAAAACATATGGAAGAAGAGGTCGATATTCTTTGATCTTCCATACTGGCGCAAGCTTGATGTCAGACACTTCATTGATGTGATGCATGTGGAGAAAAATGTGTGTGATAGTGTGATCGGGACGCTTCTCAACATTCAGGGCAAGACAAAGGATGGTGTGAATGCTCGTCCCGACCTCGTTGCTATGGGTATACGAGAGCAGTTAGCTCCTGTTGTTGAGGATGGTAAGCAGACTTATTTGTCGCCAGCATGTCATACTTTGTCAAAAAAAGAGAGACAAAGTTTCTACTGTCTTCAGGGCATCAAAGTTCCACATGGTTACTCTTCAAATATGAAGAGGCTTGTCTCTAGTGATCTTAAATTAGTTGGGTTAAAGTCTCATGATTGTCACATCTTGATGCAACAACTTCTGCCCGTTGCTATTCGTGGTATTGCTCCAAAAAATGTGAGACATGCCATTACTCGGTTGTGCCCATTCTTCAATTCTATATGTAGCAAAGTCGTTGACCCCCGTATGTTGGATGACTTGGAAGTTGAGGCTGCTACAATCTTGTGCCAATTGGAGATGTATTTTCCTCCTTCCTTTTTCGACATAATGGTTCACTTAATTGTTCATTTGGTGAGGGAGATTAGATTATGTGACCCGGTTTTTCTGAGATGGATGTACCCAGTTGAGCGCTACATGAAGATCTTGAAAGGGTACGTGAAGAATCCTCATCGTCCGAAAGCATCTATTGTTCAAAGGTATGTTGCAGAAGAAGCTATTGAGTTTTGTTCCAACTACCTTCATAACACGGATCCTATAGGGGTTCCTAAGCCTCGGCATGATGAGATAAGATGTCAATGTAAGGGTACACATGGCTTATGAATTAATAGCAAGGGTCGGGATGAAGTGCTTCAACCACATTTGTATGTATTGAACAACATCGATTCTGTTCAACCTTTCTTATTTGAACATTAAAGAAAAGTCAATCAAGAAAACCCTCGAATGAGTGAAAGGTGGTTGTTGAACAAGCATAACAAGACTTTCTTACCATGGTTCAAGGAAGAAATGCTTAAGGATGGTAGTACTGCTTCTGATGACCTAAGATGGCTAGCACTTGGGCCTAGCTTCAACGTCATATGTTGGAGCGGATACGACATCAATAACTTTTCCTTTTATACAAAGGAACAAGATAACAAGAGTACCATGCAAAATAGTGGGGTTATGATCGTGGCCGAAGCAATGCACTTCTCTAGTGCAAAGGACACAAAATCCGTTATAGCACCGACACCTTACTTTGGATATATTGAAGATATTTGGGTGCTCGATTACAATAAGCTTACGGTGCCGGTTTTTAAATGTAAGTGGGTTGATAGTAACGGTGGTGTACAAACCGACGAATTGGGGTTCACATTGGTAGACCTCAACAAGTTAGGTCATATAAATGAGCCTTTCATAATGGCTTCCCAAGCAAAACAAGTGTTCTACATCACTGATCCTTCTAACAAAAGGTTGTCCGTGGTTCTCCAAGGAAAAAGCATGTATAATGGTAGTGATGAAAATCAAGATTCAAATCTTGATATTCCTGAGACTCCTTCTTTTTCAATAAACATGCCTACTATAATTGAGGAGACACAGGTAGATGATGTACATGCCACTCGTGATGATCATCACGAAGGGATATTGATATAGGTAGTTTAAACTTAGTATACATTTATTTCTATTTATACTTCTGTATTTATTTTTAGTTATAACCTATGTTAATAAATATATATTGTTTTTGAACAGGCATACATATGGATCAGTCGGATGGCCCACGTGCACGGGAGGACACTGTGGGGCCTATGCACGACCCGATCGCGCCTACGCCTGATTCTAGTGTAAGTTTACTTGTTATATACTATCTTTAGTACTTCTTTTTAATGTAAGTTTATAATGTTACAACCCTCTATTTTATCATTTTTTTTGTCTATACAGACATCACAGGCTCATAGGAAACGGGGTAGAGGAGCCACGACTTTGAAGAAACTAGAGAAGGCCAGGCAAAGCGGACAGAAGCTTGAGGTGTCCTTCGATGCTAATCTAAATCCCCAGGGACCCCGTGCTAAAGAATTTTAAAAGTGGTTGTTTCTACAAGCGAAGCAGCACGTTAGCATCAACTACAACCACTGAAATGACGTTCCACAGAACGTTAAGGATCATATTTGGGAGGCTATCACGGTATTTTACCTTTATATTCTTTTGATTTACATTATTAGATAATTATCCGAGTTATAATCCATCCAGTTATTATGTATTTAATGTGTAGGTAGCTTGGACTGTGCCAAATGACGAAGATCATCGTAAGAAATGTATGAAAATGGCATAAAAGCGTTGGAATGGGTTCAAGCATGATCTTACCAGACACTATGTATATGGGAAGAAGCGGCTTGATAAGATGTTCTCGGATTATCCCTGGATTGATCAGGATACTTGGGATATGTTTGCTAGGAGTCGACGGGATGGAGAATTTCAGGTTGGTTGATTAAGTTAATTTTGTATGCTTCTTATAGATCATTTAACTGTATTTAATTATGTGTTTTTGTTTGAATAGGCTAAGGCAGAGAAGGGTCGGCAGAATCAGGCGAAGAACGTCCACTGCCACACCATGTCTCAGGGTGGGTACGAGACTCGGATCGAGGAGATGATGGCGGATAGGCTGAGGGTGAAGCAGGAAGAGCACTCCGCTAGGATAGAAAGAGGAGAGGTGCCTGAGGTCACACCATCAAGTCCTCCGTCGGACATCTACCGCGAGGATGTTTGGTTAGCCGGCCGTATGACAAAGACGGGATCTTTTAAAGTTGATGCCACTCGCGAAGTGGCAGATAAGATTGTAAGTAAATAATTAACTTCATTTCAATTGATATTTGTATAGATATTTTTAACTTAACACTTTTCACTTGCACGTTTTTTCATTTCTTCATTGTAGATGGATCTTAAAGCACAATGCTCCCAAGGCTCATTCGTCCATTCTAGACGGTGGGACGTCTTGATGACTGCTCTAGGCAAGAAAGACCATCTTGGTCGGGTTATCGGTGTTCCTGGGAACGTGACCATCAAAGAATATTATGGCACGTCTGCTTCACGAAAGCGGGTCGTCTATGAGGCATCAATTTTGGATGACATGACTCAGCAGCTCATCTCCAACCCTGCTATTACAACGCATCTGATGAAAAGCTTACTATCCAACCCAGAATTCAAGCAGGCGCTTGCTAGAGAGCTTTCCTCCGTCGGTTCATCCCAGGACACCGCAGGACATGCCAACCCTTCACATGTGAGCACAAAAGAGAGTTATAGTAGGGCACATGTGGAGGAGGATGAGTTGGCAGCTAGGGAGCGGGAGTTGGAAGTCCAACGCCATGAGCTTGAGTTGGAAATGAAAAGGCGTGAGCTTGAGTTTGACTTCAAACGACGTGAGCTCGAAATGCTAACAAAGGTATGTATTCATTATTAATGTCCACATTAGTCAAATAATTACTAGTGTTTTTTTTAATTATCAACAACTTATCTATTTTATTTTTCCTAAATTGAAGGCCAAGTCGACGTCGGTGTCGTTGTCACCTGTCACTTGTTTGTTCTCACTTGGTGATGATTATGCGTTTGAGATTCTTGAATGTCCATTGGAACACGATGGATGGGTGGCACACCCAAATCAACAAAGGATATTTTCCTTCTGTGGTGAAGATCTCAGGGACGCCTTCAGAGATAACGTCTGGATGGCCAGCACAGTTATGAGTCTCTGGTGCACGTAAGTTAATTTTAATTTTATAACTTATTTATTTTTGATATTTTTCCATTTAATAATTTATTTTAGTTTCAATATATATATTATGTAATTAACATCCACACCTTTTCATATCTTAGGTATCTCCATCGTCTTCAGCTTGATAAGGGCGTTGCATCAGTTTACGGCTTCTTAGATCCGTCAATCCTTATGCCCCAACTCTTTGCTGGCGATGCATTTAGTAAATACATAGGGAACTTGATGGGAGACAATCGGAAAGAATTATATCTGGCTCCCTACTGTATGAATAACCATTGGCAGTTGTTCGTACTTCACCCGTCTAGGCATACTGTCATATTCTTATGCTCTCTCCACCAAAACCCGCCACAGGAGGTGGTGGAAGCTGTAAATACGTAAGTAACTAATCTTAAATTTAATTTAAGTTTTAATATCATTTGTTTTTAGTTTATTACACACATAATATATGAATTTGTTAATTGACATGATTATTTGTTTATGATAGCGCGCTGAAGGCGAGTAGCATAAGTTGCGCCAATGGGAGAAGCAGGACTTCTAAGGCTAAAGAAAATACTGAATGGATCATCCTCAAGGTTTGGTAGTTTATTTATCAAATAATTAATATTATAATTACTAATTTATATATATGTATATTTAACTGACATTAATTGAAATTAATTTTGTTTGTAGTCTCGATTTCAACCCGACGGGTGGTCGTGCGGCTATTATGTGATGCTTCATATGCTGAACATAGTCTCCGCATCTATTACGGATGGATGGAGGAAGGTAATATTTAAACAACTAGTTAAATTATATATTATAGTTTTGGCGATGACTTGCGTTAATGTTTTGTTATTATTTGAACGTGTGTAGGCATTTAACGACCAATCGCCTCTTCAAAAAGATGAATTTAGAGACTTGAGGATGCGCTTGGCAGAATTCTTCTTCAAGTATGCGGCTGAAAAAGGAATTGACAAGATACCTCCGCAATACTTAGATGAATAGTTTTTTTGTTAGATTTAGAAACTAATTAATAACATTTATAAATATATAAATATATATATATATATATAGACTAAAATTTATATATATATATATATATATATATATATATATATATATATACACACTTGTAGATAGTTATGTTTTTCCTATACATGGGTTTTTGTTTTAAGTCCCCCTATTGTTCCTTTGTATATTTCTTTTCTTTTTGTTAATATTGAAATTTAAGGGTAGTGTTTGCAATTCTGTAATGTGTGTGATATTCTGTATTACTGGGATATTTACTGAATGCAGGGATAGCTGAGGGAAGTGATATTTTAAAACTGAATTTAAAAAAAAAAAATATTAACGTCACTTGTATCAAACAACTGATGTTAATAGTATTTTATAAAATATACAGTACACTATTAACGTTAGTTGCAATAAACAACTGACGTTAAAATTAAAACCTTTAATGTCAGTTCTTTAACACAACTGACGTTAGTTTGAACAACATTAACGTCAGTTGTGTTAAAGAACTGACGTTAATAGTTTTATTTTTAACGTCAGTTGTTAAAACAACTGACGTTAAAATATTAACTATTAACGTCAGGTGTATTTACGTCAGATAATATTCTGACGTATAAAATCAATTTTAACTGACGTAAAAAACACTTATTGTACTAGTGATGCAAACCTTTCTAATTCTCACAAGGAAAAGTAGTGTATTTCCGGAAGAAATTATTGTAAGGATTTGTTTAAAGTGCATCACCCACTAAAATAGTACATGGGTGTACCACTCAAGTGGCCAAATCTGGATCATTTAGATTGTCACTTGGGGAGTTTGACCATCCAGATTTATTATTATTTTATTAGTGTTAAAAAGTCAAACTACCAAGTAACAATTTGAATGATCCAGATATAGTCACTTGGGTGGTACACTCATGTACCATTTTGATGGATGGTGCACCATAGCATTCAACTTGTTGTAATACTATTGAGTTCTGAACTTTTCAACAATATACATGGGTTCAGGGTTCTGTCTCGTCGTAACAAAGTTCTCATTCTACAGACAACGAATGCTGATTATTATACATTTAATAGAGTCATCATGATGTGAACTATATATTCCATCAAATGATGAATATATTATATACTTTTGTCCATAGTTTGGAAACCCGTGCCGACCCCATACATGATACGACCGTAATGTTATTACGGTTTCGGAGAATTCTATAATGCTCCGTCCTGCTAGTTGAGGAGCGGGACTCCCTCATTTTTTGACTGGCCAGCGAGTGTCCGATAAAATTGAAAATAGTTTTCATTATTTATCCAAGTTTTATAACCGGCCAGCATCGGTAAGAAGGTTTCATATGTCAAATATCTAGAAAAATAACTTTATGTAAAATATAGAAAATAAAACACTTTTTTTTGTTTCTATGAGTAGGGTTTGAAATCGAAATATTGAGTACAAAGCTAGCGAGCCACCACCGCCACCGAGTCTTTCATCATCGATCTCAGTTCAGTTTTTGGTTTGAATCCAAATCTTTCTCATGCGACAGAAGCGATAAATCCCAGGATTGAACCAGTGTGACCAACTTGCCAAGCATCGGGAGAAGTTTTTTGGATTCAGATCTCGATTTGTAAATGAAATAGTTTTGGAAAGAGAAGCATGGAGGATGGTATAAAATTGCTGGTCGTTGTCGTCGATCGTTGCTGCGCCTGCACCTTAAGGGGGAGACAAAATCAAATTGCCGGTCATCGATCACAAGGGAGTGCTAGCCGTCTTCGATCTCTGCCACCTCAAGATCATCTCTACATCTCACCATCCTAGGTACAGAGGAAAATGTAAATAGTTTCTGTACATAATTGCTAAACATTCATATGCTGGCCATGTTAGCTTGTTTACACATGATTTAATTTCTATCCCTCGCACCTTCCATAACCAATGGGGGATCGTTATTCCAGACAGAGTCTCATTTGAAGACATCACTGGCAACACCTTCGACGCACAGATAGTAATCAATGAAGGCCGGCCATATTTTAACACCGACACAACATGTATTAGGGATATCTATAGGATTGAAACTGGATGTCTTGTGAGGTTTACATACCACGACGGTTCACAGTTCCGGATCAGGATCCAATGGGCGTTAGGCATGTAAATATACATGAAGATACTGAGCCTGAGACCGAAAGTGACAGCGAATCTGAGCCCGAAAATGATAACGCTTCTGAGCAAGAACAGGACAACGATTCCGAGCCCGAAAATGACAATGCCAATGCTCGTGAAGGCGAATCTGAATCAGACCAATCAAGCGGTGTGACCATGTAGTGATAGTAGTATACACAATGAATGTAAATTTCTTTCCTTTTGAATGAATGTGTTTACACATCCAGGTTGTGACTTTTAATAAATGTAAATTTCTTTCCTTCTGAATGAATGTGTTTTAAAGGATCCAGGTTGTGACTTTGAACCACTAGAATAGGCACCACAAGCAAGAGAATAGGCACAAACATGCAGTATTGAAAACATTGTATTGTTTTGATGTTTTTAATGTGTTGAATGATGTTTTGAAATCTGTTCCCTGTTTGTGTTGAACTTCAATTCCAATTTTTAAATTTAGTGGTTGATGATGTTAGATTATTGTACTTAGTCGTGCGCAGGGGACCAAATCGCACCATTTAGGGCTGACAATGTATTCTATTCAGGGACTATTTTGCAAAAAAAAAAAATTTAAAAACATTCTATCACTAAGATTTGGATTTTATGAAAAATACCCCATGTAACTTGGTATAGGCTGTCAATTGGCTCCCACATGAGGTGAGGGACTTTTTCACAACCTCACCTTAGCAGCCACCGTAGTTTATTATCTCTTCAAATGCTAAATACATTAATTCCTAATAAAAACTTTCTTTTATTGATTCCTGACAAGTACCCTAATACTCCATCCGGTCCACAATATAAAAAAATCATAAACCTAAAACACAATGATCAAGGAAATGTATTGGAATGATTTAATTGTAATTAATACTCTTATAAATTTTCATAAAAAACCCAATCTAAATTTAATTAATATTTGATAGTCTCCAATGAATGACAATGATTGATAAGGGCAACGTTTGAAATTAGCATTTAATAAATATGAAAATTGATATATGTTTCTTATATTTTGGACCAAAAAAAGGATATTTGTTTCTTATATTGTGAAACGGAGGGAGTAATTCCCTACCAACAATCTCTATTCTACAACTTGTTTTATTCGCAACAGTAAAACAAGGAACAAAAGGCGCCAGACCATTTCAAATTACCAGTACAATACGTTGTCGGTCACAACTACGGATTGCCCAGCCGGTAATTTGACCTGAAATCCGCACCATTCAGTATATCAATGATTAAATCTACGGTCCAGATTTGTGGTGTATTGCTTCTCTGAGTTCTATAGGGAGCATTTAAGACAACACCTATGTAATCACACATTTATATATTTTGATGAATGAGAAACACTAACAAAAAGACAAGAGAATTTTTCTTTTAGCATGCAGGTACCGCGTGCATAAATTCAAATTATTATGGTGTACCAGAAAATCAAGTATCAAGACCACAAGACCAAATGGGTAAATTATTAGCTCTTAGATACTTTTGTAAGAGGTTGGTTTAATTAGGTACTTAGGGTACTTAGCTTGACTCAAAAGTTTTTCTTCTAAGATGAAAAGCAGAATATTTTATCAAAATAATTTTTTTTAATTTATAATATCATCAAAAGACCACTCAAGTTTTTATTAAAGATTGTTTTTTATGAATATAATATTTTTGCATGAATTCAAAAGATGATCTTGTACTTTTTCAAAACAAATATTTGACCACCTAAATCGCATTATCGCCATGTTTTCTTTATTGGAATTAGGCCTTCTAATAGAAACAAATTTGCATTAATTTCAAATGATCAGATTTTGGACATTTATTTTATTGCTTTATTTATATCTTCAACGTTAATATTATATTTGAATAGGCTGATTGCTTTTTTTTTTTGAAAATAAATTTGGATGCAAAACTAACATGAATGATGATCTTTTTGATAAAACATGAATGATGATTTATCATGTGTCAATCCCAATTTGCTGTTACTTTATATCACACATGATTCTCTAATTGCCAAATTTGATACTCAAAATTTATACTCCTTAAATTGAATATATTAAATTGAATATTCAATTCAATTTGCCAGCTGGGTAATTCATGCGATTTTATCATTTAGCCTAGCATGAATTTTTTATTTGGCAAAGAAAAAGGTTTGCATTGAAAGTAAATATATGATCAAACCTTGATTTTGTTTGTGTCACTAATGCTTAGCCTTCGACGTTAAAATTCTTATCCAACCTTACATGTTTTACACGTTTTTTTATTCAGTGGAAATAACTTGAAATTGATTTGTTCAATTTTCATTTAATATTCACATCACAATCCTCAGCATTCATGTATATCAGCCAACGTTCATTTCTTTTGTGTGCCTTAAATGCTATTGCATTGTGGTTTAAATTGACAATCAAGAAATACCACTTGCTTGAATATATAATCATCTTCCTCTCTTGAACATCATGGTGATGTACGTGAAATTTTTATCATAAAAAATCAAGAGCTTTTGCACATAAATTCTTAAAATACTTTGAGCCAGCACTGGTACCTTCTTTTGATCAATCTCATAGGACTTCAAGTTGTAATCATCTGCACTGGTACCTTCAAGTTGTATCATATTGTTCTTCCTTTGCTGAAACTTTGTGTGAGGGTGTGGTATCCCTCTTTGTTGTGGTTGAGGCTTCTATACAAGGGTGGGGTATCCCTAATGAGAAGGGCTCTGTTGTGTACAAAGGTTGCAAGCACCAGTTATAAGCTTGTTTGTTAGTGAAAAAAATCCCACAGGTGGAGTGAGGACTGGACGTAGGTCACTGGTAGTTGGTGGCGGAGGCTGAACCAGGACTCATTCAAGTATTCTCTTTACCTCTCTTTTAATTTATTTCTTTTATATAATTGATTCCGTGATAAATTTTGTTAAAGAATTTTTGTTGAAAAATTAAAAAGAAATTTATAGACTCAATTCACCCCTCTCCTTTTGAGTCGAAGCCACATATTCCAATAACCTACTGTTGCCATCACCAATACAACCGCATCATGTAATTATGTAATTGTGGTGTGGTTCCAAATCATAGCAATGTGGTGTGGTGATCAGGTCACATCAAATTCGTAAATAAAATTTTCAACCATAAATTAAAAAAATCACACCACAGCAATCACAATTCGCATCGCGGTGATCGCAAATCGTGATCGGAATAATAATAAAGAGACTTTATATACAGATTAGATTGCCACCACTCTCTTGTTGATAAAAAAGAAACGTTGAATTATTGATTGATGCCAATGGAGGGATGAAAATTAGTGGTCCCATTTTTTACTGTCACATCATGTTCTCAACCATTCTATCTCGTTTTCGTCACATTAGTTAAAATTTAATTTAATGTTATTGGTGGATATTGGTACGGCAAGATGATATTGAATAACAGTGTGTGAAGTAGGAAAATCAGACATCATATCTTCATTCATGTAGAATAACGGAATTCCATAAGAAATTAAGTTCTCCTCTGTTTGCGTCTCTGTATTTGTTGACGCTGGTTTTTGGTTTGTGTCCAAAATCCTCTTGTCACAAATAATTTTAAGATCAGACGAGTGTAGGGACGGATGAGTTATGCGATAATCTCGTAAGGATGAGTATTTTGCATGTCTGCTCAAACATGAATGGCTTCTTACTTTTACAGAAATACAAGGATTTGACGTGACTTGCAGCGAAATTAGAGGAAAGTAAAGAACGTGAAATTTAAAGGAAAGCAGTAAACAACGAGAAAATTAAAGGAAAGCATGTAAGTTGCAGGAAATTAATTGAAAGCTTGTAAATGACAAGTAAAGGTAAATGGCAGTAAATTAAAGGAAAGAAGCAAGTTATTGAAAAGTATTTAAATGAGTGAAGGGCATAAGAGAGCTTTTAAAGTGCAGGAAATTAAACGAAAGTGAGTAAAAGGCTTGAAAAATAACTGGGGAGGAATAAAGGACTGAATAACAAACTTAAATGAGGAACATGAAAGGCAATGCTGAAGGTAAAGACGAACACGTAAAATTAAATGAGCGGTGCTGTATTATAAATTGAACTGGAAATGAAAAGGGGTGGAGGAAATACTTGAGTCCAATCCTTTAATCTGCTGTGTGATCGAGATATGCAGGATATCGCTTCAAGTACAACCTCCTTGATTACATCAGGATTGATAGTATTTATAAGCATACAAAATAACTGCCTAAAGAAACTTCCTATCTTAAAATTTGACACCTGTATGGTAGTTTTGCTATGTTTCAAACTATCTGACAAGTAAACTTCTCTAATGCTTCTCGATCCTTCGAGTGGTTTTATGTCCACTTGTCGTCCACAGTTTGGTTATTTGACAACTTATCTTGCTGATGCTGTCAACCCTGGAAACTTAGCCATTTCTATACTTTGTTTGTATGACAATTCTTATTACCAACTTTGTCGAAAGTTGGGTTGTTACTTCTATTCCTCCGTCAGTCAGCTGGATATATTCGTCGGAAATTTGACGTATTTTCCTTTCTTGACGGCTTTATCTGTCTGACATACTAATTTCTGTCAACTTTTCAACCTGTCAATTTTGCTGAATTCGATTCCTTGTGGTGGTTATCTGACGACTCTTCAATTTTTTCCGTCATCCTGTCGGATCTGTTTTCGTCAAGAATTTTAAATTCCTATTAACAGATGCCCCCCAAATTTTGCTTTTCGACGGTTTTTTGCCCGTAAGAATAGCAAAATTTGATTTTTCAAATCCCCAACGATTGTCTTAATCTCGGGTTCTTATTCGTTAATTAAACCTTGCTTCTTATCTCATCCCTACTTAATAGGGATAATCATGACGCCGTAGGTTTCTTGGAACTCGAACCAAAGGTTTTTAATTCTCCTTTAAATGTCAATCACATCAGAATTGACTTTCTTCTTCTTATCCTTCCTTCTTCACTAGTAAATCTTTTCTAACGAAAGACCTTTTCTTCTTCCCTCGCAAAAATCCTTTCTTTAAAGGAATCCTTTATTTTTATTCCATCTAGCCATGGCCACATCTTCTAAGGTGCCATCTTCAGTACCTCATGCTACAGTCGTGCCTCCTAGGACAGTGGTTCAAGACCCACTTTTGGAGAAATCCGAGTTATGGCAAGAATCCAAGGTAATTTACCCTATTCTTGATCCTGCTATTGCTTTAAGTCCTCCTGCTGCATTTTTGGGTCCTATTGTGGCCAACAATGAAATTTCTGAGGGTTTACGCAATTCCTTTCCTTCCGCTAGCATAAATGAGGCTATTCTATCTTCTTTTACTCCTATTCCCATTCACATGTTCAAGAAGAGTAATAGGATTTTCAGAATGCCTCCTGCTACTCGGTTCGATGCCTACATTAGTTGGCTGGACCGAGTTCAAACTGAAAAACGCAGTGTATGGGAAAAAGCTGGAATCTTTGAATTCATTCAACTTTCTCGTCATGTTAAACTGGTAGACTTCTCTTTAATAGGAGCATCAGTTTTCTTTTGGAACAAAACAACAAATAATTTTCATTTTCCTTATGGAATGATGGGTCCGACTTTATTCGATATGTCGGCTATTACTGGCCTTCGTCCAGATGGTCCCACCATGCATACTGAAGTAGAAATTGAAAATCAAATTGATGTTTACGTGCCGAAGTGTTCTTTTTCTAAATACATAGCAGATTTTAGAGGTGAAGCTCATGATCCTGTGACGGATACTGAGCATGTAGCCTTCTTGTTTCTTTGGCTATGTGCTTACGTTTTTTGTAGCAAATCTGCTTCTTTGGTCGCTTCATATGTCCCTCTAGCCAATCTGTTGTCATCTGGTAAAAGAGTAGCATTAGGACAATGTGTCTTAGCCAATCTTTATGATAGCATGAGCATGCTAGTTGACACCGTCAAATCTAAAAATAAAACCAATATAGGAGGGCCCCTTTGACTTCTCCAATTATGGTTAAATGCAGTTTTGGAGCGTCAATTTTCATATAAAGCTCTCGCAGATTTGACAATCGACACGTATGGCTCCTATCTCTGTTATGTGTCTGCCGAGTCTTTGACGAGAGATGAGACTGAGAACTTCAAATTTTATTTTAAAATTCTTCATTCGCTTTCATCTTCATCCCCAAAGATCAACTTCTCTCCCTTTTCCGACCGGAAATACGGTCCAACATGGTTTACACAACTGAGCACCACCATCTCTAAATCCAACAAATCCATTTGGACCAAATTTCTTTGTCAGAAAATTCTTTTTGTTGATGGCCCTGGCTTTAAAACTCATAGAGCCTATCTCCATTTACCCAACACTGTTGCTTGTCAGCTTGGCTTCTGCCAAGCTATTCCTGCTCCCTATTCGTCAGATCTTGACGAGAATTTCATTGGTATCAAAGTCCCAACGTATGAACATATTGTTGCCATTACTGAGGAAGACAAAGTTCGTGGGACTTTCTTACAACCCGTTTCATTTTCGGTCTTCCACGGAGTCACTCAAAGCTTCCTTGACTGGTGGGATGAATACTACTCCAGCCATCATCTGAATTTACAGACTTGCTTGAGTTGTATTGAAGACACCGCGGGTAACACTGATGATTCTCTCGTGCAGGAACAGGATCCAGCAACCAAAACTCGAGGTGAACTTCAGAAAGAAATTCAAGCCTTTGAGAAATTTTATAAAATTAAGTGGAATCCCAAGTTACCATTTGATATGGTTCGTCATGTCAATAGTGTTTTAGCTGAAGCCAAAAGGAAGCATAATAATAAGGAATCTGAGAGGCTTGCCATGTATAGGAATATTCCCAATATGACCAGGGAATATTTTGACAGTTTGAAAGCTCCTTTTCCTAAGCCAGTGCCTATTCCTTGTGCCCCTTTTGGTTTAGCTGATTCACACCCAGGAAAACCGTCGAAAGGAGGTAACTTTTTCTTTTTGGACAGCGTGAGTGCTTACGTTGACCCTTTTGAAAAACCAAATCCAGTTACCTTCGCTCGTCGGTTTCTTCAACCTGATGACGACTTTGAATTCTATTCGAGAATTCTAACTTGTAACTCAGGTATTCATTTGTCAAATCACTTATTTCGCTTTTCTTTTCGTCTGACAATCAACTTATTTTCATTGCTATTGACAGCTATTCCTCTTGACAAACCCCTCCCTGGCAAGTCTAAGTCTGACGTACTTTCGGGAGAAGCTTCCGAAGATGATAATGAACCTGTTATCCCCTTGGTCAAGAAGAGCTCTCGGTCAGCCAAAGCTACATTTCGATCCTCAGTCAAAAGGATCCGAGAAAAAGAAAAGAGAAAATGGCTTCTTCTAGCCCTCTCTCCAAGAAATCAAAAATGTCAAAGGTTTTGCCATGGTGACAAGACATCGATGCCGCCAAAGTCTCAGACTTGGCTCTAAAACTCGGGAGGTTATGACTAGTTCTTCCAACACTTCGACCTCCAACCAATCCGAGGTAACAATTTTACGTTAGTCTGTTTAGTTACATCCTTTTGCTCACATGCTTGCTATTCTTGACAGAAAAACAAAACTGTCGAGACCCCTCTGGTTTCTGAGAAGGCTATTGTTGATGTTGACTTGATGTCTTCAGACTCTAATCTGGTATTTCCACTGACCCCCTCTTTTTTTCTTTTTTTCTTTTTTTTAAATTAAATGTATACTTTCTTACTTATTTCTCATGTCAGGAAAAATCTCCCCAGTTTGATGACTCAATGACCATTCAGGAGATTATCACGACTGTCGAGCCTATAAATGTATATGATTCGGAACTACATATTGACCAAACTTTAGGAGGTATCTCTGATAGTACTAAGAGTTTGACAATTGAATTGCAGGTTCCTGATTCTCATCAGGGAATGCCTTCGAGCCCTCATCATCCGACTTCAATCACCCCAATTTCAGCAGCTGATGATCCAGTAGGAACTACTGTTATGATTGAGATTCCGGATGAAGATATTGACATGGAGGCCCTGTTGGCTGAAACAACTCCTTCCCTTCCTTCTCCACCTGCTATTAAACCTCCTACCATGAAGTCTCCTGATCCCAAACCGGCTCTACATTTTAACACGTGGATTAATATGCTGTCGGAAGTAAGCCGGAAAGAGTCATCCTTTTCTACCACTTCATCGACTCAACATGATTCCAGTGACTCTTTAGTTACTACTCTCATGCATGATCTTCAAGCTCTTCTGGTCAATCCTTTTGATAAGCTTCTGTCTGATATCAAGATTCAAAAAGAACTATCTCGACTTGTCAAGGAGATCACTCCTCTTCATTCTAATCTTCCTCTGTCGAGCCGTTCACTTTTTATCTCTATTCAGACATTTTGGGAACGGCTCTCCAATAAATTAGAAAGGATGACTTTTGTCATTCCTTCTTACGAAGAGGAAGAAAGAATCAAGGATGATCTCTTAGCTCAGTTCCAAAATCTTGAATCATCTAAACAAAAAGAACTTGACCTTATTTCCATCGGGATTCAAACTAAGGAGAGTTTACTGGAGTACCGGAAGAAGCTGTTGGCCGAGATTGAATTGACGGACCAAAAGTGTGCTAAATTTGACAAAGCTTTGGAAAAGAGCAAAGACAGAGTCAAAGCTATTGATGATGAATCTGTCCGTCTAGGTCAACAAGCTGAAAGTGTAGTCAGCAAACTCCGTGCACTGCAGCCCGACTATGAAGCAGCTACTGCTGACAAAACTAATCTTTCCCTTGCATGGGATCAATTATCTTCTTTTTAGGTCAACAATAACAGTTGTAATTCTTGTTCTCGTCGACCATTTAACCTGGTCAATTTTTTACGGTCCATTGTAATTAATAACCGCTTCCTTTCTTGCACGTTTATTTATTACTGGATTTGACTGCATATTTCCAACTAACTTCGTAATTCATGCTTTATCAAATCATCATAAATGTCATGGTAAGTTTCGAGACTTTGGTAAACCACATCACAATAAATGCCTTTTGTGTTCAACTATAAATAACGAGGTCTATAAATCTCAGATTTCACAGTTGAATTTTCACATACCATGCATTCCTCTACAACAGGCCTCTACCTATTCCTCTTTCTGCCTCCACGAGAATCTGACCTTGTCTGTATTAAGTTTTCAAACCAAGGTGTTTGTCTTAATGGTCACATACTCCATAAAGGTCAATAACCAATGTAAAAACATATAGTGAAGGTCAGTAACCAATGCAACATCCATAACTGGCCTCACTGCATATCCGGGGAGAAGCAGATCTTGATACAGAACGAGTGTACCTCGTCTAGTTCCATCATCTTCATCTTGAAGAGTTTGGTGTTATCTACCGTAGCAACAACCACCTTCTGAATGAAATGATGGTGACATCTGCTCGTGCTTTATCCCCCTTTTGGAGCCTCCTTGACAAATGAGGCAACCGAAATCTCGTGGGAATGAAGCCTCAACAAATTTAGCTGCACCTCTCTGCTGTTGTATGAAACTAAAATATTATTAGCGCATTGTCCTGTATTTTAGGATCAGACTAGCTTTAATTGACAACTTGATTTCTATCATCAAATGACAATATTTCATTGTATTGTCAATTTAATGAATATACTTATTTTCTTTATTCGTCAATTTGTACTTCTAACATCGTTGGTTTGTATTCCTTCAAATACTTGCCATTAATTGACTTAATTGTCGAGCCAGTATTAATATTGACAAGTGCGTAAGCATTTCCAGAAAATATTCTGTCAACTCTAAATGGTCCTTCCCATTTAGGTGACCATTTCCCGTATTCTCGACAACTTTTATCCATGGGCAATATGACCTTCCAGACTAAATCATCTACCTTGAATGCTTTGAACTTAACTCGACTATCATAAAATCTGGCAATTCTTTCTTTTTGCCTAATCAAATTCTCCAACGCAATCAATCTGTCATCACTTAATTCATTCAATTCGTCCAGCATTGCATCCCAATACTGGTCAGTAGGCAGGTCATTTTGCCTTTGAATGCGAGTGGATTGGAGATTGATTTCAACAGGTAATACAGGATCGTGTCCATAAGTTAGACGATATGGCGAAGTTCCTGTTGACTGTCTGGGTGAATTTCTATATGCCCATAACACTTGATCAAGGGTATTATGCCAATTTTTAGGTTGTCGGCCCACATGCTTTTTAATAAGATTAATAATGATCTTATTTATGGCCTCAACTTGGCCATTTGCTTGTGCGTAATATGGCGTATATGTGAGCATTTTTATATGCCTAGAACTGGCATATTCCACGACTTTCTTTCCGACAAACATTGACCCTTGATCCGTTGTCAGAGTTTGGGGTATACCAAACCGACAGATAATGTGGTTTTCAATGAAATCAATTACTTCTTGTTGGGTGACTGTTTTAAGACAGATTGCCTCTACCCATTTGGTAAAGTAATCAACTCCAACCAAAATGAATTGATGTCCTTTCGATGAAGCAAGATGTATCTGACCAATCAAATCTAGAGCCCATCCTCTGAATGACCAAGGCTTGACAATAGAATGTAATTCGCTAGCCGGTACGTTTTGTATGTGGCCGTGCTTCTGACACTCTTCACAAGACCTGGCAAATAAAATGCAATCTTTAACCATAGTTGGCCAGTAATATAAACTTCTTCGTAGGACCCATTTCATTTTATCACCTGCCTGATGGGCTCCACATATACCCTCATGGACTTCTGATAGAGCCAAATAAGCATCTTGCTTACTCAGGCACTTGTGTAGAGTTCCGTCAACAGATTTTCTGTATAACAGTCCTCCTTGCATTGTGTAATTCAATGCCTTGTACTTTGTTTTTCTGTCCACACTCTGACTTGGATTTTCCAAATACTCGATTATTGGCAACCTCCAGTCATTAGGCAGAATTACATCATTAACTAAAATATCTCTTTCTTCTAATGGATACAGCAATTCTTTGATTTCCATTAGTGTAAATGAGTCTTTTGAGATATTTTATATCCTGAGGCTATCTGAGCCAACTCATTAGCCTCTTGATTTAAATTTCTGGGAATGTATTGAACAATTACGTCATCAAATTTTTTCATCAACTTGTTAGCTACGATACAATATTTTGACAAATTGTAACTAACGCATTTGTATTCTTGTGTGAGTTGTTTGATGACTAATTGAGAATCCCCAAAAATATGCACATTTCGTGCTCTTAATTCTATCAATATTTCCAATCCGACAATCAAAGCCTCATATTCGGCTTCATTGTTGGAACATGGATATTTAAGTTCAAACATGAACTTTGTAGGAACTCCTTGTGGGGTCACAATAAGGATTCCTATGCCACTTCCTCCTTGATGTCTTGATCCGTCAAAATAGAGTTCCCAAGGTAGTATACTGACAATATTTATTTCTGGCACATCCAGTCCTGGATGGTCTACCAGAAAGTCAGCTATTGCCTGTCCTTTGACAGCTTTAGCTGGCACGTATTGTAAAGAATATTCTCATAAAGCAATGGTCCATTTGCCAATTCGTCCATTAAGGATTGGTTTCGACAACATATACTTTATTACATTAGTCTTGGAAATAACTAATACATGACATGGCATCATATAATATTTGAGTTTTGTACAAGAAAAATATAATGCTAGACATAACTTCTCTATTGCACTATATCTTCCTTCAGCATCATTTAGGACTCTACTTAGATAATATATAGCCCTTTCAACATTGTCATCGTCATCCTGGGCTAATAAACATCCTATAGTGTCCTCCGATCTTTGATATGTACAACTTCAGCGGTCGGCCGACGGGCACTGCGCAGGCATCATGACCGGTGGGTGACTAGATATCTTGCTTAATCTGGTCAAAAGCCTCTTGGTGATAAGGTTCCCAAATGAAGCTTTGTTCTGATTTCAACTTGACCAGTGGTGCAAATACTCTTGTCCTTCCTGACAGATTTGATATGAATCTTCTGAGAAAGTTAACCTTCCCTAAGAAGGACTGTAGCTCTTTCTTATTTGTCGGCGCGGAGGCCTCCATGATTGCTCTAGCTTTATTCCTGTCTACTTCGATTCCTTTTTTGTGAACCAGGAATCCTAAGAATTTTGCAGCCGACACTCCGAAACTACACTTCTCTGGGTTCATTTTTAGATTATGCTTTCTCATCCTGTCAAATCCTTGCCTCAGATGCTCCAAATGGTCATCTTTGCTCTTGGACTTGACGACCACATCATCAATATATAATTCTACAAATTTTCCAATAACATCATGGAAAATTGTATTCATTGCTCGTTGATAGGTGGCTCCTGCATTCTTTAAACCGAAAGGCATGACGACCCATTCATATGTCCCAATTGCTCCTGGACATTTGAAGGCGGTTTTTGACACATCTTCTTCGGCTATAAAGATTTGATTATATCCTGCATGGCCATCCATACAACTTAAAATCTCATTTCCTGATGCTGAGTCGACAAGCATGTCGGCTATAGGCATCGGATATTCATCTTTAGGGGTAGCCATATTCAAATTTCTGAAATCTATGCATACCCTCATTTTTCCATTCTTTTTAATAATAGGGACTACATTAGAGAGCCATTCGACATACCTGGTTGTTCGTATGAACTTGGCTTTAAGCAGTCTTTGTACTTCCTCTTTGATTTTATGTACCACCTCTGGATCAAACCGTCTGCTTGCTTGTTTAACAGGCTTGCAATCCTCCCTTAGTGGTAGGCGATGTTCAACAAGATCCCTGCTTAAACCAGGCATTTCGTCATAGTCCCATGCAAAGCAATCTTTGTATTCTGCTATTAATCCAACAAGTTTTCGTTTGTAATCCTTTGGCAGAAAAGCACTGACAAAAATGGGTCTTTTCTTTTCTTCTGACCCCAAATTTATTTCTTCCAAAGGATCTTCTACTTCCATATTTTGTTTGACTTCGGCTCCTCTTTCAAAACCCAAAGGGTCGTCGTTAATTATACAATCCACCAATACACTCTCTTGAGTGTGTATTTCTTTGTCGGCCAGATAGGCCGACGGTATTCTCAAGTGGGTCTCAATACTCATTGTCGATTAGGTAGGGTCTTGTCGGCCTTGTCTTGTATTGTAACTCCAAACTGGCTAAAAAGTCTTGCTTCCAACGTATCCTTGTTGATAACCCCTTCAATGGTAGTTATTGGCTTCACATTCGGAGAATACACCCGGAAATCAATATGTGCTTGCTGAGCGTAACAAGCACTATCATCTGCCTCCACAATCTCCACTTGATCCTGTTCATTCCACAAAATCACCTTCTGATGTACCGTTGATGGAACTGCCCCTACAGAGTGGATCCAATCCCTGCCAAGCAAAATGTTGTAGCTTGACTTGGCTGGAATTATGACGAACAATGTCATTCTTTCGACAGTGCCAATTTGTATGTTTAATAAAGTGACACCATCTGACAGAGATGTTTTGCCATTGAAATCAGTGACAACCATATCAGTTGGGATTAGGTCTGACTGATCCTTTCCTAATTTTTTAAACATCGCCCTAGGCATCAAGTTTACAGCAGCACCTCCGTCAATCAAGACTCTATTGGTGGGTCTTCCATTGATGATGGCCTTCACTTGCAAAGGTCTTAGATGATTTTTCTGTTCGTCGGTAGGTTTCTCCAACTGAGCCACGTTGTCGAATACAGTAACTAAATTCTCTTGTACAAACATCCAGTGATCACTTGGGTCTCCTGCATTGTTGATGACATCACTGTCGTCATCAGAGGGATCAAACTCAAAATATCCCTCGTATTCTGCTGGGATGAAAGAAATCAAACCTATGTTCATTCTCATTCCAGGCTCCAGTATGACTTCATTGTCTGGATCCTCATCCAGAAAAGCACCTCCGACTGTCCTGCCGTGATTTCTCTTTAAGTCACTCTCGTCATCTGACCCTGACCTATCCGACAAAGGCCGGGCAATTCCAGCGCCACGATTATCTAACGCTTCCATGATGTCGGCCCAATCCTCATTTCCGCCGTCCATATCCATGGCTCCACTGACGTTTATGTCATCATTCGGATCATTCAATGCTTCAATGACAACATCAAATGACAACTCTTCTTTTGTTAAATCGCATTCAGGCTTGAATGTAGTCAGTTGTTGCTCTTCTATTCTAGCCTCAACTTTCCTTTCGAGCCCTGCAACTCTCTCTACTTCCGTCAGTCCGACTGGCCATTTGCCTTTGGGTTTTATTGGTGAGGATGCTTGTCCTGAAGTCTTCTTCTCTATAAAAACCTGAGATATAGGTTCGCCTTGCTTGGTCTGATTACTGAGTTTCTTCATATTAGCTTCCGTGAGGTGACTTACTATTACACTCTTCATCTTGGTATCGGCTATCTTATCAACTTTGTTGTCAGTTGTAGCAACCAAGCAACCAGCATCTTGGGAAGGCATTTCTTTTATAATGACACCTCCTTGTTTGGCAAGTTTCTTTTTCTGGGCTTGTCGGAGTCTCTGTAGTCTCCTCTTTTGGCTCTTGGAAATGGCCAATTGAGTTGAGGGTCCTGAAAGACCAGGCCCTTCCATCTGAGCATTTTTAGCCAGTTGACCTTTTCGGTAATGTTCATTCCAAAAGGGTGGCCCTCGTTCATTGCCCTTGTTTCTCCGATCCCACGTCTATTTTTGCAATTCTGGGTACTGTGTAATGGCTGAATTCCTTACCCATTTATCCACCATTACGTTGGATGGGGGTGTCCTTGTCTTAACGAGGATTAAATGCGCCACCGACAGAGTTACCTCTTCGTCGATCCTCTCGATTGAATCAAGCCAGCCTCCGGTATTGTCTTTGTTCGGATTTTGATTGGTGTATATGTGGCCGACAATTATCATGCGCCGCTTTACCTGCTGATCCTCTGGTTGAATCAAGCCAGCCTCGGTATTGTCTTTGTCCGGATTTTGACTGGTGTATGTGTTCTTTGTGGCTGTTTGTCTGTCTCTTTTACAGCAGAGATGCAGCACTCCTCTTACATTGTTGGATCCGGCATGGCTATTTGAATGTGAAAACCTGCTCTGGTCATCTTGTGGACGATGCGATGGTAATTTCTGCCCCTAGCTTTTCCTAGCGGCTACCTCATCATAAAACGCTTCGCATCTAGGGCAAACTTTAATTATGCCCTCATCTTTCTTTCGTGTCATATATTCAATAAGTGGTTCCCCTGGCTTCGGATAAACATCAAATGGATCTGACAAATCCATTTGGATATTTTGTCCGGCCGTGATGTTGACCATGCCTACTCCCATATGGACTTGGCGGTCTGCTTTGTTAGCTTCAGGACCCGAAGGGTTTCAGTATCAATCTTCATTTCCGGTCTCTTGTCCGAAAACTTCAACCTTCCGTCTGTCAAACCTTTTCGAATGATATCCCGAAATGCATACAGTCATTCGTCACATGACCAAAAGTATTATGATACTTACAATATTTCCGATCTTTAATTTCATGGGCTTTCAAGAGCCTATGATCATCTGACAATTTTAATTGCTTATCTTTAAGTAATATGTCAAATATTTGATCGGCCTTGGTCACGTCAAATGTGTATACTTTCTTATTAATGAAAGGGATTCTTTCTTTGCCCTTGCGGGCTTCAAAGCTTGACATATATAAGGTGGACCATTCTTTAGTTCGACATAATCTACCTCATACTCTTGAGAATCATTACTCTCTTCGTCGGATTCATTACATCCGACAAAATTAACTCCTTTCCCTCTTAAGGAATCTCTTCGCTTAAAAATCTTTTTCAGTTCTTAATTGTTCAATCTGCCGAACCTTGTCCCCTAACTGGGCAAGATCTATCAAATGTTGGTTAACCAGTTTCTTCCCGATATAGTAATCTAGACCACCATGAGCAATTTTCACTATTTCATTTCTGGAATAGGGGTGAAACAACGACTCCTCATCTGACGGAATCGAGCTAGGTAGTCGTCAACAGATTCGTTATTCATTCTTTTAATTCCAAACAAATCTGTCAATCCTATTTTCAAGTCTCCTCTAAAGAATTGGTCATGGAAACCTCTTTCCAATTGATTCCAAGAATGGATTGAATTAGGCCTTAGGGTTGAAAACCAAGAAAAAGCATTCTTAGTTAACGAGCTGGGGAAGAACTTCATTTTTAATCCTTCCTCCAAGGCCAAGTCTCCTAATTCAATGGTATATCGAGCAATATGCTCGATTGTCGACTCTCCACTTTCTCCTGAGAATTTCGACAACTTGGGTATTTTATATCCTCGAGGCATTTCTGCCTGTTGGACCCAATCAGGAAATGCTGATGCAAAAAATGGTTGGTTAGCATAACCAATGTTAAAACCAAACCTATTTAATGCTTGTTCGACCACTTGGTTGACATTTTGATTTAAAACATTCTGACGGAACGCTCCAACAGCACCCTGGTTTAGGATCAAATCCTCATCTTCCTCTGGTCGCAGAATATGTACATTTCCACGTCTCAAAGGAATCCGACGATGAAGCTGTTGTCGTTCATCATCTTGTTCAAATCCGTCAATTTGTGGTTCAACCTGTGGTTGATTAATCCTATTGAGATTTGCATTGAAATTTCTACCAGTATTTTGGTTTTCGCCTGGGGTTACAACACCTAAGGCTCTGTTTAGCCGACGTATTTCATTTGTCAATGCTAAACATGCATTGTTTGTGTTTTCCATCAATGGCGTAATTATTGTACTCGAGTAAATGTATTCACCATGTCATGGTTACTAGAATCAATCTGTTGTCGGACATTGGCTAAAGTAGCCTCCGACAGACCAACAATGCTTTGTGGGAGTTGCCTCAATGGAGAAATATATGGCCTTTCTACCGGTTGTTCTTGTCGAGAATGGGTAACTATCATGGACCCCGTTATTCCATTCGCGTGACTGGGAATTTGCCCCCCAGTCGATGGCCCTGCCTGTCCAGATGTATGGGCAGCCATCGTCATTCCATTCGGATATGGTATGTAAGCAAATGGAGTATTTGGGTTGACGGTTGTTGACCCATAAGGCATCCCATATAAAGGTTGTGAGAGAGGTTGTGTAGTCCCTCTTGGATTTGAACTCACAACACTTCTTGATGACAATCCAGTAGTTGATGTATTTATTTGTTGTAAGACAGGTGAAGTTGGTGACGGAAGTGTTCCTTGACCAACTTCGTCAAATCGATTAACTACTTGGGCGTAAGAAATGCCTCTTCTTATTCCTAGACCATTAGTACTATTTACCTCTGCATTAGTTCCACTTGCAGGAATATTGTCAACTGGTGCGATAGCATCTACTGTTGACACAGCGGCATTAGTGTCTACTACGCCTGCATCACTTGTATTAATCATATTTACAGAGTTCTGGGAAATAGATGTTTGAACCACCTTTCCGCTCCGTAAACGCATATAAATAAAGTTGTATGTTAAATTTCTGACACTATACGAGTGACTCTAAACTCGTCCCACTGGGCGTGCCAATTTGTTGACGCTGGTTTTTGGTTTGTGTCCAAAATCCTCTTGTCACAAATAATTTTAAGATCAGACGAGTGTAGGGACGGACGAGTTATGCGGTAATCTCGTAAGGATGAGTATTTTGCATGTCTGCTCAAACAAGAATGGCTTCTTACTTTTACAGAAATACAAGGATTTGACGTGACTTGCAGCGAAATTAGAGGAAAGTAAAGAACGTGAAATTTAAAGGAAAGCAGTAAACAACGAGAAAATTAAAGGAAAGCATGTAAGTTGCAGGAAATTAATTGAAAGCTTGTAAATGACAAGTAAAGGTAAATGGCAGTAAATTAAAGGAAAGAAGCAAGTTATTGAAAAGTATTTAAATGAGTGAAGGGCATAAGAGAGCTTTTAAAGTGCAGGAAATTAAACGAAAGTGAGTAAAAGGCTTGAAAAATAACTGGGGAGGAATAAAGGACTGAATAACAAACTTAAATGAGGAACATGAAAGGCAATGCTGAAGGTAAAGACGAACACGTAAAATTAAATGAGTGGTGCTGTATTATAAATTGAACTGGAAATGAAAAGGGGTGGAGGAAATACTTGAGTCCAATCCTTTAATCTGCTGTGTGATCGAGATATGCAGGATATCGCTTCAAGTACAACCTCCTTGATTACATCGGGATTGATAGTATTTATAAGCATACAAAATAACTGCCTAAAGAAACTTCCTATCTTAAAATTTGACACCTGTATGGTAGTTTTGCTATGTTTCAAACTATCGACAAGTAAACTTCTCTAATCGCTCGATCCTTCGAGTGGTTTTATGTCCACTTGTCGTCCACAGTTTGGTTATTTGACAACTTATCTTGCTGATGCTGTCAACCCTGGAAACTTAGCCATTTCTATACTTTGTTTGTATGACAATTCTTATTACCAACTTTGTCGAAAGTTGGGTTGTTACTTCTATTCCTCCGCCAGTCAGCTGGATATATTCGTCGGAAATTTGACGTATTTTCCTTTCTTGACGGCTTTATCTGTCTGACATACTAATTTCTGTCAACTTTTCAACCTGTCAATTTTGCTGAATTCGATTCCTTGTGGTGGTTATCTGACGACTATTCAATTTTTTCCGTCATCCTGTCGGATCTATTTCCGTCAAGAATTTTAAATTCCTATTAATAGTATTACACTATTACCATCTTTCTGTTAACTACTCCGCTAGCTGTATGTGTTGTATATGCCGCAGTACAGTACTAAACTTGGGGTGGTATGCAAGTTCATCCGAAGGTTCAAAATATTTTTTATTATTTTCAAATTGGAGTTAGGCACAACACGA
Source organism: Sophora flavescens (assembly GCA_030762895.1). Taxonomy (NCBI): domain Eukaryota; kingdom Viridiplantae; phylum Streptophyta; class Magnoliopsida; order Fabales; family Fabaceae; genus Sophora; species Sophora flavescens. The sequence continues at coordinate 184,710,024 of CM061066.1, forward strand.
CAACACTACAAAACACAAGACATAAAGATATATGAAACAAGGTATAAACAAATGCTTTAGATGAAATTAATAAATGCAATAAGTAGAGAACCCAAAAAAAATGTAATAAGTAAATGAAATTATATATCGAGGATATATGATTTATTAAAAGGTACAAAATAAAAAGTATTGTGAACACTTAATTTTGTCCCCATTTTTTAATTAATGTTTTGAAGAAAATAATAGACAAAAATAAAAATAAAACAAAATGTTTTTATTCTGGGCCCATTACATCATCAAATGGAGCCCATTTTCGTTTTTTGTTCCAAGTTATCTTTTGGGCCCATTATCCCAAATCCAACCAAAAAATTGTTTTTTTATTATTCTGATTTGTTAAAATAAAAAAATAATTAAAAAGTAAAATTTTTAAAAATTTGCTCTCATGTTTGTATCCCTCTTTGTCATCTTCTTCTTTTTCAGAAAAAAAGGGGACAATGGTACAAGCCATCCTTACCCTTGCTGCCCCTGCAAGGTGGTGGAGCAAAGGCTGATTTGCTCCCCACTACTTGTACCCACACCAGCTGTCCTAACAAGAAGATTTATCATCTTCTTCATCTTCTGTGCTATATATTGAACAATGACAATAAGAAATGGAGGGAGGACAACAGAAAAAAAAAATACTCAATATTCTCCCCTCCAACCTCTAGCAACCATCACTCCCAAATCACAAATCAACATAAAATACCCAAATACTCTCTGATACCAAAAAAAAAAAAAAACCTCCTTCTCTCTTTTCACGCTGGCTTTCCTTCTTCAACAGAAGACAAAACTCTCTTCCTCCTCCTTCAAATTTCTCCTCCTCTATCTTTCAAATTTCTCCTCCTTCCATCTTCATTATGAATCACCCATGCCACTCAATCCTTAGCCAAGCACCTCTACCCCTTCTCATCACCCTCACAGACTCATGAATCCTAAGCCATGAAAACATTCCTTAACCAATCCTCATGAAATTTCACTCATCTAAACCCAACAACAACAAAACAAAACAAAAAACAGAAAAGCCACACACACACACTCACCTACATCCTTCCACCTTCATCTTCCTCCCTCTCACTCCACCTTCCTCGTTCATCTCCCCACAACTCAGATCATCAACCGAGCCACCACCTCAACCTCCACGTACGCCCACCGCCGCACAAGATCCAGCCGTTCCAGATCCGGTCAGAACCATGAGTTTGTCGCCGCCACGTCGCTGCTCCTCCACGTACGCCCACCATCGCGCCGTCCGCCCCTCTCCGCCACCGTTACCACACGGATCTGAAGCCGCCAGCCCAGATTAGCGTCCCCGTCGCCGCTGCATTCTACCCGGACCGGCGTCGGCCACAACGCACCTCTGCTCCCACTTCGCTGCAACTGGAACCACCGCGCCTCCGCTCACGTTCGCCATCGTCTTGCTTTCCCACAGAACCACCCCACTTGCTTCTCTTCTCATCTTCTGTGGGTAATGTAGCCTGTGTTTGTTTCTTTATTTAGTTTGTTTTTGCCTTTTATTTTGATATGTTTGGCAACTAGTATGGGATGCTGATATGAATAGTTGGGCTTTGGATGGATACTTTTTTTCTCTTCAAGTTGCTATTAGGTGTTGGGCTTATGGTTGAGTCTTTCTGCCTTTAAATCGAAAATATTTTCCTTTAAGTTAAAAAAGGGATTATCTGAGATATGACGTTTTGTTAATCTTTGTTTTTTTAGGACACATGAGTTATGACAACATGGCGTTCCTCAGTCTTTTAATATAAAAAATTAATTTCTTTTTGAAATAAAATAAATAAATAATAATTACTTTCTTTTAAAGCAAAAAGGGATTTTCCTGAATTCACACAACAATCTATGACGTTGATGTATGATTTTTTTTCATCCTCAAGTGTCATATGAATTGTAATGGTTCAACGTATAATTTGGCTATCTTTAACCCTATGCAAAAGTGAATTCCCTTGTGTTAAAAAATAATAAAATGTTTTCAATTTACTCTTTTTTACAAGATTTTATCAAAATTTATAAGATGGAAAATTTCTTGTTAATTCACGTAACAATCTGCAACGTTGATGTATGATTTTTCATCCTCAAGTGTTATATGAATTGTAAGGGTTCATCGTATAGTTCCTCTATCTTTAACCCCGTGTAAGAGTGAATTCCTTCTTTCTGTAAAAATTAAAATGTTTTTCAATTTACTCTTTTTAACAAAATTTTATCTAACTTTACAAAAAATTAAAATTCTTTGCATTCATGCAACAATCTACAATGTTGATGTATGATTTTTCATCCTCAAGTGTTGTAAGAATTATAAGGTTTATCGTATAACACTGTTATCTTGAACCCTGTGCCAAAAATGAATTCCCTTTTATTAAGAATAATAAAATATTTTCAATGTGTTCTTTTAACAAATTTTATCCAACCTTTTTTGTAAAAATAAAATAAAAATCTCTTTTTAATTCACATAACAATCTACGACGTTGATGTATGATTTTTCATCCTCAAGTGTCGTATGAATTGTAAGGGTTTATCGTATAGCACTGCTATCTTGGACTCTATGCAAAAATGAATTTATTCTGAAATAAAATCTTTTTTTAAAATAAAATAAATAAATCAAATCTTTATCAAAAATTAAAATCAACCAACCAATCAAATATTTTCTAAAGAACTATGTGGCTTTGAGTTTCCCATCGCACCCGAGAATACGTAGGAGCAAGATAAATCATCTTGTCAAGCCAAAACTAAATTTTCCTTTTTTGTGTCTCTTTTTATGTTAAAATAATTAATCAAAAATAATTAAACTTTTCTATTTTAGGGGTGCCCTATGGACTCATATGCCATGTTCAACCTCATTTAGTTTTTATAAACAATAAATTCAAAAATAAAAATTAATAAAATTAAAAAAAATTTAAAAAATTTAAAAAATTAAAAAATTAAAAAATAATTCTTTCTTGTAAATAATTTTTGGGGTAAAATAAATATTTAAAAGGTTATTAAAATGTTTTTGCACAATTAACTTGAGATACCGTTTTTTTAAACGGGCGATGTGGGGTGCTAACACCTTCCTTACTCGTAACCGACTCCCGGACTCATCTCTCTCTCTCTTTTTTAGACCATTTTACCTTTAAATAATTGGTTTTTCTAAGATTTTCCCGATAAAATTTTTAGTGGCGACTCCTCTGTCTTTTTATCTCCCTTTTTTCGCGGCGCCCGGACGGGACGGTCGCGACAGCTGGCGACTCCACTCGGGACTTTTGAGAGTCAGACCTATCATAGTTGACTGTGCTTTTTTTTAAAACATCTTTGAAAATATTTGTTTTACCCTTTTTGTTTTATTTCTTTTTTTTAATGCTTTTATAACTGTTTTTGTATATTCTTGCAACCTTAGGGTAGAGAATTTTTGTATTGGTGTTGTTTGTTCCTTTTTTGCAGGTTTGGGTTAGTTTTGTTCTAGTAGGTTTTGTGAAGGTTTGTATGCTCCCATCACACACATCACTATCACATGTTGCACATACTTTTGGGTTCTATAACCGAGTCTTGGAATGCCATAAGATTAGAAGGGGCTTCATTGATGTTATTGTGATGCTTTTACGTCCCTCACAGTCATTGATTCTCCCGCTCGGATTGCTACTGGTACATGGACTACCATATTGTGACTTATTTGTCCCTGTGGTGAGATTCGTGGATTCGGATCCTTATCATTTAGATGAGGGTAATTCGGGGACCATATGTTTAGGGGTTTAGATCTATACCGAAAGTTATGCACGTAAAATGCCATTAGTAGCCTACCAAAATAGGGTCTTGACTTCAGAAGTCCCAACTTTAGGATATGACCTATGTAGGACAAAAGGGAGCACATTCTATATTCTTCTGTAACATGAATAATCACATTTATATCTCATGCATCATAACGATTTTCCTGCACGCATCCCACATGCACCTTAACATGCCACTCATTCATGCATTCTGTTACACTCATTCTTATTATATTGTATGCTCGTGCATGTAGTATTTTAGGCCATGCATCATCAATATGTCATTCATTCATGCATCTTGGTACACTCTCATGCATAAGTAATTTTGCTTTCCAAATGTTATTATTAAAATAAAATTTCCCTTGCACAGATAATTTGGTGAGAGATAACACCTTTGATAACAAGAGATGGAAAAAGTCAGACACACTAGCAATGCTCCCACCACCAAGAGCTCTAAGGTGATTTTGAACTCATTAGAGAATCTGAAACAGTTGAGTCAATCTTTGCCTCAAGAACATCGAAAAAGCTTCGTCAAGAAGTATGGAGGGATCTTGGACCTAATTTTCATACCGGTTGAAGCTACTACTTTGAGTGCTCTAAGTCAGTATTGGAACCCACATCTCAGATGTTTCGAGTTGCCAAACATGGACATTACACCCACCATTGAAGAATATACTTGCCTGTTAAGTTTGCCAAAGCAGAAAAATCCCGTTGTGTACTTTCACCTGGGGCAATACTTGACCACTGCAAGCATAGCAGGGTTACTAGGGCTTCCTAAAATTGAAGTGAACTTGACCGGGCACTCAAACTCCCGAGGGTTAACCCGAAAGTTTCTTGAAAATCATTTGAGGAAACTAATGGATCGACAAGACTGGGAAACCTTTGAGAGGGTATTTGCACTAGCAATATATGGGTGGGTTCTATTTCCATCGGCGCTAGACATGATAGATCAAGCAGCAATGGATGTGTTCTTCACAGTTGAAAGAAAGAAAAACCCCGTGCTGGCAGTATTGGCTGAAACGCTTTTGACTCTAGAATTTTGCCAGCGGCATCCAAAGGGGAAGCTCAGATGTTGTGCACAGTTGCTCTATGTATGGGTCATGACTCACATGTACGCAAAAGGCTATGTCAACCGCCATTCAGATCCACTAAGAGGCTTCCATAACATCCCTACAAGACAGCTTAATGAAGAGGAATGAAAGTGCGAGTTTGACAAAGTGGAAAAAGACTCTTTTAAGTGGGTATGCCCATGGTACGAAAGTCAACAGGATCAAGATACCATTTATATTTGTGATGATTATCCAAATGTTCCTTTGATGGGCCCAAGAGGGTGCATATCCTACACACCCGCCATAGCCTTACGACAACTTTGTTGGACGCAAACCGTGCCTCGAGAAGAACAACTCAGTGGATTGATGAGTGTGATTTCACCTCATATTTGTTTATCATTTTTCATGCATTTTCATATAGTTTAGGCATATTTAATTTTATTTTTTTGTTAGTTTTTACCTTGGAATGGGTACGGTGGTTTTGTGGTGTTGTTTTGCAGAAATAAAGGATCAAATGCTCAGGATTAGCCATGATGGAGCTTGGATGAAGATGGGGCTTGAAAAGTGAAGAAAATGAGCCAAACAGAGCCCATCACGGCCTAGCCATGATGACCATCACGACCATGATCAAGCAAAACTGAAAAGAAAAGAAGGCAAGAGTCAGAACTGGTCACGGCCTAGCCGTGATGCCCATCACGGCCGTGACATGTACCCTCAACAGGCAGAACTGATCACGGCCTAGCCGTGATGAGTGTCACGGTCGTGACAGACAAAAAATGAAGAGGCGCGCATGGCAGAACCCGTCACGGCCTGGCCGTGATGGCCATCACGACCGTGACGCGCATTATAATCTATAAAAGGGCATCTGGGCAGAACAAAAAAGGAGAGACTTTTACCCTAGAAGACTTTGAACCCTAAAAAGACGTTCTCTCTGAACCAGAGGCTGCTGTGATGGCTGTGGAAAGCTTCATGGAATTTCTTCTCTCCTTTGTTTCTATTTCTTTGGTTTTGGCTTTCCCTATCACTATGAGTAGCTAAATCCCTTTTTGTTGGGATTAAATGTAGCTAAACCGAATCTCATGTATTTGCCTTGATTGATTAATCTGTGTTTATGCTTTCGTATTATTGTTTGATTCCTATGCTTAATGCTTTTTGTGGTTTGATCACCCATGAATCGTTTCTGAGATTTGATTTGCAATGGGGACGTTCTTATCATTTCTTGATATGGAGTTAATCACCTAGTAAATCTTGCATCTAGGAATGGATTTTGGTTTATTAGTAATCGTGTAATCCCTACTCTTACTGTAAATTCACTAATTAGGCCACCTAAGGAATTAGGGTTTAATTAGGGGATTTAGGCTCTTGTCATATAAGGAATTAGGGCTTGAGTAATCTTGTGGGTTTATTTTGATATTTGAAGCATAAACTGGATTGGTGTTCTTGGTATTGCATGAGACAAAGGTTTAGTGAAATTTAATCCCAACATCTTTCATCATATTTGAGGAATCTCTTTTTCTGCATTCCTAGTGTTTGATAAAAATTCTCAAAGACCTTTTTCCTTTTATTTTTGTTTATTTTAACTCTTGGGCTTGGTATTTAGTATTGAGCTACCTTCCATCCAAACGATCGTCTAGTTAGTAGTTCAATTTGCGAAGTGGTACTTGTCCGCGATCCCTGAGAACGATATCCGGTCTTACTACCGTATTACTTGTTTGCGACTAGGTAAACTTGTCGAAATCGTCATCAAGTTTTTGGCGCTGTTTCCGGGGATCGGTGTGCCAATATCACGAGTACCAAAAGGGACTCCTAATTTAGGCACTTTTTCTTTGCTTTCCTACTGTTGTTTTTTTTTTCTTTCTTTTTTTGTGTTTTCCTTGTAGTTGTATAATTGTCCAATTGAAGCTTGACTTGTACTTGCTATATTTGCTGCTGTTCTACTCTGTTTGTTTCCTTGTATGCGAGGTAAAATTGACCCAGGTGAACTTCAATTCAACCCTGAAATCAAGAAGCTTGAATAGAAAAGAAGCCAAAGCAAGAGAGAATAGAGGATGAGCATCTTCTAAAGTACAAGAACCACAAGTTGAGTTACCAAGTGTGTAAGAATTTCCCCAAACTTAAACTTTGCTTGTCCCCAAGCAAACTAAAACTCAAAAACTTAAAAAGACTCAAGACATGGAAAGCTTAAAAGATTCAATCAACTTTGCACAAATTTCAAGCAATTTCATCAAAACAGTTTTCTTCAATGTTCCCCCCTTTCAAACAAAGCAATCCCCACATGCATTTACTCTAAACATTTGAGAATTTCGTCATTCAAGCAATCATTAATCTAAACAAGGGATCCAAGTTACACACAAAAGGAAGATCACCAAATTCAAACAATCGCCTGCCTCACAAGGGAATTTAGTGTTTCACTCATCCGCTCAATTTTTGTCTAGGTTATCAACATTTCACTCAATTTCACTTTTCAAGAACACTTCCCATGAATTTGATTTTCATCTCAAAATGGTTCCCACGGAAACATGCATGCAACATCAAAAGGTCTTTTAAAGGTTGTAATGGGGCCTAGCTAAGGGTAGGATATACAAAGGAACTAGGCTTAAATCCCTAGGAACTAAGAGAGCATGAATATTTGATACATTGAATTTCCACTCAAGTTCCTTTTTCCATTTTTCTTTATGCTTTGGGTGACTACAGCCTTTTTCTTCAGATACTTTTTTTTATAACATTTTTACACTTTTTTTTTCTTTTTTTTTCTTTTGCCCTTTGGCTCCAACCTTTATTATTTAATTTTTTTCTCAATCCCAAACAACACATCATATCCTTGTAGCCACCCCAAACTTAGTTTCTTGCAACTAATCTCTTACTAAGCTTCCATGCTCTCCTAATCCTAAGATTGGGTTAACATGGTTTTTTTTCCAGATTTTAGGCTCATAACATAAGGTCATCAAGAATTAACAGGCTAATTAGGCTCAAAGGGGCTAACAAAGGAACATGCATTAGGGACTGGTTCAATTTTAGGCTAAGTAGTTATTTACAAAGGAAATGCCTAAATCATCTGATGCAAACACATAAACATGCAAACCATAAAGAGATTCAAGCAAATTCGGAAAGTGCAACTTGAAAGTGATTCACACAGTTACAAACATGCTGGAGGCTGAAATCCTCACCTGGACATTTTTGCAATTTGTTTGACCGAGATTCAATCCCTAGTGTGTGCATCCTATCACCCCAAACTTATCATAAATCATGCAATCATAACAAAGTATCTCAAAGTTCAGTTTTCAATTTTTCAATGGGGATCAAATTTTCATTTTTCAAATCCTAGGGGGAAAACAGTCAACACATAACATGCAATCCATCTATGCAAAATCAATAAAACCCAATCAAACTTGCCGACACAAGACTCAACACACAAATACTCCTGATCTTCTCAAATTATTCAGGAGCAAAAAGAAAACAAAACAAAAATAAAACAAGGCAAAACAATTAAAAAGAGTAAGGTTCAGAAAAACTCATGGGGCCGGTTCCACCAGGATCCCACTGTCTGTGATACAGCGGCCACATAATGCCCAAATTGCAGTATGATCCTCCCGGATCCCATGGCATGCAGCATAATGCCCACACGATAGACAAGGGACGGAAGCTTGTTCCATGGTCCCCTAACTTGCAGCCTTTATATGGAAGTGGGTGCTTGACAATCATGGTGACCTCGCCAAGTGCGGCGGACTTCTCACTCCCTCTCGGGTCAAGGTTGACCTCTTTCTCAATAAAGTCCTCCCAATAAAATCGGGGTTCAACCTCTTGGACTGGCCACAATGTCTTCATATCCAAGGGTGCAAAATCCAGAGGATTGAACTCCATCACTGGTGGTTCCACAGGGGGAGGTGGCAAATAGGTAGAGAGGGTTTCTGGTGCTGCTTCATCTTCTGCACGTTCTTCATTCACTGCACTATCAAATCCATCACCTGTTATACATGCAGAATTCTCAGCACACACCACACAAAGGTTAGTGTTAGTACAGTCAGTACATATGGTACAATAAACTGAATCAGTAAAGGCCTGAATGTCTGGAAATTCAGCACACAGTTCATCCACCCCATCACTTTCAACACATGCATCTAATTCCAAAGGTTCTTCATTATCCTCAAGCATGGTGAAGCAGATGTCCTCCTGATCCTCATTTTCTATGTTTCTTGGCCGAACAGGGCCCTCAACCTCATATGTCTCATGTTCCATATGGACGTTTTGCTCCTCACACCCTGAAAAGAATAAGCTTTCAAAACATGCTACACACGAAGCAGTGTCAGTACAATCAGCACATGAAGTATAATAGATAGAATCAGGAAATGTATGAATATCTGGAGATTCAACACACAGTTCATCAATAGAAGTATTCTTGACATCATTATCAAAATTATCCTCAGAAGTATTGTCAGGAATAACTACTTGTGAATCTGTATGTTCCTCAAGGGAATGTGGAGTTTGCAGTGTAGTCCCGCTGACTTGCTTCCATCCTCTGTTGAAATTCGAGAAAGTTGCTTCCAATTGTGCAGTTATCTGTGCAGTCATTTGTGCAATCATTTGCTTGAATAGGTCCTCTAGTGAAGGTCCAGAAGGTGCAGAAGTGGTCACTTGGGGAGGATTCTGTGGTGGTGCCAGTGGTAACATCAGTTGTGAGTCCCCATACCAAGGGTTTGGATGGTTTCCCCAGCTAAGGTGGTACTCATCAGTGGAGAGGTCAGGAACGCTGTACCGGTTCTGATTATTGCCTTGATTGTAAGGACGGACTGCATAAGCTTGAGGCAAATCAGTAACTGACCCTTCTTTCAGAATGGGGCATGCATCAAACAGGTGCTCAGGAGAGCCGCACATGCCACACAACCTTGCCGGCTGAACCTTATCCATTACCAATTGCTTCACCAAGGAAGTGAGCTCATCAATTCTATTCTCAAGGGCCTGGTTGGAAGAAGAGCTATGGACCTCATTCACTCCAATCATGTCAAAACCACTGCTAAACTCATAACGTCCATCAAAGTTAGGATAACATAGGCATGGTGGTGGTTTACTAAAGTCAGGATAATATATGCATGGTTCATAATCAACATTAGGCATAAAATCTTGCATATAATTATCCATGGGAAGCACTAAGATTCACAACCAGACAAAGCAGCCAAAACTAATTCAGTAATGCAAAAGGTATTTTTTTTAAATTTTTTTTTATTTTCTGTTAATAACAATAAGAGTCCCCGGCAACGGCACCAATTTTTGGTCGCGCTGTCGCTCACGCGCCAAAAAGCGAGCGGTTTGTAAAAAAAATGTAGTTATAGGGAGCGACAACTCGAGTATCGTCTCACAAGGACTCTTGGGTTGTTGTTAACAGAAAAGTCAGTTTTTGGGGGGTTTTGGGTTTGAAACTAAATTAAGGAAAACAAAGCAAAAACAGAGCAATAAAAACAAAGCAGTTAAGAGATTATCAAATAAGCTAAAGACGATTAACCTACTGTTCTAAGTTTCTCACTATCATTGGTTCATGTAAATTCCAAGCCCTAAGCGGATTCTACTCTCTTTTCGATTGTAACATCAATTAACAAGCGAAACCAATGCTACGAGACATATATTCCTATTCCCGAATTAAGCAAACGGGGTGAAGCACTCATGAACTAAGCGAACATGATTGAACACACGCGAATTAAGCAAACACGATTAAGTATAGGAACACACAATCATCGAAATAAATCAACACCTATTCTATACGATTCCGAATTAAGCAAACAGAACATACAGAACAAATATTGAAAGAGAATAGCATAAAGTTCAGGAATTACAAAACCTCAAGTGATAATGGAAACCAATCGCAGTAGATTAATCAAAGGAGACTAGTTCTCCATTACAAAAGAAACACAAAATGCTAAACCTACTGTTGCAGCCGCAACTGTGAAAAGAAAAGAAAAGGAAGATGGAAAGAAGATGATAAAACTGTTCTGTCCTAAAATAGACTTAAATACAGCTTCTGGATTCCGCGAGCTCGCGAGGCGAGCACACCTTCGCGAGGCGAATAATATGAACAGTCTTCAGTGTTTGGCTCTCTCGCGAGGCGAGCTTATCATTCGCAAGGCGAGACTCTTCAAATTCCAAACTGTCGATTGAAGTGACCTTCAACACGGGTAAGCCGTGATGGCTTCTGGTCTTCCAGGGTTGGATTACTCGCGAGGCGAGTCATGTATTCACGGGGCGAGGCAGAAAGGATGGCATTTCTTGGCACAGTCACGCTTCAGGCTCGCGAGGCGAGCAGACTCTCGCGGGGCGAAGAACTCCAGAACTGCTTCTTTTTATTTCCTGAAAACAAGAAATAGCAGTAAGTACTTTATTCGACTCTAAATCAACTAAATTAACCTAAAAATACTCTAGAGACTCAAAATGCTGCTTAAAGACAATCAAGTCTAATTTGGGCAAAAATGAGATATAATTAGCACAAAACCATGGTCATACTAGCCATAAAACTAGATGAGCCAGCGACTTATCAAGAATCGCAAGTTGAAGTATCAATTGTCACCATGACTGACGACAATGCACAAAGGAGGACAATGGGGGACTATACTTCCCCTAAAGTCGATAGATGTGGAACTCCAATTGTTAAACCTGCAGTGGTTTGTAACAACTTTGAGATAAAGGCATCTCTTCTTAATCTTGTGCAACAAAATCAATTTGGAGGTTTAGAGAGTGAAGACCCTTATTCTCACATTGGCACATTTATTGAGTTATGTGATACTGTCAAGCTGAATGGAGCTTCCGAAGAGGCTATTCGTTTAAGGCTCTTCCCTTTCTCTTTGAGGGATAGGGCTAAGTCATGGCTTCAATCCCATCCTCATGGGAGCATTATTACTTGGAATGATTTGGTGAGCAAGTTCTTATCTCGTTTATTCCCTCCATCAAGAATGATCAAGTTGAGATCGGAGATCAATGCTTTTGCACAAAAGGATGGTGAATCACGTTATGAAGCATGGGAGAGGTTCAAATCTTTGCTTACCGCTTGTCCAAATCATGGGTTAGAAACATGGCAACAAGTTGCAACCTTTGTCAATGGTCTCAACCAAAATTCTCGAAGTATGATTGAAGCGGCTGCGGGTGGAACATTGAGTCAAAAGACACCCGATGAAGCAAAGGCCTTGATTGAAACTATGGCTAATATTGATTATCAAATGCCTAGTTCTCGATCATTGGCCAAGAGAGGTGTTTTTGAGCTTGATGAATATAGTGTTCTTAAGGCGCAAATGGCCGCTCTTGCCAAGCAATTGGGGTCCGTTCAACTACAAAATTCTCAATTACAAGCGGTCCAAGTTCAAGCCGTCTCAGTGTGTGACTTTTGTGGAGGTAACCATGCCAATGGCAATTGTGAAATTAGTGTGGTTGGAGGCTCGGGGCAAGAAGAAGTGAACTACATGGGAAACCAAGGGCCTAAGCACGATCCTTTCTCTAACACCTATAATCCGGGCGGCTTAGCCATCCTAACTTTGGTTGGAGACAAGGGCAAGGCTCAAGTTCTCAAGCAAAGCCTTCTCAAGAGAATTCAAGCAATTTGGAGAATATTCTATCCCAATTCATGCAAGCCACTCAAGCTAATTTGAAGGGTCAAGAAGCAATGATGAAGAATCAAGATGCCTCCATCAAGAATCTAGAGCACCAAATAGGCCAATTGGCAAAGTAAATGACGGAGAGAGCTCAAGGAAAACTGTCGGGAGATACCGAGAAGAATCCAAAGGAGGATTGCAAGGCAATTACTACAAGAAGTGGGAAGGTGGTAGTTCCACAAGAAAAAGAGAGAGAAAAAATGAGGAAGAAAAATTGAAGAGAGAGAAGAAAAGAGAGTTGGTGAGGGAGTTGATGAGGTGATCATTGAAGATACAACCAATGAAGAACTAGAGACTTCCCAAGCCACTACCTCTAGTCCTACTGTTGTTGAAGTTGAAAAACCAAAGAGAGAAAAATTGGTGGATGAAGAGTTTGCAAGAAAGAAGACTAAAAAGCAAATTCTTGAAGAAGTTGACAATCCTAAGGAGTTGCCACCATATTTCAAGATACCCTATCCTCAAAGGTTGAAGAAAGAGGTAAAGGATCAACAATTCTCTAAGTTCTTGGATGTGTTCAAAAAGTTGCAAATTAAGATCGCTTTTGCCAAAGCTCTTCAACAAATGCCGTCCTATGCCAAGTTTATGAAGGAGATTCTTTCTAACAAGAGGAAGTGGAAGGAGGAGACGGTCATGCTCATGGAAGAATGTTGTGCTATACTCCAAAGGAAGTTACCGGTGAAGATGAAGGATCCGGGTAGCTTTACTATTCCATGTGCTATTGGTCATTTGAACATTGGAAGAGCCTTGTGTGATCTTGGTGCAAGTATCAATCTTATGCCTCTCTCCATCTTCAAGAAGTTGGGAATTGGTGAAGTCAAACCAACAGGGATTTCTCTCCAATTGGCAGATCGTTCCATTACGTATCCTTATGGTGTAGTGGGGGATTTATTGGTAAAAGTAGACAAGTTCATCTTTCCGGTAGACTTTGTGGTGTTGGATATTGCGGAAGATAGTGAGACTCCATTGATTCTTGGAAGGCCATTCCTAGCCACGGGTAGGGCTTTGATCGATGTAAATCAAGGGAAGTTGGTGCTTAGAGTCCAAGATGAAAAGGTCACCTTCAACGTTTTTGAAGCAATGGGACATCCAAGTGACAAAGATACATGTATGAGTGTGGACCTTGTTGAATCATTGACTGACAAGAGTGTTCAACAAACTTTTGAAGATTCATTGGAAGCGGCTCTTATGGTTGAGAATATAGAAGAAGAGATATGTGAGGAAGAAGTTGAGGTCATGGTTAAATCCCTTGAGGCTTGTCCAGTTTTGAATAATGATGAAGATAAAGTTGTGGAGAATGTGCGGATTGAAGACAAGGGTGAAACACCTATGATAGAGTTGAAGGAACTTCCATCCCATCTCCATTATGCTTTCCTTGGAGTAAATTCTTCATTCCCGGTGATCATTAGTAGCGGATTGAACTCTTTGGAGGAAGAGAAGTTGTTGAGAGTGCTCAGAGAGCACAAATCCGCAATTGGGTGGTCTATGTCCGACTTGAAAGGAATAAGTCCCTCACTTTGTATGCACAAAATCCTTTTGGAGGAAAACTTCAAGCCGGTTAGACAACCCCAAAGAAGACTTAACCCAAACATGAAAGAAGTTGTAAGGAAGGAGGTTGTGAAGCTTTTGGATGCGGGTATAATTTATCCAATCTCCGATAGTCCATGGTGAGTTCGGTCCAGGTTGTTCCTAAGAAAGGTGGGATGACGGTTGTTGCAAATGATAAAAATGAACTCATTCCCTCAAGGACCATTTCCAGATGGAGGGTGTGTATTGATTATAGAAGATTGAATGAGGCTACAAGAAAAGATCATTTCCCCCTGCCTTTCATTGATCAAATGCTGGAGAGATTGGCGGGCCATGCCTTTTATTGCTTCCTTGATGGATACTCAGGGTATAACCAAATTGTGGTTGACCCAAAGGACCAAGAGAAGACCGCTTTTACTTGTCCCTATGGCGTCTATGCATATCGGTGGATGCCATTCGGGTTGTGTAATGCACCCGCCACTTTTCAAAGGTGCATGCTTTCCATTTTCTCTGATATGACTAAAAAATTTATTGAGGTATTTATGGATGATTTTTTCGTATTTGGTAATTCTTTTGATAATTGTCTGAAAAATCTTGCATGTGTTTTGAAAAGATGCCAAGAAACCAACCTTGTTCTAAATTGGGAAAAATGTCATTTCATGGTTAGGGAAGGTATAGTTCTTGGTCATAAGATTTCATCATGGGGGATAGAAGTTGATAAGGCAAAAATTGAAGTAATCGAAAAACTTCCCCCTCCCATGAATGTGAAAGGTGTTAGAAGCTTCTTAGGGCATGCGGGTTTCTATAGGAGATTTATAAAAGACTTTTCAAAGATTGTAAAACCCTCGTGCAAATCCTGGTAGTTGATACTCCTTTCGTGTTTGATGATGATTGTATGCATGCTTTCCAACTTTTAAAGGAAAAACTCACCACCGCACCGGTCATTGCACCTCCAGATTGGAGTTTGCCATTTGAGTTAATGTGTGATGCAAGCGACAATGCGGTGGGAGCCATGTTGGGTCAACGGAAAAATAAAATGTTACATGTTATTTACTATGCCAGTCGTGTGCTGAATGATGCTTAATTGAATTATACCACAACTGAAAAAGAATTGCTTGCTGTAGTTTTTGCATTTGACAAGTTTAGATCTTACTTGATTGGCTCTAAAACTATTGTGTACACTGACCATTCTGCTTTGAAGTATCTCATGACTAAACAGGATGCCAAACCAAGGCTCATTAGGTGGGTACTATTGCTCCAAGAATTTGATTTAGATATAAAGGACAAGAAAGGAGTGGAGAATGTGGTAGCCAACCATTTGTCTATGCTTCCACAAGCAGAAATTCAAGCAAAAGATGAGTTACCAATTCAAGAAGAATTCCCGGATGAGAGGTTGTTTAGGGTGCAAGTGGCACCTTGGTTTGCGGACATTGCAAATTACAAGGCCACCAACAACATTCCGCAGGACTTCAATGCACAACAAAGGAAGAAGCTCATCCATGATGCTAAATACTATGTATGGGATGAACCTTACCTTTTCAAAAGAGGTTCGGATGGAATTCTTAGGAGACGTGTTCCAGAAGAAGAGATTAATGGGGTTTTGACTCATTGCCACAACTCACCTTATGGAGGACACTTTGGTGGTGAGAGAACCGCCATGAAAGTCTTGCAAAGTGGTTTATTTTGGCCTACCATTTTTAAAGACTCTAGAGCTTGGGTAATGAAGTGTGACAAGTGTCAAAGAACCAGAAGTATATCCAAGAGAAATGAGATGCCTCTGAAGGGTATTTTAGAGGTGGAGCTCTTTGATGTGTGGGGGATCGACTTCATGGGTCCTTTCCCATCATCCTACAACAAGTATATTTTGGTTGCGGTTGACTATGTGAGTAAATGGGTAGAAGCTGTCCCAACTATGAAAGATGACGCAAAAGCGGTGGTTAGTTTTGCGAGGAAGAACATTTTTACCCGATTTGGAACCCCTAGAGCCATTATTAGTGATGGGGGTACTCATTTTTGCAACAAAGAGTTCAATGCGGTGCTTGCCAAGTTTGGAGTCAATCATAAAGTTACCACACCATACCACCCACAAACTAGTGGGCAAGTAGAGTTGTCTAATCGGTAATTAAAGAGGATCTTGGAGAAAACAGTGAATAATGCGAGAAAAGATTGGGCAAAGAAGCTGGATGATGCACTTTGGGCCTATCGGACTGCATATAAAACACCTATTGGTATGTCACCCTACCAATTGGTTTGGAAAATCATGTCACCTTCTGGTAGAGCTCCAACATCGTGCCTTTTGGGCTGTGAAAGCCTTGAACTTTGATACGAAGCTGGCTATGGACAAGAGACTTTTGCAATTGAATGAGTTGGATGAATTCCGACTCTTGGCATATGAGAGTGCAAGAATCTATAAGGAAAGAACAAAGTTTTGGCATGATAAGTACATTCTTCCAAAGCATTTTGAAGAAGGCCAATCAGTTTTGCTCTTTAACTCATGTCTCGAGCTATTTCTGGGCAAGTTGAGATCAAGGTGGTCGGGTGCATTCCATGTCAAGTCAGTTTCTCCATTTGGTGCGATTGAATTGGAAGATCCATCGTCCGGAAGAACTTTCACTGTTAATGGGCAAAGGCTCAAGCACTACCTTGGAGGAGACTTTTGTCGTCAAACGGTCTCCATCCCTCTTAAAACACCCTCTTAGAGATCATCGGCCCCTCAAGCTAGTGATGTTAAAGAAGCGCTTCCTGGGAGGCAACCCAAATTTTATTTCCCTTTTCCATTTGTTTTTGAATTTAACTCTTGAATAATTTGAGAAGATCAAGAGGAAAAAGATTATAAACTAATAGATTTGTAAGTGTTTCCAGGTTATGAAGGAAGGAAGAGCAAAAAGGCAAGGCCAAACGTAGTCAGAAATCATCACGCCTAGGTCGTGACAGTGGTCGCGGCCGTGATGAGCTAACCAGAGAAGTCAGAAAGGATCACGGCCCAGCCGTGATATCCATCATGGGCGTGATGAGAAGGACCCTGAAGATCAGAGAGTATCACGGCCTAGTCGTGATAAAGGTCACGGCCGTGACAGGCCAGCTCCTATGGACAGAATTGATCACGGCCTGCCCGTGATGAGCATCACGGCCGTGACACATTTTCCAGCACCTCTTCAACTAGGCATGTGAGCCAGCACCCGCTACCACCTCGGTGAGTTGTTCCATTTTTCTCCTCTCTCTGACTTGATTATTTACATTGGGGACAATGTAAGTTTTTAAGCTTGGGGTAGGGGTATTTTTTGCAAATTTTTGAATTTTTTGCATTTTTCATGTTGCATTCATATAGGCATAGTTTTGCATGATCACATGATTAGATTGCCCCTTGCTTAGATTATGCATCCAATTGTGAGAGCTTAATGCCAAATAAATTGAGATAGTGAATTTTTGAACCCAATTTTTTCTTTATTCTTGTGATAAGGCTACAAATAAAAATACTTGAGATGATCTTTGATAGTTGATAATTAGCACATGGTTCCGTAGATTCGTGTTTCTCATTGATTTTTGAACTACTAAAATATGAGATTTTTGAGCCAAAAAGGGGTACTCACTAAATCTACCCCATTCTTTGTGATAGAATGTTTTATTCCTCTTGGATTGTATTCTCCAGAACTTGACTTGAAATCGTTTTGAAGCTTAAAAATTTTTGAAAACATTTTTGAAAATAATTGAGGCACTAGGTATTTTTTCGGCCTTCTGAGCTTTGATTGACTAAATGCTACCTCCTTAGTTACCCAATTTTGAGCCTAAAAGAATAAAATACTTTTCTTGGTACCCTGAAATATTTTGATGAATGATGCTTGGTAGGGGACCTTCTAAAGTATTGTACAAAAGGATAAAAAGGTAGTTGAAAAAGTATGGGATGAGAAAGTTAGAAAATATTTCTCTTGAGCTAAAAATCGCCTCTTCTCCAAAAAAAAAAATGAAGAAGGGGATGGCAAAAGGAAGTGAGAAATAAAATAAAAAGAAAGAAAGAAATGTGGAAAATGAATCAAAACCCAAAAAGGTATTTTAGAAGTTGTCATGCTTTGCAATGCTTGATATTTTGTTTAGCCTTCTTGAAATTTCCTTTTCTTGATTTCCCCACCTAACGATTAATCCCATGGCCCCGTTACAACCAAAGTAAAAGACCTCTTGATTCTTACGCGTTTTCATTAATAAAGTAGAGATTTGGTTAATAGTCAAGCTTATGGTAGAATTCATTCCTTGAGGAAATTGAGCGAATTGTCATATATTCTTAAACACTTGAGTGAGGTGAGAAAGAGTGCCAGAATCAATGAGAATATGAGTCTAGGAAACCTAAGCTTCTAATTGGACTTGAAATTGATTGTCTCTTGGTGAATTATTTGAAAATGCCCGTTACTTGGATTAGTTACTCGGGTTCTTGGTTCACTATCCATACTCTGATTACTTCAGGCCTTGGTGATTGCTTGAGGACAAGCAAAATATTAAGCTTGGGGGTGATTTGATGAGTGTGATTTCACCTTATATTTGTTTATCATTTTGCATGCATTTTCATATAGTTTAGGCATATTTAATTTGATTTTTTTGTTAGTTTTTACCTTGGAACGGGTAAGGTGGTTTGTGGTGTTGTTTTGCAGAAATAAAGGATTAAATGCTTAGGATTAACCATGATGGAGCTTGGATGAGGATGGGGCTTGAAAAGTGAAGAAAATGAGCCAAACAGAGCCCATCACGGCCATGATCAAGCAAAACTGAAAAGAAAAGAAGGCAAGAGTCAGAACTGGTCACAGCCTAGCCGTGATGCCCATCACGGCCATGACATGTACCCTCAACAGGCAGAACTGATCACTGCCTAGCCGTGATGAGTGTCACGGTCATGACAGACAAAAAAAATGAAGAGGCGCGCATGGCAGAACCCGTCACGGCCTGGCCGTGATGGCCATTACGGCCGCGACGCGCATTATAATCTATAAAAGGGCATCTAGGCAGAATAAAAAAGGAGAGACTTTTACCCTAGAAGACTTGGAACCCTAAAAAGACGTTCTCTCTGAACCAGAGGCTGCTGTGACGGCTGTGGAAAGCTTCATGGAATTTCTTCTCTCATTTGTTTCTATTTCTCTGGTTTTGGCTTTCTCTATCACTATGAGTAGCTAAATCCCTTTTTGTTGGGATTAGATGTAGCTAAACCGAATCTCATGTATTTGCCTTGATTGATTAATATGTGTTTATGCTTTCATATTAGTGTTTGATTCCTATGCTTAATGCTTTTTGTGGTTTGATCACCCATGAAACGTTTCTGAGATTTGATTTGCAATGGGGACGTTCTTATCATTTCTTGATCTGGAATTAATCACCTAGTAAACCTTGCATCTAGGAATGGATTTTGGTTTATTAGTAATCATGTAATCCCTACACTTAATGCAAATTCACTAATTAGGTCACCTAAGGAATTAGGGTTTAATTAGGGGATTTAGGCTCTTGTCATCTAAGGAATTAGGGCATGAGTAATCTTGTGGATTGATTTTGATATTTGAAGCATAAACTGGATTGGTGTTCTTGGTATTGCATGAGAAAAAGGTTTAGTGAAATTTAATCCCAACATCTTTCATCATATTTGAGGAATCTCTTTTTCTGCATTCCTAGTGTTTGATAAAAATTCTCAAAGACCTTTTTCCTTTTATTTTTGTTTATTTTAACTCTTGGTCTTGGTATTTAGTATTGAGCTCCCTTCCATCCAAACGATCGTCTAGATAGTAGTTCAATTTACGAAGTGGTACTTGTCCGTGATCCGTGAGAACGATATCCGGTATCACTACCGTATTACTTGTTTGCGACTAGGTATACTAGCCGAAATCGTCATCATGGATGCTGTTTTCGATACGGGGATGGTGAGAATACCAAGCTGTTGGCAAAGGAAGTTAGAAATGCTTGGAAAAATGTGAGGATGGCGGGGAGATCACAGTTGGATCGACCAATCCTAATCATTGTCTCAGAGTATGAAGCATGGAGAAAATCAAGGAAAGGTCTTGTCAACATTCCTACAGAAAACACGAAAACTGAAGATTACTCCCCTTCGGTAACTCAAATGGCAGAACAACTGAAAATCCTGGAAGCAAAAATGAAGGAAATGGAACAACAAAAGCAAGATGCCAAGCTGAAAATAGCCATTGGTCAGAAGCGTTGTGAGAAGTTAACAAAGGAAAATGAACATTTAAAGGATTTGTGTGCAGATATCACCGCAACCTCGAAAGTCCAGAAGAATACGGACAATGTCCCGTCGAGCGTCCTGACTTGGATCCAGAATCTTGAAAGCAAAGTATTGTCCTTAACAATAGAGAGGCATCAACTAAGAAAAGAAAAGCGTCGGTTAGAAGAAGAAGTCATTCAGTAAGGAGATGTGAGAAAGTCATTGGAAGTGGAAGTCAATTGACAAAGGGGAGTCAATGCCAACCTACAAAAGCAAATTTGTGCACAAGACAGGATGACTGATGAATTGGTACAAAAGGTCCAAGAGCTGAATATCCTGCTAGTCGAAATCAAGAAGCAGTGCGATTTAGGGTGGACCTCAGTAAAACACTATCATGATCAAAGGGTTCAAAAAATGAATGGCGTGAAATGGTGGAGAGAAGAGGCCCGAGAGCGAGGGATAGATATTGACATATGGAAAAAAAGATATGTGAGCATGAATTTGGAGCTAAGCCATTGTATTCCGAATTTTGTCCAAAGCTTTGAAAATGCAAAAAAAAAAAAAAATCGTTCGGACCCTATGCTTCGTCTCCTGGCTGAGTTGGATGATTTCATGCAAATGTGTGGAGGGTTTGCTCGAGGGCTAAAAAGAAAGTGACCTAAGCTATTGACTTTAGGATGAAAATGTTGAAACAATGTCAAGAATTGTGATGTAATCCCAATCTATGTATTGTTTTGAGGAGATCTTAATGAAATATGTCCTTGCCTCCATAATTCTATGTATTTGCTTTGAGGAGTTTTTAATGAAATCAGTTCTTGCTTCTATGATTCCTTCGCACTCCAACTCTTGCACTTGACTTGCGACGACACCTATCGTGGAGCATGGTCTTCCTTTAGTATGTTGTCAACTGTATCTTTGCCTTATAGGATTCTTCCTTATGTGCAAAGGGTAGGACGAGATGTCTCAATTCAGAAATTGCTAGTGTGTTTGAGACAACATCTATTGTGGAGAGTTGTTTCTCCCCTAGATTTGTTGTCAACTCCATTTCATCTTATGAGCAAAATGCTCTCTGTGTGGGCTGGAGGGACCATTTCTTGTCTATTATAAGGTGTTAACTCAAGAGAATATAATAATAAAGTCCAAAGGTGATTTTCATAAAAGCTTTTCGCTTTTTTAAAACATTTTTTTCTCATTTCTCTTGTGGTTTTAAAACAGTGTGTGACTTTTATGAACAATTACTTGAAGACACCCTTATCGTACTCGGTCACAGACAAGGGCCATGGCGGATAAACTATAAGAAGTCCAAGAGACCAGGGATGAAGTCAGTCAAATCAAGGATCAGATGACTAAGATGATGGAGATCCTACAAGCAATGCAGTAGGAAAAGAACATAGAGGAGAACCCTCCAGCCTCGAACGAAGGACATCCGGCCACACCTCTCATTCCCCCGGGTTTTGCTCAGATTCCTATTCAAGGATTCAACCAACCAGGGGCCATGATGCCTCTCCCTATTTATCCAAGCAACAAAACTCATTTTTCATTTGACCAGAACAATCCCCTATACGGTTTGCCTCGCGGATTTGTGCCACCAACGCTCCCCAGCCCACAAGGTGGCATTCAAAACTCCGAGCATATCGTTCAAACACAAACCACCACTGATGCCGTCGAAATGCCACAAGCACAAGTTGTCAACCCTACAGATGGTAACACCCCGACGGTGACACTTTCTGCCAATCCAAAAAATCCACAATACATCCTACATTATGGACCCCAGGGGACTCAAATGATGCCAAACTTCGGATCCTCCTACATGCCATACTCCTTCCCTCAGAATATGTACGGCGAAACTCCAGTGAATCAGTCAGGAGGGAACTCCCAATCTAAAGAAAAGTTGGAAGTGCTAGAGGAAAAACTACGGGCCATTGAAGGATTTAATAGTTATGGTCTGCGGGATGCTTTGGAACTTTGTCTGTTGCCAAATGTTGTAATTCCACCAAAGTTTAAGGTACCCGATTTCGACAAATATCGGGGAACCACTTGTCCCAAAAACCATTTGACCATGTATGTAAGTAAGATGGCATCATACGCTCAAGATGATAAGATCTTGATTCACTTCTTCCAAGACAGTTTAACTGGGGCAGCTTCAAATTGGTACACACATCTCGAAGGGGCCCACGTCCGATCCTTCAAAGATCTAGCAGATGCGTTCCTGAAACAATACAAGTACAATATTGACATGGCTCCCGATAGGATGCAACTCCAAAATATGGCAAATAGAGACACAGAGACTTTCAAGGAGTATGCACAACGATGGAGGGAACTGGCTGCTCAGGTGGAGACTCCATTGGCTGAGAAAGAAATTGTGGCAATGGTCATTGATACACTCCAGTCGCCCTTCTATGATAGGATGATTGAGAGTGTGTCATCGAACTTTTATGACATGGTCATCATCGGTGAGAGAATTGAAAGTGGAATGAGGAATGGTAAGATCACTGAGACTTCAGTAATGAACTGCCCAAAGAGAATCCCGTTTGTGAAAAAGAAAGAAGGAGAAGCACACGCAGTAACCTTTGAACAAAAGAAACCAAACCAATACAAACCAAACCAAGCACCCACCTTCCAAGCCCAATACGCCCCATATTACCTACCACCTCCGTATCACCAAGCCAACCAGCCATACATCGCTGCCACCTCATAATCTCCAAATCCTCAACAGATGGCTCCTTACCGGCCATCATACCCCTCTCAACCTCAAACACACCTTACCGTGCCACCCCAAACTGTTCAACCCTCAGGTCCAAACCCAAACACCAGCCAAACAAGACCACCATACAACTCGAAAAGAAAGCCGGTACATTTCGACCCGCTGCCGCATCAGCTTATAAGAAAATCTGTGCTGACTCCTATCCCAATGAAACCAATGGGGCCTCCTTATCCGAAGTGGTTTGACCTAAATGCTAAATGTGAGTATCATGAGGGGGCAATAGGTCATTCCACTGAGAACTGCAGGGCTTTCAAATTTAAGGTACAAGACCTTATCGATGCTAAGTGGTTGAGCTTTCAGAAAGATGCTCCGAATGGGGCACAAGGTCCTATGCCAAATCATGGGGGTTCGGGAGTCAATGCCATTGATAGCTTTATGGAACCTACTTTTAAGAGCCAAGTGGCTGATGTCATAGAACATGGATTGGCGCCAACCTCAATTGTTGAAGAGAAGACTCTTGATGAAGAGATAAGGTGTGACTTTGACAAGAATGTGGGGCATTCAATTGAAGACTGTGCAGAATTTCGACAGGTTGTGCAACGGTTAATAGATATGAAGATTATCCTAATTGGTTGTGAACCGAATGAGTGTGGCATTAACATGGTCGCTGAATTTACAATTTCCCCAATTCGAGTGGGCCAACACCAGTTGTCATCCGAATCCCAGGTCCTTTCCCTTACAAGGACACAAAAGCGGTACCATGGAAATATGATGGGCAGGTTCAACAAAGTCCTCCCAACAGGACCACTGTGATTACCAACATTTCGAGAATTGGTGGAATGACTAGGAGTGGTCATATTTATACTCCAGAAGTATTGCGAAGGGAGGGAAGAGAAAAGGAAGAAAAAGATCGCAATGGGAAAGAGAAGGTGGGAGGAACATCGGTCGAAGAGGATACCAAAGGGGGTGATAATAAAAAGGAGGTATCTGATGAAGAAGTCGGTGAATTTTTGAAGTTCATCAAGCAGAGCGAATACAGGGTGGTGGATCAATTGAATCAAACTTCAGCTCGGATATCTCTCTTGTCTTTGTTGATGAATTCTGAGCCACAATGGAGAGTACTGATGAAGGTGTTGAATCAAGCTCATGTCTTTCATGACATCACAATTGATAATCTTGATAACATCGTGGGTAACATCGTTGCTGATAATTATATTACTTTCACTGATGATGAAATTCCAGCTGAAGGAATGGGACACAACAAGGCGTTACACATCTCGGTGAAGTGTCGAGATCATGTCATGGCTAGGGTTCTCATTGATAATGGTTCTTCTTTGAATGTAATTCCAAAGTCAACACTGGCAAAGTTGCCTTTCGATGGAACTCATCTGAAGCCAAGCACAATGATTGTAAGAGCTTTCGATGGCACCCGAAGGGAAGTTATGGGAGAAATTGAATTACCCATTCATATTGGCCCTTGCACCTTTGAAATACTCTTCCAAGTAATGGACATTATGCCAACTTACAGTTGTCTCCTGGGACGACCATGGATCCATTCGTCTGGAGCATTACCTTCCACACTACACCAGAAAGTGAAGTTCATTGTCGATAACAAGCTGATAATTGTTTCTGGAGAGGAGGATATGTTAGTGAGTAAGCCATCAACAACCCCTTACATTGAAGCTGCCGAAGAAGCTCTCGAGACCGCTTTACAAACGCTTGAAATTGTCAATGCCACTTATGTTGGGGACGGTGCTCCACTCTTGAAACCTCAGTCATCTAAAGCGTCCATTATGACGGCTAGGGTTATGCTCGAAGGAGGATACCGACCTGGAAGCGGTTTGGGGAAGAATAGCCAAGGTGTCACTGACATCCTCATGCTCACCGAGAACAAGGACAGGTTTGGGTTGGGATATAAACCCACCAAGGCCGACAAGATGAGGGTTATAGAAGAGAAGAAAAAAAAGAGGTTGGCTCGGCTGGAAAATCGTGAATACGAGGCTGAAAGGCTTCCCATCTGTGACATTCGACAGAGCTTCCGAAGTGTAGGGTTCACATTCCTGGACCAAGCATCAGCTGTTGAAGATGATTATCTCGCCGATCATGGTGCCAATTTGGTGTATCAATGCCCTCCAGATACAGAGCTCAACAATTAGGAGGTCATTGAGTTCCCCAGGACCGTAGAATTTTTTTCAAAGTAATTCTGTAATGCTTATCCTTTAGCTCTGCCCAAGGCTTTAGGATTTTTGTTGTAATGGGCTTACTTGTTTCCGTTTCAGTATGACTTATCAATAAATGCATGCATTCAATATCTTTATGTTCTTATCTTTTTTTTACTTTCGCTTTTATTCATCGTTCCTAACCAATAAATGCAGTTTCCCATCTTTAACCGTTATTCATTCATCTTTCCCTGATAACTACCAAAATGCAGATCTAAAAGTGACTCTCTTGAAAATGACAATGTTAATAACTCAGCATACAATTTTGACCTTTCACATTGATCATGCTGATGAGGTTGTTGATGATGAAGGGGAAGTCCCACCTGAACTATTGAGGTTGGTAGAGCAAGAAGCCAGGGAAATTCGGCCCCATGAAGAGCCAAGTGAACTAATCAATCTGGGAACCAAAGATGATATAAAAGAGGTCAAGATCGACCTTTCCCTGAAAGAAAAGGAGCGGAGCAGGTTAATCAGGTTGTTGATGGATTATAAAGATGTTTTCGCATGGTCGTACCAAGACATGCCAGGATTAGACCCCAGTGTAGCGGAACACAAACTGCCATTAAAGCCGGAGTGTCCTCCAGTAAAGCAGAAGCTACGAATGATGAAAGCGGAAATGTCTTTAAAGATCAAGGAGGAGGTCAAGAAGCAACTGGATGCGGGTTTCCTAGAAGTGGTAAAGTATCCTCAATGGGTTGCTAACATCGTTCCTGTCCCTGAGAAAGATGGAAAGGTTCGACTGTGTGTCGACCATCGAGATCTGAACAGAGCTAGCCCAAAAGATGACTTTCCTCTGCCTCACATTGATGTTCTTGTAGATAATACTGCCCAACATGCATTATTCTCTTTCATAGATGGATTCTCGGGATATAATCAGATCAAGATGGCACCTGAAGATATGGAGAAAACTACATTTATCACTTTATGGGGAACCTTTTGCTACAAGGTTATGCCCTTTGGCTTGAAAAATGCTGGGGCAACATATCAACGGGCTATGGTGGCTTTATTCCATGATATGATGCATAAGGAGATAGAAGTTTATGTAGATGACATGATCGCCAAGTCCATATCCGAATATGACCATGTTGATAATCTGCAGAAACTTTTTGAGCGGTTAAGAAAGTTTAAGCTCCGACTGAATCCAGTCAAGTGCACTTTTGGAGTGAAATCAGGCAAGCTTCTGAGGTTCATTGTTAGTCAAAGAGGAATAGAGGTTGATCCTGAAAAAGTTCGAGCAATCATCGATATGCCAGCACCTCGAACGGGGAAGGAAGTTCGTGGTTTTTTAGGAAGATTGAACTACATTGCTCGGTTCACTCCCAACTAACCGCGACATGTGAACCAATCTTTAAATTACTGCGCAAAAATCAGGCGGTGACATGGAATGAAGATTGTCAAAAAGCCTTTGAGAAGATCAAACAATACCTAGAGGAGCCTCCAGTCTTGGTTCCCCCAGTTCCAGGAAGGCCTCTCATCATGTATTTGACCGTGCTAGATGAATCAATGGGTTGCGTGTTGGGGCAACACGATGAGTCGCGAAGGAAGGAGCATACCATTTATTATCTAAGAAATTCACCAGTTGAGAAGCTAACTACTCACTGCTAGAACGCACTTGCTGTGCCTTGGCTTGGGCGGCTCGCCGTTTGAGGCATTACATGTTGTGTTACACTACCTGGTTGGTGTCCAAAATGGATCCGATCAAGTATATCTTTCATAAGCCTGCTTTGACTGAAAGAATTGCTCGCTGGCAAGTCCTGCTATCAGAATATGACATTGTCTATGTCACCCAAAAAGCAATAAAAGGGAGTGCTCTCGCAGAATATCTAGCCAATCAGCCAGTAGAAGATTATGGATCGATGCAATGTGATTATGGATCGATGCAATTTGATCGCGAGCAATTACAAGAAAAAGAAAAGTTGACCTTTTTATTTGACGGAGCTTCTAATGCATTGGGCCATGGAATTGGGGCAATACTAATCTCACCGGAAAATGATTGTTTCCCTGTCACTGCTAGGCTTTGCTTTGATTGTACAAACAATATAGCCGAATATGAAGCTTGTGCGCTCAGGATCCTGGCAGCAATATAATCAAAGGCAAGGATACTAGAGGTATATGGGGACTCTGCATTAGTCATCCACCTGCTAAGAGGGGAATGGGAAACCCGAGATGCCAAGTTAATCCCATACCATGATTACATCAAAGGTTTGATTAAGCAGTTTGATGAAGTCACGTTTGATCATATTCCCCGAGAAGATAACCAATTAGCCGACGCGCTGTCTACCTTGTCCTCGATGTTCAAAGTAAGTGACGAGAGGAACCTACCACTCATCAAAATGGAAAGTCGTGATCATCCTGCATATTGTCAAGTGATCGAGGAAGAGTCTGATAAAAAATCGTGGTACCACGACATCAAATGCTTCATCCAAAGAAGGGAATACCCTCCGGGCGCTTCAGAAAATGACAAAAGAACTTTAAGAAGACTTGTAATGGGTTTCTATTTAGATGGAGGTATGCTTTACAAAAGAAACCATGACATGGTGCTGTTGAGGTGCGTTGACGCAAACGAAGCTAAACAGATAATTGAGGAGGTATATGAAGGACCTTTTGGAACGCACGCGAGCGGTCATGCAATGGCCAAGAAAATCTTGAGGGCTGGCCAATACTGGTTGACAATGGAAGTAGACTGCTTTAATTATGCAAAGAGGTGCCATAAGTGTCAAATATATGCTGATAAGGTTCATGCGCCGCCAGCTCCCTTGAATATCATGACGGCACCCTGACCATTCTCAATGTGGGGAATGGATGTGATCGGTCCAATCGAACCAAAAGCCACAAATGGGCATCGCTTCATTCTTGTTGCCATTGATTATTTCACAAAGTGGGTTGAGGCTGCATCGTATGCCAATGTGACCAGAAATGTCGTGATCAAATTTGTAAAAAGAGAATTAATTTGTCGTTATGGGTTGCCAAGTGAGATTATCACTGATAATGCGACTAAGTACTTGAACAACAAGATGATGAAAGAGATGTGAAAAAACTTCAAGATAAAGCATCACAATTCCTCCCGATATCGCCCAAATATGAATGGGGCAGTTGAGGCCGCCAATAAAAATATCAAGAAGATTGTCCAGAAGATGGTGGTGACGTATAAGGATTGGCACGAGATGTTACCTTTTGCTTTACATGGCTACCGTACCTCTATTCGCACCTCGATAGGGGCAACGCCATATTCTTTAGTTTATGGGATGGAGGCAGAGTTGGAAGAAGCTGAGTGGGTCCAAGATCGACTCAACCAATTGAACCTTATTGAAGAGAAGAGATTAGGGGCATTGTGTCACAGTCAATTGTACCAGAGAAGGTTGTTGAGAGCTTATGAGAAGAAAGTACGCCCGCGACAGTTTCGGGAAGGTGATATGGTGCTCAAAAAGATCCTACCAATCCAAAAGGATCATCGTGGGAAGTGGACCCCAAACTACGAAGGACCTTACGCTGTGAAAAAGGCCTTCTCAGGAGGAGCTTTAATCCTCACCAGGATGGATGGGGACGATCTTCCACTCCCTATAAACTCGGATGCAGTCAAAAAGTACTATGCTTGAACGCACATCCCAAAAATCCGAAAGTGAAAAAAATAAAATAAAAGCTCGCTAGGCTGAAAATCTGAAAAGACAGTCTAGGCAAAAGTTAGAGCAACCCGCTAGGCTGAAAACCTGAAAAGGCGGTCTAGGCAAAAGTTAGGGTTCAAAAAAATAAAATAAACAAGGGAAGTGTCGTCAAGTCGATGAACTGGGGCAATCAATGGGCTAGATGCATGAAGACTGGGGCAGATAGCACGCTCAGATGATGATTAATGAGCAGTCAAGATGGTATGAGAGATACTAACACTAGTCATGGAAAGAGGTGTCAGTTGAGGAGATGTGATTCCACTTGACAACCCTTTTTGCAAGTCCATACTCCTTTGTAATATCTGTTTTGTATACCTTTTCGGTCCAAATATAATGACATTGATTCCCAATTCATTTTACCCTTATCTCTTTCTCTTAACTTTTGTCAAATGTGTGTGTGCATTCATCATGATAAGTATATACTGAAATGTTGAAACATTTATTGTCGTCTTCAAAAGCATTTAGAGTTTCTTTGAAAGTCTTGAAAGGCCGTAAAGGACAAGATGGTCTCCCAACGAAGGACACCGTGGTCTGCTGACAAGAAGCACGGGGACAATCATTGCAAAGGAAGCGTACCCTTTCAAAAGTGCTTAGCCTTTATTCTCCATGAAGACAGGAGTTGTTTTGGTTCATCTCCAGGCTTGTCTGTAATCAACACTTTAAGGGGTCAAGGGTGATAATAAGAAACACCTAAACAATGAAAAATTAAAAATAGTAACATGTTACGAGCTTTCCTTCTGTTGCATTGAAATCATTTGAGGTTTTCATCAAGCATATAGGACATTTCTGGCATCATGCATTGCAATTGTTTGTCTCTCGTAAGCACAAAACCCAGTAAATTGCATAGACATCGTAGCTTTTCACAAGCTTCAGTGGATAACCGACTCCACAAGCTTTTCACCTTTTGTCAAGCTTCAGTGGATAACTGACACGAACTCGGCAAGTGTACCGGGTCGTTGCAAGTAATAAAACGGTAAGAACTGGAAATCGTCCTCAGGGATCGTGGACGAGTACCACTTCACAAATTGAACTACTATCTAGGCAAATCTTGTTTGGAATGAAGGTAGCTCTAACATCTAATGAAACAAACAAGAATAAAATGTTTTTGTTCTTTTAGGTATTTTATCAAACACTTAATAGGCAAACAGAAATGTGAACAACAAATGGATAGAATTGTTAGGGTTAGACTAGGATAATCCTCCTTTGGTGCTATGAAATGGTAAATAACACAATTCCTACTTCAATTATGACAATCAAATCTTCTTCTAATACTCAAACCCTAATGTCTTAGGTGGAATGAGCCTAAAATCCCAAGTTAAACCCTAATGTCTTAGGTGGATTAACATGAGAAATTGCATTAAGAGTCAAGATTCATAATATTACAAGCACCCCAAGACCTATGTCTAGGTTCATGAACTACTTGGCATTTGATTCAAGAGCATGCCCTAACATCAACCTTTCAATTGTCTATTAAAGCAACATATCATTCCTAGGATGATCAAGCCAAGGAAAGCATTAAGCATGGAATCAAACACTCATAAAGAAATAGGAAATTGCATTACAATCACTTCATGTTACAACCAAATTCAGAAAAACCATTGTCTAACCCCAAAAAGGGGAGTTTAGCTACACATCATCAAAGTAAAAGGGAAAAGAAAAGATACAAAGATGAAGGAAGGGTAGAACTCCATGGAAGATGCCCAGAAGCAGCCACAGGAGCAGAGAATGCCTTCTTAGGGTTTGTAGCCGCCTCCTTTCTTTCCAAAATCCAATCCCCCCTCCATTCTGCCCTAAGACAGCTTATAACAGGGGTTCTGAGATTCGCGCGCTCGCTGGGCGAGACGTGGCTCGCGAGGCGAATCTTAAAAATATGTCCTTCAGAGATTCGTCCTCTCGCGAGGCGATAAGGTAACTCGCGAGGCGAGGCAGAGTGAGTGAAGTTTCTGCAACAGTCAGGTCTTCTGGATCGCGTGGCGAGATGGTGATTCACGAGGCGAGATAGAATGAGTGACTGTTGCTGCTCTGGCTGGTACTCTGGCTCGCGAGGCGAGATCCAGTCTCACGAGGCGAAGCTTCAAAGTTCTGCTTGGCTCAATTTCTTCTCTTTTCAGGCTCTCTTTTCAACCAAGCTTCATCAAGGCCAAATCTTAGGCAATTAATCACAAATTCCTGCAAAACAACACACAAAACCACCTTATCTGTTCCAAGGGAAAAACTAACCAAAATCAAACTAAAATGGCCTAACTATATGCAATGCATGCAGAAATATACATGGAAAAATGAGGTGAAAACACACTCATCAAATCACCCCAAGCTTAAGAGTTTGCTTGTCCTCAAGCAAAAACCAAGGCCAGAAGATGAAAACAAACAAAGCAATGATAGTGAAGTAAGAAGCCGAGTAAAATGATCCAAGTAATAGGCATTCAAATAATTCGGCAAGAGACAATCAATTCAAGTCCAATTAGGGGCTTTGGTTTCCTAGACTCATATTCTCACTGATTCGGGCACTCTTTCTCAGTTGAAGGTCACCCCAAGCTTGTTCATTTGCTTGGCTCTCTTTCTCGCCTCACTCAAGTGTTCAAGTATATATGACAATTCGCTCTATTTTCCTCAAGGAATGAATCCTACCATAGGTTTGACTATCAACCAAATCTTTACTTTATTAATGAAAACATCTAAGAATCAAGAGGTCTTTTATTTGGTTGCAACAGGGCCATGGGATCAATTGTCAGGTGGGGAAATCAAGAAAAGGACATTTCAAAAGGCTATACAAAACATCAATCATTGCAAAACATGACCTTCTAAAATACCTTTTGGGTTTCAATTCACTTTCCACCTTTCTTCCTTTCCTTTTGTTTTATTTCTCATTTCTTTTTGTCATCCCCTTCTCTATGTATTTTTCTTTTTCTTTTGTTTTTTTCGTTTGTTTGGAGAAGGGGAGATTTTTCAACTCAGGAGAAATAATTTTCTGATTCTTTGATCCCATACTTTTTCAACTACCTTTATACCCTTTTGTAATACTTTAGAAGGTCCCTTATCAAGCATCATTCAACAATATATTTCAAGGTACCAAGAAAAGTATTTTTATTCTTTCAGGCTCAAAATTGGGCAACTAAGGGGTAGCATTTCATCAATCAAAGCTCAGAAGACCGGAAAAATACCTAGTGCCTCAATCATTTTCAAAAATGTTTTCAAAAATTTTTTTAAGCTTCAAAATGGTTTCAAGGCAAGTTCTAGAGGAATACAATCCAAGAGGAATAACACTCTAACACAAGAAATGGGGTAGATTTAGTGAGTACCCCTTAATGGCTCAAAAGCTCACATTTATCAGTTCGAAAATCAGTGAGGAGCACAAGTCTATAGAAACACATGCTAATCATCAACTATCCAAGACCATCTCAAGAATATTTATTTGAAGCCATATCACAAGAATAGAAAAATCAGGGTTCAAAAATTCACTATCACAAATAAATTGGCACTCAGTTCTCACAATCAGATGCTCAATCTAAGCAGGGGTAACCGAATCATGCGATCATGCAAAACTATACCTAGATGAATGAAATATGAACAATGCAAAAAAAAAAAATTCAAAAATTTACAAAAATACCCCTACCCCAAGCTTAAAACTTACATTGTCCCCAATGTAAATAATCAAGTCGGAGAGGGGTAAAAATGGAACACTCACCAAGGTGGTAGCGGGTGCTGGATCACATGCTTTCTGGCTTTGTTTCCCCCTGCCCTTTTTCTCCTCCTTCCTTCAAAATCTGAAAGCACTTAACAAAACTATTAACAAATCTCTTGATCTTCTCAAATTATTCAAGAGGTAAAATCAAAAACAAAAGAGAAAAGGAAAAGAAAACTTGGGTTGCCTCCCAATAAGCGCTTCTTTAACGTCACTAGCTTGACGGGTGATTTCTAAGATGGTGCTTTAAGAGGGACGGAGACTACTTGACGATCAAAGTCTCCTTCAA
This sequence comes from Sophora flavescens, assembly GCA_030762895.1. Lineage (NCBI taxonomy): Eukaryota > Viridiplantae > Streptophyta > Magnoliopsida > Fabales > Fabaceae > Sophora > Sophora flavescens. Next base: position 184,742,735 of record CM061066.1, read on the forward strand.
GGTAGTGCTTGAGCCTTTGCCCATTAACAGTGAAAGTATCTCCGGATGATGGGTCTTCCAGTTCAATTGCACCAAATGGGGAAACGGACTTGACATAGAATGGGCCCGACCACCTTGATCTCAGTTTGCCTGGAAAGAGCTTGAGTCGTGAGTTAAAGAGCAAAACTGACTGGCCTTCTTCAAAGTGCTTGGGAAGAATGTACTTGTCATGCCAGAATTTTGTTCTTTCCTTGTAGATCCTTGCACTCTCATAAGCCAAGAGTCAGAATTCATCTAACTCATTCAATTGAAGCAGTCTCTTGTCCATGGCTAGCTTAGTATCAAAGTTCAGGGCCTTCACTGCCCAGAAAGCACGATGTTGGAGCTCTACCGGAAGGTGGCATGATTTTCCAAACACTAACTGGTAAGGTGACATACCAATAGGTGTTTTATATGCAGTCCGATAAGCCCAAAGTGCATCGTCCCGTTTCTTTGCCCAATCCTTCCTAGCATTGTTCACAGTTTTCTCCAAAATCCTCTTCAATTCCCGATTGGACAACTCCACTTGCCCACTGGTTTGAGGGTGGTATGGTGTGGCAACTTTATGATTGACCGCAAACTTGGCAAGCACTGCATTGAACTCTTTGTTGCAAAAATGGGTACCCCCATCACTAATAATAGCTCTAGGGGTTCCAAATCGGGTGAAGATGTTCTTCCTTACAAAACTAATCACAGCTTTTGCATCATCCTTCACAGTTGGAACAGCTTCCACCCATTTGCTCACATAGTCCAACACAACAAGAATGTATTTGTTGTTGTATGATGATGGGAAAGGACCCATGAAGTCGATCCCCCATACATCAAAGAGCTCCACCTCTAGAATACCCTTCAAGGGCATCTCATTTCGCTTGGAAATACTTCCGGTCCGCTGACACTTATCACATTTCATCACCCAAGCTCTGGAGTCTTTGAAAATAGTGGGCCAAAATAACCCGCATTGCAAGATCTTCATGGCGGTCCTCTCACCACCAAAGTGTCCCCCATATGGTGAGTTGTGGCAATGAGTCAATACCCCCTCAATCTCCTCTTTCGGAATGCATCTTCTCAGAATTCCAGCCGAACCTCTTTTGAAAAGGTAGGGCTCATCCCAAACATAGTATTTGGCATCATGGACGAGCTTCTTCCTTTGTTGCGAAGTGAAGTCTTTTGGAATCTTGTTGGCGGCCTTGTAATTTGCAATGTCCGCAAACCAAGGTGCCACTTGCACCATAAACAACTTTTCATCTGGGAATTCCTCTTGAATTGGCAACTCGGCTTTTGCTTGAACATCTGCTTGTGGAAGCCTAGACAAATGGTCGGCCACCACATTCTCTACTCCTTTCTTGTCCTTTATATCCAAATCAAACTCTTGGAGCAGTAGTATCCACCTAATGAGCCTTGGCTTGGCATCCTGTTTAGTCATAAGATACTTCAAAGCAAAATGATCAGTGTAGACAGTAGTTTTAGAGCCAATCAAGTAGGATCTAAATTTATCAAACGCAAACACCACAGCAAGCAATTCTTTTTCAGTCGTGGTATAATTCAATTGAGCATCATTCAGCACACGACTGGCATAGTAAATGACATGCAACACTTTATTTTTTCTTTGGCCTAAAATGGCTCCCACCGCATAGTCACTTGCATCACACATTAACTCAAATGGTAAACTCCAATCTGGAGGTGCAATGACCGGTGCGGTGGTGAGTTTTTCTTTCAAAAGTTGCAAAGCATGTATGCAATCATCATCAAATATAAAAGGAGTATCAACTACCAAAAGCTTGCATAAGGGTTTCACAATCTTTGAAAAATCTTTTATAAACCTCCTATAGAAACCCGCATGCCCTAGGAAGCTTCTAACACCTTTCACATTTATGGGAGGGGGAAGTTTTTCAGTTACTTCAATTTTTGCTTTATCAACTTCCATCCCCCGTGATGAAATTTTATGACCAAGAACTATACCTTCCCTACCCATGAAATGACATTTTTCCCAATTTAAAACAAGGTTAGTTTCTTGGCATCTTTTTAGAACACATGCAAGATTATTCAGACAATTATAAAAATAATTACCAAACACAGAAAAATCATCCATAAACACCTCAATGAATTTTTCAGTCATGTCAGAGAATATGGAAAGCATGCACCTTTGAAAAGTAGCGGGTGCATTACACAACCCGAATGGCATCCTCCAGTATGCATAGACGCCATAGAGACAAGTGAAAGCGATCTTCTCTTGGTCCTGTGGGTCAACCACAATCTGGTTATACCCTGAGTATCCATCAAGGAAGCAATAAAAAGCATGGCCCGCCAACCTCTCTAACATCTGATCAATGAAGGGCAATGGAAAGTGATCTTTTCTGGTGACTTCATTCAGTCTTCTGTAATCAATACATACCCTCCATCCAGAAACGGTCCTTGAGGGAATAAGTTCATTTTTCTCATTTGCAACCACCGTCATCCCCCCTTTCTTAGGAACAACTTGGACCGGACTCACCCATGGACTATCGGAGATTGGATAGATAATACCCGCATCCAAAAGCTTCACAACCTCCTTCCTTACAACTTCCTTCATGTTAGGGTTGAGTCTTCTTTGGGGTTGTCTAACCGGCTTGAAATTTTCCTCCAAGAGGATTTTGTGAATACAGAATGAGGGGCTTATCCTCTTCAAGTCGGACATAGACCACCCAATTGCAGATTTGTGCTCCCTAAGCACCCTTAACAGTTTCTCTTCCTCCAGAGAGTTCAATTCACTACTAATGATAACTGGGAATGAAGAATTTATCCCAAGGAAAGCATAATGGAGATGGGATGAAAGTTCTTTCAACTCTAGCACAGATGGTTCACCCTTGTCTTCAATCCGCACATCTTCCACAACTTTGTCTTCAACATTATTCACCACCAGACAAGACTCAAGGGATTTAACCATGAATTCAACTTCCTCCGCACATACCTCTTCTTCTACATCCTCCATCATAAGAGCTGCTTCCAAAGAATCTTCAAAAGTCTGTTGCACACTCTTGTCAGTCAATGAATCAACAAGGTCCACACTCATGCACGTATCCTTGTCACTTGGATGCCTCATTGCTTCAAAAACATTGAAGGTGACCTTTTCATCTTGGACTCTAAGCACCAATTCCCCTTGATTTACATCAATCAAAGCTCTACCCGTGGCTAGGAATGGTCTTCCAAGAATCAACGGAGTCTCACTATCTTCAGTTATATCCAACACCACAAAATCTGCCGGAAAGATGAATTTGTTTACTTTGACCAACAAATCCTCCACTACACCATAAGGATATGTAATGGAGCGATCCGCCAATTGTAGAGAAATCCCAGTTGGCTTGACTTCACCAATTCCCAGCTTCTTGAAAATGGAGAGAGGCATAAGGTTTATACTTGAACCGAGATCACACAAGGCTATCCCTATATTCAAATGACCAATAGTTCATGGAATAGTAAAGCTTCCCGGATCCTTCATCTTCACCGGTAACTTCCTTTGGAGTATAGCACTACACTCTTCTGTGAGCATGACCGTCTCCTCTTTCCACCTTCTCTTGTTAGTAAGAATCTCCTTCATAAACTTGGCATACGAAGGCATTTGTTGAAGGGCTTCGGCAAACGGGATGTTAATTTGCAACTTTTTGAATACATCCAGCAACTTAGAGAATTGTTGATCTTTTGCCTCTTTCTTCAACCTTTGAGGATAGGGTATCTTGAAATACGGTGGCAACTCCTTGGGATTGTCAACTTCTTCAAGAATTTGCCTTCTAGTCTTCTTTCTTACAAATTCTTCATCCACCAATTTTTCTCTTTGTGGTTTTTCAGCTTCAACAACAATGGGACTAGAGATAGTGGCTTGGGAAGTCACGGGTTCTTCATTGGTTACATCTTCAACAATCACCTCATCACTAACCCTCTTTTCTTCTTTCTCTTCGATCTTTTCTTGTGGCCCTACTACCCTTCCACTTCTTGTAGTAATTGCCTTGTAATCCTCTCTTGGATTTTTCTCGGTGTCACCCGGCAATTGTCCTTGAGGTCTCTCCGCCATTTGCTTTGCCAGTTAGCCCATTTGGTGCTCTAGATTCTTGATGGAGGCATTTTGATTCTTCATATTATCTTGTGTTGCTTGCATAAATTGGGCTAGCATTTTCTCCAAATTGCTTGAACTCTCTTGAGGAGGTTTTGCTTGAGAACTTGAGCCTTGACCTTGTCTCCAACCAAAGTTAGGATGGCTATGCCACCCCGGATTGTAGGTGTTAGAGTAAGGATTATTCTTAGACCCTTGGTTCCCCATGTAGTTCACTTCTTCTTGCCCAGAACTTCCAACCACATTAATCTCACAATTGCCATTTGCATGGTTACCTCCACAAAAATCACATACTGAGGCAGTTTGTACTTGGACAGCTTGTAACTGAGAATTCTGCAGTTGAACGGACCCCAATTGCTTGGTAAGAATGGCCATTTGTGCCTTAAGAGCACCAATTTCATCAAGCTCCAAAACACCTCTCTTGACCAATGATCGTGAACTAGGCATTTGATAATCATTGTTGGCCATAGTTTCAATCAAGGTCTTAGCTTCTTCGGGTGTCTTTAGGCTCAATGATCCACCTGCAGCCGCTTCAATCATACTTCTGGAATTTCTGTTGAGCCCATTAACAAAGGTTGCCACTTGCTGCCATGTCTCTAGTTCATGATTCGGACAAGCTGTGAGCAAAGACTTGAACCTCTCCCAGGCTTCATAAAGTGACTCACCATCTCTCTGTGCAAAGGAATTAATCTCGGATTTCAACTTGATCATTCTTGACGGAAGGAAGAAGCGAGATAAGAACTTGCTCACCAAATCATTCCAAGTGATAATACTTCCATGAGGATGAGATTGAAGCCATGACTTAGCTCTATCCCTCAAAGAGAAAGGGAAAAGCCTTAAACGAATGGCCTCATCGGAAGCTACATTTAGCTTGATGGTGTCACATAATTCAATGAATGTGCCAATGTGAGCATGAGGGTCTTCACTCTCCAAACCTCCAAACTGATTTTGTTGCACAAGATTGAGAAGTGATGCCTTTATTTCAAAATTGTTGCAAGCCACTGTAGGTCTAACGATTGGAGTCCCACATCTATCGACTCTAGGGGAAGTATAGTCCCCCATTGTCCTTCTTGGTGCATTGTCTTCAGCCATGGTGACAGCTGCTACTTCAAATTGTGGTTCTTGCACACTAGGTAGCTCAACTTGTGACTCTTGTATACTAGAAGATGCTCTTTCTCTGTTTTTCCTTGCTTTGGCTTCCTTTCTATTCTGTCTACAAAACCTCTCGATCTCAAGGTCAAATTGAAGTTCACCTGGGTCGATTGTACCTCGCATACAAGGAACAAACAGAGTAGCACAAAAAAAGAACAGAAAAACAACAGTAGACTAGCAACGAAACAGCATGCACAAGCTAAGCAACTAATGGACAATTATGTAGCTTCAATGAAAAACAGAAAAACAGAAAATAAAAATAAAATAATAAAAAATGAAAAATGCCTAAATTAGGAGTCCCCTTTGGTACTCGTGATATTGGCACACCGATCCCCGGCAACGGTGCCAAAAACTTGACACGAACTCGGCAAGTGTATCGGGTCGTTGCAAGTAATAAAACGGTAAGAACTGGAAATCGTCCTCAGGGATCGTGGACAAGTACCACTTCACAAATTGAACTACTATCTAGGCGAATCTTGTTTGGAATGAAGGTAGCTCTAACATCTAATGAAACAAACAAGAAGAAAATGTTTTTGTTCTTTTAGGTATTTTATCAAACACTTAATAGGCAAACATAAATGTGAACAACAAATGGATAGAATTGTTAGGGTTAGACTAGGCTAATCCTCCTTTGGTGCTATGAAATGGTAAATAACACAATTCCTACTTCAATTATGACAATCAAATCTTCTTCTAATACTCAAACCCTGATGTCTTAGGTGGAATGAGCCTAAAATCCCAAGTTAAACCCTAATATCTTAGGTGGATTAACATGAGAAATTGCATTAAGAGTCAAGATTCATAAGATTACAAGCACCCCAAGACCTATGTCTAGGTTCATGAACTACTTGGCATTTGATTCAAGAGCATGCCCTAACATCAACCTTTCAATTGTCTATTAAAGCAACATATCATTCCTAGGATGATCAAGCCAAGGAAAGCATTAAGCATGGAATCAAACACTCATAAAGAAATAGGAAATTGCATTACAATCACTTCATGTTACAACCAAATTCAGAAAAACCATTGTCTAACCCCAACAAAGGGGAGTTTAGCTACACATCATCAAAGTAAAAGGGAAAAGAAAAGATACAAAGATGAAGGAAGGGTAGAACTCCATGGAAGATGCCCAGCAGCAGCCACAGGAGCAGAGAATGCCTTCTTAGGGTTTGTAGCCGCCTCCTTTCTTTCCAAAATCCAATCCCCCCTCCATTCTGCCTTAAGACAGCTTATAACAGGGGTTCTGAGATTCGCGCGCTCGCGGGGCGAGACGTGGCTCGCGAGGCGAATCTTAAAAATATGTCCTTCAGAGATTCGTCCTCTCGCGAGGCGATAAGGTAACTCGCGAGGCGAGGCAGAGTGAGTGAAATTTCTGCAACAGTCAGGTCTTCTGGGTCGCGTGACGAGATGGTGATTCGCGTGGCGAGACAGAATGAGTGACTGTTGCTGCTCTGGCTGGTACTCTGGCTCGCGAGGCGAAGATTCAAAGTTCTGCTTGGCTCAATTTCTTCTCTTTTCAGGCTCTCTCTTCAACCAAGATTCATCAAGGCCAAATCTTAGGCAATTAATCACAAATTCCTGCAAAATAACACACAAAACCACCTTATCTGTTCCAAGGGAAAAACTAACCAAAATCAAACTAAAATGGCCTAACTATATGCAATGCATGTAGAAATATACATGGAAAAATGAGGTGAAATCACACTCATGAAAACATTCCTCAACCAATCCTCATGAAATTTCACTCATCTAAACCCAAAAAAAAAAAAAGAGCAGAAAAGCCACACACACACACACACTCACCTTCATCCTTCCACCTTCATCTTCCTCCCTCTCACTCCACCTTCCTCCTTCATCTCCCCACAACTTAGACCATCAACCAAGCCACCACCTCAACCTCCACGCACGCCCACCGCCGTACCAGACCCAACCGTTCCAGATCCGATCAGAACCACGAGTTTGTCGCCGCCACGTCGCTGCTACTCCACGTACGCCCACCGTCGTGCCGTCTGCCCCTCTCCGCTGCCGTTACCACACGGATCTGAAGCCGCCAGCCCAAATTCGCGTCCCCGCCGCCGCTCCCACTTCGCCGCAACTGGCGCCGTCCATTGCACGCCTCTGCTCCCACTTTGCCGCAACTGGAACCACCGCGCCTCCGCTCACGTTCGCCATCGTCTTGCCTTCCCATAGAACCACCCCACTTGCTTCTCTTCTCATCTTCTGTGGGTAATGTAGCCTGTGTTTGTTTCTTTATTTAGTTTGCTTTTGCCTTTTATTATGATATGTTTGGCCACTAGTATGGGCTGCTGATATGAATAGTTGGGCTTTGGATGGATACTTTTTTTCTCTTCAAGTTGCTATTAGGTGTTGGGCTTATGATTGAGTCTTTCTGCCTTTAAATCGAAAATATTTTCCTTTAAGTTGAAAAAAGGGTTATATGAGATATGACGTTTTGTTAATCTTTGTTTTCTAGGACACATGAGTTATGACAACATGGCGTTCCTCAGTCTTTTAATATAAAAAATTAATTTCTTTTTGAAATAAAATAAATAAATAATAATTACTTTCTTTTAAAGCAAAAAGGGATTTTCCTGAATTCACACAACAATTTATGACGTTGATGTATGATTTTTTTTTCATCCTCAAGTGTCGTATGAATTGTAATGGTTCAACGTATAGTTTGACTATCTTTAACCCTGTGCAAAAGTGAATTCCCTTGTGTTAAAAAATAATAAAATGTTTTCAATTTACTCTTTTTTACAAGATTTTATCAAAATTTATAAGATGGAAAATTTCTTGTTAATTCGCGCAACAATCTGCAATGTTGATGTATGATTTTTCATCCTCAAGTGTTGTATGAATTGTAAGGGTTCATCGTATAGTTCCGCTATCTTTAACCCCGTGCAAGAGTGAATTCTTTCTTTCTGTAAAAATTAAAATGTTTTTCAATTTACTCTTTTTAATAAAATTTTATCCAACTTCACAAAAAGTTAAAATTCTTTGCATTCATGCAACAATCTACAATGTTGATGTATGATTTTTCATCCTCAAGTGTTGTAAGAATTATAAGGGTTTATCGTATAATACTGTTATCTTGAACCCTATGCCAAAAATGAATTCCCTCTTATTAAGAATAATAAAATATTTTCAATGTGTTCTTTTAACAAATTTTATCCAACCTTTTTTGTAAAAAATAAAATAAAAATCTCTTTTTAATTCACGCAACAATCTACGACGTTGATGTATGATTTTTCATCCTCAAGTGTTGTATGAATTATAAGGGTTTATCGTATAGCACTGCTATCTTGGACTCTATTCAAAAGTGAATTTATTCTGAAATAAAATCTTTTTTTAAAATAAAATAAATAAATCAAATCTTTATCAAAAATTAAAATCAACCAATCAAATATTTTCTAAATAACTATGTGGCTTTGAGTTTCCCATCGCACCCAGGAATACGTAGGAGCAAGATAAATCATCTTGTCAAGCCAAAACTAAATTTTCCTTTTTTGTGTCTCTTTTTATGTTAAAATAATTAATCAAAAATAATTAAACTTTTCTATTTTAGGGGTGCCCTATGGACTCATGTGCCATGTTCAACCTCATTTAGTTTTTATAAACAATAAATTCAAAAATAAAAATTAATAAAATTAAAAATATAAAAAATTAAAAAAATAATTCTTTCTTGTAAATAATTTTTGGGGTAAAATAAATATTTAAAAGGTTATTAAATTTTTTTTGCACAATTAACTTGAGGTACCTTAATTTTTTTAAACGGGCGATGTGGGGTGCTAACACCTTCCCTACTCGTAACCGACTCCCGGACTCATCTCTCTTTTTTTTAGACCATTTTACCTTTAAATAATTGGGTTTTCTAAGATTTTCCCGATAAAATTTTTAATGGCGACTCCTCTGTCTTTTTATCTCCCTTTTTTCGCGGCGCCCGGACGGAACGTCGCGACAAGTATCAAACATAATTTTCTTAATTATTAGGCGTGACTTGTATACTAAGAAATCAAAGTGTAAGTCAAATGTGAATGAAGAAGTCTGATATGAAAAAGAATAGACAAGTTAAAGATTACATAAGTGGATCGACACATCAATCTAAATGTCTTAAAATTATATGTCAAACTCACTTACTTGATTTCTTATTTGATACAAGTATCATCTTTTTTTTTTTCTTAAAGTGTTTTGGTTAACTAATTTTAGAGCCTGTATGTAATGATAAGATATATTTTTTTAAAGCAAGGTGATCTTATGTCATTATAAATTTATTAAAAAAAAAAAACCAAAATCATGAGGGACATAAACAAAACTCGGGCAAAAAACAAACAATAATGAAGTAAATTTAAAATTAAGCATTCTATTCTTTCAATATCATGTTCTACTGAAAGAAAGTCATGCATTCGCTAGATCTTCCTCGTCCCATCTCCAAAATAACTTAGCAAGAACTAATGATAATAAACTAGAACTTGAAATTTTGAAATAGTTCCTTACTGTGCTGTGATTGAGTTTATGACGCAAGATGCTTGATTTAGTTGATCCTAAGGCAAGATTAAAGGACTCAATCATATTCATGGGAATGATTGAAAGTGCCTCAAAGTGAAAGACAGCTAAATCCCAACTTTGAACAAATAATTAATTAGTGACTCCGTGAGGAGAATCAGAGGCAACCCCTTTTGTGGTGATGTTTCGTTATTGTGTTTCAATATTGGCGAAATACTTATGAGATCATAAACTATAGTTGAAATTACAGATTTTGTTCCAATCTTGAGCTGCATATATATAATGCAACTATATAATACCAATTAATATTATATATATCACAGAACAGAACTATCCAGTTCTAATTTCTTCCAATGAATCCAAATCAGGATTTTGTTAAAGTGTTTTTGTCAAATATGAGAATCAATCTTCTTTATATATCAGCCAGGATATCCGAATCAATCTCAAATATCACATCAACTATATAGAGATTATATGAGCAAGATTTGTATTACGATTTTGTGAATGAGATGTTTTACTTACACTCTAATAATAAGACCAATGTTTTCATCAAACTTTTCAACACGGCTACATGCATTTCAAATCATATTGACATATGTGAAGTCCAAATTCACCTTGAGAGGAGGATCCATGATTTTTCAGTTTGTTTCCTTCCTATTTTCTGATCCCACCACACGAGCCGAAAAGATCATATAGCTAGTAGCATTTTGTGCCAATAGAGAAAATGAATGAAAAAATAAAAAAAGGAAAGCTACGTACTCGTTGTTCATTAGGTCAATGTCTTTTCAAATTGTGAATGACCGCTAAATCAATATTGTCATCTTAATCTTATCAATTATGTGATTGAGCGAAGGCTCAATCCGTGGGTCTATATTTGATTCCAAAGAAAATGGGTACAAATTCCAAATCATGATATCGTTTTCAATGGTTATATATAGTACCGAACGGTTTGGCTCCTAATTGGAAGCTACGTCATTCCTGGCTTTTTCTAATTCCATATCTTTCCTTGTTTTATTTTTTTATGTGAAAAATTTAGGGTGAGTGGATGGTGTCCTAATCCAAGCCAGGAAAAAACTTCAGGTTCTATGAGTACTTATAAATGGATTTATATTTATCTCACCTTAAAAGGACTGTCGCGACCGTCCCGTCCGGGAGGCGTGAAAAGGGATAAAAAAAAACAGAGGAGTCGCCACTATGATTTTTATTGGGAAAATCTTAGAAAAAACCCACTTATTTAAAGGTAAACTGGTCTTTTTTAAAAAGAGAGATATGAGTCCGGGAGTCGGTTACGAGTAGGGAAGGTATTAGCACCCCACATCGGCCGTTTAAAAAACGGTACCTCAAGTTAATTGTGAAAAAAACATTTTAATAACCTTTTAAATATTTATTTTACCCCGAAAATTATTTACAAGAAAGAATTATTTAAAATTTTAATTTTTGACTTTTATTAAATTTTATATTTTTAACTTTACGGTTAATAAAAACTAAATGAGGTTGAACATGTCACATGAGTCCACAGGGCGACCTCAAAACTAAGGGACTGAACATGGCACCGTGTCCATAGAGCATCCCTGGAAAGAGAAAAGTTTAATTATTTTGATTAATTATTTTAACATAAAAAGGGATGCAAAAAAAAAAGGAAAATTAATTAAGTGAGGTTGAACGTGGCACATGAGTCCACAGGGCGACCTCAAATCTAAGGGACTGAACATGGCACCGTGTCCATAGAGCATCCCTAAAAATAGAAAAGTTTAATTTTTTGATTAATTATTTTGATATAAAAAGGAGATACAAAAAAGGGATAATTTAGTTTTGGCCCGACAAGATGATTTATCTTGCTCCTACGTATTCCCGGGTGCGATGGGAAACTCAAAGCCACGTAGTTCTTTTGAAAAAGTTTTGATTGGTTGGTTGATTTTAATTTTGATAAAGATTTTGATTTATTTAATTTTTTTTTTTAAAAAGAAGATTTTTATTTCAGAATAAATTCACTTTTGCGTAGAGTCCAAGATTGCAGTGCTAGACGTTAAACCCTTACAATTCATACGATACTTGAGGATGAAAATTCACACATCAACATCGTAGAGTGTTACATGAATTCAAAGAAATTTTTTTCATAACTTTTTTTTTCCTTTTTTTTTTCTCTTAAGAAATGTAGTAGTATTTAATAAAGTTTGACTCTACAGACTCCACGTGCCTTACAAATTCAACCCATGACTTTTGGACCAAGACCCTGTTGGGAGTTTAAAAATAAAGTTAAGAAAACGGGGGAAAAGCCATAAACATGAGAGAAGGGGATTACGGAACAGATCAAAGTCCTTTTTTTTTAAAAAAAATAAAATAAAAAAAAAAAATGTTTTCTCACTTGTCACTTTTCAAAATAAAGCTATGCCATTTGGAAAACAGTACACGGTTTTGGCAAAAGGTGAAAGGCTAGTTCCCTGTGTTTATTGCTACCAACACAACAAAAAACAAAATAAAGTGGCAAAACCCAGATAGACGAGGTGAGGTTACAGTGAGAGAGAGTGACAAACCAAAGAGAAACCTTGACCCTTCACCCCTGTACGAACGCCCGAGGGAGCAGCGGCTGGCCGAAACTGCGGTTTCCGTCGAAGGTAGTGGCTGGGTTGGAGACAAGACGGTGATGACGCGACGGAGTGCTGGTTCTGGTTCGTGAATGGCAGTGGTGGAGAAGGCGTGGGTCACGGATCTGGTGTGGTGGCTTCAGATCCGTGTGGTGCGGCGTCTTCCGCTGCGTCGTGCGGCGGCCGGAGGTCCTCCCAGGGACGGTGGCGCGCGGTTGAGCGAAGGAAAGGAGGAAGATGAAGTGAAGAAGGAGAGTGGTGGCTGTGGCTTTTTCTGTTTTTTCTTGTTTGTTGTTGTTGGGTTGTTGAAGAAGATGAAGGATGAGAGGAGAAGGATGGAGGGAGGAAGGAGGATGTGGTGTGTGTGTGTGTGGCTGGTTTGTTGAAGAGGATGGAGAATGAGAGGAAGGAGATGATGCAGGGAGAAACAAAGAACGAAAGAAGGAAAGAAAGGTTTTTTTTTTGTTGATCTTTTCCTCTTTGTATCAGAGAGTATTTGTTGCTGTCTTCCCCCCTGTTGTCTCTGTTGGGTCCTTTTTTATAGAAGAAGATGAACTCTTCTCAATGTCATTGGGACCTTGCAAGCTTGAGTGTTGCAGAGGTTACCATGCTCAGGTCCCTTTCCAATTTCTATTTATGTTTCTTCTTCCTCTGATCTAGGCATGAACCCTCCCCTAAGCTCTGGAAAATTACCCAAAATGGTGTTTGATGACTTGAGCCTTGTGGGGAACTGTTCTGGTGGTTGGACCAGCTTCCCAATGGCTGTTGCTTTTCTGGTTAAGCTCAAAAAAACCTGGGAGTATGTTGGTTAAAGAAAAAAACTGAAGGAGAAAGATCATTATGGGGATTTTGTTTGTTGGGAAGAAAAAAGATTTCTGACAAATCCTATCTATTTATTTATTTTATTTTCATTTTTATTATTATTATTTTTAATCAGAAGCCAGATGTATTGGTTTATTTAAGTTAGCTTGTTAAGAGGAACCGGACAAAATTAGGTGTTCACAGCTGCCCCTCTTTACTTGTTTCTTAATAGATATTAGGTGTAACCGTAGTTAACCGATTATCGTTATAAGAAACTAGTAAAGACAAGAACTCCAATTTTTGTCCGGGGTACACTGACAAGCAAAGGACCTGTGTCTACAAACCGATTTCCTGTGAAGAACCCGCGGGTTAGATTGCCCACTGAGATTTACACATAAAAGCTTGCGGGGTGGATTGCCCGTCATAGGATCAAACAAAAAGATAAAAAGAGCTTACGGGGTGGATTGCCCGTCAGAAGCTCGAACAGAAAGATAAGAGAGCTTACGGGGTGGATTGCCCGTCAGACTCGAACTGAAAGATAAGTGAGCTCACGGGGTGGATTGCCCGTCTGTAGCTCGAACTGAAAGATAAGAGAGCTTACGGGGTGGATTGCCCGTCAGAAGCTCGAACAGAAAGATAAGAGAGCTTACGGGGTGGATTTCCCGTCAGAAGCTCGAACTGAAAGATAAAAGAGCTTACCGGGTGGATTGCCCGTCAGAAGCTCGAACAGAAAGATAAATGAGCCTACGGGGTAGATTGCCCGTCTGAAGCTCGAACTGAAAGATAAACGAGCTTACCGGGTGGATTGCCCGTCAGAAGCTCGAACAGAAAGATAAATGAGCCTATGGGGTAGATTGCCCGTCTGAAGCTCGAACTGAAAGATAAAAGAGCTTACGGGGTGGATTGCCCGTCAGAAGCTCGAACAGAAAGATAAATGAGCCTACGGGGTGGATTGCCCGTCAGAAGCTCGAACTGAAAGATATATGAGCCTACGGGGTGGATTGCCCGTCCGAAGCTCGAACTGAAAGATAAAAGAGCTTACGGGGTGGATTGCCCGTCAGAAGCTCGAACAGAAAGATAAATGAGCCTACGGGGTGGATTGCCCGTCTGAAGCTCGAACTGAAAGATAAAAGAGCTTACGGGGTGGATTGCCCGTCAGAAGCTCGAACAGAAAGATAAATGAGCCTACGGGGTGGATTGCCCGTCTGAAGCTCGAACTGAAAGATAAAAGAGCTTACGGGGTGGATTGCCCGTCAGAAGCTCGAACAGAAAGATAAATGAGCTCACGGGGTGGATTGCCCGTCTGAAGCTCGAACTGAAAGATAAAGAGCTTACCGGGTGGATTGCCCGTCAGAAGCTCGAACAGAAAGATAAATGCTTGTGAGGCCATATAAACAAATGCAATATATGAATGTCGATTTTGCTCACTGATGGAATGACAATGCGAAAACTCAAATAACTAACTTTCAATTCACAGAATGAATGATGATGATGAGAACCCTTATTAATTTTTGAGCATGATGCAGAAGATTGATGATAAATTAGTTCTTCTTTGTTGTTCCCTTTTCATGTTTGGATCCTTGACCCCTTAAAAGCGTCGATCACAATCAGTCTTGAGGATGAACTAAAAGAAGGCCCATCTCATCAGGGAGAGATATCCTGCACTCTTATTTTCTAAGGGTAGGCATCTTTGATGATAATTATCCCAGTAGCTAATCCTTAATATTCCTTCCTCTCTTCATGGCCCTTTATAAGGGAACCATCGTTCCCCTATGACCTTTTGAGGCTTTCCAAGGAATTCTAACTACTTAAAAACACCGTTACTTGTTTCACATTTCAGTATATACTTGTCAGGATGAATGCACACACACAAAGGACAAAAGTTAAGAGGAAAGGACCAAGGTAGCGAAATAAAGTAAAGGAAGTCAATGTCATTATACTTGGATTGAAAAAGGTGTACAAAGCATAAGTTGCAAAACGTTGCGGAGTAGAATCACATCTCCTCAAGTGATGTCTCTTTCAATGACTAATTTTAGTATCCCTCATACAATCTTGACTGCTCATTAATTGGCTTCAGAGATGTTGTCTGCCCCAATCTTCATATATCCAACCTACGGACTGCCCCAGTTCATCGACTTGACGACACTTCCATTGTTATATATATATATATATATATATATATATATATATATATATATATATATATATATATATATATATATATATATATTTATATTGAACCCTAACTTTTGCCTAGACCGCCTTTTCAGGTTTTCAGCCTAGCGGGTTGCTCTAACTTTTGCCTAGACTGTCTTTTCAGATTTTCAGTCTAGCGAGCCTTTTCTCTTTTCATTTTTCATTTTTCTTTTCTTTTCTTCTTCTTCTTGGGAAGTGTGTTCAAGCATAATACTTTTTAACTGCATCCGAGTTCACAGGGAGCGGGAGGTCTTCCCCATCCATCCTGGTGAGAATTAAAGCTCCTCCAGAGAAGGCCTTTTTCACAACGTAAGGTCCTTCGTAGTTCGGAGTCCATTTACCTCGATGATCCTTTTGGATTGGTTGAATCTTTTTAAGCACCAGGTCACCCTCCCGAAACTGTCGCGGGCGCACCTTCTTCTCATAAGCCCTCATCAACCTTCTCTGGTATAATTGACCATGACACAATGCCCTTAATCTCTTCTCTTCAATGAGGTTCAATTGGTCTAGTCGATCCTGGACCCACTCAGCTTCTTCTAATTCTGCTTCTCACAGTACTCTTAATGAGGGGATCTCTACTTCAATTGGGAGCACTGCCTCCATCCCATAAACTAAAGAATATGGCGTTGTCCCTGTCGAGGTGCGAATAGAGGTACGATAGCCGTGTAAAGCAAAAGGTAACATCTCGTGCCAATCTTTATACGTCACTACCATCTTTTGGACAATCTTCTTGATATTTTTATTAGCGGCCTCAACTGCCCCGTTCATTTTTGGACGGTACGGAGAGGAATTATGATGCTTTATCTTGAAATTTTCGCACATCTCCTTCATCATCTTATTGTTCAAATTGGTCGCATTATCAGTGATAATCTCACTCGGCAACCCATAACGACAAATTAACTCTCTTTTGACAAATCTGATCACGACATTCCTGGTTACACTGGAATATGATGCAGCCTCAACCCACTTGGTGAAATAATCGATGGCAACAAGAATGAAGCGATGTCCATTTGAGGCTTTTGGTTCGATGGGCCCGATCACATCCATTCCCCACATTGAGAATGGCCAGGGTGCCGACATGACATTCAAGGGAGCTGGCGGCGCATGAACATTATCAGCATATATTTGACACTTATGGCACTTCTTCGCATAATTAAAGCAATCAGCCTCCATTGTCAACCAATATTGGCCAGTCCTCAAGATTTTCCTAGCCATTGCATGACCGCTCGCGTGTGTTCCAAAGGACCCTTCATGTACCTCCTCAATTATCAGTTTAGCTTCTTTTGCGTCAACGCACCTCAGCAACACCATGTCATGGTTTCTTTTGTAGAGAATATCTCCATCTAAATAGAAACCCATTGCAAGTCTTCTTAGAGTTATTTTGTCATTTTCCGAAGCGCCCGGAGGGTATTCCCTTCTTTGGATGAAGCATTTGATGTCATGGTACCACGGTTTTTTATCAGACTCTTCCTCTATCACTTGACAATATGCAGGATGATCACGACTTTCCATTTTGATGAGTGGTAGGTTCCTCTCGTCACTTACTTTGAACATTGAGGACAAGGTAGACAGCGCGTCAACTAATTGGTTATCTTCTCGAGGAATATGATGAAATGTGACTTCGTCAAACTGCTCAATCAAACCTTTGATGTAATCATGGTACGGAATTAACTTGGCATCTCGGGTTTCCCATTCCCCTCTTAGCTGGTGGATGACTAATGCAGAGTCCCCATATACCTCCAGTCTCCTTGCTTTTGCCTCTATTGCTGCCAAAATCCCTAGTGCACAAGCTTCATATTCGGCTATGTTGTTTGTACAATCGAAGTAGAGCCTCACAGTGACAGGGAAATAATCATTTTCTGGAGAGATTAAGATTTCCCCGATTCCGTGTCCCAATGCATTAGAAGCTCCATCAAATAACAAGGTCCACTTTTCTTTTTTTCTGGTGATTGCTCGCGATCGAACAAAGCCATTATATCTTCATCCGAAAAATCACATTGCATCGATCCATAATCTTCTACCGGCTGATTGGCTAGATATTCTGCAAGAGCACTCCTTTTTATTGCTTTTTGGGTGACATAGACAATGTCATATTCTGATAGCAGGACTTGCCAGCGAGCAATTCTTCCAGTAAGAGCAGGCTTATCGAAGATATACTTGATCGGATCCATTTTGGATACCAACCAGGTAGTGTAACACAACATGTAATGCCTCAAACGGCGAGCCGCCCAAGCCAAGGCACAGCAAGTGCGTTCTAGTAGTGAGTAATTGGCTTCGCAACTGGTGAATTTCTTACTTAGATAATAGATGGCATGTTCCTTTCTTCCCACTCATCGTGCTGCCCCAGTACGCAACCCATAGATTCATCTAGCACAGTCAAATACATGATGAGAGGTCTTCCCGGCACTGGGGGAAGCAAGACTGGAGGTTCCTGTAGGTATTGTTTGATCTTCTTAAAGGCATTTTGACAATCTTCATTCCATGTTACAACCTGATTTTTGCGCAACAATTTAAAGATTGGTTCGCATGTCGCTGTTAATTGGGAAATGAACCTGGCAATGTAATTCAATCTTCCTAAAAACCCACGAACTTCTTTCTCTGTTTGAGGTGCTGGCATGTCGATGATTGCTCGAACCTTTTCAGGATCAACCTCTATTCCTCTTTGACTAACAATGAACCCCAGAAGCTTGCCTGATTTCACTCCAAAAGTGCACTTGGCTGGGTTCAGTCGGAGCTTAAACTTTCTCAACCGCTCAAAAAGTTTCTGCAGATTATCAACGTGGTCATCTTCGGATCTGGACTTGGCGATCATGTCATCTACATAAACTTCTATCTCCTTATGCATCATGTCATGGAATAAAGCCACCATAGCCCGCTGATATGTTGCCCCAGCATTTTTCAAGCCAAAGGGCATAACTTTATAGCAAAAGGTTCCCCACAAAGTGACAAATGTAGTTTTCTCCATATCTTCAGGTGCCATCTTGATCTGATTATATCCCGAGAAGCCATCCATGAAAGAGAATAATGCATGTTGAGCAGTGTTATCTACAAGAACATCAATGTGAGGCAAAGGAAAGTCATCTTTTGGGCTAGTTCTATTCAGATCTCGATAGTCAACGCACATTCGAACCTTTCCATCTTTCTTGGGAACAGGAACGATGTTAGCAACCCATTGAGGGTACTTTACAACTTCTAGGAAACCTGCATCCAGTTGTTTCTTGACCTCCTCCTTGATCTTTAAAGACATTTATGCTTTCATCCTTCGTAGCTTCTGCTTTACGGGAGGACACTCTGGCTTTAATGGCAATTTGTGTTCTGCTACACTGGGGTCTAACCCTGGCATGTCTTGGTATGACCATGCGAAAACATCTTTATAATCTGTCAACAACCTGATCAATCTGTTCCGCTCCTTTTCTTTCAGGGAAAGGCCAATCTTGACCTCTTTTATATCATCTTTGGTTCCCAAATTGATTATTTCACTCGGCTCTTCATGGGGCCGAATTTCCCTGGCTTCTTGTTCTACCAATCTCAAAAGTTCAGGGGGAACTTCCCCGTCATCATCAACAACCTCCTCAGCATGATCAACGGAATAGTCAAAATTGTATGATGGGTTACTAACACTGTCGTTTTCAAGAGACTCACTTTTAGATCTGCATTTTGGTATTTATCAGGGAAAGATGAATGAATAAAGGTTAAAGACGAGTGACTGCATTTATTGGTGAGGGACGGTGAACAAAAACGAAAGTAAAAAAAGAGAGATAACAAGACAAAGATACTGAATGCATGCATTTATTGATAAGTCATACTGAAACAAAAACAAGTAAGCCCATTACAACAAAACTCCTAAAGCCTTGGGCAGAGCTAAAGGATAAGCATTACAGAATTACTTTGAAAAGGACCCTATGGTCTTGGGGAATTCAATGATCTCCCAATTGTTGAGCTCTGTATCCGGAGAGCATGGATACACCAGATTGATACCACGATCGGCAGGATAATCATCTTCAATAGCTGCTGCTTGGTCCAGGAATGCAAACCCTACGCTTCGGAAGCTCTGTCGAATGTCACAGATGGGAACCCTTTCAGCCTTGTATTCACGATTTTCCAGCCGAGCCAACCTCTTTCTTTTCTTCTCTTCTATAACCCTCATCTTGTCGGCCTTGGTGGGCTTGTATCCTAATCCAAACCTGTCCTTGTTCTCAGTGAGAATGAGGATGTCAGCGACACCTTGGCTGTTCTTCCCCAAACCGCTCCCAGGTCGGTATCCTCCTTCAATCATAACCTTGGCCATCATGATGGACGCTTTGGATGACCGAGGTTTCAAGAGTGGAGCTCCCTCCCCAACATAAGTGGCATTGGAAATTTCAAGTGACTGGAAGGCGGTCTCGAGAGCTTCCTCGGCAGCTTCAATATAAGGGGTTGTTGATGGCTTGCTTACTAAAAGATCCTCCTCCCCAGAAACAATTATCAACTTACTATCAACAATGAACTTCACCTTCTGGTGCAATGTGGAAGGTACAGCTCCAGCCGAATGGATCCATGGTCGTCCCAGGAGACAACTGTATGTTGGTGTGATGTCCATTACTTGGAAAAGTACTTCAAAGGTGCAGGGGCCAATCTGAATGGGCAATTCAATTTCTCCCATGACTTCCCTTTGGGTGCCATCGAAAGCTCTTACAATCGTTGTGCTTGGCTTCATATGAGTTCCATCGAAAGGCAACTTTGCCAGTGTCGACTTTGGCATTACGTTCAAAGAGGAGCCATTATCAATGAGAACCCTGGCCATGACATGGTCTCGGCACTTCACAGAAATGTGCAAGGCCTTGTTGTGCCCTATACCTTCGGCTGGTATTTCATCATCGGTGAAAGTGACATAATTATCAGCAACTATGTTACCTACAATGTTATCGAGCTTATCAACTGTGATGTCATGGGAAACATGAGCTTGATTCAACACCTTCATCAGTACTCTCCTGTGTGGCTCAGAGTTCATCAATAGAGACAAGAGAGATATCCGAGCCGGAGTTCGATTTAACTGATCCACAACCCTGTATTCACTCTGCTTGATGAACTTCAAGAATTCACTGACTTCTTCATCAGACACCTCATTTTTCTTCTCACCCCCGTTCGCTTCCTTGTCATCTAGAATTTCTTCCACCTTCTCTTTCCCTTTGTGATCCTTTCCTTCCTTTTCTATTTCCACCCTTCGCAATACCTCCGGAGTGTAAATGCGACCACTCCTAGTCATTCCACCAATTCCTGAAATGTTGGTGACCACAGTAGTCCCGTTGGAAGGATTGGGTTGGACCTGCATCTCATACTTCCATGGTACCGTTTTGGTGTCCTTGTAAGGGAAAGGACCTGGAATTCGGATGACGATTGGTGTTGGCCCATTTGGAACCGGCAAAGGTTTCTTCTCAGTATAGTATATCACCACTGGTCTCAGAGTGACTTGCTCAGGAACTGGTTGAGGATTAACCACAACAGTAAAAGGGGTTATCTTAACTGGGGTTGGGGAAATTGTAGATTCAACAACCATATTAATGGCATACTCATTTGATTCAAAACCAATTAAGATAAGCTTCATATCCATTAGCCGCTGCACAACTTGCCGAAACTCCGAACAGTCTTCAATCGAATGCCCCATGCTCCCATCAAAGCCACACCTTATATCTCCGTCGAGAGCCTTTCCTTCCGTGGCCGGGATTTGGATCAATCCACATTTGTACATCTCTCTGAAAACAACCCTCATAGGAGTCCTAACATCGGCCACTTTGCTCTTTAGAGTATGTTCCAAGAAGCTCTCAATGGCATTGATCCCCGAACTCCCATGATTTGGCATAGGACCATGTGCCACATTTGGAGCATCCTTCTGAAAGCTCAACCATTTGGCATTAATCAGGTCTTGGACCTTAAACATCAAATCTCTACAACTCTCGGTGGAATGTCCTGTGGCCCCATCGTGATATTCACATTGAGCATTTGGGTCATACCACTTTGGATAAGGAGGGTCTATTGGTCTTGTCGGGATAGGAGTTAGCATGGATTTGCTCACAAGTTGGCGGAATAGTTCGGTGTAGGTCATGGGTATTGGGTCAAAACGCACTGGCTTTCTTTCCGGGTTATATGGTGGTCTTGTTTGGCTGGTGTTTGGGTTTGGATTTAGAGGCTGGACGATTTGAGGTGGCATGGTGGGGTGTGTTTGAGGCTGAGAAGGGTATGATGGCCGGTAGGGAGTCATTTGTTGAGGGTTTGGAAATTGCGAGGTTGCAGCGATGTATGGCTGGTTGGCTTGATGATATGGAGGTGGTTGGTAATGTGGGGCGTATTGGGCATGGAAGGCGGGTGTTTGGTTTGGTCTCCATCGGTTTGGTTTCTTCTGTTCCAAGGTTATTGCATGTGCCTCTCCCTCCTTCTTTTTCATGAATGGGGTTTTCTTTGGGCCGTTCCCTACTGAAGTCTCGGCGATCTTACCATTCCTCATTCCACTTTCAATTCTCTCGCCGATGATGACCATGTCAGAAAAATTTGATGACACACTCCCAATCATCCTATCATAGAAAGGCGACTGGAGTGTATCAATGAACATTGCTACGATTTCTTTCTCGGCTAAGGGAGGCTCCACCTGAGCAGCCAGTTCCCTCCATCGTTGCGCGTATTCTTTGAAAGTCTCTACATCCCTTTTTGTCATATTTTGGAGTTGCATCCTATCGGGAGCCATGTCAACATTGTACTTGTACTGCTTCAGGAATGCATCTGCTAGATCTTTGAAGGATCGGATGTGTGCCTGCTCGAGATGCGTATACCAATTTGAAGCTGCCCCGATCAAGCTGTCTTGGAAGAAGTGAATCAAGAGTTTATCATCTCGGGCATGTGACGCCATCTTCCTAACATACATGGTCAAATGGTTCTTGGGACAAGTGGTTCCCCGATATTTGTCAAAATCAGGCACTTTAAATTTCGGCGGAATTACAACATTTGGCACCAGACAGAGTTCCGAGGCACCCCGAAGACCATAACTATTTACCCCTTCAATTACCAGCAATCTTTCCTCTAGTACTTCCAGCTTTTCTTTAGACTGGGAATCCCCTCCCGATTGATTCACCGGAGCTTCTCCGTACATATTATGGGGAAATGAATATGGCATGGAGGAGGAACCGAAGTTTGGCATCATTTGAGCCCCCTGGGGTCCATAATGTAGGGTGTATTGTGGGGGCCTTGGATTGTGAAGGTGTCGATTCGGGGTGTTACCATCTGTTGGGTTGACATTTTGTGCTTGCGGTATTTCGACAGCATTGGTGGGGATTTGTGTTCGAGTGATGTGTTCGGAGTTCTGAATACCATCTTGTGGACTGGGGGCTGTTGGTGGTACAAACCCACGAGGCAAACCATATGGGGGATTGTTCGGGTCAAATGAAAAATGAGTTGGGTTGAGAGGCATCATGGCCCCTGGTTGGTTGAAGCCTTGAATAGGAATCTGAGAAAAACCGGGCGGGATGAGAGGTGTGACTGGCTGTCCTTCATTCGAGGCTGGAGGGCTCTCCTCTGTGTTCTTCTCCTTCTGCATTTCTTGTAGGATCTCCATCATTTTAGCCATCTGATCCTTGATTTGACTAACTTCATCCCTGATCACTTGAACTTCTTCTAGTTCATCCGCCATGGCTCTTGCCTGTGATCGAGTGCGATAAGGGTGTCTTGGAGCAATTGTTCAAAAACCACACTGTTTTATTTAATAAAAGAAAGAATAAATGAATAAAATCAAAAGAAAGAGCATAAACCAATTAAACTCCATTTTTGACAGGAAGACCGTCGCATATACTTATAGCAAGAATACTCATCCTGCAATCAAATCTAGTGGTATAATTCCCTCTAGCTTGACTGCAGTTGATGTCGAGTCCAAGGGAGAATTCACTCCTCGATAGACCACATCTGTACTAGCAATGTTATTGTTTGATGATACCCATATTTTTACACGGAAAACACATCGTTTTTAAGGTAAAAATATAGTTGATGAAGCATCTAAGGGAGAATTCACTCCTCAACAGATATCATCTGGAAAAAGAGAGAGCATTCCACAAAAAATTGATGAAAACTTCTATTTCATTGGATGGATGTTGCAATACAAACATGAGTCTTTGGTCAAATAGAAAAACAATACATCGAGAGTTTTCATATTTCTAACCCATCTTTGGGGACCTCAAAATACTATGCCAAGAGCTTCATCTTCTTTTTCCTGAATCCCTTTGCAAGCTTCCCAAAATGCTTGAAGAACTCAGTCACCTCTGGTGGTATTTGGAGGAAAGGGTTCTTGTAGACCTGAATTGATACTTCTTCAAATCGATCCACCAACTGGGAAGTATGATATTGAATTCTACCAATCATGTCTTCATATTTTCTTCTCCATGCTTCCCTTTCATAGATCACATCCCTTACAACCAATTTCCATCCCTTTACCCATTCTGCGTGACGTTGAGCTTCTCCTCTTTCATTTTCTTATATTTTGGTCCTGAGCCAATTTTCCCTTTCATTAGCTTCTGTTAATAATTGACGATATCTGACAGCTTCGTTCCATCCTCGATCAGAGTAAAGTTCGGTCTGGGCCAAGGATTCTTGTAGAGATCCAACTCTCTCCTTTAATATCTGTATTGTTTCGACATGAATCCCTACGTCCCACTCAAGCTCTTCTTTCTTCTTTAGAATTATGACTAGCGTGTTTTCTTGACACTCCACCTTTGCTTGCAACTCTTGGATCACTGTTTCTTTTTCTTTTCTTGCCCTTTTCATGCGACTTGGGGCTTCGTAGGAATCGGCACATTCACTTCTCAAATTCTCGATCTGTAAATTCAGTTTTTGCACCTGGCTTTGGAGCTTGACGATAGTTACTTCTGCAACTTGGTTCTTTTCATCCAAAACCCCCATCTGAGCTTTTAGAATTTCAATTTTTTCCAGCATTTGATCTTCTGTAAGAGGATTGTTTTCAGCACTGGGTGGGGGTTCCGGTTTTGAAGGACACCCCCTTCTTGCCTCTCTCCATGCTTCATATCTTTTTGTTCGAGCTATGATCCGCCTTCCTAACTCATCACGCCCTTTTATGTGAATATTGTTCCATGCTGACCTTATTGCCATTGTCTGACTCTTGATGCTTTCACATTCTTGATTTAGGAAATATGCTCCACCAAGCAACTCTTTTGGGGGTTCATCTTGTGTCCACCTGAGTTGGCACATTACTAGAGCTGGTGAATATGACACACATCCTCTGGGTCCCATCAATTGGACATTCGGGAAACTCCCACAACTGAATATAACTGAATCTCCATTATACCATGGGCACATCCATCTAAATGAACGTGAGTCGACCTGATCAAACTCTTGTTTCCATTCATATAGTTTGCGTGACTTTAGCGGCATGCGAATGAATCCTTTCAATGGGTCATCCGCTCTATCAATTTTGTTTCCAGCATACAAGTGAGTCATAATCCAAACATATAACATTGGTGCACAGCACCGCAACTTTCCTTGTTGATTCTGATGACAAACTTGTAGTGAGAGAAAAGTTTCCGCTAGGATAGCAGGGACTAAATTCACCCCGCATTCCTCAACTCTGTAGAAGGCATCCATGGCTGATCGATCAATCACATACGGAATAAAGGGAAAAAGCACCAGTCCGTAGATAAGGAGAGCCAACAACCTATTAAAAAGAACCCATCGTTGTTGTTGAGCCAACTCCCTAAGGTAACCTTCCAAGAATCGCCTCTTCAAGCCCGTAGTGTTTCCTTTTTCCACTTTATCCAATTGTTCCGGTTTAAGTTCCAACAGACTTGTTATCTTCCCATCTGCCACATATTGTCCATAATACAAATAGACACATGATTCCTTTCGGATAGGCAATCTCAGCATGTAAGCATACTCCTCTATGGTGGGAGTTACATCTAGGTCAGGCAATTCAAAACATCTCAAAGTTGAGTTCCAATACTGAGGAATGCACTTAGAGCGGGGGCATCCACCGGAATACGTAATAGATCTAGTATCCTCCCGTACTTGTTGTTAAAGTTCGAACGTGCCTTTTCTGACATTTGTTGACTAATTTCCCATAAGCTCTGAACATCATTGAGTGTCACGTCGATCTTGATGCTCTTCTTGGAACTGCTTGCATTGCTAGTACTCTTTCCGATGCTAGGTCCTTCCATTCTTTGCTATAAGATTAATACTAAGGTCTTCCTGTCAAGAAACACAAATAAAGAAAAAATTAGAGATGAAACACACGAAAAAAATGCCCTACATGCTTCATGTTGCATGAACCCCAGTAGGGTTGGGAACCCTATGTCGGGTATGCTGTCAATGCACTACCTTCACTATGACACGCCGCTTATTAGAAGTGCAATAATATTCGAACATGTCATTCGGGCTTGGAGCGACGATGTGTCGCCCCCCTTTTTCCTTTTTTAGAAAACTTCATAATAAATATGTATGTGCATGGCAATTTATGTTTATGATGCCAGAAAAAAATGGAGAGAGAGAAAGAGTATGCTCCCTTTGTCCTAAATTGGGTAAAACTTAGGGTTGGACAAACCTGAGGTAATGACTCTAAACAGGTTGGCTACTAAGTTTGCTCTATCAGTGGAAATTAGGTAGGGTCTAGACTTCTAAAAGCCATGGTTCCCAGATTGCCCCTATCCCGAAAGATAAGGATCCGACTCATGAATCTAGTCACAAGTAGGGATAAACCCTCTCAATATGACCATCCCATCATATCGGGTACAACCTGAGTGGTGAATCAACAAATGTCAGGGAGGTACGAGACCCCTTCAATGACAATGATGAGACACAGCCTAATCCTTGAGTTTTGAGCAAGCTCGGGTATAGAGCCAAAAGTGTGTGCAAGTTGTGATAGTGATGTGTGTGATGGGAGCACACAAACCTTCACAAAAACCTACTAAAATAAAACTACCCCAAACCTGCAAAAGGAACAAACAAATACCGATACAAAAAATTCTCTACCCTAAGGTTGCAAGAATATATAAGAGTGGTTATGAAATCATAAAAAGAAACAGAATTAAAAAAAAGGGTAAAACAAATATTTTAAAAGCTGTAAAAAAAAAATGCACAACCAACTATGATAGGCCTGACTCTCAAAAGTCCCCAGTGGAGTCGCCAGCTGTCGCGACTGTCCCGTCCGGGAGGCGCGAAAAGGGATAAAAAAAAACAGAGGAGTCGCCACTAAGATTTTTATTGGGAAAATCTTAGAAAAACCCACTTATTTAAAGGTAAACTGGTCTTTTTTAAAAAGAGAGATATGAGTCCGGAAGTCGGTTACGAGTAGGGAAGGTATTAGCACCCCACATCGCCCGTTTAAAAAACGGTACCTCAAGTTAATTGTGAAAAAAACATTTTAATAACCTTTTAAATATTTATTTTACCCCGAAAATTATTTACAAGAAAGAATTATTTAAAATTTTAATTTTTGACTTTTATTAAATTTTATATTTTTAACTTTATGGTTAATAAAAACTAAATGAGGTTGAACATGTCACATGAGTCCACAGGGCGACCTCAAATCTAAGGGACTGAACATGGCACCGTGTCCATAGAGCATCCATGGAAAGAGAAAAGTTAAATTATTTTGATTAATTATTTTAACATAAAAATGGATGCAAAAAAAAAAAAAGGAAAATTAATTAAGTGAGGTTGAACGTGGCACATGAGTCCACAGGGCGACCTCAAATCTAAGGGACTGAACATGGCACCGTGTCCATAGAGCATCCCTAAAAATAGAAAAGTTTAATTTTTTGATTAATTATTTTGATATAAAAAGGAGATACAAAAAAGGGATAATTTAGTTTTGGCTCGACAAGATGATTTATCTTGCTCCTACGTATTCCCGGGTGCGATGGGAAACTCAAAGCCACGTAGTTCTTTTGAAAAAGTTTTGATTGGTTGGTTGATTTTAATTTTGATAAAGATTTTGCTTTATTTAATTTTTTTTTTTAAAAAAGAAGATTTTTATTTCAGAATAAATTCACTTTTGCGTAGAGTCCAAGATTGCAGTGCTACACGATAAACCCTTACAATTCATACGATACTTGAGGATGAAAATTCATACATCAACATCGTAGAGTGTTACATGAATTCAAAGAAATTTTTTTCATAACTTTTGTTTTTTTCCTTTTTTTTTCTCTTAAGAAATGTAGTAGTATTTAATAAAGTTTGACTCTACAGACTCCACGTGCCTTACAAATTCAACCCATGACTTTTGGACCAAGACCCTGTTGGGAGTTTAAAAATAAAGTTAAAAAAACGGGGGAAAAGCCATAAACATGAGAGAAGGGGATTACGGAACAGATCAAAGCCTTGAACAGATCAAAGCCTTTTTTTTAAAAAAAAATAAAATAAAAAAAAATAAAAAAAAATAAAAAAAATGTTTTCTCACTTGTCACTTTTCAAAATAAAGCTATGCCATTTGGAAAACAGTACACGGTTTTGGCAAAAGGTGAAAGGCTAGTTCCCTATGTTTATTGCTACCAACACAACAAAAAACAAAATAAAGTGGCAAAACCCAGACAGACGAGGTGAGGTTACAGTGAGAGAGAGTGACAAACCAAAGAGAAACCTTGACCCTTCACCCCTGTACGAACGACGGAGGGAGCAGCGGCTGGCCGGAACTGCGGTTTCCGTCGAAGGTAGTGACTGGGTTGGAGACAAGACGGTGATGACACGGCGGAGTGCTGGTTCTGGTTCGTGAATGGCAGTGGCGGAGAAGGCGTGGGTCACAGATCTGGTGTGGTGGCTTCAGATCCGTGTGGTGCGGCATCTTCCGCTGCGTCGTGCGGCGGCCGGAGGTCCTCCCCGGGACGGTGGCGCGCGGTTGAGCGAAGGAAAGGGGGAAGATGAAGTGAAGAAGGAGAGTGGTGGCTGTGGCTTTTTCTATTTTTTCTTGTTTGTTGTTGTTGGGTTGTTGAAGAAGATGAAGGATGAGAGGAGAAGGATGGAGGGAGGAAGAAGGAGGATGTGGTGTGTGTGTGTGTGGCTGGTTTGTTGAAGAGGATGGAGAATGAGAGGAAGGAGATGATGCGGGGAGAAACAAAGAACGAAAGAAGGAAAGAAAGGTTTTTTTTTTTGATCTTTTCCTTTTTGCATCAGAGAGTAATTGTTGCTGTCTTCCCCCCTGTTGTCTCTGTTGGGTTCTTTTTTATAGAAGAAGATGAACTCTTCTCAATGTCATTGGGACCTTGCAAGCTTGAGTGTTGCAGAGGTTACCATGCTCAGGTCCCTTTCCAATTTCTATTTATGTTTCTTCTTCCTCTGATCTAGGCATGAACCCTCCCCTAAGCTCTGGAAAATTACCCAAAATGGTGTTTGATGACTTGAGCCTTGTGGGGAACTGTTCTGGTGGTTGGACCAGCTTCCCAATGGCTGTTGCTTTTCTGGTTAAGCTCAAAAAAACCTGGGAGTATGTTGGTTAAAGAAAAAAACTGAAGGAGAAAGATCATTATGGGGATTTTGTTTGTTAGGAAGAAAAAAGATTTCTGACAAATCCTATCTATTTATTTATTTTATTTTCATTTTTATTATTATTATTTTTAATCAGAAGCCAGATGTATTGGTTTATTTAAGTTAGCTTGTTAAGAGGAACCGGACAAAATTAGGTGTTCACAAGGACTAATGGGAGCTCGAACCTATGACCTATCAGATATGAGATCCTGTCATACTCCACTAGACCAACCCTTGAGGTTCATATCTTTCCTTGTTGTATCTTCCTTTCTCATTTCGGTTTATATTATATGGTTACCTTTTCTTCCACCACCAGATTATGGTTACGTGGTTCCTGCAGATTGGATATCTCACTTAAAATATGAGACGTCTAATTAATCCGTCTGCACCCTCTCGCTAGAGATAACAAATTAGTGAGAATTAAGAATTAATCGATATTTGTGTGTACTCATTTTATGATTATCTGGTGCCATTATTTCCAAGTGAAATGATTTGTTATTGTGTTCCCCAAACATTAAGGTCAAGTTCATCAGGAAACAAATGAATCTCATAAGTTAACTAGAGTAGTTACATCAGCTACTCTTTTGCTGGTCCCTATATTTTTTCTATGGATTAAAGTAGTATATTGTTGTGGATTAGACAAACTGAAATCAATGAAACAAACACAACAGTACCAAGAACAACACAGCAGTACGAGTATTGAACCAACAACACAGAACCGAAAGAAAAAAAAACAGCAAAGGAAGAGAGGGTAAGAAGGAAAGAATCACACCAAGAATTTACGTGGTTCGGCCGGTGGGGCTTAAATCCACGGGGAGGGAGAAAAACGATATCCACTATGATTGAAAACAAGTACAAGATCAAGCTATGCACAATAGACTAACACACCCCTGGCCTCTTCTATTCAAGAAAACAAAACCAGAAGAAGAATCCCAGCCTTTCCTTCTCTCTATTGTTCACACACCCCTTGATCACTCTAGCACTCTTTCTTTCTCTGCTCACAAGGTTCAGAATTTCACACACCTAGCACTATCTCAATCACTCTATATATCTACTTCTTCCCATAAGCTAGGCCTATGTGTGTGTGTGTATATATATATATATATATATATATATATATATATATATATATATATATATATATATATATAGAAGAAACTTCAGTTGTAAGTCTGCTCAGGTTCTGATCCATCCAAATCTGTTGCAACAGAAAATCAGTTATGGTTGCAACTATCATAACTGATTTTCCCTCCAATGGAACAATTCTCCACCTTGTCTCTAAATCCATTAAATCATAGTTCCATAGCTTTGCTCTCTCACCAATCTTCATCTTCTTATTGAAAACCAATCAAGTCCAAGCTATGCTTGAACTTGGATAAGGGTAGGGACTTGGTTAAGGCATCGGCTGGATTGTCTTCTGTTGAAACATTCTCAACAAGGACTTCCTTTGCCTCAATTACAACCCTTATAAAATGAAGCTTAATATCAATATGTTTGGATTTATCATGGTAGACTTGATGCTTTGAGAGGTGAATAGCACTTTGGCTATCACTGTAGATGGTAACACAGTCTTGTGTTATGCCAAGTTCACCAACAATTCCTTTTAACCATATTGCTTCCTTCACATCCTTAGTAAGAGCAATAAATTCGGCTTGAGTGGTGGACAGAGCTACAACTGATTGTAAGGTTGATCTCCGACTCACTACAGTGCCAAAGACTGTGAATATGTATCCTGAGAGTGACTTCCTAGTGTCAATGTTGCCAGCATAATCAGAATTTACATATCCTTTTATCACATCCTTAGCAGGAGAACTTCTTCTTTTGAACAGAAGTCCAGAATTTGAAGTGCCATTTAGGTACCTTAGTATCCACTTCATAGCTTTCCAATGAGTTAGGCCAGGGTCTGCCATGAATCTGCTCACCACATTCACTGCATAGGCCAAATCTGGCATACAGCACACCATTCCATACATGATGCTGCCAACAGCATTTGCATATGGAATTGATGTCATATTTTTCCTTTCTTCTTCTGTTTTAGGTCATTACTGAACTGACAGTTTATCAAGTTGTCCTAGTGGAGTTCCAACTGTCTTAGACTCATGCATTATGTATTTTCTAATCACCTTTCGCATGTATCCTAGCTGAGACAGCAGGTCATCCCGATCTTCCTGTTTTTGGTGATATCCATGCCAAGGATCCTCTTGGCCTCTCCAAGTTCCTTCATCTCGAATTTAGTCTTCAGTTGATCCTTTATCCTTTTGATTTCTGATCTTCTAGAGGTTGCAAGAAGTATATCATCTACATAAAGGAGTAAGTAGATGATCACTTCTCCATCCTCTTTGAAGGTGTATACACAGCTATCATAGCTGCTTCTTTGGATGTTCATCTTCACCATGAAGTCATCAAATCTCTTATTCCATTGCCTAGGACTTTGTTTTAGACCATATAGAGATGTCTTCAATAAGCACACCTTGTCCTTGCATTTGTCAAAACCCTCGGGTTGATGCATATATATAGTTTCCTCTAGATTTCCATGAAGGAATGCAGTTTTGACATCTAGCTGTTCTAGATCCAGATCAAACTGAGTAACCAAGGCAAGTAGGATCCTTATTGAGCAGTGTTTAACTACAGGAGAGAAGATTTCATTATAGTCAATGCCCTCAATTTGAGAGAACCCTTTTGCCACAAGTCTTGCCTTGAATCTGACCTTGTTTGCATCCTGAGTATCTTCCTTCATTTTGAATATCCATTTGCAGCCTATTATTCTTTTGCCCTTTGGTGGATCAACTAGAGTCCAAGTCTTGTTTTGTTCAAGGGATGTCATCTCTTCTGCCATTGCCCTCCACAATTCTGCACTGCTTTTACTTGTTACTGCTTCTGTAAAGTTGCTTGGTTCATTTTCTTGAGCTTCCTCTCCAATGCTTAGAGCATAGCATATAAGATATGCTTGACCAAATCTTCTTGGGGGAACTATATTTCTTCTTGCTCTGTCTCTGACCAAGTTGTAATCATTTGCCACAGGTGGAACTTGATGCTGCTCTAGTTCTGGTTCCTCTTGAGCAGGTTGAGTCATGGCTCGGCTTGTGGAAAGGTCCACCTCAACTTGGGTATAGTTTGATGCAGCTTCTGGTGTAGGAGGTGACTGATCCTTTGAAAGCATGGCCATCCTAGTCTCATCAAAGACTACATCTCTGCTAATTATGCACTAAGGTTCACCATGTTCTAATCTCCACAGTCTATATCCTTTTATGCCAGCAGGATAACCAATGAACACACACCTTATTGCCCTTGCTGCAAGTTTGTCCTGTTTGACATGAGCAAAGGCCAATGAACCGAATATTCTCAAGTTTGAGTAGTCTGCAGGTCTGCCTCTCCACATTTCTACAGGGGTTTTGAACCCTATTGCAAAAGATGGACTTCTATTTATGAGATATGCTGCTGTTACAGCAGCATCACCCCAAAAGCTCTTTGCATGTCCAGCACTTAATAGCATGCATCTCACTCTTTCCAGGATTGTTCTATTCATCCTCTCTGCCAAGCCATTCTGCCATGGAGTTCCTGCAGCTGTCCTGTGCCTTTGTATACCTGCACTCCTGCAGAATTTACCAAATTGCTCTGAAAGATATTCCAGGCCATTGTCAGTCCTTAAATATTTCAGTTTAGCACCTGTTTTAGTTTCTGTTTGAGTGTACCATTCCTTGAATTTTTCAAAGGTATCACTCTTATTTTTAAGTATATAGATCCAAACCCTTCTAGAGTAATCATCAATAATAGACAGGAAGTAGGAGCCACCTCCATGAGTCATAGTCCTAGCTGGACCCCAAAGGTCTGAATGAGCATACTCAAAGATTGATTTTGTAGTGTGTTGTCCAGTTTTAAAACTGACCCTATGTGCCTTTCCTAAAGTGCAGTGATCACAAAATTCAAGCTTGTGTACCTTGTCACCATTTAGAAGGTTTTGTTTACTTAGTTCTATCAAGCCCTTTTCACTTACATGTCCAAGCCTCATGTGCCACAGCTTTGATTTATCATGATAAGTGTGACTAGCTACTGCTGCCTGTGCAATAATAGTGGCACCATCTAATATGTACAATCCATTTCTCTTTATGCCTTTAGCTACTGTTCTATCATTCATAGAGATTTTAAGCATACCTTGTTCAATTTTAGTTGTATAGCCTAGGTTATCAAACATGCTTATTGAAAGTAAATTTCTTTTTAGTTCAGGCACATAACTTACTCCTGAGATCACTATCTCATTCTCATTGAACATTTTCAAACGAATTGTACCTGATCCTTGGACCTTGCATGGCTTGTTATTCCCTAGCAAGACTGCTCCACCATCTTGTAAGCATAGAGACTCAAAGTAATCCTTTCTTGGACACATATGAAAGGTGCATCCGGAGTCAAGCACCCAATCTTTTCCTGACTCTGAGTCTGACAGCACCAAGGCCTCTGCTGACTCATAACCAGAAGACTCATAGCCCGAGGAAACAATAGTTGCATCACCTGACAGCTGAGATGGCTTTATTCCTTTGTTCTTCCTCTCAGGGCACTCTTTCTTGAAGTGACCCTTCTTGTTACAATGGAAGCACTTATACTTGGATTTGTCTTGATTCTTTGATTTTGATCTATGCTTGCCTTGCTTTCCATTCCTTCTTTCATGTCTGCCTCTTACAACATTCAAACTTTCTGCTTTTCCTTCTATCTTGGATTCATGCTTCTTTTGAAATTCCTTTGTCCTTATGGATGATTGCACTTCATCAAGAGTAATTGTTTGATCTCTAACAAACAGAATTGCATCCTTGAAATGTTCATAGGAGCTTGGTAAAGCACTCAGCAGAATTAGTGCTTTGTCTTCATCATCCATTGTTACCTCAAGATTCTCAAGATCATCAAGAATCTTGTTATAGTCTGCAATCTGCTCTGCTACAGGTCTGTCTTCACTCATCTTGAATGAGAAGAGTTGTTGCTTAAGGAACAAACGATTTGCCACAGACTTGGTCATGTAGAGAGACTCAAGTTTGAGCCAAAGTGCAGCTGCAGTAGGCTCTCTTGCAACCTCTCTGAGAGGTTTGTCTCCAAGGCATAAGATAATTATGCTTCTTGCCTTTTCGATCAGCTCCCTTCTTTCTGTTGCAGTAAGTGTTAAAGGAAGTGCAACTTCTCCCTTTAAGGTATCTCCAAGACCTTGTTGCACCAGCACAGCCTGCATCTTTATTCTCCATAGACCAAAATCATTCGATCCAGAGAACTTTTCTATATCAAACTTTGTCGAACCCATGCTGAGATCTTTGTTCTTTCACTCTTCAGTCCTTCCCACAGACGGCGCCACTTGTTGTGGATTAGACAAACTGAAATCAATGAAACAAACACAGCAGTACCAAGAACAACACAACAGTGTGAGTATTGAACCAACAATACAGAACCGAAAGAAAAAAACAGCAAAGGAAGAGAGGGTAGGAAGGAAAGAATCACACCAAGAATTTATGTGGTTCAGCCGGTGGGGCTTACATCCACGGGGAGAGAGCAAAACGATATCCACTATGATTGAAAACAAGTACAAGATCAAGCTATGCACAATAGACTAACACACCCCTGGCCTCTTCTATTCTGCTGTCAAGAAAACAAAACCAGAAGAAGAATCCCAGCCTTTCCTTCTCTCTATTGTTCACACACCCCTTGATCACTCTAGCACTCTTTATTTCTCTGCTCACAAGGTTTCATAATTTCACACACCTAGCACTATCTCAATCTCTCTATATATCTACTTCTTCCCATAAGCTAGGCCTATGTGTGTGTGTGTGTGTGTATATATATATATATATATATATATATATAGAAGAAACTTCAGCTGCAAGTCTGCTCAGGTTCTGATCCATCCAAATCTGTTGCAACAGAAAATCAGTTATGGTTGCAACTGTCATAACTGATTTTCCCTCCAATGGATGCCTTGGCTTGTAACTGAATTTTGAGACACCAACTAACATATATATTATTAGTGTAAAACTTTTTACACATATATCCACTAACATTTTGATATGTGTGTTTTTATTTTAATAATTAAGAGAGAGAAATATCCATAATGCTGATTTGTCAGGATATAACTGAATGTCATTTTAAAAATCTTTTACATGACAATACATAAAAATTAAACCCTTTTTCTATTGTTCCTGTTTGCATTACTGATATTATTAATATTGAAATGAGGTTTTTCCTCGTCCAAAAAAAAAAAAGATTGGATAGAATTGGTATTCTTCAACCCTTCATTCTAGAAGGTAGGGAGATAATCAATTTGATGCTAAAGTTAATTAGAATTTTTAATGAATTTTCTACTTGTCAAAAAAAAAAAAATCAGATATGTTGATTATATACACTTGTAGGTTTCACCTATTTGTGTTCAATATATGTGATGTATATATTTTAAAGTAGGTTAAACCAATCATTTGGTCTTTATACGTGATATCGATTTTAAATTTAGTCTCCATATGTGAAAATTTTGGAAATTAATCCCTATATGTACAATTATTTTTTAATTTGGTTATCGTCGTTTTTTGGTGTTATAAGGTTTGTTGGAGTTAATGTATATGGATCAAATTGAAAATGATTACCACGTGTAGGTATCGAATTTAAAAGAAAATTTGAAATCGATCCTTATATATGCCAATCTTTTGAATTTGATCTCTACATATGATATTCATTTTGAATTTAATCCATATCATTTGATGACATTATAACATCAATAAACGACGAAGATCAAATAAAAAATAAATGTATATACAAGAATTGATTTCAAAACTTTTTATTTATAGGGATCAAATTCAAAATCAATGTCATGTGTTGAGACCAATGTATTAGTTTAACCTTTTTAAATGTACCTAGGTTTAGGTTTTCACCCGAATTGCTACTGGTTCAATATTATTATATAAGAGAAATTTCTGTTGTAAACTTTAATTAATATGGTATATAAAGTAATTTGTAGTATTTATTAAATATTAATTATAAAATAAATTTTTAATTTTTTAAATTTTATAATAACAAATAATATTTATTAATAAAAATTATAAGAAATACTGTAATCCATATAAAAAAAAAAACCCTAAGACAATCGATCTTTCAGTGGGGAAGATTATCTAAAACTAACCACCTCGATAATGCACCCAATAGTTAATGAAATACTTGATGCATACCATACCCTAAAAATAAAGATGGGTATCATAGCTAATGTAAAGATAGTTTAACACTTGTCAAAGTTCTAATAAATTATCAAAGGATCGATTATTATTTAACCTAAGTTTAAGTTAGATATATATTACCAAGAAAATTCAATAACAACGATATCTTTAGCAAGCATATTTAAAAGTAGACTTGACATATATTTGTCTCTACCTTATAATAAAATATTTGTAGTTATCATAAAATTGAAACAATAAAGACCCAACTTTTCTTTTTAGTGCTAAAGACTCAACTTAAAATCTAGCTAAATTACTTAATTAAAAGACATTGATATATTATATACTAGTGTATGGACGCGTGTCATGTACTATATTTTAGGATTTTATTAAAAAAATATGTAATTGATAATTCCATGTTTTTGGTTTTTTTTTTTTTGAGAAGTTATACATCAAAGATTGTTAAAAAATACTTTTGTCTTAACCGTTGATCATAAAGTTAAGCAGATATTAATTTAATAACTATTATTGATATTAAAATAAGGAAAATGATTGTTAAGTGTAAATAGTTAGTACGTGTTGTCTTGTAAATATGCACTCTAGGGGTGTTTGCGGTTCGGTTTGGATCGGTTTTTAGCCAAAAAAATCATCCGATCCAAAGATTAAAATACCCCGCGGTTCGATTCGGTTTGGATGACATCTTTAAAACAATCCGATCCGATCCAATTAAATGTGGCTCGACTCGGTTCGATTTATTCGGTTTTTGCTCATTACATAATACAAAATCCCAGACAAGTGGAAAGAATAGAATCAAAATTCCTAAACTTTTTAACAAAGTTCAAAAGACAAACAACATATTACAAAGTCTAACAAAGGACACCAAATTCAGTAATCTGGAATCAACCTAAGCATCAACACATATATTAAAGAGAAAAACAGAAATGCATCAGTTCAGAATGCAAAGTCAAAATTTGACAAGAACCCAAAAAAACACAGGCAAAACCCAAAATTTGTAACAAACTCATTAAGAAGTGAAGCTCAAAATAACAGATTAAAGACTTCAACCCCAAAAAATGGATAAATTCATATTCTTCAGAAGAACCCTAATCACAGATAGTTTGAGAGAGAAAGTGAGATTTGTAACACCCTGTTAACGTTGGTTTTTGGTTGGTGTCCAAAAATCCCTTTGTTACAAATAATTAAAGTTCAAACGAATGTAGGACGAACGAGTTATGCGGTAATCTCGTCAGAATGTGTGTATGTATATTGTTTGCCAAGTACAAATTTGACAATTAGCCAAATTAGGAATTACTGGCAAAGACTTAGTGTTAAAACAAATATGTAAGTTTGAAAGAGATGTATAGAATATTGCCAATAATGAAAGTTGACAATAAAACTACTTGAGTCTGAAAATATAAGTTTGAAGTTTAAAAGGATATTTATTTAATAGAAAATAACTTCCTAATCTCACTGAGTTTATAATGAAAAGAAAACTGAAGTTTGAAAGGAAAGTTAAGTAAAGAAAGACCTAAATGATACGACTCTCAAGAAGTAAACAAATTTAGTGAAAGAACATAAGACAAATGCTGGAAATAAGTAAGAATAAATGAAGAACTTGAATAAAAGAAATGAAAATGACTTTGAATTTCGCCATAATATTGAAATAGGAAGGATGGAGGGAATACTTGAGTGTAATCCATCAATCTGCTGTGTGATCGAGATGTGTAGGATGTGTATCAAGTAACCTCCCTAGATAATGGAAATAGTTTCTTAAATACTAAGTTATTAAATATGAATACTTGGCATGAAGTAAAATTTAGATTTGAAATGTAAGAACACTACAAATGAATTAATATTGAAAATGTATTATTTATTTATTAAAGTTGATGAAGAACAATTTATGGAAAATTGAATTGAAACGAATGAAAATGTTAATTTAAGCAAAAGATGTCAAAAACTAGGAACTACTTATAATATTAGAGTAAAGGAAAACTTGATTAAACAAGTATTAATTTGTAGAAAAATAATTAAGTTTAAAGAAATAACTTGAAGATGATTATAAATAAACTGGAAAATGCATGAAGAAATATTGAAGAAATATTAAAAGTTAATACAAATTAACATAGAAATAAGATGAATCCACCATCACAA
This sequence comes from Sophora flavescens, assembly GCA_030762895.1. Lineage (NCBI taxonomy): Eukaryota > Viridiplantae > Streptophyta > Magnoliopsida > Fabales > Fabaceae > Sophora > Sophora flavescens. The sequence goes on from CM061066.1 coordinate 184,780,882, forward strand.
TATTGATGGGAGTAAAATAAAGAAGTGTAAGAACACTATGAAGAACATGATGAATAAACTGGAAAGTCTTTGAAGAACTTGAAGGAAATGAACCAGTATTGTATTGAAATTGAACATTGTATTGATGATAACATGGTGGAAGGAGTACTTGAGTTAATCCGTCAGTCTGCTGTGTGATCGAGACGTGTAGGATGTTTCAAGTTCCAATCCTTATTACATTGTAATAACTAGTATTTATAGGCAAATAAAATAACTACCTAGTAGTAACTTCCTATCTAAATGACTGCCACGTATCTTGGCAGTTCTCTAAATTTCAAATTTAAACTGCTAGTCAAACAACTCTGATAACTGCTCAATTTCTTGAACCGCTCCGCGTCAACTTGATTGTCTTTGACGGTCTGGCTGCTTGATAGCTTATCTTGCTAATGCCTTGTCAGTCTTGAGGACTTAGCCATTTTTACACTTCTCTGTACGTTTGACAACTCTTCTTAATACTTTGTCAAAAAGCTTGGTTGTCAATTTATCCTTTGTCTACCAGTATTTTTTTGTCAACTAAATATTTTCAATACTTAGAAAATATTAGTCATTACTCTGATTCCTTCATCAGCCTGTCGAAATGCATATGTCAATAATCAGAAATTTCACCCCTAACAGAATATGCGCCCCAAGTTTTGCTTTTCGACAGCCTTGTTTGTCTGACATGCCAACTGAAGAACTTCTTGTCAACTCCACACTTGTCAATTCTTCTATAATCTTCTGAATTCGACGTTCTTCTTTATGTCAATTTTTTCTATCAACTTTCCGTCTGTCGACTTAGCACTTGTCAACTTTCTTTTAGCCAAAATAGTATATATCAATTTTGGAACTTCTTTCTCAATTTTTATGTAGCCTCTTTCTGTCTGTCTAACGAAAGCTCAAATTTGAAAATTCACTCCTAACAGATGCCCCCCCAAGTTTTGTCTTTCGACGACTTAGGGAGAGAGGCAAAACTTCAACAATTACCAATCTTGATGCGATCAATCTTCCTGAACAACCAATTCATTCTTCACCAACTCCTCAACAAACTCTAATTCTCAGTCACATCTTCCACCTCTTCCGACAGACACCTTGTCTACTGTTGACAAACCAGTAAAAGTTCCTGCCTCTAAACTTGAAAACTTAATTGATTTTTTTGTCAGAGGCTGGTCATCAGAATTCATCAAGATCTGCCCATTTTTCAAATTTGACAGGGTAAGATTCGAGTGATTATCAAGCTGTCAAGTTTATGCAAGAGCTGAAATCCCTTTTCAAGCATCCACTTGACATCCTACGTTCGGATTCAGTCGTCCATTAGACCATGGCCAATCTTCTCCAACAACTTAATCCAATTAAGAACAATCTGCCAACTTCAAGCAGGGGCACTTTGGCTTTTGTCAAAGACTACTTTGATGGTCCGACAGACAAATTGTCAACCATCAATGATGTTATGTCCCCTTTTGAAGCTGAAGAAACCAACAGGGACAATATGTTGGGGACTCTACGCACCATGAAGGCCACAAGAGAACAAGAGATTCATGTCATTGCTAACAACGTCAAAGCTGACTTGGCAGTAGACAAAGAGATTGCTGACTTAGAAGTTGCTTTAACTCAAGCTAAAGAGAAAAAACCTCAACTTGCACAAACTCTGTCAACCAGCAAAGAAAAGGTCAATCAAATTGACGATGACTCTAAAAAGTTAGGGGTGACTGCCAAGACTATTGTCAACATTCTAATAGCCATGCAATTTGAATATCTGGCAGCCAAGGCTGACAGAGAGGCTCTAGAGAAGGCGTGGGAAGAAATCAGAAATTCTCAATCTTAGTTTAGTTGACATTTTTTTTTATGTGTAGGTCAACTGAACATCTTTTTAACTTATCTTTTTGAATGCTCATAATTCGACACACATCTGTGTATGCTAACCGTCAGTTTCCAGCTCGCTCTCTTAGGAATAAGTTAGCTTTAACTGACAGGATATACTTTTGACAATGTAAAATTGTATTACCAAATCAATGAATAAAACTTATGTTCTATCTCATTTACTGTCAATTTTTACTTCTAGCATCATCGGCTTATACTTTTTCAAATACTTGCCATTAATTGACTTTATTCTTAAGCCAGTATCAATGTCGACGAGTGCGTAAGCATTCCCAGTAAATGCTTTAGAAATCTTAAATGGTCTTTCCCATTTTGGTGACCATTTATCGAACTCTCGACAACTTTTATCCATAGGCAAAATGACTTTCCACACCAGATCATCTACCTTAAATGATTTAAACTTAACTCGACTATCATAGAACTTTGCAATTCTTTCCTTCTGTCGAATCAAATTTTCTAATGCAATCAACCTTTCATTACTTAACTCATCCAGTTCATCCAGCATTGCATTCCAATATTGGTTGGTAGGCAAGTCATTTTGCCTCTGAATGTGAGTTGACTGAAGATTGATTTCGACAGGTAACACATGATCGTGTCCATAAGTTAACCGATATGGTGAAGTTCCTGTCGATTTCCTGGGTGAATTTCTATATGCCCACAGTATTTGATCAAGAGTATTATGCCAATTCTTAGGTTGTCGACCCACATGCCTTTTAATAAGACCAATAATGATCTTATTTATGGCCTCAACTTGGCCATTGGCTTGTGCATAGTAGGGAGTAGATGTAAGCATTTTTATCTGTCTAGAGTTGGCGTATTCTATAATTTTCTTGCCAGTAAAATCTGACCCTTGATCACTTGTCAATGTTTGTGGAATTCCAAACCGACAAACTATGTGATTTTCAATAAAGTCAACTACGTCTTGCTGGGTAACTGCTTTAAGGCAAACTGCTTCTACCCATTTGGTAAAATAGTCCACTCCAATTAGAATAAATTGATGTCCTTTCGATGAAGCGGGATGTATTTGACCAATCAAATCCAAAGCCCATCCTCTGAATGGCCAAGGCTTGACAATAGAATGCAATTCGCTGGCTGGCACATTTTGTATATGGCCATTTTTCTGACATTGTTCACAAGACTTGGCAAACAGAATACAATCTTTAATCATCGTTGGCCAATAATACAAACTTCGTCTAAGGATCCATTTCATTTTAACCTCTGCCTGATGGGCTCCACATATGCCCTCATGGACTTCCGACAAAGCCAAATAAGCATCTTGTTCACTCAGGCACTTGTGTAGAGTCCCGTCAACGTACCTTCTATATAACAGTCCTCCTTGCATTGTATAATTCAATGCTTTGTATTTCATTTTCCTATCTACATTCTGACTTGGATTTTCCAAATACTCAATTATTGGCAACCTCCAGTCATTAGGTAGAATTACATCATTAACCAAAATATCTCTTTCTTCTAATGGATACAATAATTCCCTGATTTCCATTAGTCCTGACAAAGCCTTTTGAGATATCTTGTATCCTGAGGCTATTTGAGCCAACTCATTAGCCTCTCGATTCAAATTTCTGGGAATATACTTGACAATTACGTCATTGAATTTTTTCATTAGCTTACTAGCTACGATAAAATATTTTGCCAAGTTGTAATTGACACATTTGTATTCTTGAGTAAGTTGTTGGATAACTAATTGAGAATCCCCAAAGATATGCACATTTCGTGCTTTTATTTCTATCAGTATCTCCAATCCGACAATCAAACCTTCATATTCAGCCTCATTGTTGGAACATGGATACTTAAGTTCGAACATGAACTTAGTAGGAGTTCCTTGTGGAGTCACGATTAAAATTCCTACTCCACTACCTCCTTGATGCCTTGATCCGTCAAAATAGAGTTTCCTAGGTTGCAAACTGACAACGTCTATTTCTGGTACATCCAATCTTGGATGGTCTACCAAAAAGTCAGCCACTGCCTGTCCTTTGACAGCTTTAGCTGGTACGTATTGTAAAGAATACTCTGACAAAGCAATGGTCCATTTACCAATACGTCCATTAAGGACTGGTTTTGACAACATATACTTTATAACATCAGTTTTGGAAATAATGAATACATGACATGGCATCATATAATATTTAAGTTTTGTACAAGAAAAATACAATGCTAGACATAACTTCTCAATTGCACTATATCTTCTTTCAGCATCATTGAGGACTCTGCTTAGATAATATACGGCCCTTTCAACATTGTCATCATCATCTTGAGCCAATAGACATCCTATAGTGTCCTCAGATGCTGATATGTACAATTTCAATGGTCGATGAGGCACTGCGGGTATCATGACCGGTAGATTGACTAGGTATTGCTTGATCTGGTCAAAAGCCTCTTGGTGACAAGGCTCCCATATGAAGCTTTGCTCTGCTATCAACTTGACCAATGGTGGAAATACTCTTGTTCTTCCCGACAGATTTGATATAAACCTTCTTAGAAAGTTAACCTTTCTTAGGAAGGATTGTAGTTCCTTTTTATCTGTCGGTGCCGAGGCTTCCATGACCGCTTTGGCTTTATTTTTGTCCACCTCAATTCCTTTTTTGTGGACTAGGAATCCTAGTAATTTGGCAGTCGACACTCCAAAGCTATACTTCTTTGGGTTCATTTTGAGCTTATGTCTTCTCATCCTTTCAAACCCTTGCTTCAGGCGCTCTAAGTGGTCATCTTTGGTTTTGGACTTGACAACCACGTCATCAATATATACTTCTATGAATTTTCCAATCATATCATGGAAAATCATATTCATTGCTCGTTGATATGTGGCTCCTGCATTCTTTAAACCGAAAGGCATGACAATCCATTCATATGTCCCAATCGCTCCTGGGCACTTGAAGGCAGTCTTTGGCACATCTTCTTCGGCTATAAAGATTTGATTATAACCTGCATGACCATCCATACAACTCAATTTCATTTCCTGATGCTGAGTCGACAAGCATGTCGACTATTGGCATCGGATACTCATCTTTGGGGGTAGCCATATTTAAATTTCTAAAGTCTATACATACCCTCATTTTGCCATTCTTTTTAATGACAGCAACTACATTAGAAAGCCAATCAACATAACTGGTTGTTCGAATGAACTTTTCTTTAAGCAGTCTTTGCACTTCCTCTTTGATTTTTTGCACTACCTCTGGAGCAAACCTTCTACTTGCCTGTTTGACAGGCTTGCAGTCCTCCCTAAGTGGCAGTCGGTGTTCGACAAGGTTTCTGCTTAAACCAGGAATTTCATCGTAGTCCCATGCAAAGCAGTCTTTATACTTTGCAATTAATCTGATGATTTTTGTATATAATCCTCCGGCAGAAAAGCATTAACAAAGATGGGCACTTTCTTTTCTTCCGTCCCTAAATTTATCTCTTCCAGAGGATCTTCTACTTCAATTTTTTGTTTAACTTCGGCTCCTTTCTCAAAACCCAAAGGGCCGTCGTCAATGATACGATCTTTCAACACACTCTCTGAAGTGTGTACTTCTCTGTCGGCCATATAGGCCGACAATCTTCTTAGATGTGTTTCAAAGCTCATTGTCGGAACTGGGCCGAGACTTGTCGGCCTCTTCCTTTATCTTTATGCTAAACTGACTAAGAAGGCTTGCTTCTAACGCATCTTTATCAATGACCCCTTCGTTGGCAGTCACGGGTCTGACATTTGGCGAATATATTTTGAAATCCACATGTAACTACTGGGCGTAACACGCGCTATCGTCTGCTTCGACGATCTCCACTTGATCTTGCTTGTTCCATAGGATTATTTTCTGGTGCACTGTCGAAGGAATTGCTCCCACAACATGAATCCAATCCCTGCCAAGTAATAAGTTGTAGCTTGATTTAGCTGGAATTATCACGAACAATGTCATTCTCTCGACAGTGCCAACCTGGATGTTGAGAAGTACGACACCATCTGATGGAGATGTTTTGCCACTGAAATCAGTAACGACCATATCTGTCAGAATTAAGTCTGACTGATCTTTTCCCAGCTTCTTAAACATTACCCTAGGCATCAAATTGATAGCAGCTCCTCCATCAATCAGAACTCTATTAATGGGTCTCCCATCAATTATGGCCTTTACATGCAATGGCCTCAAATGATTTCTTTGTTCGTTAGCGGGCTTTTTTAACTGGGCTGCATTGTCGAACACGGTGGCCAAATTCTCTTGGAAATACATCCAAGAATCATCTGGATTTCTGTCACTGTCTACCATATCCTCATCGTCGGAAAAATCCACTTCAAGATATCCTTCATACTCCGATGGGATGATGGAAATCAATCCTACATTCATCCTCATGCCTGGTTCTAGAATGATTTCATTCTCCGTATCCTCGGCTAAGAATGCACCCTCTACAGTTCTTCCATGATTTCTTCTCAAATTATCGTCATCGTCTGATCCTGACCTTTCCGACTGGGGTCGGACTATCCCTGCACCGCAGTTATCCAGTGCCTTGATGATGTCAGCTATATCTTCATTTTGGCTATCCATGTCCATGCCTCTGCTGATGTTAATATCATCACTCGGATCGTTTAATGCCTCAATGACAGCATCAAAGGACAATTCTTCCTTGGTCAACTCACATTCAGGTTTGAATGTTGCCAACTGATGATCTTGCATTCTCGCCTCGAACTTCTTCTCAAGTCCTGCTACCTTTTCCATGTCTACCAATCCGGCTAGCCATTTGCCCGTGTATTTGGTTGGTGGTGACGATATTTCCAAGGCCTTCTTTTTCTCTGCACAGATTTGCGACATAGGTTTCTTTGGCTTGTTTTGAGTAGCAGGCGTCTTCATGTCAATATCCATTGGATGAGCCTCTATCACGCTCTTCATTTTGACATCTCTACTTTTGTCATCTACGTTATCAACCGTTGCAACCAAACAACCAGTATTACGTGAAGGCATCTCTTTTATGGTGACACCTCCTTGTCATCTGGCAAACTTCTTCTTTTGAGCCCGTCGGAGCCTCTGCAGCCTCCTCTTTTGGCTCTTAGAGATGGCCAACTGAGTTGACGTTCCTGACAAGCCAGGCCCTGTCATCTGAGCATTCTGAGCTAGTTGTCCCTTTCGGTTATTCTCATTCCAAAAGGGTGGATTGTGGTCACTGAATTTGTTTTTTATAACCCATGTCTACTTTTGAAACTCTGGATAACGAGCCGTGGCAGAATTCTTTACCCATTGATCCACCATTACATTGGACGGGGGTTTCCTAGTCTTGACAGAATTGAATCTGCCACCGACAAAGCTGTTGTTTTCCACTGATCCTCTGATTGGCTCTTTAAGCCAACCTCCGGTGTGGTTTTGTCTGGGTCTTATCTGATGCATGTGTTGTTGACGGCTATTTGCCTGCCTGTTAACAACAGGTGCAACACTTCTGTATATACTGTTAGATCCAGCATGGCTACTCGAGTGTGAAAATCTGCCTCGGTTACCACCCTTACGAGACTCAATACTGTCACGTGGGTGATACGATGATGGCTTTTGTGCCTTGGCCTCCTCGGCAGCCACTTCGTCATAAAATGCTTCACATTTTGGGTAAACCTTAAGTACGCCACCAGATTTCTTGCGTGTCATAAAATCGACAAGAGGTTCTCCCGGCTTTGGATAAACATCAAATGAATCCGACAGATCCATCTGGATATTTTGCCCAGCCCTGATGTTGACCATGCCTATTCCCATAGGAACTCGGCGGTCTGTCTTGTTAACTTTAGGACCAAAGGGTTCTGTATCAACCTTCATGTCTGGTTTCTTATCTGAAAATTTTAATCTTCCTTCTGCCAAACCTTTTTGAATGATGTCCCTGAAATGCATACAATCATTAGTTACATGACCAAAAGTGTTGTGATATTTACAGTACTTCCGATCCTTAATCTCATGGACCTTAAAAAGCCTATGGTCATCTGACAACTTTAACTGCTTATCTTTGAGTAATATGTCAAATATTTGATCGGCTTTGGTCACATCAAATGTATACACTTTCTTATTAATGAAAGGAATCCTTTCTTTCGCCCTCGCAGGCTTCAAAGCTTGGCATATATAAGATGGACCATTTTTTAATTCAACGTAATCTACCTCATGTCCTCAGAATCGTTGCCCTCCTCGTCGGATTCACTACATCCGACAAAGTTAACCTTTTCTCTTTTGAGGAACTTCTTCTGCTTGAAAACCTTTTCGGCTTCCAATTGTTCAATTTGTCGGACTTTATCTCCTAACTGGGCAAGATCAATTAGATGCTGGTTAACCAACTTCTTCCTAATATGATAATCTAGACCCCCAGCGGCCATCTTTACTATTTCTGCCTCAGGGATAGGGGTGAAGCAACAACTCCTCATTTGACGGAATCGGGCAAGGTAGTCATCGACAGACTCGTTATTCATCCTCTTAATGCCAAATAAATCTGTCAATCCTATTTTTAGGTCACCCCTAAAGAATTAATCATGAAAACCCCTCTCTAGTTGATCCAGGAATGTATGGAATTAGGACTTAGAGTTGAAAACCAAGAAAAAGCGTTCTTAGTCAATGAACTAGGAAAAAACTTCATCTTTAAACCTTCTTCTAAAGCCAAATCTCCCAACTCGATTGTGTATCGGGCTATGTGCTCGACTGTCGATTCTCTATTTTCTCCTGAAAATTTTGACAACTTGGGTATTTTGTATCCTCGAGGCATTTCTGCCTGTTGGACCCAATCAGGAAATGCCGGTGCAAAAAATGGTTGATTGGCATAACCTATGTTAAAACCAAACCTATTCAATGCTTGCTCGATGACTTGATTGATGTTTTGATTGAGAACGTTTTGACGAAACGCTCCAAAAACACCATGGTTTATGACCAAATCTTCGTCTTCCTCTGGTCGTAGAATATGTACATTTCCACGTCTCAAAGGAATCTGACGATGGGGCTATCGCCGCTCGTCATCTTGTTCAGATCCGTTAAGTTGTATCACTTGTGGTCGTTCAACCTGTGGTTGATTATTCCTATCGACATTTCCATTTAGATTTCTGTTAGTATTCTGGTTATTATCTGGGGTTACAACACCCAAGGCTCTATTTAACCTGCGTATCTCATTTGCCAATGTCAAGCAGGCATTATTCGTGTTTTCCATCAATGGCGTAATCACTGTACTCATCTGTTGAGTAAATGTATTCACCATGTTATGGTTACTAGAGTCAATTTGTTGTCGGACATTGGCTAATGTAGCCTCTGACAGACCAACAATACTTTGTGGGGGTTGTCTTAGTGGGGATACATGCAGCCTTACTACTGGTTGCTCTTGTCGAGAATGGGTTACTACCATTGACCCTATTATCCCATTCGCATGACTGGGAATTTGCCCCCCAGTTGATGGCCCTGCCTGCCCAGATGCATGGGCAGCCATCGTCATTCCATTTGGATATGGTATGTATGCAAATGGGGTACTTGGAATATCGGCAGTCGACCCATAAGGCATCCCATACAAAGGTTGCAACAAAGGTTTCGTAGTCCCTATTGGGTTTGAGTTCACAACACTTCGTGGAGATAATCCGGTAGTTGGTGGATTTATTTATTGTAAAATCGGGAAGTTGGTGACGGGAGTGTTCCTTGGCTAGCTGCATCAATTCTATTATCAACTTGAGCGCAAGAAACACCTCTTCTCGCACCTAAACTATTAGTGCTAGTATTTCCTGCATTAGTAGCGTTAGCCCTGGTTGCAGGAATATTGTCAATTGGTGCAATAGCATCCACCGTTGAAGCAGCGGCGTTAGTGCCTACTACGCCTGCATCACTTGCACTACTCATATTCACAGAGTTTTGGGAAATAAATGATGTTTGAATCACCTTTCCACTCCGTAGACGCATACAAATAAATTTGTATGTCAAAATCGTGACACTGTACGAGTTACTCTAAACTCGTCCCACTAGGCGTGCCAATTTGTTAACGTTGGTTTTTGGTTGGTGTCCAAAAATCCCTTTGTTACAAATAATTAATGATCAAACGAATGTAGGACGAACGCGTTATGCGGTAATCTCGTCAGAATGTGTGTATGTATATTGTCTGCCAAGTACAAATTTGACAATTAGCCAAATTAGGAATTACTGGCAAAGACTTAGTGTTAAAACAAATATGTAAGTTTGAAAGAGATGTACAAAATATTGCCAATAATGAAAGTTGGCAATAAAACTGCTTGAGTCTGAAAATATAAGTTTGAAGTTTAAAAGGACATTTATTTAATAGAAAATAACTTCCTAATCGTACTGAGTTTATAATGAAAAGAAAACTGAAGTTTGAAAGGAAAGTTAAGTAAAGAAAGATCTAAATGATACGACTCTCGAGAAGTAAACGAATTTAATGGAAGAACATAAGACAAACACTGGAAATAAGTAAGAATAAATGAAGAACTTGAATGAAAGAAATGAAAATGGCTTTGAATTTCGCCATAATATTGAAATAGGAAGGATGGAGGGAATACTTGAGTGAAATCCGTCAATCTGCTGTGTGATGGAGATGTGTAGGATGTGTATCAAGTAACCTCCCTAGATAATGGAAATAGTTTCTGAAATACTAAGTTATTAAATATGAATACTTGGCATGAAGTAAAATTTAGATTTAAAATGTAAGAACACTACAAATGAATTAATATTGAAAATGTATTATTTATTTATTAAAGATGATGAAGAACAATTTCTGGAAAATTGAATTGAAACGAATGAAAATGTTAATTTAAGCAAAAGATGTCAAAAACTAGAAACTACTTATAATATTAGAGTAAAGGAAAACTGGATTAAACAAGTATTAATTTGTTGAAAAATAATTAAGTTTAAAGAAATAACTTGAAGATGATTATAAATAAACTGGAAAATGCATGAAGAAATATTGAAGAAATATTAAAAGTTAATAAAAATTAACAAAGAAATAAGATGAATCCACCATCACAATATTGATGGCAGTAAAATAAAGAAGTGTAAGAACACTATGAAGAACATGATGAATAAACTGGAAAGTCTTTGAAGAACTTGAAGGAAATGAACCAATATTGTATTGAAATTGAACATTGTATTGATGATAACATGGTGGAAGGAGTACTTGAGTTAATCAGTCAGTCTGTTGTGTGATCGAGACGTGTAGGATGTTTCAAGTTCCAACCCTTATTTCATTGTAATAACTAGTATTTATAGGCAAATAAAATAACTACCTAGCAGTAACTTCCTATCTAAATGACTGCCACGTATCTTGGCAGTTCTCTAAATTTCAAATTTAAACTGCTTGTCAAACAACTCTAATAACTGCTCAATTTCTTGAACCGCTCCGCATCAACTTGATTGTCTTTCACTAGTGCAATAAGTGCTTTTTACGTCAGTTAAAATTGATTTTTTACGTCAGAATACTGACTGACGTAAATACAGCTGACGTTAATAGTTAATATTTTAACGTCAGTTGAGAACTGACGTTAAATATAAAACTATTAACGTCAGTTATTTAACACAAATGACGTTAATTTTTTAAAAATTAACGTCAGTTTTTTAAACAACTGACGTTAAACATAAAACTATTAACGTCAGTTCTTTAAGACAGCGGACGTTAATTTTGTTAAAACTAACGTCAGTTGTTATAAAGAACTAACATTAAAGGTTTAATTTTAACGTCAGTTGTTTATTACAACTGACGTTAATAGTGTACTGTATATTTTATAAAATACTATTAACGTCAGTTGTTTGATACAACTGACGTTAATAGATATTTTTTTTTAAAATTCAGTTTTAAAATATCACTCCCCTCAGCTATCCCTTCATTCAGTAAATATCCCAGTAAAACAGAATATCAACACATTACAGAATTGCAAAGGAAAAATGGAACAATGGGGGGACTTAAAACCAAAACCCATGTATATATATAAATAAATTTTAGTTCCAATGTCTAAAAAACAAAACTACCAATCTAAGGATATATATATACATGTTATTAATTAGTTTCTAAAGTCTAACAAAAAAACTATTTATCTAAGTATTGCGGAGGTATCTTGTCAATTCCTTTTTCAGCCGCATACTTGAAGAAGAATTCAGCGAAGCGCATCCTCAAGTCTCTTAACTCATCTTCTTGAATAGGCAATTGGTCGCTAAATGCCTACACACGTTCAAATAATAACAATAACATCAATACAAGTCATCTTCAAAACTATAATATATAATTTAACAAGTTGTTTAAATATTACCTTAATCCATCCATCCGTAATAGATGCGGAGACTATGTTCAGCATATGAAGCATCACATAATAGCCGCACGACCACCCGTCAATTTGAAATCGAGACTACCAACAAAATTAATTTCAACGTCAGTTGAATATACATATAAATTAGTAATTATAATATTAATTATTTGATAAATAAACTACCAAACTTTGAGGATGTTCCATACAGGATTTGCTTTAGCCTTGGAAGTCCTACTTCTCCCGTTGGCGCAACTTATGCTACTCGCCTTCAGCGCGCTTTCATAAACAAATAATCATGTCGATCAATTAACAAATTCATATATCATGTGTGTAATAAACTAAAAACAACTAATATTAAAACTTAAATTAAATTTAAAATTAGTTAGTTACTTATTTACAGCTTCCACCACCTTCGGTGGCGGATCTTGGTGGAGAGAGCAGAAGAATATGACAGTATGCCTAGACGGGTGAAGTACCAACAATTGCCAATGATCATTCATACAGTAGGGAGCCAGATATAATTCTTTCCGATTTTCTCCCAACAAGTTCCCTATGTATTTACTCAATGCATCACCAGCAAAGAATTGGAGCAGAAGCACTGACGGATCTAAGAAGCCGTAAACTGATGCAACGCCCTTATCAAGCTGAAGACGATGGAGATACCTAAGATATGAAAAAGTGTGGATGTTAATTACATAATACATATATTGAAATTAAAATAAATTATTAAATGGAAAAATACCAAAAATAAACAAGTTATAAAATTAAAATTAACTTACGTGCACCGAGATCGAAAACATTCTTTGTTCAACCGGACGTTATTTCGCGAGCGTTCCCGAGATCGTCACCACAGAAGGTAAATATCCTCCGTTGATCTGGGCGTGCCACCCATCCATCGTGCTCCAATGGACATTCAAAAATCTCAAATGCATAATCCTCACCAAGTGAGAACAAACGAGTGATAGGTGACAGCGACACCGACGTCGACTTGGACTTCAGTTTAGGAAAAATAAATTAGATAAGTTGTTGATAATTAAAAAAAATACACCAGTAATTATTTGACTAATTTGGAAATTAATAATGAATAAATACCTTTGTTAACATTTCGAGCTCACGTTGTTTGGAGTCCAACTCAAGCTCACGCCTTTTCATTTCCAACTCATGCTCATGGCGCTGGACTTCCAACTCCCGCTCCCTAGATGCCAACTCATCGTCCTCCACATGTGCCCTACTAAAACTCTCTTTTGTGCTAACATGTGAAGGGTTGGCATGCCCTGCGGTGTCCTGGGATGTACCGACGGAGGAAAGCTCTCTGGCAAGCGCCTGCTTGAATTCTGGGTTGGATATTAAGCATTGCATCAGATGTGTTGTAATAGATGGGTTGGACATGAGGTGCTGAGTAATGTCATCCAAAATTGATGCTTCATTGACCACCCGCTTTCGTGAAGCAGACTTGCCATAATATTCTTTGATGGTCACATTCCCAGGAACACCGAGAACCCGACCAGGATGGTCTTTCTTGCCTAGAGCAGTCATCAAGACGTCCCGCTGTCCAGAAGGGATGAATGCGACCTGGGAGGATTGTGCTTTAAGATCCATCTACAATGAAAAAAATAAAAAAACATGCAAGTGAAAAGTGTTGCAAATATCTATACAAATATCAATTGAAATCAAGTTAATTATTTACTTACAATCTTATCTGCCACTTCGCGAGTGGCATCAACTTTAAAAGATCTCGTCTTTGTCATGCGACCGGGTAACCAAACATCCTCACGGTCGATGTCCGACGGAGGACTTGATGGTGTGCCCTCAGGCACCTCTCCTCTTTCAATCCTAGCAGAGTGCTCTTCCTGCTTCGCCCTCAGCCTATCAGCCATCATCTGCTCGATCCGAGTCTGGTACCCACCCCGAGACATGGTGTGGCGGTGGACGTTCTTCGCCTGATTCTGCCGACCCTTATTTGCCTTAGCCTATTCAAACAAAAACACATAATTAAATACAGTTAAATGATCTATAATAAGCATATAAAATTAACTTAATCAACCAACCTGAAATTCTCCATCCTGTTGACTCCTGGCAAACATATCCCAAGTATCCTGATCAATCAAGGGATAATCCGAGAACATTTTATCAATCCGCTTCTTCCCAGATACATAGTACCTGGTAAGATCATGCTTGAACCCATTCCAACGCTTTGATGCCATTTTGATACATTTATGACGATGATCCTCGTCATTTGGCACAGTCCAAGCTACCTACACATTAAATACATAACAACTGGATGGATTATAACTCGGATAATTATCTAATAATGTAAATCAAACGAATGTAAAGGTAAAATATCGTGATAGCCTGCCAAATCTGATCCTAAACGTTCTGTGGAACGTCATTCCAGTGGTTGTAGTTGATGCTTACGTGCTGCTTCGCTTGTAGAAACACCCACTTATTAAATTCTTTAGCACGGGGTCCCTGGGCATTTAGATTAGCATCGAAGGACACCTCAAGCTTCTGTCCGCTTTGCCTGTCCTTCTCTAGTTTCTTTAATGAGGTGACTCCTCTACCCCGTTTCCTATGAGCCTGTGATGTCTGTATGGACAAAAAAATGATAAAATAGAGGGTTGTAACATTATAAACTTACATTAAAAAGAAGGACTAAAGATAGTTTATAACATGTAAACTTACACTAGAATCAGGCGTAGGCGTGATCGGGTCCTGCGAAACCCCCACAGTGTCCTCCCGTGCATGTGGGCTATCCGACTGATCCATATTTATGCCTGTTCAGAAACAATATATATGTATTAACATAGGTTATAACTCAAAATAAATACAGAAGTATAAATAAAAATAACTAGATAGGTCCTGTAGATATACAAAACATCTATATATCCAATATAAGGACAATACGGGAGATTGAAAACTATAGTTTTTGAAGATTCCCAAGCACTGGTCACGGCCTGGCCGTGATGTCCATCACGGCCGTAACGTGCTAACTGAACCAGACCCTCATAGGCAGAACTGATCACGGCCTAGCCGTGATGAGCATCACGACCGTGACAGATCAACCAGCAGAGCAACATGGACTCAAAACCAAAAATAGAGACATTCCAAACAACTCAAACCCACTGTTTAAAGTTACAACTAATGAGACTACAGTTTAAACATACACTCAAAACCAAAAATAGAGACATTCCAAACAACTCAAACTCGCAGTTTCAAGTTTCAACTACTGAGACTACAGTTTCAACCAGCAGAGCAACATGCATGCACTCAAAACCAAAAATAAAAAAATGTGCCCTAAAGACTCACCAGAAATAGGCGCTCGCGTGGTGGTGGTGGGGAAACTCGAGTGGTGGCCAACGTTCAATGTGGTTACTGAGAGCAGAGGGACAAGGAGAGTTAGTGCACGGGAAGGGGAAAGAGAGATGTCAAGTTATTTCAAAGAATGAGCGGGAAAGACAGAGTTTGGGGTAAAGAGTGTACCTCACGGTGGTGGCGAAGAAGCCCTCGTGGTGGTTGCGGTGGAGATGAGCTCGCGATTAGGACAGAGTGAGAGCGAGAGTGAGGGTTGAGAGTGAGGGTTGAGCGTGATGAAAAGAGAAAAGAGACGTACAGAGAAGTGCATAAGGCACGCGGGTGTAAACGTTATAATTAAAATAAAACAACATTTTACGTCAGTTGTTAGTAAAACCTGACGTTAAAGGTCATATATTTAACGTCAGTTGTCTTAAGAAACTGACGTTAAAAACACTCACACTTCTTACGTCAGTTGTTAGTAAAAACTGACGTTAAAGGTCATATATTTAACGTCAGTTGTATTAAGAAACTAACGTTAAAAACACTCACTTCTTACGTCAGTTGTATTACACAACGGATGTTAAAAGTTTATTAGTTTCTGCAAAAACATTCATTCCTTTGACTACTGTGCTACTTACCCATTCACCTTGTACCTAATCCTCTTAATGAGCATTAAGTTTATAGATAAGTTTTCAAGAAAATCAGAATAGCTTAGTAACTTCATCCACTGCTCCTATAAATAGCTTTCTTCCATCCTTTTAATTTTTTATGCTTCACAATATGGCTCTGCCATGGAGATTAACTTCATCACTCTTTCTTCCTATGCCTAGACTCAAAGATCTTTGTCTTAATGGTCAAACAATTTCTGAGGTTGTGTAAATCATATTACATGGATGGTAAGGTTGGGTGAATCACGTAATGTGATTCTCTCACTTCATTTCATCCCCGTCATCCCTTTCACTTTTCTTTGGAAGCAAGTGACTGTGGATTCAAGACGATGCATCAAGGAATTCCAGTGAAGAAGAAAGATGCAAAGATCCATTTCACTTTGCTTTCGCTGCTAGTGACTGAGGATTTACTTTGCATCATGGAACTCAAGTGAGGGAGGTGATGCATCCATTGGAGTTTCTGATGACAGGACTGAGAAGAAAATGATGTTGATGCAGAAACTTTTTTATATTTTAGGGCTATGTTGCAGAATTTTTTTTATCTTTTAATCATATAATTTTAACTTATGAATCGCTTCAATGACATACGATTTGATTATACATATAACATGTTTTATGTTAAGTGTTTATTTATTTTAATTTGCACAAGAATTTGTTTACTAATTCAAGCTAATTAATAAAAATTAAAAATAAACTTGTATAAAAAAAGGTTTAGAAATAAACTGCAGTACTATATGGAGTGATCTGTGTTAAGAGGGACAACAGGGACATGACAACCAATGAAATGAGTTTCATAATTATTTACGTCAGTTATTTATAGAACTGATGCAAATAGTGATTTAATATTTACAAACTGCCACTACCTCATTTTTAACGTCAACTTAATTTATGACTGCCAAGTTCCCGTATATTAATTACATTATTTCCAATATTCATTCTGCAAGTTTAAAATATATAGGATTATTTACGTCAGCTATTTATTTAACTGAAGTAAAAATCAAACTTTTAACGTCAGTTGTATAAAAAACTGACGTTAACAATAAATATTTTTTATTTTAAAAACACTTTTAACGTCAGTCTTTTTAAACAACTGACGTTAAAAGTGTATAGATATCTGCAAAAACATTCATTCCTTTGACTACTGTGCTACTTACCCATGCACCTTGTAACTTAATCCTCTTAATGAGCATTAAGTTTATAGATAAGTTTTCAAGAAAATCAGAATAGCTTAGTAACTTCATCCCCTGCTCCTATAAATAGCTTCCTTCCATCCTTTTAATTTTCGGCTTCACAATATGGCTCTGCCATGGAGATTAACTTCATCACTCTTTCTTCCTATTCCTAGACTCAAAGATCTTTGTCTTAATGGTCAAACAACTTCTGAGTTTCTGTAAATCACATTACATGGGTGATAAGTTTGTGTAAACCACATTATGTGAGTTGCTCACCTTATCATCCTTCCGAAGAATCAGCTGCTGGAGGGTAAATCAGGTGCTCGGGCATCACAGTTCCGAAACCTCAGCTTTGGCAGCAAGTGATCGTCATGGAAGTCTCTAGAACCACTGCCTTTGCTTGAAACAGATCTAGTGCATCTGTTTTTGCCTCTCTTGAGCTCTCTCATGCCCCCCCAGTTTTCTGAGGTCTTCGGAGTATAGTTTTCCCTTTGGCATATTTCATAAAACTCTCTGATGGGATGTAGCTTTAATGTTTACGATTTTAAACCCTTTCAATGTAACTTTTTATAGGATTTTAAACCCTTTCAATCTTCTGTATCAGTCTGTATTACACTTCATGAATGAGATCCGGTTTGGGTTATTGATTCAACTTATACTTCGCACATATATTTTAGTTTTCAAAACAGAAACACAAAACATCAAAGCAATTCATGTGAAACTGAAACTTTGAGGAAGGCAGTGCGGAAGGGTACGTATACTAGATAAAAAAATTATTAAAATAACCTTTAACGTCTGTTGATGTAAGGACTGACGTTAAAAGTGAAGTGACTCACTTTTAACGTCAGTTCGATAAAGAACTGACGTTAAAATGTTCACTGTTAATGTCAGTTGTTTATTGAACTGACATTAAAAGTCAGTCACTTCACTTTTAACGTCAGTCATTAAAACAACTGACGTTAAAATTGAATTAATGAAGTTTGATATTTACAAAACTGCCACCGCCCCCTTTTTGACGTCTAGCTTTTGGTTACCTGACGTAAACCTTTACTGTCTAATGTATATTTTCCACTAGTGTTTGACGGTCTGGCTGCTTGACAGTTTATCTTGCTAATACCTTGTCAGTCTTGAGGACTTAGCCATTTTCACACTTCTCTGTACGTTTGATAACTCTTCTTAATACTTTGTCAAAAAGCTTGGTTGTCAATTTATCCTTTCTGTCTACCAGTATTTTCTTGTCAACTAAATATTTTCAATACTTAGAAATTATTAGTCATTACTTTGATTCCTTCATCATCCTGTCGAAATGCATCTGTCAATAATCAAAAATTTCACCCCTAACAGATGCGCCCCAAGTTTTACTTTTCGACGTCCTTGTTTGTCTGACATGTCAACTGAAGAACTTCTTGTCAACTCCACACTTGTCAATTCTTCTATACTCTTCTGAATTCGACGTTCTTCTTTATGTCAATTTTTTCTGTCAACTTTCTTTTAGCCAAAACAGTATATATCAATTTTGGAACTTCTTTATCAATTTTTATGTAGCCTCTTTCTGTCTGTCTAACGAAAGCTCAAATTTGAAAATTCACTCCTAACACACCCTCACCCGGGCATTACATTAATTAATCCTTTTTACTAATATTAACATTATTAGAAGACATGTCAATTTCTTTTGGAATGTCAATATTTAATTAGTAATTCATTATTAAATAAAACTCAATTTAAGACATGGACTTAAAAGATCAACTTACATTCATAGAAAACATACATAATATTCACATTGATAACAAACACCTTCTTAGTGATAGGTGCATTGATAGAAGTTTCCTTGAGTGTACATCCAAGTTTCTTTAAACAAAACACTACATTGAACTAGAGTTTAAAGAGATAAAATAAAGCATGCGACTGACGAGATACATTCAACATCACTACTCCAATATAAAACTAGACTTCCTAAGCTGGTCAAGACAAACTAGTGATACCCATTCGGGAGACCACAGAAGTCTCCCTCATTTCCAGAGGAAGTATCAAAAGAGGATACTTCCACCCCGGCTCCCTCATCAGGTACATCATCATCACTGCTTATAGGATGATACTGGGGTTCCTCATCCATGAATTCCTCCGGATCCTCCTCTATGGGTGAAATTGGCGCCACATTCAGAGGTGGTGGATCCAACACTAGTTGTCCTAGGTCTGCTAGGTGTTGTACATACAACCAAGCTGGCGGAAGTGATATCTGGATGGTCTCCATGGTATGAATCCTCCTCTCTGGACCTCCCTCCTATGTTCCTTCTATAGTACAAACCGGGCCAGTGTACTCGGCCGTGTGATTCCCCGGATGAATCACCCAAGTCCTAGGGTTGTTGGTATCCTCAAACATGATCACCCGCACCTGGGAGTGCACAAGAGGCAGAGCTGGGTCCATCTAGTCTCAACATAACATGAAACATACATATATATGAAGGAAATTGCAAGGGTAAGGTACCAATTTATGGATAATTATGACAACTATATGCACTCAAAACACATAGAGAAACATATACAAGTAATAAGATATCATTTTAAGCAGTACGTAGCAAGAGATAATCATCGCTTTTTGAAAACCATGACACTTCTATAATTCAACTTCTATCCTAATCTCCGGAGACCCCAACTTCACTTTGTTTAAAATGAGCTGACCAAGCCCGAAATTTTTGCCATAAAAGGCACAACGTCTTAGTCCACTACACTGCTAAAACTCCTGGTTTAACACCCTGATTTTTCTATTTCTTAACAATCCACGCTAATGCATGAATAGGCATGCTTAGTATATTTAAAATTTTAAGTTTGAGAAATTATTTTAATAAATCTAATTTACTTTCATAATTTATTTTAGTGGGAAGCTACTGTTAAATTTTTGGTAGAAAATTTCAGACGTTTACGGTCTGAGTTTTCACTGTCAGTTAAGCTCTATGACCCGAAAAATAATTTTCTTTACACAAATAAATTTTCTTAATTTTTTCTAACCCGATTATGATTATTTTTATGGTTGTAAAAATTTTCTATTTTAATATGAATTTTCTAATGAAAATTTAAGAAGTAAAATACGGTCGGTTTTCACCGTTAAGAACTAGACGGAATCGGAACAAGTCACATTTATCTTAAATATATTTTCTGCAGAATTGTATAGTGTTGGATGTGACCTTGAATAGTGATGTTTTTAAATCATCTACATCAAATGATTTTATCTATTTTTACAAGAAATTCATAAATTATTCTAGAATACAAGTTTTTACTCCAACGAAGAGAGTTTTATTCAAACACATTAAGTGCAAAAATTTAATTTTTGATGTGAATTTTACCTTGATGGATTGATGTAAATAGTAAAGTCAATTAATGCATTCTCATCATTTTATTTATTCTTACAAGAAAGATTTTATTTAATTGTTTTAATTTTTTTAGTTTTATTTTAAATGAGCAAAATATGGAAAATTCCCCACCCTTGGATCACCCCATTGCAGCGCCCCTTAGCCCCTCTTTCTCTATAAATACCCTTCATTCCACTCCATTTTCCCATTTCTTCATTTTCTCCCTTAAGCTCACTTGCTACTCTCACTCAAAGTTTACTATTCATCATCTTCAACCTCTAGCCACTTGAGTTTGGAAGCTAAAAGCCACCTCCATCTTCATCTCTTGCTCATCATCATCATCATCATCATTTAGACGGTATAAATTCTAAACCCTTGCTCTTTTCTTACAAGTTTCTAATATCAACATGCATGTTAATTATTTTAGTTGCAAGTTGAGTTTCTCTTAATGCATGTTCTTCAAAGGAATTAAGAGAGAGAATTACCGAGAGAATAAAAGACAAGAGAAGATTAGATCTGAGAGAATATGTGAATCTCGAAGCGTGAGAAGAAGCGAGATCGCGAAGCAAAGAGGGTTTTCTTTTGAGAGAAGAATTTCACAATTTGTGTGTTGAATAGGGTAATTAGAGAGTGTTGTGTTGTTGTTGATATTGCTCGTTTGGGACTTTGGCGCTTCCTCCCTCGGTTATATATGTTTTTTTTCCTTTCTTTCTCTTCTTTGCCTTGTGTTGTTCTTTGTTGGTCTCAAAGACGAAACCTTCTTGTGTTATTTTATTTTTTTTGTTTGAGTATTTATTGGTGTGTTAAAATTTCGAGTATGCCCTTATATAGATTGGTTAAAACGGGCTAATTCCATTGTCTACAGCGGTGGCCTTCAACGGTGTTTTATGGGTTCTCACGGTGGTCCGGTGGCCTTGACCATGAAGAAAACATATCGCTTGCAAGGTCCTCGCAATGGCTTGTAACGGTGATTGGATGATCATCACCATGGTTGGCTGCTGCTGATGTTCATGGTTGGTTTGTTGACCAGGGTTGGTTGGTCCAGGGATGGAGTGTATAGTAGAATGAAAGAGAAGAGGTAGGTCTCTAATTTATATATATATATATATATATATATATATATATATAATGTTAAAACTGGATTATTCTAAAGGCTAACACTACTCAAATCCATTTAGCCCATGAGTTTGTAAGCATGGTCACAATTAGCGGTGAGAATGGGTCAAGCCGCTCGTCGAGGGCCGGTCGTTCGTCGGGGGCCTATGACCTGGCCTATTTAAGGCATAGTCAGACTTGTTTAATAAAAAGGCAAGGCCCGATCTCTTCAAAAAGATTTTTTAGTTAAATAGGCCAGGTTTAGGCTTATAAAAAAGCCTTTTAAGCTTAGTAGGCCGGCCTACTTATTATTATATATTATTATTATATATATAATTATAATTATAATATATGATTATTTTAACAAAATAACATTAATTTTGAGCAATCTGGGATTATTTTTAAAAATGATGCAATTTACTCTTTATTTATATAATGTTGGTTTGCTTCATATGTATAATTTGATAGATGTGGAACTAACAGAGACAGTTGCCAACTATTTTAGTGTGTTTGGTTCCACCTCTAGAGGCACCAGAAGTGCTTCTGCACCTGTCAAACGTGATTCTGGTAATAAAAGAGGTGTTTGGCAACACATTTGTGGAATCAATTTTGCATCCAGAATTGATTCTACCAGAAGCAGCTTGGAGTAGCTTCTGCTTTTGAATTGAAAAATTACACTAGACTTTACATCAAACTTGCTTTCAAAGTAAAAACATCCAAATAAAAATCACTTTACTTCAAACTCAGTTGTATTGAAATCAATTCTACAAAATCTATTCCATCCAAAATCACGTTTATCAAACGTTCATCCAAACATACACCTAGTATGTACGATATTGCGAGTGGCACCAACCCTTGTTTTCTATTCTTTCTAGAGTTATTCACTTCCTCAAAAGTGCTAAAAAGAGCCCCTGAGTGCAGACCCATCCCCATGGGACTAAACGCATTCAGTTATCTTTCAAAGAGCCCAGTGTCTTCTTAAGTCTTCACATCACAATGATATCAAATTTTTTATGCATCAAGATTACATTACATTATATATAATAAGGAAACTTTCTTATGCATCAATATTGCAGCATATATTTAGTAAAAAATGAATAAATTATTGCAGCATATATAATAAGGATTTGTTTGAATTAAGAGGATGCATTTTTTTAAAGATGTAATTAGCATCTATGTGCATATGGTGCGTAGATGTCATGCCTTGTCAGGAGTTAGTCCTACATTACTAAAAGTATACATGCGTAGATGTCGTGCCTTGTCAGAATGTGATAAACTGTGCTGTATGAAATGTATGTTGATTGTGTTATTGGCTGGAAGGTTGACATCGGTCAGTGCTTATTGGAAATTAAGGATAAAACGTTAAGAAAGTTTAAGGAAAACTTTATGTTCTTGAAAATTAAGGGATTTAATTTCAAGGTAAAAATAACAATATTTTAATGAGTTTTAACGAAAGAATAAGTTAACAAGTGACATCGAGGACGTAATCATGAATTTTTTTTCACTTTGGCACGTTTTTTCGAAAACGAGGGGAAAATGAAATACTATATATATATATATATATATATATATATATATATATATATATATATATATATATATATATATATATATATATATATATATATATATATAACTTACCATAATGTTCCACAACATGGAATCAGCGCAAGAATTGCCCAAGGAAGACACGTTGTCCTGTCGTGAGACTTCTTCTAAAACCTTACAGCAGCTAGCCAACGTTTGCAAGTCATGGAAGCAAAGACAAGGGACTTCAAATCAGATCTAAAAAAATGGAAAACTTGTGCCAACATACGACCACATCAGAATCAATAAAACCAATCTCATCTCCTGGGAAAGTAGCATCACCACATAGATCCTCAAAAGAGGATTCATCCTTCTCGATAGTAACACCATCATCTTCCAAATCGCTGTCCTCTTCAATATCATCAACCAGCATCCAGACTCTTTTGGAAACACGTGCGTCACCTTCTAAAAAATAAGTAGACGAAAATAATCAGGAAACCACTTAAATGAAATCTTCAGAATGGTCCCATCACATGTACACAACCAACTCGAGTGCAAGATACCGATACAATTTGAAACATTAGTCAGAAGACCAAATTTGGTAGCCAATGAGCTCAAGTTATACAGGAAAGGCTAACACATAGGACTAAATGAAAATATATCAGTTCCCCAATCACTAATCCCGAAAACAAAAATAAAAAAAGTATGAACCAAAAAACAGAAGGCCAAAAGAAGATAAATATTTACAGACACAAAGGGAGCCAGGGGGTGGGGAAGGAAAGATCTAAAAAAAAATGCACCTTCAAAGGACCAATTACCTGATTTCCAATATATTTGTTTATCAATTTCTTTCTTTGGTTGCCTAGCATTGATCCAGGGATCTAAAACCTCATTTATAGCTGCAGCAAACTCCCGGCTCTTGTATGATTTCATTACCAGTTCGTGTAGCTTCCCACGAGTAAAACCAACAAACTGAGGGTGTATGCTATTAAACAAACTTGAATTTGTCTTAGGTTCACTGAATGAAACACCGTCAGTTTTCTTTGATGCAAGTCCAGAGCAGACACCAGATGTTGAGCTGCTTTCTTGGTTGGTCCTGAGACTGACATCAGAAGTTTCTGTGGCAGAGGTAACAAGAATCCAGAGTTTATCACCCAGAACCATCAAGATAATACCAGTCACCAAAATGCAACTGCAAGTCATAAACAGTACAGAGACGATCTTTAGGGACATTAATGAATTCCATGCTCCGGTAAGAACCTTGATCATTAATGGCTTTTGACTGAGAATCTTGAGTCGATGACCTCTTGCCATCAGTGGTTGAAGAGAAAGGCCTAGTTGACCTGGAATGGCATTTATCCTTGCTTCGGATCTTTTGGTGTGACTCAGAGA
The DNA here is from genome assembly GCA_030762895.1 of Sophora flavescens. NCBI lineage: Eukaryota > Viridiplantae > Streptophyta > Magnoliopsida > Fabales > Fabaceae > Sophora > Sophora flavescens. The sequence continues at coordinate 184,805,495 of CM061066.1, forward strand.
CCAACGATCCCTTGTCCTTGACTACACGTGTATTTATCCTGACCACTGAAAGAACATTTCCTTTCACTCCTCTAACGGAGGCAGGCTTACTTTGAACTGGTCTGCTCACAGCACTGCAATCAACTCGTTCATCAGCACAAAAAGCCCACAAAGGGAGATCAAGCCTCCTGCTTTGAGAAGGAAAATACAAGTCATCTTTGTGATGCCATGCCAGCGAGGATCTAATGGAAAACCATCATTTAGGACAAGTTTCTTCCTAGAATTTCTGTCTTAGGCATCATCATTCCTATTCCAGTCCCCACCTTTGCATGACCAACGAGCAGACAACCAGTCACTAGGAATTCCAATGGCAAATCCATTATCCTTGTCACAGGGCATACTTAACTGAGACTCAGAATCTGTTCTTGAGTCAAACTCTTCGCTATGGAAGGAACCATGTCAAGGGAAACCTGAACATACAGATACAACTAAAACTTGTCATGGGGCATATTGCACATTACTCAAAGAGCACATCCATAAATTTACTTTTGAACTTGACCAGATGAAGCGTAAAATTACCGTGCACACCTGCATGATGCATATATAGAAGGTCTGTATCTGCTCTCACTCACAATGACCTTTCAATCCCAACATCCACTCACACCCTCCCTCTGCATCGTATGGGCTATATCGAGAGTTTTTTTCGCATCATGCCTTTCTCATGTTTCAACATTTTTTAAATTTTAATTTTTTAACTTTTGCTCTACTATTGTATTACATAAAACCTGAGAAGTTCTGGGTGAAGATAAAGAAATATTTTTTATAAAATAATCACCATTTGACGTAATAATAGAGCACTTGAAACCTCCATCTCTTTTTCTTTAGTTATTTATTCATTTTATTTTGGTTGCAGGATTCGGCTCTGATTTATCGCCCCATAGGAACCTAGTTCTGCATTTTAAGATTATTATTAATTTCTTGTATAAAGATGTTAGGGACTGGTGTCATTATACTTTTTTTGGGTCCCTTTTTCTTAGACTTTAATAACCAAGGTTGGATTGATGAACATAGTAGTCAATGCGGCTAATATTATAATAAAAAGTCTAATAAAAAAAGGTCACCGGATTTTTCTCAGTCATGTGTTAACAACTTTAAGAAAAGAACCCACATGTCAATATGCAATCAGGAAAACATCAGAAACTTCTTCGCAAACCAAACCAAAACACTAGTGGCAGAGAACTCCAATAATAAAAAACCTCAATAATGTCACGTACCAAAAACCAAAACAAATTCACTAAAATACCAATAAATTGAATATAGCATGAAATATAACACTTCAAATCCAAAGAAAAACTTCGAACTTCTCAGATACGGTACCCTAGGAAGAAATATGAAACACAAAACAAACCATGAGTTATTAGATTTAACAAATATGAACAAAATAATGGACAAGAAAGCAAGCAATTACATACCTTCGTAGTCAGGACCCTCCCATTTTGGATATTCAAAATTCATTTGCAAGGCTTCTGCATGACAAAAATTAAATAACCAAGGTAGCAAATATAAGATAGCTTAGAAACCAGAGGGAAATTAAAGTTCTGCTTACTTTGTTTTCAGTTTGTTGTTTTCATTTCTTATTTTTAGAAATAATTACAAAATTGTTAACTTAGTTTCATTCTGTTTTCGTGTTTTCAAAAAAATTGTACATAGACAGTGGAGTCTGTCTGTTTTCAGAGTTTTCTTGTACAAATCTTTGAAAACAGGATAAGATGGTAGTTTTGTAATTATCTCTGAAAATCCTAAGATTGGCAATAAATTCTCAGATTTTTTTTTTTACGTTTTAAGAAATTCAGAAGAATATCATTAACAGGACAAAATACCTTTTACTGCCTCGAGCTCCTTCCCTGGAAGGACATCTACTACACTGTTGTCAGGGCATACCAATGGCTTCCGTGAAGGGGATGGCATTTCATGATAAATCTCAGGACCAGCTTGAAGAATATCTCTAGTATCTGCTTCTGGAGGATTTACCGGTTAAGTTATGGTCTCTAACACGATGGATGGAAAACTCTGCGCTGCCAACGGTGATGCTGCATTTTCAACTGTTAACCACATGTTACTATCTGAGTGCTTGATAAAGTGATCTGACATTAATACCCCTTCATCAACAAGGACCTTTATATCACTCAATTTAGCAGGCCCATGTGCTACACCATGGGTATCACAAATGTCCATGTCTTCACAAACGTCCATATCTTCTTCCATAGAATCAGTCACAACAGAGACATGTGGAGGGGTCTCACAAATGTCCATATCTTCACAAATATCCATATCTTCTTCTATACAATCAGTCACAACAGAGACATGTGGAGGGCTATAACAAATGTCCATATCTTCACAAATGTCCATATCTTCTTCCATAGAAGGCAGCTCGTCAGGAGGAGCCGGCTCAAACGGAGGCGATTCTTTGGAGTAAACAGTTGGGCTGCAGGACTGCTCAGTCACAACAGAGACATGTGGAGGGCTATCACAAATGTCCATATCTTCACAAATGTCCATATCTTCTTCCATAGAAGGCAGCTCGTCAGGAGGAGCCGGCTCAAACCGAGACGATTCTTTGGAGTAAGTGTTGGGTCTGCAGGATCATTGTTCCATTAGGATATGGCGGCTGTGTTTTTTTTTGTTCTTATTCCAATAGCATCAAAGATATACAATATATATATAAAGGATACAAGGCCAACAGATCTCTATAATTACTGCAACAAATCCTCCTATTTGTCTATGTCTAATATAGTCAAATATTTAATTTCCTAAAATATGTACATGATTTCTTAAAAATATGCAACTACATAATTATGTGATTTTATGAGATTCTCTTAATCCTAAAAACCTGCAACTACATAATAAAATGATTTGGTAAAAACAGAGGCCGTATAGTCTGGAAAAAATTGCATAATCAAAATTATATCAGATAAGTCAGCTTCAGATAAAATATTTAAAGGAGTTTAATTGATATATATTGTCAATGAATCATAAGTTGTCATATCATAAGTTGTCATATCATAATTGGTAAAAACAATATAAATGTTTTTTATATTGTCAATGAATCATAAGTTGTCATATCATTGAAAATCTTTGACTTTTATCCTAACCACATTAAAAGTAATCTATATCTCTGACACTTTACAACAATTAAACTCTTATTTAAAGTTTTCACACAAAAAGTAAAGAAACTATTAAATATTCTTAATTTTAAATTAATATAATTATATATGACTAAAATTTCATATCACTCCACTAATGATCTCTCTCGATTTACCCAGGGGAGACACTGTCTAAGAGATAAGGATAAATTGCAAAAAATAATTAATATCTTTTGGTTTTTAAAATGAGAAAATTTAATCCCTTATGAGTATTGTTCTGGTGTGATGCACAAGAATTAAGAAACATAAAACTAAACCTTAATAGTAATATTTTTTAATTTATTAATTTTCCCTTATTTAATTTCCAACAATTAATTACTCTACTTTTCCAAGCCCAATAGTCCATCCAATTTCCATGAGTAGTTAAGAATTTTGGGAAGGGTAAAGATGGAAAAACAAAAATTAATGCTAATAAGCTAGCGGATTGCATTTGAAGTGTTTGCTAAAATTAGCGATTGAACTAACTGATAAATATAAAATGACATAAAAGTACATATTTATATGTTTTTTTATATGAGTTATATTTATTTATTTTTTTGTCCTTTACCAGGAGTATACCCCGCCGGAAGCGGGGACTAATCTCCCGAGGGGAATGAATGACACTTGAAAGTGGGAAACCCTCTCCCAGCGGAAATTCGCACCATACGCAAGAGTTGGGATTCGAACCCCAGCCACCTGGTTAAGGGGCACAAGTCCACCACCACTTATGCCAGCCTCATACATATGTGTTATTTATTTTAAAATAATTATCACTTTTAATATTTTAATTTATTTTAAATTATTCATCATTTCAAAAATTAAAATATTATTTTCTATTTGCTGCCTCTGTAGGTATTAGAGATTCAAATAAGGCTGAGCTAGTAGCCACTGTCTACGCACTTGAAATTTCTCTAGAACTAGAATGGTTGAAGCAGATGGACATTATCATTGAATCTGACTCAAAAAATGCCTTAGCATGGGTAAAAAATAAGGATGGTTGTCCTTGGAATGAAAGATTTTATAGTAATAAACTGGAAAACCTGATTTCTATGTTTAAAAGTGTGTAGTTCTAGCATAAAGAAGGGAAACAAATGGAATAGCTGATACTCTTGCAAAGGAAGGCTCTCAAATGGAAGGGAGATGGTATAGATGGTTCTAACACAATTTAAAATGGAAGGCTAGAGCCTTCCTGAATTGTATTGAAAAAGAAAATGAGGAGAAGCTTCTTGGCTTTATTACTTTCATAAAACTGTTAAAGAATTTATGGTTCTTTTGTTCTGTTGTTTTGCAGTGTTTATATTTTTGTTCTCAGGTACAACAGAATCTCTAATGACTTATTGGATGCTATTTGTCATATACTTTGAGTTCAAGCACTTTAAAAGGAGGGTGATCAGAGGCATAAATTCTCTCAGCTTGATCTGGTGATGCATGTGCATCATAGAACTGTCTTCGTTTTTGGACCAGCTAGTATTGCCTTGGAGTTCCTAAAATGCTGTTGGGCGTGTCTTTGAATTTCTTAGCATCTTCCAAATTTTGTATATGATTGAATTTCCATATACCGGTGTATTAGATGTTGTTTATTTTGAATGCGGGTTATTTAAGCTAGGTGTGTAGTTGGGGGGATGTAACACCCCGATTTCTGCTGTTTTCTTTATCGATAAACAAATATCTGTTTATATTTTTGTCCGAGACCTAGAAAATGATTTTTGTTTGAAACAAAATCATATTTAGACTCGACTTCATGGCGAAATCCTACGGTTAAATTTTTGGTTGGAAATTCAAACGAAACTCGATCTGCGTTTCCACTGACAGTAAGATTTTACTGGTCAGAAAACCTAATTTTGACCCGATAACGAAACGGTAATTCTTCTTATCACTTTTTAAGTGATATGGGCCTTTTCAAAATTTTCACTCTAAAATAAAATATTATATTTTATTTGGGCGAAGTTTCGAATTAAATGGATTGCGGAAAACCTAAATCGGGAGAATAATGGAGCCGGAGCTATGGAGACTGAACCGGACACCGGGTCAGGTGTCACAAGGTTGTGGTGAACCATGGTGAGTCACCACCAATGACTCACCACTAGTCATGGTTATGTTTCGAAATATCTTAGATATTAGGAAAAAACTAAAATGCCCCTAGGTTTAGTTAGAAACCCCAATTGGTACTCATGACTCGCCCACTTCCCCCTTCACTCTCTTCTTGTCACACGCAGTAACCCCCACCCCCCACCCCACCCCACCTTCACATTTACACATTTGTTCATCAACTCATAAGAACAACCAAAGAAAAACCTAAGCTCTTTGGTATTTTACTTGCAAATTGGACCAATCTATTCATCTCTTCTCCAACTTCAAGAGGTAACTTCTCTTCCTCTATGATCATGAGTTTTCCTATTTCATTTCTTTCCATTGAATCATTGTCCAAAACCAATTTTCTTCAACTTTCATGTATGTCTTCAAAAAAATTGTAGAAAATCATAGAATGCTTATTTTTGAGATGTGACAATTTTCTATACATCTCTACTACCCTAGGATCATGGATCCAAGAGAATATAAAATTTTGAAGTCCCTAACCCATTTAACATGTGTTGGCCGAATCCTACCCAAAAATGGGTTAGATGATTTTGCTCCATTTTCAACTTATGGCAATTTTCACTAGCTCTACACTACTCTAAGGTCATGCATCTAAGAGTATGTGAAATTTTGAAATCGAAAAGGAAAATTGAAATCGGAAAATAAAAAGACAAGAGAAGATTAGATCGGAGAGAATATGTGAATAAAAAGAAAATTGAAAACGGAGAATAAAAAGAGAAAGAATAGGAATTAAGAGAGAGAATTACCGTGAGAATAAAAGACAAGAAGAAAACGCATCGCTTGCAAGGTCCTCGCAATGGCTTGTAACGGTGATTGGATGATCATCACCATGGTTGGCTGCTGCTGATGTTCATGGTTGGTCCAGGGATGGAGTGTATAGTAGAATGAAAGAGAAGAGGTAGGTCTCTAATATATATATATAATGTTAAAACTGGATTATTCTAAAGGCTAACACTACTCAAATCCATTTAGCCCATGAGTTTGTAAGCATGGTCACAATTAGCGGTGAGAATGGGTCAAGCCGCTCGTTGGGGGCCGGTCGTTCGTCGGGGGCCTATGACCTGGCCTATTTAAGGCATAGTCAGACTTGTTTAATAAAAAGGCTAGGCCTGATCTTTTCAAAAAGCCTTTTTAGTTAAATAGGTCAGGTTTAGGCTTATAAAAAAGCCTTTTAAGCTTAGTAGGCCGGCCTACTTATTATTGTATATTATTATTATATATATAATTATAATTATTATCATTATCATTATAATTATATTTATAATTATAATTATAATTATAATATATGATTATTTTAACAAAATAACATTAATTTTGAGCAATCTGGGATTATTTTTAAAAATGATGCAATTTACTCTTTATTTATAGAATGTTGGCTTGCTTCATATGTATAATCTGATAGATGTGGAACTAACAGAGACAGTTGCCAACTATTTTAGTGTGTGTTTGGTTCCACTTTTACATCAAACTTGCTTTCAAAGTAAAAACATCCAAACAAAAATTACTTTACTTCAAACTCAATTGTATTGAAATCAATTCTACAAAATTTATTCCATCCAAAATCACGTTTGTCAAACGTTCATCCAAACACACACTTAGTATGTACGAGATTGCGAGTGCAACAACCCTTGTTTTCTATTCTTTCTAGAGTTCTTCACTTCCTCAAAAGTGCTAAAAGAGCCCCTAAGTTCAGACCCATCCCCAAGGGACTAAACGCATTCAGTTATCTTTCAAAGAGCCCAGTGTCTTCTTAAGTCTTCACATCACAATGATATCAAATTTTTTATGCATCAAGATTACATTACATTATATATAATAAGGAAACTTTCTTATGCATCAATATTGCAACATATATTTAGTAAAAAATGAATAAATTATTGCAGCATATATAATAAGGATTTGTTTGAATTAAGAGGATGCATTTTTTTAAAGATGTAATTAGCATCTATGTGCATATGGTGCGTAGATGTCATGCCTTGTCAGGAGTTATTCCTACATTACTAAAAGTATACATGCGTAGATGTCGTGCCTTGTCAGAATGTGATAAACTGTGCTGTATGAAATGTATGTTGATTGTGTTATTGGCTGGAAGGCTGACATCGGTGAGTGCTTATTGGAAATTAAGGATAAAACATTAAGAAAGTTTAAGGAAAACTTTATGTTCTTGAAAATTAAGGTATTTAATTTCAACGTAAAAATAACAATATTTTAATGAGTTTTAACGAAAGAATAAGTTCACAAGTGACATCGAGGACGTAATCATGATTTTTTTTTCACTTTGGCACGTTTTTTCGAAAACGACGGGAAAATGGAATACTATATATATATATATATATATATATATATATATATATATATATATATATATATATATATATATATATATATATATAAACTTACCATAATGTTCCACAACATGGAATCAGCACAAGAATTGCCCAAGGAAGACACGTTGACCTGTCGTGAGACTTCTTATAAAACCTTACAGCAGTTAGCCAACGTTTGCAAGTCATGGAAGCAAAGACAAGGGACTTCAAATCAGATCTAAAAAAATGGAAAACTTGTGCCAACATACGACCACATCGGAATCAATAAAACCAATTTCATCTCCTGGGAAAGTAGCATCACCACATAGATCCTCAAAAGAGGATTCATCCTTCTCGATAGTAACACTATCATCTTCCAAATCGCTGTCCTCTTCAATATCATCAACCAGCATCCAGACTCTTTTGGCAGCACGTGTGTCACCTTCTAAAAAATAAGTAGACGAAAATAATCAGGAAACCACTTAAATGAAATCTTCAGAATGGTCCCATCACATGTACACAACCAACATGAGTTCAAGATACCGATACAATTTGAAACATTAGCCAGAAGACCAAATTTGGTAGCCAATGAGCTCAAGTTATACAGGAAAGGCTAACACCTAGGGCTAAAGGAAAATATATCAGTTCCCCAATCACTAATCCCAAAAACAAAAATAAAAAAAGTATGAACCAAAAAACAGAAGGCAAAAACAGGATAAATATTTACAGACACAAAGGGAGCCAGGGGGTGGGGAAGGAAAGATCTAAAAAAAGTGCACCTTCAAAGGACCAATTACCAGATTTCCAATATATTTGTTTATCAATTTCTTTCTTTGGTTGCCTAGCATTGATCCAGGGATCTAAAACCTCATTTATAGCTGCAGCAAACTCCCGGCTCTTGTATGATTTCATTACCAGTTCGTGTAGCTTCCCACGAGTAAAACCAACAAACTGACGGTGTATGCTATTAAACAAACTTGAATTTGTCTTAGGTTCACTGAATGAAACACCGTTAGTTTTCTTTGATGCAAGTCCAGAGCAGACACCAGATGTTGAGCTGCTTTCTTGGTTGGTCCTGAGACTGACATCTGAAGTTTCTGCGGCAGAGGTAACAGGAATCCAGAGTTTATCACCCAGAACCATCAAGATAATACCAGTCACCAAAAGGCAACTGCAAGTCAGAAACAGTACAGAGACGATCTTTAGGGACATTAATGAATTCCATGCTCCGGTAAGAACCTTGATCATTAATGGGTTTTGACTGAGAATCTTGAGTCGATGACCTCTTGCCATCAGTGGTTGAAGAGAAAGGCCTAGTTGACCTGGAATGGCATCTATCCTTGCTTCGGATCTTTTGGTGTGACTCAGAGACCAACGATCCCTTGTCCTTGAATACACGTGTATTTATCCTGACCACTGAAAGAACATTTCCTTTCACTCCTCTAACGGAGGCAGGCTTACTTTGAACTGGTCTGCTCACAGCATTGCAATCAACTCATTCATCAGCACAAAAAGCCCACAAAGAGAGATAAAGCCTCCTGCTTTGAGAAGGAAAATACAAGTCATCTTTGTGATGCCATGCCAGCGAGGATCTAATGGAAAACCATCATTTAGGACAAGTTTCTTCCTAGAATTTCTGTCTTGGGCATCATCATTCCTCTTCCAATCCCCACCTTTGCATGACCAACGAGCAGAAAACCAGTCACTAGGAATGCCAATGGCAAATCCATTATCCTTGTCACAGGGCATACTTAACTGAGACTCAGAATCTGTTCTTGAGTCAAACTCTTCGCTATGGAAGGAACCATGCCAAGGGAAACCTGAACATACAGATACAACTAAAACTTGTCATGGGGCATATTGCACATTACTCAAAGTGCACTTCCATAAATTTACTTTTGAACTTGACCAAATGAAGGGTAAAATTACCGTGCACACCTGCATGATGCATATATACAAGGTCTGTATCTGCTCTCGCTCACAATGCCCTTTCAATCCCAACATCCACTCACACCCTCCCTCTGCATCGTATGGGCTATCTCGAGAGTTTGTTTCACATCATGCCTTTCTCATATTTCAACATTTTTTAAATTTTAATTTTTTAACTTTTGCTCTACTATTGCATTACGTAAAACCTGAGAAGTTCTAGGTGAAGATAAAGAAATATTTTTTATAAAATAATCACCATTTGAGGTAATAATAGAGCACTTGAAACCTCTATCTCTTTTTCTTTAGTTATTTATTTATTTTATTTTGGTTGCAGGAATCGGCTCTAATTTATCACCCCATTGGAACCTAGTTCTGCATTTTAAGATTATTATTAATTTCTTGTATAAAGATGTTAGGGACTGGTGTCATTATACTTTTTTTGGGTCCCTTTTTCTTAGACTTTAATAACCAAGGTTGGATTGATGAACATAGTAGTCAATGCGACTAATATTATAATAAAAAGTCTAATGAAAAAAGGTCACCGTATTTTTCTCAGTCATGTGTTAACAACTTTAAGAAAAGAACCCATATGTCAATATGCAATCAGGAAAACATCAGAAACTTCTTCGCAAACCAAACCAAAACACTAGTGGCAGAGAAATCCAATAATAAAAAACCTCAATAATGTCACGTGCCAAAAACCAAAACAAATTCACTAAAATACCAACAAATTGAATATAGCATGAAATATAACACTTCAAATCCAACGAAAAACGTCAAACTTCTCAGATACGGTACCCTAGGAAGAAATGTGCAACACAAAACAAACCATGAGTTATTATGTAACACCCCCCCTTGGGGCATTACTACGTAACACATGCGGAAGTAAATTAAAAGATAATTTGTTGGTGCTTTCGGAAAATAATTTATATAAGTGCATAAGTGTATGAAATTGGGTATAAAAATTTTGTCTCGACTCCACACCTAAGCCTTGATCGGCACACAGACTTACTATCACAGCCTGGCAAACCCATTTAGTTTAAAGAATATACTTGAATAAAATCTAGTATTTTTACCGAAATTTTGACAGAGTCTCCTCTGTAATTCGGACATCCCAGGTAAAAGAACACCTGTTAAAATAATTACATTTTCATTCCAGAATTCCAGTTACACCAAATACAACCAGGCATTAATATGCTTAAGATAGTTATATCAATTAGCTATACATGACCAAAAGGAAAAGTTTAAGTTTTCATTCAAAAGAGACGCTCTCCGAGCCATAAACATTCCGTTTTAAAATATAGACTCTCTGAGTCATACTCATACATACTTATCAAAATCCAAGTCTCAAACCCTAAGCTGGTCATTCTAAAAGTTATTCCTGAGAAGAACTCACGTGTCATTCCACAATCAAATACTTCATCAAACAACCAGATCTAAGTCTCTGAGTGACTTAGGAAGACTCCTCCGCACCATCTGTACTAAAGTACCCAGGGTACGATAGCGAACCAGATGAAACCTGATATATCTGTAAGGGTGAGATACCGACAAATGGATATATCACACAACAACCATATACATGATACATACATCACATAATCATATAAGCAGTTAAATCATGCATAAACATAACATAAGAGTGTTATATCAAAGGGTCTCAAACCCGCATAGTCAACCTTTGAAAATATGCATGGCACTTCAATCATCAGGCTCTAACTTAATCTCCGGAGATCCCAACATCCTCAAATTGAGTTGATCAGGCTCGATACACCGTCTCATTGGCTAGCTAAGCACAACGATAATACACCATCTCATTGGCTAGCTAGGCACAACGATAATACACCGTCTCATTGTCTAGTTAAGCACAACGATAATACACCGTCACATGATACCTTTCTTGTTAAGGTCTCATGTTAAAACCATGTCGGGCACGTCTGCCGTAAATGCAAATGTAGAACATTTAGTTCTCGATGTTTTCTTTGTGTTCGTTCTTATTCGTTGTCGAAGCTCAAAGGCTAGCGACTACTCATCATTTCCCCATCACTTGAAAACTTAGAAGCATAGGACACACAGTCCGAATGCTCAATCACAACGCCCGAGACCGATGCACCAGTCCTAGGCTTGTGGTCGTAGAAAACAACATTCACCTTTAACAACGTTCATCACAACGTGGTTAGGACACACAGTCCACAACAACGTGATTAGGACACACAGTCCACAACAATGAAATCAGAACGCACTGTCCTCGATTTCGAGAATTGGACCCTCAGTCCATAACATCATGAATAGGACCCATGGCCCCGAATTAACACTGATCCAAGATCACGTGCATATAACTAAATACTAGAGGCGACGTCTCGCGTACTAGATTCTCTTTCTTAAGTACTTATTTTTCGTTCAATGAAAATCAAATTCAAAACCGAATCCTCGATAACCTATCCAGGCTATCGGAAAGTTTCCAAAATATTTAGGAAAAACCTTTTCTTTGAAAATCTTTTATAAAACATCTTTGAAATACTTTTATCCTTGAAATATTTTCCCCCAATAGGATATTGCCAAATAATCTTGAAAGTTTTCACTTGAAGACACATAGCTCGAAAAGGATTTTTCTCTTGTATAACAAAAGTTCACCAAAACCATTTCAACATTGAAAACAAGTACTTTAAGTTAATGGGATTTTGGAAAAGAACACCAATCCCTTCATCTTCAAAGCTTATTAAGGTTTTTAATCCTTATAACAATTGAGAACAGACACAAGTCTGGCTTAGCAAACTTTCAATCAACAGCAGTATATATATTATCAGTTCAATGCCAATATCACAGTTGAAAGCAGTTCATCACAGATATGCATTATAACATTTAGAACAAGTACAATTCAACATCAGATAATAGAATAACAGTTCAAGTACATTAGATAACAAAGTAAGCTCAATTAACATATAAATATCCAGTTAAACACATACACACATGCATACAGTTATTGAATATCCCTAGGCAAACTCCCCTTACCTTTGAAGACAAGTAAAGGATCCTCGTCTTAATGCTCACATTAGCTCATATCTACTTCATCAAGCAAGCATAGCCGTGTCAAGCGTCTCACAGAGGGAATCCAACAACGCGCAACAACCAGAAACCAAGAAATCAATTACACATGATCAAACACACATTCTAATTTGATCTAAACACTTTATCTTATTACCAAACAAGGTTATTTCCAAAGAAAATCATGTTTGGAGCTTACGCTTCACAATACCCTTTAAGGAAACTTTGTTTTGATTAAATGATCATGAAAGAGAACTTGGGAATCATCAATTAAGAGTCCTAATTGCACTAAATCATAATTAATTTCACAAAACATACCCAAATTCAAATCAAGTCAAATTGGGGGTTTAGGGCTCCTAAATACAATTTAGGGAAAACTCATTTTAACTAAAGAATAATGAAATTGGTTTAGGGAAACACTAATTCATAGTCCCAATTTCATAAAACAAGGTTTAATTTTAAGATTAAAATCTGAAATCAAAGAGTTAGGGTTAGGGTTTCAAAATCAATTTGGGGAAAATGAAAGAAAGAGTGAAACATAGGGAAAACAACTCACCCAAGGTGGAAGAAGGAGATGGACACGGTGGCTGTCTTGGGGTACAGTGGTGACGGCATCACAACAGCTCCGGCGAGCGGCTTTGAACACTGGTTTGCGCGAACGGCACAATGAAGAAGGAGAGAATGGTGGTTGAACCACCATTGACAACGAGCAAGGGCTCTACCACGACGGTGACGTGGCCCACCGCGATGGAGTGGCCTTCGTACGATGGAGATGGCACGTTCACGCGAGCAGGGACGCGAGTATGGGACTGAGGTACGGGCTGAGCTCAACCGAACGTGGTGGTCGCGCGGCTCCGGCTAGCTTCCAGGCGGTACTGCTATGGTGAGAGGAAGGAGATGAGATTGGGAGGAGGAAGAAGAAGATGGAGTCAAGAGGGAGAAAAAGCAGAGAAAGAAAAGAGAAAAAGAGGGAGAAGGCGTCGAGAAAGAGAGAGAGAAAAGGAGAAAGTTGAGTTTTTAAACCAATTATTTAGTAATAGGTACAAAATGAGTGATAAATATTAAGCCTAAAATAAACATGTTTTTACTTTTTGGAATCTAAAAATAAAGATTGATAGATATGTGATTTCGAAATTCAAATTAGAGTAAAGATTAATAGTTGAACTGATTGATGAGTGTGATTTCACCTCATCTTTGTCTATCATTTTGCATGCATTTTCATGTAGTTTAGGCATATTTTTATTAGATTTTAGGTTAATTTTCCTTTGGAATGGGTAAGGCGGTTTTCGTGTGTTGTTTTGCAGAAATCAAGGGTAAAATGCTCAAGATCAACCAAGATGAAGTTTGGATGAAGATGGAGCTTTAAAAGTGAAGAAAATGAGCCAAACAGAGCCCATCACGGCCTAGCCGTGATGCCCATCACGGCCATGATCGAGCAAAACTGAAAAAGAACAAAGGCTGAAGTCAGAGTCTGTCACGGCCTGGCCGTGATATCCATCACGGTCGTGACCAAAAACCCCCACAAGTCAGAGCCCATCACGGCCACAGCCGTAATTCCTGTCACGGGCAAAATTTGAGGGCTCGCGTCGCGAGGGACCAAAATTTCCAGAAGAGCCAGAAACAGGGACCGTCACGGCCTGGCCGTGATGGACATCACGGCCGTGACGCGCATTACTTGGACCTGAAGAAACCGAAATAGATCAGATTTTGAGTTGGATTGGGTCTCTAACTTCCCAATTTCTATAAATATGGACCAGGCAGATGCAGTAGGGATCATCATCATAGAGAGACATCATCTAGGACACTTTTGGCTACATTTTAGGATCTTCTTCTTCTTCCCCCTCTCTTCTCTGATTTTTGTATTTTTCATTATGTTGTCAACCCAGCTTGTCATCTCCATGGCAAGACTGGAGTAGTAGTTTGTTTCTAGGGATTGGGGCTCTGCCCGAGTTTTGTAAATGTTGTTGATTTGATGTAAAATCGTTGTTGATTTCGTTATTGTTTTAGATCTGATTTCTAGTGTGTTAATCTCTCATAAATTCGGTGACCGCTTATTTCCGTGACGTAGACGTTCTAAGGAGGAACCTAGCGGTGAACTTAGGATTTCTAGTGTGTTTCACTCGTAAAGTCCGGCGGCCGCTTATCTGCGAGATGCGGATATTCTAAGGAGGAACCTAGCGGTGAACTTAGGTTATTTGCATGACTGAGACATTCTAAGGAGGAACCTAGCGGTGAACTTAGGTGTCGGACCTATAGAAGTCAGACTTGGGACTGAAATCACGAGAGTTAGAAGCCGTCCCTCGAGGAGCAACGAGTTGTCACGGAACGCAAAGGGTCCAATCTGGGATCGACTACCACGAGAGTAGGGGTCGGGTCAATTGGGCACGGCTTTTGTAACCCGAGAGGGAGCTTAAGCTATTAGAGGATAAAATCGCCTTCAAGGCAATTTCGGTAATCAACAAAGGTAAATCAGATTAGCAACATAAACAGCCTCAAAGGTAACCCAAATCCCTAGGAATCCGTTTAAATCTAAAACCCCATAAACAATTGTTTTCTGTTTGTTTATCTTTTAAATTCAAATTCAAAACCCCTTTTCAAAAATAAAGATATCCTTTAAAACTGTCCAGATCTAATCGATTCGAAAACCAATTGCGATTCGAGAACACAGTCTCTGTGGGTTCGATATCTTTTATTACTTGACGGCAATCCGGTACACTTGCCGGAATCTCATAACGCGCGCGTCGCGACGACACGCACTATCAAGTTTTTGGCGCCGTTGCCGGGGACTGTGCCTATTCGAATTTCAATTAGTTTTTAAATTGATTTTTCTGGAAATTTTCGTTTTATTTGATTTTAATCTCTGATAAAAAAAAATCAAAAATTTCTTTTCCTTCTATTGTATCCATCTCTCTGTGTGTTATATGCAAAGATCCCTAAGTCTTGGGAGCCTTGGTGAAGTTGATCCGAAGATCGAGAGGACCTTCCACAGACGTAGAAGACTACAAAGAGGGAGAAAGGACGATTCCCATTCCACTCATGACGAATCTCCCGGATACAAAGCCTTTGAAGGACTACGCAGCCCCAAATGTGAGAGGCTTGCGAACTGGGATTGCAAGGCCAGAGATTGAGGCGGAGAACTACACTATACCGCCCATGCTAATCAACATGATTAGGCAACATCAATTCGGAGGATTGCCTTCGGAGGACCCGACCGATCACATAGAAACATTCTTGGAGTTCACCGACGCAATCAGGATTAATGGAGCCTCGATCGATGTTGTGCGTTTGAGACTGTTCCCCTCATCTCTCACTGGAAAGGCGAAGGCCTGGCTTAAGCAAATTCCCGCTAATACCTTGACTACTTGGGACCAACTGGAGCAGGCGTTCTTGGATAAATTCTTCCCTCCATCCAAGACGGCCTACATAAGAACCCAGATCACCGGCTTCTTCCAGAAAGACGGATAATCCTTATCGGAAGCTTGGGATCGCTACAAGGGACTGCTGGAGTCTTGCCCACACCATGGACTCAAGAGGTGGTTATTAGTGCACACCTTCTATAACGGATTGGACTACTCTTCGAAGGTGTCACTTGATTCTGCGGCCGGTGGAGCGTTTATGAATAGGCCTCTAACTGAGGCATTCAACATCATCAAGAATGTCGCCACCAACTACCACCAGTGGGGATCCGAAAGAGGTAATAACCCGAACAAGATTTCGGGGGGTAAGTTTGAAGTAAGTAGCATTGATCTGATTATGTCTAAATTTGACTCACTAAATAAACGATTAGATAAGATTGAAAGAGTTAATGTGAGTGCAATAGGTGCTACTAACACTATTTGTGAGATTTGTGGAATGCAGGGACATGACATGATGGAATGCCCACATGGATCCGGCGCTTCGGGTGAACAAGTGAACTCTTGTCACAACTTCTATGACACGAACCCGAAGCTGCCAAACTATGCTCCCCCAAATCCCTACAACCAAAGGAAGAACAACCCTTACCTCTCCTACGGCAACTACAGCAACACGCTCAACCATGAGTTCCAAGAGAGTCAAGGTAATAAGAGAGCAGCACCGGGGTATCCTCAGGTACAAAGATCTAAGCTCGAGACTTTATTTGAAAGTTTTGTTGAAACTCAGACAAAACAGAATGAGGAGTTTAGACAACAAGGAAGGGTAGTGAGTGAAGCAATAAAGGAGCTAGCATCCAAGGTAGACAACTTAGCAACTCATAACAAGATGCTAGAAACCCAAATTGCCCAACAAGCCAGCACGTACTCGAGACCCAAGGGTACATTCCCGGGGCAACCCGAAGCAAATCCCAATGAACATTGTAATGCCATACACTTAAGGGATGATATGCTTGGGGTGGGGGTAGCTGAAATGGAGGTGGAACCGGAGGAGGACACAAGCGAAAAGGAAGAGCCAGAATCGAAGTATGTCCCTCCACCACCGTACCAACCCCCGATACCTTTCCCACAAAGGTTGGTCAGGAAAAAGCAAGTAGATGTAGAGACTAAAATGCCTACTAAACTGAAAGACCCAGGTAGTTTCTCCATCTCTTGCTCGATCGAACAAGTGCAAATTGACCAAGCCTTGTGTGACTTAGGGGCTAGTGCGAGCTTGATGCCCCTCGCTATCATGGAAAGGTTGGAAAGTAAAGAGTTGAGACCATTCAAATTCTCCTTTCAATTTGCGGATGGCTCAACTAGGACTCCTCTAGGCATACTAGAGAATGTTCCTGTGAAGGTAGGGAAATTCTTCATCCCTACCGACTTCCTGGTATTAGACATGAAAAGGGAATTCTGAATTCCCCATCATTTTAGGAAGGCCATTCTTGGCAACCGCTGGGGCAGTAATAGACGTAAGGAATGGTAAACTCTCTCTAAATGTAGAGGAAGGTAGGGTAGATTTTCATTTGACTAACTCTTATAACAACCCTCCTTTTGAGAGCCATGTGTGCAGAATTGATGTAACGTCTCCAGTGGTAAAGGAAGAGCTCAACATGGAAGCAACCCCGAAGATATGCATGACTAATGATGCACCCTATGGTGACGAAGTTGGAGTTGCTGACCATGCGGAAACAAAACCTCCGCCGGGAGGAAGGAAGGCTAGGAAGCTCCAAATGAAAAGAGCGAAGCGGAAGCGTTATTGGCCGTATGAGCAGAAACGGCTTTTTGAAGGAGTTCCATGGAAGAGAAGTGTTCCGGCACATCTACGCCCAGCTGACCCCGGTTGATTAAAGGAAGTTTGGTCAAGCTTAGGACCGTAAACAAGCGCTCCTTGGGAGGCAACCCAAGTTTTCTTTCCCTTTTCCTTTTGTTTTGATTTAACCTCTTGAATAATTTGAGAAGATCAAGAGGCAAAAATATTATTAATAGGTTTGTCTAGTGTTTTCAGGTTGAGAAAGGGAAGAAGAGCAGAGAAAAATAAAGTCAGAAGCCATCATGCCCTGGCCGTGACAGTGGTCACGGTCGTGATGAACTAATACAAGAGCACATAAAGGATCACGGCCTAGCCGTGATACACATCACGGGCGTGATAAGTAGGATGCCAAGATCAGAGAGCATCACGGCCTAGCCGTGATGTATATCACGGCCGTGAAAGGGCAACTCCTGAGGACCAGAAACGATCACGGCCTGCCCGTGATGAGCCTCACGGCCGTGATGAAATTTCTACCCAAGTTTTGACCGGAATGTGAGCCAACACCGGCTATCGACTCGGTAAGTTGTACCATTTTTCTCCTCTCTCCGACTTGATTATTTACATTGGAGACAATGTAAGTAATCAAGCTTGGGGTGGGGGTATTTTTGTATTTGCATTGTTGCATTCATATTGCATTCACATAGGCATAGATTGGTATGATCACATTCTCTAGATTGCCCCTCACTTAGAACATGCATCCAATTGTGAGAACTTGGAGCCAAATGAATTGAGATAGTAAATTTTCGAACCCAATTTTTCATTATTCTCGTGATATGGCTAAAAATAAAAATTCTTGAGATAGTCATTTGATAGTTGATAATTAGCATGTGGTTCCTTAAACTTGTGTTTCTCACTGATTTTTGAACTACTAAATGTAAGATTTTGAGCCAAAAAGGGGTACTCACTAAATCTACCCCATTCCTTGCAATAGAGTGTTTTAATTCCTCTTAGACTGTATTTTCTAGAACTTGACTTGAAACCGTTTTGAAACTTAAAAATTTTTTAAAACACTTTTGAAAATGATTGAGGCACTAGGTATTTTTCCGGCCTTCTGAGCTTTGATTGTTTAAATGCTACCCCTTAGTTGCCCAATTTTGAGCCTAAAAGAAAAAAATACTTTTCTTGGTACCTTGAATTACTTTGATAAATAATGCTTGGTATGACACCTTTTAAAGTATTACAAAAAGGGCAAAATGGTAGTTGGAAAAAGTATGGGATGAAAAAAGCTAGAAAGTAATTTCTCTTGAGCTATGAATCTCCCCTTCTCCAAATAAATAAAATGAAATAAACACAAAAAAATTGGAGAAGGGGATGATAAAAGAAAGTTAGAAATGAAAAGAGAAAAAGAAAAAAAAGAAAAAGGAAAAAGAATGAAGGTGGAAAAGTAAATCAAAGCCCAAAAAAGGGTATTTTAGAAGGTGTCATGCTTTGCAATGATTGATAATTTGTTTAACCTTCTTGAATTTCCCTTTTCTTGTTTTTCCCACCTAACAATTAATCCCATGGCCACATTACAACCAAAATAAAAGACCTCTTGATTCTTATGTGTTTTCATTAATAAAGTAGAGATTTGGTTAATAGTCAAGCCTATGGTAGAGTACTTTCCTTGAGGAAACTGAGCGAATTGTCATATACCCTAAAATACTTGAGTGAGGTGAGACGAGTGCCCGAGTCAGTGAGAATATGAATTTGATGAACCTAAGC
The DNA here is from genome assembly GCA_030762895.1 of Sophora flavescens. Taxonomy (NCBI): domain Eukaryota; kingdom Viridiplantae; phylum Streptophyta; class Magnoliopsida; order Fabales; family Fabaceae; genus Sophora; species Sophora flavescens. Next base: position 184,824,939 of record CM061066.1, read on the forward strand.
TTCTAATTGGACTAGAAATTGATTATCTCTTGAGTGCTTATTGAATATGCCTGTCACTTGGATTAGCTTCTAGGGTTCTTGGTTCACTATCCATGCTTTGATTGATTTATCTGCTGGCCTGAGTAATTGCCTGAGGACAAGCAAAGTTTTAAGCTTGGGGTGATTTGATGAGTGTGATTTCACCTCATCTTTGTCTATCATTTTGCATGCATTTTCATGTAGTTTAGGCATATTTTTATTAGATTTTAGGTTAATTTTCCTTTGGAATGGGTAAGGCGGTTTTCATGTGTTGTTTTGCAGAAATCAAGGGTAAAATGCTCAAGATCAACCATGATGAAGTTTGGATGAAGATGGAGCTTTAAAAGTGAAGAAAATGAGCCAAAAAGAGCCCATCACGGCCTAGCCGTGATGCCCATCACAGCCATGATCGAGCAAAACTGAAAAAGCACAAAGGCTGAAGTCAGAGTCTGTCACGGCCTGGCCGTGATATCCATCACGGTCGTGACCAAAAACCCCCACAAGTCAGAGCCCATCACGGCCACAGCCGTAATTCCTGTCACGGGCAAAATCTGAGGGCTCACGTCGCGAGACCCCCTTCGCGTCGCGAGGGACCAAAATTTCCAGAAGAGCCAGAAACAGGGACCGTCACGGCCTGGCCGTGATGGACATCACGGCCGTGACGCGCATTACTTGGACCTGAAGAAACCGAAATAGATCAGATTTTGAGTTGGATTGGGACTCTAACTTCCCAATTTCTATAAATATGGACCAGGCAGATGCAGTAGGGATCATCATCATAGAGAGACATCATCTAGGACATTTTTGGCTACATTTTAGGATCTTCTTCTTCTTCCCCCTCTCTTCTCTGATTTTTGTATTTTTCATTATGTTGTCAACCCAGCTTGTCATCTCCATGGCAAGACTGGAGTAGTAGTTTGTTTCTAGGGATTGGGGCTCTGCCCGAGTTTTGTAAATGTTGTTGATTTGATGTAAAATCGTTGTTGATTTCGTTATTGTTTTAGATCTGATTTCTAGTGTGTTAATCTCTCATAAATTCGGTGACCGCTTATTTGCGTGACGTAGACGTTCTAAGGAGGAACCTAGCGGTGAACTTAGGATTTCTAGTGTGTTTCACTCGTAAAGTCCGGCGGCCGCTTATCTCGAGTAGATGCGGATATTCTAAGGAGGAACCTAGCGGTGAACTTAGGTTATTTGCATGACTGAGACATTCTAAGGAGGAACCTAGCGGTGAACTTAGGTGTCGGACCTATAGAAGTCAGACTTGGGACTGAAATCACGAGAGTTAGAAGCCGTCCCTCGAGGAGCAACGAGTTGTCACGGAACGCAAAGGGTCCAATCTGGGATCGACTACCACGAGAGTAGGGGTCGGGTCAATTGGGCACGGCTTTTGTAACCCGAGAGGGAGCTTAAGCTATTAGAGGATAAAATCGCCTTCAAGGCAATTTCGGTAATCAACAAAGGTAAATCAGATTAGCAACATAAACAGCCTCAAAGGTAACCCAAATCCCTAGGAATCCGTTTAAATCTAAAACCCCATAAACAATTGTTTTCTGTTTGTTTATCTTTTAAATTCAAATTCAAAACCCCTTTTCAAAAATAAAGATATCCTTTAAAACTGTCCAGATCTAATCGATTCGAAAACCAATTGCGATTCGAGAACACAGTCTCTGTGGGTTCGATATCTTTTATTACTTGACGGCAATCCGGTACACTTGCCGGAATCTCGCAACGCGCGCGTCGCTACGACACGCACTATCACTGATCAACTAAGAAAATACTTAGTCCAAAATTTAATCTTCGATTAAGGTCAAACCAGTTTATTTTCAACTCTAAAATTAAATAGAATGAAAATATGAAAATGCTTTTCTCTTAATCATATTATTTAAAATATTTTTCTGTACCGGTATAATAGTGACAATAACATAAATTATTGTCTAGTAAGCGTGCATTCACTGAAATAAGTCAGTGCTAACGCACCCAATAAAATAATTTGAAGAGAGTAATTTAATTACTCAAACTAAACCACATAACAAAATAAACATAAACATCCAAATAAAATAATTAATCATATGTGTAAAAACTAGGGTGTTACATTACTACCCCTCTTAAAAAAAAATTCGTCCTCGAAATTTCGTAGCTCAAAACTAAACAGAATTTTGTAATCAAACCTTAACCCTAAAATCTTACTTTGTATTCTCGTCGCTTCATTCCTTTCATCTACAACTCTATAACAAGATCGATTCTTATGTCATTCTATTTATCCTTTAACTACATCTGAGCCTGAGTTGCACATGATAAACTTCACGCCAAGAACCTAAGAAATTCAATCTTGTTATTGAAATTGAATCTTACCACATCCAACATAGTCCGTTCTCTTCTTAATTTCCTCTCGAATCTTTTGCCTACTTCGATTTCATATCCTTCATTTGCCTCTCATTTCCAATTTGGTTCTCAAGCCCCGTTAGTATCCCTGGTTTAAGAAATTTCCCATACACATCTACCCTAGTGCCCAAGGAAAATACACAACTCCTAACAATTCCTCCATCTAAAGACATAGCTCTATCACTTATACAAGGAAGTGCTTGTATCATATCTGCCCTTATCTAATATATTTGCAGCCGAGAAAGAAAAAAAAATTATAAAACAGAGTTTCTCTAAGGCCATTACCCCTAGGAGCTGCACCAAAGCAAAGCCAAGAAATCCAGGTGGACACTCCCCAATGGCAAATCTTGGATTTTAAAATGTCCAGTTTCTACTATGGATCATCAACCACATATTTACCAGAATAAGACCTCAAAGATTACAAACATTTCATCATAACTTATCACACTCTAAATTCCTTTAATGATATATCTGCCTCGATCATGATAAGGTCCATTGTAATCATCTCACTCAATGATGTTGAACTTAAGAGTCCTCATAGTACCATTCACATCTATACTCTAACGAAACTCCTATCAACTCTAGTTCGTCCTACCATAGAGATGACAAAAATTAAGTACCACACTATCTCCCAACTAACCCGCTAAGGATAGGTCATCTCATTACTTATCCATCCCGCTGAGGATGATCAGTTGGACTTAGCCTCAACTTAGTCCTCAACACTTAAAGTAAACTTAACCGACACACATTGATAAATTTCCGTTTTCATCTGAAACAACACTTGAAGATACTCCATGAAGTATAAACAATCCTCTGATACATTATTCGGTTCACTAACACTGCATAGTGGATCTTAACTCGTAAGAAGGGTGTAGACTTCACCAGTCGATCCACAATCACTTGAATTCAAACAAGACTCATGTAGGCCTTCAGAAAACTCGTAACAAGGATTCATGGCAATGCCAATATCTTAACAAGGATAGAAAAGAATTTCATTAATTTGAAGGATACAGGAACATCCAAAGATGGAAAAAGATCCTTCCATCAGGTTCGTGGGTGTAAAAATGCATGATCAATACACATTTACAAACATGAATCTAATAAAGTTCATTCTTCCACAAGAATCTTCCAGCGGATTCAAAGAATCAAGGGGTGAATAATGTCTAATCCAAAGAGGATTAATTCTTATTCTTAGTACAAGGAATTTACAAAATGATGACTTTCACCTCTACCAAAAATAGAAGCAACGAAACTAAGTTTCACCAAGAAACTTCTGCTATCACGAAATTATTTGTTATAACTCAAGAAATAGTCAAAACCACTTTTCTCAACAAAATGTGAAAGTATCCAGACCAATGGATTCCGTTAAATAAATTCACTCAAATGTCTAATACATCGAGGATTATTTAGAAGTGTGAGTACGACTTCTCACAAACAAAGGAATGAATAACTGGAAATTTATGAATTAGCATAACTAATCCATAAGTCCTGACAGATTTCAAATTAAAATCAGAAAATATGTCTGACACGGTTCGCAAGGATAATCGAATGTCATATTCGAACCCAAGTAACATTCAAGATCTAAGGTATCCCAGGACATAAAGCCCTTGGAAAACCATCAAGAAAACATATACTTGTGCGTCAATGATAGGCTCTGTTTGGCTCATATTCTTCACTTTTCAAGCTCTGTTTCATCCAGGCTCCACCAAGACTGATTTTGATCATTTTTACATTAATTCCTGCAAAACAACACCAAGAAACCGCTTCACCCGTTCCAAGGGAAAATCTAACAAAAACCAAATAAAGAATGCCTAATCTATATGAAAAATGCATGCAAAAGTGTACAGAAAATATCATGTAAAATCACACTATCAAATCACCCCAAGCTTATTCAATTGCTTGTCCTCAAGCAATCACTAAGGCCAGAAGATCCAAATAATCAAAGCACGGATAGTGAATCAAGAACCCGAGTAAATACTAATCCAAGCAATAGGCATTTCAAACAATTCAGTAAGAGACAATCAATTCAAGTCCAATTAGAGGCTTAGGTTCCTTAGACTCATATTCTCACTGATTTGAGCACTCTTTCTCACCTGAAGCTCACCCCAAGCTTGTTCATTTGCTTGGCTCTCTTTTCTCCCTCACTCAAGTGTTTAGGGGATAAGACATTTCACTCAATTTTCCTCAAGGAATGAATCCTACCATAGGCTTGACTATCAACCAAATCTCTACTTTATTAATGAAAACAATTAAGGATCAAGAGGTCTTTTACTTGGTTGTAACAGGGCCATGGGATTTATCTTTAGGTGGGGAAATCAAGAAAAGGACATTTCAAAAGGGCTAAACCAGTTATCAAACATTTCAACACATGACACCTTCTAAAATACCTTCTTGGGTTTTCAATACATCTTTCCACCTTTCTTTTCTTTCTTTTTCTTTTATTTCTCATTTCTTTTTCTTTTTTTTTTGTCATCCCCTTCTCTAAAGAATTTTCTTTTTCTTTTGTTTTTCTTTTGTTTGGAGAAGGGGGGATTTTTCAACTCAAGAGAAATATTTTTGATTCTTTCATCCCAACTTTTTCGACTACCTTTTTACCCTTTTGTAATACTTTAGAAGGTCCCTTATCAATTATCATTCAACAATATATTTCAAGGTGCCAAGAAAAGCATTTCATTCTTTCAAGCTCAAAATTGGGCAACTAAGGGGTAGCATTTAGTCATTCAAAGCTCAGAAGGCCAGAAAAAATACCTATTGCCTCAATCATTTTCAAAAATGTTTTCAAAAAGTTTTAAGCTTTGAAATGGTTTCAAGTCAAGTTCTAGAGAAAGCAAACCAAGAGGAATAACACTCTAACACAAGGAATTGGGTAAAATTTAGTGAGTACCCCTTTGGCTCAAAATCTCACATTTTAGTTCAGAATCAATGAAAAACACAAATCCACGTAACCATATGCTAATTATTAACTATCCAAGATTATCTCAAGCATTCTTCATTTGCAGCCATATCACAAGAATGAACAAAATTTGGTTCAATAATTCACTATCACAAATTATTGGGCACTTAGTTCTCACAATTGGATGCAAAATCTAAACAAGGGCTATCTGATCATGTGATCATGCAAAACTATATAAATGTAATATGAAAGATGCAAATGCAAAATACCCCTACCCCAAGCTTAAGAATTTACATTGTCCCCAATGTAAACAATCAAGATGGAGAGAGGAGCAAAATAAAATAAAATAAAAAATGGAACGGCTTACCGAGGCGGTAGAATGGGTCTTGACTTTGCTTTTTCTCCGCCCTTTTTCTCTTCTCCTTCCTTCTTACCTTGCAAACACTTGCCAATTCTCAATTTATTATTTTTCCTCTTGAGCTTCTCAAATTATTCAAGAGGTTAAAATCAAAAACAAAGTTATTAAGAAAATGAAAACAACTAAAGAGAAAGATTAAGAAAAGTTGGGTTGCCTCCCAATAAGCGCTTCTTTAACGTCACTAGCTTGACTTGCTTCTTTCAATTAACCGGGGTCTGCTGGGCATAGAAGTGCAAGAGAACTTTTCTTCCATGGAACTCCTTTAAAGAGCTGATTATGCGTATAGGGCCAACATTTGTGCTTCCCCTTTGCCCCTTTCACTCTGGACCTCTTGCCCTTTTTCTTACTCCTTCCCGGCGGAGGTTCTGTTTTCACAAAATGAGCAGATCCAACTTCATCACCAACTGATACATCATTTGTCTGGCAGAGCTTTAGAGTTGCTTTCATGTTGTGTTTTTCCTTCTTCTCAGGAGTGGAGGAGTGGTGCTGATGTGCAACGACTTCCTTAGCTACTGTATCCACAATGTCCATGCGGAAACACTCCTCTTCATCGCTCGTGCGATGCATAGCTTCCAATACATTGAAAGTGACTTCTTCTTCTTGCACTCTGAATTTCAGCTGGCCTTTTTCTACATCTATCAAAGCTCGCCCAGTTGCTAGAAAAGGTCTCCCCAGTATGAGCGAAACTTCTGCATCCTCCTCCATGTCTAAAACCACAAAGTCCGCTGGAAAGATAAACTTATCCACCTTCACCAGAACATCTTCCAAGATACCATAAGGATGCTTGATTGATCTGTCAGCTAACTGCAATGCCATCCTGGTTGGTTTCACCTCTTCGCCTCCAAGCTTGTTCAAAATGGAGAGCGGCATCAAATTGATACTCGCTCCCAAGTCACATAAGGCCTTCCTGATAGCAACATTCCCAATAGTGCAAGGGATTGTAAAACTACCAGGATCCTTCAGCTTCGGAGGTAGCTTCCTTTGCAGTATCGCACTGCACTCCTCAGTTAAGGCAACAGTTTCGCCTCCTTTAAACTTTCTTTTTTTCGTGAGCAGTTCCTTCATGAATTTTGCATAATTGGGCATCTGCTCAAGTGCTTCAGCAAAAGGGATGTTGATCTGTAGCCTCTTGAAGATATCAAGAAACTTGGCAAACTTTTCTTCTTTCTCCTTTTTCTTGCTCAAGTGAGGGTATGGCAATTTCACATAATAGGGGATCACTTGAGGTTTGTCTCCATCCTTCAAAATCTGACTCTTAGTTCTCCTCAAAATTGAATTCTCATCTACTAGCTTCTCCCTCTTGTCTTGTGCACTGCCCTTTTCTTCTTCCTCAACTATAACATCTTTACCTTTTTCTTCTTTTTCCTCAGCACTCAATTCTGTTTTCCCATCTTCACCAAAAGTTCACCGCCCACATTCTCAAGACTTTTTCCACTCCTCAAAACAATATCATTGTAATGCTCCTTCGGATTAGTTTGAGTGTTACCAGAAAAACCGCTGCTAGATAGCTCTGTCAGGTGCTTTGCAATTTGGCCAACTTGAACCTATAAATTTTTTATAGAAGCATCGGTATTTTTCTGATTTGCCATGGTCAACTGCATGAACTGATTGAGGGTGTTTTCCAAGATAGAAACCCAGTCTTGAAGCGGTTGTGTAGGAGGAGGCTTGCTTGTTTGTCCGGCATCTTGATTCCATCCAAAATTTGGTTGATTCCTCCACCCTTGGTTGTTACCTTGTCGCCCATAGTTCCCCATATAATTGGCTTCTTCATGGGAACTAGGTGGTGCCTCACATCTTCCATTCTCATGATCACCTCCACAAAAATCACATCTCATTACCTGTTGTGGTGACATGGTCGTCCCTTGAACATTTTGGAGTTGTTGTGGGAGGTGAGCTAGTTGCTTGTTAAGAGACTCCAATTGTTGTGTCATAAGTTTGTTCTGAGCCAACAATGCAGTTTGTGAATCTAACTCCAACACTCCCCTTCTTTGTGTGGGACCCCGATCATGATGCATCAAGTAGTCATTAGAGTCCATTGCTTCTATCAAAGTCAGGGCTTCCTCTGTTGTCTTTGTATTCATGGATCCTCCAGCTGAGGCATCTAACATGTACCTGGTTGATGGCCTCAATCCATTACAGAATGTTTGCATCTGAGTAAGATCATCAAAACCGTGATTTGGACATCTCTGAAGCAATTCTTTGAACCTTTCCCAGGCGTCATGCAGCGTCTCACCTTCTTGTTGAGCAAAACTCATGATGTCACCCCTTGCCTTTACAAATCTTGATGTGGGGAAGAACCTTGCCAGAAATTTTGCCTCTAAGTTGTCCCATGTAGTGAAACTCCCCCTTGGTTGTGATTGGAGCCAAGACTTGGCTCTATCTCTTAGGGAAAAAGGGAATAATCTAAGGCGAATTGCATCATCAGAGGCACCATTTATCTTCACTGTATCGCACAACTCCAGGAAAGTGGAAATATGACTGTTAGGATCTTCCTTCTCCAACCCAGCAAACTGATTTTGTGAAACCATGTTGATGAGATTTGGCTTGAGTTCAAAATTGTTGGAGTTCACCGGAGGCCTCACTATGCTAGTGACATGCCGGTTGACATTTGTATTGGAATAGTCACCAATTGTCCTCCGTGGTGGTGGAGTATCTTCACCATTCCCTGCCATCTTGAGTTCTTCTTGTTGATCTTGAGAGATGAAAGTCTCTTGTTCTTCTCCTTGTTGTCTTAACAAATTCTGCTGTCTTGCTTGCTTCCTATTCTCCCTAGCTGTTCTTTGAATTTCTGGATCGTAGAGGAGTTGGTCAGCTGGGATAGTACCTCGCATACACAAACAGTCTAGCAAACAAGAGTGTTAGTAGTAAAGGTTAGCACACAACAGCAAACACACCAGAAAAAAAAATTGACAGCAAAAAAAAAAAATGATAGCAAACAGTTTATAACAGAAAAGAAAAAAATTTTAAAACAGAAAAATTATGTGCTCAAATTAGTAACCAAAATGGATATGCTAATATTGAGACGCAGTCCCCGGCAATGGCGCCAAAAACTTGTTGATGAATCTGGGCAAGTATACCCAGTCGTGCAAGTAATACGGTGGTAAGATCGGTTATCGTATCCACGGGGACTGCAACAAGTACTAGCAGTACCACTTCAACTACTATCTAAGCGATTCTTGGATTGAAGAGAGTTCTATGCTAACAAAAAGTAAAACTAACAAAATAAGAAAAACAAACTCTTTTTGTAATTTTCTCAAATACTTGGAAGGCAATAAAAGATGGTCTTCAAATATGATAAAAGTAGCTGGGGTTAGGTTCACTAAACTTCATCCTCATGCAATGAAACAACTCACAAACAGTTTCTACATCAGTTATGACAATCCATCCACTAAATTACTCAAGTCCCGATTCCTCGGATGACAAGAGCCTAAATCCACTAATAGACCCTAATTCCTTAGGTGGCCTAGATTAATGAATTCGCATTAAGATTAGGAATCATGCGATTGCTAATAAACCCAGTTCCATTCCTAGATACAAGGCTTACTAGGTGATTAATCACAATTCTGGTTTCAACACGAATTTTCCAATTGCATATTAAAACACAAATCGAGTCATGGGGGTGCTAGCCACAACAAGCATTAAGAACAGAAATCAACCACTCAATAACAAAGCAGAAACTGTATTGCAAGATTAAATCAAATACATGAGAATTCAGACATAGTTACCCTAACCCCAACCATGGAGGTTTAGCTACTCGTAATAATATCCACAACCAAAGAAACATAGATGAAGGAGAGAAGGGATTCCATGGGGGCAATCCTCCAGAAGCTGCCTCTGGTTCCAAGAGCCTTTTGGGTTGCCAGTAGCCTCCAATCTCTCCAAGGTCCTCCCCTTCTGTCACTACGCCTTATATATATATATATATATATATATATATATATATATATATATATATATATATATATATAGATATATATATATATATATATATATATATATATATATATATATATATAGGTCTGCTGCGCGTCACGGCCGTGATGGACATCACGGCCAGGCCGTGACGCGTTCTGGAGTGGACGTACTTTCAACTTTTGGGTTCTCGCGAGGCGAGACTAACCTTCGCGATGCGAAACTTTAATTTTTAGTCTGTCACGGCCGTGATGTCTGTCACGGCTAGGCCGTGACAGCCTCTGACTTTTGCCTTCTGCTCTGCTTGATCACTTAGGTGATGGTCATCACGGCCAGGCCGTGATAGGCTCTGTTTGGCTCATATTCTTCACTTTTCAAGCTCTGTTTCATCCAGGATCCACCAAGACTGATTTTGATCATTTTTACATTAATTCCTGCAAAACAACACCAAGAAACCGCTTCACCCGTTCCAAGGGAAAATCTAATAAAAACCAAATAAAGAATGCCTAATCTATATGAAAAATGCATGCAAAAGTGTACAGAAAATATCATGTAAAATCACACTATCTGTCAACACACATTGCTTCAATAAGAAACAATTCAAACAAGAGCAAACCAGAGATCACACAACAAAGCTTAACAGACCTATTCCCCAAAGATCCCGAAAGACTCGACCAACTTTGATACCACCTTGTAACACCCCCCCTTGGGGCATTACTACGTAACACATGCAGAAGTAAATTAAAAGATAATTTGCTGGTGCTTTCGGAAAATAATTTATATAAGTGCATAAGTGTATGAAATTGGGTATAAAAATTTTGTCTCGACTCCACACCTAAGCCTTGATCGGCACACAGACTATCACAGCCTGGCAAAACCATTTAGTTTAAAGAATATACTTGAATAAAATCTAGTATTTTTACAGAAATTTTGATAGAGTCTCCTCTGTAATTCGGACATCCCAGGTAAAAGAACACCTGCTAAAATAATTACATTTTCATTCCAGAATTCCAGTTACACCAAATACAACCAGGCATTAATATGCTAAAGATAGTTATATCAATTAGCTATACATGACCAAAAGGAAAAGTTTAAGTTTTCATTCAAAAGAGACACTCTCCGAGCCATAAACATTCCGTTTTAAAATGTAGACTCTCTGAGTCATACTCATACATACTTATCAAAATCCAAGTCTCAAACCCTAAGCTGGTCATTCTAAAAGTTATTCTTGAGAAGAACTCACGTGGTCATTCCACAATCAAATACTTCATCAAACAACCAGATCTAAGTCTCTGAGTGACTTAGGAAGACTCCTCTGCACCATCTGTACTAAAATACCCAGGGTACGATAGCGAACCAGAAGAAACCTGATATATTTGTAAGGGTGAGATACCGATAAATGGATATATCACACAACAACCATATACATGATACATACATCACATAATCATATAAGCAGTTAAATCATACATATACATAACATAACATAACAGTGTTATATCAAAGGGTCTCAAACCCGCACAGTCAACCTTTGAAAATATGCATGGCACTTCAACCATCAGGCTCTAACTTAATCTCCGGAGATCCCAACATCCTCAAAGTGAGTTGATCAGGCTCGATACACCGTCTCATTGGCTAGCTAAGCACAACGATAATACACCGTCTCATTGGCTAGCTAGGCACAACGATAATACACCGTCTTATTGGCTAGCTACGCACAACGATAATACACCCTTCCAGGCGGCGCTGCTATGGTGAGAGGAAGGAGATGAGATTGGGAGGAGGAAGAAGAAGATGGAGTCAAGAGGGAGAAGAAGCAGAGAAAGAAAAGAGAAAAAGAGGGAGAAGGCGTCTAGAAAGAGAGAGAGAAAAGGAGAAAGTTGAGTTTTTAAACCAATTATTTAGTAATAGGTACAAAATGAGTATAAATATTAAGCCTAAAATAAACATGTTTTTACTTTTTGGAATCTAAAAATAAAGATTGATAGATATGTGATTTCGAAATTCAAATTAGAGTAAAGATTAATAGTTGAACTGATCAACTAAGAAAATACTCAGACAAAAATTTAATCTCCGATTAAGGTCAAACCAGTTCATTTTCAACTCTAAAATTAAATAGAATGAAAATATGAAAATGCTTTTCTCTTAATCATATTATTTAAAATATTTTTCTGTACCGGTATAATAGTGACAATAACATAAATTATTGTCTAGTAAGCATGCATTCACTGAAATAAGTCAGTGCTAACGCACCCAATAAAATAATTTGAAGAGAGTAATTTAATTACTCAAACTAAACCACATAACAAAATAAACATAAACATCCAAATAAAATAATTAATCATATGTGTAAAAACTAGGGTGTTTCATATTAGATTTAACAAATATGAACAAAATAATGGACAAGAAAGCAAGCAATTACATACCTTCGTAGTCAGACCCCTCCCATTTGATATTCAAAATTCATTTGCAAGGCTCCTGCATGACAAAAATTAAATAACCAAGGTAGCAAATATAAGATAGCTTAGAAACCAGAGGGAAATTAAAGTTCTGTTTACTTTGTTTTCAGTTTGTTGTTTTCATTTCTTATTTTTAGAAATAATTACAAAATTGTTAACTTAGTTTCATTCTATTTTCTTGTTTTCAAAAAAATTGTACATAGACAGTGGAGTCTGTCTGTTTTCAGAGTTTTCTTGTACAAATCTTTGAAAACAGGATAAGATGGTAGTTTTGTAATTATCTCTGAAAATCCTAAGATTGGCAATAAATTCTCAGTTTTTTTAACGTTTTAAGAAATTCACAAGAATATCATTAACAGGACAAAATACCTTTTACTGCATCAAGCTCCTTCCCTGGAAGGACATCATAACCCTCCATGAGTTTGCAACCCTTTCGTCAATGTGGAAGTCCTCCAAAGGTTCAGGTTCTACTACACTGTTGTCAGGGCATACCAATGGCTGTCGTGAAGGGGCTGACATTTCATGATAAATCTCAGGACCAGATTGAAGAATATCTCTAGTATCTGCTTCTGGAGGATTTACCGGTTGAGTTATGGTCTCTGACACGATGGATGGAAAACTCTGCGCTGCCAACGGTGATGCTACATTTTCAACTGTTAAAACTATCTGAGTGCTTGATAAAGTGATCCGACATTAGTACCCATTCATCAACAAGGACCTTTATATCACTCAATTTAGCAGGCCCATGTTCTACACCATGGGTATCACAAATGTCCATGTCTTCACAAACGTCCATATCTTCTTCCATAGAATCAGTCACAACAGAGACATATGGAAGGGTATCACAAATGTCCATATCTTTACAAATGTCCATATCTTCTTCCATAGAATCAGTCACAACAGAGACATGTGGAGGGCTATAACAAATGTCCATATCTTCACAAATTTCCATATCTTCTTCCATAGAAGGTAGCTCGTCAGGAGGAGCCGGCTCAAACCGAGGCGATTCTTTGGAGTAAACAGTTGGGCTGTAGGACTGCTCAGTCACAACAGAGACATGTGGAGGGCTATCACAAATGTCCATATCTTCTTCCATAGAAGGCAGCTCGTCAGGAGGAGCCGGCTCAAACCGAGGCAATTCTTTGGAGTAAACAGTTGGGCTGCAGGACTGCTGTTCCATTAGGATATGGCGGCTGTGTTTTTTTTGTTCTTATTCCAATAGCAGCAAAGACATACAATATATATATATATATATAAAGGATATAAGGCCAACAGATCTCTATAATTACTGCAACAAATCCTCCTATTTGTCTATGTCTAATATAGTCAAATATTTAATTTCCTAAAATATGTACATGATTTCTTAAAAATATGCAACTACATAATTATGTGATTTTATGAGATTCTCTCAATCCTAAAAACCTGCAACTACATAATTAAATGATTTGGTAAAAACAGAGGCCGTAAAGTCTGGAAAAAATTGCACGATCAAAATTATATCAGATAAGTAGCTTCAGATAAAATATTTAAAGGAGTTTAATTGATATATATTGTCAATCAATCATAAGTTGTCATATCATAAGTTGTCATATCATAATTGGTAAAAACAATATAATTGTTTTTTATATTGTCAATCAATCATAAGTTGTCATATCATTGAAAATCTTTGACTTTTATCCTAACCACATTAAAAGTAATATATATCATGATTTGTGATTGATTGACAGTGTAAAAAACTTTATACCGATTAATCGTACAACAATTAAACTCTTATTTAAAGTTTTCACACAAAAAGTAAAGAAACTATTAAATATTCTTAATTTTAAATTAATGTAATTATATATGACTAAAATTTCATATCACTCCACTAATGATCTCTCGATTTACCCAGGGAGACACTGTCTAAGAGATAAGGATAAATTGCAAAAAAATAATTAATATCTTTTGGTTTTTAAAATGAGAAAATTTAATCCCTTCTGAGTATTGTTCTGGTGTGATGCACAAGAATTAAGAAACATAAAACTAAACCTTAATAGTAAGATTTTTTAATTTATTAATTTTCCCATATTTAATTTCCAACAATTAATTACTCTACTTTTCCAAGCCCAATAGTCCATCCAATTTCCATGAGTAGTTAAGAATTTTGGGAAGGGTAAAGATGGAAAAAAAAATTAGCGCTAATAACTAGCGGATTGCATTTGAAGTGTTTGCTAAAATTAGCGATTGAACTAACTGATAAATATAAAATGACATAAAAGTACATATTTATATGTTTTTTTTATATGAGTTATATTTATTTATTTTTTTGTCCTTTACCAGGAGTATACCCATGAGTAGCGGGGACTAATCTCCTGAGGGGAATGAATGACACTTGAAAGTGGGAAACCCTCAACCAGCGGAAATTCGCACCATACGCAAGAGTTGGGATTCGAACCCCAGCCACCTAGTTAAGGGGCACAAGTCCACCACCACTTATGCCAGCCTCATACATATGTGTTATTTATTTTAAAATAATTATCACTTTTAATATTTTAATTTATTTTAAATTATTCATCATTTCAAAAATTAAAATATTATTTTCTATTTGTTTCTTTTTTACCTTTCCTACTAATAAGGTAATTTAATTCTTTTTGTTTCGTTACCAAAAAAAAATCTGTTTTTTTAATTATTATTTGCCATAAATTATGTGCAGTTATTCAGCATTTGCTTTTAAGGGGCAAAATAAATATTTTAAAATTCATTAATTATCCATGCAATTAAGTTGGGTATGATTTTGTTTAAGTATTTGGGTATTTTTTTTAAAATAGAAATATCATATCAAGAATACAGTGGGGTTAAATATCTATTATTTCATATGCACAATCCACCATGGTTTCAAATATCATCTTTTGAGAAGTTTTTCAAAATTTCCTAATTTAAATAAAATTGATAATGAGTATTTTTTTTAAAAAAATTTATTTTTTGTGATTCTCGTTTTAAAATACGGTTGTGATGGATGTATTGTCGGATAGGTCGAATCATGGATTCTAACTGCTGGGTTTGATGGGAGGTTATGAGCTTAGAGTTTTGAATGTTTCTACTACTACTTTAAAATGTGATCATATGATTTTTTTTTTTTTAGGAATCCACCGTAATTAGGGTCTTTGGCTCCCCTATGTATCAACGGAGTTTTCCCACAAGCTTAGATCCTATGGACCTGATGCTATGAGACTAATATCCGTTCGGGTGCTTAGTCACAATTAAGGTTCTTCGCCCCTCCCCAAAGATGTGTTATGTGGGATTCAAACCCATCGTAATTAGGGTCTTTGGCTCCCCAATGGGTCCACAGAGTTTCCCAACAAGCTTAGATCCTTTAGACCTGTTATGGGACTAATCTCTGTTCGGGTGCTTAGTCAAAGATTAGGTCCTTCGTTACCCCTTCCAAAGATGTGATCATATGAATTGAAAAGAAGTTAGTATGTTTACTAACTCTTATCAGTCTTTTGAACTTTGGTGTTAGAAAACCACTCATGTAAAATTAAAATTTGTGATTTTTTTTTTTGTGACTTTCAAAACTGTGATTTGTTATCACTTAATCTATTAATCTATTTTACAAAATAGTTTGTATCTAAGTTTAATCTGTGATTAAACTGATTCTTAAATGTTAGTATATTGAAGTAGATTATCATAATTTTGAACTAAATTAAGACTTTTTTTAATAAGCAAACAATTATAGTAAGGAGAGTACAATGAGTATTCTGACCCATTACGTTGAGCCAAATTACAACAATACCAAACATATACAAAATCGAACCACCTCCTATTACATGATTCCAAGCACCAGAGTTAATTAAGTAAAATAAAAATGCTCTTTTAAGTTATTAATTGTAGCTGTCAAAAAAAAAAGTTATTCGTTACTACAAATGCATTTTGCATAAACGAATTTTAAATTAATAATATTAATGGTTAAAATCAATTTTTTTTTCTATACATGCCCAATATGAAAAAATATTTAAATTTCAAGTAGCAACTAACTCATATGTCAACAGTAAAAAAAATAAAAAAATAACTCATATGTCAACACAATATCATTAGTCTAGGAATTCATCTAGGAATACACACTAACATACTATGCTTAGAGCACGGGCGGATGAAAGGGGTGACTAGAGCCTAACCGGCCCCTCAAGATAAATTTTATATTTTCATAAACTTTCTATAATCTCTTTCAAATACATAATATTTTTTTTAAAAAAAACTGACCAAGCTTCTCCAGAAAGCTAATCTTTCACTCTAGTGTCTTTATATCGTAATGTGTCTATATCTCAAAAACATAGCAAAAAGGAAAAAAAAAAATCAAAGTTTCATCTTGCTGCCTCCCACACCCCATCAACGCCCCCAACTTTTTCCCATCCCAGATCTTTGTCATGGAGAGTATTTTTTTCATCCTCACTCCTCGCTTTCTCGCAAATCCCCCCGAGAACGATTAATATTTATAAAAATCAAAATTAAAACAAGATCTAGGGATGTAATTGGATCGGCTTGGATTGGATATATGGTAATTTAGCATTTGATATGGTTAAATTTGATCGGCATAGATTGGATTTTACAAAAAACTTTCCATGAACCTGAACCTGAACTGAACCAGTCCAATTAAAGTCGGTTTGATTTAAATAAGATCATCGGATTACCCTTTTTTTAATTATTTTAATTTTAAATTCGAAAAATAGAAAAAAATATATAAAAAAACAACATTTTAGTTAATAAATTAATTTTAGGAATAATATATTAACTTTGTTAATAAAAAATAATAATATTATAATGGTTTAATTTCACTTTTTGTCCCTCAACTTTTTCAATTGTGCGATTTTGGTCCTTCAAAAATTTTAATTGCACATTTCATCCTCTAATTTGTAAATCTGTGCAAAATCAGTCCCTATTAGGCTATTACACGTTGACTGGCAATGGACAGAAAAAAAATAAAGTGATTGATTCATTTTTTTAGAATCCGACATCTGAACATATTGCATTCAGATTCAACATTTCCAATCGGATCGGATAAACTGATTCAAACCACCAAATAGGTTTTAATCGGTTCGAATCCACCGGATTCATGGATGGAATCGGATCCGCTTACACCCCTAAAAAGATTATCATAAACTTCTTATTGATTGAAATTCACAATTCGCACATTAAAATTTAAAAGATAACTTGAAAGTTGAAATCCAAAATCTAATTCTCATAATACCAACAGATTCACATCAAGAATGACTAAAATGGAGGGGGAAAACATGAGAAAGTACCCTCAAATTGCTTGACAAACAACCTCACGAAATTTTGGTAATTAAATATATGCTCATAAAGGAGAAAATCCACAACAATAACAACAATTTTTGAAGGCATGTGATGATAATGAAAGCTATAGAAGCAGTAATTTGCGTCAAGTAAAACATACCTCAAAGTAGAGGAGAGGAAGAAGATTTGAATCTAAGTTGACTAGATTTGGGCCTTTATGCAACTAAAACAAATAGAGGAAAGAGAAAGAGTAAGCAAAAAGGGTGAGAGCAAACAAGATAAGAGAGCAGACGTGATGATATAAGACTCATAAGGGGTGAATTGTGGCGCCCCGACGTGAAGATGGAAAGTGAATATTTACAAGGGGTTTGGAAAAGTTAGGGTTCAAAACTGTTCATATTTTATTAATTTAATAAAATAAAAATTCAAATTGAAAAAATTCGGTTAAAGTCGGCTTGGTTCAAATCAGATCATCGGATTATCCTATTTTTTAATTATTTTATTTTAAATTTCAAAAAAATTTAAAATACAAAAAAGGAAAAAATAACACAATGTTTTGCTGAATATATTATTTTTTTAGGAATAATACATGAATTTTGTAAATAAAAATAATAAAGTTATTAATAATATATTTTTAAAAAAAGATATCGGTTTGATTTTAGAATTCGATATACAAACCAATTGTCTTCAGATTCAACATTTCAAATCCGATCCGATCTGATCAACCGATCCAAACCACCAAAATAGGTTCGAATCGATTCGGATCCACCAGATTCATGGATCGGATCAAATCCACTTACTCTCCTAACAAGATCATCGTAAACTTCTTATTGATTGAAATTCACAAATCACAAATTAAATTTAGAAGATAACTTGAAGGTCAAAATCCAAAATCTAATTCTCATAATAATAAGAAAATCGTATCCAGAATAGCTCACAAAATCTTGGTAATTAAATATATGCTCATAAAGGAGGAAATCCACAACAATAACACCAAATTTTGAAGGCATGTGATGATAAGGAAAGTTATATATGCAAGAATTTGTGTCGAGTAAAACATACCTCAAAGTTGACACAAGAGGAAGACGATTTGAATCTGAGTTGACTGAGATTTGTGCCTTTAAGCAACTGAAACAAATGGAGGAGAGAGAAAGAGTAAGCAAAGGCGGTGTGAGCAAGCAAGATAAGAGAGCAAACAGGATGATGTAAGACTCACAAGGGGTGAACCGTCGCGACACAACGTGAAGATATAAAGTGAATATTTATAAGGAGTTTGGAAAATTAGGGTTCTTAAACTTTTAATATTTTATTAACTTAATTCATAAATCGATCTTATGTAAATTGGATCGGATCAGATCATCGGATTACCATGTTTCTATATTATTTTAATTTTAATTTCAAAAATAGTAAAAAAAACATTTTAAAAAACAAAAAATTGTTTTAGTTAATATATTAATTTTAGGAATAATATATCAATATATTAATTGTGTTCATAAAAATATTGTTATAAAATTAATAATAATATTAATTTTTAAGTGATTGGTTCTATTTTTAGAATCCGATATCCAAATCGATTGCCTTCAGATTCGAGATTTCAAATCTGATCTTATCCGATAAATAAATCCAAACCACCAAAATATGTTCAGATTGATTCGGATCCATCGGATCAGATTGGACCTGCTTGTGTTCCTAACAAGATTATCACAAACTTCTTGTTGATTGAAATTCACAATTTACACGTTAAAACTTAGAAGATAACTTGAAAGTCAAAATCCAATTCTAATTCTCATAATACCAACACATTCATATCAAGAATATGAAAAGGTTATAAAAAAAAAACTTGAAAAGTACCCTCAAATTTGCATGACATACATCCACAAGAAATCTTGGTCATTACATATACTAGTGTAGTGTACCCGCGCAATGTACGGGTAAATTTTCTTGCAAAATAAATTATTACAATATTTAATTCAAACCCGATTGTAATTGCTATTTTTATGTTGAAATATAATTACATTATATTTTATTGATTGAAACAAATAATTAAATTATTTATACTATAATTATATTATACTAATATTAGTAATTGCTTCGTTTCCAAAATGCTTGAACCTGATAACGGAACCAATGACCATCAGGTTTGATTCGGTTCGGTTCAGATCCTAACAAAAAAAATACGAACCAATTTAATTGGTTCAGTTCATATTTTCGGTTTCGTCAAATTATTGGTTCGGTCTTACACCCATAAACTTTCCCTAAGAACATAGTAGTCTTGCTACCTTTCATGGATAAAACATTTAAAAACAGTCCACAACCTGACACACTCTAATTAGTACCCGGATATATATATATAGATATATATATAGATATATATATATAAATAATAAAAATTTGAAACTATAAATTATATATAAATATTAAAATATAATATATACTAAACATTAAGGTGTATATATATATATATATATATATATATATATATATATATATATATATATAT
Source organism: Sophora flavescens (assembly GCA_030762895.1). Taxonomy (NCBI): domain Eukaryota; kingdom Viridiplantae; phylum Streptophyta; class Magnoliopsida; order Fabales; family Fabaceae; genus Sophora; species Sophora flavescens. Next base: position 184,844,795 of record CM061066.1, read on the forward strand.
ATATATATATATATATTTAAACATATAAATATTAAAAGAGTTCACAACATGACAAACTCTACTTTTAGTTTTGACTGTTACAAAAATAGTAAAAGTGGAGTTCTCAATTATACTATAGTATCAATATTGATAATAATAATAATAATATAATAATAATAATAATATGTAAACAATTTAAATAATTAAGTTACTTTTTTTAATAATAAAAAAGCCCAAAAAAAAACCACATGACGACTTCCTAGCGTTTCTTTCAAGCTTTAGAATTAATTCCCCGGAAAGGAATCACATAGTAGCTTTATACCCCAAACTTCCAGAAGAACACGGTAGCTTTGCTACCTTTCGTAGCTAAAAACATTTTAAAAAAATCTATAAATGTTAAAAAGTCAATAATAAAATAATATAAAAGGTGAACCATTCAAAATTTGTTCGGTTCGGACCCGAAAATATTAATTAATATATATATATATATATAATATAAAAAGTATTAAAATAATAAACTATTAAACTCAACGTAAAAATATAAATACAATAAATATAAAATATTAGTATGTATCTATATAAATATTAAAATATAGTAATTGTTCGTTTCCAAAATCCCTGAACCTGATAATTGAACAAATGATCATCGAATATGGTCTGGTTTGATTCAGACCCTAACACAAAAAAATACAAACCATTTTAATTGATTCTGTTCAGATTTTCATGTTCATCAAATTATTGGTTCAGGTCTCATGCCCCTAAACTATCTCGAAGGACACGGTAGCTTTGCTACCTTTCATGGTTAAAACATTTTAAAACAAAAAAAAAACTTTAAAAAGTCAATAGTAAAATAATATTACAATCCAAACCAATCAAAACTTGTTTGGTTTGGTTTGGTTTAGTTAGTATACGAAAAATATTAATATATATATATATATATATATATATATATAACTATAAAAAATATTAAACTATAAATTATATATAAATATTAAAATATAATAAACACTAAACATTAAAGTATATATTTTGGTTTTTTTTATAACAGTCTACTTTTATGTTCATGGTTAAACATTTAAAATATATATTAACTTTAAAAAGTCAATAATAAAATAATATAAAATTTCGAACCAATGAAAACTGGATTTGTTTGGTTTGGTTTGGTTAGTACCCCAAAATATTAATATATATATATATATATATATATATATATATAAAACATATATAAAAGGATAAAAAAATAGTTAACTATAAATTATATTAAAATATAATAAATACAAAACATTAAAGTATATATATTAATTTTAAAACATATATAATTATTAAAATATTAATATATACATATATATCTAAGTATAAATATTAAAAGAGTCAATAACCTAACACACTCTACTATTTTAGATCTTAGTATTTTATTATTATTTAAAATAATAAAATTTTCTACTTAGTTTTATATTATTTTATTTTATTACTTTTTATACTATCTTAAGTTTTATTAAAAAATATCATACTACTTTATGTAGCAGTAGATAGCATGACATGTTTTTTTTATAAAAAAAAATTAGCATCACGCATTCCCAACCAGTGTTTACGTATGTAAAAAGTAAATGAGTAGTATGTTAAAAATGTTTATAGTCCCACGTGATGACTTCCTGACGTTTCTTTCAAGCTTTAGAATTAATTCCCAAGAATAACATAGTAGCTTTATGACACAAACATTCTGAAGAACATGGTAACTTTGCTACCTTTCATGGCTAAAAACAATTAAAAAAAAATATAACCTTTAAAAAGTCAATAATAAAATAATATAAAAGTCGAACCAATCAAAATTGGTTCGGATCCCAAAAATATTAATTAATATATATAAATATAAATCTATATAAATATAAAATGTAAAAAATATTAAAATAATAAACTGTTAAATTCTATATAAATATAGGAATACAATAAATGTTAAATATTAGTATATATTTATATATATATATATCTATATATATATATATATATATATATATATATATATATATATATATATATACACACACACACACACACACACAAAAATATAGTAATTGATTTGGATCCAAAATCCTTTAACCTGATAACTGAACTAATGATCACCGGGTTTGATTTGGTTCGGTTTGGACCCAAACACCAAAAAATACAAACCAATTTAATTGGTTATATTCAGATTTTTGGGTTCATCAAATTATTAGTTCAGGTCTGAGGCCCCCTAAACTTTCTCAAATAACACGGTAGCTAAAGTAAAAAGGTGGCTATATAAAATAAAAAGTAATAAAATGATAGATGATGAAATTTAGGGGAAAAAATTTGATTGACACTAATAAAATGAAAAAAGATGAATATGAGAGAAAAAACTCAGTATTTAAAATAATAATTATTTTGTTATTATCATTTAAAGAAGTAAATTGTGTCTCTCAAATTTATTTATTTTTATTCTATTATTACACTAAACAATAATTTTTCTCACTAACTTTTTTTTTATTATTATTTTAAATAGTGAGTTTTTTTCTCTCATATTCTGCTTTTATCATTTTATTATTATGTTTTTTAAAAAAATTTCCTCATCTATCATTTTATTATTTTATATTTTATATATTCACTTTTTTACTTTAAGGACCTAATGAAAATTTTATATAAATTCAGGGACCCAATTAGAAAAGTTTTAGTTCAGGGTCACAATTGAAAGTTTATATAGGTCTGGGGACCTAATTAGAAATTTATTTTAGTTAAGGGACCTAATTGAAAAATCCAAATTAGTTCAGGGACCAACTCAATAATTAAACATATATAATAAAAAAAACTGAAATAAAAAAGTTGTCCCAATTTAGTGAAAAAAATGAAAAAGAAGAAAAATAATGATGACTAAACAGTTGTGACGATGTCAATGTCATATTCCCTTTAATGCACCTCAACCAAGTTAAGCAAACAATATAATATTAAAACAATCAAGTATAATAATAATAATAATAATAATAATAATAATAATAATAATAATAATAATAATAATACAAAATATAAGAAACAAATAATGGATTAAAAAAATATTAAACTCTTTAAATTAGGGAGATGCTGCCACATCAAATGTACAGTAAAAGTTGCTAGTCCATTTTTATATTTGTATTGATACATAGATTGCCGTGTTTGACTCCCAAAACAATGTACCTTCACCAGTTTGTAAATATTTTAAAACAAAAAATATATAAATTTTAGAAAAAAAATAAAAAAATAATAAAAATATTCCATAACTTGACATGTGGCTTGCACCATTGTGCTACACTAAAATCAGAATTTTCCCTTATCAATTAGTATAGATATAGATTTATTATTGGTTTGGTTTGATTCGGTTCGAACCGTAAAATATTAAAATATATATATAAATAAATAATATAAAAAATATTATATTTTAAACTATTAAATTATATATACATTAAAAATATAAGTATATAAAAATTAAAACATCAAGAACATAACAACTCCACTTTTACTATTTGATAATTTATGATTGGTTGAGAGTGTAAAAAAACTTTACACTATCAGTGTATACAAATAAATTCAAAAAAAAAGTATTAGGAAAAAAATGTATTAGAAAATTTTTTAATAAAAAATAAGGAAACCATAAAAAAAATTTAAATTTAAATTTTTTTTAAAAAAATTAAATTTTTTTAAAAAAATAATAATAAACGTACAAAATATTAAAAAAAGTAAAAAAAAATTGTTTTTTTAAAAGTAAAAAAAAATTTTAAAAAAAAACATAAAATCCTACCGCTGACATGTGTATGTACAGTAAAAATGTCTCTCCACCTTTTATATTAGTATAGATGCTCATAAAGGAGGAAATCCACAACAATAACAACAAATTTTGAAGGCAAGAAATCTTGGTCATTACATTATCAGTAACATCTCAGGCTGCTTCACGGATTGATGAATGTCTCCACAAATCAACACAGGTCTTTTCAGTATGTTTTGTCCTCACTCTCACGCTTCATAAGAAAATTTCTCAGGAGGCCACCCATCCCAAAACTGCTCCAAGTCAAGCATGCTTAACTTTGGAGTTCATAAGTGATGGACTCATAACTTAAGAACTCCAAAGTTAAGAGTATTTGACTAGGAATGGCAACGGGATCGGGAGGTCACATGAGTACTCCCCCACCCCCTCCAAGTAAAAATCATGTATGTCCTCGCCCGTTACCTGAGCAGGTACTCGCGAGACGGGTATTTTGCGGGTTTTACGGATACCCACGAATATTACGGATATCCACGGATATTTGTTAAAGGAACACCAAAAATGAAGTCTCAATTTTCACTCAAAAAAATCAGACCCAAAACAACAAAAACATGCTCTTAAAACTTGAAAGTGCCCTTATATCATATAGCTTAGAATCAATCATACAAATTAAAACAAATAGCGTTCATCAAAAGGATTCACAACAGCATAATGAAGAAAACATCATCAAATCTAATGGTAAAACATGATGGATCGAGAGGAGAAGAGAACACAGTTGAGCAAAATGGAGCACAAATAACCTTTTTTGATAGAGTCACTGTCACCACTTTGCATAGTAGGTGCAAGGCGGACGAAGGTACCGTGGTGGAGGATAGAAACAGTGGAGCTGGGACATGGACGAGTGACATCGGAGTTGGGACGGGACGAGTGACCGATAGCGGATCCTCGGTAGAGATCGTGACGAGTGATCGATCGTGGGAGCAGCAGTGGGACCGGGACAATCGCGGCCGATGCATGTTGAAGAAAGAAGGCGGCCAGACTCGCGAGAGTGATTCATTGTTCATGGTTTGAAATATTAATTGATCAAGGATCAAATGCATATAAAACTATTACTTAACTGAAAACTAAAAAGTATTCTAGTTTCAAGGTGGCTTCTACATTGAGTAAGGGAAGGAAGTCATGCACAGTGAGCCAAAACTTGTAACCGTCTGAATGCTTTAAAAAATTGTATGGTCCTGATGCATCTATGGTAACCTGTTGCATAGGTTAGTCTAGAGGGACCCCTCATCCCATGACCTATGTACCCAACGCCCCCACCCCCATCCGTAGGCATCCTCCGCTCGTCTGATGTGGCCAAACCCCTCCCGCAAAGTCGCGGGAGTATCAGTGTGATTCGCCAAAACTTCCGTTCAATATACTTGTGCCAGTAACCTATCTAAGCCTTGGCCCATCACATGCCACTGCCCTTTCTCCTCCTTAGGCCACCACGAACCACCACAGTCTGACCTCTACTCCTTTCTACCATGTGACGCACCACACACTACAAACTTGGTTAAGATATGATGTTTTTTTGCTAGCGATGGTCACGATGCAGTAGACAGGGAGGCATGAGATGTTTAGTTCATGGTTGAATCTAGTTGCAGTGGTGCGACAACTCTGACACGACTGTTCGTGTGGTGATGGATCTGAGATGAGGATGGTGAAATACGGAGGTCCAGGATGACATAACTGTTTTGATTTGCTTTGCGATGGATACATGATGACATGTGGTTTTGTTTTGGATGGTGGCTTCAGGTGAGTTCACGGTGGTTGGCGCGGTGGTCGGAGGAAGGTTGTTTTGCTGTGAACAAGTACAAGGAAGATCCTTAGTTTACTTGGATTCATTACAAATACACAAACTTGTCTTCTCTTCATTCTTAGTTGAGTTAGTTTGTCAATAAAAGGAACATTTATTTTACTGTAAAGGATTCATGTTTAAACAATCAATAATTGGTTTTCACAGTGGGTAAATTCTGGAAACCATTTACTTTCTTTGTTGCTTATTTATCTTTCTTTAATTATGCCTTTCATTTTAATTGATCACTGATAAAAAATATGATCATAGGATGTTTGATAAAAGACCTAAATGGCTATGGAAAGAAGGTTAGGATTTTGAGAACTGCCGAGATGGTGGGTGCCTGAAAGGGTTGTTGAGGGTGGGAGAAGGAAGAGATAATGGAGAAGATGAAGATGTACGACAATGACCCAAAAAAAGAGATAGAAAATTAGAAGTTACCAAATGTAGGAGGTAAGGTCAACTCTCTCAATATGAGAGACTTTACAAGGCTACTCACCCTAGAAAAAGCTAGTTTCAATAAATTCTACTTTCAAACCGTTGATGTGAAGTCATTATTATATTTTTATAATATTTTATTTTTTTAAATACATTTTCAAATCTTCCAATTAATTGCTATAATTACATAATTAGCCTATTATATACTTATTTTCATTTAATTCTTTCCTTTTAAAAAAAATCATAAATCATGATATTGTTTGCCTATACAATAACAGAATCGGATCCTCTCCATTCTATAAGGAAATGGACATTTCCGGTCCCCTTAATCTGGTACGTACACGTGGCATTAACATATTTAAATGGTTCATATTTATTTGAGTATAATTATTTTTAAATTAAAAAACATATCCAATTCGGGGCGAGAAACAATTCTTCTCCATTCGACGATTCCAGACCATCTCCCCCACCTCCCGTGGTCGACCACCACCACCAAAAGCCGCCTCCGACCCGCCCTGCCTCTATTTCGCCATCGACCACCACCACCCCGCCCCTGTTCCGCCATCAACAGCCAACGGCAGCGCCCGTTCTCCATTTCACTACTGGTTTGTCTTCTCCTCCCTCAAATGTCTTCTACCATTTAACAGCAACAAACACTATATTGTTGAGGATCATTAGAGGTTTAGAGTGGAAGCAATCTAAGCGTACAAGCTCCATCCCCTTGCTATGGCATTTAATTGCCGCGGTTCCGCCCCGTCGTGAGATAGAAACTCATCATGATTGAAAACACATTCCTTATTTGATTGAATGTTTTACTTATTTGATTGGATCCTATTGTGACTTGCTGCAAATATTGGGTAACTTGGCTCCATTTGACTTGCTGGTTTGTCTTCTACTCCCTTAAATAGAACCATAGAAGAGTTCAGATCTTCAAATAGAAAGGGTAGGCATTCTTCGCAAAGACGGTAGCACGGGGGACCTGTAGCACGATGACTGTCAGGTGTGGAGGTACAAAGGAATGAATTATCTTGTTCTTTGTGCAAAGGTTTGGAGTTCTTACCTCTCAAAAAACTGATGTATGGATTGGAAAGCATTTTCTATTTGTTTTTTATTTTTAAATTTAAGTTGATATAAAATAGATGAATCTCAACCCTTGATTCCTTTCAATGCCACATGTCAGTTGTATAAAAAGAGAAATGGAGATCTCCATTTCCAAGGAAATGGAGAGGATCTGAATCCTACAATAACAACATTCCATGAGCCAACTGAGAGTGATACACAATCAATAAGAATTAAAATTTAAAAAGTAACGGCATAGCAGGCATACTCAAAAATTCTACAATATTGATCGGTGATGATAAATTAGGATGTGAATGGTGAGGTGTTGCAATATATGATATACCATGAGTATGAAATTACTGACACATGCATTAAATGCAAAAGATATTTTGCAACTCACCATAAAAATTGAAGATGGATTTATCTGTCTTAAACAAGAGTGTTAGCAGGTAGATGGAACAGTAGATAATCTATTAAGTTTCACTTGCCCATTTTGATGGTCAAGCCCCTCTTTTCCAACCCTAGATATATAAACCTGCATCTCACACTGAGCAACGAGTTCAAAAATTCATGCATCTCCAATTGATGTCATTATCACGAACAAACGCCATCCATACCCCCCCCCCCCCGTTCTGCCTTTGGCATCTGGGACAGAGTTCACAGTCCAACACTCACCTCTTGAATTACGAAGTGTTACTTATGTTTTGTAGGTGGGGAGATGTGCAGCAGAGAACTCGTGTGGGATTTTCGACAATGTAAAAGGCACTCAATGAGTTAGCATTGATATTAAATATATAATCTACAACAGAACAAGTAAATGTTGACTCTAAATGGTTGTGTAGTGTACTACTCACCAAAGTATATGATCAACTGACATTGAACATTTTCATGATTTTCACAAAATTAGGAAAAGGGGAAGTAAAAGCTTGGGATACTCTTTGTTCATCGAGTGCAAACAACATTCTCAAACCAGCTTTTGTCTGCGAGCTTAGTTCATCTTCAACACGATGTCTCTTCTGAACACCTGTATTTGTTTACAGTAAACATGACTTAAGTCATAAATAGCAAGGTAGAAACTTTCATAGAAATAAAATCTACATCATTTGGCCTTTCTATTTTTTACTTTCACTAGCATAATGACACGATTTTAATTCTCAAGGAATTGAGTTGCATACTTCTCTTTTTTTTTTTCCTGAAAATAAAAGTACTTTATAGAAATTTGTTGCAGAAACATCAAAATTGAATTAGAGTGAGTGGATAACCAATCAGACAAATAGACGAAAAACCTTACCCAACTTTTTATGGGCAACTTTGGACTGAGAGGAAAGCCCCATCTTCTTAGAATTTGAAGCTCTACTAGATTTCTTCACATCAGTGGATAAACCAGCTTCTTGACCATTCTTTGACCACTTTTTATCAGATAGATTAACTTTTCTTATGCACTTTGAATTGACTTTAGTATTCATTGGCATATATGTGGAAGTCTTATGGCAAGTGATAGCACGATCGGCATTAGGCCTACTAAAAGCTAGTTTACCGACCTGGTTGTCAAGCCTATCTGTTCCAACTCTAGCAATCTGAACATGTAATTCAAACTCATGCACAAGTTCAAAAATGCAGATATCTCCAACCTTTATGTTATTTCCACGAACAAAAGCCATCCATCCTCCACAGAGAGTGTGACTCGTATGTACTCTTGTTGTTGGCACAGAATTATCAGTCCAACATTCTCATTTCCAATTATGAAGAGTAATCTTTATCTTGCAGTTTGGAAGATGTGCCATTGAAAACTGATACGGGAAATTCATCATTATACCATTTGTAAATCAATATAAGCAAAAGTTTCATGTGTATGGCTGTGTGCATGTATATGTTTGTATGTGTGTGTGTGCAAAAAGAGAGTGAGAGAGAAATAACAATCACTTCTTCAAGGTTAATTGCCTTGGGAAAGATGTGAGGAGAAGGAAAGTTCAATACCATCACATTGTTCGAACCAATATTTTAAAGTTGGGTTGGTTCAAATCAGATCATCGGATTATACTTTTTTTTATTTTAATTTAATTTTAAAATTTTTAAAAATACAAAAAAGGAAAAAAATAACACAATGTTTTGGTGAATATATTATTTTTTGAGGAATAATACACGAATTTTGTAAATAAAAATATAAAGTTATTAATAATATATATAGTTTTTTAAAATATCGGTTTGATTTTAGAATTCGATATACAAACCAATTGCCTTCAGATTCAACATTTCAAATCCGATCTGATTTGATCAACCGATCCAAACCACCAAAATAGGTTCGAATCGATTCGGATCCACCAGATTCATGGATCGGATCAAATCCACTTACTCTCCTAAAAAGATCATCATAAACTTCTTATTGATTGAAATTCACAATTCACAAATTAAATTTAGAAGATAACTTGAAGGTCAAAATCCAAAATCTAATTCTCATAATACTAAGAAAATCGTATCCAGAAAAGCTCACAAAATCTTGTTAATTAAATATATGCTCATAAAGGAGGAAATCCACAACAGTAACACCAAATTTTGAAGGCATGTGATGATAAGGAAAGTTATAGATGCAAGAATTTGTGTCGAGTAAAACATACCTCAACGTTGACACAAGAGGAAGACGATTTGAATCTGAGTTGACTGAGATTTGTGCCTTTAAGCAACTGAAACAAATGGAGGAGAGAGAAAGAGTAAGCAAAGGCGGTGTGAACAAGCAAGATAAGAGAGCAAACAGGATGATGTAAGACTCACAAGGGGTGAACCGTCGCGACACAACGTGAAGATATAAAGTGAATATTTATAAGGAGTTTGGAAAATTAGGGTTCTTAAACTTTTAATATTTTATTAACTTAATTCATAAATCGATCTTATGTAAATTGGATCGGATCAGATCATCGGATTACCATGTTTCTATATTATTTTAATTTTAATTTCAAAAATAGTAAAAAAAACATTTTAAAAAACAAAAAATTGTTTTAGTTAATATATTTATTTTAGGAATAATATATCAATATATTAATTGTGTTCATAAAAAATATTGTTATAAAATTAATAATAATATTATTTTTTAAGTGATTGGTTCCATTTTTAGAATCCGATATCCAAATCGATTGTCTTCAGATTCGAGATTTCAAATATGATCTTATCCGATGAATAAATCCAAACCACCAAAATATGTTCAGATTGATTCGGATCCATCGGATCAGATTGGACCTGCTTATGCTCCTAACAAGATTATCATGAACTTCTTGGTGATTGCAATTCACAATTCACACGTTAAAACTTAGAAGATAATTTGAAAGTTAAAATCCAATTCTAATTCTCATAATACCAACACATTCATATCAAGAATACCTGAAAAGGTTATAAAAAAATGTACCCTCAAATTTGCATGACATACCTCCACAAGAAATCTTGGTAATTACATATATGCTCATAAAGGAGGAAATCCACAACAATAACAACAAATTCTGAAGGCAAGAAATCTTGGTCATTACATTATCAGTAACATCTCAGGCTGCTTCATGGATTGATGAATGTCCCCACAAATCAACACAGGTCTTTTCAGCATGTTTTGTCCTCACTCTCACGCTTCATCAGAAAACTTCCCAAGAGGCCACCCATCCCAAAACAGCTCCAAGTCAAGCATGCTTAACTTTGGAGTTCATGAGTGATGGGCTCATAACTTAATAACTCCAAAGTTAAACGTGTTTGACTAGGAATGGCAAATGGCTCGGGAGGGCACATGAGTACTCCCCCACCCCCTCCAAGTAAAAATCATGTATGCCCTCGCCCATTACCTGAGCAGGTACCCGCTAGACTGGTATTTACGGGTTTTACGGATACCCATGAATATTACGGATATCCACTGATATTTGTTAAAGGAACACCAACAATGAAGTCTCAATTTTCACTCAAAAAAATCAGACCCAAAACAACAAAAACATGCTCTTAAAACCTGAAAGTACCCTTATATCATATAGCTTAGAATCAATCATATACAAATTAAAACCAATAGCGTTCATCAAAAGCATTCACAACAGCATAATGAAAAAAAAATCATCAAATCTAACGGTAAAACATGATGGATCAAAGGACAGTAGAACACAGTCGAGCAAAATAGAGCCCAAATAACCTCTTTGACAGAGTCACCTGTCGCCACTGCATAGTAGGCGCAAGGCCGACGAAGGTGCCGTGGTGGATGATAGAACAGTGGAGCTGGGACATGGACGAGTGACATCGGAGTTGTGACCGGGATGAGTGACTGATAGCAGATCCCCAACAGAGACTGCGATGAGTGACTGACCGTGGATCTGCAACTGGGATAACAACTAACGGTGATGAAGGTTGAATAAAGAAGGGCAGCAAGACTCGTGAGAGTGATTCATTGTTCTTGGTTAGAAATATTAATTGATGAAGGATCAAATGCATATAAAACTATTACTTAAATGTAAACTAAAAAGTATTCTAGTTTCAAGGCGGCTTATACGTTGAGCAAGGGAAGGAAGTCATGCACGGTGAACCAAAACTTGTAACCGTCAAAATGCTTTAAAAAATTGTATGGTCTTGATGCATCTATGGTAACCTGTTACATAGGTTAGTCAAGAGGGACCCCTCATCCCTTGACCCATGTACCCAACGCCCCCACCCCACATCCGAAGGCATCCTCCACTCGTCTGATGTGGCCAAACCCCTCCCGCAAAGTTGCGAGAGTATCAATGTGATTCGCCAAAACTTCCGTTTAATATACATGTGCTAGAAACCTATCTAAGCCTTGGCCAATCACATGCCACTGCCCTTTCCCCGCCTTAGGCCACCACGAACTGCCGCAATCCGACCTCTACTCTTATCTACCATGTGACACACCACACACTACAAATTTGGTTAAGATATGATGTTTTTTTGCTAGCGATGGTATGATGCAGTAGACAAAGCGGCATTAGATGTTTAGTTCGTGGTTGAATCTAGTTGCAGTGGTGCGATAACTCTGAAACGACTGTTCGTTTGGTGATGGATCTGAGATGAGGATGGTGAAATACGGAGGTCCAGGACGACATAATTGTTTTGGTTTGCTTTGCGATGGATACATGATGACATGTGGTTTTGTTTTGGACGGTGGCTTCAGGTGAGTTCACGGTGGTTGGCGCGGTGGTCGGAGGAAGGTTGTTTTGCTGTGAACAGGTACAAGGAAGATCCTTAGTTTACTTGGATATATTGCAAATACACAAACTTGTCTTCTCTTCATTCTTAGTTGAGTTAGTTTGTCAATAAAAGGAACATTTATTTTACTGTAAAGGATTCATGTTTAAAAAATCAATAATTGATTTTCACAGTGGGTAAATTCTGGGCACCATTTGTTTCCTTTGTTGCTTATTTATCTTTCTTTAATTATGCCTTTCATTTGAATTGATTGCTGATGAAAAAGATGATCATAGGATGTTTGATAAAAAAACCTAAATGGCTAGGGAATGAAGGTTAGGATTTTGAGAACTGATGAGATGGTGGGTGCCTAAAAGGGTTGTTGAGGGTGGAAGGAGGAAGAGATAATGGAGAAGATGATGATGTACGACATTGACCAGAAAAAAAAGATAGAAAATTAGAAGTTACCAACTATAGTAGGTAAGGTTAACTTTCTCAATATGAGAGACTTTACAAGGCTACTCACCCTAGAAAAAGCTAGTTTCAATAAATTCTACTTTCAAACCATTGATGTGAAGTCATTATTATATTTTTATAATATTTTATTTTCTTAAACACATTTTCAAATCTTCCAATTAATTGCTATAATTACATAATTCGCCTATTATATACTTATTTTCATTTAATTTTTTTCCTTTTAAAAAAAATAATAAATCATGATATTGTTTGCCTATACAATAACGGAACCGGATCCTCTCCATTCTATAAGGAAATGGACATTTCCAGTCCCCTTAATCTGGTACGTACACGTGGCATTAACATATTTAAATGGTTCAGATATACTTGAGTTTAATTATTTTTAAATTAAAAAACATTTTCAATTCGGGGTGAGAAACAATTCTTCTCCATTCGACGATTCCAGACCTTCTCCCCCACCTCCCGCGGTCGACCACCACCACCAAAAGCCGCCTCAGACCTTCCCTGCCTCTGTTTCGCCATCGACCACCACCACCCCGCCTCTGTTCCGCCATCAACAGCCAATGGCAGCGAACGTTCTCCATTTCACTACTGGTTTGTCTTCTCCTCCCTTAAATGTCTTCTACCATTTAACAACAACAAACACTATATTGTTGGGGAGCATTAGAGATTTAGAGTGGAAGCAATCTAAGCGCACAAGCTCCAATCCTATGCTCCTTTTGTGACTACAGTGACTGACGTTGCCGCCGCCCCATCACGCCGCTATGGCATCGCAATTCCGCGGTGCCGCGTCGTTGTGAGATAGAAACTTATCATGATTGAAAACACATTCCTCCTTTGATTGAATGTTTTACTTATTTGGTTGATTCCTATTGTGACTTGCTGCAAATATTGGGTAACTTGGCTCCATTTGACTTGCTGGTTTGTCTTCTACTCCCTTAAATAGAACCATAGAAGAGTTCATATCTTCAAATATAAAGGGTAGGCATTCTTCCAGCACTGGGGCATTGTAGCACGATGGCTATCAGGTGTGAAGGTACAAAGGAATGAAGTATCTTGTTCTTTGTGCAAAAGAATGGAGTTCTTTCCCCCAAAAATGTATGGATCGGAAAGCATTTTTTGTTTGTTTTTTGTTTTAAAATTTAAGTTGATTTAAAATAGATGAATCTCAACCCTTGATTCCTTTCAATGCCACATGTCAGTTGTATAAAAAGAGAAATGGAGAGGATCTGAATCCTACAATAACAACATTCCATGAGCCAACTGAGAGTGATATACAATCAATAAGATTTAAAATTTAAAAAGCAACCGCATAGCGGGCATACTCAATAATTCTACAATATTGATCGGTGATGATATATTAGGATGTGAATGGTGAGGTGTTACACATATATGATATACCATGAGTATGAAATTACTGACACATGCATTAAATGCAAAAGATATTTTGCAACTCACCATAAAAATTGAATATGGATTTATCTGTCTTAAGCAAGAGTGTTAGCAGGTAGATGGAATAGTAGTTAATCTATTAAGTTTCACATGCCCATTTTGATGGTCAAGCCCCTCTTTTTCAACCCCAGATATATAAACCTTTATCTCACACTGAGCAACGAGTTCAAAAATGCATGCATCTCCAAAATTGATGTCATTATCACGAACAAACGCCATCCACCTCCCCACAAAATGTGTGCACTGTTCTGCCTTTGGCATCTGGGACAGAGTTCACAGTCCAACACCCACCTCTTGAATTACGAAGTGTTACTTCTGTTTTGTAGGTGGGGAGATGTGCAATAGAGAACAGGTGTGGGATTTTCTACAATGTAAAAGGCACTCAATGAGTTAGCATTGATATTAAATATATAATCTACAAAAGAACAAGTAAATGTTGACACTAAATGGTTATGTAGTGTACCACTCACCAAAGTATATGATCCACTGTCATTGAACATTTTCATGATTTTCACAAAATTAAGAAAAGGGGAAGTAAAAGCTTGGGATACTCTTTGTTCATCGAGTGCAAACAACATTCTTAAACCAGCTTTTGCCTGTGAGCTTAGTTCATCTTCAACACGATGTCTCTTCTGAACAGCTGTCTTTGTTTATAGTAAAGATGACTTAAGTCATAAAAAGGAAGGTAGAAACTTTCATAGAAAGAAAATCTACATCATTTGGCCTTTCTATTTTTTTACTTTCACTAGCAAAATGACACAATTTTAATTCTCAAGGAATTTAGTTGCTTACTTCTCTTTTTTTTTTTTTCTGAAAATAAAAGTACATCATAAAAATTTGTTGCAGAAACATCTAAATTGAATTAGAGTGAGTGGATAACCAATCAGAGAAATAGACGAAAAACATTACCCAACTTTTTATGGGCAACTTTGGACTGAGAGGAAAGCCCCATCTTCTTAGAATTTGATGCTCTACCAGATTTCTTCACATCAGTGGATAAACCAGCTTCTTGACCATTCTTTGACCACTTTTTATCAGATAGATTAACTTTTCTTATGCACTTTGAACTGGCTTTAGTATTCATTGGCATATACGTGGAAGTCTTATGGCAAGTGATAGCACAACCAGCATGAGGCCTACTAAAAACTAGTTTACCGACCTGGTTGTCAAGCCTATCTGTTCCAACTCCTGCAATCTGAACATGTAATTCACACTCATGCACAAGTTCAAAAATACAGATATCTCCAACCTTTATGTTATTGCCACGAACAAAAGCCATCCATCCTCCACAGAGAGTGTGACTCGTATGTACTCTTGTTGTTGGCACAGAATTATCAGTCCAACATTCTCCTTTCCAATTATGAAGAGTAATCTTTATCTTGCAGTTTGGAAGATGTGCCATTGAAAACTGATACGGGATATTCTGTATTATACCATTTGTAAATCAGTGTAAGCAAGAGTTTCATGTGTATGGCTGTGTGCATGTATATGTTTGTGTGTGTGTGTGTGCAAAAAGAGAGTGAGAGAGAATTAACAATCACTTCTTCAAGGTTAATTGCCTTGGGAAAGATGTGAGGAGAAGGAATGTTCAATACCATCACATTGTTCGAACCAATATTTTAAATTCGGGTTGGTTCAAATCAGATCATCGGATTATTCTATTTTTTATTTATTTTAATTTTAATTTCAAAAATTTTTAAAAATACAAAAATGGAAAAAATAACACAATGTTTTGGTGAAATATATTATTTTTTTAGGAATATTACACTAATTTTCTAAATAAAGATAATAAAGTTATTAATAATATATATTTTTTAAAAAGATATCGGTTTGATTTTAGAATTCGATATACAAACCAATTGCCTTCAGATTCAACATTTCAAATCCGA
Organism: Sophora flavescens; assembly: GCA_030762895.1. Lineage (NCBI taxonomy): Eukaryota > Viridiplantae > Streptophyta > Magnoliopsida > Fabales > Fabaceae > Sophora > Sophora flavescens. Next base: position 184,860,828 of record CM061066.1, read on the forward strand.
TCTGATCTGATGAACCGATCCAAACCACCAAAATAGGTTCAAATCGATTCGGATCCACCAGATTCATGGATCGGATCAAACCCACTTACTTTCCTAACAAGATCATCATAAACTTCTTATTGATTGAAATTCACAATTCACAAATTTAACTTATAAGATAACTTGGAGGTCAAAATCCAAAATCTAATTCTCATAATACAAAGAAAATCGTATCCAGAATAGCTCACAAAATCTTGGTAATTAAATATATGCTCATAAAGGAGGAAATCCGCAACAATAACACCAAATTTTGAAGGCATGTGATGATAAGGAAAGTTATAGATGTAAGAATTTGTGTCGATTAAAATATACCTCAAAGTTGACACAAGAGGAAGATGATTTGAATCTGAGTTGACTGGGATTTGTGCCTTTAAGCAACTGAAACAAATGGAGGAGAGAGAAAAAGTAAGCAAAAGCGGTGTGAGCAAGCAAGATAAAAGAGGAAACAGGATGATGTAAGACTCACAAGGGGTGAACTGTCGCGACACGGCGTGAAGATAGAAAGTGAATATTTATAAGGAGTTTGGAAAATTAGGGTTCTTAAACTTTTAATATTTTACTAACTTAATTCATGAATTGATTTTATGCAAATTGGATCGGATCAGATCGGATCATCGGATTACCATGTTTTTATATTATTTCTATTTTAATTTCAAAAATAGTAAAAAAACATTTAAAAAACAAAAAAATGTTTTAGTTAATATATTAATTTTAGGAATAATATATCAATATATTAATTGTGTTCATAAAAAATATTGTTCTAAAATTAATAATAATATTATTTTTTAAGTGATTGGTTCCATTTTTAGAATCCGATATTCAAATCGATTGCCTTCAGATTCAAGATTTCAAAACTGATTTTATCAGATGAATAAATCCAAACCACCAAAATATGTTCAGATTGATTCGAATCCATTGGATCAGATTGGACCTGCTTATGCTACTAACAAGATTATCATGAACTTCTTGTTGATTGAAATTCATAATTCACACGTTAAAACTTAGAAGATAACTTGAAAGTTAAAATCCAATTCTAATTCTCATGATACCAACACATTCATATAAAGAATAGCTGAAAAGGTTATAAAAAAAACTTGAAATGTAACCTCAAATTTGCATGACATACCTCCACAAGAAATCTTGGTAATTACATATATGCTCATATAGGAGTAAATCCACAACAATAACAACAAATTATGAAGGCAAGAAATCTTGGTCATTACATTATCAGTAACATCTCAAGCTGCTTCATGGATTGATGAATGTCCCCACAAATCAACACATGTCTTTTCAGCATGTTTTGTCCTCACTCTCACGCTTCAAAAGAAAACTTCCCAAGATGCCACCCATCCCAAAACTGCTCCAAGTCAAGCATGCTTAACTTTGGAGTTCATGAGTGATGGGCTCATAACTTAAGAACTCCAAAGTTAAGCGTGTTTGACTAGGAATGGCAACGGGGTCGGGAGGGCACATGAGTACTCCCCCACCCCCTCCAAGTAAAAATCATGTATGTCCTCGCCCATTACCTGAGCAGGTACCCGCTAGACTGGTATTTAGCGGGTTTTACGGATACCCACGAATATTACGGATATCCACTGATATTTGTTAAAGGAACACCAACAATGAAGTTTCAATTTTCACTCAAAAAAATCAGACCCAAAACAACAAAAACATGCTCTTAAAACCTGAAAGTACCCTTATATCATATAGCTTAGAATCAATCATATACAAATTAAAACCAATAGCATTCATCAAAAGCATTCACAACAACATAATGAAAAAAAAAAATCATCAAATCTAACGGTAAAACATGATGGATCAAAGGACAGTAGAACATAGTCGAGTAAAATGGAGCCCAAATAACCTCTTTGACAGAGTCACCTGTCACTACTGCATAGTAGGCGCAAGGCGGACAAAGGTGCCGTGGTGGACGATAGAACAGTGGAGCTGGGACGTGGACGAGTGACATCGGAGTTGGGACCGGGATGAGTGACTGACAGCGGATCCTCAGCATAGACTACGACAAGTGACTGACCGTGGAGCTGCAGCTGGGACAGATTCAACTGACGGTGATGAAGGTTGAAGAAAGAAGGGCGGCAAGACTTGCGAGAGTGATTCATTGTTCCTGGTTTGAAATATTAATTGATGAAGGATCAAATGCATATAAAACTATTACTTAACTGAAAACTGAAAAGCATTCTAGTTTCAAGGCGGCTTCTTATACATTGAGCAAGGGAAGGAAGTCATGCATGGTGAACCAAAACTTGTAACCGTCAAAATGCTTTAAAAAATTGTATGGTCCTGATGCATCTATTGTAACCTGTTACATAGGTTAGTCAAGAGGGATCCCTCATCCCTTGACCCATGTACCCAATGCCCCCACCCCCCATCCAAAGGCATCCTCCGCTCGTCTCATGTGGCCAAACCCCTCCCGCAAAGTTGCGGGAGTATCAATGTGATTAGCCAAAACTTCCGTTTAATATACATGTGCTAGCAACCTATCTAAGCCTTGTCCAATCACATACCACTGCCCTTTCTCCGCCTGAGGCCACCACGAACCGTCGCAGTCTGACCTCTACTCGTTTCTACCATGTGACGCACTACACACTACAAATTTGGTTAATATATGATGTTTTTTTGCTAGCGATGGTATGATGCAGTAGACAAAGCAGCATTAGATGTTTAGTTCATGGCTGAATCTAGTTGCAGTGGTGCGACAACTCTGACACGACTATTCGTGTGGTGATGGATCCGAGATGAGGATGGTGAAATACGGAGGTCCAGGACGACATAACTCTTTTGGTTTGCTTTGCGATGGCTACATGATGACATGTGGTTTTGTTTTGGACGGTGGCTTCAGGTGAGTTCACGGTGGTTGGCGCGGTGGTCGGAGGAAGGTTGTTTTGCTGTGAACAGGTATAAGGAAGATCATTAGTTTACTTGGATTTATTACAAATACACAAACTTGTCTTCTCTTCAATCTTAGTTGTGTTAGTTTGTCAATATAAGGAACATTTATTTTACTGTAAAGGATTCATGTTTAAACAATCAATAATTGATTTTCACAGTGGGTAAATTCTGGGCACCATTTGCTTCCTTTGTTGCTTATTTATCTTTCTTTAATTATGCCTTTTATTTGAATTGATTGCGGATGAAAAAGATGATCATATGATGTTTGATAAAAAACCTAAATGGCTATGGAAAGAAGGTTAGGATTTTGAGAACTGTCGAGATGGTGGGTGCCTGAAAGGGTTGTTGAGGGTGGGAGGAGGAAGAGATAATGGAGAAGATGATGATGTATGACATTGCCCAGAAGAAAAAGATAGAAAATTAGAAGTTACCAACTATAGTAGGTAAGGTTAACTTTCTCAATATGAGAGACTTTACAAGGCTACTCACCCTAGAAAAAGCTAGTTTCAATAAATTCTACTTTCAAACCATTGATGTGAAGTCATTATTATATTTTTATAATATTTTATTTTCTTAAAGACATTTTCAAATCTTCCAATTAATTGCTATAATTACATAATTCGCCTATTATATACTTATTTTCATTTAATTTTTTTCCTTTTAAAAAAATAATAAATCATGATATTGTTTGCCTATACAATAACGGAACCGGATCCTCTCCATTCTATAAGGAAATGGACATTTCCAGTCCCCTTAATCTGGTACGTACACGTGGCATTAACATATTTAAATGGTTCAGATATACTTGTGTTTAATTATTTTTAAATTAAAAAACATTTTCAATTCGGGGCGAGAAACAATTCTTCTCCATTCGACGATTCCAGACCATCTCCCCCACCTCCCGCGGTCGACCACCACCACCAAAAGCCGCCTCCGACCTTCCCTGCCTCTGTTTCGCCATCGACCACCACCACCCCGCCTCTGTTCCGCCATCAACAGCCAATGGCAGCGAACGTTCTCCATTTCACTACTGCAACAAACACTATATTGTTGAGGAGCATTAGAGATTTAGAGTGGAAGCAATCTAAGCGCACAAGCTCCAATCCTATGATCCTTTTGTGACTACAGTGACTGACGTTGCCGCCGCCCCATCACGCCGCTATGGCATCGCATTGCCGCGGTGCCGCGCCACCGTGAGATAGAAACTTATCATGATTGAAAACACATTCCTCCTTTGATTGAATGTTTTACTTATTTGGTTGATTCCTATTGTGACTTGCTGCAAATATTGGGTAACTTGGCTCCATTTGACTTGCTGGTTTGTCTTCTACTCCCTTAAATAGAACCATAGAAGAGTCCAGATCTTCAAATATAAAGGGTAGGCATTCTTCCAGCACTGGGGCATTGTAGCACGATGGCTATCAGGTGTGAAGGTACAAAGGAATGAAGTATCTTGTTCTTTGTGCAAAAGAATGGAGTTCTTTCCCCAAAAAATGTATGGATCGGAAAGCATTTTGTTTGTTTTTTTGTTTTAAAATTTAAGTTGATTTAAAATAGATGAATCTCAACCCTTGATTCCTTTCAATGCCACATGTCAGTTGTATAAAAAGAGAAATGGAGAGGATCTGAATCCTACAATAACAACATTCCATGAGCCAACTGAGAGTGATACACAATCAATAAGAATTAAAATTTAAAAAGCAACGGCATAGCGGGCATACTCAATAATTCTACAATATTGATCGGTGATGATAAATTAGGTTGTGAATGGTGAGGTGTTACACATATATGATATACCATGGGTATGAAATTACTGATACATGCATTAAATGCAAAAGATATTTTGAAACTCACCATAAAAATTGAAGATGGATTTATCTGTCTTAAACAAGAGTGTTAGCAGGTAGATGGTTCAGTAGCTAATCTATTAAGTTTCACTTGCCCATTTTGATGGCCAAGCCCCTCTTTTCCAACCCCAGATATATAAACCTGCATCTCACACTGAGCAACGAGTTCAAAAATGCACGTGTCTCCAAAATTGATGTCATTATCACGAACAAACGCCATCCACCCCCCCCCCCCCCCCCACACACACACACACACACACAAAATGTGTGCACTGTTCTGCCTTTGGCATCTGGGACAGAGTTCACAGTCCAACACCCACCTCTTGAATTACGAAGTGTTACTTCTGTTTTGTAGGTGGGGAGATGTGCAGCAGAGAACTCGTGTGGGATTTTCTACAATGTAAAAGGCACTCAATGAGTTAGCATTGATATTAAATACATAATCTACAAAAGAACAAGTAAATGTTGACACTAAATGGTTGTGTAGTGTACTACTCACCAAAGTATATGATCCACCGTCATTGAAAATTTTCATGATTTTCACAAAATTAGGAAAAGGGGAAGTAAAACCTTTGGATACTCTTTGTTCATCGAGTGCAAACAACATTCTCAAACCAGCTTTTGCCTGTGAGCTTAGTTCATATTCAACACGATGTCTCTTCTAAACAGCTGTCTTTGTTTATAGTAAACATGACTTAAGTCATAAAAAGGAAGGTAGAAACTTTCATAGAAAGAAAATCTACATCATTTGGCCTTTCTATTTTTTACTTTCACTAGAAAAATGGCACGATTTTAATTCTCAAGGAATTGAGTTGCATACTTCTCTTTTTTTTCCTGAAAATAAAAGTACTTCATAGAAATTTGTTGCTGAAACATCTAAATTGAATTAGAGTGAGTGGATAACCAATTAGACAAATAGACGAAAAACCTTACCCAAATTTTTATGGGCAACTTTGGACTGAGAGGAAAGCCCCATCTTCTTAGAATTTGAAGCTCTACCAGATTTCTTCACATCAGTGGCTAAACCAGCTTCTTGACCATTCTTTGACCACTTTTTATCAGATAGATTAACTTTTCTTATGCACTTTGAACTGTCTTTATATTCATTGTCATATATGTGGAAGTCTTATGGCAAGTGATAGCACGATCGGCATTAGGCCTACTAAAAGCTAGTTTGCCGACCTGGTTGTCAAGCCCATATGTTCCAACTCCAACAATTTGAACATGTAATTCACACTCATGCACAAGTAAAAAATTGTAGATATCTCCAACCTTTATGTTATTGCCACGAACAAAAGCCATCCATCCTCCGCAGAGAATGTGACTCGTATGTACTCTTGTTGTTGGCATAAAATTAACAGTCCAACATTTTCCTTTCCAATTATGAAGAGTAATCTTTATCTTGCAGTTTGGAAGATGTGCCATTGAAAACTGATATGGGATATTTTGCATTATACCATTTGTAAATCAGTATAAGCAAGAGTTTCTTGTGTATGGCTGTGTGCATGTATATGTTTGTATGTGTGTGTGTGTAAAAAGAGGGTGTGAGAGAATTAACAATCACTTCTTCAAGGTTAATTGCCTTGGGAAAGATGTGAGGAGAAGGAAAGTTCAATACCATCACATTGTTCGAACCAATATTTTAAAACGGGCAGGAAGCCATGGTAACAACAGAAATATCGCTACTTTTCAGGGAAACACAAGACAGAAAAGGTCTCAAACTTGTATAGAAGCTTGCTTATATGGGATATCAGTTGAGATGTTTGCCAAGCAAAATTTTCACTAAATATAGAACTTCAATCCAAGATTGACTTAAGTGTACAGGCAAGAATAGTTCAAAACTACCAAAGGTGTGACATTCACTAATTAGGAATTGTATGGACTATGGATTAAATTTCATTGATATCATCTTTTGCTAGTAATGTATACAACTGAAATGCTTTCATCCTTGGCACATGAATGAAGAAGTAACAAAAAAGGACAATTTGGTGTTATAAAGCTCCCGCTATGCGCAGGTCCAGGGAAGGTTTGGGCCCACAATGTGGGTTGTGGGTCTATAGTGGGAAACCTTACATTTGCAAGAGGCCGCCCCGACTTGAACCTATGACCGTTCTGCACAAGGCAACAACTCTAACTGTTGCGCCAAGGTTTGAATAAAGAAGCACTCTTGGGGTAAAAAATAATAATTTATCTCAAATAGATCAATTTCTCAAGCAGATGGTGCTCTACACAAGTGCCTTAAAAATAAGGCCATATATTACATGATAGAAAAACATAATTTAGAAATTAAATAGAACTACAAAAGGGAACAACCCACCAGAGTGTATGAACCACTGACATTGAAGCTTTTGATGATTCTGACAAAATATGGAAAAGAAGAAGTAAATGATCGAGCTACTTTTTTTCTCGTCATGTGCTGAAAAATTCGATAGCGAAACTCCATTGAGAATATATTGACCATCTTCCTTTCACTTCTATACAGGATGGCAGCCTCTGTATCGAATTTAACAATTCAACCAAGCATTAAGTTTAAGATTTTACTAATATACTGTATTTTGAAGAGCATTTCCACACATACATGTTTGAGCATTAAATAAGTAAATTCCATTGCATAAATAAAAGGACTTGAATGCAGAATATACTTTCCTAGACAAGCACTGGTTCTCTATGCAAGAGTATATCAGTTTTAATAGTTCTTTTTGTCAGACCCAGAATAAGATCAAAGCAGTTGTACCTTCATCTTCATTGCTATTTTCCATGTGAAAAGGTATGGGGACAACATTAGCTGAACATTCTTTGAAGGTTTCTTCTTTTTCTCTGAACATACTAATTGGTTTTACTACCTCATACTGGATTAGCTCTTTACCATCGACCTTGACTTAAGTTCCCGGTACTCAATGGCACTACCTTTCATTTTCTTTAGAACACCACCAACAACAACATCCAAAGAAGAATTCTCCTTCCTATCTCTTTTATGTCCTTTAATATTATCAAACTCACATGAAGTGTGACTGCATTCAGAATGAAATGCTGCTTCTTTCTCACAGCTACTTTTATCAAATACTTGCACAGAGAAATGCAAGTGACCCTCATATCTGAAAATCAAAAGGTCACCACATTCTAAACGATGATCTACCACAAACGTTGGCCATCCATGAGGGAAGAATAGATCATTGTCCTGCTTAATTAATCGAACAGGCCAAGTATTTCCACTAGGACCTATTAATGAAACAGAATCATACGTCCTGCCCTCCATGCGACATATGAATCCATCTGGAATTTTTTGCAACAAAAAGAATTTACTTTTATAAAGAAAAATCCTAAGAAGCGTTTTATGAAAAGATGAACCAAAATAAGCATTTATGATAAGATGAACCAAAATATGAAAATAAGCATTTTATGATAACATGAACCAAAATAAGCATTTTATGATCAGATTAACTTAAATCGTTCGTCTCCCAAACCCTTGTTTAGATACAGTGGCACTGGTAACTTAGGAGGATAATCTGACAGTGAACTGTAAGTCTATAAATAAGATGAATGTTTCTGGTATTCTTCACAATTTTAAGGGTCTCTGTGTAGAAGAATGTTTGCAAACCATTGGAAAGCTAGAAAGCACATATATGATATTGAAAACAAACATAATACAACACGGCCACAGAAATATGACAAATTTTAAAAATTATAACAAATGACACAACTATGACACAAGATGTCAAATTAGTATAAGATTAACGTAAAAGCAGAAATCTTAAATTAAAAGAGAAAAATAATATTTTGAAAATTAGAATAAGTCATTAGAAACATAAAATACTAACATTTATCTAACTATTGTGGTATTCCCATCTATATTGATATACAAGTTCAAAAAGTTAAAGTAGAAAAATTTGTAAATATAGTTAGGAGCATATAAAAGTATCCGAAATTATTGGACAATATCTGTTATTGTCCAAAACGAAGTGTCGGAAATGGACACGCTGACTATTTTGAAGTGTGCCTCCTTCATGGTTGGAAAGTTGAGGACTCTGTGGTATCAAGGAACACTTGACAGTTTACCACCTTCATTTTCTAAAAAATAAAAATAAGCTATTCATTGTAGAAGAGTAAAAGAATAACATATTTTGTTAACCAAAAACAATTGAGTTTGTTATTGTTGCATAATATAGATGTATTAATTATTATTCTGCATTATATCTTGCAAACCAGTGTTACCGTTTTTAATATATTAAAAACACAAACTTTCAATACAAAGCTTCCTTGATTCCTTAACCAGTTAGGACACGGATTAGCATTCTTCATAAAGAAATGGGCTCCCTAATTAGTAAAACCAGTGACATCAGATGCTAACAATAAGCTAGTTTTAGATAAGATTTTATTCATTTTTATAACAAAAATTTGGGTAGTAATAATTTGTTTTGAGAATTGAGAACATGCAATTAGGTCAGAGAGAGAGGAATTACTATCAGAGTTGGAGGTGGGGGGAATAAACCTCATAGAAGTGAGGCCTTCTCACATTTAACTTTCCCTCACAGCCACAACTCTCACAAGCCATCAATCTATCATTCTCTTTTTTTCCCCTTTCTTTTCTTCTTCCAGTTTTTGTTCAAGCAACAAATTTTGAGTAATGTGTTGTAAAAATCAACATGAACAACAACGCAGCATCAGAAAAATTTTCTACAAGAGGGTCATCGTTCATCTAGCCAAACAGAAATCACAACAATTGATAGATATTGAAGAATAAAAAAAATAGAAGGGAGATGAATAATACCTTAGGGGGTTTTAGTTTCAGGGAGAAAAGAAATAAAAATAGAAATTGAAAAACACCGAAGCGCAGTGAAGAGAAGAGTTGGTTTGGGAAATCTATGGAGCGAGTGAGAGAGAGAGAGAGCTTCTTTCAGCTTTGGTCATTTCTCTTAAATTTTCTGTTGGGTTAGGTCTCGCATGCCCCACTCTCAGTTTCATCCCATCAAATTAGTGTGACAATGGCGCGTGCTCTTTACGCATCATGAAACGACCACGTCTTTGCATGCCGCTGAATAATTTGATATAGTTTTTTTAATTACCAAAAAATATATCAAGGTAGTAACAAATTTGGAAAATGCTGACTGACACTGGTTAAGAAATCAAGAAAACAAAGTTTGCATAGAGACTTGATGCATTTAATATTTAAAAAAGTGAAATGCTTAATTTTTCAATGAAAACTTGTTTTTCTTGGTTCCTTAACGGGTGCCTTTGGGGAATTCATAGGGCACTCCGAAAAGAAGATGATCTTGTTGGTATAGGTAGTACCAATCAATTCTTATAAGTCATCCTTAACTGTATAGTCCCATACCTACATTGTCTCAAGATCCCTCTCAATCTGGTGTGTTATCGGTTCATTCACGTGTTCCTCTGCCAAGAAGACTGCCAGGAGCCGCTCCTTGTTCGTGCTCTCTTTACACCGGCTACCACTCCCCGCCCTCGTCAACACCCAGGTGTCACATGCCCACCAGCTTCTGCCTGGTTCGTCCCCGAACCACACCGTACTGGGAGAGGTGCCGCTCTGATACCATTTGTAACATCCCTGACTGGTCTACGGATTGACGATTGTCCCCACGGACTGACACGGGTCTTTTCAGTGTGTTTTGTCCTCACTCACACGCTTCCTTCTTGGGAAAACTTCTCAGGAGGTCACCATCCCAGAATTGCTCCAAGCCAAGCAGGCTTAACTCTAGAGTTCTTAAGTAATAGGCTTCCGAAAAGAAGATGCATCTTGTTGATATTGTGACACCCTCTACCCCGCATGTTATTTATAAAACATTTACATAAAAAAGGTAAAATTAAAACATGCATTTATTTCATAAAATAAAAATCGGATAGAAAGTACCACATTGTAATGTCTCAACAACGCGGAAAAGAAACATAGTTTTAAAATAAAATAAACATAAAACATAAAACATAACCCAACCCCGATGTCATATTATAGAGCTGGTATAACCAATCCGATAAACAATTCGGATAAACAAACTAAAACAAAACATAAACTAAACTACGAGTAGCGGTTCCTCGGAGTCACTCCTCGCCAATTTGCTCACCGTCCTCTGCATAACCAAAAAGATACATGCAAAGCAAACAACAAAAGACTAGGAGTAAGAACCATATATAAAACATAATGGCAACAGGATAGTTGGCAAGATGAACATACACCACATAGCAATCATAACATAATCATCATACCAACACAACAAGCGTCTCACAATATAACCTCAATCATATAATGCAATGTAACTCATTACTCTGAATGCATATGGATCCATCTATATCGGGCGTATGACTTCGGAGTTACATTTCACATTGGCCAAAAAGCTCCAACACCGGGGCAATCCACCAAACCCTGGGTGGGACCCCTAGGACAACCGACACACCATACTCTCGGATGCGCCACCGCGGGAGGCCAGATCACTTAGATCACCGCGGATGGCCAAATCGCCTTACTCTCGGACGACCTCCCCAGAGCCTCAAAACTCTGGCCAAAAAGTACCAGAGCCTCAACACTCTGACCAAAAAGCACCAGAGCCTCAACACTCTGGCAAAAAGTACTAGAGCCTCAACACCTTGACCATTAAGTATCAAGGCCCCCTTTGGCCACTAGGCTACCAAGGTACAACATCAAAAACATTATCTTCTCACTTTAGTTATCAACAATCTGGTTCTCGAGCACCAGAGCTCAACATCTTGATCATTAAGCATCAAGGCCCCCTTGGTCACTCGGCTACCAAGGTACATTATCCTCTTTAAGTTATCTAGCTTGTCTTCACTTTGTTTGGTGTCTCCTTTTATTATTATTAAGGACAACTAGGGTGAACCACCCCTGTCAATTCTTCTACATTATGGTCAGCACAGGTGAGCACTATAACAGCCTGATTTTAATTATGCTGTTCAACCAGTTAAAATATAATTAATTATATTTTAATATGAGAGCTAGAAGGTGCTTTTGATTAAAATAAAATCCTATTCATAGTCTACTTTATGGTAGAAGGTTACGGTACCCGGTCTGTGTTTTCACTGACAGTAAAAGTTTACTAAGCAGAAAACCTAATTTTGAACCGTGAATGAAACGGTTAGTGTTTTTGTGATGTTTTGTATGATATTGGAAATTTTCGAAAATTTGAGTTCGGAAATAAAATAAAATATTTATTCAAGATATGCAATGGAGCAGATTAGGGAGTACAAAAGAAATGAGGTGGCATGTGAGAGTGAGGTGACTTACTAGGGGGATGGCCTAAGTTACATCCTAAAAAGTGATCATGATGACACTTTTTGAATTATAACATATTATATGCTAAAAACCAATTTTTCTCTCTCTTCTCCAACCAAACAAGGCATAAGCCAAAACTTGGCCATCAAGACTTGCTTCTCCCCCTCTCTTTCACGCCACTCTCACCTCTTCCTCTATAAATACCCATTTCATTTGCTCTTCATCACTTTCCTACTTCTTCCCTTTCTCATTTTTAAGTTTCTAACACTTAAAGTTTCCATTTTTACTTAGTTTCAAGCTTCAAGTTCTTCATACCTTTTCTTTCTAGTTTCAAGGGTAACCCTCTCATACTCTTCTATTTCAAGTTTTACACTTATTTCCCGAGTTTACTTTATGTCTTCTTAAAATGTTCTTAAAGCTCTTTTAACTTCTAAAATCTCTAGAAAATGGTAGAAAACTCCGTTTGAGTTGAAACCAATTTCTATGCACTTCTATTAATCTCTACTTTCATATTCTAAGAGCTTGTATCAAACAAACATCTCTAACCTATTTTTCCAAGGATGACCGAAACTATGTATTAGTGGCCTAGGAAGTTTTGTTTCAACTTTTTGAAAGATGATCATGTATCTGAGCTTCTAGATACCTCTTGATCTTAAATCTAAAGTATTGGAAAGTTTAAAGATTTCTAGCCTATTTCTCCTATGATGGCCGAACCTATGATGGTTGTGAACCCAGGATGTTTTGTTTTCATTTTCCAATATGATCATGGACTTAAGCTCCTTAATACATTTGGATGCCAAGTTTAAGAGATTGGAAAGTTTATAGATATCTAGCCTATTTATCCTATGATGGCCGAACCTATGATGGTTTTGAACCTAGGATGTTTTGTTTTCACTTTCCAATATGATCATGGACTTAAGCTCCTTAATACATTTGGATGCTAAGTCTAAGAGATTGGAAAGTTTAAAGATTTCTAGCCTATTTCTCCTATGATGGCCGAACCTATGATGGTTGTGAACCTAGGATGTTTTGTTTTCATTTTCCAATATGATCATGGACTTGAGCTCCTTAATACATTTGGATGCTAAGTCTAAGAGATTGGAAAGTTGGAAAATTCTAACCTACTTACACTAAAGTGGTCGAAACCCTAACATAAATGGGGTGAAATGTTTTGATTGATTTGTGAAATTTAATGATTGATTCATATTCTTTAATACTCTAAGATCATTGATCTAAGAAATTGTGTTGTTTTGAAAACCCTAGCCTATTTTTTAATACAAGGCCGAAACATACCCTAAGTGGTTGGATGATTTTTATTCCATATTTTCAAGTTATAGCAATTTATCTAAGTTACCTAGAACCTAAGTGATAAGTATCCAAAGGCTTATGTTAAGAAAAGAATCCTAACTCTAAATTGAATTAAATGGCCAAACCTAGCCTAAAGAGAACATAGATGAGTTTGTTTGATTTATTGGTTATTATGTTGATTGGTCGAAGGTGGAGTTAGTACTTTGTGGTGTGACAACGAGGAACTTCGAGTTCAGGAGTTCGGTGATAACCCAGGTGGGGAAAATAACCAACCTATCGTTGGAATGGATAAGTAGTAGATTATATAATAATTGTGTAGGGCGACCTAAACCCAACTAGTAGTCGAGTAATCGATAAGACCAAAATCACATTGGAAACCTTTTCTGAAAAACCAATGGCGATTCGGGGATTGTAGGTTTATTGATATTATGTTGATTTTATATTGTTGATGGTTGATTTGATTTTATTACCTTTATTGAATTGATTTTGTGCTATGTTGGTGATATGAGAATATTTTGATTGATATTGTGTTATGCATGATCTGCCTGGTTTTTATTATTATGCTTAGTGAATTTTAAGCACAGATATATATGTTGTCTAAGAGATGATTGTTTTGGGTGTGAGGGTAATGATGATTTAGAAGTGCCTAACCTAGATGATGTATGTTAAAGAGGTGTTATGGCATAGAATATGTGCCAAGTTCTAATGGAAGGTTAAGACAGTAGGATGTTGTTAAAACGGGTTAGTGAGATTCAAGTATAGGTGTTGTTATCCACAACTGTGTATTGGTAATATAATACACAAGGACAAAAGTGTATTGGTAATATAATACACAAAGACAAAAGTGTATTGGTAATATAATACACAATGACATCTGTGTATTGGTAATATAATACACATGTATTGGTAATATAATACACGTAAAACACTTCTGTTTATTGGTAATATAATACACCATGTATTGGTAATATAATACACGTAAAATCAAGAGTTCTCGCGAGACCACTTCCACCTTAGGAAATAGGTGTGTGGCTATGGTGTCTTTGAGTAGCATGAGATTGGGGGTAGAGGATGATATATTAACTTGAGGATGATTTGTTAGTTATGTGTGCTGTTTGTCTGTGACAATTACTGTATAATTTACTATGACTCTTTTCCGCTTTTTGATGATAGAATTATTTCTTATCCCCTGTATATTTTTGTATGTTGTATTTTATCTCTTTGTAGAATCGTGCATGAAGACCCTGTGAATGAGCTGATCGAAGAGGAGTTGGATGAAACTCCCTATGAACCTGAAGCCGAAGGGCGAGCTGTGATCCATGGTGATTAGGGTCTAGTTAGTTATGACCAGTACGTCTCGTGAGGCGTATTTTTAATATGTTTTCTGCTGTTTAACACTTTGTCCAAGTATATGCCATAATGGATCCTACTGATAGGATATCCTCAACAGTGTTGTGTAATATGCATAATATATTGTGATATGCCATTCTATATGAAGTTGTATACTTTATAAGTTAAGTTTTAATTTTTACGTATTTTCAGGTTAAGCGTGCGATTAAGTAATTAAATAATGAGGTTTTAATCTAATAACACAACGAGCCACCAGCGGGGTGTCTCATTTTGGTATCAGAGCCGTTTGGTTCTAAAACGGACTGTGGTGTTATGTCCCATCAGAATCAAGGACTGCGAGGTTTAGGATGTTGTTATTGGTCGTGTCTAGTTGAATCCACATCGGATTTTGACTATGCTTAGAAGTTAAGTAGTGTGTCCAAATCTGATGTGAGAGGTCAATATTAGTATGGCATTTGGTATTTATATACTTGTCTATGTAGTATTATATGTCATACTAATGAGAGCGGTTGATTACTTTTAACAGAATCATGGATCATGGAAGAGGACGTCCAACTAATAGTGGTGACGGAACTCCAGAAAGGATTATTGGAGTTGTCATTGGTAATACTGACAATACTGAGAATGGAGGAGGATCATCTTCGACTCCAAATAAAATGGAAACCCTAGCTGCTGCTATGTTATTGCAAACCTAGCAGAATACTGAGATGCTGCAAATGAATAAAGAACGGCTAGAAATTGAGAATCAGATAAGGGCGGTAGCAGCTGAAGATGCTGGTTTGACTAATTTTATGAACGGAAAGCCACCTCAATCCTGAGGAAAGTATGACCCAGAGAAGGCGGAATGGTGGATACAAGAGATCGAAAAGATATTTGCGACTATGCGCTGTAGTGAGGAGAAGAAAGTGACTTATGTTGCCTTCATGCTAACTGAAGGAGCAGAGTTCTGGTGGAAGGGAAAGAAACGATTATTGGAGGCTGAAGGTAGAACGATTAACTGTCAGTTATTCACTGATTGCTTTTTCGAAAAATATTTTCCGCGTCTAGTCCGACGCGAGAAGGAAAAGGAATTCACAAACCTCAAACAAGGTAACATGTCTATAGGTGAGTATGCATCACGTTTTGAGGCTTTGATCAAGTTTTTGGAATTCTATCAGAGGTTTCTAAGTGATGACTGGCAATGTAGAAGATTTGAGGAAGGACTCAGATGAGTGCAGAGGGTTGTAGTGTCTCTTGACATACAATATTTCCTAGAACTAGTCGAGAGATGCAGTGCCATTGAAAGTATAGACCTAAGGATGTCCAATGAGCAGAAACAACTGAGGAGTAGAGGTCCTAACCGATCAAGTTTCCAGAGGTGCGGAGGAAGTGGGTCTCAGTGGAGACAGAGACCATATGCGAGACCCGGGCAAACATCGGCACCAGCACCAGTTGCTAGAGCGGGTCAACAACCACAAGGCTTAGTTTTGTTCAGGTGTGGAGGATCACATTATGCTAGAGACTGTACAAATAGGTCTAGCCGTTTCAACTGTGGGAAACCAGGTCATGTGGCACGAGATTGCTGACAAAGTGTTATGCAACAGTCGACAGCTGTCGGAAGAGGAACTGGAGACAATAGAGATGGAGCTGGAAGAGGATTCCCAGCAACAAGACCACAAGTGGCCAGACCTCAAGCCACTGGAAGAGTGTTTACCGAGAGGGGAGCCGAATCCTCTCAATCTGCTGCTCTTATACAAGGTATATGTTTGATAGCTGGTAGACTCTCGTATGTGTTGTTTGACTCAGGCGCTACACATTCTTTTATTTCGCATGAGTGTGTGGATAATTTGAACTTATCTGTTTCCAAATTACCTTATACCCTCACAATGTCTACTCCAACCAGTAATCCTTTGACTACTATGCCTGTTTGTTTACGGTGTCCTATCGTTGTTGAGAATAGGACATTTATTGTAGATCTTATTTGTTTACCTATGCAATAGATAGATGTTATTATAGGCATGGATTCGGCTAACCATGTAGTGCTAGATTGTTCTAGCAGGACTTTATCATTTCTTGAACCTTTTAGTGTAGCATCTGCCAATGAAGGAGTTTCTACGAGGAGTGACAACTCTCAACAGTTTGTGATGCTTTTCGCAGTGGAGGCTAATGACACTCCCAGCATAGATTCTATGCCTATTGTGAGAGAGTTTCCTGAAGTTTTCCCTCTGGACGTTCCAGGTTTTCCACCGGAAAGAGAAGTGGAATTCACTATAGATCTCGTACCAGGGACATGGCCTATATCTATAGCACCTTATCGGATGTCAATGATTGAGTTGGCAGAGTTGAAGGAACAATTGGATGACATGTTAGGAAAAGAGTTTATCAGACCGAGTGTTTCATCATGGGGAGCATCGGTGTTATTTGTTAAGAAGAATGATGGAAGTGCGAGGTTGTGCACGGATTACAGGCAGTTGAATAAGGTGACAATTAAGAATAAGTATCTGTTGCCTAGGATAGATGATTTGATGGATCAGTTGAAAGGAGTAGCAGTGTTCTCTAAGATCAATTTAAGATCTGGGTACCATCAGATCAGAGTAAGGAAGGAAGACATACCCGAGACAGCTTTTAGGACGAGGTACGGGCACTATGAGTATTTAGGTATGCCTTTCGATGTAACTAATGCGTCAGCCGTGTTCATGGATTATGTAAACAGAATTTTCAGACCGTTCCTCGATAAGTTTATTGTTGTGTTCATCGGCGATATTCTTATCTATTCTCGTATGCGGGAAGAGCATGAGGAACATTTGAGATTGGTGTTGCGAGTTTTGAAGGATAGACAGCTTTATGCCAAACTTTCCAAGTGTGAGTTTTGGCTGGAGGAAGTACAATTCCTAGGTCATGTGATTAATAGAGAAGGAATAGCCATAGATCCAGCTAAGGTTGAGGCAGTTCTTAAGTGGGAATGGCCTAAGTCAGTAAGTGAAGTACGGAGTTTCCTAGGACTAGCTTGATATTATCGGAGGTTCATAGAGGGATTCTCAATGATTGCGTTGCCTATGATGCAGTTAACAATGAAAAATATAGATTTTGTATGGACGGACAAGTGTGAACAAAGTTTTCAAAAGCTGAAGGACAGGTTGACTACATCACCTGTGTTGATCTTAGTAGACCTACTAGAACAGTTTGATGTATACTGTGATGCATCATACCAAGGTTTAGGCTGTGTCCTGATGCAAGAGGGAAGAGTTGTGGCTTATGCTTCCCGATAGTTGAGAATTCATGAGAGAAATTATCCGACTCATGATTTGGAGTTAGAAGCAATAGTGTTCGCATTAAAGATATGGCGACACTTTTGTATGGATCAAAGTTTAATGTCTTCAGTGACCACAGGAGCCTGAAGTATCTATTCGATAAAAAAGAATTGAATATGAGGCAGCAAAGGTGGATGGAGTTTATCAGATTATGATTTTGAATTACTCTACCATCCTGGGAAGGCAAATGTGGTAGCGGATGCTTTAAGCAGGAAGTCCTTGCACGTGTTTGCGATGATGGTTAAGGGGTTAGAATTGCTTGAACAGTTTAGGGATTTGAACTTAAGAATGGAATTGTTTGAGAATAAGATTTGCTTAAGTAGATAAATATTAATAGTGATTTTATGAAAGATCTTAAAGATAAAAAAGTTCAGGATCTATACCTCCAGGAAGTAAATAGAGGAATCGATGAAGGTAAAATTTCTAAGTTTAGTAGAGGAATAGATGGTGTGTTAAGGTTTAGAGATAGAATATGTGTGCCAGAAGATGCAGAACTTAGGAAGATGATTTTAGAGGAGGCACATAAGAGTAAGTTGAGTTTCCATCCTGGATCCACAAAGATGTATCAGGATTTGAAGAAAATATTTTGGTGGACAAGGATGAAGAAAGAAGTAGAGAAGTATGTCTTATCTTGTCTGGTGTGTTAGAAAGCTAAGATTGAACATCAGAAGCCAGCAGGATTATTATAATCTTTAGATATCCCAGAGTGGAAATGGGATAGTATAGCCATGGATTTTGTGGTCGGATTACCACAAACTCCTAAGAAGCATGATGCGATCTGGGTCATCATTGATAGGTTGACAAAATGTTCTCACTTCTTATCTATCCGTGAAAGTTATAATTTGGAAAGGTTGACTCGGATTTACATCAAATAAATTATTAGATTGCGTGGTGTGCCAAACTGCACATCTAGATTTTGGAAACAATTGCAAAATGCCTTGGGAACAAAGTTGAGAATGAGTTCTGCTTATCATCCCCAAACTGATGGACAGTCAGAAAGGACAATTCAGTCATTGGAGGATCTATTGAGAGCTTGTGTGTTGGAGCACACTGGAAGTTGGGATGAGTTCTTACCATTGATTGAATTTACTTATAACAAAAGTTTCCATAGTAATATTGGAATGGCACCATATGAGGCATTGTATGGCAGAAAGTGTATGACCCCGTTATGGTGTTATGAGACTGGTGAGAACCAAGGTTTGGGTCAGATGTGGTGCAACAAACTACAGAGCAAGTCAGGAAGATACGAGAAAAGATTATGGAAGCATAGGATAGACAATGGAGCTATAGTGACAAGAGGATGAGACCATTAGAATTCCAAGAAGGCGATCACATGCTTTTGAGAGTTACTCAGAAAACTGGAATTGGCAGAGCTATCAAATCCAGAAAACTTACTCCTCGATTCATTGGACCTTTTCAGATTCTTCGACGAATTGGTCCAGTAGCTTACCAAATTGCCTTACCACCCAAACTTTCCAACCTTCATGATATCTTTCATGTTTCTCAGTTGAGAAAGTATTATCCTAATCCTTCATCATTGATAGGGTCGAAAACCGAAATAACTGAAAACTGAAAAAACCGCTTTTTTATATTAGATTGGATCGGATTTTGGATCCTCTAGTAAAATCCAATCCAAGCCGATCTATTATATACATATACTATTATTTTTGAAATTATAGTATTACTCATACTTAAACATTGTTTTTCATACTTTTATGTCCCTCATTCTCTTTAATATTTTTGTTGGAATGACATATATGAGGCTATTTAGAATAATATTAATGTCTTAAAGTTATATTTTTCTAAAAGATTTGATGCATAACAGATATATATTTGATTGAGTAAACATGAATAATAAGAAATCATTTAAGTAAATTTGAAAAATAATTAGCTACAATTTATTTGTAGCCGATTCAAGGGAAAAAAAAGATAAGTGAGAGTAGACATAGAGAACTAACATAAAAGAACGTGTTAAAAATATCAATAATTATTTTTTCTCAAACTCCCAAATTAAAATGAAAACTATCTTTTGTCCACTATTAAATAAGTAAGGGAAATGCTAACGAATGCCCTTAGGGCACTCGTTAAGGAACCAAGAAAAGAAAATTTGTATTGAAAATTGGTGTATTTAATTTTTGAAGAAGTGAAATACTTAGTTTCCTAATGAAAATTTGCTTCTGATGATTCCTTAAACAGTGCCCTAAGGGTACTCGTTAGCATGACCCAATAAGTAAAAAAGACACTTGACATAAGGAAAAAAAAATAAAGTACGACAAAAACCGATTTATCCAATCCAATCCAAATCGCATTTGATTGGATTGGATCTGATTTTTTAAGGAAGTAAACCGATCCAATACAAACCGCATGTTGTTTTCATCATTGGATCGGATGACTTTTTAGTTCAAAACCGATCCAATCCAATCTGCGGACACCCCTAAACCTTGTCTGTCATACTATATTCATGTCTTACAAGAAACTGGAACAACATTCCTTAAATCTCATTTATCATTGTTAACGTATTTTAACATATTCAACATCATTAATAAGACCTATTAATTAATTAGAGACTTATTAACATCATTGTTGGCATTAACATCCTCAACAATCAACACTCTTTAAGAGCACAACGTCATCATCGTTATCATGGCAGCATTCTCATAAAAACAACATCATCATCATCATAGCATTTAATCATCATGAACATTCACTCATGGCATTCATCAAACATATCAACATCATCATCATAGTAACAAGTCCAAACACGTCAAACATAAACATTTAAACATACATATATCAAATAGGCAAATATAAACATGTTGTCAAGCAAATAGTCATATAGGCATCTAATAAAACGCCAGGGTCATGGGTTAACCCTTCATATCATGCCACCCCATAGCCTACATGTTCATACTAGCCCTTCTCCCCATACCTGGAATAGAGATCACGATTCAAAAGAGAGAAAGAAGATCCACTAGGGTCCCGTCTCACTAGCTCTTGTCTACAACCTCAAGAACGACAAAGAGACACTTTGGTTCAACTCTAAGATCAAGAAATCAAAAGGAAAAGGAAAAGAACTTGAGAGAAAGAACACAAGGGACAATGTGCACGAATTTTATCTTTTCTAAAGTCCCAAACAACAAGCACAACGAACCCCTATTCATAGTGATGTTCTCCTATCAAAAAGCGGTGAAGAACGGTGCAAGAACGGGTTCCTTAGAAAGAGTTTTAGGGAGAAAAACCATAAGGATTCAAAGAGGAGGAGGGAGGCAGTTTTCTGATTTTGGGGTCGTGTAAAATAGGATTTAGGGCGTGATTTAAAGTTTTAAAACGAATTAGGGTGCAACTGGGCTGAAACAGAAGCAGCAAAACAAATTGCTGTCAGCGTCGTTAGGTCGAGCTCAGAAAACTTAGGCCGGGCGCAGACTCTTATGTCGGGCTTGGAAAATTTAGGCCGGGCGGATCCCAGAAAACCATAATTCACTATTAAGACCATCCCAAAGGCTAAACTACCTCTAACATACACATATGCATAAAGATCAAATATATATATAACATATATAAACACATTAAGATTATTTACGAAAAACGGGGTGTTATAGGTATAGGTAGTACCAATCAATTCTTATAAGCCATCTTTAACGGTATTGTCCCATACCTACACAGTCTCAATATCCCTCTCGTTATGGTGTGTTATCGGTTCATTCATGTGTCCCTCCGCCTAGAAGCCTGCCTGGAGCCGCTTCTTGTTCGTGCTTAAGTCAGTGCTTCAAGCGATCCCTGCCTATTTCATGAGCATCTTCCTTATCCCTACTTCTCTTGGGGATGAAATACAAAAAATGATGAACTCCTTTTGGTGGGGAAGTGGAGGTGAGAGAGGAAAATGAATAAGGTGGTTGTCATGGGATAAATTAGCAATGAGTAAATATGATGGTGGTATGAGTTTTAGGAACCTCTATATTTTTAACGTTGCACTACTTAGTAAGCAAGGGTGGAGGCTTATGACACAACCTAATACACTTGTTGCCAATATTTTCAAAGCTAAATACTACCCAAAGTAACTTTTTTGCGGCAAAAAGAGGTTCTAAGGAGAAGCTTAAAGAGGCTAGGGCAATCCTTAAGGAAAGAACAAGGTGGTGTATAGGTTCAGGTGAAGGCATTAAAGTATTCTCAGACTTCTGGGCAAAGGAGGGTCAACAGGTTCAACCAATTGATGTGAGGCGTTATGATAAGAACTTGTTGGTGTCTGATCTTATGCACAGAGACAAAAAAGCGTGGAATGAAGCTGAAGTGCGTAGACTGTTGGTTGCAGAACATGCTGAGTTAGTGTTGAAAACTCCACTTTTTGACTCAGTGAGGTATGATAGAATGGTTTGGTTTCCAGATCAAAAAGGTCAGTATAGTGTGCAGTCCTCTTATAATTTCTGCACGAACAAGTTTATGAACATTGATCAGCTGAGGGTCGATGGTAAATGATCCAGTTAGTGGAAACTTGAAGTTCCTCCTTAAGTTAAAAATTTTCTATGGAGGGTGTGTCGAGGGGTGCTTCCTACTAGGGACAAGCTTGGTGCGAAAGGGGTTCAAGTGGATGGGTTTTGTCCTTGGTGTGAGAACTTGATGGGACTCCGACAAGTGTACCGGATCGAAGCAAGTAATAAAATACGGTAAGAAACTACCGAAATTGAACACAGGGATTGGGTGGCAAATTGTATTCAATATTTAAGGGAAGTAGTTAGGATTGACCAAGTCAAGAGAGAGAGAGAGAGTTGTTGTAAATTCAATTAGTAACCAACTATCAAGAATTAAGCTAGAAACAAATTAAACTAAGAGCAATTATCAAGATTACGTGAATTACGAATGGAGAAGATTTAAGGTCATGATTCCACCAACCATTTTAAACATAGATCAAAGGTGATTACTTTCTATCCCTAGGTTCAATTACATGCCAATCGGGAACCCGAAATTATCCTAATGCCTCGGTTGAACACAAGAGAAAATACCTAAACATGCAAATCAACGATATCTCTATGATGAAAAACATGCAAGATTCATTAAGTTCTTGGTTCCCCATAACAATTTCACAAATCTCCTATTATATTTCTATCAATATTCAATTTGTGTTCTCAATTCAAATCCTAAAGCGCGAATCTCCGGTTGGACTCAACACGCTTGACTAGTTAATCATGAGCTCATATGATCAACACACACAAAACAGAATTAAGAAACAGAATTGAGAATTAGGGAGTAGAAAACATCACAAAATCGCTATGCTGTCATGAGCGGCTTCATCGCTTCCTTAGAAAGAGGATTAGTTCCTCATAACGTGCTTCAACATCATCAATTCAATAGAAAACATGAATATAAACAATAAAACTATCTGTAAACCTAAACGAGACACGGCTCACAAAAAACTAGTATTGGATACTTCAATTCACAACACTACAAGCTTTATATAGAAGTCTGATTCTACGGTCGCTCGTGGGGTGAGCACTTAAATTTGGCTCCAATCGGAGTTTGAATCCTCATGGGGCGAGTCCGAAAAGTATTCCTAAAACCGTGTCTGGCTCGTGGGACGAGACCGAAAGGTTTCAATTCCTACTCCACCAGTTCTGGCTCGCGAGTCTCGACCTTGGAAATTCCTTTTTGCTTGTTTTCTTCATTTAATCTAAGTTTCCTAGAGCTTCACTTTTAACCTGAAATAAAAATTAGCATTAATTGCTTTATTTTGAGTAGAAAAAATAAGAAATTACTAGAAATTATTCCTAAGACTCAAAATGTCACTTGTGAACAATTAAAGCCAAATTTGGGCTAAAACAAGAATGAACTCACATATTTGGTATCAAAATTGAGGTCTTTCTCGTCATAAAACTAGTTGAACCAAAGGTTTATCAAAATACCCCAAACTTAAACTTTGCTTATCCCCAAGCAAACTAACAATTTGAAAGACTCAAAACTAGGTAATCTCAATGGACTTAATCAACCTTGCCCCAAATTTCATGCAATCCCATCAATTCACGTTCAATCAATGCCTTCCCTTTCTTTACTTTAATTAATCAATCCCCAATTTCATCTACTTTTAAACTATGAGAATTCAATCAATCATGCATTCATTAATCTAAGCAAAGGATCCAAGTTACACACAAAAGGGAGACCACAAAATTCAAACAATTGCCTTCCTCACAAGGGCATATAGTAATTCACTCATTCGCTCAATTTGTCAAGGTTTTCAACTTTTCACTCAAATTCACATGTCAAGTGCACCTTCCATGGATTTAATCTTCATCTAACAAAGTCCCCACAAAAACATGTTTGCAACATCAAAAGGTCTTTTAAAGATTTAATGGGGCCTAGCTAAAGGTAGGATTTACAACGGTACTAGGCTTTAAGTCCCTAGGAATCAAGAGAGCATGCACTTTTCACACCTTTATTTTTTTTCCTTCTAATTCCTTTTTCATTTTTTTTTTTGCTTTGAGTGGGTACAAACCTTTTTCCCTTCATAGCCTTTTAATTTGTCCTTTGGCATTTTTGCATTTTTCTTCCTTTTTCTTTTTCTCTTTTGCCTTTGGCTACAACCTTTATTTTTTCTTTTTCTCATTCCTAAGTAACATGATAACACATTGTAGCTGTAACAACCTGTTTTTAATTACGCTGTTTTAACAGTAAAAATATATTTAATTATATTTTTATCTGAGACCTAGAAAATGATTTTGGACAAAACAAAATCATATTCATACTCTTTCTTACGGTAGAAGGTTACAATGAAATTTTGGGTTTAAAACTCAGAAGGAAACCGGTCTGCGTTTTTACCGACATTATAATTTTATACCGGTAGAAAACCCTAATTTGACCCGAAACGGTTGGTGTTTTCACTGACAGTAAGATTTTAATGATCAGAAAACCTAACTTTGACTCCTGAACGTAATGGTTTATGTTTAAATCATATTTTCAACAAGTTTGGCGATTTTGAAAATTTTCAATCGAAAACGAAATATTTTGTTTTTATAAGGACGTAAAACCCTAATCGGGAAACCGACGAAATCGGAAACAGAACGACAAATATAGAAAGGGACATCGGAGGAGCTGAGCTATGGGATGACTCACCAAGAAATTATTAAGCAATTGATGCTAGGAATTATGAGTTTTTAGGTGAAATGACCAAAACGCCATTAAGCTTAACCAAACCTATCCTAGTTAGTTTTTAACCATGGTTAAGGCAAGACAAAGCCAATTTGGCTTCTTCCTCCTATTTTGTGGCTCAAAATCAGTCACGCCTCTCATCAATTCTAGACCACATATTTTTCTGACCATGATTACTATTAACCATAGTTAAGTTACTATTAACCATAGTTAAGTTATTTTATTATTTTCAAACTTAACCTTGGTCAATTAAACTCAACCATGGTACTAATTTAAGATTAAAAAATTCCTCACTCCCTCACACACTCATTTAGCCGCAGCCCACCCCCACACTTAGGCTATTCTCACACATTTTCCTACTTCATCAACTTCATCTCTCATTTTCTCAAGAACACCATAATTAATTTTTGTGAAGAACTTAGCCTTTTCTTTTCAATTTCTCAACATATAAGAGGTATAACTTACTTCCCTTGATCAATAAACATCATGTTCTTCATTGATTTTGTTGATTCAAGTCATGATCATCATGTTTCAATTTCTTAGATCTAAAACTTCCAATAATTCTAGAAAATTGTAGAAAAATCATTTTAATGTGAAACTAATTTCTATGATCTTAATAGGTCTTCTACTTTCATCATATAAAAGCACGTAATCAAAATAATTTCCCTCCCTACTTTTCTTATTGAGGCCGAACCTATGTGGTTTTAGGCAAATGAAGTTTTGTTCAATTTTTAAAATATGACACTTGACTTGAACTCTCTAATATCTATAGTAGTTAGATCTAGAAGCTTGAAATCAAAAGAAACTCATAAACCTATTTTCCTTGCTTGGCCGAAATTTGCATGAAAAAGGGTTTGTTGTTGATTTTGTTTTTCTTTGTGAAATCTAATGCTTGATTTGAGATATCTGGTATTTGTATTATTCAAATCCAAGAGATTGAACTCAAAATAATTTTCTACCCTATTTTAGCCCTTATGGTCGAAACCCTAACCTAGTTGGTTAGAGGATTTTGTTTCATAATTTTAACTATTAACACTTAACTTATGTTAGTTAATATTCTAGGAATTAGTATCTAAAAGATTGGATTGAGAAAATAACCCTAGCCTCATTTTGATGAGTAGACAGAACCTAGCACCATATGCCCATATTTAGATTTGTTTGATTAATTTATTTTATTGTTGATTTGGTTGAAGGTGGATTTGGAAACTCGTGGCGTGATAACGAGGATCATCGATTTCGTGTTTCCGGTGGTAACTTAGGTGGGAGAAAGAACCATTCCATCGTCGAAACTGATAAGTAGTATATAATTTATAATAATGGTGTAGGGCGACCTAAACCCTACTAGTGGTCGAGTAATCGATAATACCAAAATCGCATTGAAAA
Source organism: Sophora flavescens (assembly GCA_030762895.1). Taxonomy (NCBI): domain Eukaryota; kingdom Viridiplantae; phylum Streptophyta; class Magnoliopsida; order Fabales; family Fabaceae; genus Sophora; species Sophora flavescens. The sequence goes on from CM061066.1 coordinate 184,887,326, forward strand.
CTTTTCCGTAATAACAATGACTATTTGGGAATTGTAGGTTTATCGCCTCAGGTAAATTTTATAATATTGAGGATGTTTGACTTATTATTATTAAATTGTTTGTGATACACTGGTTGAGGTATTCTACTGCATGTGACATTTATTTTGGTGTTTTAATATTTTACTGATTATTGTGTTATGCCTGATCTGCCTGGGTTGATAAATTGCTCAGTTGATTTTAAGTAAAGATATATGTTGATCGGAGGTATTTTGTTTGGGTGAGAGATTGAATTTGAATTAGAGGTTCCTAGCCATTATTTTATAGAAGTGATGTGATATAGAATGTAAGTGGAGGCTATGAGGAAAGCATGAGGCACTAGGTTGTTATTGATACGGGTCAGTGAGGTTCATGTGTATTGTTGTTCACAACCGTGTATTGGGAACAAATGAGGTCTGAAGTTCTAGCCGGGCGGTCCCAATTTAGTCTTAGGTTGTGCAGCTATGGTGTTATGTTGCTTTGCATGAGCACCCTTGAGATAGAATCAGGGGCTGCACCGACTGTACTGTGCAGTTATAGTGTCATTACTTTGCATGAGCATTCTCACCATGGAAGAGTATGTGCATCGGTTTTAGAGGTGATGCATTGCTTGGACGACTGACTAACATCACTCGGCTAGCTAGGGATGTATGATAGGATTGGTGGTGGTCACGTCAGATTAAAAAGTTAGTTGCATAAGAATGAGGGTAGAGGAAAGTATTGTGAATTAAAGATGATTGTTAATAAGGAATGTTGTTTGTCTGTGACCGCTATTATATTATATGTTATAAGTCTTTTCAGCTTTTGATGATAGAACTATTTCTTATCTCCCTATTTATGTATTTTTGTGTATGCCTGCTTTATTACTTTAGAAGACCCGATGGAGGAATATGTTACTAAGGAGTTGGATGGAACTCTGTATGAAACAGATGTTACTGAGGAGTTGGACGGAACTACATTTGAACCAGATGCTGGAGAACAAACTACAGATGCTAACGATATAGTGTTATAAGTTTAGGGCCAGTGAGTCTTACAAAACGTTTTATTTTCCACTAGTTATAACCAATTTGTATAATTAAGTACCTGTGAGGGATCCTACTGATAGGATACCCTAAACAGTGTTTTGGTATTGTAATAAATAAACATGTGTGTAATAATATATTATAATGTTGGTGTGTTTAATTTGCAGAAGTTATATGATTATTAGTTTAGTTTTAATTTTTTATGTATTTTCAACAATAAGCACACAATTAAGTAAATAGTTAATAAGGTTTTTAATCTAATAAAACAAGGGGGTGTCTCATTTGGTGGTATCAGAGCTGTTCGATTCAAATCGGATTGTGAGATTTAGGATGTTGTTACTGGTCGTGTCTAGTTGAATCCACATCGGATTTTAGCTATGCTTAGAAGTTGGGTAGTGTGTCCGAACTCGACGCGATAACTGACTTTAGCATGGCATATAGTATTTATATACTTGTCTAAGTAATATTATATGTCATACTGATGAGAGCAGATGATTTCTTTTACATACCATGGCTTGTGGAAGAGGACGTCCGATCGATAGTGGTGGCAGAACTCCAGAAAGAATTGTCGGAGCTGACAACGTGGATAATAATCATACCGGAAGTGGAGGAGAGTCATCTGAAACTCAAGATAACATGAAAAACATAGCTACTGCTTTGTTACTACAAACACAGTAGAATGCTGAGATGCTGCAGATGAACAAAGAGCAGCAGGAACTACAGAATCAAAGGAATGATGTAGCAGCTGAAGATGCCAGAATGGCTACTTTTTTGAAAGGGAAGCCACCCCAATTCCGAGGAGATTATAACCTAAAGAATGCAAAATGGTGGGTACAAGAGATAGAGAAGATATTTGATACTATGCACTGCATAGAGGATAGGAAAGTGACGTATGTTACCTTTATGTTAACTGGAGGAGTAGAATCTTGGTGGAGAGGCAAGCGAAGATTGCTGGAGGCTGACGTACACTGTGATGTGTCATACCAGGGTTTAGGTTGTGTTCTGATACAAGAGGGAAGAGTTATGGCTTATGCTTCCCGACAATTGAGAATTCATGAGAGGAACTATCTGACTCATGATTTAGAGTTGGCAGTCATAGTGTTCGCATTAAAGATATGGCGACACTTTCTGTATGGAGCGAAGTTTAATGTTTACAGTGACCATAAAAGTCTGAAGTATATGCTCGACCAAAAAGAGTTGAATATGAGACAGCGGAGATGGATGGAGTTTATCAAACACTATGAGTTTGATTTACTGTACTATCCTGGGAAGGCGAACGTTGTAGCGGATGCCCTAAGTAGGAAATCATTGCATGTATCCGCGATGTTGGTTAAGGAGTTGGAATTACTGGAACAGTTCAGAGATTTGAATTTAGGGATGGAGTTGGTTGATGATAAAATTTGCTTAGGTGTGATCACTATTAGTAGTGATTTTATGAGAGATATTAAGGAGAAACAAGTTCAGGATCAATATTTGCAAGAGATAAGTAGAGGAATAGATGAGGGTAAAATTTCTGAGTTTAGTAGATGAACAGATGGTGTGTTGAGGTTTAGAGACAGGATATATGTGTCAGAGGATTTAGAACTTAGGAAAATGATATTAGAAGAAGAACACAAAAGTAAGTTGAGTTTTCATCCTGGATCCACTAATATGTATCAGGATTTAAAGAAAATGTTTTGGTGGACGAGGATGAAGAAAGAAGTAGTAGAGTATGTTTTATTTTGCCTTTTGTGTCAGAAGGCTTAGATTGAACATCAAAAGACGGCAGGGTTATTACAATCATTGGATATCCCAGAATGGAAATGGGATAGCATCGCTATGGATTTTGTGGTTAGGTTACCACGAACTCCTACGAGACATGATGCGAATTGGGTTATCATTGATAGGTTGACGAAATATGCTCACTTCTTACATATTGGTGAAAGTTATAATTTGGAAAAGTTGACCCAGATTTACATCAAAGAAATTGTTAGGTTGCATGGTATGCCATTGAGCATTGTCTCAGACCGAGATCTTAGATTCACATCTAGATTTTGTAGACAGTTGCACAATGCTTTAGGGATAAAGTTGAGGATGAACTCTGCTTATCATCCCCAAACAGATGGACAGTCAGAAAGGACGATTCAATCATTGGAGGATCTTTTGAGAGCTTGTGTCTTATAACACACGGACACTTGGGATGAGTTTTTGCCATTGATTGAATTAACGTATAACAATAGTTTCCATAGTAGCATTGGAATGATACCATATGAGGCTTTGTATGGCAGGAAGTGTAGGACCTCGTTATGTTGGTATGAGATTAGTGAAAACCAAGTCTTTGGTCCAGATGTGGTGCAATAGACTACGGAACAAGTTAGGAAGATAAGGGTAAAGATGAAGGAAGCACAAGATAGGCAAAGGAGGTACAGTAACAAGAGGAGGAGACCTTTAGAATTCCAGGAGGGTGATCACGTGTTTTTGAGAGTCACTCTGAAGACCTGAATTGGCAGGGCTATCAAGTCTAGAAAACTTACTCCAAGATTCATCGGACCTTTCCAGATTCTTCGAATGATTAGTCCAGTAGCTTACCATATTGCTTTACCACCTAACCTTGCTAACCTTCGTGACATCTTTCACGTCTCTCAAGTGAGAAAATACTATCCCGATCCTTCACATGTTATTGAGTCTAAGTCTATACAACTGTGAGAGAATTTAGAGTACGAGGCTTTACCTGTTAAGATAGCAGATAGAAGGATTAAGGAAGTTTGGTTAAGGTTATGTGAGATGCAATTACTAGAGATGCTACTTGGGAACGTGAAGCAGATATGCAACAACAATATCCACATCTTTTCTGAGATATGTAAATTTCGAGGACGGATTTTTTTTTTAGAGGGGTAGTAATGTAACAGCCTGTTTTTAATTACGTTGTTTTAATAGTAAAAATATATTTAATTATATTTTAATCTGAGACCAAGAAAATGGTTTTGGATAAAACAAAATCATATTCATACTCTATCTTACGGTAGAAGGTTACGGTGAAATTTTGGGTTTAAAACTCTGACGGAAACCGGTCTATGTTTTTACTGACAGTATAATTTTATACTAGCAGAAAACCCTAATTTGACCCGAATTTGAAAATTTTTAGATTTTTTTTTATTTTGTCCGTGAGGAATTCTAATTTCTAAATTTTTTATCATAAATAAAATATTATGTTTATTCGGACGAATTTTGGTGAAAGTTCGAACGGAAAACGGTTGGTGTTTTCACTGACAGTGAGATTTTAATGACCGAAATGCCCTTAAGCTTAACCTAACCTATCCTAGTTAGTTTTAAACCATGGTTAAGGCAAGACAAAGCCAATTTGGCTTCTTCCTCCTATTTTGTGGCTCAAAATCAGCCACACCTCTCATCAATTCTAGACCACATATTTTTCTAACCATGATTTCTATTAACCATAGTTAAGTTACTATTAACCATAGTTAAGTTATTATATTATTTTCTAACTTAACCTTGGTCTATTAAACTCAACCATGGTTCTAATTTAAGATTAAACAATTCCTCACTCCCTCACACACTCATTTAGCCGCAGCCCACCCCCACACTTAGGCTATTCTCATACATTTTCCCACTTCATCAACTTCATCTCTCATTTTCTCTCATTTTTTTGAAGAACACCATCATTAATTTTTGTGAAGAACTTGGCATTTTCTTTTCAATTTCTCAACATCTAAGAGGTATACCTTACTTCCCTTGATCAATAAACATCATGTTCTTCATTGATTTTGTTGATTCAAGTCATGATCATCATGTTTCAATTTCTTAGATCTAGAACTTCAAATAATTCTAGAAAATTGTAGCAAATCATTTTAATATGAAACCAATTTCTAAGATCTTATTATGTCTTCTACTTTCATCATCTAAAAGCATGTAATCAAAAGAATTTTCCTCCCTACTTTTCTTATTGAGACCGAACCTATGTAGTTTTAGGCAAATGGAGTTTTGTTCAATTTTTAAAATATGACACTTGATTTGAACTCTCTAATATCTATAGTAGTTAGATCTAGAAGTTTAAGGCCATTAAGTCTTACAAAACGTCTTATTTTCTGCTAGTTATAACCAGTTTGTATAATTAAGTACTTGTGAGGGATCCTACTGATAGGATACCCTAAATAGTGTTTTGGTATTGTAATAAATAAACATGTGTGTAATAATATATTATAATGTTGGTGTGTTTAATTTGCAGAAGTCATATGATTATTAATTAAGTTTAAATTTTTTACGTATTTTCAACGATAAGCGAGCAATTAAGTAAATAATTAATAAGGTTTTTAATCTAATAAAACAAGGGGGTGTCTCATTTGGTGGAATCAGAAGCAGTTCGAATCTAGTCGGACTGTAAGGTTTTTAATATAATATAACAAGGGGGTGTCTCAGTAGTCACCCCAAACTTAGTTTATAAACAACCATTTTCTTGCTAAGCATTCATGCTCTCCTAAATCCTAAGATCGGTTTAACATGGTTTTTCTGGATTTTCGGCTTGTAACGTTAGGTTATTAAGAAACAATAGGCTTATTAGGCTCAAAATTTGCAAACTATGGAACATACATTAGGAATGGTTCATTTTGGTCAAGTAGCTATTTCAAAGAAACAATGCCTAGATCATATGATGCAGCATATAGATATGCAAACCATGCATAGATTCAAGCAAATCTGGGAAAGTGCAACTTGAAAGTGATTCACACAATTTTCAAGAACATGTTGGAGGCTCAAATTCCTCACCTGGATATTTTTAGCAAATTATTTGACCGAGATGCATCCCCAATTAATGTGTGCACCCTTTCACCCCAAACTTGTCATAAATCATGCAATAAAAAAAATTCTCAAAGTTCGCTTTTCAATTTTTCTCATTTTTCAAATGCATAAGGAAAATCATCAGGATTTTTTCAATATTTATCGTATGCATTCAATTTTAGGATCAATGCAATTAATCCCATCAAGACTTACCAACAAGACTCTATGACACTATGGTTTTTGTTTATTGACCACTTATTTACATGCAACCAGAAAATTCAAAAGAAAAGAAAAGAAAAGAGTTGAGTTTTAGAAAGAGTTATCTGAAGGGGTCCGAGCAGACCCCACGTTCTCATTAGCATGCCTTGCCTCTTCCTCGTCCTTCTTTACTTCTTCCTTGGCCTACTAGACTCGGCCTCCTCATCAAGATACATAGCCCAAACTATGTCCGGGCTAATAATAGTAGCTTCCTCTCTTGGAGCTCTTCCGCTCGGAAATCCTTCCCTTGCATGCCAGATCATTTCCAATTCCACCCATGCAATATCATTGGCTCCCTTGAAGGTTAGAAGCCATTTTGGATCCCACTTGTCTTCTTCATCCTTAGTTAGGATCTCCACACCTGGGAATGGAATCTCTCCTCTTTCCACCGCCTTCTTGACTTTCTCATATAAGGCATGCTCGGTGTTTATGCAAACTGGTAAGTCCTTTTATCTTTCTTCAATTTCATGCTCAATTACCCTCCGGACGTAGTCATTCACACCCCTATCAAAGCTCAAGTGAAATGGATCCTCCTCGTCCTCTTGTTCTTTTGTCAATTTTTCTAAGTGAGGGTAGGGGATCCGTCTCCCTCGTATGCACACACTAATGTAATCATAATCGGGGTGGTCCGGAGTGATTGTTCTTTCATCAATTGGTTGCCTTTACTTGTTTAAGAAACTCCAGTCAATAGGCATCTAATTCACAAGTCAACTAATGGTCAATAAAAATAATTTAAAAATCAAAAAGAAAATAGCAAAATTAAAAACATGCACCACAAAACATGTGTATAGTCTGGAACAGTGCATAATGTATCAAGATAATATGAGTTTCTAGCTAATAAACATATTCAACCATATCGAATGCATAGCTAGAACTCAAAGTAAAATAAAGATGGTCGCCTCCGGCTCAGATGAAGTCGATCTGATCCAACATATCATCATCCGGGTTACCCTGAGCAGCTGCCCCATCATCTACTGGGACTTCAGGCACCCCCCCTGTGGCTGGGCATCCTGGTCCCCAGGATAGTCCTGCCACCCTAGCCGAGGTGCCAAATCCTCCTCGGAGGGATAGATGGGTACCCGTCCCTCCTGCCGAGCCAAGGACAGAAGTCCCGGAGTACCTCGTGCGACCTCCTCTCTGCTTGTTGGTTTTACAGAAGCAAAACCATCTATGCTGATAATGGCCTCTGAGGGGCCTGTCCTGCTGGCCTCCTAGGTGGTGTGGGCTCACCATAACAGTATCGACGAATATAATCTCTGTCGATCGACTGTCGGGGAACCTTCTCGTACTCCCCAGAAACAGCAATCCCCGCCCTCGCCAACATCTCTGTGATCAAAAATCCATGAGCCAAGACCTCCTTTTGCATTCCTGGAGTTGACCTTCTACTGAATATCCTGGGCTATGACTGTGCCCATATCAATGGTCTTCCCCTCCATAATGGCATAGAGGAGGTGGACCCGTGCAACTATGATATCAGACTCGTGATAGCTGCACATCAGGTTGGCATGTATGAAAGCATGTCAAACCCGGGCCGCGGGATTAAGATCCCTCCTCCTCAACCTCAGTAAGTTCCCGGAGGTCCCTGTTTCCCATTGCGCTCCAGGTTTGCAGCATGTCTCTAGAATGGATTGGGCAAGTTCCAGGACTGCCGGCATCTGAGAGTGCTGGCTCCTCTCTCCCCAAGTGTTGGGAATGCCCAAACATTGGTTAATGTCATCGGGGTGGAAAGTAACTCCCACACCCCTCACCATGCAAATGCATCCTATCTCAGAAGGGTCAGGGCCGTAAGCATTGGCATAAAATTCCGTGACGAGTTTAACATCAACTCGCCTAGGAAGATTGATAAGCCTTTGGCTTATGTAGTTTTATAACTAGATGGACTGTGGTTTTTGTGCAAATTATTCGAGTTCAATCTCGTTTTCGCCCAAATTTGGCCTTGTTTTGTTCCTAAGTAGACTTGTACTCGTTCTAGGCATTTTTAGTAGTTTTTAGTCTATTTTGAATAGAATTACGCTTTTTGTGTCTTTTTATTGTTTCAGGCTAGAAGTGAAGCTCCGGGAGTCAAGGAAAGTCAAGAAATAGTGGAAATTGCCATTCTGGAGATTCTCGCCCCGCGAGTGGATGCTCGCCTCGCGAGTCTGAAGATCAGCTAAGCAGCAACGTCATCAAATCTGTCTCGCCCCGCGAGAACATTCTCGCCTCGCGAATCATGAAGACCTGCAAGACAGAGACCATCACGGCTAAGCCGTGATGAAGGTCACGGCTGTGACAGATTAAGGTTTGAAGTCTCGCCCCGCGAGAGTTTGAAGACCCTGGAAGTCAGAGACCATCACGTCCTAGCCGTGATGAAGGTCACGGCTGTGAGAGATTGAAGTTTGAAGACTCGCCCCGAGAACACACTCTCGCCTCGCGAGAATCCAAATTGAAAGCGCGCCAAAACTAATGTTCGCCTCGCGAAATATGGTTCGCCCCGCGAGCGTCCGAGAACCAGAATCCCTATTTATAGGCTGTTTCAGATCAGATTGAGGGAACTTTTGATACTCCACTTGTTTTAGATCAGTTTAGGACGAATCGTTGTTTCTGGAGCTGCGTCTCCCTTCTCTTTTCTTATTTTATTATGGATATTATTGCCGATTGTTCGTTTGTCGTCACGGGCATGAGGAACTAATCCCCTCGTCTAGGGAATCAATGAAGCCTCCCATGGAGGTATAGTGTTCATGGGATGTATGTTTTTCTCCCCTTTTCTCAATTAATGTTTTCCAATTCTGATTTGATTGCGTTGATCATATGCATGCGTGATTGACTTGTTAACGTTGATGAGGCTTAGTCAGCGATTCGCGTTTAGAACTTGAATTGGGATCATCGATCGAATATTGCACGAGAGTGAGTAGGAGATCGGTGCAACCTTATAGGGAACAAGAATTAATAGAGTTTGATGATTAGGATTATGAGACCTAGTAAGTAATTAATCCAATCTTCGAATACGTCCTATTGAGCACGACAGTGGATATAGGAGAAATTGGGGGTCCCGGTTGACATTGTAATTGAACTTAGGGAGGAATTCATCATCACTTGGGTACTATGCATGATTGGGTAGGTGGATTTGAGACCCTAGATATTTTAATTTCAGATTTCAATACCTTAGCTTTATTTGATTGTTAATTGAATTGCGATATTAATCTCTCTCTCTCTCCACCACTTTCCTCACTTGACCAACTTATCGGATTTCTCGCGAATTGGTTGAATTGGTAGCCCAATCCTTGTGTTAGACCTCGGTAAATTCTTACCGTGTTATTTTATTACTTGCGACGACCCGGTACACTTTCCGGTGTCTCAACAAGTTTTTGGCGCCGTTGCCGGGGATTGGCACAACCAATTTTCCTAATTTTTAGGAAATTTGATTGATTGGTTAAGTTGATTTTATTTTTATTTTTATTTTTCTGTTATTTATTTATTATTTCTCTCTACTTCTTTGATTCCACTTGTCTTGCCGTGTTTTTGTATGCGAGGTACCCTTTCACAAGAGGACCTGCTATTTGATTCGGAGATCACCAAGACCGAGAAGCGCTTAAGGAAGGAAGTCAGAGAAAGAAAAAGGCTTGAAGCGAGTAATCTTGAGAGGATGGCCGAAGAAAATCCTCCCCCTCCTCCTCCTCGTTACAAGCCTCTCTTCGAGTACAGTCTACCCAACTTGGGTGATTGTGATTCTTCCATCGTGAGAGGCAACCTCAATACAGACTCCTTCAGAGTGGAAGGATGTGTCACAGCCTATATCCGTGAGAATCAGTTTGATGGGAGTGGAAGACAAGACCCTCACAGGCACATCACCCACTTCCTTGAAGCTTGTGACTTACAGAAGACAAGAGGTGTTTCTCAGGATGAGTTCCGCTTACGGCTATTCCCCCTCTCTCTTAGGGATCTCGCTCGCGATTGGTTTGACAGCTTGGATAGGAACAGTATCACAACTTGGGAGCAAATGGCACAAAAGTTCCTAACTAAGTATTTTCCTCCTCAGAAAGCGGCACAAGCAAGAGTGACCGTTACATCTTTCAGACAGACAGAGGATGAAACTTTTAATGAAGCTTGGGAGAGGTACAACGTGCTCTTGAGAAGATGTCCTTCAGCTTTCTTTGACCCGGTCTCCAAGGTTCAACATTTCTTTAACGGGTTAAGGGGACGCTATCAGATGAATTGTGATGCCGCAGCTGGCGGTTCCTTTTCCTTTTTATCAGCTGAGGATGGATGGGCATTATTAGAGAAGATGTCGTACAATGATTACAACCGTGGTAGGGAGACCTCAAGTGGAGTCAGTTCTGCAACAATGGAAGCCATTCTAGAGCAAGTTAAATCGTTGAAGATGCAAGTTGCGACTTTGTCAGAGAACAAGAAGGTTAATGCGGTACACGAGGGAATGCCTCCGGGTTGTGATAATTGTAATGGAAATCATGACACTCAGAGCTGTCCGTTCAACTTCTCTCGAGAACATGTAGACTCATGCCACAATTTTTATGACAGTGTGCCCCAGAACAACTATCAGAGGAACAGACAGAATGACTACAGTCAGAATCAGAATAGGGGGTATATGAGGAGAGACCATCCGGGTTTCGCTTGGAGTAATGCTAGTGGTGGTCTATCCGGGCAACAACAACCTCAACAGAATTGGCAACAACAACCTCCACAGGGTCAGAGGCCTAACTATGGGATCCATCAACATAATACTCAGCAGGCTCTTCAGGGGCCCAATCAGTTGCACATAACAGATGGTGGAAGGCAACCTTGGGAGTTGGGTTTTGAAAAGACGAATGCGGCAATTGAGAAGTTGGGCACAACCATTGATAAGTTGACAACGCATACAGGGGCATCAATTCACAATCTAGAGACGCAGGTTGCTCAGCTCGCAAGACAACTAAATGAGCGTCTCCCAGGCACTTTCCCAGGTGATACCGAGAACAACCCTAAGGCCCATTGTAATGCCATAACAACTAGAGGCGGTAGGGTGTTGGGATCTAACAAGGGTGCAACCAGTTTAGAGGAAGACAAGGCCCCAGAACAACCACATGTTGAGGAAGAGCAACCTGAGAAAGAAGAGTTGGCAAGTGACAAGGCACCAGAGCAAGGGGGAAGGCTGAAGCTTGTGGATGAAGAGTTCCGAAGGAAGAAGTGGGTTGAACCCCAAGACCTCCCGTCCTACATGAAGGTACCGTACCCTGAAAGATTGAAGAAACCTCAACAGGATAAGCAGTTCAACAAATTCCTTGATGTCTTCCGCAAACTTCAGATTAACATTCCATTTGCGGAAGCCTTGGAACAGATGCCATCATATGCCCGGTTTATGAAGGAGCTTCTCACCAAGAAGCGGAGAATAGTGGATGAGGAAACGGTTCCTTTGACCGAGGAGTGTAGTGCCATTCTTCAAAGAAAACTACCTCCAAAGTTGAAGGATCCCGGTTCTTTTTCGATACCATGCACCATTGGGGGGATGACTCTAGGGAAGGCATTATGTGATCTAGGGGCAAGCATCAACTTGATGCCCCTCTCTATGATGAAGAGGTTGGGGATCAAAGAAGTCAAGGACACACGGATGTCACTCCAACTCGCCGATCGTTCTATAAAATATCCTTATGGGGTGGTCGAAGACTTGTTAGTAAAGGTGGACAAGCTCATATTTCCGGCGGACTTTGTAGTGCTTGATATGGATGAAGACGCCGAGATCCCTATCATATTGGGTAGGCCCTTCTTGGCCACTGGGGGTGCCTTGATAGATGTGCGACAAGGGAAACTCACTCTAAGGGTGCAAGATGATGAGGTAGTCTTCAATCTCTTTGAAGCAATGAAGCACCCTGCAGAGAGGTCGGAAGTGTATCGAGTGGATATGGTGTATCCAATTGTCAAGGCAAAGGCAACTAGAGAAGCCCATGGTTCTTCACTTGCTCAAGTGTTGGTAAAATCCCATGATGATGATAGTGAGAAAAAAGACCCTTTGGGGGATGAGGTCTATCTCGAGTGGTTGAAAGACATGGAAGCCTTACCGAGCTCCCCAAGGGATGAATGTGCAAGGGAAGAGCTTAACAACAAGGGCATGGAAAAAGAGGATAGAGAACCAAAGTTGAAAGGTGGCACAACCGTGGTGGTCAATGAAAACAACCAGTTGATCCCAAAAGGGACCATCACGGAGTGGAGAGTATGTGCCGATTATAGAGGGCTTTTGGATTTAAATGAGTTGTCCGGGATCCGCAAGCAAGCAAACCACAAAAAGCGGACTAAGGAAAGGCAGGACACACACATCTTGCCTAGGGAGCTTGAGCCCGGGCAAGTGGCACTTCTTGACAACTCAAGGTTGAAACTCTTTCCGGGAAAGCTAAGATCGAGGTGGTCGGGACCATTCAAGGTCCTCCAAGTTTGTCCTCATGGAACAGTAGAGTTAGAAGGGGCCTCTGGTAACTTCAAGGTGAATGGGAAAATGATAAGGCATGACCATGGGGAATCAGTCCCAAATTACAAGCAGTTTCTTCCTCCGGATTAACCCTTAAGGGTGACTTGAGTCAGGCTCGAGACGTTAAACAAGCGCTACTTGGGAGGCAACCCAAGATAGGTATCCTTTAATTTTAGTTTTTGTCATTTTCATTGATAAATAAATTTAAAAAAATAGCTTGATTCGCCACGCGAATCCATAGTGGCCGCGCGAGACAGAAGCCCTGAATCTCAGAGGCTTGCTTTCATTTCTGTCTCGCGTCGCGAGGTATACTTTTACCTCGCGATTCTGGGTATCATCATCTGTTGGAATTCCAGATTCGCCTCGCGAGTGATCTCTCGCCTCGCGAATCTGCACTTAAGGTTTTAATTTGCAGGAATTCTTCCAGGATGCTATGCAACAGAAAGGAGCCCGTGAGACCAATTGGATGAGGTGTCAACCATGGAAACTCGATCAGGGAGCACCCTTGATAAGCCTCTAGCTTATCTAGTTTTATGACTAGATGAACTAGGGTTTATGTGCCAATTTATTCGAGTTCACTCTCGTTTTCGCCCAAATTTGCCTTGTTTTGTACCTAAGTTGGACTTTGACTCGTTTTGCGTCTTTTGTGTAGTTTTTAGGTTATTTTGAATAGAATTACGCTTGTGGTTGCTTGTGTTGTTTTCAGGTCAATAAGTGAAGTTCTGAGAATTAAGGAAAGTCAAGAAATAGTGGAGAATGCCATTCTGGAGATTCTCGCCCCGCGAGAGTTTGAAGACTTGGAAGTCAGAGACCATCACGGCCCTAGCCGTGATGTGTATCACGGCCGTGACCAAAAACCCACACAAGTCAGAGACCATCACGGCCTAGCCGTGATTCACATCACGGGCCGTGAAAAGAAGGTTCGCGTCGCGAGACATCCTTCGCGTCGCGAGTGTTTGAACTCCAGAAAAGTGCCAAAGTCAGAGAACATCACGGCTTGACCGTGATTCACATCACGGGTCGTGACAAGAGGGCTCGCGTCGCGAGACATCCTTCGCGTCGCGAGAGTTCAAATTCCAGAAGTGCGCCAGAAACAGAAGCCGTCATGGCCTGGCCGTGATGGCTATCACGGCCGTGACGCGTGGCCTCCTTATAAATAGAGCAGATCAGAACAGAAAAAGAGGACTTTTGGATCATAATTTTCAGAGATCTTTTGTAATCCTTATTCTGGGGCTGCGTCTCCCTCTTCTCTTTTCTTATTCTTAGGTTTAGGATGAATTCCGATTGTTTGTCTATGAGCATGAGGAACTAATCCCCTCGTCCGAGGGAATGATGAAGCCACCCATGGCGATGTAAATCCGATATGATATATGTCTTTCTCCTTTAATTCAATTCTTGTTTTTCGATTCTGATTTGAATGTTTGATCATATGTTTTGCGTGATTAATCTGTTAAACGTGTTTGAGGCCTAACGGCGATTTGCGTTTCAGAACTTGAATCGGGATCATAAATGTTTTCTAATTCTGATTTGATTGTGTTGATCATATGTGTTGCGTGATTGACTTGTTAACGTTGATGAGGCTTAGTCAGCGATTCATGTTTAGAACTTGAATTAGGATCATCGATCGAATATTGCACGAGAGTGAGTAGGAGATCGGTGCGACCTTATAGGGAACAAGAATTAACAGAATTCGAGATTAGGATTATGAGACCTAGTAAGTAATTAATCCAATCGTCGAATACGTCCTAATGAGCTCGAGAGTGGATTTAGGAGAATTTAGGGGTCCCGGTTGACATTGTAATTGAACTTAGGGAGGAATTCATCATCACTTGGGTGTACATATTGGGTAGGTGGATTTGCGACCTTGGACATTTTTATTTTCTGATTTTTAGTTAATTATTTCATTAGATTTGTTAATTGAATTTTAGATATTAATCTCTCTCTCAAGCACCTTCTGTAACTTGACCGAACATATCTTATTTCCCGCGGATTAGTTGAATTGGTAGCCCAATCCCTGAGTTCGACCTCGGTAATTACTTACCGTGTTATTTTTATTACTTGCGACGACCCGGTACACTTGCCAGAGTCACAACAAGTTTTTGGCGCCGTTGCCGGGGATTGACACAACCAATTTTTCTGATTCTAGGGGAGTTTGATTATTTGGTTAAGTTATTTTTGTTCTTATTTTTATTTTTTTTTATTTTTATTATTTTCTTTTATTTTCTACTATCTCTCTCTACTTCTTTGATTCCACTTGGTCTTGCCTTGTTTTGTATGCGAGGTACACGAAGGAATGCTTCCGGGTTGCGAATATTGTGATGGGAACCATGACACTTGGAGTTGTCCATTCTACTTCCCTCAAGTATATGTGGAACCATGGCATAATGACAGCGTGCCCCAGAACAACTATCAGAGTCAGAATCAGTATTGGGGTTATATGAGTAGAGACCATCCGGATTTCACTTGGAGTAATGATGGCGGTGGTCTAGCCTGGCAGCCACAACCTCAACAAAATTGGCAACAACAACCTCAACAGAATTGGCAGCCACAACCTTGGGAGTTGGCTCTTGAGAGGGCAAATGCGGCAATGGATAAGTTGGCGAGTTCTATGGAGACATCATTTGAGAAGGCAAATGCGGCATTAGAGAAGTTGGGTCAGCTCGCAAAGCAACTAAATGAGTGTCCCCCAGAGACTCTCCCAGTTGATACCGAGAACGACCCTAAGAACCAATGCAATGCCACAACAACTAGAAGCAGTGGGGTGTTGGGATATGACTGGGATGTAACTAGTTCTCAGGGAGTTGAGGAAGAACTGCCACATGTTGAGGAAGAACAACAGGAGGAAAAGGAATTGACAAGCGACAAGTCCCCGGAACAGCCACATGTTGAGGAAGAGCAACCTAAGGAAGAGGAGTTGGCAAAGGACAAGGCAATGGAGCAAGGGGGTAGAGATCAAAATGTGGATAAAGTGGTAGAGGATTCCACCATGCTTGCCAAGCAACCTGAAATTAATGCATTGGATAACTATGTTGGCTTGCATGCATGTGTGGACATTGGTAAGTTGGTCCCTCCCATTTGTCTGGCACACTTCCTCGTGAAGACACCATTTGACCCGAGAGGAAGTGAATTCATAATTACAAAGGTCAATGGAGTTTTCACACGCGGGCCAGATGGAATCATGGATAGAGTCGTATTGCTCCTGCGAGGGCCACTTCATAAACCATGGGATCCGGGTGGAGGATCTCACATGATGAACGTCTCTTGGCCCTTGTTTCACAGGCTTTGGGATCCAGGTGGATGCTTCTTAATAAGTCAAGCTCGGGACGTTAAACAAGCGCTTCTTGGGAGGCAACCCAAGTTAGGTATTCCTCTCTTCTCCTAACTTTTGTTTTGTTTTTATTTTTGTTTTGTTTGTCACTCTTGAATAATTTAAGAAGATCAAGAGTTTTTGTATGAATTGTCATGTCGGCAAGCTTGTTGGATGTTAATTGAATTTAGCATAGATTAATTGCATGAATTATTTGACTATTGATGATTTCCCCCTAGGTTCTAGTAATAGAAAAGTTGATCCCCACTTAAAATTGAAAATTGAACTTTGAGATTTATTATGATTGCTTGATTTATGATAAGTTTGGGGTGAGGGGGTGCACACACTAGGAATCGTATCTCGGTCAAACAGTTTGCAAAATGTCCAGGTGAGGATTTGAGCCTCCAACTCTGTTTTTTGAATGTGTGAATCACTGTTAAGTTGCACTTTCCCGAATTTGCTTGAATCTCTATATGGTTTGCATGTTTATATGTTGCATCAAATGATTTAGGCAATTTTCTTTGAATTAACTACTTGGCCATAAATTGAACCAACCTTGATGAATGATCCCTAGTTAGCCACATTGAGCCTTGAAGCCTATTGTTCTTGATGACCTTACATTACAAGCCATTAACTCAGAAAAACCATTATTTTCCCCTATCCTAGGATTTAGGAGAGTATGGAATTTTAGCTTTGTGAGTGTTGTTGCGGAACTAAGTTTGGGGTGGCTACAAGTTCATGAATCATAGTTGAGAAAAAGAAAAACGGAAGTAAGGGCCGAAGGCTTGAAAGAAAAAAAAAAGAAAAAAAAAAGAAGAAAACAAAAAAATTGCCAAAGGAAAAGGGGCAGAACAAAAAGATTAGCAAGGAAAAGGCTGTAGTCACCCGAGCCCAAATGAAAAATGGAAAAAGGAATTTGAGTGGAAAAAGTGCCAAAATGCTCATGCTCTCTTAGTTCCTAGGGACTTAAGCCTAAATATCCTTCATTATCCTACCCTGAGCCAGGCCCCATTACAACCTTTAAAAGACCTTCTGATGTTGCATACATGTTTTCGTGGGAACTACTTTTGAGATGAAAATCAAATTCATGGGAAGTGCTCTTGATATGTGAAATTGAGTGAAAAGTTGATAACCTTGACAAACTTGAGCGAATGAGTGAAATTTTAAATGCCCTTGTGAGGAAGGCAATTGTTTGAGATAGGTGATCTTCCTTTGTGTGTATCTCTGATCCTCAACTTAGAGTAATGATGGAATGAATGATGAGTTCTCAATGGTTTAAAGTAAATGAATGTGGGGATTACATTTATGTAGGGGGGAGATCATTGGAGAAAAACTGTTTTGATTGCATTAAATTTGTGCGAAATCGATTGATTCCTTTAGGCTTGCCAAGTCTTGAGTCGTTTTTGAGTTTTAAGCTTGCTTGGGGACAAGCAAGGTTTAAGTTTGGGGTATTTGATAAGCCTCTGGCTTATCTAGTTTTATGACTAGATGAACTAGGGTTTATGTGCCAATTTATTCGAGTCCACTCTCGTTTTCGCCCAAATTTGCCTTGTTTTGTACCTAAGTTGGACTTTGACTAGTTTTGCGTCTTTTGTGTAGTTTTTAGGTTATTTTGAATAGAATTACGCTTGTGGTTGCTTCCGTTGTTTCAGGTCAATAAGTGAAGCTCTGAGAATTAAGGAAAGTCAAGAAATAGTGGAGATTGCCATTCTGGAGATTCTCGCCCCGCGAGAGGAAGCTCGCCTCGCGAGAGTTTGAAGACTTGGAAGTCAGAGACCATCACGGCCTAGCCGTGATGTGTATCACGGCCTAGCCATGATGTGTATCACGGCCGTGACCAAAAATCCACACAAGTCAGAGACCATCACGGCCTAGCCGTGATTCACATCACGGGCCGTGAAAAGAAGGTTCGCGTCGCGAGACATCCTTCGCGTCGCGAGTGTTTGAACTCCAGAAAAGTGCCAAAGTCAGAGAACATCACGGCTTGGCCGTGATTCACATCACGGGCCGTGACAAGAGGGCTCGCATCGCGAGACATCCTTCGCGTCGCGAGAGTTCAAATTCCGAGAAGCGCCGAAAGGAAGCCGTCACGGCCTGGCCGTGATGGCTATCACGGCCGTGACGCGTGGCCTCCTTATAAATAGAGCAGATCAGAACAGAAAAAGAGGACTTTTTGGATCAGAATTTTCAGAGATCTTTTGTAATCCTTATTCTGGGGCTGCGTCTCCCTCTTCTCTTTTCTTATTCTTAGGTTTAGGATGAATTCCGATTGTTTGTCTATGAGCATGAGGAACTAATCCCCTCGTCCGAGGGAACGATGAAGCCACCCATGGCGATGTAAATCCGATATGATGTATGTCTTTCTCCTTTAATTCAATTCTTGTTTTCCGATTCTGATTTGAATGTTTGATCATATGTTTTGCGTGATTAATCTGTTAAACGTGTTTGAGGCCTAACGACGATTTGCGTTTCAGAACTTGAATCGGGATCATAAATGTTTTCTAATTCTGATTTGATTGTGTTGATCATATGTGTTGCGTGATTGACTTGTTAACGTTGATGAGGCTTAGTCAGCGATTCATGTTTAGAACTTGAATTAGGATCATCGATCGAATATTGCACGAGAGTGAGTAGGAGATCGGTGCGACCTTATAGGGAACAAGAATTAACAGAATTCGAGATTAGGATTATGAGACCTAGTAAGTAATTAATCCAATCGTCGAATACGTCTTAATGAGCTCGAGAGTGGATTTAGGAGAATTTAGGGGTCCCGGTTGACATTGTAATTGAACTTAGGGAGGAATTCATCATCACTTGGGTGTACATATTGGGTAGGTGGATTTGCGATCTTGGACATTTTTATTTTCTGATTTTTAGTTAATTATTTCATTAGATTTGTTAATTGAATTTTAGATATTAATCTCTCTCTCAACCACCTTCTGTAACTTGACCGAACATATCTTATCTCCCGCGGATTAGTCGACTTGGTAGCCCAATCCCTGAGTTCGACCTCGGTAATTACCTACCGTGTTATTTTTATTACTTGCGACGACCCGGTACACTTGCCGGAGTCACAACAACCCTCTCCTTTCCTCACTTTTGTTTTTGTTTTTGTTTTTGTTTGTCACTCTTGAATAATTTGAGAAGATCAAGAGTTTGTGTATGAATAGTGTGTCGGCAAGCTTGTTGGAATTTAATTAAATTGAGCATAGATTGATTGCATGAATTATATTGACCAGCGATGATTTCCCCCTAGGTTCTGATAATGGAAAAATTGATCCCCATGTGAAAAATTGAAAACTGAACTTTGAGAATTTTATTGTGATTACTTGATTTATGATAAGTTTGGGGTGAGGGGGTGCACACACTAGGAATTGTATCTCGGTCAAACAATTTGCAAAAATGTCTAGGTGAGGATTAGAGCCTCCAACTTTGTTTTTTTTTGAACATGTGAATCACTGTTAAGTCGCACTTTCCCGATTTTGCTTGAATCTCTTCGTGGTTTCCATGTTTATGTGTTGCATCAAATGATTTAGGCAATTTTCTTTGAATAACTACTTGGCCTAAAAAGAACCATCCCTAATGCATGTTCCCTAGTTAGCCACATTGAGCCTAATTAGCCTATTGTTTCTTGATGACCCTATATTATAAGCCAAAATCTGAAAAATCATGTTAACCCAATCTTAGGATTAGGAGAGCATGGAAGCGTAGCAAGAGAAGGGTTGTGAGGAACTAAGTTTGGGGTGGCTACGAGGTGGTGTGTCATTTTGGGTTGAGAAAAAGAAAAATAAAGGTTGAAACCCAAGGCAGTAAAAAAAATTGCCAAAGGAAAAGGGGCAAAATAGAAAAAAAAATAGCAAGGAAAAGGCTATAGTCACCCGAGGCAAAAAGAAAAATGGAAAAAGGAATTTGAGTGGAAGATGTGTCAAATGCTCATGCTCTCTTAGTTCCTTGGGACTTAAGCCTAGTATCCTTGAATATCCTACCCTCAGCCAGGGCCCATTACAACCTTTATAAGACCTTCTGATGTTGCATGCATGTTTTCGTGGGAACCATTTTTGAGATGAAAATCAAATTCATGGGAAGTGCTCTTGATATGTGAAATTGAGGGAAAAGTTGATAGCCTAGACGAATTTGAGCGAATGAGTGAAATTTTACATACCCTTGTGAGGAAGGCAGTTGTTTGAAATTGGTGATCTTCCTTTTGTGTGTGACCCTGATCCTCAACTTAGATTAATGATTGCAAGATGATGAAGTTCTCAATTGTTTAAAGTAAATGAATGTGGGGATTACATTGATGCAAAGGGGGAAATCATTGGAGAAAAACTGTTTTGAGTGCATGAAATTTGTGCGAAATCGATTGATTCCCTTAAGCTTGCCAAGTCTTGAGTCGTTTTTGAGTTTTAGCTTGCTTGGGGACAAGCAAGGTTTAAGTTTGGGGTGTTTTGATAAGCCTTTGGCTTATCTAGTTTTATAACTAGATGGACTGTGGTTTTTGTGCAAATTATTCGAGTTCAATCTCGTTTTCGCCCAAATTTGGCCTTGTTTTGTTCCTAAGTTGACTTGTACTCGTTCTTGGCATTTTTAGTAGTTTTTAGTCTATTTTGAATAGAATTACGCTTTTTGTGTCTTTTTATTGTTTCAGGCTAGAAGTGAAGCTCCTGGAGTCAAGGAAAGTCAAGAAATAGTGGAAATTGCCATTCTGGAGATTCTCGCCCCGCGAGTGGATGCTCGCCTCGCGAGTCTGAAGATCAGCTAAGCAGCAACGTCATCAAATCTGTCTCTCCCCGCGAGAACATTCTCGCCTCGCGAATCATGAAGACCTGCAAGACAGAGACCATCACGGCTAAGCCGTGATGAAGGTCACGGCTGTGACAGATTAAGGTTTGAAGTCTCGCCCCGCGAGAGTTTGAAGACCCTGGAAGTCAGAGACCATCACGTCCTAGCCGTGATGAAGGTCACGGCTGTGAGAGATTGAAGTTTGAAGACTCGCCCCACGAACACACTCTCGCCTCGCGAGAATCCAAATTGAAAGCGCACCAAAACTAATGTTCGCCTCGTGAAATATGGTTCGCCCCGCGAGTGTCCGAGAACCAGAATCCCTATTTATAGGTTGTTGAAGATCATATTGAGGGAACTTTTGATACTCCACTTGTTTTAGTTCAGTTTAGGACGAATCCTTGTTTCTGGAGCTGCGTCTCCCTTCTCTTTTCTTATTTTATTATGGAGATTATTGCCGATTGTTCGTTTGTCGTCACGGGCATGAGGAACTAATCCCTTCGTCTAGGGAATCAATGAAGCCACCCATGGCGGTATAGTGTTCATGTGATGTATGTTTTTCTCCCCTTTTCTCAATTAATGTTTTCCAATTCTGATTTGATTGTGTTGATCATATGCATGCGTGATTGACTTGTTAACGTTGATGAGGCTTAGTCAGCGATTCGCGTTTAGAACTTGAATTGGGATCATCGATCGAATATTGCACGAGAGTGAGTAGGAGATCGGTGCAACCTTATAGGGAACAAGAATTAATAGAGTTTGATGATTAGGATTATGAGACCTAGTAAGTAATTAATCCAATCTTTTTATACGTCCTATTGAGCACGACAGTGGATATAGGAGAAATTGGGGGTCCCGGTTGACATTGTAATTGAACTTAGGGAGGAATTCATCATCACTTGGGTACTATGCATGATTGGGTAGGTGGATTTGAGACCCTAGATATTTTAATTTCAGATTTCAATACCTTAGCTTTATTTGATTGTTAATTGAATTGCGATATTAATCTCTCTCTCTCTCCACCACTTTCCTCACTTGACCAACTTATCGGATTTCTCGCGAATTGGTTGAATTGGTAGCCCAATCCTTGTGTTCGACCTCGGTAAATTCTTACCGTGTTATTTTATTACTTGCGACGACCCGGTACACTTGTCGGTGTCTCAACAAAGATCAACAAGTAACTCCAGTCCCAGACCCTAATAGTATCAGAGACGAAGGAGTAGTTGTTCCCCGCGAGAACCACCCTCCTCTCAAGTACTATGTCCTTCTTACACACCAACTCCCAATGCTCCTGATGAACAAGAGATCGAAAGCGAATGGAAACAATAACACTCCGAGAAGAGGTTCGGTTCCCTCAGGGGACACCTGCTCCTCCCCTTGAATAGCCTGGCGCTTATTGCGCTTTACTTGTTGTTTCTCAGTAGTGTTCTTTGGAGGAGCCATACCTGAAAATCAGAAGAGTTCCCAGTACAGTTTATAACACAGTCACAACATAGCTAAGAATACATAATTTCATCCTAAGCTATTATAGCCGAATCTCAGGCAGTCCAATCTTCAATTTAGAAGACAAATTCGTTAAAAATTTACCTAAAACCCAGCTTAGCAATGCATCATCTCTAAAAATTCCCAGGGAACCCCAAACTTAGCAGTCAAATAGCTAGTTCATCATCAGAGCATCCTTCCTAAATTTACTCATATGTCATATTGTATACACATGCCTCTTCTATCTCATCACCATCATAAATTTTTTCATAAACTTATCATGCTAGTTCTCCTAACCACACTCATCAATTCAAGAATAAACATCATGATCATTCATGCATTTTGCAACATCACATCATATTAAAGAAATTAACCCCTTCCCCCAAATTGATCGAATTCTGTCAGGGACGAAAAAGTAGGGTAAAGTTCAATAACACACTACTAAACAAAAGGGATTAAGTGTTCTTACCTTGTGTGAGTGAGTGAAGGTGTTAGAGTGAGATGGATGCTGAGATTTGTGGATTTCATAGGACGCCCGCGAGAGAGAATGAGAGGGAGTTTGAGAGTTTTTTGAAAAACTGACTCTCAAACGTCTCGCGTGTAACATCCTAAAATTTTAATTTAGTTTTTTTAATAAAAGATTAACCTATTAGGAGGTTTAGTGTAGAATAGGATTAATTTATTTGAGTTGTTTAGTAATTAAAAGTATACAAAGTTAATATAAAATATATATAAAGTTACAACAACAAAAAAGGGAAATTTGGCTTCTAGCCAAAGTAACTCACGTGAAGTGCAGGTTGTGGAAATAAATCAATTTGAATTCTTAAAAGCAAGAATTGTGGGGCCATGTTGTGCTAGGATTAGAATAAAAAACCCACCTTTTTGTTTGTAAATAGAAATCAGCATAGTTTAACCAAATAAAAGTCTCAGGAAGGGTTTTATTTATAAAACAAAAACACCAAGTGAGTGACTAGCGCCGCCAGCACAAAAGAGAAACCATTGTGCAGTAAGGGAAAGCAACGTTACTGTGCCCAACCGGAGGAATAACATGCTTGTGTGTTAGGAGGAGGAGTTATTTTATCTTAGATAATTTTTAGAGCTTTTAGAGGTCTTCTTTGGGAGGTAAGTAAACACCTTTTTCTTAAACTTCCATGATATAGATTTTAAAGGGTTTGATTATGAAATTAAGAGTAATTATTTGGGGTTTTGTCTTCAAAATAAAATTGATGTTTTATTAGTGATTAATTATTATAAGATTGAATATTCATATGTTGAGTGATATTATTATTTGATATGCTTTTTGTGATATGTGATGCCTTAGAGTTGTTTTGATATGAACTTTATGAATAATAATGCATGTTACATGATGTTATGTATTGATGTTATTTTGGAATGCCTATGAATTGTTTTGATATGAGTTATGCCATTGAGATTGATGAATGAGGTCATATGTCATGTCCTGGGGTCATGACATACACCCAAAATATGATTTGTATTGTTATTCGTGATTGTTCAGATACCTCCTTCTAGAAAGGGGATGACAGATACCTCCTCCTTAGAGGGGAAGACATATACCTCCTTCTGGGAACGGGATGACAAATACCTCCTTCTGGGAAGGGGATGACAGATACCTCCTCGTTAGAGTGGAAGACAGATACCTCCTTCTGGGAAAGGGGATGACACAGATACCTCCTCATTAGAGGGGAAGGCATATACCTCCTCGTTAGATGGGAAGATAGATACCTTATTCTGGGAAGGGGAAGACCCACCATTATAGATACCTCCATCTGGGAAGGGGAAGGCAGTGGGACGCCATTGCATTTGTCATGAGCTCATAGACAAAAATTGGGTAATTAAATAAAAGAGACTTGGATGATAAATTGAGATTATTTGGACACAAGAGAGGTCATTTGTATGATTTTATTTATGTTATGCGTTATGTTAGTGATGGATTACTTATATTTGATGATGTTATGACTTGTGCATGAATTTTGTGAGTTTGGATTAATATTCCTTAATTTATATAAAATATTTTGAGTTATATTATTTTGAAAATAAGCGGATACCATGGTTGTTTTTCCGGTCACCGCGCCGGCTGAAAGTAACATCTTTTCGAAAACCTTTTAGAACTGTCTTTACTTACTGGGATTATAAATCTCATTAGTGGTGTTGTCTTTCAGAGTTTACAGGTGATGACATAGATGGTACAGCAACTTGAGAAAGTCTTGAAGATATTAGTTCTAGTTTATTTCTTTTTACTTATTCCTTTTGGGTTTATTGGACACCCAAGTTTTGAGGCAAAAACAACTGTAAAAGAGTTATATGATTTTTAATAATTAATATTTATGAGACTTTATTTTATTTGGACATAATGATTTATTTAGCACTATTACTTTATTTAAATTTTTTGAATATACAAGATATTTTCGGACTTAAATATATTGTGAAATTTTTTATGACTCGACTATTTAATTAAAATGTTTTAAAGGTTTTTATAGAAAATTAATTTGGGCTACTAATGTAACGAAGGGCGTTACATCGCTGGGCGTTTATTTTTCAATCGCTCGTGGGGGGTGCCTATACTCACGGGCCCACAACTTAAAATTTCCCGATTATGGAACCCTGATTTCATGGTTCGTTGGGCGAACCAGGGAGTGTTGCCCCTTTTCTGTTGCCCAGATTCGCGGGCGAGAGGATGCTCGCGGGGTGAATCTGGGAATTTCAAACTGTTCATCTTCTGCCCAGATTCGCGAGGCGAGAAGGATCTCTCGGGGCGAATCTGGGAAATTCATCCTTTCCCATTCCGCGGTCTCGCGAGGTGAGACATGCTTCACGGGGCGAGCCAGACACATGGTTTATTTTTGGACCTTATTTCTAAATGCAACTAAGTCCTATATGCTGCCTAAATGCAAATTTTCTAACTAAGGACCCTATGTGAGACACTTTTTATTATTTTTGGACTCTAATAATGCATAAAAAGGATATGAAAGCTTGGGTTGCCTCGCAAGTAATGCATGTTTAACATCTCGAGCCCGACTTGAGTCGCCCACGAAGGGCTAGTCTAGCCTGAAGCTTTGGTGGTTCCTTTGGAATGCCTCCCCATAGTAGTGTTTAAGTCTTTGGCCATTTACCTTGAAGATTTCACCTAGTTCGTTCGCCTCTAGCTCCACTGCTCAGTGTGGAAATACCACGTGAACCTTGAAAGGTCCAGACCACCGGGATTTCAGCTTACCCGGAAATAACCTCAATCTTGAGTTATACAATAAGACTCATTGTCCCGGTTCAAAACTTGTAGGCAATATATGCTTATCATGCCAAGTCTTTGTCCGTTCCTTGCAAATCCACGCATTTTCATATGCTTGCATTCGAATCTCAGTCAATTCATTCAAGTCCAGTAGGCACTTCTCACCGGTCTTTGTTAGGTCAAAATTCAGGGTCTTGATGGCCCAATAGGATTTATGTTCCAATTCCACCGGTAAGTGACACGCCTTTCCAAACACCAAATTATATGGAGATCTACTAATGGATGTTTTGAAAGCATTCCTGTATGCCCATAGAGCATCATCTAACTTCCTTGACCAATCATTTTGTGATGAGTTTACTGTCTTCTCAAGGATTCGCTTCAACTCACGGTTGGACACTTCCACTTGACCACTTGTTTGCGGAAGATAAGGAGTTGCAACCTTGTGTGTGACCCCGTATCGTGAAAGTAGGTGATCCATTTGTTTGTTGCAAAAGTGAGAACCACCGTCACTAATTAAAATCCTTGGGACTCCAAACCTTGTGAATATGTTGCGCCTTAGAAATTCCATGACGACTCGCACATCATCCGTTGTGGTTGGTATGGCTTCGACCCATTTGGACACATAATCCACCGCTACCAAAATATATTGATATGAGAAAGATGGAGGGAATAGTCCCATGAAGTCAATGACCCACACATCAAAGATTTCTACATCTAACATGGTTTGGAGAGGAAGTCCGTGTCTCTTGGAGATATTGCCAACCCTTTGACAATGATCACAACTGTCCACAAAAGCCTTTGCATCCTTGAAGATGGTGGGCCAATAGAAACCACTTTGGAGAACTTTTTCTGCAGTTTTATTTCCCCCAAAATGTCCACCATAATCCGATCCATGGCAATGCCTCAACACGCTCCCTATTTGATCATGAGGAATGCACCTTCGCATCAATCCATCCGCGCACTGCTTAAACAAGAAGAGATCTTCCCAATTGTAGTACTTTGCATCTGAAAAGAACTTCTTTCTTTGTTGCATAGTCCATCCCTTCGGAACCACATTTGAAGACTTGAAGTTGGCCATATCCGTGAACAAAGGAGAAACTTTTTCAAAAATTGCAAACAACCACTCATCAGGAAATTCTTCCTTGATGTCGAGCAACTTCTCCTCAGTGTCGGGATTAACCAACCTCGACAAGTGGTCCGCCACTCCATTTTCTGAGCCCTTGCGGTCCCTAATCTCAATATCAAACTCCTGTAAAAGAAAAATCCACCGGATTAATCTAGGTTTGGCCTCTTGTTTTGTCATCAAGTGTTTTATGGCCGCATGATCGGTGAAAACAATAGTTTTAGACCCTACTACATAAGATCTAAACTTATCTATAGAAAAAACCACTGCAATGAGTTCTTTTTCAGTCATGGAATAGTTATCTTGTGCCTCATTAAAAACTTTACTTGCATAGTAAATCACATGAGCCAACTTTTCCACCCTTTGACCTAAAACCGCCCCTACCGCATAATCACATGCATCACACATTATTTCAAAGGGTAAATTCCAATTAGGCACAATGATTAAGGGTGCGATGACAAACATATTTTTCAAAGTATTGAAAGAATTTAAACAAGAAACATTAAAATCAAAGGATACGTACTTCATAAGAAGGTCATATAGCGGTTTCGCTATTTTGGATAAGCCTTTGATGAACCTTCGGTAGAAATCGGCATGTCCCAAGAAACTCCTCACCCCCTTCACATTGGTTGGTGGGGGTAACTTCTCAATTAACTCAATCTTGGCTCTATCAACCTCAATCCCCTTTTGGGAGATTTTGTGTCCCAAAACTATACCTTCCTTGACCATGAAATGGCATTTTTCCAAATTGAGTACAAGGTTGGTTTCTTGGCACTTCTCGAGCACACAAGCCAAGTTCCTTAAGTAATTATCAAATGACGTCCCAAAAACTGAGAAGTCGTCCATGAATACCTCTATGAATTTCTCCACCATGTCCGAAAAGATGGAAAGCATGCACCTTTGAAAAGTAGCGGGAGCATTGCACAATCCAAAGGCATCCTCCTATAAGCAAAAACTTCATATTGCACAATCCCAACAAGGTCGTCTTGACGGTCCACCACAATTTGGTTGTAACCGGAGTAACCATCCAAGAAACAATAGTACTCATATTCGGCCAACCTTTCAACCATTTGATCAATGAATGGAAGAGGGAAGTGATCTTTCCTTGTCGCATCATTAAGCTTCCTGTAATCCACACAGACTCTCCATCCCGTGACGGTCCTTGTTGGGATCGTCTCATTGTTTTCGTTGACTACCATGGTTGTGCCACCTTTCTTCAGGACCACATGAATTGGACTAACCCAATTACTATCCGAGATTGGGTAGATGATTCTGGCATCCAAAAGCTTAATTACTTCCTTACGCATCACTTCTTTCATGATGGGATTTAACCGTCTTTGTGGTTGAACGACCGGTTTATAATCAACCTCCATCAAAAATTTTATGCATGCATAGGGAAGGACTTATAGCTTTTAAATCCAAAATCTTCCACCCAATGGCGGATTTGTGTTCCCTAAGAACTCTCAAGAGCTTTTCTTCCTCATCCTTTTTCAAGGCATTGCTAATGATGACCGGATGATGTCCATCCTCACTCAAAAATGCATACCTCAAATGAGTTGGGAGTTGCTTTAACTCCAGTGTCTTGTTATCTCCTTCCACTCTTTCTTTGTTGAGATTTTCTTTTTGACATTCATCCTTTGGGAGATTCGGTAAGGCTTCCATGTTCCTTATGCATTCAAGATAATCCTCATCTCCCAAAAGGTCTTCTCCTTCATCTTCATCATGGGATTTTACCAACACTTTTGCAAGTGTAGAACCATGGACTTCCTGTGTGGCTATAGATTCTACAATTAGGTCCACCACATCAACACTATATGCATAAGATTTCTCTACTGGATGCTTCATTGCTTCAAAGACATTGAAGACTACATTCTCATCTTGCACCCTTAGTGTGAGCTTTTCTTGTTGCACATCTATCAATGTATGCTCGGAGGCCAAGAACGGTCTTCCCAATATGAGAGGTATCTCGGCATCTTCATCCATATCAAGTACTACAAAATCCGCCGGAAAGATGAACTTATCTACCTTTACAACAAATCTTCCACCACCCCATAAGGGTATTTGATAGAACGATCGAGTGACATCCTAGTTTCCTTGACTTCTTTTATGCCTAGGTTCCTCATCATAGAGAGTGGCATCAAATTGATGCTTGCTCCTAGATCACATAAAGCTTTCCCAATAGTTATCTCCACAATGGTACATGGTATGCTAAAAGAACCCGGATCCTTCAACTTTGGAGGTAGTTTCCTTTGGAGAATTGCACTACACTCTTCCGTCAAAGCAATCATTTACTCATCCACTATCTTCCGCTTCTTAGAGAGAAGCTCCTTCATAAACCGAGCATAAGATGGTATTTGTTCCAAGGCTTCCGCAAATGGAATATTAATTTGAAGCTTGCGAAAAACATCAAGGAATTTGTTGAATTGCTTATCTTGTAAGGACTTCTTCAACCTCTCTGGATATGGTGCCTTCATGTAGGGAGGAAGATCTTGGGGCTCATCCCACTTCTTCCTTTTGAATTCTTCATCCACTAATTTTAATTTCCCCCTTGCTGTGGCACTTTTTCGCTAGCTATCTCATCTTCCTTGACTTGTTCTTTTTCCAACTGTGGTTGCTTTGGAGTCTCAACTTCCTGAGAACTAGTTGTACCCGCATTAGAACTCAACACCTTACCGCTTCGAGTTGTCACGTCATTGCTTTGCGTTTTGGGGTTGTTCTCTATATTACCTGGGAAAGAGCCTGGAAGACGCTCATTCATTTACTTTGCAAGTTGTGCTATCAGAGTCTCTAGATTCTGAATTGATGCCCCAGTGTGAGTTGCTAACTTGTCAATGGCGGTGTCTGTATGGACGGTCAACTTTTCAATGGCCGCACTAGTCTCCTCAATAGCCAACCCCCAAGGTTGCTTCCCACCACTGTTCTGCTTATAAAGGTAGAGACCTGAGCACGGTCGTGCTCCCTCTTGAGCAAGGTCGTGCTCAACTTAGCGCTTGCGAAGCGCGTCCTCCCATTGAGCACGGGCGTGCTCACTGTTGAGCACGAGCGTGCTCAACTCTGCGTCAGCGAGACGCGGGCTCTCAACGAGCACGGTCGTGCTCCTTAACAAGCACGATCGTGCTTGTGACCCAGAAAGTCACAAGGCACAGCCTAAGAGAAGGGATTTTCCACCTAAAAATCCCACTTAACCCATTCTAAAAATTCCTAACAAACAAGGCATATATAAACGCGCTTAAACGGAAAACGGGGTGTTACAGGGGTAAAGTTGTGTATTAAATAAAAAATCATTTTATTTCATTTTATTTTCTATCATATCAAATAAGTCGAGAAAGAATTTCACTATTATTTCTCTTGTTACTTTCGTTGGTTTGCACCTTCCACAAAAGTTACTCGGCATCAATAATGGATTTCCCCCTTCTCTCTAGTTTTATTAGAGGCCGCAATAATGTGTACATTTTCACTAGTAATATTCTTAAGAGTTGTGTTATTTGAACATCAAATTCTAGACATTGTATATGATATCGTATATGTTTATTTATATCTTTAACTTACTTTTTATCAACTATGTATACACGAATCTCGAAAATACATTAAAAAAAACAAAGGAGACACCATTCTGATGTCAAAAAACCATTACTCTATTCTTAATGTGTGTTTGTTTAACTCAAAAGTTCTGTTTCTGTGCAAAAAAAAATTGTTTCTTGAACGTGAAATAGTGTTTGGTTGAATTGTAAGGTGGATAAAAGTGTGTTAAGATAAGGATATAATTAATTTTGAGAGAAACAAAAATTTATAACTTTTCAGTTCAATATAATTGATTTTAGGTATTAGACCCACAAAATTCTTTATATTTACACATCAAAAGTGATTTAATTTTATCATCCAAACAAAAATAATTCTTTTAATTTCACTTTTAAAATATCATTATCTATATATATATATCTATCTATCTATCTTCTATATATAATACATTTGTGAACAAACTCAAAGTGGAAACCTCCACATGTCAATTTGTGGAGGCTTCACTCATCACAGGTGGCAACACGAGAAGTATTTCCTCCTGTTTTTGCTTATGTGTCGCGTTGTAGTTTACTTGAAAACTAATTATAATAAATATATTAATGGTCATAATTGTTTGTAAAAAAAAGAGTAATGGTCATAATTGCGAAATCAATCAATTATAATTCAATTTATTAGCATCTATAATAATGCATATAAGTTGGGAATATCCTCCTAATACCACCGTAATTCCTCATTGTGTTGGCTAAAGTCATTAATTGATGAGATTTGGTGTTTCATTAATTCCTTTGTCATTGAGTCATGTGAATAGCATCTGACAGATTTTAGTTTTCGTCAAAGAATATAATTAATGTGCATCAATCACACAAATCTGATCAATCACATTTGAACTTGAAAGTATTGCAATAATGAATAAATATGGTCAAATTGGATTAACATAATATTGTCAATTAAAATAATAATAAAATAATCACTTTAAATCATGTTAATACATATATTTTTACTTTCCTCAATCTTCATACATGTGCTTTGTTTTCTCTATTTACTATCGTTCTCATGCTCCTTCGCTCTCTCATTTATTAATCGATTTTTTTTGCATGTTAGGAGTGATGATTTGTGTGGCTTCAAAATGAATGATTATGGTCAAATTGCTTCATTTTTTTTTATGATAACTGAATTTTCCATCCTTTTTGTGCTGATGTCCGACGCTATGAAAATCCTACTCCGCTTTCAGTACCTGATTTTTTTTTTTGGCCTATCTATCATTTTGTATAATGTTTTTCTGCAATTGCATCTATAGCATTGCAAAATAGTTTATAAATTTTTCAACGTTCTTAGCTTTCCCTTTCTTTATCTATCATGATTCAGGAAAATCGTGTCCTCTCAAATCACTACATATATGGAATAGATAGCTCAAAAACTGTTAAGACATCTAGTAATGAAATATGCACATGATGCCCATAAGAGAAAGGATGTCTTTACACCATCCATGTTTTACGCCCATCTGTATCATGAGATTATCAGGAGATTACGGGAGACTGGGTATTAAAGGAAAATGTTATTCATTCCAATGATGTTATTCTCTTAGAAGGGTGGCGATTGGTATGCATTAGTTATTATTTTTATTCTATAATTTGATACTATTATTTTCTTCTTCTTCTCATTCTTTACTTTTAGTTTGGATTTCATTTAGAGCACAATCAAGTACAATAGAAAAAAGGAAAAAAATAATTTTGGGATTTGGTTTTAAATTGTTTTTATAAAGAATTTGGTGATAAGTTGAAAAATAATAAACAAAAGATCTCTTCCATTTTTATTAGAATTTGATTCTTTAAATATCAATCATTCACTCAAATTAAGTGCTTATTAGATAAATATAAGTAAATATCATATATGGAATAACCGTGTAATCGAAAATTTCATCCTCACAGAATGGAACCATGACAGAGCGAAACTCTCTTACTTGCAATTGTAGTGAACGATCGAACTGACAGGATTGATGATCTAATAGGGAAATTGTGCGGCATCCAAGGTTGATTATTTTGACAATGAGTGGCGGCCTGATTATTTTGTAACTGATGCTTTCAGTGAAGGATTATACGAGTCCTGCAAGGAAGTAAAATTTGGCATCACGAATTCTCGAGCTCTGGAGTTTATTGGTGGTGGTGCTCAAAATTTTAAAGGTTAATTATATTTTTTAAATAAACCATATATTGTTGCATTTGGTTCTCTAAGATATATTATCTATTATTGATTTTTTGTTTTGATAAGCAAATGATCTATTATTGATTGATTGACTTTTACCTCTTGAATTACTGATCTAATAGTAAGTGATTGAGATTTGTTGATATGGAGCAATTCGTGACCATAAGATCCAGCACAAGCGCAGGGGCAAGGACAAAAATCATGATGATGATGACGCATTAAGAAAAATAAGTAAATAAAAGAAAAGTGAAAAAAAAAATCACAGAGATGTAAATCGATCCCTCCTCATAATGATAATAAATAAATAAATAAATGCGTATACTTAATTACATGTTCAAGATTGTAAAAAATAAATGAAACAAATAGGTATACTTAAATACATGATCAACATTGTAAAAATTAAATTAAACAATTCAATGAGTATTAATATTTTAAATCTCAATCCAAATTATGTTTTTAAAAATAAATTAATGTACTAATTGAAATGACATCAATTTTGATATATTAAATTGTTTTAAAACAATACATTTTTTAAAATATATAATTAATAAAGTAATTGAAAATTGAAAAAAAAAATAAAAATACTAATATAATGCCGAACCCTATAAAAATTCTAATGATTTGATTTGCTAATATAATTTGATAAATATGACGATATGGAAGTCAATAAAATTTATTAACTATATATTACCAATTATTTATTATTTATTATAAAATAAGGTTTTGACCCGTTGGATAATAGCATGTGTCAAAATCAAGTACGCTTTTTCCATTAAAAAAATCAATACATTTTATTTCTCATCTAAAGTTATTTTTTTCAAATTTTTATTAAAGGATTTATACAACACATAAGATAAATAAGAACTAATTTGAATAGGTACACCAACTTCAAACCCTTATCATTATAAGATCAAAAACTTCATCAAAATCAAACTTTACATCCTTAAATCAAAATAAGACTGAATTTACACGGATTGAATTTAAATGATCACAATTTAACCAAGCTATCAAGCCATTCATTTCTATATGGACTCGTGCAATTGATTCCACAACCCCTAAAATACACAAAATTATCAACCATCGACCTGTAACTTCATCACACTCGTCATAATCATGAACCATGCAAAAACGTTGGCCAACATTATTTAAATCATTGTAACAAAAAATTGAACATGTACAATGAGTTCATTACCAAACAAAAAGACATTTATGTACAATGAGTTGATCCATTATATACAATTGGAAGATCCACGATATGAAGTATGAATTATGAAATATCAACATTGAAGAAACTACATATAGAAGAAGTGTTCCTGCCGAGATCCGGTTTAGCGGAGTTCTGCCGTGAACGTCGAACCAAGGATGAAAATTGGAGTTGTTTTAGGATTTGGCTTGACAGAATTCAGTGATTCCGGTCCTACGTATCCCGAAGGGAATCAAAGCCGGACGTAGTTCTTGATTCAACCCTTGGCCGTGGTGATCTCGATCTCTTAATTTTGTATCGGACGAATACTAGGGAGCAAGGACTTTCTGATCGTCTCTTGGTCGACACTAGTTTCTCTAATACGCTTAAGAGAGAGTCACCTGTGTTCAGTGAAAAGTGAGTCTCTTATGAGGGGTACTCCTCCTTTTATAATAGGACTCCCCTATCTCTTAGAGATCTGATTTATCTCTTAATATCTTTTAGAGATTTGATTTATCTCTTAACATCTTTTAGAGATTTGATTTATCTCTTAATATCTCTTTTGAGATATGATTCCTTAATTTAAGGGATATTATCCCTTTTAACCAGATAAGGTTATTTTGGATAATATCAGGATTTAATATGAATATCTTATTTCTTTAATTAAGTGATCTTTGATTTATTATCTTTAATTTCCGAACTGGGCCGAGTACTTGGGCTCGGTGGCCGGGTTTGTAACCTCGACCAGTACACAAGCCCCCAAGCTTTGAGCTGATGAAGTGTAAAAGCTTTCACGATGCTAGCCGAGCTCAGGAACTCGGTTTCATTTTTTGTCTTTTAGTCGAGGTGAGGCCCTTGGCCGAGCTTCACATTCCTTGGCCGAGCTTCACATTCCTTGGCCGAGCTTCACATTCTGCCTATATATATGCGTCCTCCAACTCGGTGAGCGGTTCGGATGGCCGAGCTTACTCTGTATCTCGTCTCATACACAAGCCCCCCAAGCTTCGAGCCAACGGCGTGGAAGCTTTTCTGTTGGAGCCGAGGTTAGCCGCGGTGGAGGTAATTAATTGCTTTGTGCACACGCCATGCCTTCTCGGGCCTTGAGATGGAAAGGAAACGTTAACTGGTGTGACACGTGGCCCTCGTGGTATTGTTCCCGAGATTTATGGATTGCGGAGTGCTCCTTGGCGTGCTCCTAGTTTCCCGTGAGGGCGATTTAATACCCTGACATTACTGCCACGTGTGGCCTTCCCATTTGGTTGGCGAATTTGGTCAGAGATACGAGGGGACGTTTCACTGCTCTCGCCCAACAACCCTCATTAATGCAAGGGGGAGGTGTTGCTCTCGTCTTCCATAAGTTAGGGCGAGGCCATAGGTCTTTGTGCTTCTGTGAACCCTAGACCTCTTTACCGTGTCATTTCTAACCCAAGCGTTTATACCTTCCTTCTGCTGCAGGTACGCCCTTGTTCCTCTCTTTCAAGTTCCCTGACTTTTATTTTCGTGATTACTCCTCCATGGAATCTTCATTTGAGGTATGCCAGGATGTCTCTTCTGGGGTTCAAGTTGTAGAACCTGAAATCCGTCTAATTGGGGGTTCTCCCCAGCCTTCCCCTCCTCTTCTCATGGTGGTGGTGGTGCCGTGGGTGACTCTTCCTCCTCCGGCGGGAACAGCTCAGCCACTGCTGATGCGGTTCCCATTCCCAAACGTCGCAGGCGTACTACCAGACCGCCCAGGGTGTCATACCTAGATATCGTTATTCCTGGGTATTTCTGGGTGAGGCCAGATGTAGGGGCTTTTCACTCCAACTTTAGGAACTTTGAATCCCTCTTCCCATTACAAGACAAAATTGCTTCCCTAGAAGGCGGTGTGGAGTGTCTTCCATGTTCTGGGGATGAACATGTCTTTCTTCATCCTTCTCCAGGGCAGCCCTCTTTCACCTATGTATATAAAACCTTATTTGCACAAATTGGAGTTCGTCTTCCCTTTTCCCAGTTTGAGTGTGATGTGCTAAAAATTATGAATGTTGCTCCTACCCAGCTTCACCCGAACAGCTGGGTCTTTTAAAAGGCCTTCCAGATCCTGTGTGAGCAGATAGGCATAGTGGCCACTGCTCCAATCTTCCTTTATTTTTACAAGGTCAGGTTTGGGGACCGGGTCGGTTGGATTTCCCTTAGTGGGGCTGAGTCGGGGGGTATTATCGGACTCTACAAGAGTTCGTATAAGTTTTTCAAGTCGAACTTTTTCAAAGTCCGACCCACTGTCGGGAACGAGTCTTTATTTTATGACTCGGATGGAGTCTCCAGATTTCCCCTTACTGGCAACCCCACCCTACCAAATTCAATAGTTATGATGTCGGCTTCATGACAACACAGGAGAGATCCGACGTTGAGTTCTTAAAACTCTATCCTCGGCCGTTGCCTTGTGGTAGACTTTTGTTGCTTCCTAAGTCATCAACTCGGCAAGCCGATTTTGAGTGTAAGTAGTAGTTGTTGGGTGCTTTACTTGTTCAACCGTGTGTTTGTATCTAACCTATTCTTCCTTCTGCAGTGATAATGGGGAAATTCAACTACAAGGCCTTGATGAAGAAGTCGGCTGCTGGCAGATCAGCTGCCGCGGCCAATATTAAGGGGAAAAAGAAGAAGTCTGCTGAAGCTTCTAAGTTGAACGTTCGTCCTTTGAAGAGGACGAGTGCTGACCCGGAGCCCGAGGTGCCAACCGGAAACTCTCCCCCGCAACTGATGATCGGAGAGACTCCTCCTTCCGGTAGCCGGTCGAGCAACGCTCCTTTGGTTACCGATCTCATTTCGGACGCCAAATGGTACAACGGTAATTGTAATCCGGGGATCAGCTCGCTCTGGGGCGATGAGTTCGATCCTGCTGGCCTGATTGATGGCCAGGTGCTGAAGCCATCCGATGCCTGGTTGCTGCTAGAACAAGGCCCTGAGGGAAGTATGGAGGCGGCTGGCGCCTATGCTCTCCGTATTGCCTCCATCACACGCTTTTGGAGCCAGCACCTTATTGACAATGCGAAGAAGATAGAGATGATGAGGGCGAATGCGGCCCGAGCCTTGAGAGTGAGAGATGAGCTTGCTCAGGCCCTGGCCAAGTGTGAGGAACAAGGCTAGGTCATCGGTCAGCTGAAGGCCCAGAAGACGCAGCTGGAAGAAAGCCGAGCTACTCTTACGGCCGAGCTAGAAGCGGAGAGAACTGACCGACTTAATCTTCAGAATGCAGTAAAGGGGCTGGAAGCCGAGAAAGAAGCCAGCCAGGAGTTGCGGAAGTTGCTGGAGGTCGAGAAGGAGGAGAATCGGGGGCTCCGTGCTGATCTAGCTGAAGCTGAGACTTCAATCATGAGGGAGCATGTTAACGGTTTCTCCCGAGCCGTGAAGCAACTACAGCACTTCAACTCTACTGCCGACTTCTCCAGCGCCGACGTGGATAAGGATTTCAACCGAGATGGGATCCTTGTGCCATTGGCCGAGCTGGAGGATGAGGATGAGGAGGCCGCGACTCAGGGAGAAGGGGGTGAGGACCAATTGGACGAGGAGGGACCGGAAGGTGAAGTGGGCCAACCTGGCCAGATTGACATCACTGCTCCCAATGCCGAGGTGGACCTCGAGTCCTGAAGTTGTATAAGTATTTTAGGTGATATTGTTTTTTGCGCAAACTTTTATGTATTTGGGGACTTGCCCCTTTTATCTTAATGAAATTTCTTATTTTACTTGTGAATCTTTTTGTTTTCTGTAAATTTTCTGACGTTTTTATGGATTCGGTATGTTAACCCTGATTGATCAATGTTAACCTGTAGAGGCTTCGGTTGGCCTCCTCAGGTTTTAGCACCTCCTTAGGTTTTAGCTCCTGCTTAGGATTCACGCACCTTCAGAGGCTTCGGTAGGCCTCTTCAGGGTTTAGCACCTGCTTAGGTTTTATCTCCTGCTTAGGAGTCAAGTACCTGCTTAGGTTTTATCTCCTGCTTAGGAGTCACGCACCTTCAGAGGCTTTGGTAGGCCTCTTCGGGGTTTAGCACCTGCTTAGGTTTTATCTCCT
The DNA here is from genome assembly GCA_030762895.1 of Sophora flavescens. Classification (NCBI taxonomy): domain Eukaryota; kingdom Viridiplantae; phylum Streptophyta; class Magnoliopsida; order Fabales; family Fabaceae; genus Sophora; species Sophora flavescens. Next base: position 184,924,712 of record CM061066.1, read on the forward strand.
ATTGAGTCTCCAGGTTTATCTTAGGAGTCAAGTACCAAGGCCGGTTGGCCTCTTGGGGTTTAGCACCTGCTAGGTTTTATCTCCCGCTTAGGAGTCAAGTACCTTTAGAGCTCTTGCCTCTTGGGTTTAGCACCTGCTTAGGTTTTATCTCCTGCTTAGGAGTCAAGTACCTTTAGAGGCTTCGGTTGGCCTCTTCAGGGTTTAGCACCTGCTTAGGTTTTATCTCCTGCTTAGGAGTCAAGTACCTGTAGAGGCTTCGGTAGGCCTCTTCAGGGTTTAGCACCTGCTTAGGTTTTATCTCCTGCTTAGGAGTCAAGTACCTTTAGAGGCTTCGGTTGGCCTCTTCAGGGTTTAGCACCTGCTTAGGTTTTATCTCCTGCTTAGGAGTCAAGTAATATAATAGCTCAATTGAAGGAAAATAGATTTTTTATTCATTAATTTTTCCTAGTGTGTCTCATTAAAACCTTCTCGGCCAAAACCTCGTGGGAAAAAGACCGAGATAGGAAAAAGAGTGCATCACTTCTAACTTTAGCTAAAATAAAATTTGAGGTAGGAAGTGTTCCATGTCCTGGGAATCAACTTTCCTGACAATTCCTCAAGCCTGTAGGCACCATTTCCTAGATTTTCTGCTATCCTGAATGGTCCTGACCAATTCGCCGCCAGCTTACCCTCTCTAGAGTCTTTTCTCGCATCGCTTTGTAGTCTTAGCACCAAGTCGCCCTGCACAAATTCCCTTGGATGCAGCCTTGAGTTGTAATTCCGAGTTGCCTTTTGCTTGCACAGCTCGTCCCTGATCCTCGTTGTATCTCGGACTTCTTCGACCATGTCGAGCTCAACTCGGAGTTCTTCATCATTTTGGCTTTCATCATGATGTTGTCTTCGAAATGAGAGCTCACCAAGTTCAACTGGAATCATTGCATTGGTTCCATAGGTTAGTTTGAACGGTGTCTCTCCCGTTGAGGATTGCGGCGAGCAATGGTAAGCCCACAGAATACTTGGCAACTGCTCAACCCAGGCTCCTTTTGATTGTCCCAGCCTTCTTTTGAGCTCGTGTAGAATAACCTTATTGGCTGCCTCTGCCTGGCCATTCGTTTGTGGATGCTCAACCGAGGTCACTTTGTGTTTAATTCCTAGGTTGGAATAGAACTCTCCGAGCTCCTTATCGGTGAATTGCTTCCCGTTGTCTGTAACAACTGCATAGGGAAGGCCATGCCTGCATACTATGTTTTTCCACACAAAATTCTGGACCTTCTTGGCAGTTATCGTAGCCAATGGTTCTGCTTCAATCCACTTGGTGAAGTAATCTACTCCTACCAGAAGGAACTTGACTTGACCCTTGGCCACTGGGAAAGGACCGACTATGTCCATCCCCCACATGGTAAAGGGCCATGGCGAGAACATGGAGTGGAGCTCCTCTCCTGGAGCACGGGCTATGTTGGCGAACTTCTGACAAGGGTCACACTTATTGGTCCAGGCTGTACAATCGAGTCTCATGGTTGGCCAATAGAACCCTGCTCGCAAGATCCGAGCTGCCAGAGATCGGCCGCCTGAATGCATTCCGCAGATTCCTCGGTGCATCTCATCCATTACATACTCGGATTGCTCCTTTGTGAGGCATTTTAACATCGGCCTGGAGAATCCCCTTTTGTACAGCTCTCCGTCGAGGATGGTGTAGTGACAAGATTTCAGACGGATTCTTCTCGCCTCTCTTTGGTCATCCGGTAGTTTGTCCGAGGTTAGGTACTCCCAGATCGGAGTCATCCAGCCTCGGTCATAGTGCTCGGTCACTGTCACTTCGGCACTCTTGATGCTTGGCTCGAGGAGGTTTTCTTGAATAAAAGTCTTGAGTTGGCCAGGCTTCTTTGTGCTTGCAAATTTGGAAAGCAGATCTGCTCTGGAGTTTTCTTCTCGAGGTATGTGCTCAATGGAGAAATGCTCAAACTCGGAGATGAGACTATTGACCTTGCAGAGATATCTGGTTAATTGGGGGTCTTTTGTCTGATAATTGCCCGCGACTTGTCCCGTTACGAGCTGTGAGTCACTTCGGCACTTTAGTTCTCGAACCCCGACTTCTTTGGCTAACAATAGCCCAGCGATGAGGGCTTCATACTCTGCTTGATTATTTGAAGCAGTGAACCCAAACTTCAACTATTGCTCGAGGATCAGATCATCGGGTCCTTCGAGAATTATTCCAGCCCCGCTTCCTTTCTGGTTAGATGATCCATCAACGTACAGGAGCCAGAGGAAGGATTCCGACCTTGGTTTGGAAGAAAGCTCGGCAATAAAATCTGAGAGGCACTGGGCTTTCATTGGTCCCCCTCGGTTCATACCGTAGGCCGAACTCTGACAACTCCACTGACCAAGTTATCATTCGTCCGGCTAGATCAGGTTTCCTGAGTATCTGCTTTATCGGATGATCCGTCTTGACGATGACTTGATGAGATTGGAAATAGGGCTGTAACTTCCGAGCTGCCATCACTAAGGCGAGAGCCAGTTTTTCAATTACTTGGTATCACGTTTCCGCGTCTTTCAAGATTCTGCTGACATAGTATACCGGCATCTGTTGTTCCTCCTCTTCCTGGATAACTACTGCACTGATTGCACAATCATTGACGGAGAGGCATAGGTACAGATCCTTGCCGAGCTAAGGCCGAGTAAGAATTGGGGGAGAGGCCAAGAAAAGTTTCAGATCTTCGAATGCCTTTTCACACTCTTTAGTCCAAATGAAATCCTTCGGCTTCTTCAGGAGCTGGAAAAAAGGTCTTGCCTTTTCTGCGGACTTCGGTAGAAAGCGGGATAGCTTCCTTCACATTCCGAGGACTTCGCATTTCCATGACGGCTCTGCATTTATCTGGATTGGCTTCGATGCCTCGATGGGTTAGCATATACCCCAAGAATTTTCCTCCCTGTACACCAAAAGAGCACTTCTCTGGATTCAGCCTCATGTTTTACTTTCGGAGTTGGCCGAAGATTTCCTCGAGGTCGGCGGGGTGCTGGCTCGGATCATCGGATTTTACTACCATGTCATCAACATACACTTCTAAGTTCTTTCCGATTTGATCCGCGAAAACCTTGTCCATAAGCCTCTGATATGTTGCCCCGGCATTTTTTAGGCCGAAAGGCATTACTCGGTAACAATAATTAGCCCCATCGGTCATGAATGCTGTTTTTTCCTCGTCGGGGGGGTACATCCTGATCTAGTTGTAACCGGAATATGCATCCAAGAAGGACAAAACCTTATAACCTGAGGCCCCATCCACCAGCCAGTCAATGTTGGGTAAGGGATAGGAATCCTTTGGGCACGCCTTGTTGAGGTCGGTATAGTCGGTGCACATGCGCCACTTACCATTGGCCTTTTTGACTAATACCACGTTGGCTAACCAAGTGGTGTATTTCACCTCGCGCATGAAATTAGCTTTGAGTAGTTTAGAGGTCTCCTCGGCCACAGCTCGGTGCCTCTCTTCACCCAGCTTCCTTTTTCTCTGAGTCACAGGTTTAGCTTCGGGACATATAGACAGCCTATGGCACATAAAGTTAGGATCTATGCCCGGCATGTCCGATGTCTTCCAGGCGAACAGGTCAGCATTCTTTATTAGTACCATGTGAATCTTCTCTCTGAGTGAGGGGTCCAGCTGACTACCGACGTGGGTGCACTGTTCAGGATGGACTCCCAACTGGAACCTCTCTAAAGACTCCGTTGGTTCGGCTCTGGTCTCATACATCTCCGCCCTTGGGTCCAGCTCAAACATGCTGACTGTACTTGCTGAATTTACTAAGCTGACCGAGCTTACCAGCTCTGCTTTACCATCCTCTGTTTTCTTCGGGTCGTCCTGGTGACGGGTAACCTTCAGGCTGTCAACATAGCACTGCCTTGCCAGTTTTTGGTCAGCTCGGACTGAAACTATCTCCCCTGAGTCGGCTGGGAATTTCATTGTCAGGTGTGGGGTAGAGACAATTGCCCCGAGCTCATTCAACGTCGGTCTTCCGATTAGGATATTGTACGACGTGGTGGCATCTACGATGACATACCGCAGATCTGAGACTTGGAGAGTCTGCCTTCTCCGAACGTTGTTAAGAGATCTATATATCCTCGAGTCTTGACTTGTTCCCCAGCAAATCCCACCAGCTTGTCCTCCTGCTCTTTAATCAGCTTTTCAGGGATTCCGAGCTTCTTGAAGGTCGCCAGGTAGAGAATATCGGTCGAGCTACCCTGGTCAATAAGTGTTCGTCTGACCGAGAAGTTGGCCAGCTCGACCGTTATCACCATCGGGTCATCCTGGTTGGGATCTACCCCTTGGAAGTCATCATCTGTGAATGTTATGGGAGGCCTTGCTCTTGGAGGTCTTCCAGACACTGTGCTAACAGATCGGAGAGCTTTGACATGCCGCTTCCGAGCTGAGCTCGTTGCTCCTCCTCCTGCAAATCCCCCCGAGATTGTATTGATGACCCCCCTGATTCCTCCCTCCGATTCTTCTACCGGGGGCCTTTGGTTGTTCTGGCGATCTCCGCCCTGATGATTTCTTCGATTGTTTGTATCTCGATCTCGGTCATCATTACTGTGTCTTTGTGGTCTCCGACCGAATCGTCCGCCACCATTGCCATCTCGGCGGACGAATCGGGCAAGAATGCCTGCTTGCACCAACTCCTCAATCTTTCTCTGGAGTGTTCTGCACTCTTCAGTGGAGTGTCCATAGTTCTGATGCCACGCACATTCCTTGCTTCTGTCAGCATTGTCCATTGTTTTGGACGGTTCAGGTAAGGTAAGCAATTCTGCTCTGCACACCTCCTGCAGGATGGCTGCCCGAGATCGGTTCAGCAGAGTGAAAGATGGATGCCTGGAATGCCTCTGTGGGAACTCTCTTTCACTGGTTTTTTGGGTCCTTCTTGAGTCAGACCCCCTGTTTCTGTCTTTGTTGGAGGCTGAGCTCTTGTCCTCGTAACCTCTTTCTCGCCTTTTAAACTCTAGCATCTCTTCTGAATTCATGAACCCTGTAGCCTTTTCCTGTAGCTCCTCAAAATCTCTCGGTGGTTTCCGAGATAGGTACTCGAAGAATGGCCCTGGCTTAAGACCAACCATAACGGTGTGGAGGCAGAGTTCCGAGCTCATATTGGGAATCAGGATCTGCTTTGCATTGAAGCGGGCCATGTAATCTGTGAGTGATTCATTCCTTTCCTGCTTGAAATTTACCAGTGAGACTGAGTGCCTCCTGTGCCTTCGGCTTGCCGCAAATTGTGCCGTGAACTTGTTTATGAGCGCATCAAAAGAATCAATTGACTGAGGTGGCAGATTTGTTAACCAGGTTAGAGCTGGGCCTTGCAAGGTAGTTGGAAAAACTTTGTACATGACGGCCTCCGAATCAGTCACTAAGTAAATTGAGGATATAAAGGACTCTACATGCTCGGTTGGATCAGTGGTGCCATTGAATTTGTCTATGTTAAGGGGCTTAAAATGGGTTGGCATGTTTACCTCATTAATGTCCTCGGTGAAGGGGAGCCTCGGACGTCGGTCTGATGTCCTTTCTTTTTGGCTAGTCCTCCCTGCGTGGGACTTGACTTCCGACGCCCCAGGAGGGGGTTTGGTCTTGGATGCTCGGTTAGTGCCCCGAGGAGAGTGCGTCGGAGGATCCTTGCTGGCCTCGGGTGAGGATTGTTCTCTGTCTGAAGGTGTCAGGGACCTTCCCCTTTTTCGGGCTTTCAAAAGCTTCTGATTTTGCGCCCGTATCTCCTCGTTCTCCTTCCGAAGCTGCTTGAGTTGCTCCATAATTTCCTCCAACCGAGGGTTTTCTTCATTGAGGGGGGAGAAAAGATGATTGTCTTGGTTCTGGGCGTCCGAAGCCTCATGGCCCTCGTGATTCATGCTGCTCCCCCCTCCGCGCAATCCGTTGCGTGTGGTTACCATCGAGCTTTTCTTGCGGAACCGGGGAAAGTTTCACCTCGGCCCCACGGTAGGCGCCAAGTGTTCCTGCCGAGATCCGGTTTACCGGAGTTCTGCCGTGAACGTCGAACCAAGGATGAATATTGGGGTTGTTTTAGGATTTGGCTTGACAGAATTCAGTGATTCCGGTCCTACGTATCCCGAAGGGAATCAAAGCCGGACGTAGTTCTTGATTCAACCCTTGGCCGTGGTGATCTCGATCTCTTAATTTTGTATCGGACGAATACTAGGGAGCAAGGACTTTCTGATCGTCTCTTGGTCGACACTAGTTTCTCTAATACGCTTAAGAGAGAGTCACCTGTGTTCAGTGAAAAGTGAGTCTCTTATGAGGGGTACTCCTCCTTTTATAATAGGACTCCCCTATCTCTTAGAGATTTGATTTATCTCTTAATATCTTTTAGAGATTTGATTTATCTCTTAACATCTTTTAGAGATTTGATTTATCTCTTAATATCTCTTTTGAGATATGATTCCTTAATTTAAGGGATATTATCCCTTTTAACCAAATAAGGTTATTTTGGATAATATCAGGATTTAATATCAATATCTTATTTCTTTAATTAAGTGATCTTTGATTTATTATCTTTAATTTCCGGACTGGGCCGGGTACTTGGGCTCGGTGGATGGGTTTGTAACCTCGGCCAGTACAAGAAGCAAAGCTCAAAACATAGTGAATGGTGGCAATGTTGTGATCAGTATGAACTTTCTTCTATTACCCCTGAAAATAGATTAGAGACTGAATGATTAGCACAAATAAATGAATAATAATATAATTATGAAAATATAAAACTAACATTAGTTGCAAAATAACTCACATGAAGTAGCCATCTTCATGATAAACCCATGGATGGAATGATTTCATCCTTTCAACATTGTTGTCATAATCCTCAGCCCCAACCATGTGATCCTCAGTGATGTTAGAAAGCACCGGCCGCCAATAACATCTGCCACACTTCAGTGGCCGATTATTGGTGGTGACAGGAAGTAGAACACGGTGGCTATCATTCTTGGATGACGGAGCCTTAGATGCCTGAGTTGTGGGGCGGGAACGGCAACTGGAAAATATTTGGGAAAATAACTTCATCTTGTGTGACTTTTGAAGAAAACTTTATTGATTAGATTATTTGAGTAGTAGTCTCATGGGAACGGAACTTAATTTATAGGATGAGGGATTGCCTTGTAATAGTAATAAACTTAATATCTATATGGTGGTAAGGAGGGTCGACGATTTGTCCTTATCGCTTAAAAATAGGGACTCTAACTAACGTTCAGGATATGCATTGCTTCACTTGCTTTGCATTTAACAACCATTTAATTCTTAACGGATTTTGTTTATTGGTTAAAATAAAATAAAGATAAAAAATTAAATTAAAAGATCCTTCTTTAACTAGATAAATAAAATTAGATAAATCAGTATATTAAAAGTTCAAAAGAATAAATTAAAAAAAATTCAAAAGAATGATTTAATGCTTTCTTTGTTTGGATATTTTTAGGATAATTGTTGGTTAGGTTCATTAGAAAATTTTAAAGTTTTCCAATAAACTCTTTATTTCAGAATATATGTCATTTAAAGTTTGTTTTGGTAAAATAAAAAAAAGGCAAAGTCCACAATAAAATGCACAATCAAAAGATTCAAAATTATATGAGATATGTGATAAGTCAGCATCAGATAACTTATTTAAAGTTTTCACACAAAAAAGTAAAAAAAAACTATTAGATATTCTTAATTTTAGATAAATGTAATTATAAGTGATTAGAATTTCCTATAACTCCATTAATGATCTCTCTCTCTCAATCTACCCAGGGGAGACACTAGATAAGGATCATTTTTTGAAAAATAATTCATACTTTTTAATTTTTTTAAATGACAAAATTTAATCCCTTTTGAGAATTGTTCTGGTGTGTGATTCACAAGAATTATGAAACATAAAGCTAAGCCTTTATTCCGAGAGTTTTTTTATTTGCTAAATTTCCCTTATTTAATTTCCAACAGTTCTCTCAAAAAAAAATCCCAACAATTAATCTCTACTTTTTTCCAAACCCATCTGATTTTCATTAGTAGTCAAGACTTTTGGAAGGGGAAAAGATGGGGAAACAAAAAACAACAATGATGCATTGTTGTATGCAAAAACTCTTATAATTAGGTTATATTTGGTAAATTGTAAAAAAAAATTTATATTTGGTAAAAACTAGAGGATAGTGGATACGATAGCTGATGGTGGATAAACTTATAGTGGATAGAAGATAAACTTACTGATAAACAGATAGTTGATAAGCTAGTAGATTGAATTTCAAGTGTTTGTTAAAATTAAACGTTCAACTAGCTTTTAGTATGGTTTGTCATTTTACAAAGGCTGAATACCAAAAATATTAAGGAGACTAAATTTAATTCATGAGAATGATGTGAAATGCCCTTTTTGTGGAAGGAGAAGAAAAAGGAAACATTAAATCATATTTTTCTCCATTGTGATTACACTTGGAGAATATGGACAGTTATGTTAGATTGGTGGCATATCCAAATGCCCATCTCCATAAACCCGATTGTGTGGTTTAATTTGAAGCATGGATTGCTTCAATAAATGGTGGTTTCCAAAATAAATATATGGATATCTTTGTTTTTTGTTGTTGTGTGGTCTATATGGAATCAAAGAAACAGGGTAGCTTTTGAGAAGGAAGTAACTGATTGGGAAAATCTAGTATATTTAATCAAATTGAGGTTGGGTTTTTGGCTTAAAGGGTAGAGCAAAGATTGTCCTTTTGGACCTGGAACTGTAGCAAACCGGTTGGATCGGGTAAGGAAGTGGAGACCCAAAGCTGTTAATAGACTAAAAATCAATTGGAGCCCACCGCCACAAAACATGCTTAAATGGAATTTAGATGGCTCTTCAAAAGGTAAACCAGGCAGGGCAGGTATTGGTAGAGTTCTTAAAGATGAGGAGGGAGTTATTAGAGGATTATTTGCTGCCTCTGTAGGTATTAGAGATTCAAAATAAGGCTGAGCTAGTAGCCATTGTCTATGCACTTGAAATTTCTCTAGAACTAGAATGGTTGAAGCAGATGGACATTATCATTGAATCTGACTCAAAAAATGTCTTAGCATGGGTAAAAAATAAGGATGGTTGTCCTTGTAATGAAAGATTTTATAGTAATAAACTGGAAAACCTGATTTCTATGTTTAAAAGTGTGTAGTTCCAGCATAAAGAAGGGACGCAAATGGAATAGTAGATACTCTTGCAAAGGAAGGCTCTCAAATGGAGGGGAGATGGTATAGATGGTTCTAACACAATTTAAAATGGAAGGCTAGAGCCTTCCTGAATTGTATTGAAAAAGAAAATGAGGAGAAGCTTCTTGGCTTTATTACTTTCATAAAACTGTTAAAGAATTTATGGTTCTTTTGTTCTGTTGTTTTGCAGTGTTTATATTTTTGTTCTCAGGTACAACAGAATCTCTAATGGCTGATTGGATGCTATTTGTCATATACTTTGAGTTCAAACACTTTAAAAGGAGGGTGATCAGAGGCATAAATTCTCTCAGCTTGATCTGGGGATGCATGTGCATCATAGAGCTGTCTTCGTTTTTGGACCAGCTAGTATTGCCTTGGAGTTCCTAAAATGCTGCTGGGCGTGTCTTTGAATTTCTTAGCATCTTCCAAATTTTGTATATGATTGAATTTCCATATACCGGTGTATTAGATGTTGTTTATTTTGAATGTGGGTTGTTTAAGCTAGGTGTGTAGTTGGGGGGTGTAACACCCCGATTTCTGTTGTTTTCTTTATCGATAAACAAATATCTGTTTATATTTTTGTCCGAGACCTAGAAAATGATTTTTGTTTGAAACAAAATCATATTTGGACTCGACTTCATGGCGAAAGCCTACGGTTAAATTTTTGGTTGGAAATTCAAACGAAACTCGATCTGCGTTTCCACTGACAGTAAGATTTTACTAGTCAGAAAACCTAATTTTGACCCGATAATGAAACGATAATTCTTCTTATCACTTTTTAAGTGATATGGGCCTTTTCAAAATTTTCGCTCTAAAATAAAATATTATATTTTATTTGGGCGAAGTTTCGAATTAAATGGATTGCGGAAAACCTAAATCGGGAGAATAACGGAGTCGAAACTATGGAGACTGAACCGGACACCGGGTCAGGTGTCACAAGGTTGTGGTGAACCATGCTGAGTCACCACCAATGACTCACCACTAGTCATGATTATCTTTCGAAATATCTTAGATATTAGGAAAAAACTAAAATGCCCCTAGGTTTAGTTAGAAACCCCAATTGGTACTCATGACTCGCCCACTTCCCCCTTCACTCTCTTCTTGTCACGGCAGCCCCCCCGCCACCCCCCCCCCCACCCCCACCCCGACCCCGCACCCACCCACCCCACCTTCACATTTACACATTTGTTCATGAACTCATAAGAACAACCAAAGAAAAACCTAAGCTCTTAAGTGTTTTACTTGCAAATTGGATCAATATATTCATCTCTTCTCCAACTTCAAGAGGTAACTTCTCTTCCTCTATGATGATGAGCTTTCCTATTTCATTTCTTTCCATTGAATCATTGTCGAAAACCAATTTTCTTCAACTTTCATGTATGTCTTCAAAAAAATTGTAGAAAATCATAGAATGCTTATTTTTGAGATGTGACAATTTTCTATACATCTCTACTACCCTAGGATCATGGATCCAAGAGTATATAAAAATTTGAAGTCCCTAACCCATTTAACATGTGTTGGCCGAATCCTACCCAAAAATGGGTTAGATGATTTTGCTCCATTTTCAACTTATGGCAATTTTCCCTAGCTCTACACTACTCTAAGGTCATGCATCTAAGAGTATGTGAAATTTTGAAACCTCTAGCCTATTTTTCTAGCATGGGTTGAATCCATACCCTTAGGGACTTGTAGTTTTGTTTTTCTTCAAAGTTTAACTTGTTATGTGTTGTTTTGTGAAGGATTGTGTTAATAGTTGTTGTTTGGAGTCTTGTGAAGGAACTTGAGAACTACGAGACCATTTTCGGAAGAAAAATCCACACTTTGAAGTAAGGGGACCTGAGGAGCTTCGATAACTATGTATATTATTGATTGGTGTGTCTGTAAGGATTCGTAGTAGGTTGTGGTGTTTGTTTTAAATTATTGCGTATAATTCTGTGATGCATGAAATGTCTGTTCATTGTGTTATTGGACGGAAGCCTGACATCAGTCAGTACTTATTGAAAATTAAGGATAAAACGTTAAGAAAGTTTAAGGAAAACTTTATGTTCTTGAAAATTAAGGGATTTAATTTTAAGGTAAAAATAATAATATTTTAATGAGTTTTAACAAAAGAATAAGTTAACGAGTGACAGCGAGGATGTAACCATGACTTTTTTAATTCACTTTGGCACATTTATTCAAAAACGATGGGAAAATGGAATGCTTCAATATTATTTCTGTAAGGTCGTTCCACAGAATGATGAGAATGGTTCTCTGGATAAACATGGCGAGAACTATCATCGGAAAGCCTTCGACTTTTCAAACCTGCATAATCTCCAGAATGCTTTCTTTTAGAGCCGTCTGTATCATTTCCAAGCCTCTTCAAGTGACTTCCAGAAGTGTAATCTCGTGTATGGTCCTTACCATTGATGTGTACATTTTTTCTCATCATCCACAATTTTCGAACTGATCCTTATATTCCTCTGTTGTCCACCACTCTCCCACCTCGGAGAATTTTTAGCATGCTGATTCCCACTTCAATTCAATTCTTTCTTTCTAAAATAATCATCACTTGAATTTGCATATCTCCCTGAAGGGGGTGTGCGTTCGCATCGTTGTTCACGATCAATTTTCGACCCTTTGTTGTCCCTACCTGAATAGTACTTGTGATTTCTACCGTTACCATAATCATCTTTTCCCATTTCTCCCTTATACCATCTATCTGGAATGAATTCTCCCTTCTCAATATCATCCTTTACACCTCTCCTCGACCCATATACACTTTTCTCAGCTCTTTCCACCTCTTCTCTCCTCCATTTTACAGAAACAATCTCTCCCTTCTCCACTTCCCTTGTTCTCCATCTCTTACTCACAATCTCTCCCTTCTCAATCTCTCCATTCTCCAAGTCATTCCTCGACCACTTCAAAGTTCCCAATTCACCCTCTTCCACTTCACAATTTTCACCATTCTCAAAAGCATCGTTGTTGTTGCTGCTCCTCTTGCTCACTCCTGTGTCGAATCCCAATCCACTCTTCACACCACCAAGCACTTTCTCTTTCATCGTCATCTCCTTCCTCCCTGTGTCAGTAAACTTGAGCAACTTGGAATTGAAGCCATTACCATTCCCATTCTTTCCTCCTCAAAGCGACCTCTCCATAACAATATTATTATTATTATTATTATGCTGCAAAGGCATGCACACGACACCTCCATCGCCCATGGAAATTCTCACCTTCGAGGTCAAAAGCTCGAAACCCTAACTGTCCCCTCCCGTTGGGCAATCGATGCTCATGCTGCTGCCCTCCCCTTGGGCTACCGATGCTCATGCTGCTGCAGATGCTTCAAATTATCTCCTCAATTCTCGCTCCAATTGAAAACCCTAAATCGCACAGAAACAACCACAGAGATTAAAATGTAGGGTTTTATCGAAATATAATCGAACGAGGAAGAAGAAGAAAAAACCTTACGTAGAGAGAAGAAAAGCTTCGTGATTTGAACCCTACGAATCTACTCAATTGAAATCGAAAAGGAAAATTGAAAACGGAAAATAAAAAGAGAAATAATAGGAATTAAGAGAAAGAATTACCGAGAGAATAAAAGACAAGAGAAGATTAGATCGGAGAGAATATGTGAATCTCGAAGCGTGAGAAGAAGCGAGATCGTGAAGCAAAGAGGGTTTTCTTTTGAGAGAAGAATTTCACAATTTGTGTGTTGAATAGGGTAATTAGAGAGTGTTGTGTTGTTGTTGATATTGCTTGTTTTGGCCTTTGGCACTTCCTCTCTCGGCTATATATGTTTTTTTTTCCTTTCCTTCTCTTCTTTGCCTTGTGTTGTTCTTTGTTGGTCTCAAAGACGAAACCCTCTTGTGTTATTTTATTTTTTTGTTCGTGTATTTATTGGTGTGTTAAAATTTCGAGTATGCCCTTATATAGATTGGTTAAAACGGGCTAATTCCATTGTCTACTGCGGTGGCCTTCAACGGTGTTTTATGGGTTCTCACGGTGGTCCGGTGGCCTTGACCATGAAGAAAACGTATCGCTTGCAAGGTCCTCGCAATGTCTTGTAACAGTGATTGGATGATCATCACCATGGTTGGCTGCTGCTGATGTTCATGGTTGGTTTGTTGACCAGGGTTGGTTGGTCCAGGGATGGAGTGTATAGTAGAATGAAAGAGAAGAGGTAGGTCTCTAATATATATATATATATATATATATATATATATATATATATATATATATAATGTTAAAACTAGATTATTCTAAAGGCTAACACTACTCAAATCCATTTAGCCCATGAGTTTGTAAGCATGGTCACAATTAGCGGTGAGAATGGGTCAAGCCGCTCGTCGGGGGCCGGTCGTTCGTCGGGGGCCTATGACCTGGCCTATTTAAGGCATAGTCATACTTGTTTAATATAAAAAGGCTAGGCCTGATCTCTTCAAAAAGTCTTTTTAGTTAAATAGGTCAGGTTTAGGCTTATAAAAAAGCCTTTTAAGCTTAGTAGGCCGGCCTACTTATTATTATATATTATTATTATATATATAATTATAATTATTATCATTATCATTATAATTATATTTATAATTATAATATATGATTATTTTAACAAAATAACATTAATTTTGAGCAATCTAGGATTATTTTTAAAAATGATGCAATTTACTCTTTATTTATAGAATGTTGGTTTGCTTTATATGTATAATCTGATCTCTTCAAAAAGTCTTTTTAGTTAAATAAGTCAGGTTTAGGCTTATAAAAAAGCCTTTTAAGCTTAGTAGGCCGGCCTACTTATTATTATATATTATTATTATATATATAATTATAATTATTATCATTATCATTATAATTATATTTATAATTATAATTATAATATATGATTATTTTAACAAAATAACATTAATTTTGAGCAATCTGGGATTATTTTTAAAAATGATGCAATTTACTCTTTATTTATAGAATGTTGGTTTGCTTAGTACGTACGAGATTGCGAGTGGCAACAACCCTTATTTTCTATTCTTTCTAGAGTTCTTCACTTCCTCAAAAGTGCTAAAAAGAGCCCCTGAGTTCAGACCCATCCCCAAGGGACTAAACGCATTCAGTTATCTTTCAAAGAGCCCAGTGTCTTCTTAAGTCTTCCCATCACAATGATATCAAATTTTTTATGCATCAAGATTACATTACATTATATATAATAAGGAAACTTTCTTATGCATCAATATTGCAGCATATATTTAGTAAAAAATGAATAAATTATTGCAGCATATATAATAAGGATTTGATGGAATTAAGAGGATGCATTTTTTTAAAGATGTAATTAGCATCTATGTGCATATGGTGCGTAGATATCATGCCTTGTCAGGAGTTAGTCCTACATTACTAAAAGTATACATGTGTAGATGTCGTGCCTTGTAAGAATGTGATAAACTGTGCTGTATGAAAGGTATGTTGATTGTGTTATTGGCCGGAAGGCTGACATCGGTCAGTGCTGATTGAAAATTAAGGATAAAACGTTAAGGAAGTTTAAGGAAAACTTTATGTTCTTGAAAATTAAGGGATTTAATTTCAAGGTAAAAATAACAATATTTTAATGAGTTTTAACGAAAGAATAAGTTAACAAGTGACAGCGAGGATGTAATCATGAATTTTTTTTTCACTTTGGCACGTTTTTTCGAAAACGACGGGAAAATGAAATACTATATATATATATATATATATATATATATATATATATATATATATATATATATATATATATATATATATATATATATATATATATATATATATATATATAAAACTTACCATAATGTTCCACAACATGGAATCAGCGCAGGAATTGCCCAAGGAAGACACGTTGTCCTGTCGTGAGACTTCTTATAAAACCTTACAGCAGCTAGCCAACGTTTGCAAGTCATGGAAGCAAAGACAAGGGACTTCAAATCAGATCTAAAAAAATGGAAAACTTGTGCCAACATACGACCACATCGGAATCAATAAAACCAATTTCATCTCCTGGGAAAGTAACATCACCACATAGATCCTCAAAAGAGGATTCATCCTTCTCGATAGTAACACCATCATCTTCCAAATCGCTGTCCTCTTCAATATCATCAACCAGCATCCAGACTCTTTTGGCAGCACGTGCGTCACCTTCTAAAAAATTAGTAGACGAAAATAATCAGGAAACCACTTAAATGAAATCTTCAGAATGGTCCCATCACATGTACACAACTATTATATTCCAAAATAATACTTTCCACCACTATTATATTCCAATGTTTCCCATAAAACATTGAATATAATTTACACAGCTTGTTAAAGCTTTTATCTGATTAATTGGTTGTGCACTGACCACTGTTAGGCTTCTCAAACAACACTCACAAACAACATTTAACAACAGTTATCAGAATTATGTCACCAGGCAGATCATGCATCATAGCAATATAATATACAACTACAGATAATCAAATAATTTAAAAGTAGATCAAACACCGATACTCAGATAAACAACACAACATATACCACATAAACAGATAACCACAACCACATAAATTATACAGACTACACTACAAGCAAATGGTTATTGAGAAAAATCCCTCAGGCAAGCTCCCCTTAACTTTGAAGACAAGTAAAGGATCCTCGTCTTAATGCTCACGTTAGCTCATATCTACTCCATCAAGCAAGCATAGTCGTGTCAAACGTCTCAGAGAGGAAATCCAACAACGCGCAACAACCAGAAATCAAGAAATCAATTACACATGATCAAACACACATTCTAACTTGATCTAAAGACATTATCTTATTACCAAACAAGGTTATTTTCAAAGAAATTCATGTTTGAAGCTTACGCTTCACAATACCCTTTTAGGAAACTTTGTTTTGATTAAAGGATAATGAAAGAGAACTTGGGAATCACCAATTAAGAGTCCAAATTGCACTAAATCATAATTAATTTCACAAAAACAGAACCAAATTCAAATAATATCAAATTGGGGTTTAGGGCTCCTAAATATAATTTGGGGAAAACTCATTTTAACTAAATAATAATGAAATTGGTTTAGGGAAACACAAATTCACAGTCCCAATTTCATAAAACAACCTTAAATTTGAAGATTAAAATCTGAAATCAAAGGGTTAGGGTTAGGGTTTCAAAAATCAATTTGGGGGTTTTGAATCTGAGATACAAGAGAGGGTTTTGACTCACCCAAGCTTGAAGGCAGAGGACGCGGTGACCAGCCATGGGTACGACGGCGGCGACACGCAACTCCGGCGAGGTGGCAGTGGCGGTGGAACACTCCCCTACAACAACCATGATCCATAAAGTGAAGTTAAGCTTCATAGAAAGGAAGAAAAAAAGCTCAAAATACTATGAGAATGGTGGAACCACCATGGAGGCGGCGATGCGCAGTGCTTACCGTGGTGGAGAGACGATCGCGCGACGGCGGACCGGACGCACGGGTCGCGCAACGTGGTCGCGGCCGGACAGAGGCTGCAGTCGCGGCTGTGCTGAGGTGGTGGTCGCGGTTCTGGACAAACACGGTGGAAGGAGGTAGAAGATGAAGTTGGGGAGAAGGAAGAAGAAGATGGAGTCAGGAGGGAGAAGAAGAAGAGAAAGAAAAGAGAAAGTGAGGGAGGAGGGGCATCGAGTGAGAGAGAGAAGAAAAAGTTGGGTTTTTAAACTAATCATTTAGTGATAGGTACAAAATGAGTGATAAATATTAGGCCTACAATAAATATGTTTTTACTTTTTGGAATCTAAAAATAAAGATTGATAAAGATATGATTTCGAAATTCAGATTAGAGTAAAGATTAATAGTTGAACTGATCAACTAAGAAAATACTCGGTCCAAAATTTAATCTCCGATTAAGGTCAAACCAGTTTATTTTCAACTCTAAAATTAAATAGAATAAATATATGAAAATGCTTTTCTCTTAATCATATTATTTAAAATATTATTTTGTACTAGTATAATAGTGACAATAACGTAAACTATTGTCTAGTAAGCGTGCATTCACTGAAATAAGTCAGTGCTAACGCACCCAATAAAATAATTTGAAGAGAGTAATTTAATTACTCAAACTAAACAACATAACATAATAAACATAAACATCCAAATAAAATAATTAATCATATGTGTAAAAACTAGGGTGTTACAACATGAGTGCAAGATACGGATAAAATTTGAAACATTAGTCAGAAGTCCAAATTTGGTAGCCAATGAGCTCAAGTTATACAGGAAAGGCTAACACATAGGGCTAAAGGAAAATATATCAGTTCCCCAATCTCTAATCCCAAAAACAAAAATAAAAAAAGTATGAACCAAAAAACAGAAGGCAAAAACAGGATAAATATTTACAGACACAAAGGGAGCCAGGGGGTGGGGAAGGAAAGATCTAAAAAAAAATGCACCTTCAAAGGACCAATTACCTGATTTCCAATATATTTGTTGATCAATATATTTCTTTGGTTTCCTAGCATTGATCCAGGGATCTAAAACCTCATTTATAGCTGCAGCAAACTCCCGGCTCTTGTATGATTTCATTACCAGTTCGTGTAGCTTCCCACGAGTAAAACCAACAAACTGAGGGTGTATGCTATTAAACAAACTTGAATTTGTCTTAGGTTCACTGAATGAAACACCGTCAGTTTTCTTTGATGCAAGTCCAGAGCAGACACCAGATGTTGAGCTGCTTTCTTGGTTGGTCCTGAGACTGACATCAGAAGTTTCTGCGGCAGAGGTAACAGGAATCCAGAGTTTATCACCCAGAACCATCAAGATAATACCAGTCACCAAAATGCAACTGCAAGTCAGAAACAGTACAGAGACGATCTTTAGGGACATTAATGAATTCCATGCTCCGGTAAGAACCTTGATCATTAATGGGTTTTGACTGAGAATCTTGAGTCGATGACCTCTTGCCATCAGTGGTCGAAGAGAAAGGCCTAGTTGACCTGGAATGGCATCATTCCTTGCTTCAGATCTTTTGGTGTGACTCAGAGACCAACGATCCCTTGTCCTTGACTACACGTGTATTTATCCTGACCACTGAAAGAACATTTCCTTTCACTCCTCTAACGGAGGCAGGCTTACTTTGAACCGGGTCCGCTCACAAAGACTGCAATCAACTCGTTCATCAGCACAAAAAGCCCACAAAGGGAGATCAAGCCTCCTGCTTTGATAAGGAAAATACAAGTCATCTTTGTGATGCCATGCCAGCGAGGATCTAATGGAAAACCATCATTTAGGACAAGTTCCTTCCTAGAATTTCTGTCTTGGGCATCATCATTCCTCATCCAGTCCCCACCTTTGCATGACCAACGAGCAGAAAACCAGTCACTAGGAATACCAATGGCAAATCCATTATCCTTGTCACAGGGCATACTTAACTGAGACTCAGAATCTGTTCTTGATTCAAACTCTTCGCTATGGAAGGAACCATGCCAAGGGAAACCTGAACATACATATACAACTAAAACTTGTCATGCGGCATATTGCACATTACTCAAAGTGCACATCCATAAATTTACTTTTGAACTTGATCAGATGAAGCGTAAAATTACCGTGCACAGCTGCATGATGCATATATACAAGGTCTGTATCTGCTCTCACTCACAATGCCCTTTCAATCCCAACATCCACTCACACCCTCCCTCTGCATCGTATGGGCTATCTCGAGAGTTTGTTTCGCATCATGCCTTTCTCATGTTTCAACATTTTTTAAATTTTAATTTTTTAACTTTTGCTCTACTATTGCATTACGTAAAACCTAAGAAGTTCTGGGTGAGGATAAAGAAATATTTTTTATAAAATAATCACCGTTTGAGGTAATAATAGAGCACTTGAAACCTCCGTCTCTTTTTCTTTAGTTATTTATTCATTTTATTTTGGTTGCAGGATTCAGCTCTGATTTATCGCCCCATAGGAACCTAGTTCTGCATTTTAAGATTATTATTAATTTCTTGTATAAAGATGTTAGGGACTGGTGTCATTATACTTTTTTTGGGTCCCTTTTTCTTAGACTTTAATAACCAAGGATGGATTGATGAACATAGTAGTCAATGCGGCTAATATTATAATAAAAAGTCTAATAAAAAAAGGTCACCGGATTTTTCTAAGTCATGTGTTAACAACTTTAAGAAAAGAACCCACATGTCAATATGCAATTAGGAAAACATCAGAAACTTCTTCGCAAACCAAACAAAAACACTAGTGGCAGAGAACTCCAATAATAAAAAACCTCAATAATGTCACGTACCAAAAACCAAAACAAATTCACTAAAATACCAACAAATTGAATATAGCATGAAATATAACACTTCAAATCCAAAGAAAAACGTCGAACTTCTCAGATACGGTACCCTAGGAAGAAATATGAAACACAAAACAAACCATGTGTTATTAGATTTAACAAATATGAACAAAATAATGGACAAGAAAGCAAGCAATTACATACCTTCGTAGTCAGGCCCCTCCCATTTTGGATATTCAAAATTCATTTGCAAGGCTTCTGCATGACAAAAATTAAATAACCAAGGTAGCAAATATAAGATAGCTTAGAAACCAGAGGGAAATTAAAGTTCTGTTTACTTTGTTTTCAGTTTGTTGTTTTCATTTCTTATTTTTAGAAATAATTACAAAATTGTTAACTTAGTTTCATTCTATTTTCTTGTTTTCAAAAAAATTGTACATAGACAGTGGAGTCTGTCCTTTTGAGTTTTCTTGTACAAATCTTTGAAAACAGGATAAGATGGTAGTTTTGTAATTATCTCTAAAAATCCTAAGATTGGCAATAAATTCTCAGATTTTTTTTTTACGTTTTAAGAAATTCACAAGAATATCATTAACAGGACAAAATACCTTTTACTGCCTCAAGCTCCTTCCCTGGAAGGACATCTACTACACTGTTGTCAGGGCATACCAATGGCTGCCGTGAAGGGGCTGGCATTTCATGATAAATCTCAGGACCAGATTGAAGAATATCTCTAGTATCTGCTTCTGGAGGATTTACCGGTTGAGTTATGGTCTCTGACACGATGGATGGAAAACTCTGCGCTGCCAACGGTGATACTGCATTTTCAACTGTTAACCACATGTTACTATCTGAGTGCTTGATAAAGTGATCCGACATTAGTACCCCTTCATCAACAAGGACCTTTATATCACTCAATTTAGCAGGCCCATGTTCTACACCATGGGTATCACAAATGTCCATGTCTTCACAAACGTCCATATTTTCTTCCATAGAATTAGTCACAACAGAGACATGTGGAGGGGTATCACCAATGTCCATATCTTCACAAATGTCCATATCTTCTTCCATAGAATCAGTCACAACAAAGACATGTGGAGGGCTATAACAAATGTCCATATCTTCACAAATGTCCATATCTTCTTCCATAGAAGGCAGCTCGTCAGGAGGAGCCGGCTCAAAACGAGGCGATTCTTTGGAGTAAACAGTTGGGCTGCAGGACTGCTCAGTCACAACAGAGACATGTGGAGGGCTATCACAAATGTCCATATTTTCTTCCATAGAAGGAAGCTCGTCAGGAGGAGCCGGCTCAAACCGAGGCGATTCTTTGGAGTAAACAGTTGGGTTGCAGGACTGCTGTTCCATTAGGATATGGCGGCTGTGTTTTTTTTTTTTTTTTGTTCTTATTCCAATAGCAGCAAAGACATACAATATATATATAAAGGATACAAGGCCAACAGATCTCTATAATTACTGCAACAAATCCTCCTATTTGTCTATGTCTAATATAGTCAAATATTTAATTTCCTAAAATATGTACATGATTTCTAAAAAATCTGTAACTACATAATTATGTGATTTTATGAGATTCTCTCAATCCTAAAAACCTGCAACTACATAATTAAATTATTTGGTAAAAATAGAGGCCGTAAAGTCTGGAAAAAATTGCACAATCAAAATTATATCAGATAAGTCAGCTTCAGATAAAATATTTAAAGGAGTTTAATTGATATATACTGTCAATCAATCATAAGTTGTCATATCATACGTTGTCATATCATAATTGGTAAAAACAATATAAATGTTTTTTATATTGTCAATCAATCATAAGTTGTCATATCATTGAAAATCTTTGACTTTTATCCTAACCACATTAAAAGTAATCTATATCATGATTTGTGATTGATTGACAATGTAAAAAACTTTACACTGACACTGTACAACAATTAAACTCTTATTTAAAGTTTTCACACAAAAAGTAAAGAAACTGTAAAACATTCTTAATTTTAAATTAATGTAATTATATATGACTAAAATTTCATATCACTCCACTAATGATCTCTCTCGATTTACCCAGGGGAGACACTGTCTAAGATATAAGGATAAATTGCAAAAAAAAAAAATTAATATCTTTTGGTTTTTAAAATGAGAAAATTTAATACCTTATGAGTATTGTTCTGGTGTGATGCACAAGAATTAAGAAACATAAAACTAAACCTTAATAGTAAGATTTTTTAATTTATTAAATTTCCCTTATTTAATTTCCAACAATTAATTACTCTACTTTTCCAAGCCCAATAGTCCATCCAATTTCCATGAGTAGTTAAGAATTTTGGGAATGGTAAAGATGGAAAAACAAAAATTAACGCTAATAAGCTAGCGGATTGCATTTGAAGTGTTTGCTAAAATTAGCGATTGAACTAACTAATAAATATAAAATGACATAAAAGTACATATTTATATGT
This sequence comes from Sophora flavescens, assembly GCA_030762895.1. Lineage (NCBI taxonomy): Eukaryota > Viridiplantae > Streptophyta > Magnoliopsida > Fabales > Fabaceae > Sophora > Sophora flavescens. The sequence goes on from CM061066.1 coordinate 184,946,565, forward strand.
TTTTTTTATATGAGTTATATTTATTTATTTTTTTGTCCTTTACCAGGAGTATACCCCGCCGGAAGCGGGGACTAATCTCCTGAGGGGAATGAATGACACTTGAAAGTGGGAAACCCTCTCCCAGCGGAAATTCGCACCATACGCAAGAGTTGGGATTCGAACCCCAGCCACCTGGTTAAGGGGCACAAGTCCACCACCACTTATGCCAGCCTCATACATATGTGTTATTTATTTTAAAATAATTATCACTTTTAATATTTTAATTTATTTTAAATTATTCATCATTTCAAAAATTAAAATATTATTTTCTATTTGTTTCTTTTTTTACCTTTCCTACTAATAAGGTAATTTAATTCTTTTTGTTTCGTTACCAAAAAAATTTAATGATTTAATGCTTTCTTAAAAGTTCAAAAGAATGATTTAATGCTTTCTTTGTTTGGAGATTTTTCGGATAATTGTTGGTTTGGTTCATTAGAAAATTTTAAAGTTTTCCAATAAGCTCTTTATTTCAGAATATATGTCATTTAAAGTTTGTTTTGGTAAAATAAAAAAAGGCAAAGTCCATAATAAAATGCACAATCAAAAGATTCAAAATTATACGAGATATGTGATAAGTCAGCATCAGATAACTTGTTTAAAGTTTTCACACAAAAAAGTAAAAAATAACTATTAGATATTCTTAATTTTAGATAAATGTAATTATATGTGATTAGAATTTGAGACACCCCGATGTGCCCCTTCGTGACATTTAGTTTAAAACCTCAGTAATTAGTACCTTAAGCGCGCGTTTAGCGTTAGCAATTTTCACAAAACATTTTCGAAATGTCCCCTTCAAAAATCGGAGATTTGTATGACGTCAAAAAAAAACACCTAATAGACAGTTTTATAACTTCAAAACTTAATCCAACCATAAAAGGTCTCTGGTCTTACATCAACTGCCAGGAGCGGAAAATAAATAAATAAATAAATACACAAACTCCCGTCATGATAAAGACTTAGACATAATACTAAGCAACTGAGAACATCTAAAACATCTCACAAGACGCACTGGCCATATACTACCTTGATCCTAATCACCATGGGTCAAGACTCGAGCTCTGGCATCCGGCTCATAGGGAATCCCGTCTAATCCCTCATCATTATGTTTGTCCACCAGGTCTTCTAGTACGATTTCATAATAAAACAAAGTACAACATGCAGAAAGATACAGGGGACAAGAAACCATATAACATCAAACATGGAAAAGGGTTTGGAAACATTTAATTAAATAACAGCACGCTAAACATCCGTCTCCCCATATACATATATGTAACATAATCATCCTCAATCCACATCTATAATCTTTCCTCTACCCTCCATTATGATGCAATGCAAATGCTGTATGAATAATCTCATCAGGTATCAGCCATATCCAGATATCACAAAAATATAATCGACACGTCCCAGAGTCCCCGGCGCACACCCTCGTCCGCAGCTGGAGGGTGCCCACGCAAAGCAATGGCACTATAGACGCACAACCCGGTGCACACCTCTGGACCACAATCCAGGATGCTCATGCAATGCATGAACTATAGCTGCGACTAAAATGAAATGATCTCTGGACGGTCCGCCGTTAGCCTATCCCCGGGAATTTTCCCTCCGAGGCATAGACCCCAATCGACCATGTTTCAGGTCCACTCGACCATGTTTCAGGTCCACTCGACCATGTTTCGGTCCCTCATATCACAGACCATGTTTCAGGTCACCCCCTTGTGCCCTAACCGGTCATCTTAATCTCATAGATAACCTCAAACTAATTTCATCTCATTAATCTCGACCTCATATCAAGATAATCATCTCGGTTAGGGACTACTATCACATATTGTATGCAATTCCCAAATACATCCTCGTGTCCCAACATAACTTATGATTTACTCAATCCTCAAAACACAATCATAACACTCATCATATCATCATAATCATCATCATGTTATAATATCATACATCAAGTACAAAGCTCAAATCAACCAGTCAAACAGGCAATCATCACGTAATAAAATAATTTATGTATGTAGCGTAATGGCGATAAACGCACAATTTATATATCATCATCGGTACCACTGAGTAGTCCCCAATGTGGTATAGACATTGTCCGTTACTCGCTCTCATGTAGGGTTTGGGTCGCCCTACACCATTATCTAATTAAATGTAACCGCGTCGTTTCCGACGTTAAATAATTTCTTTCCCCCACCTTTTAATGCGTTCGGAGGTTTTTCTGGAACTTCACAGCCATGCAATCAGCTCCCATAAGTTCCCAAAAAGGAATTCATACTTCTCCAAAGCAAGCAAGAACATGAAAAACATCCCAGAGAGTCGATCCAAGCATAGAAACAGCCAAACAAATCACCGAATTAATTTCTCAACAATCACGATATAAATATAATTCAATAATATATTTAATTTCTCAAAAACATCACTGATTTAAATGAAAACAGATTTGGGGTTTTATGGTTCATAACATAATTTGGGAAAGCTCAATATAATCCAAGAACCATGCAATTAATTTAGGGAAACACTAATTCAGAGCCCCAATTTCATAAAACAAAGTTTAATTTCAAAATTATAATATGAAATTAAAGAGATAGGGTTAGGGTTTCAAAATCAATTTGGGGGTTTTGAATCTGAGCAAAGGAAGTGAGAAAACCACTTACCCAAGGAAGAGAAAGATGACGTGGTTGCTGTCTTGGAGGTTCGGCACGACGGCTGACTGCGCAGACGCGGCGGCTCGTGGTGGTTAGAAATCAATGTTCTCCGATCTCGAAATTTCTTGAGGGATTTTGTAAAGGAGGAAGAGGGGAGCAAAGTTATGGTGTTTATTTGATGAAAGGTGACCGGATGGTGGCCGAAAAATGCCCAAACAGCAGCGCCGGTGGCGGAGCAACAGTGATCAAATGGAAAACCGCATGGTGGAGAAGAAAGAGCATGATGAGGGTAGTCCGGATCTGGACTCAGTTTCGTCGGACGACGCCGGAAACCACCGTGGGTGGTGGTGGAAGCAGCGCTCACCGTGGTGGGGAGCGTGGCTTCACGGCGGAGCTCCAGCAGGCGACGAACGGCGACGCTCCTAGGTGGCTGGATGTGCTTCGACGCGGTGGCTGCTTTGTGACGAGGAGAAAAAATGAAGTGACGAGGAAGTGAGGAGATGATGTTCTGCAAGAAGAAAGAAGGGAGTAGAAAAAGAAAGAAAAGTGGAAGGGGGGAAGTGTCGCGTACGTTCCTGGGAAGGGAGGGGTTTGGTTTCTCTTTTATGTCTTTTTTTTTTAATTTAATTACTTATGGGTAGGTACAAAATGAGTGGTAAAATATTAAGCCTAAAATAAACATGTTTTTACTTTTTGGAATCTAAAAAATAAAGATTGATAACTATATGTTTTCGAAATTCAAATTAGAGTAAAGATTAATAGTTGGACTGATCAACTAAGAAAATACTCGGTCCAAAATTTAATCTCCGATTAAGGTCAAACCAGTTTATTTTCAACTCTAAAATTAAGTTGAATGAAAATATGAAAATGCTTTTCTCTTAAACATATTATTTAAAATATTTTTCTGTACTAGTAGTAATAGTGACAATAATGTAACTTATTGTCTAGTAAGCGTGCATTCACTAAAATAAGTCAGTGCTAACGCACCCAATAAAATAATTTGAAGAGAGTAATTTAATTACTCAAACTAAACCACATAACTCAAATGAACATAAACATCCAAATAAAATAATTAATCGTATGTGTAATTATATTTTAACCGGTGAAACAGCGTAACTAAAAATGGGCTGTTACATTACTACCCCTCTTAGAAAAAAATTCCGTCCTCGGAATTTCATGACTCAAAACTAAACAGGATTTTGTAATCACACCTTAACCCGAAAATCCTGCTTTATATTCTCGTCGCTTCATTCCTTTCATCTATAATTCTATAACAGGATTGATTCTTATGCCATTCTACTTATCCTTTAACTACATCTGAGCCTGAGTTGCACATGATAAACTTCGCGCCAAGAACCTAAGAAATTCAATCTTACTAACCCGACATAGTCCGTTCTCTTCTTAATTCCTCTCGAATCTTTTGCCTACTTTGATTTCATATCCTTCATTTGCCTCCCCTTTTCAATTTGGTTCACAAGCCTCATTAGTATCCCTGGTTTAAGAACTTTTCCATACACATCTACCCTATTGTCCAAGGAAAATACACAACTCCTAACAATTCCTCCATCTAAAGACAGGGCTCTATGACCTATGCAAGGAAGTGCTTGCATCACATCTGCCCTTATCTTATATATTGCAGCCGAGAAAAGAGATTATAAAACAAAGTTTCTCTAAGGTCATAACCCCTAGGAGTTGCACCCAAAACAAAACCAAGAAATCCAGGTGGACACTCCCCAATAGTAATCTTGGATTTAAAATGTCTAGTTTCCACTATGGATCATCAACCACATATTTATCAGAATAAGACCTCAAAGATTATGAACATGTCACCATAGCTTATTACACTCGAAAGACACCATCAAAACTTAATCACTTCTTGCCTCAAAATTTGTCTGCTAGCAAAACTTCTTCAACACCTTATCCTCACAAAGAACATCAAGTTCAACACTAACTTTACCCCATCATACATCAACCTTCAACCCAAAGCACACAATTGTAGTCTTAGTTTCCTTTGGACTTATTCCACCACTCCAAATTACAACAAGATTACACATTTCCAGTGTCCAAGTAAAACATCTCCATACTAAAATCAACAGAAACCATATCAGTTAAGATTATCTAACTCCACAACCTTGAACTACTCTAGAAAACTTAGTTTTACTCAAGAAATCATCCTTTTCATTCACATCCAACTTAGGTGAAACTACAGTAGGAACTTTCCTCTTGATCTTCCAAATTCCTACATTCAATAATTTGTCATACATTGCTGATATTACTCTTAATCTTACCATTCATAACTACACCTCAACAAAATTCCTACCACTGCATGTCCCATAGTTTTCAATATCTCTAATTTACCATAAATCTTAACAAAACCAATATAGAATTATCGCACTCAAGGGAAAATCTGAATTTATCCTACGTATTGCCTGATCAAGTCTTTATTCCAATCCTTAAGCATGATCAACAATGACAAAGTCAACATAAGTAAGTCCCTTAGTTTAAAAACCTACCTTCCTGTCCAAATACTAACTTAGTGACCAAAATTTAACATAAAAAAAATCTCCTTAATCCACATCTTAACTTCAATGTCTCAAAATATAAACAACAAAACTATCATTATAATTCAACTATTGATCATCAACCTTATAACTACAATTCTCTACTCAATTATCGCACACCAAAACTTTACAAAAAGAAATATGAAGGCTTACATCTTATTTGAAATATAAAACATGACTCTAAGCCCTTAACTACATTAACTGCCATATTAAACCAAACAAAATATATTCTATAACACTTAAGGTTTTAATAGAAGCTCAAACTCATCATTCTAGCAAGAATATCATGCCCAGGTAAAACATCCCTTTTCAAATCCGAAATCACCATAATATCACTCATCTAAAGTATCGTCATTCCCCTCTTAGTCCTACTTTAATAATAACAAGTCCCCACTCACAAATTAAATCTTTAGATAGGAACTTGATACGTACTAGCACTTACCTACATATCCTTCCCTTAGAATCACCTTCATCATTAGTAACACTCTTCCTCAAATATCATATCCTAGTAATGTACCTAAATACTAGCACACTATTTCCATATCTATCGTGCTTCTTTATATCAAAATCTTAACTTAACATCCTCTCTTAGTTTGAAGTACTACTAATTGTCATGTGTCCACGCAACATTTTCAAATAACTTCGATTTAACCATATATATCATTTCTATATACTCAAACTTCTTCATTATGTTTCCAAATCATTTCAAATCCCCCCTAAATTTATCTTATAACCTTGTGTCTCAAACCAAGTTCGAGTTAATACTATTTCCATAAATCAAATATCACGTTAAAGAATAATCCCATCACAAGCTAAGGTTTACACTTTATCTTAATAAACTCCAATAACATCAAAGTGATTAGAAACTAATTCTATTCTCAACAAAAAGACTTAAATACTAATCATGTACAAGGCACACTCAAATCAACACCTCTTATAAACACCATATGCTTAAATCTCCTTTTTTTTTAAACAAACCTATCATCATTAGAAAATAAGTTCATCTTCACATCCAAGTATGAATTTCATAAACTTGAGTCTAATTCCTTTCTCATCATTAAACACTAGATTCGGGACCAAATATCCAACTCATAAGCCTAGATTTCCAATCAAATCCACAACTATAACCATCATCTCAACCATAAAAGGCTACAAGGCTTCAACTAATTCAATCCTATCCTAATTAAGACCCAAACACATATTGTTGTCTCTTTATCATCTTCAACAACTACCCACATTATCCAAATATATCTAATACTTAAAATAAATTCCCGTAATAATAATTTCTTTCTACCACTAATTGCTCACTATACCTTATGAACAAGAATTAATCCTTCCAATAAACTCATGATCTAACACCTATTTCAAATCTTACTTTCTAACTTTCAAGGCACAATCAACCACAATACTCTCTTTTATACAACAACTTACCCAAGTAACTTATCCCAAAATATCGTGTTTATCATGAGTAAGAATATTAATCATTTTGGTTCCCTACTCTACTTAGGAAACTTAAAACGACGAAGCTACGAACTTTCTACCCAATTTCTAAGCATAGTCAATATCCGAGGTGGATTCAACTAGACACGGCCAGTAACAACACCCTAACTTTTAACAGTCCGTTCAGAATCAAACTGCTCTGATACCAAATGAGACACCCCGATGTGGCCCTTTGTGACATTTAGTTTAAAACCTCAGTAATTAGTTCCTTAAGCGCGCGTTTAGCGTTAGAAATTTTCACAAAACATTTTCGAAATGTCCCCTTTAAAAATCGGAGATTTGTATGACGTCAAAAAAAACACCTGATAGACAGTTTTATAACTTCAAAACTTAATCCAACCATAAAAGGTCTCTGGTTTTACATCAACTGCCAGGAGCGGAAAATAAATAAATAAATAAATAAATACACAAACTCCCGTCATGATAAAGACTTAGACATAATACAAAGCAACTGAGAACATCTAAAACATCTCACAAGACACACTGGCCATATACTACCTTGATCCTAATCACCATGGGTCAATACTCGAGCTCTGGCATTCGGCTCATAGGGAATCCCGTCTAATCCCTCATCATTAAGTTTGTCCACCAGGTCTTCTAGTACGATTTCATAATAAAACAAAGTACAACATGCAGAAAGATACAGGGGATAAGAAACCATATAACATCAAACATGGAAAAGGGTTTGGCAACATTTAATTAAATAACAGCATGCTAAACATCCGTCTCCCCATATAAATATATGTAACATAATCATCCTCAATCCACATCTATAATCTTTCCTCTACCCTCCATTATGATGCAATGCAAATGCTGTATGAATAATCTCATCAGGTATCGGCCATATCCGTATATCACAAAAATATAATCGACACGTCCCAGAGTCCCCGGCGCACAGCCTCGTCCGCGGCTGGAGGGTGCCCACGCAAAGCAATGGCACTATAGACGCACAACCCGGTGCATACCTCTGGACCACAATCTAGGATGCTCATGCAATGCATGAACTATAGCTGCAACTAAAATGAAATCATCTCTGGACGGTCCGCCGTTATCCTATCCCCGGGAATTTTCCCTCCAAGGCATAGACCCCAATCGACCATGTTTCAGGTCCACTCGACCATGTTTCAGGTCCACTCGACCATGTTTCAGGTCCCTCATATCACAGACCATGTTTCAGGTCACCCCCTAGTGCCCTAATCGGTCATCTTAATCTCATAGATAACCTCAAAATAATCTCATCTCATTAATCTCGACCTCATATCAAGATAATCATCTCGGTTAGGCACTGCTATCACATATTGTATTCAATTCCCAAATACATCCTCGTGTCCCAACATAACTTATGATTTACTCAATCCTCTAAACACAATCATAACACTCATCATATCATCATAATCATCATGTTATAATATCATACATCAAGTACCAAGCTCAAATCAACCAGTCAAACAGGCAATCATCACGTAATAAAATAATTTATGTATGCAGCGTAATGGCGATAAACGCACAATTTCTATATCATCATCGGTACCACTGAGTAGTCCCCAATGTGATATAGACATTGTCCGTTACTCGCTCTCATGTAGGGTTTGGGTCGCCCTACACCATTATCTAATTAAATGTAACCGCGTCGTTTCCGACGTTAAATAATTTCTTTCCCCCACCTTTTAATGTGTTCGGAGGTTTTTCTGGAACTTCACAGCCATGCAATCAGCTCCCATAAGTTCCCAAAAAGGAATTCATACTTCTCCAAAGCAAGCAAGAACATGAAAAACATCCCAGAGAGTCGATCCAAGCATAGAAACAGCCAAACAAATCACCGAATTAATTTCTCAACAATCACAATATAAATATAATTCAATAATATATTTAATTTCTCAAAAACATCACTGATTTAAATGAAAACAAATTTGGGGTTTTATGGTTCATAACATAATTTGGGAAAGCTCAATATAATCCAAGAACCATGTAATTAATTTAGGGAAACACTAATTCAGAGTCCCAATTTCATAAAACAAAGTTTAATTTCAAAATTATAATATGAAATTAAAGAGATAGGGTTAGGGTTTCAAAATCAATTTGGGGGTTTTGAATCTGAGCAAAGGAAGTGAGAAAACCACTTACCCAAGGAAGAGAAAGATGACGTGGTGGCTGTCTTGGAGGTCCGACACGACGGCTGACTGCGCAGACGCGGCGGCTCGTGGTGGTCAGAAATCAATGTTCTCCGATCTCGAAATTTCTTGAGGGCTTTTGTAAAGGAGGAAGAGGGGAGCAAAGTTATGGTATTTATTTGATGAAAGGTGACCGGATGGTGGTCGAAAAACGCCCAAACAGCAGCGCCGGTGGCAGAGCAACAATGATCAAATGGAAAACCGCATGGTGGAGAAGAAAGAGCACGATGAGGGCAGTCCGGATCTGGACTCAGTTTCGTCGGACGACGCCGGAAACCACCGTGGGTGGTGGTGGAAGCAGCGCTCACCGTGGTGGGGAGCGCGGCTTCGCGGCGGAGCTCCAGCAGGCGGCGAACAGCGGCGCTCCTAGGCGGCTGGATGTGCTTCGACGCGGTGGCTGCTTTGTGACGAGGAGAAAAAATGAAGTGACGAGGAAGTGAGGAGATGATGTTCTGCAAGAAGAAAGAAGGGAGTAGAAAAAGAAAGAAAAGTGGAAGGGGGGAAGTGTCGCGTACGTTCCTGGGAAGGGAGGGGTTTGGTTTCTCTTTTATGTCTTTTTTTTAATTTAATTACTTATGGGTAGGTACAAAATGAGTGGTAAAATATTAAGCCTAAAATAAACATGTTTTTACTTTTTGGAATCTAAAAAATAAAGATTGATAACTATATGTTTTCGAAATTCAAATTAGAGTAAAGATTAATAGTTGGACTGATCAACTAAGAAAATACTCGGTCCAAAATTTAATCTCCGATTAAGGTCAAACCAGTTTATTTTCAACTCTAAAATTAAGTTGAATGAAAATATGAAAATGCTTTTCTCTTAAACATATTATTTAAAATATTTTTCTGTACTAGTAGTAATAGTGACAATAATGTAACTTATTGTCTAGTAAGCGTGCATTCACTGAAATAAGTCAGTGCTAACGCACCCAATAAAATAATTTGAAGAGAGTAATTTAATTACTCAAACTAAACCACATAACTCAAATGAACATAAACATCCAAATAAAATAATTAATCGTATGTGTAATTATATTTTAACCGGTTAAACAGCGTAACTAAAAATGGGCTGTTACAGAATTTCCTATAACTCCATTAATGATCTCTCTCTCAAAATACCCAGGGGAGACACTAGATAAGGATCATTTTTTGAAAAATAATTCATTCTTTTTAATTTTTTTAAATGATAAAATTTAATCCCTTTTGAGAATTGTTCTGGTGTGTGATTCACAAGAATTATGAAACATAAAGCTAAGCCTTTATTCCGAGAGTTTTTTTATTTGCCAAATTTCCCTTATTTAATTTCCAACAGTTCTCTCAAAAAAAAAATCCCAACAATTAGTCTCTACTTTTTTCCAAGCCCATCTGATTTTCATTAGTAGTCAAGACTTTTGGAAGGGGAAAATATGGGGAAACAAAAAACAACAATCATGCATTGTTGTATGCAAAAACTCTTATAATTAGGTTATATTTGGTAAATTGTAAAAAAAAATTATATTTGGTAAAAACTAGAGGATAGTGGATACGATAGCTGATGGTGGATGAACTTATAGTGGATAGAAGATAAACTTACTGATAAATAGATAGTTGATAAGCTAGTAGATTGAATTTCAAGTGTTTGTTAAAATTAACGTTCAACTAGCTTTTAGTATGGTTTGTCATTTTACAAAGGCTGAATACCAAAAACATATTAAGGAGACTAAATTTAATTCATGAGAATGATGTGAAATGCCCTTTTTGTGGAAGGAGAAGGAAAAGGAAACATTAAATCATCTTTTTCTCCATTGTGATTACACTTGGAGAATATGGACAATTATGTTAGATTGGTGGCATATCCAAATGCCCATCTCCATAAACCCGATTGTGTGGTTTAATTTGAAGCATGGATTGCTTCAATAAATGGTGGTTTCCAAAATAAATATATGGATATCTTTGTTTTTTGTTGTTGTGTGGTATATAAGGAATCAAAGAAATAGGGTAGCTTTTGAGAAGGAAGTAACTGATTGGGAAAATCTAGTATATTTAATCAAATTGAGGTTGGGTTTTTGGCTTAAAGGGTGGAGCAAAGATTGTCCTTTTGGACCTGGAACTGTAGCAAACCGGTTGGATCGGGTAAGGAAGTGGAGACCCAAAGCTGTTAATAGACTAAAAATCAATTGGAGCCCACCGCCACAAAACATGCTTAAATGGAATGTAGATGGCTCTTCAAAAGGTAAACCAGGCAGGGCAGGTATTGGTGGAGTTCTTAAAGATGAGGAGGGAGTTATTAGAGGATTATTTGCTGCCTCTGTAGGTATTAGAGATTCAAATAAGGCTGAGCTAGTAGCCATTGTCTATGCACTTGAAATTTCTCTAGAACTAGAATGGTTGAAGCAAATGGACATTATCATTGAATCTGACTCAAAAAATGCCTTAGCATGGGTAAAAAATAAGGATGGTTGTCCTTGGAATGAACGATTTTATAGTAATAAACTGGAAAACCTGATTTCTATGTTTAAAAGTGTGTAGTTCCAGCATAAAGAAGGGAAGCAAATGGAATGGCAGATACTCTTACAAAGGAAGGCTCTCAAATGGAGGGGAGATGGTATTGATGGTTCTAACACAATTTAAAATGGAAGGCTAGAGCCTTCCTGAATTGTATTGAAAAAGAAAATGAGGAGAATCTTCTTGGCTTTATTACTTTCATAAAACTGTTAAAGAATTTATGGTTCTTTTGTTCTGTTGTTTTGCAGTGTTTATATTTTTGTTCTCAGGTACAACAGAATCTCTAATGGCTGATTGGATGCTATTTGTCATATACTTTGAGTTCAAGCACTTTAAAAGGAGGGTGATCAGAGGCATAAATTCTCTCAGCTTGATCTGGTGATGCATGTGCATCATAGAGCTGTCTTCGTTTTTGGACCAGCTAGTATTGCCTTGGAGTTCCTAAAATGCTGCTGGGCGTGTCTTTGAATTTCTTAGCATCTTCCAAATTTTGTATATGATTGAATTTCCATATACCGGTGTATTAGATGTTGTTTATTTTGAATGTGGGTTGTTTAAGCTAGGTGTGTAGTTGGGGGGTGTAACACCCTGATTTCTGCTGTTTTCTTTATCGTAAACAAATATTTGTTTATATTTTTGTCCGAGACCTAGAAAATAATTTTTGTTTGAAACAAAATCATATTTATACTCGACTTCATGGCGAAAGCCTACGGTTAAATTTTTGGTTGGAAATTCAAACGAAACTCGATCCGCGTTTCCACTGACAGTAAGATTTTACTGGTTAGAAAACCTAATTTTGACCCTATAGCGAAACGATAATTCTTCTTATCACTTTTTAAGTGATATGGGCCTTTTCAAAATTTTCGCTCTAAAATAAAATATTATATTTTGTTTGGGCGAAGTTTCGAATTAAATGGATTGCGGAAAACCTAAATCGGGAGAATAACGGAGCCGGAACTATGGAGACTGAACCGGACACCGAGTCAGGTGTCACAAGGTTGTGGTGAACCATGGTGAGTCACCACCAATGACTCACCACTAGTCATGATTATGTTTCGAAATATCTTAGATATTAGGAAAAAACTAAAATGCCCCTAGGTTTAGTTAGAAACCCCAATTGGTACTCATGACTCTCCCACTTCCCCCTTCACTCTCTTCTTGTCACGGCAGCACCCCCCACCCCCCACCCACCCCACCTTCACATTTACACATTTGTTCATCAACTCATAAGAACAACCAAAGAAAAACCTAAGCTCTTTAGTGTTTTACTTGCAAATTGGATCAATCTATTCATCTCTTCTCCAACTTCAAGAGGTAACTTCTCTTCCTCTATGATCATGAGCTTTCCTATTTCATTTCTTTCCATTGAATCATTGTCCAAAACCAATTTCCTTCAACTTTCATGTATGTCTTCAAACAAAATGTAGAAAATCATAGAATACTTATTTTTGAGATGTGACAATTTTCTATACATCTCTACTACCCTAGGATCATGGATCCAAGAGCATATAAAATTTTGAAGTCCCTAACCCATTTAACATGTGTTGGCTGAATCCTACCCAAAAATGGGTTAGATGATTTTGCTCCATTTTCAACTAATGGCAATTTTCCCTAGCTCTACACTACTCTAAGGTCATGCATCTAAGAGTATGTGAAATTTTGAAATCGAAAAGGAAAATTGAAATCGGAAAATAAAAAGACAAGAGAAGATTAGATCGGAGAGAATATGTGAATAAAAAGAAAATTGAAAACGGAGAATAAAAAGAGAAAGAATAGGAATTAAGAGAGAGAATTATCGTGAGAATAAAAGACAAGAAGAAAACGTATCGCTTGCAAGGTCCTCGCAATGGCTTGTAACGGTGATTGGATGATCATCACCATGGTTGGCTGCTGCTGATGTTCATGGTTGGTTTGTTGACCAGGGTTGGTTGGTCCAGGGATGGAGTGTATAGTAGAATGAAAGAGAAGAGGTAGGTCTCTAATAATATATATATATATATATATATATATATATATATATATATATATATATATATATATATATATATATATATATAATGTTAAAACTGGATTATTCTAAAGGCTAACACTACTCAAATCCATTTAGCCCATGAGTTTGTAAGCATGGTCACAATTAGCGGTGAGAATGGGTCAAGCCGCTCGTCGGGGGCCGGTCATTCGTCGGGGGCCTATGACCTGGCCTATTTAAGGCATAGTCAGACTTGTTTAATAAAAAGGCTAGGCCTGATCTCTTCAAAAAGCCTTTTTAGTTAAATAGGTCAGGTTTAGGCTTATAAAAAAGCCTTTTAAGCTTAGTAGGCCGGCCTACTTATTATTATATATTATTATTATATATATAATTATAATTATTATCATTATAATTATAATTATAATTATAATTATAATTATAATTATAATTATAATATATGATTATTTTAACAAAATAACATTAATTTTGAGCAATCTGGGATTATTTTTAAAAATGATGCAATTTACTCTTTATTTATAGAATGTTGGCTTGCTTCATATGTATAATTTGATAGATGTGGAACTAACAGAGACAGTTGCCAACTATTTTAGTATGTAAGAGATTGCGAGTGGCAACAACCATTGTTTTCTATTCTTTCTAGAGTTCTTAACTTCCTCAAAAGTGCTAAAAAGAGCCCCTGAGTGCAGACCCATCCCCAAGGGACTAAATGCATTCAGTTATCTTTCAAAGAGCCCAGTGTCTTCTTAAGTCTTCACATCACAATGATATCAAATTTTTTATGCATCAAGATTACATTACATTATATATAATAAGGAAACTTTCTTATGCATCAATATTGCAGCATATATTTAGTAAAAAATGAATAAATTATTGCAGCATATATAATAAGGATTTGTTTGAATTAAGAGGATGCATTTTTTTAAAGATGTAATTAGCATCTATGTGCATATGGTGCGTAGATGTCATGCCTTGTCAGGAGTTAGTCCTACATTACTAAAAGTATACATGCGTAGATGTCGTGCCTTGTCAGAATGTGATAAACTGTGCTATATGAAATGTATGTTGATAGTGTTATTGGCTGGAAGGCTGACATCGGTCAGTGCTTATTGGAAATTAAGGATAAAACGTTAAGAAAGTTTAAGGAAAACTTTATGTTCTTGAAAATTAAGGGATTTAATTTCAAGGTAAAAATAACAATATTTTAATGAGTTTAAACGAAAGAATAAGTTAACAAGTGACAGCGAGGAGGTAATCATGAATTTTTTTTTCACTTTGGCACATTTTCTCGAAAACGATGGGAAAATGAAATACTATATATATATATATATATATATATATATATATAACTTACCATAATGTTCCACAACATGGAATCAGCGCAGGAATTGCCCAAGGAAGACACGTTGACCTGTCGTGAGACTTCTTATAAAACCTTACAACAGCTAGCCAACGTTTGCAAGTCATGGAAGCAAAGACAAGGGACTTCAAATCTGATCTAAAAAAAATGGAAAACTTGTGCCAACATACGACCACATCGGAATCAATAAAACCAATTTCATCTCCTGGGAAAGTAGAATCACCACAAAGATCCTCAAAAGAGGATTCATCCTTCTCGATAGTAACACCATCATCTTCCAAATCGTTGTCCTCTTCAATATCATCAACCAGCATCCAGACTCTTTTGGCAGCACGTGCGTCACCTTCTAAAAAATAAGTAGACGAAAATAATCAGGAAACCACTTAAATGAAATCTTCAGAATGGTCCCATCACACGTACACAACCAACATGAGTGCAAGATACCGATACAATTTGAAACATTAGTCAGAAGACCAAATTTGGTAGCCAATGAGCTCAAGTTATACAGGAAAGGCTAACACATAGGGCTACAGGAAAATATATCAGTTCCCCGATCACTAATCCTAAAAACAAAAATAAAAAAAGTATGAACCAAAAAACAGAAGGCAAAAACAGGATAAATATTTACCGACACAAAGGGAGCCAGGGGGTGGGGAAGGAAAGATCTAAAAAAAATGCACCTTCAAAGGACCAATTACCTGATTTCCAATATATTTGTTTATCAATTTCTTTCTTTGGTTGCCTAGCATTGATCCAGGGATCTAAAACCACATTTATAGCTGCAACAAACTCCCGGCGCTTGTATGATTTCATTACCAGTTCGTGTAGCTCCCCACGAGTAAAACCAACAAACTGAGGGTGTATGCTATTAAACAAACTTGAATTTGTCTTAGGTTCACTGAATGAAACACCGTCAGTTTTCTTTGATGCAAGTCAAGAGCAGACACCGGATGTTGAGCTGCAGGACTGCTGTTCCATTAGGATATGGCGGTTGTGTTTTTCTTTCGTTCTTATTCCAATAGCAGCAAAGACATACAATATATATATATATATATATATATATATATATATATATATAAAGGATAAAAGGCCAACAGATCTCTATAATTACTGCAACAAATCCTCCTATTTTTCTATGTCTAATATAGTCAAATATTTAATTTCCTAAAATATGTACATGATTTCTTAAAAATCTGCAACTACATAATTATGTGATTTTATGAGATTCTCTCAATCCTAAAAACCTGCAACTACATAATTAAATGATTTGGTAAAAACAGAGGCCGTAAAGTCTGGAAAAAATTGCATAATCAAAATTATATCAGATAAGTCAGCTTCAGATAAAATATTTAAAGGAGTTTAATTGATATAAACTGTCAATCAATCATAAGTTGTCATATCATTAGTTCTGAAATAAAGAGTTTATTGGAAAACTTTAAAATTTTCTAATGAACCAAACCAACAATTATCCTAAAAATCTCCAAACAAAGAAAGCATTAAATTATTCTTTTGAACTTTTAAGAAAGCATTAAATCATTATTTTTTTTGGTAACGAAACAAAAAGAATTAAATTACCTTATTAGTAGGAAAGGTAAAAAAGAAACAAACAGAAAATAATATTTTAATTTTTGAAATGATGAATAATTTAAAATAAATTAAAATATTAAAAGTGATAATTATTTTAAAATAAATAACACATATGTATGAGGCTGACATAAGTGGTGGTGGACTTGTGCCCCTTAACCAGGTGGCTGGGGTTCGAATCCCAACTCTTGCGTATGGTGTGAATTTCCGCTGGGAGAGGGTTTCCCACTTTCAAGTGTCATTCATTCCCCTCAGGAGATTAGTCCCCGCTTCCTGCGGGGTATACTCCTGGTAAAGGACAAAAAAATAAATAAATATAACTCATATAAAAAAACATATAAATATGTACTTTTATGTCATTTTATATTTATCAGTTAGTTCAATCGCTAATTTTAGCAAACACTTCAAATGCAATCCGCTAGCTTATTAGCGTTAATTTTTGTTTTTCCATCTTTACCCTTCCCAAAATTCTTAACTAATCATGGAAATTGGATGGACTATTGGGCTTGGAAAAGTAGAGTAATTAATTTTTGGAAATTAAATAAGGGAAAATTAATAAATTAAAAAATCTTACTATTAAGGTTTAGTTTTATGTTTCTTAATTCTTGTGCATCACACCAGAACAATACTCATAAGGGATTAAATTTTCTCATTTTAAAAACCAAAAGATATTAATTATTTTTTTGCAATTTATCCTTATCTCTTAGACAGTGTCTCCCCTAGGTAAATCGAGAGAGATCATTAGTGGAGTGAGACAAAATTTTAGTCATATATACATTAATTTAAAATTAAGAATATTTAATAGTTTCTTTACTTTTTGTGTGAAAACTTTAAATAAGAGTTTAATTGTTGTACAGTGTCAGTATAAAATTTTTTACACTGTCAATCAATCACAAATCATGATATAGATTACTTTTAATGTGGTTAGGATAAAAGTCAAAGATTTTCAATGATATGACAACTTATGATTGATGGACAATATAAAAAACATTTATATTGTTTTTACCACTTATGATATGACAACTTATGATTGATTGACAGTATATATCAATTAAACTCCTTTAAATATTTTATCTGAAGCTGACTTATCTGATATAATTTTGATTGTGCAATTTTTTCCAGACTTTACGGCCTCTGTTTTTACCAAATCATTTAATTATGTAGTTGCAGGTTTTTAGGATTGAGAGAATATCATAAAATCACATAATTATGTAGTTGCAAATTTTTAAGAAATCATGTACATATTTTAGGAAATTAAATATTTGACTATATTAGACATAGACAACTAGGAGGATTTGTTGCAGTAATTATAGAGATCTGTTGGCCTTGTATCCTTTATATATAGATATATATATATATATATATTTATATATATATATATATTGTATATATATATGGAATACATATATCCTAATATATATTGTATGTCTTTGTTTACTCCAAAGAATCCGCTCAAAAGAAGCCTCCCGACGAGCTGCCTTCTATGGAAGAAGATATGGACATTTGTGAAGATATGGACATTTGTTATAGCCCTCCACATGTCTCTTGTTTTGAGCGGCTCCTCCCTGACAAGCTGTTTACTCCAAAGAATCACCTCGGAAGACACTATGGACATTCTATGGAAGAAGATATGGACATTTGTTATAGCCCTCCACATGTCTGTTGTGACTGAGCAGTCCCGCAGCTCAATTGTTTACTCCAAAGAATCACCTCGGTTTGAGTGGCTCCTCCGACGAGCTGCCTTCTATGGAAGAAGATATGGACATTTGTGAAGATATGGACATTTGTTATAGCCCTCCACATGTCTCTGTTGTGACTGATTCTATGGAAGAAGATATGGACATTTGTGAAGATATGGACATTTGTGATACCCCTCCACATGTCTCTGTTGTGACTGATTTTATGGAAGAAGATATGGACGTTTGTGAAGACATGGACATTTGTGATACCCATGGTGTAGAACATAGGCCTGCTAAATTGAGTGATATAAAGGTCCTTGTTGATGAAGGGGTACTAATGTCAGATCACTTTATCAATCACTCAGATAGTAACATGTGGTTAACAGTTGAAAATGCAGCATCACCATTGGCAGCGCAAAGTTTTCCATCCATCGTGTCAGAGACCATAACTCAACCGGTAAATCCTCCAGAAGCAGATACTAGAGATGTTCTTCAATCTGGTCCTGAGATTTATCATGAAATGCCAGCCCCTTCACGGCAGCCATTGTTATGCCCTGACAACAGTGTAGTAGATGTCCTTCCAGGGAAGGAGCTTGAGGCAGTAAAAGGTATTTTGTCCTGTTAATGATATTCTTGTGAATTTCTTAAAACGTAAAAAAAAAACTGAGAATTTATTTCCAATCTTAGGATTTTCAGAGATAATTACAAAACTACCATCTTATCCTGTTTTCAAAGATTTGTACAAGAAAACTCTAAAAACAGACATACTCCACTGTCTATGTACAATTTTTTTGAAAACAAGAAAACAGAATGAAACTAAGTTAACAATTTTATAATTATTTCTAAAAATAAGAAATGAAAACAACAAACTGAAAACAAAGTAAACAAAACTTTAATTTCCCTCTGGTTTCTAAGCTATCTTATATTTGCTACCTTGGTTATTTAATTTTTGTCATGCAAAAGCCTTGCAAATGAATTTTGAATATCCAAAACGGGAGGGGCCTGACTACGAAGGTATGTAATTGCTTGCTTTCTTGTCCATTATTTTGTTCATATTTGTTAAATCTAATAACTCATGGTTTGTTTTGTGTTTCATATTTCTTCCTAGGGTACTGTATCTGAGAATTTCGACATTTTTCTTTGGATTTGAAGTGTTATATTTCATGCTATATTCAATTTGTTGGTATTTTAGTGAATTTGTTTTGGTTTTTGGTGCATGACATTATTGAGGTTTTTTATTATTGGAGTTCTCTGCCACTAGTGTTTTGGTTTGGTTTGCGAAGAAGTTTCTGATGTTTTCATGATTGCATATTGACATGTGGGTTCTTTTCTTAAAGTTGTTAACACATGAGTGAGAAAAATCCGGTGACCTTTTTTTATTAGACTTTTTATTATAATATTAGCCGCATTGACTACTATGTTCATCAATCCAACCTTGGTTATTAAAGTCTAAGAAAAAGGGACCCAAAAAAAGTATAATGACACCAGTCCCTAACATCTTTGTACAAGAAATTAATAATAATCTTAAAATGCAGAACTAGGTTCCTATGGGGAGATAAATCAGAGCTGAATCCTGCAACCAAAATAAAATGAATAAATAACTAAAGAAAAAGAGATGGAGGTTTCAAGTGCTCTATTATTACCTCAAATGGTGATTATTTTATAAAAAAAATATTTCTTTATCTTCACCCAGAACTTCTCAGGTTTTACGTAATGCAATAGTAGAGCAAAAGTTAAAAAATTAAAATTTAAAAAATGTTGAAACATGAGAAAGGCATGATGCGAAACAAACTCTTGAGATAGCCCATATGATGCAGAGGGAGGGTGTGAGTGGATGTTGGGATTGAAAGGGCATTGTGATTGAGAGCAGATACAGACCTTGTATATATGCATCATGCAGGTGTGCACGGTAATTTTACGCTTCATCTAGTCAAGTTCAGAAGTAAATTTATGGATGTGCACTTTGAGTAATGTGCAATATGCCCCATGACAAGTTTTAGTTGTATCTGTATGTTCAGGTTTCCCTTGGCATGGTTCCTTCCATAGCGAAGAGTTTGACTCAAGAACAGATTCTGAGTCTCAGTTAAGTATACCCTGTGACAAGGATAATGGATTTGGCATTGGCATTCCTAGTGACTGGTTTTCTGCTCGTTGGTCATGCAAAGGTGGGGACTGGAAGAGGAATGATAATGCCCAAGACAGAAATTCTAGGAAGAAACTTGTCCTAAATGATGGTTTTCCATTAGATCCTCGCTGGCATGGCATCACAAAGATGACTTGTATTTTCCTTCTCAAAGCAGGAGGCTTGATCTCCCTTTGTGGGCTTTTTGTGCTGATGAACGAGTTGATTGCGAGTCTTTGTGAGCGGCACCAGTTCAAAGTAAGCCTGCCTCTGTTAGAGGAGTGAAAGGAAATGTTCTTTCAGTGGTCAGGATAAATACACATGTAGTCAAGGACAAGGGATCGTTGGTCTCTGAGTCACACCAAAAGATCCGAAGCAAGGATAGATGCCATTCCAGGTCAACTAGGCCTTTCTCTTCAACCACTGATGGCAAGAGGTCATCGACTCAAGATTCTCAGTCAAAAGCTATTAATGATCAAGGTTCTTACCGGAGCATGGAATTCATTAATGTCCCTAAAGATCGTCTCTGTACTGTTTCTGACTTGCAGTTGCATTTTGGTGACTGGTATTATCTTGATGATTATGGGGGATAAACTTTGGATTCCTGTTATCTATGCCGCAGAGACTTCTGATGTCAGTCTCAGGACCAACCAAGAAAGCATCTCAACATCTGGTGTCTGCTCTGGACTTGCATCAAAGAAAACTGACGGTGTTTCATTCAGTGAACCTAAGACAAATTCAAGTTTTTTTAATAGCATACACCTTCAGTTTGTTGGTTTTACTCGTGGGAAGCTACACGAACTGGTAATGAAATCATACAAGAGCTGGGAGTTTGCTGTAGCTATAAATGAGGTTTTAGATCCCTGGATCAATGCTAGGCAACCAAAGAAAGAAATTGATAAACAAATATATTGGAAATCAGGTAATTGGTCCTTTGAAGGTGCATTTTTTTTAGATCTTTCCTTCCCCACCCCCTGGCTCCCTTTGTGTCTGTAAATATTTATTCTATTTTTGCCTTCTGTTTTTTGGTTCATACTTTTTTTATTTTTGTTTTTGGGATTAGTCATTGGGGAACTGATATATTTTCCTTTAGCCCTATGTGTTAGCCTTTCCTGTATAATTTGAGCTCATTGGCTACCAAATTTGGTCTTCTGACTAATGTTTCAAATTTTATCCGTATCTTGCACTCATGTTGGTTGTGTACATGTGATGGGACCATTCTGAAGATTTCATTTAACTGGTTTCCTGATTATTTTCGTCTACTTATTTTTTAGAAGGTGACGCACGTGCTGCCAAAAGAGTCTGGATGATGGTTGATGATATTGAAGAGGACAGCGATTTGGAAGATGATGGTGTTACTATCGAGAAGGATGAATCCTCTTTTGAGGATCTATGTGGTGATGCTACTTTCCCAGTAGATGAAATTGGTTTTATTGATTCCGATGTGGTCGTATGTTGGCACAGGTTTTCCATTTTTTTAGATCTAATTTGAAGTCCCTTGTCTTTGCTTCCATGACTTGCAAACGTTGGCTAGCTGCTGTAAGGTTTTATAAGAAGTCTCACGACAGGTCAACGTGTCTTCCTTGGGCAATTCCTGCGCTGATTCCATGTTATGGAACATTATGGTAAGTTATTTATATATATATAGTATTTCATTTTCCCGTCGTTTTCGAGAAAACGTGCCAAAGTGAGAAAAAAAATCATGATTACGTCCTCGCTGTCACTTGTAAACTTATTCTTTCGTTAAAACTCATTAAAATATTGTTATTTTTACCTTGAAATTAAATCCCTTAATTTTCAAGAACATAAAGTTTTCCTTAAACTTTCTTAACGTTTTATCCTTAATTTCCAATAAGCACTGACCGATGTCAGCCTTCCAGCCAATAACACAATCAACATACATTTCATACAGCACAGTTTATCACATTCTGACAAGGCACGATATCTACGTGTAACACCCCGATTTTCACTGCTTTCTAGTGTCGGTAATTAATATATAAAAATATATGTTTATCTAAGACTTAGAAAATTGTTTTGGGTAAAATACTGTTATTTTCCTGTCATGTTTTATATCTTATGGTTACGATACAATTTTGGGTTGAAAATTCAGACGGAACCCGATCTGCGTTTTCACTGACAGTAAAAGTTTACTGCTCAGAAGACCTAATTTTAAGTCGTGAACGAGATGAAAAATGTTTTTATCGTATTTACTACAATACTGGAAGTTTTGAAAATTTTGGTAAAAAAATTAAAATATTATATTTGTTGCGGGCATATACGTCGAGATGTCTCTAGGAAGAGCTTGAGCCAGATGAATCGGGAAGTCGGCAACTTAGCAGAGATGTTGGATTGACCGACTTGACGAGCATTTATGACGAGTTTATCCGTATCATAAATGGCCATAATGGCACATTTATGGCAAAATTTAATTTTCCTATGAAATGACCAAATTGCCCTTGTCTTTTTATGACAATTTCAAACAAATGCCATTGGACAAGTTGACCAAACCTTGCCCAACCCTCACGGCTTCAATAGTGTCATCTTCCTTAAGATAGTTGTCTTCTTCATATAAATACCATTCTTCCATTTTCATGTTCTTTCTTTTTCAAAGTTCATCAGTTTGCCATAAGAACACCATAGGAAAATTCAAAAGAACCTCATCCAAATCTTGTTTTTCATGAATCAACAAGAGGTAATACCTTATTCTCTTGTCATTTAAATCATTTCTCTTCACAACTTTTGATAGATTCATGGCTAAGATTCATATGTTCTTCATTTGTTCAAAGTTCATGAAACTAGATTCAAAAATTCATAACTAATTCTAGAAAAATCCTTTTGACATGAAACCAATTTCTATGATCTTATAATCATCTCTATTTTCATCATCTCGAAGCACAAGATCATGAGAAATTTATTTCCTTGATTTCTGGTTATGGCCGAACCTAGGTTAACTTTGAGTTTTTAGGTTTTGTTTCATTTTCATGACTTGATTCATGATTCAATCCTTTTGTATCTTGCTAGTTCTTGTATTCAAATATATAGAAGATCAAAAAAAAATCAAACTTTAACCTATTGATCTCATCAAAACCGAAACCCTAGATTTGTGTACTCAAGGGTTTTGTGATTCAAAAGTTGTTTGTAACACTTGAATCAAACCCTAAGTTTTGTATATTGATTAAATCCCAAAAGTTGATGAAATTTTAAAACTTCTAGCCTATGGATCTTGAGGAAATCTGAACCCTAGTTCTTAGAACTAGATGAGTTTAGTTCATGTCTTAGTTCATAATCATGGTTAAAGTGATTAATCATGCTTAATTAACTTATGGATCATTAATCCTTAAGTTAATCAAATTTTAATTTTTCTTAACCTAGATAGTGGGTTGAAGCCGAACCCTAACCTTCATAAACTAAGTGTATTGTTGTTTGATTTGATTTATTTTGGTTATAATTCATTTGAAGGAAATAACTGAGTTAGCTGAGTCAAGCTGACAGGAGAAAAATCAGATCAGGATCAGAAAATTAACAGGAAATGTAGTGTGGTCTTCAAGAGGTAAGGGGGGTATGCCTGGGTAGTTGAGATAATCTCATGCTTATTTGTGGAGTCATGTATTTATTTTATGTATGCAATAGTTTATTTTATTATACTGTTTACTATTAATTGCTAGATTGATGTGATGTTTATCTGAGTAATTGAATTGAAGTGATGTGTGAACTTACATGATTATTTGTTTATATTATAATTGTGATGCATGTCATAAATTGATATATGCCATGTCATTTAGTGATTGGAATTTATCTGCTGTTGAGTGTTGGACTGAGTAACCTGACATTGGTCAGTGTTAAAAAAATTTAATTAAGGATTAAAAACTTAATAAGCTTGGACAATTAATCTGGGAGATTTTGAGAAAAAGGAAAAAAATTATTATTTTAATAATATTTTGTGAAAACAGTATAAATAAGCAACAGTAAGGGCGAAACCGTGAAATTTTTCACAGGCTCTAATTTTTATATAATAAATTCAATTTTATTATAAAATGTTATTTAAAGTGATTAAGTTCTAAAAATAATATTTACAGCAGTCAGAACAATTACTTCTGATAGAGAAGTGATATTAGTTATTTAATATTATTTAATTAATATTATTTAATATTAAATATTTAATTATTTAAACTTTTAGAAATTTATTTATTTAATCTTTTTATTTATTAAAATTTTTGTTTTGTTGACCTTTATTGGAAATTATTTCTTAAAGTGAAATAATTAGAAATCAAAGGAAAATATAAATGATTTTTGAAATTTATTAACGTTATAACAGAAAAGAATTTATGTAACAATGTTTTTATTCAGTGAAAGTATTCCGTTAAACTTGGATGAGTTTTCAAAGCTTGGTTTTGTTTTACATTGAGCAAAATGTTTTATAAGCAGATAAATGAGCCTAGAACCGAGACGTCGGGATTCTAGTGTTGTATGGACACGTAGATCAAGGATCTGTGTCATGGGACGGAGTGTCCTGCAAGTTTTGTTTTTGGACTGTGTGTGTCCTAAGTTGATGTGGACAGTGTGAGTTCCATATCCGCGAGCCTAAAACTGGTGCATCGGTTTAAGGGCATCGTGATTGAGCATTCGGACTGTATGTCCTATGTTGGGATTAAAAGATTTGGACTGTGTGTCCTGTATTTGTTTTAAGTGAAAAGTCTTAATTAAAAGAATTAAGCATGGTCGTTAAGCTTTGTGCTTCGACGAGGAAAGATTATTACGACAAAGAAAACAAACGAGAATAAAAGTTTTTCTCATGCATTTAATGGCCATTGTGTCATGTAAATGGCATTGAATCCAGAGTGGATCAATGTATATGACAGACGTGTCAGGTGGTGATGATCATTGAGGTCCGGAGTGGATCAATGTATCTTTTATAGGACTTTGTGTCCAAATTGATAGGACTATATGTCCAGATTGAATATATGTGCCGCTATTTCCTAACTGGAACGGGGAAATAGTGTCATTGCTTTGCATGAGCATCCTAACGGGAATGGGGATGTGCACAATTGTGTCGTTGCTTTGCATGAGCATCCTAACGGGAATGGGGATGTGTACAATTGTGTTAGGTGCTGGCATGAGCATCCTATCGGGAATGGGGATGTGCACCATTTATTTTCTTGGGCATTGTTTTGTTCGTTTTTACAATGCGCCATGTGCTAGCCTGATCAGCTTGAAACGAAACAGAAAGTTGTGGGATCTCCGGAGATTAGGTATCAAATTAGAAATTGAACATAGAAGTGTCATGCATTTTTATAAAATGACGATGATTGTCGGGCATGAAGCCCTGTGAATTATATCATTTTACTGTTAGAATTCATGTTATTATATTGTGAATATTTGGTAATTGCTATTTGAGAGTCTTGCATGGGGTTGTCTTATAAAACTCATATATTGGAAACTCACCCTTACAAACATTTTAGATGGATCCGGACGAGGTGGATTTGAACTACTCGGGGGTACGATCCCTGACGTTTGGCAACGCTGATAGAGGAGACGCCTGGGTTATCAACCCAGGGGCTCGGAGTGCTACCTATACTGGTCCCTTGAGGACACTCCGAGGCACCGTCGCTGAAGGACCACAACAGTTAATTCATAGAAGGGAAACCATTGAAGTATAGCTACCACCCATCTGGATGATACTACAGTATTTAGTACAACATGGGAGTCTGGAACACCAACCGCCTCAATTTATTCAACCACTACAACAAGTTGCACCAGGATCACCTCCTGCACCCATTATATTAGTTCCGGAGAACATTCCGGAGGAGATGGAGGAAGACCCAGAGGAGAATCCGGTGGAAAACCCTGACTATGTTCCTATAGCAGACGAGAATGTGGGGTCCGGAGCTGGAGAGGGGGCTGTTGTATCCTCTCCAGACACATCTTCAGGGGGTGGGGGAGTGTACACTGGGCTTCCCAATGGTTTTATATAGTGGTGACCAGCTTAGGATGTAGTTTTAGGAAGAGTGGGAATTTTAGGATAGCCTGAATTAGTGACTCCTGAGAGTCATCTTTTGCGTAGTATTTTCAGACACCCACTATGACTTAGTTGTAAAAATTTCTGATGATGTCAAATATGTGTGACAAGTGGATAGTGACCTAGTAAGAAAAGGGTCATTTGTAAAATAGAGAAGTATATGTGAAATATATATATAGTGGTGAATATTATATTATGAGAGTTTGAATGTATGTGCAGAAAAAGAAAAAATTTTATCACTATTTTTAAAAAGAAGTATAGGGAATTAGAAAATGCATCTTATTTTCCGAAGAAAACCAGCAACTTAATATTTTATTTAGTTTGATGTTTGGGTAATGTTACGTAAATGTGATACCTGAAAAGGGGGTGTCGCATTAGTGGTATCAGAGCTGGTCGAGTCTTTCGGGAAATCTTTGGGAGTAGGTCTGTTGTGTTGATGTTGTGTGATCTCTGAAGAGAATTGTTTGAATTACTTCTTAGAAGTAATATGTGTTAGTTATTAGATTAAAGTCCTATTTTCTGGTTTCCATTTAACTGATTATGTCTTGTAGGTCAGTTATGGAACCAGAGGGTGGACTTGGACGTGGACGTGGACGTGGTCGTGGACGTGGACGCGGTCGAGGAAGAGGACGTAGGGGTGGTCATGTTAACGGTCAAGAGAATTTTGAGGAAAATTATGAAGAAGGAGGAGGTATGAACTTTGCTGCACAAGCAATGGCGGATGTAGCTGCTGCTATTATACAACAAACTGCAACGATGGCTGCCCAGAATTTGCAGGAACAAATTCGAGCGGAACAGGCTGCTGAAGGTAGAAGTCTTACTGCTTTTAGACGCCAGAATCCTCCACAATTTCATGGAGATGTGGATCCTGTTAAGGCTGACTTATGGATTCAGGAAGTGGAGAATATTTTTGAGTTGATCAATAGTCCAGAAGGAGTGAAGGTACCGTATGCTACCCATTTGCTGTTAGGGGATGCTGAATATTGGTGGAGAGGTACTAAGCAACTATTAGAAGTAGAATATCAGGTGATTACTTGGGAGATATTTAAGAACATGTTTCTGAACAAGTATTTTCCACAAAGCGCTCGAGCAGAGAAGGAGCAGGAACTTTTACGTCTATCTCAAAGGGATTTAGCTGTAGGAGAGTATGCAGCTAAATTCGAGTCATTGGCCAAATACTTTCGCTTTTTCCAAAACAATCCGGATGAAGATTGGAAGTGTGAACGTTTTGAAGCAGGATTACGGTTCGAGATTAAGGAATCTGTACTTCCGTTGGAAATCAGGAATTTGCAAGCTTTGGTTGAGAAGTGTAGGAAGATAGAGCAAATGAGGAAGGGAAGAGATAACAGAGGATATGTGGGAGGACCATCAAAATCCAAAGGTCAATATCAGAACCAGAAAGGGAAGCAGGTCCAGAGTAAACCGTATTATCGAGCACCGGGAAATAATCGTTATCAACAACCCTATCATCCTGTAGCTACTGCATCAAGTGGTGGAGACCAGAAGAATCAAAATCAAAACACAATCAGGAAATGTTTCAAGTGTGGAAACCCAAATCATATGGCGAATAATTGTCCAGTGAAAGGACCCAGGTGTTTTACTTGTGGTAAGGTGGGACATATGGCTAGAGACTGTGGTAAACCAAGGACTACACCAGTTGTCAATACTGTCAAGACCAATAAACCGATAGCTAAGGGGAGAGTTTACACCATGAGTGGTGCTGAGGCTTCTGATTCTGACGATCTCATACAAGGTAGTTGTGACATAACTGGTAATCTCTTAACTGTACTTTTTGATTCGGGTGCGAGGCATTCCTTTATTTCGATGGATGTTGTGAAACATTTGAAATTGCCTATTTCATCTTTGTCCTATGACTTGATTGTTTCAACTCCAACTGCTAGGCCAGTTGTTGTGAATTCTATATGTCTGAACTGTCCTATTGTTATTCAGGATAGACATTTTCTTGTTGATTTGATATGCCTGCCTTTAATACAGTTAGATGTAATTTTAGGCATGGATTGGTTATCTTCCAACCATATTATGTTAGATTGTACAAATAAGACTCTAGTTTTTCCTAATCCTGAGATTTCTGGAATTTTATCTACCAACCATATAAGAACTTTTTCGAGAGAAAGAGGTCAGGGATACATGCTTTTAACTAACTTAGAAGTCGAGAGGGAGATCGATTTGAGTACTCTGCCTATTGTGAGAGAATTTCCGGATGTGTTTCCTAATGATGTCCCTGGATTGCCGCCAGTAAGAGAAATTGAATTCTCCATCGATTTGATACCAGGAACAGGGCCGATTTCTATTTCTCCGTATAGGATGGCGCCTACAAAGCTTGCAGAATTGAAAAATCAACTAGAGGACCTTTTGTCAAAACAATTCATTTGACCAAGTGTTTCTCCGTGGGGAGCACCAGTTCTGTTAGTGAGAAAAAAAGACGGAGGTTCGAGACTTTGTGTGGATTTTCGACAACTAAATAAAGTGACGATTAAGAATAAGTATCCGTTACCGCGTATAGATGATCTGATGGATCAATTGCGAGGAGCTGTTGTGTTCTCGAAGATTGACTTGAGAACAGGTTATCATCAGATTAGAGTAAAGAATGAAGATATTCCAAAAACTGCGTTCAGAACTCGTTACGGACATTATGAATATCTCGTAATGCCATTCGGAGTAACCAATGCACCAGCCGTTTTCATGGACTATATGAACCGGATTTTTCGTCCGTTTCTTGATAAGTTTGTTGTGGTGTTCATTGATGACATTCTTATTTACTCTAAGAGTAATGAGGAACATAAAGAACATTTGCAACAAGTTTTACAGATTTTGCGTGAGAAAGTTCTGTATGCAAAATTGTCTAAGTGTGAATTTTGGCTTAAGGAAGTGAAATTTTTAGGACATG
Source organism: Sophora flavescens (assembly GCA_030762895.1). NCBI lineage: Eukaryota > Viridiplantae > Streptophyta > Magnoliopsida > Fabales > Fabaceae > Sophora > Sophora flavescens. The sequence continues at coordinate 184,975,618 of CM061066.1, forward strand.
TGATTACCAAGGAAGGCATTGCTGTCGATCCCGCAAAAGTGGAAGCGGTACTTTCTTGGGAAAGACCAAAGACAGTAACGGAGATCAAAAGTTTTGTGGGTTTAGCCGGTTACTATAGAAGATTTATTGAAGGATTTTCCAAGATAGTTGCGCCGTTAACTTTGCTTACGAGAAAAGATCAACCTTTTGTATGGGAAGACAAATGTGAAGAAAGTTTTCAGAAGATCAAGGAACAATTGACAACTTCACCAGTTTTAATACTGCCTGAACCAAACGAACCTTACGAAGTGTATTGTGATGCTTCTTATCAAGGTTTAGGATGTGTGTTGATGCAACATAGGAAAGTTGTAGCTTACGCATCACGTCAATTGAAGACACATGAAAGAAATTATCTGATGCATGATCTTGGTTTTTGCACTAAAGATCTGGAGGCATTACTTGTACGGAGCAATATTCGATGTCTTCAGTGACCACAAAAGTTTAAAGTATCTGTTTGATCAGAAGGAGCTCAACATGAGACAAAGACGTTGGATGGAATTTTTAAAAGATTACGATTTCAAATTGCAGTATCATCCTGGAAAGGCTAATGTTGTAGCTGACGCACTTAGCAGAAAAGCCATTCATATCTCAGCTATGATGGTAAGGGAATTGACATTAATAGAAGAAATTCGAGAACGACAAATTTCGGATGTCTATCTTCAAGAAAAGAGGGAATTGATGAAACAAGGAAAGGTTGCAGAATTTAGTTTGGGATCAGATCATATCTTAAGGTGCAATGGACGAATATGTATACCTGATAATCCTGAGATGAGAAAGATGATTTTAGATGAATCTCATAAGAGTAAGTTAAGTATTCATCCTGGATCGAAAAAGATGTACCAAGACTTGAAGCAAAGGTGGAACATCAAAGGCCAGGAGGTATGCTTACATCACTAGATATACCAGAATGGAAGTGGGACAGTATATCAATGGATTTTGTGGTAAGTTTACCACGAACTTCTAAAGGCTTTGATTCAATTTGGGTAATTGATGACAGGCTAACGAAATCGGCACATTTCTTACCTGTTAAGATTAATTATACAGTAGAGAAATTGACGGATATCTATATCAAGGAAGTAATCAGATTACATGGGATACCATCGAGTATTGTGTCAGATAGAGATCCAAAGTTTACTTCACGTTTTTGGGGAAGTTTACATCGAGCCTTAGGAACTAAGTTAAGGTTAAGTTCAGCTTATCATCCTCAAACTGATGGACAAACGGAAAAAACGATTCAATCATTAGAAGATTTGTTGAGAGCATGTGTTTTAGATCATCGAGGAAGTTGGGATGATTCGTTACCGCTGATTGAATTCACATATAGCAACAGTTTTCATTCAAGCATAGGGATGGCACCCTATGAGGCTTTGTACGGAAGGAAATGTCAAACACCTTTGTGTTGGTACCAAGACGGAGAGAGTATGATGTTAGGGCCTGAAATCGTACAGCAGACGACGGAAAAAGTAAAACAAATCCTTGAAAGGATGAAAACAGCACAAAGTAGACAGAAGAGTTATTCAGATTAAAGGAGACGACCTCTCGAGTTTGAAGAAGGCGAACATGTATTTCTGAGAGTCACACCAACGACTGGGGTAGGTAGGGTTATGAAATCCAGAAAACTCACTCCTAAATTCATTGGACCATACCAAATTCTTCGTCGTGTTGGTCCAGTAGCCTATCAAATTTCTTTGCCGCCATTTCTTTCAAATATTCATGATGTGTTCCCGATTTAGGTTTTCCGCAATCCATTTAATTCGAAACTTCGCCCAAATAAAATATAATATTTTATTTTAGAGCGAAAATTTTGAAAAGGCCCATATCACTTAAAAAGTGATAAGAAGAATTATCGTTTCATTATCGGGTCAAAATTAGGTTTTCTGGCCAGTAAAATCTTACTGTCAGTGGAAACGCAGATCGAGTTTCGTTTGAATTTCCAACCGAAAATTTAACTGTAAGCTTTCGCCACGAAGTCGAGTCTAAATATGATTTTGTTTCAAACAAAAATCATTTTCTAGGTCTCGGACAAAAATATAAACAGATATTTGTTTACGATAAAGAAAACAGCAGAAATCGGGGTGTTACACCCCCCAACTACACACCTAGCTTAAACAACCCACATTCAAAATAAACAACATCTAATACACCGGTATATGGAAATTCAATCATATACAAATTTTGGAAGATGCTAAGAAATTCAAAGACACGCCCAACAGCATTTTAGGAACTCCAAGGCAATACTAGCTGGTCCAAAAACGAAGACAGCTCTATGATGCACATGCATCACCAGATCAAGCTGAGAGAAATTATGCCTCTGATCACCCTCCTTTTAAAGTGCTTGAACTCAAAGTATATGACAAATAGCATCCAATCAGCCATTAGAGATTATGTTGTATCTGAGAACAAAAATATAAACACTGCAAAACAACAGAACAAAAGAACCATAAATTCTTTAACAGTTTTATGAAAGTAATAAAGCCAAGAAGCTTCTCCTCATTTTCTTTTTCAATACAATTCAGGAAGGATCTAGCCTTCCATTTTAAATTGTGTTAGAACCATCTATACCATCTCCCCTCCATTTGAGAGCCTTCCTTTGCAAGAGTATCTGTTATTCCATTTGCTTCCCTTTTTTATGCTGGAACCACACACTTTTAAACATAGAAATCAGGTTTTCCAGTTTATTACTATAAAATCTTTCATTCCAAGGACAACCATCCTTATTTTTTACCCATGCTAAGGCATTTTTTGAGTCAGATTCAATGATAATGTCCATCTGTTTCAACCATTCTAGTTCTAGAGAAATTTCAAGTGCATAGACAATGGCTACTAGCTCAGCCTTATTTGAATCTCTAATACCTACAGAGGCGGAAAATAATCCTCTAATAACTCCCTCCTCATCTTTAAGAACTCCACCAATACCTGCCCTGCCTGGTTTATCTTTTGAAGAGCCATCTACAATCCATTTAAGCATGTTTTGTGGCGGTGGGCTCCAATTGATTTTTAGTCTATTAACAGCTTTGGGTCTTCACTTCCTTACCCGATCCAACCGGTTTTCTACAGTTCCAGGTCCAAAAGGACAATCTTTGCTCCACCCTTTAAGCCAAAAACCCAACCTCAATTTGATTAAATATACTAGATTTTCCCAATCAGTTACTTCCTTCTCAAAAGCTACCCTGTTTCTTTGATTCCATATAGACCACACAACAACAAAAAATAAAGATATCCATATATTTATTTTGGAAACCACCATTTATTGAAGCAATCCATGCTTCAAATTAAACCACACAATCGGGTTTATGGAGATGGGCATTTGGATATGCCACCAATCTAACATAATTGTCCATATTCTCCAAGTGTAATCACAATGGAGAAAAAGATGATTTAATGTTTCCTTTTCCTTCTCCTTCCACAAAAAGGGCATTTCACATCATTCTCATGAATTAAATTTAGTCTCCTTAATATGTTTTTGGTATTCAGCCTTTGTAAAATGACAAACCATACTATAAGCTAGTTGAACCGTTAATTTTAACAAACACTTGAAATTCAATCTACTAGCTTATCAACTATCTGTTTATCAGTAAGTTTATCTTCTATCCACTATAAGTTCATCCACCATCAGCTATCGTATCCACTATCCTCAAGTTTTTACCAAATATAATTTTTTTTTACAATTTACCAAATATAACCTAATTATAAGAGTTTTTGCATACAACAATGCATGATTGTTGTTTTTTGTTTCCCCATCTTTTCCCCTTCCAAAAGTCTTGACTACTAATGAAAATCAGATGGGCTTGGAAAAAAGTAGAGACTAATTGTTGGGATTTTTTTTTTGAGAGAACTGTTGGAAATTAAATAAGGGAAATTTGGCAAATAAAAAAACTCTCGGAATAAAGGCTTAGCTTTATGTTTCATAATTCTTGTGAATCACACACCAGAACAATTCTCAAAAGGGATTAAATTTTGTCATTTAAAAAAATTAAAAAGTATGAATTATTTTTCAAAAAATGATCCTTGTCTAGTGTCTCCCCTGGGTGGATTGAGAGAGAGATCATTAATGGAGTTATAGGAAATTCTAATCACATATAATTACATTTATCTAAAATTAAGAATATCTAATAGTTATTTTTTACTTTTTTGTGTGAAAACTTTAAATAAGTTATCTAATGCTGACTTATCACATATCTCGTATAATTTTGAATCTTTTGATTGTGCATTTTATTATGGACTTTACCTTTTTTATTTTACCAAAACAAACTTTAAATGACATATATTCTGAAATAAAGAGTTTATTGGAAAACTTTAAAATTTTCTAATGAACCAAACCAACAATTATCCTAAAAATCTCCAAACAAAGAAAGCATTAAATCATTCTTTTGAACTTTTAAGAAAGCATTAAATCATTATTTTTTTTGGTAACGAAACAAAAAGAATTAAATTACCTTATTAGTAGGAAAGGTGAAAAAGAAACAAATAGAAAATAATATTTTAATATTTGAAATGATGAATAATTTAAAATAAATTAAAATATTAAAAGTGATAATTATTTTAAAATAAATAACACATATGTATGAGGCTGGCATAAGTGGTGGTGGACTTGTGCCCCTTAACCAGGTGGCTGGGGTTCGAATCCCAACTCTTTCATATGGTGCAAATTTCCGCTGGGAGAGGGTTTCCCACTTTCAAGTGTCATTCATTCCCCTCAGGAGATTAGTCCCCGCTTCCGGCGGGGTATACTCCTGGTAAAGGACAAAAAAATAAATAAATATAGCTCATATAAAAAAACATATAAATATGTAATTGAATGTCATTTTATATTTATCAGTTAGTTCAATCGCTAATTTTAGCAAACACTTCAAATGCAATCCGCTAGCTTATTAGCGTTAATTTTTGTTTTTCCATCTTTACCCTTCCCAAAATTCTTAACTACTCATGGAAATTGGATGGACTTTTGGGCTTGGAAAAGTAGAGTAATTAATTGTTGGAAATTAAATAAGGGAAAATTAATAAATTAAAAAATCTTACTATTAAGGTTTAGTTTTATGTTTCTTAATTCTTGTTCATCACACCAGAACAATACTCAGAAGGGATTAAATTTTCTCATTTTAAAAACCAAAAGATATTAATTATTTTTTTGCAATTTATCCTTATCTCTTAGACAGTGTCTCCCATGGGTAAATCGAGAGAGATCATTAGTGGAGTGATATGAAATTTTAGTCATATATAATTACATTAATTTAAAATTAAGAATATTTAATAGTTTCTTTACTTTTTGTGTGAAAACTTTAAATAAGAGTTTAATTGATGTACAGTCTCAGTATAAAGTTTTTTACACTGTCAATCAATCACAAATCATGATATAGATTACTTTTAATGTGGTTAGGATAAAAGTCAAAGATTTTCAATGATATGACAACTTATGATTGATTGACAATATAAAAAAACATTTATATTGTTTTTATCAATTATGATATGACAACTTATGATATGACAACTTATGATTGATTGGAAGTATATATCAATTAAACTCCTTTAAATATTTTATCCGAAGTGACTTATCCGATATAATTTTGATTGTGCAATTTTTTCCGGACTTTACGGCCTCTGTTTTTACCAAATCATTTAATTATGTAGTTGCAGGTTTTTAGGATTGAGAGAATCTCATAAAATCACATAATTATGTAGTTGCAGATTTTTAAGTACATATTTTAGGAAATTAAATATTTGACTATATTAGACATAGACAAATAGGAGGATTTGTTGCAGTAATTATAGAGATCTGTTGGCCTTGTATCCTTTATATATATATATATATATATATATATATATATATATATATATATATTGTATGTCTTTGCTGCTATTGGAATAAGAACAAAAAAAAAAAGCCTCCATATCCTAATGGAACAGCAGTCCTGCAGCCCAACGGTTTACTCCAAAGAATCGCCTCGGTTTGAGCCGGCTCCTCCTGACGAGCTGCCTTCTATGGAAGAAGATATGGACATTTGTGATTGCCCTCCACATGTCTCTGTTGTGACTGAGCAGTCCTGCAGCCCAACTGTTTACTCCAAAGAATCGCCTCGGTTTGAGCCGGCTCCTCCTGACGAGCTGCCTTCTATGGAAGAAGATATGGACATTTGTTATAGCCCTCCACATGTCTCTGTTGTGACTGATTCTATGGAAGAAGATATGGACATTTGTGATACCCCTCCACATGTCTCTGTTGTGACTGATTCTATGGAAGAAGATATGGATGTTTGTGAAGACATGGACATTTGTGATACCCATGGTGTAGAACATGGGCCTACTAAATTGAGTGATATAAAGGTCCATGTTGATGAAGGGGTACTAATGTCGGATCACTTTATCAAGCACTTAGATAGTAACATGTGGTTAACAGTTGAAAATGCAGCATCACCGTTGGCAGCGCAGAGTTTTCCATCCATCGTGTCAGAGACCATAACTCAACCGGTAAATCCTCTAGAAGCAGATACTAGAGATATTCTTCAATATGGTCCTGAGATTTATCATGAAATGCCAGCCCCTTCACGACAGCCATTGGTATGCCCTGACAACAGTGTAGTAGATGTCCTTTCAGGGAAGGAGCTTAAGGCAGTAAAAGGTATTTTGTCCAGTTAATGATATTCTTGTGAATTTCTTAAAACGTAAAAAAAAATCTGGGAATTTATTGCCAATCTTAGGATTTTCAGAGATAATTACTAAACTACCATCTTATCCTGTTTTCAAAGATTTGTACAAGAAAACTTTGAAAACAGACAGACTCCACTGTCTATGTACATTTTTTTGAAAACAAGAAAACAGAATGAAACTAAGTTAACAATTTTGTAATTATTTCTAAAAATAAGAAATGAAAACAACAAACTAAAAACAAAGTATACATAACTTTAATTTCCCTCTGGTTTCTAAGCTATCTTATATTTGCTACCTTGGTTATTTAATTTTTGTCATGCAGAAGCCTTGCAAATGAATTTTGAATATCCAAAATGGGAGGGGCCTGACTACGAAGGTATGTAATTGCTTGCTTTCTTGTCCATTATTTTGTTCATATTTGTTAAATCTAATAACTCATGGTTTGTTTTGTGTTTCATATTTCTTCCTAGGGTACCGTATCTGAGAAGTTCGACGTTTTTCTTTGGATTTGAAGTGTTATATTTCATGCTATATTCAATTTGTTGGTATGTTAGTGAATTTGTTTTGGTTTTTGGTACGTGACATTATTGAGGTTTTTTATTAATGGAGTTCTCTGCCACTAGTGTTTTGGTTTGGTTTGCGAAGAAGTTTCTGATGTTTTCCTGATTGCATATTGACATGTGGGTTCTTTTCTTAAAGTTGTTAACACATGACTGAGAAAAATCCGGTGACCTTTTTTTATTAGACTTTTTATTATAATATTAGCTGCATTGACTACTATGTTCATCAATCCAACCTTGGTTATTAAAGTCTAAGAAAAAGGGACCCAAAAAAAGTATAATGACACTAGTCCCTAACATCTTTATACAAGAAATTAATAATAATCTTAAAATGCAGAACTAGGTTCCTATGGGGCGATAAATCAGAGCTGAGTCCTGCAACCAAAATAAAATAAATAAATAACTAAAGAAAAAGAGATGGAGGTTTCAAGTGCTCTATTATTACCTCAAATGGTGATTATTTTATAAAAAATATTTCTTTATCTTCACCCAGAACTTCTCAGGTTTTACGTAATGCAATAGTAGAGCAAAATTTAAAAAATGTTGAAACATGAGAAAGGCATGATACGAAACAAACTCTCGAGATAGCCCATACGATGCAGAGGGAGGGTGTGAGTGGATGTTGGGATTGAAAGGGCATTGTGAGTGAGAGCAGATACAGACCTTGTATATATGCATCATGCAGGTGTGCACAGTAATTTTACGCTTCATCTGGTCAAGTTCAAAAGTAAATTTATGGATGTGCACTTTGAGTAATGTGCAATATGCCCCATGACATGTTTTAGTTGTATCTGTATGTTCAGGTTTCCCTTGGCATGGTTCCTTCCATAGCGAAGAGTTTGACTCAAGAAGCAGTTCGAGTCTCGATTAAGTATGCCCTGTGACAAGGATAATGGATTTGCCATTGGCATTCCTAGTGACTGGTTTTCTGCTCGTTGGTCATGCAAAGGTGGGGACTGGAAGAGGAATGATGACGCCCAAGATAGAAATTCTAGGGATCGTTGGTCTCTGAGTCACACCAAAAGATCCGAAGCAAGGATAGATGCCATTCCAGGTCAACTAGGCCTTTCTCTTCAACCACTGATGGCAAGAGGTCATCAACTCAAGATTCTCAGTCAAAAGCCATTAATGATCAAGGTTCTTACCGGAGCATGGAATTCATTAATGTCCCTAAAGATCGTCTCAGATCGCTTTTTCGACTTGCAGTTGCATTTTGGTGACTGGTATTATCTTGATGGTTCTGGGTGATAAACTCTGGATTCCTGTTACCTCTGCCGCAGAAACTTCTGATGTCAGTCTCAGGACCAACCAAGAAAGCAACTCAACATATGGTGTCTGCTCTGGACTTGCATCAAAGAAAACTGACGGTGTTTCATTCAGTGAACCTAAGACAAATTCAAGTTTGTTTAATAGCATACACCCTCAGTTTGTTGGTTTTACTCGTGGGAAGCTACACGAACTGGTAATGAAATCATACAAGAGCCGGGAGTTTACTGCAGCTATAAATGAGGTTTTAGATCCCTGGATCAATGCTAGGCAACCAAAGAAAGAAATTGATAAACAAATATATTGGAAATCAGGTAATTGGTCCTTTGAAGGTGCATTTTTTTTTAGATCTTTCCTTCCCCACCCCCTGGCTCCCTTTGTGTCTGTAAATATTTATCTTGTTTTTGCGTTCTGTTTTTTGGTTGGTACTTTTTTTATTTTTGTTTTTGGGATTAGTGATTGGGGAACTGATATATTTTCCTTTAGCCCTATGTGTTAGCCTTTCCTGTATAACTTAAGCTCATTGGCTACCAAATTTGGTCTTCTAACTAATGTTTCAAATTTTATTCGTATCTTCGACTCATGTTGTAACACCCTAGTTTTTATACATATGATTAATTATTTTATTTGGATGTTGATGAGCCTCTGGTTGACTGGTTTTATAACTAATAAAAACCTTGGCTTTGTGCTAATTTTATATCATTTTCACCCAAAATAGACTTAATTGTCCTTAAGTAGTATTTTGAGTCTGTAAAGTATTTTTAGGTTAATTTAGTTGATTTAGAGTTAAATAAAACACTTATGCTATTTTCTGTTTTCAGGTGAATAAAAGGAAATAAATCTGGAGTCTTTCGCCCCGCGAGCAGGCATTCGCCCCGCGAACCAGAATGTCACTGTTCCAGAAATTTGCCATCCATTCTGTCTCGCCCCGCGAACACTTGACTCGCCTCACGAGTAATCCAACCTTGGAAGTCAGAAAGCATCACGGTTTACCCGTGTGAAAGGTCACGGGCGTTACAGTTTGGAATTTGAAGAGTTCGCCTCGCGAATACAATCCTCGCCTCGCGAGAGTGAAGCCCAGAAGTCATGACCTTTTCATTCCTCACCACGCGAGCCGTGCTTCGCCTCGCGAGAATACCAAACGCTGCAAGATTCGCCTCGCGAATGTGTGATCGCCTCGCGATTCCGCTGATTCCAGACACTGTATTTAAGCGTTTTAGACAGAACCGAGGCTGGGGGCTGTTAGCCAGTTTTGGCTAGTTGTTAGCTTTTAGTAATCAGTAGTTTCATAGTTTATTTTCTTTTTCTTTTATTTCTTTGTAACGGAGAACTAGTCTCCTTGATTAATCTACTGGGATTGGTTTCCATTTACATTTGAGGTTCTGTAATTCCTGTTTTCACTTACTTTTCTCTTCTCAATACGATGCTATACGTTTGTTTGCTTAATTCAGGAATGTATAGTGTTGTGTTGTTTTGTTTCGGTGATGTTATGTTCCTATATATAATCGCGTTTGCTTAATTCGCGTGTGTTCATTCATGTTCGCTTAGTTCATGAGGGCTTAACCCCGTTTGCTTAATTCGGGAATAGGAACATATATCTGTAGTAGTGGTTTCGCTTGTAAATTGTTGCTACAACCGGGAGGGGATTAGAATCTGCTTAGGGCTTGGATTTATATGAACCAATGATAGTGGGAAATCGAGAACAGTAGGTTAATCGTTCTTTAGTTTATTTGATAATATTTTAACTGCTTTGTTTTCTTACTCTGTTTTTATTTTGTTTTCTTTATTTTATTTCAATTACCCAAAACCCCCCAAAACTAACTTTTGATTTTCTGTTAATAACAACAACGCCTAAGAGTCCTTGAGAGACGATACTCGAGTTGTCGCTTCCCTATCTACATTATTTTGTAAACGCTCGTTCTTTTTGGCGCGTGGCGATAGCGCGACCAGATGTTTATGTTTATTATGTTATGTGGTTTAGTTTGAGTAATTAAATTACTCTCTTCAAATTATTTTATTGGGTGCGTTAGCACTGACTTATTTCAATGAATGCATGCTTACTAGACAATAATTTACGTTATTGTCACTATTATACCAGTACAGAATAATATTTTAAATAATATGATTAAGAGAAAATCATTTTCATATATTTATTCTATTTAATTTTAGAGTTGAAAATAAACTGGTTTGACCTTAATCGGAGATTAAATTTTGGACCGAGTATTTTCTTAGTTGATCAGTTCAACTATTAATCTTTACTCTAATCTGAATTTCGAAATCATATCTTTATCAATCTTTATTTTTAGATTCCAAAAATTAAAAACATGTTTATTGTAGGCCTAATATTTATCACTCATTTTGTACCTATCACTAAATGATTAGTTTAAAAACCCAACTTTTTCTTCTCTCCCTCACTCGACGCCCCTCCTCCCTCACTTTCTCTTTTCTTTCTCTGCTTCTTCTCCCTCCTGACTCCATCTTATTCTTCCTTCTCCCCAACTTCATCTTCTACCTCCTTCCACCGTGTTTGTCCAGAACCGCGACCACCACCTCAGCACAACCGCGACTACCGCCTCTGTCCGGCCACGACCACGCCGCGCGACCCATGCGTCCGGTCTGCCGTCGCGTGATCGTCTCTCCACCGCGATAAGCACTGTGCACCGTCGCCTCCATGGTGGTTCCACCATTCTCATAGTGTTTTGAGCTTTTTTTCTTCCTTTCTATGAAGCTTAACTTCACTTTATGGATCATGGTTGTTGTAGGGGAGTGTTACACCACCACTGCCACCTCACCGGAGTTGCGTGATGCCGCCGTCGTACCCATGGCTGGTCACAGCGTCCTCTGCCTTCAAGCTTGGGTGAGTCAAAACCCTCTCTTGTGTCTCAGATTCAAAACCCCCAAATTGATTTTTGAAACCCTAACCCTAACCCTTTGATTTCAGATTTTAATCTTGAAATTTAAGGTTGTTTTATGAAATTGGGACTGTGAATTTGTGTTTCCCTAAACCAATTTCATTATTCTTTAGTTAAAATGAGTTTTCCCCAAATTGTATTTAGGAGCCCTAAACCCCAATTTGATTTTATTTGAATTTGGTTTTGTTTTTGTGAAATTAATTATGATTTAGTGCAATTAGGACTCGTAATTGATGATTCCCAAGTTCTCTTTCATGATCCTTTAATCAAAACAAAGTTTCCTAAAAGGGTATTGTGAAGCGTAAGCTTAAAACATGATTTTCTTTGAAAATAAGGATAAAACGAAAGAAAGTTTAAGGAAAACTTTATGTTCTTGAAAATTAAGGGATTTAATTTCAAGGTAAAAATAACAATATTTTAATGAGTTTTAACGAAAGAATAAGTTGACAAGTGACAGCGAGGACGTAATCATGAATTTTTTTTATCTTTGGCACGTTTTTTCGAAAACGACGGGAAAATGAAATACTATATATATATATATAAATATATATATATATATATATATATATATATATATATATATATATATATATATATAACTTACCATAATGTTCCACAACATGGAATCAGCGCAGGAATTGCCCAAGGAAGACACGTTGACCTATCGTGAGACTTCTTATAAAACCTTACAGCAGCTAGCCAACGTTTGCAAGTCATGGAAGCAAAGACAAGGGACTTCAAATCAGATCAAAAAAAATGGAAAACTTGTGCCAACATACGACCACATCGAAATCAATAAAACCAATTTCATCTCCTGGGAAAGTAGCATCACCACATAGATCCTCAAAAGAGGATTCATCCTTCTCGATAGTAACACCATCATCTTCCAAATCGCTGTCCTCTTCAATATCATCAACCAGCATCCAGACTCTTTTGGCAGCACGTGCGTCACCTTCTAAAAAATTAGTAGACAAAAATTATCAGGAAACCACTTAAATGAAATCTTCAGAATGGTCCCATCACATGTACACAACCAACATGAGTGCAAGATACCGATACAATTTGAAACATTAGTCAGAAGACCAAATTTGGTAGCCAATAAGCTCAAGTTATACAAGAAAGGCTAACACATAGGGCTAAAGGAAAATATATCAGTTCCCCAATCACTAATCCCAAAATCAAAAATAAAAAAAGTATGAACCAAAAAACAGAAGGCAAAAACAGGATAAATATTTATAGACACAAAGGGAGCCAGGGGGTAGGGAAGGAAAGATAAAAAAAAATGCACCTTCAAAGGACCAATTACCTGATTTCCAATATATTTGTTTATCAATTTCTTTCTTTGGTTGCCTAGCATTGATCCAGGGATCTAAAACCTCATTTATAGCTGCAGCAAACTCCCGGCTCTTGTATGATTTCATTACCAGTTCGTGTAGCTTCCTGAACGCGCTGTCGCCACGCGCCAAAAAGAACGAGCGTTTACAAAATAATGTAGATAGGGAAGCGACAACTAGGATGTCGTCTCTCAAGGACTCTTAGGCGTTGTTATTATTAACAGAAAATTAAAAGTTAGTTTTGGGGGTTTTGGATTGAGATAAAATAAAGAAAACAAAATAAAAACAGAGTAAGAAAATAAAGCAGTTAAAATATTATCAAATAAACTAAAGAACGATTAACCTACTGTTCTCGGTTTCCCACTATCATTGGTTCATATAAATCCAAGCCCTAAGCAGATTCTAATCCCCTCCCGGTTGTAGCAACAATTTACAAGCGAAACCACTACTACAGATATATGTTCCTATTCCCGAATTAAGCAAACGGGGTTAAGCCCTCATGAACTAAGCGAACATGAATGAACACACGCGAATTAAGCAAACGCGATTATATATAGGAACATAACATCACCGAAACAAAACAACACAACACTATACATTCCTGAATTAAGCAAACAGAAACATATAGCATCGTATTGAAAAGAGAAAAGTAAGTGAAAACAGGAATTACGGAACCTCAAATGTAAATGGAAACCAATCACAGTAGATTAATCTAGGAGACTAGTTCTCCATTACAGACTTAAAAGAAAAGAAAATAGACTACTGAAACTACAACTACTGACTAACTAGCTACTGGCCAAAAACTAGCCACCAGCCTAGCCTCTCATTCAGTTTTGTCTAACACGCTTAAATACAATTTCTGGATTTCGCTGGCTCGCGAGGCGAAGCCTCTCTCGCCACGCGAATCTTATGAACAGTCTGCAACTTTTGATCTTCTCGCGAGGCGAACACCCCTTCGTGAGGCGAGAATCTGAAGAGTCTTCTTATTACGCCCGTTATGAACATCAGGGGTCAACCGTGATGCTTTCTGACTTCCAGGCTCGCGAGGTGAACGAATGCTCGCGAGGCGAGGCTCTTCAACTTCAAAACTGCAACGCCCGTGATCTTCAACACGGGTAAACCGTGATAGTCTCTGACTTTCAGGGCTGGGTGACTCGCGGGGCGAACCAGAATTATTTCTTTTTTTTATTAACCTGAAAATAGAAAATAGCATAAGTATTTTATTTAACTCCAAATCAACTAAATTAACCTAAAAATACTTTATAGACTCAAAATACTGCTTAAAGACAATCAAGTCTAATTTGGGTGAATATGATATAAAATTAGCACAAAGCCATGGTCTTTACTAGTTATAAAACCAGTCAACCAGAGGCTCATCAAAATACCCCAAACTTAAACTTTGCTTGTCCCCAAGCAAACTAAAACTCAAAAACTTAAAAAGACTCAAGACCTGGCAAGCTCAAAAGATTCAATCAACTTTCGCACAGATTTCAAGCAATTTATCAAAATATTTTTTTTAATGTTCCCCCATTTCAAAACAAAGCAACCCCCACATGCATTTATTCTAAATAGTTGAGAATTTCATCATTCAAACAATCATTAATCTAAGCAGGGGATCTAAGTTACACACAAAAAGGAGATCACCAAATCCAAACAACTGCCTTCCTCACAAGGGAAATTTGTGTTTCACTCAATCGCTCAGTTTGTGTCAGGCTATCAACAATTCACTCAGTTTCACTTTTAAGAGCACTTCCCATAAATTTGATTTTCATCTCAAAATGATTCCCAAAGAAAACATGCAAGCAACATCAAAAGGTCTTTTATGGGTTGTAATGGGGCCTGGCTAAAGGTAGGATATACAAAGGTACTAGGCTGAAGACCCTAGGAACTAAGAGAGCATGAACATTATTTACACTTTGAAATTCCACTCAAGTTCCTTTTCTCATTTTTCTTTATGCCTTGGGTGGCTACAGCCTTTTTATTTCAAACAGCCTTTTTGGCATTTTTCCACTTTTTAATATATATATATATATATATATATATATATATATATATATTACAAGCCTTTGGCTCTAACCTTTTTATTGTATTTTTTTCTCAATCCCAAACAACATGTCACCTTGCAGCCACCCCAAACTTTAGTTTCTTGCAACCATTCTCTTTCTAAGATTCCATGCTCTCCTAATCCTAAGATCGGGTTAACATGTGTTTTTCTGATTTTAGGCTTATAACATAAGGTCAACAAGAACTAACAGGCTAATCAGGCTCAATGGGGTTAACTAAGGAACATGCATTAAGGGTGGTTATTTTTAGGCTAAGTAGCTATTTACAAAGAAAATGCCTAAATCATCTGAAGCAAACACATAAACATGCAAACCAAAATGAGATTCAAGCAAATTCAGGAAAGTGCAACTTAAAAAGTGATTTCACACAGTCAAAAACATGTTGGAGGCTCAAAACCTCACCTGGACATTTTTGCAAATTGTTTGACCGAGATTCTATCCCTAGTGTGTGCTTCCTATCACCCCAAACTTATCATAAATCATGCCATCATAACAAAATCTCAAAGTTCAGTTTTCAATCACATGGGGATCATTTTTTTCAAAAATTTTTCATATCCTAGGAGGAAAATAGTCAACACTATCATGCAATCAATCTGTGCAAATTAATCAAAATCCAATAAACTTGCCAATACCAGACTCACACAACTCCTGAGCTTCTCAAATTATTCAGGAGCTTTATTGAAAACAAAACAGAAATAAAGTAAGGAAAAGAAAATTAAAAAGAAGCAAGGTTCAGAGAAACTCATTGAAGTGGTCCACCAGGATCCCACTGTCTGTGATACAGTGGCCACGGAATGCTCAAAGTACGAGATGATCCTCCTGGATCCCATGGCCTATAGCATAATGCCCACGTGGTAGACAAATGATGGAAGCTCATTCCATGCTTCCCTAACTTGCAGCCTTTATATGGAAGTGGGTGCTTGACAGTCATGGTAACTCCGCCAAGTGCGGCGGACTTCTCACTTCCTCTTGGGGCACAGTTGTCCTCTTTTTCATCCTTGGCAATAAAATCCTCCCAATAGAAGTGGGGCTCAACCTCTTGAAATGGCCACAGTGACAAATCCAAAGGCTGGAACTCCATCACCGGTGGTTCCACAGGGGGAGGTGGCAAACAGTTAGCTGGGGTTACTGGTGCTGCTTCATTTTCTGCCCTTTCTTCATTCACTGCACTAACAAATTCATCACCTGCTATACATGCAGAAATTTCAGCACACACCACACAAAGGTTAGTGTTAGTAGAGTCAGTACATATATCACAATAAAATGAATCAGTAAAATTCTGAATGTCTGGAAATTCAGCAATTAATTCATCCACCCCATTACTCTCAACACATGCAATTGATTTACTTGAATCATCTACTTCCAAAGGTTCTTCATTATCCTCAGGCACGGGGAAGCATATGTCCTCCTGATCCTCCTTTTCTATGTTTCCTGAACAGAATAAAGCTGCATAACAGACTATACACAAAGCAGTGCCATCACAATAACAATCAGCACATGAATTAGAATCAGGGGATTCAACACATAGTTCATCAACAGAAACATTATCAACATTATCATCAGAAATATTTTCAAGAATAACTTGTGACTCTGTATGTTCTTCAAGGGGCTGTGGAGTTAGCATTGCAGCCGAGTTGGCGACAATTTGATCAATTTGCATGGCCAACTTCTGAGATTCAGCTTCACTCCTCTAATATTCAAGATTACTTTCCTCCATCGTCCGTTGAAATTCGAGATTACTTGCTTCCATTTGTGCAGTCAATTGCTTGAACAGATCCTCTAGTGAAGGTTCGGAAGATGCAGAGGTGGTCACTTGGGGAGGGTTCGGTGGTGCCAGTGGTAACATCAGTTGTGAGTCCCCATACCAAGGGTTTAGATAGTTTCCCCAGCTCAACAGGAAGGCTTCCTTCAAATCAAACCAGCTTGAGATGGAATTCTTATCAAGACAATACAACCAATCTCTTGCAGCACCTTCAAGTGAGAACTGGAAAGCTTCCATCTTGATGTGGTCTTCTGTTATTCCTGCAGGTCTCAGCATTATAGAGCAAGCAATCTGGAATTCCCTCAGATGCTCCTGCGGATTTTCACCTGCAAGACCACTAAACCTTGGCAACCAGTATGATAAACCATAAAAATCAGGAAAATATATGCATGGTGGTTCATAATTAACATTAGGCATGTAGCCTTGCATATAATTATCCATGGGAAGGAACTACGAATGGTAACCAGACAAAACAGCTACAACTAATTCAGCAAAGAATATTTTTTTTTAAAATTTTATTTCCTGCTAATAACAACAAACAAGAGTTCCCCGGCAACGGCGCCAATTTTTGAACGCGCTGTCGCCACGCGCCAAAAAGAACGAGCGTTTACAAAATAATGTAGATAGGGAAGCGACAACTCGGATGTCGTCTCTCAAGGACTCTTAGGCGTTGTTATTATTAACAGAAAATTAAAAGTTAGTTTTGGGGGTTTTGGATTGAGATAAAATAAAGAAAACAAAATAAAAACAGAGTAAGAAAACAAAGCAGTTAAAATATTATCAAATAAACTAAAGAACGATTAACCTACTGTTCTCGGTTTCCCACTATCATTGGTTCATATAAATCCAAGCCCTAAGTATATTCTAATCCCCTCCCGGTTGTAGCAACAATTTACAAGCGAAACCACTACTACAGATATATGTTCCTATTCCCGAATTAAGCAAACGGGGTTAAGCCCTCATGAACTGAGCGAACATGAATGAACACACGCGAATTAAGCAAACACGATTATATATAGGAACATAACATCACCGAAACAAAACAACACAACACTATACATTCCTGAATTAAGCAAACAGAAACATATAGCATCGTATTGAAAAGAGAAAAGTAAGTGAAAACAGGAATTACGGAACCTCAAATGTAAATGGAAACCAATCACAGTAGATTAATCTAGGAGACTAGTTCTCCATTACAGACTTAAAAGAAAAGAAAATAGACTACTGAAACTACAACTACTGACTAACTAGCTACTGGCCAAAAACTAGCCACCAGCCTAGCCTCTCATTCAGTTCTGTCTAACACGCTTAAATACAATTTCTGGATTTCGCTGGCTCACGAGGCGAAGCCTCTCTCGCGACGCGAATCTTATGAACAGTCTGCAACTTTTGATCTTCTCGCGAGGCGAACACCCCTTCGCGAGGCGAGAATCTGAAGAGTCTTCTTATTACGCCCGTTATGAACATCAGGGGTCAACCGTGATGCTTTCTGACTTCCAGGCTCGCGAGGCGAACGAATGCTCGCGAGGCGAGGCTCTTCAACTTCAAAACTGCAACGCCCGTAATCTTCAACACGGGTAAACCGTGATAGTCTCTGACTTTCAGGGCTGGGTGACTCGCGGGGCGAGATATCCTTCGCGGGGCGAACCATAATTATTTCTTTTTTTTATTAACCTGAAAATAGAAAATAGCATAAGTATTTTATTTAAATCCAAATCAACTAAATTAACCTAAAAATACTTTATAGACTCAAAATACTGCTTAAAGACAATCAAGTCTAATTTGGGTGAAAATGATATAAAATTAGCACAAAGCCATGGTCTTTACTAGTTATAAAACCAGTCAACCAGAGGCTCATCACTTCCCACGAGTAAAACCAACAAACTGAGGGTGTATGCTATTAAACAAACTTGAATTTGTCTTAGGTTCACTGAATGAAACACCGTCAGTTTTCTTTGATGCAAGTCCAGAGCAGACACCAGATGTTGAGCTGCTTTCTTGGTTCGTCCTGAGACTGACATCAGAAGTTTCTGCGGCAGAGGTAACAGGAATCCAGAGTTTATCACCCAGAACCATCAAGATAATACCAGTCACCAAAATGCAACTGCAATTCAGAAACAGTACAGAGACGATCTTTAGGGACATTAATGAATTCCATGCTCCGGTAAGAACCTTGATCATTAATAGCTTTTGACTGAGAAACTTTAGTCGATGACCTCTTGTCATCAGTGGTTGAAGAGAAAGGCCTAGTTGACCTGGAATGGCATCATTCCTTGCTTCGGATCTTTTGGTGTGAATCAGAGACCAACGATCCCTTGTCCTTGACTACACGTGTATTTATCCTGACCACTGAAAGAACATTTCCTTTCACTCCTCTAACGGAGGCAGGCATACTTTGAACTCGGGTTCCGCTCCACAACACTGCAATCAACTCGTTCATCAGCACAAAAAGCCCACAAAGGGAGATCAAGCCTCCTGCTTTGAGAAGGAAAATACAAGTCATCTTTGTGATGCCATGCCAGCGAGGATCTAATGGAAAACCATCATTTAGGACAAGTTTCTTCCTAGAATTTCTATCTTGGGCATCATCGTTCCTCTTCCAGTCCCCACCTTTGCATGACTGATAAGCCTCTGGCTTATCTAGTTTTATAACTAGATGGTCTGTGATTTTTGTGCAAATTATTCGAGTTCAATCTCGTTTTCGCCCAAATTTGCCTTGTTTTGTTCCTAAGTTGGACTTTGACTCGTTCTAGGCAATATTCGTTGTTTTTAGTCTATTTTGAGTAGAATTATGCTTTTTGTTCCTTTTTTATTGTTTCAGGTTAGAAGTGAAGCTCCAAGAGTCAAGGAAGCATTTCGAGTCAAGAAAACAGTGGAAATTTCCATTCTAGAGATACTCGCCCCGCGAGTAGATGCTCGCCTCGCGAGCCTGAAGATCAGCAAAACAGCAACAGTCATCAATTCTGGTTCGCCTCTCGAGGGGATTCTCGCCTCGCGAGAATCTGAAGACCCTGGAAGACAGAGACCATCACGGCCTAGCCGTGATGAAGGTCACGACTGTGACAGATTAAGGTTGAAGACTCGCCCCGCGAATACACTCTCGCCTCGCGAAAATCCAAATTGAAAGCGTGCCAAAACTAATGATTCGCCTCGCAAAATGTTGTTCGCCCCGCGAGTGGCTGAGAACCAGAATCCCTATTTATAGGCTGTTTCAGATCAGAAGAGGAGAGTTTTGGGGAGCTTCTGGGCAGATCCGAATCCTAGTAGTTTTTCCACTGTAGAGTAGCGTTTAGGAAGATTTCTTTTCTCTTTGGAGCTGCGTCTCCTCTTTTTCTTTTCTTATTTCACTATGGAGGTTATGTCCGATTGTTTGTCTATGAGCATGAGGAACTAATCCCCTCTTCTGAGGGAACAATGAAGCCACCCATGGCGGTGTAGATTCGATGTGATGTATGTCCTTCTCCCTTGTCTCAATTTATGTTTTCCAATTCTGATTTGATTGCATTGATCGTATGTGTTGCGTGATTGACTAGTTAAACGTGTTGAGGCTGATCGGCGATTCGCGTTTTAGAACTTGGATTGGGATCACTAATTGAATAATGAGAACGACAGTGGATTTAGGAGATTAGTGCAACCTTATAGGGAACAAGAATTAATAGAATTCGAGATTAGGATTATGAGACCTAGTAAGTAATTAATCCAATCGTCGAATACGTCCTATTGAGCACGACAATGGATATAGGAGAAATTGGGGGTCCCGGTTGACATTGTAATTGAACTTAGGGAGGAATTCATCATCACTTGGGAATGCATATTGGGTAGGTGGATTTGTGACCTTAGACATTTTAATTTCAGATTTTAATAGCTTAGTTTTATTAGATTTGTTAATTGAGATTACAATCCTATTTTCTCTCTCTCAACCACCTTCTGTTACTTGACCAAACACATCGGATTTCCCACGGATTAGTCGAATTGGTAGCCCAATCCCTGAGTTCGACCTCGGTAAATTCTTACCGTGTTTATTTTATTACTTGCGACGACCCGGTACACTTGCCGGTGATTCAACAAGTTTTTGGCGCCGTTGCCGAGGACGCTATCAGATGAACTGTGATGCCGCAGCTGGCGGTTCTTTTTCCTATTTATCAGCTGAGGATGGATGGGCATTATTGGAAAAGATGCCATATAATGATTACAACCGTGGTAGGGAAACCTCAAGTGGAATCAGTTCAGCGACAATGGAAGCCATTCTCGAGTAAAACAGATTGTTGAAGATGCAGAATGAGGCTTTGTCTGGAAGCAAAAGGGTTAATGTGATACACGAGGGGATGGCTCCGGGTTGTGACAATTGTAATGGAGATCATGACACTCATAGTTGTCCGCTCAACTTCTCTCAGGAACATGTGGACTCATGCCACAACTTCTATGACACTGTGCCCCAGAATAACTATCAGAGGAACAGACAGAATGACTACAGTCAGAATCAGAATAGGGGGTATATGAGGAGAGACCATCCGGGTTTCGCTTGGAGTGATGCTAATGGTGGTCTAGCCGGTCAACAACATCCTCAACAGAATTGGCAACAACCTCCACAGGGTCTGAGGCCAAACATTGGAATCCAGCAGCGTAATACTCAGCAGGCTCTTCAGGGGCCTAATCAGTTGCAAATAACCGATGGTGGAAGGCAGCCTTGGGAATTGGCTTTTGAGAAGATGAATGCGGCAATGGAAAAGATGGTAATCAACACAGAGAAGGTGAATACGAAAGTTGACAAGTTGACAACGCATACAGGGGCGACAATGCACAATCTAGAGATGCAGATAGCTCAGCTCGCAAAGCAACTGAATGAGCGTCCCCCAGGCACTTTCCTAGGTGATACCGAGAACAATCCTAAGAACCATTGCAATGCCATAACAATCAGGAGCGGTAAAGTGTTGGGATCTAACAGGGGCGCAACTAGTTCTCAGGAAGACAAGGCCCCGGAACAACCACATGTTGAGGAAGAGCAACCTGAGAAAGAGAAGTTGGCAAATGACAAGGCACCCGAGCAAGGGGGTAGGCTGAAGCTTGTGGATGAAGAGTTCCGAAAGAATAAGTGGGTTGAACCCCAAGACCTCCCACCCTACATGAAGGTACCGTATCCTGAAAGATTGAAGAAGCCTCAACAGGATAAGCAGTTCAACAAATTCCTTGATGTCTTCCGCAAACTTCAGATTAACATTCCATTTGCGGAAGCCTTGGAACAGATGCCATCATATGCCCGGTTTATGAAGGAGCTTCTCTCCAAGAAGCGGAGAATAGTGGATAAGGAAACGGTTGCTTTGACCGAGGAATGTAGTGCCATTCTTCAAAGAAAACTACCTCCAGAGTTGAAGGATCCCGGTTCTTTTTCGATACCATGCACCATTGGGGGGATGACTGTAGGGAAGGCATTATGTGATCTAGGGGCAAGCATCAACTTGATGCCCCTCTCTATGATGAAGAGGTTGGGGATCAAAGAATTCAAGGATACACGGATGTCGCTCCAACTAGCCGATCGCTCTATAAAATATCCTTATGGGGTGGTCGAAGACTTGTTAGTAAAGGTGGATAAGCTCATATTTCCGGCGGACTTTGTAGTGCTTGATATGGATGAAGACGCCGAGATCCCTCTCATATTGGGTAGGCCCTTCTTGGCCACTGGGGGTGCCTTGATAGATGTGCGACAAGGGAAACTCACTCTAAGGGTGCAAGATGATGAGGTAGTCTTCAATCTCTTTGAAGCAATGAAGCACCCTGCAGAGAGGTCGGAAGTGTATCGTGTGGATATGGTGGATCCAACTGTCAAGGCAAAGGCAACTAGAGAAGCCCATGGTTCTTCACTTGCTCAAGTGTTGGTAAAATCCCATGATGATGATAGAGAGGAAAAAGGCCCTTTGGGGGATGAGGTCTATCTTGAATGGTTAAAAGACATGGAAGCCATACCGAGTCTCCCAGAGGATGAATGTGCAAGGGAAAAGCTCAACAACAAGGGTATGAAAAAAGATAATAAAGCACCGAAGTTGAAAGGTGGCACAACCATGGTGGTCAATGCAGACAATGAGTTGATCCCAAAAAGGACCATCACGGGGTGGAGAGTTCGTGCTGATTATAGAAGGATGCTGGACTTAAATGAGTTGTCCGGGAACAGCATGCGAGCATATGAAAGGGCAAGAGCCTACAGAAAACGGACTGAGGCAGGGCATGGCAAGCAAGACCTTCCGGATTAACCCTTAGGGGTGACTTGAGTCAGGCTCGGGACGTTAAACAAGCGCTTCTTGGGATGCAACCCAAGCTAGATATCCTTTATTATTTTTAGGTTTCCGTTATTTTCATTTATATTATTAAAAAAAAAAGCTTGATTCGCCACACGAATCCACAGTGGCCGCTCGAGACAGAAGCCCTGAATCTCAGGCTTGCTCATTTTTCTGTCTCGCGTCGTGAGGTATACTTTAGCCTCGCGATTCTGGGCATCATCATCTGTTGGAATTCCAGATTCGCCTCGCGAAATACTACTCGCTTCGCTATTCTGGAAAGTGTGAATAACAATTTTCCAGATTCGCCTCGCTAGTGATCTCTCGCCTCGCGAATCTGCAATTAAGGTTTTAATTTGCAGGAGTTCTTCCAGGATGCTATGCAACAGAAGGGAGGCCGTGAGACCAATTGGATGAGGAGGCAACCATGGAAACTTGATCAGGGAGCACCCTCTCCTCTCCTCACTTTTATTTTTGTTTTTGTTTTGTTTTTGTTTGTCACTCTTGAATAATTTGAGAAGATCAAGAGTATGTGTATGAATGTCGTGTCGGCAAGCTTGTTGGATTTTAATTAAATTGAGCATAGATTGATTGCATGAATTATTTTGACCATCGATGATTTCCCCCTAGGTTCTGAAATTAGAAAAATTGATCCCCATGTGAAAAATTGAAAACTGAACTTTGAGAATTTTATTGTGATTACTTGATTTATGATAAGTTTGGGGTGAGGGGGTGCACACACTAGGAATTGTATATCGGTCAAACAATTTGAAAAAATGTCCAGGTGAGGATTTGAGCCTCCAACTTTGTTTTTGATTGTGTGAATCACTATTAAGTTGCACTTTCCCGGATTTGCTTGAATCTCTTCATGGTTTGCATGTTTATGTGTTGCATCAAATGATCTAGGCAATTTTCTTTGAAATAGCTACTTGACCTAAAAAGAACCATCCCTAATGCATGTTCCCTAGTTAGCCCCATTGAGCCTAATTAGCCTATTGTTTCTTGATGACCCTATATTATAAGCCGAAAATCTGAAAAACCATGTTAACCCAATCTTAGGATTAGGAGAGCATGGAAGCTTAGCAAGAGAAAGGTTGTGAGAAACTAAGTTTGGGGTGGCTACAAGGTGATGTGTCATATTGGGGTGAGAAAAAGAAAAATAAAGGTTGAATTCAAAAAAAAAAATTGCCAAAAGAAAAGGGGCAAAACAGGAAAAAAAATAGCAAGGAAAAGGTGGTAGTCACCCGAGGCAAAAATAAAAATGGAAAAAGGAATTTGAGTGGAATATGTGTCAAATGCTCATGCTCTCTTAGTTCCTAGGGACTTAATCCTAGTATCCTTAAATATCCTACCCATAGCCAGGCCCCATTACAACCTTTAAAAGACCTTCTGATGTTGCATGCATGTTTCCATGGGAACTATTTTTGAGATGAAAATCAAATTCATGGGAAGTACCCTTGATATGTGAAATTGAGTGAAAAGTTGATAGCCTAGATGAATTTGAGCGAATGAGCGAATTACTAAATACTCTTGTGAGGAAGGCAATTGTTTGAATTTGGTGATCTTCCTTTTGTGTGTGACTTTGATCCTCAACTTAGATTAATGATTGCATGAATGATGAAGTTCTCAATTGTTTAAAGTAAATGAATGTGGGGATTACATTGATGTAAGGGGGGAAATCATTGGAGAAAAAACTGTTTTGATTGCATGAAATTTGTGCGAAATCGATTGATTCCTTTAGGCTTGCCAAGTCTTGAGTCCTTTTTGAGTTTTAGCTTGCTTGGGGACAAGCAAGGTTTAAGTTTAGGGTGTTTTGATAAGCCTCTGGCTTATCTAGTTTTATAACTAGATGGTCTGTGATTTTTGTGCAAATTATTCGAGTTCAATCTCGTTTTCGCCCAAATTTGCCTTGTTTTGTTCCTAAGTTGGACTTTGACTCGTTCTAGGCAATTTTCGTAGTTTTTAGTCTATTTTGAGTAGAATTACACTTTTTGTTCCTTTTTTATTGTTTCAGGTTAGAAGTGAAGCTCCAAGAGTCAAGGAAGCATTTCGAGTCAAGAAAACAGTGGAAATTTCCATTCTAGAGATACTCTCCCCGCGAGTAGATGCTCGCCTCGCGAGCCTGAAGATCAGCAAAACAGCAACAGTCATCAATTCTGGTTCGCCTCGCGAGGGGATTCTCCCCTCGCGAGAATCTGAAGACCCTGGAAGACAGAGACCATCACGGCCTAGCCGTGATGAAGGTCACGACTGTGACAGATTAAGGTTGAAGACTCGCCCCGCGAATACACTCTCGCCTCGCGAAAATCCAAATTGAAAGTGCGCCAAAACTAATGATTTGCCTCACGAAATGTTGTTCGCCCCGCGAGCGGCCGAGAACCAGAATCCCTATTTATAGTAGTTTTTCCACTGTAGAGTAGCGTTTAGGAAGATTTCTTTTCTCTTTGGAGCTGCGTCTCCTCTTTTTTTTTTCTTATTTCACTATGGAGGTTATGTCCGATTGTTTGTCTATGAGCATGAGGAACTAATCCCCTCGTCTGAGGGAACAATGAAGCCACCCATGGCGGTGTAGATTCGATGTGATGTATGTCCTTCTCCCTTGTCTCAATTTATATTTTCCAATTCTGATTTGATTGCGTTGATCATATGTGTTGCGTGATTGACTAGTTAAACGTGTTGAGACTGATCGGCGATTCCCGTTTTAGAACTTGGATTGGGATCACTAATTGAATAATGAGAACGACAGTGGATTTAGGAGATTAGTGCAACCTTATAGGGAACAAGAATTAATAGAATTCGATATTAGGATTATGAGACCTAGTAAGTAATTAATCCAATCGTCGAATACGTCCTATTGAGCACGACAGTGGATATAGGAGAAATTGGGGGTCCCGGTTGACATTGTAATTGAACTTAGGGAGGAATTCATCATCACTTGGGAATGCATATTGGGTAGGTGGATTTGTAACCTTGGACATTTTAATTTCAGATTTTAATAGCTTAGTTTTATTAGATTTGTTAATTTAGAATACAATCCTATTTTCTCTCTCTCAACCACCTTATGTTACTTGACCAAACACATCGGATTTCCCACGGATTAGTCGAATTGGTAGCCCAATCCCTGAGTTTGACCTCGGTAAATTCTTACCGTGTTTATTTTATTACTTGCGACGACCCGGTACACTTGCCGGTGATTCAACAATGACCAACGAGCAGAAAACCAGTCACTAGGAATGCCAATGGCAAATCCATTATCCTTGTCACAGGGCATACTTAACTGAGACTCAGAATACGTTCTTGAGTCAAACTCTTCGCTATGGAAGGAACCATGCCAAGGGAAACCTGAACATACAGATACAACTAAAACTTGTCATGGGGCATATTTCACATTACTCAAAGTGCACATCCATAAATTTACTTTTGAACTTGACCAGATGAAGCGTAAAATTACCATGCACACCTGCATGATGCATATATACAAGGTCTATATCTGCTCTCACTCACAATGCCCTTTCAATCCCAACATCCACTCACACCCTCCCTCTACATCGTATGGGCTATCTCGAGAGTTTGTTTCGCATCATGCCTTTCTCATGTTTCAACATTTTTTAAATTTTAATTTTTTAACTTTTGCTCTACTATTGCATTACGTAAAACTTGAGAAGTTCTGGGTGAAGATAAAGAAATATTTTTTATAAAATAATCACCATTTGAGGTAATAATAGAGCACTTGAAACCTCCATCTCTTTATCTTTAGTTATTTATTTATTTTATTTTGGCTGCAAGATTCAGCTCTGATTTATCACCCCATAGGAACCTAGTTCTGCATTTTAAGATTATTATTAATTTCTTGTATAAAGATGTTAGGGACTGGTGTCATTATACTTTTTTTGGGCCCCTTTTTATTAGACTTTAATAACCAAGGTTGGATTGATGAGCATAGTAGTCAATGCGGCTAATATTATAATAAAAAGTCTAATAAAAAAAGGTCACCGGATTTTTCTCAATCATGTGTTAACAACTTTAAGAAAAGAACCCACATGTCAATATGCAATCAGGAAAACATCAGAAACTTCTTCGCAAACCAAACCAAAACACTAGTGGCAGAGAACTCCAATAATAAAAAACCTCAATAATGTCACGTACCAAAAACCAAAACAAATTCACTAAAATACCAACAAATTGAATATATCATGAAATATAACACTTCAAATCCAAAGAAAAACGTCGAACTTCTTAGATACGGTACCCTAGGAAGAAATACGAAACACAAAACAAACCATGAGTTATTAGATTTAACAAATATGAACAAAATAATGGACAAGAAAGCAAGCAATTACATACCTTCGTAGTCAGGCCCCTCCCATTTTGGATATTCAAAATTCATTTGCAAGGCTTCTGCATGACAAAAATTAAATAACCAAGGTAGCAAATATAAGATAGCTTAGAAACCAGAGGGAAATTAAAGTTATGTTTACTTTGTTTTCAGTTTGTTGTTTTCATTTCTTATTTTTAGAAATAATTACAAAATTGTTAACTTAGTTTCATTCTGTTTTCTTGTTTTCAAAAAAATTGTACATAGACAGTGGAGTCTGTCTGTTTTCAGAGTTTTCTTGTATAAATCTTTGAAAACAGGATAAGATGGTAGTTTTGTAATTATCTCTGAAAATCCTAAGATTGGCAATAAATTCTCAGATTTTTTTTTACGTTTTAAGAAATTCACAAGAATATCATTAACAGGACAAAATACCTTTTACTGCCTCAAGCTCCTTCCCTGGAAGGACATCATAACCCTCCATGAGTTTGCAACCCTTTCGTCAATGTGGAAGTCCTCCAAAGGTTCAGGTGCTACTACACTGTTGTCAGGGCATACCAATGTCTGTCGTGAAGGGGCTGGCATTTCATGATAAATCTCAGGACCAGATTGAATAATATCTCTAGTATCTGCTTCTGGAGGATTTACCGGTTGAGTTATGGTCTCTGACACGATGGATGGAAAACTCTGCATACGCCAACGGTGATGCTGCATTTTCAACTGTTAACCACATGTTACTATCTGAGTGCTTGATAAAGTGATCCGACATTAGTACCCCTTCATCAACAAGGACCTTTATATCACTCAATTTAGCAGGCCCATGATCTACACCATGGGTATCACAAATGTCCATGTCTTCACAAACGTCCATATCTTCTTCCATAGAATCAGTCACAACAAAGACATGTGGAGGGGTATCACAAATGTCTATATCTTCACAAATGTCCATATCTTCTTCCATAGAATCAGTCACAACAGAGACAGGTGGAGGGCTATAACAAATGTCCATATCTTCACAAATATCCATATCTTCTTCCATAGAAGGCAGCTCGTCAGGAGGAGCCGGCTCAAACCGAGGCGATTCCTTGGAGTAAACAGTTGGGCTGCAGGACTGCTCAGTCACAACAGAGACATGTGGAGGGCTATCACAAATGTCCATATCTTCACAAATGTCCATATCTTCTTCCATAGAAGGCAGCTCGTCGGGAGGAGCCGGCTCAAACCGAGGCGATTCTTTGGAGTAAACAGTTGGGCTGCAGGATTGCTGTTCCATTAGGATATGGCGGCTGTGTTTTTTTTTTTTGTTCTTATTCCAATAGCAGCAAAGACATACAATATATATATAAAGGATACAAGGCCAACAGATCTCTATAATTACTGCAACAAATCCTCCTATTTATCTATGTCTAATATAGTCAAATATTTAATTTCCTAAAATATGTACATGATTTCTTAAAAATCTGCAACTACATAATTATGTGATTTTATGAGATTCTCTCAATCCTAAAAACCTGCAACTACATAATTAAATGATTTGGTAAAAACAGAGGCCGTAAAGTCTGGAAAAAATTGCACAAACAAAATTATATCAGATAAGTCAGCTTCAGATAAAATATTTAAAGGAGTTTAATTGATATATACTGTCAATCGATCATAAGTTGTCATATCATAATTGGTAAAAACAATATAAATTTTTTTTATATTGTCAATCAATCATAAGTTGTCATATCATTGAAAATCTTTGACTTTTATCCTAACCACATTAAAAGTAATCTATATCACAAATGTCCATATCTTCACAAATGTCCATATCTTCTTCCATAGAAGGCAGCTCGTCAGGAGGAGCCGGCTCAAACCGAGGCGATTCTTTGGAGTAAACAGTTGGGCTGCAGGACTGATGTTCCATTAGGATATGGCGGCTGTGTTTTTTTTTTTTTTTTTTGTTCTTATTCCAATAGCAGCAAAGACATACAATATATATAAAGGATACAAGGCCAACATATCTCTATAATTACTGCAACAAATCCTCCTATTTGTCTATGTCTAATATAGTCAAATATTTAATTTCCTAAAATATGTACATGATTTCTTAAAAATCTGCAACTACATAATTATATGATTTTATGAGATTCTCTCAATCCTAAAAACCTGCAACTACATAATTAAATGATTTGGTAAAAATAGAGGCCGTAAAGTCTGGAAAAAATTGCACAATCAAAATTATATCAGATAAGTCAGCTTCAGATAAAATATTTAAAGGAGTTTAATTGATATATACTATCAATCAATCATAAGTTGTCATATCATAATTGGTAAAAACAATATAAATTTTTTTTATATTGTCAATCAATCATAAGTTGTCATATCATTGAAAATCTTTGACTTTTATCCAAACCACATTAAAAGTAATCTATATCACAAATGTCCATATCTTCACAAATGTCCATATCTTCTTCCATAGAAGGCAGCTCGTCAGGAGGAGCCGGCTCAAACCGAGGCGATTCTTTGGAGTAAACAGTTGGGCTGCAGGACTGATGTTCCATTAGGATATGGCGGCTGTGTTTTTTTTGTTCTTATTCCAATAGCAGCAAAGACATACAATATATATATAAAGGATACAAGGCCAACAGATCTCTATAATTACTGCAACAAATCCTCCTATTTATCTATGTCTAATATAGTCAAATATTTAATTTCCTAAAATATGTACATGATTTCTTAAAAATCTGCAACTACATAATTATGTGATTTTATGAGATTCTCTCAATCCTAAAAACCTGCAACTACATAATTAAATGATTTGGTAAAAATAGAGGCCGTAAAGTCTGGAAAAAATTGCACAATCAAAATTATATCAGATAAGTCAGCTTCAGATAAAATATTTAAAGGAGTTTAATTGATATATACTGTCAATCAATCATAAGTTGGCATATCATAATTGGTAAAAACAATATAAATTTTTTTTATATTGTCAATCAATCATAAGTTGTCATATCATTGAAAATCTTTGACTTTTATCCTAACCACATTAAAAGTAATCTATATCATGATTTGTGATTGATTGACAGTGTAAAAAACTTTATACTGACGCTGTACAACAATTAAACTCTTATTTAAAGTTTTCACACAAAAAGTAAAGAAACTATTAAATATTCTTAATTTTAAATTAATGTAATTATATATGACTAAAATTTCATATCACTCCACTAATGATCTCTCTCGATTTACCCAGGGGAGACACTGTCTAAGAGATAAGGATAAATTGCAAAAAAAATAATTTATATATTTTGGTTTTTAAAATGAGAAAATTTAATCCCTTCTGAGTATTGTTCTGGTGTGATGCACAAGAATTAAGAAACATAAAACTAAACCTTAATAGTAAGATTTTTTAATTTATTAATTTTCCCATATATAATTTCCAACAATTAATGACTCTACTTTTCCAAGCCCAATAGTCCATCCAATTTCCATGAGTAGTTAAGAATTTTGGGAAGGGTAA
This sequence comes from Sophora flavescens, assembly GCA_030762895.1. Taxonomy (NCBI): domain Eukaryota; kingdom Viridiplantae; phylum Streptophyta; class Magnoliopsida; order Fabales; family Fabaceae; genus Sophora; species Sophora flavescens. The sequence goes on from CM061066.1 coordinate 185,006,282, forward strand.
AGATGGAAAAACAAAAATTAACGCTAATATGCTAGCGGATTGCATTTGAAGTGTTTGCTAAAATTAACGATTGAACTAACTGGTAAATATAAAATGACATAAAAGTACATATTTATATGTTTTTTTATATGAGTTATATTTATTAATTTATTTGTCCTTTACCAGGAGTATACCCCGCCGGAAGCGGGGACTAGAGGGGAATGAATGACAGTTGAAAGTGTGGAAACCCACTCCCAGCGAAAATTCGCACCATACGCAAGAGTTGGGATTCGAACCCCAGCCACCTGGTTAAGGGGCACAAGTCCACCACCACTTATACCAGCCTCATACATATGTGTTATTTATTTTAAAATAATTATCACTTTTAATATTTTAATTTATTTTAAATTTTTCATCATTTCAAAAATTAAAATATTATTTTCTATTTGTTTCTTTTTTACCTTTCCTACTAATAAGGTAATTTAATTCTTTTTGTTTCATTACCAAAAAAAATCTTTTTTTTTAATTATTATTTGCCATAAATTATATGCAGTTATTCAACATTTGCTTTTAAGGGGCAAAATAAATATTTTAAAATTCATTAATTAGCCGTGCAATTAATTTGGGTATGATTTTGTTTAAGTATTTGGATATTTTTTTTAAATAGAAATATCATATCAAGAATACAGTTGTAACGCCCTCTCCCCCATCAGGGCATTACTTACGTAACACATGCGGAATTTAAATTAAAAGATAATTTGCTGGTTGCTTTCGGAAAAATTTGTTTTCTCTTAAGTCAGAAACTGGGTATAAAATTTTCTTCTATAAGGATAACTCTGAAATCCATCATACGTATATTTAAAATGTGAAATCACGTTCGTAACAAAGTTACCATGACATACAACGTTCCTCTAAGTTGTCACTTTCGGAAGAAAAGTTCAAACTATAGATGGATGTATCTAACACTACATTTACCGACCTCTTTAGATATACAACCCAACTCAAAACTCCTAAGCTGGTCATTCTATCAAATATTAATTGGAGAGACCCCCAATCGGAATACTTTCCCAACCTCTAACACTAGGTCTTCAAGGGACTTAGAAAGACTCCTCTGCAACATCGGTACTAGAGTACCAAGGTACTACAGCAAAACCCGAAGATACCTGATATAATTGTAAGAGTGAGATACCATCATAAGATATATCCCACAACAACCATATACATGATACATACATCACATAATCATATAAGCAGTTAAATCATGCATATACACAATATAACAGTGTTATATCATAGGGTCTCAAGCCCGCACAGTCAATCTTTGAAAATATGCATGGCACTTCAATATCAGGCTCTAACTTAATCTCATGAGATATCAACACCGTTTTTCACTGGAGAAGATTTAGAGTTGGTCAATCTCTAGCCCACCGGGCAATTGCCTCCTTACCCTCATGCATTAAGGTCTCAGGACGAGCAACGTCACATGTGCCTCTTCACTCGGTTTACATGGACAGACTCCCAGATACCATCTTTTGTATCTGATTTATTCATCAATAGCACGTCTGCTTGGGGAAATGCACATGAGAAAATATTTTATTTGAAAGGTTTTCTTTGTGTTCATTCTTTTTCGCTGTCGCAGCTCAAAGCTAACGACTTAATCATCATTTCCCCATCACTTGAAAACTTAGAAGCATAGGACACACAGTCCGAATGCTCAATTACAACGCCCGAGACCGATGCACCAGTCCTAGGCTTGTGGTCGTAGAAAACAACCTTCACCTTTAATCATGTTCATCACACTGTTGGGAATTTGCGTATAAAACAAAATAAAACACAGCGGAAAAATTCCCATCGAAGGATCCATGCGAATGGTCATGATTCATGATTAGAAAGTTTACCTCTTGAAGCGATGGCTGTTGGTTGAAATTCGTCTATCACGAACACCGTACGAATGGTGTCTCCAGAGGTATCCACACGAGCGAACTCCGTGAACGTCCAACGTCACGAACCTGAAGCGTCTCTGTCTTGCAGTACTAGCTTCAAAACCGAGGCTTACTGTTCACTATTACTCTCTCTGTGCGGCTAGGGTATCAACCTTGTGTGCACAACAACTTAAGTGTTCTACTTATAGTAGCGCCTCCTTAAGTAAGTTAGTGAGCAGCACTTGACCTAAGCCCATGTACTATGAGCTAGGCCCAATAGGAAAGTCCAACTCTCCTTTTAATGCTTCTTTTAATCCGCTCTTATGTGTGTGACCCTATAGGTTCCCAAAACGTTAGTAGTAACATTAAATCCCATTTAATATTACAAACAGTGAGCGGTATCTAGCAATACATCACTGCTACCTAAGTAGTGAGAAAGTCAGTGATTTGACGAAACATTTCTGTGACAAATATTCATGTGCATTATTATCCCTTTGTCCATATATCTATATTGAACACAAGGCATAGAATGTGTCACCCTTGTATGGTTCAATATCATGTTCCCTGATACCCGAGTAGACTTAACAACAAATGAGGTCAATATCTCATATTGACTCATTTCAAGATGGCCATGCATTTTCTGATCTCACTCTATCGGGGGCCCCACATGAATATTACTCCTGTCATGTAGGAGGGACAAATTCCATCTAGGTCACTCACATCCTTCTGCATGGCTCGTGGTATGCCCAATGACCGTCTTTATAATCATCCTATTACAGATGACGTTTGACGATATTAAAGCACACGACTCCTCGTGTAGGGATCGTAATGATTTCAGGTAGAAGGATTGTATGCACCATTGTCACTATGAGAACTACTTATGACACTCACATAACGCTCCATGTAGTGTTCTCATGGCGGGTCAATCCAGTACATCATTACTCTAATGTGTACCTATGTGTCGACTCGATATCTCATATCCATGACCTGTGAGATATGGTCATCAGTCTGAACACATAATAGTCTCAATTGTAGTATTATTGTCCTTATTAATAAAATACTTGACTACGGATATTTAAGAATAGGATTTCATTGTTCAATAGTGTCTCACGATCAAGTCATATACTTGATATTCTATTAAACTGAAATCCCTATTCTAAGGACTTTATTATGTTTAAACAAGTAACACAATAAACTGGAATGCCTCAATATATATATATATATATATATATATATATATATATATATATATATATATATATAATAGCAAGATACAAATTTAAGTCTAAAGAAATACATTGGCCTCTAGGGCTTATACCAACAATCTCCCACTAGCACTAGAGCCAATGAGGCATAAATCTAATGCCCATCGATCTAGTGTGACCTTCATGCTTCTGTTGAGCAAGAGGTTTCGTAAGTGGGTCAGCAACGTTGTCAAGCGTTGGTACTCTGCATATTTTCACATCTCCTCTATCGATAATGTCTCAAATGAGATGGAAGCGCCTAAGTATATGCTTGGATCGCTGATGAGATCTAGGTTCCTTAGCTTGTGCAATGGCCCCATTGTTATCACAATAGAGATCAATGGGGTCCACAATACTAGGAACCGTACCAAGCTCAGTAATGAACTTCCTGATCCAAACAGCCTCCTTTGCTTGCATTGGAGGCGGCAATATACTCAGCCTCTGTAGTAGAATCAGCAATCTGTCTCCCGCTTTGAACTCTTCCAACTTATGACCCCGCCATTCGAGCAGAACACATAACCAGATTGCGATCTGGAATCATCCTTATCGGTCTGGAAGCTAGCATCGGTGTAACCTATTACAGCAAGCTCTTCCTCGCCTCCATATACCAAGAACGAATCCTTAGTTCTTCTTAAGTACTTAAGGATGTTCTTGACAGCAGAGACGGTGACTTTCACGGGATCGAGACTGTACCTGCTTGTTATACTTAAAGCATACGATACATCTGGTCGAGTACATAACATGGCATACATGATAGATCCAATTGCGGATGCATATGGAATCTTATTCATGCGATCCCTATCCTCTTGAGTGGAAGGGGATTGTGCCTTTGATAGGCATATTCCATGTGACATGGGCAATAGTCCTTTCTTGGATTCATGCTTGTTAAAGCGTCTCAACACTTTGTCTATGTATGTACTCTGACTTAGGCCAAGCAATTTCAGCGATCTATCCCTATAGATCCTGATCCCCAATACATAGGTAGCTTCACCCAAATCTTTCATAGAGAAGCAATTCCCTAACCATGTCTTTACATTTTGTAGTGTAGGGATGTCATTTCCAATGAGTAATATGTCATCTACATATAACACCAGAAAAACAACAATTCTCCCACTAACCTTCTTGTAGACACAAGGTTCATCTTCATTTTTGATGAATCCGTACTGTCTTACAGCATCATCAAAACGAAGGTTCCAACTTCTGGAAGCTTGCTTCAATCCATAGATTGATCGCTGCAATTTACATACCTTTTCGGCATCCTCTGAAATGTCAAAGCCTTCAGGTTGTGTCATGTACACATCCTCAAGAAGCTTTCCATCAAGGAAGGAAGTTTTGACATCCATCTGCCATATCTCATAATCATGGTATGCAGCGATGGCAAGTAAGATCCGGACGGATTTAAGCATCGCAACAGGTGAAAAAGTCTCATCATAGTCGACACCATGAATTTGCTTGAAACCCTTAGCGACCAATCGCGCCTTAAAGGTGTGTACCTTACCATCTATGTCAGTTTTCTTTTTGAAAACCCACTTGCACCCTATGGGTTTTACCCCTTCAGGTGGCTCTACCAAGGTCCATACCTGGTTGGTGTACATGGAATCCATCTCAGATTTCATGGCCTCAAGCCACTTCTCAGATTCTGGGCCAGTGATGGCCTCCTGGTAGGTCATAGGCTCATCTTGATCCATGAGCAATACATCACCTTGTGGAGTCATGAGAAAACCATATCTCTCAAGCTGGTGACGTATCCTGTTAGACCTACGCTGGTCTTATGCTACTGGAGCGGGTTGTTCCTCCACAGCATTCTGTGAAGGTTGCTCCTGTTCCACCAATGGTAGGTCACTACTCTGTGATTCTTGAATTTCTTCAAGTTCTATCTTCCTCCCACTGGTTCCTATGGAGATAAACTCCTTTTCTAGGAATACACCAGTCCGTGCGACAAACACTTTGCCTTCGGAAGGATTATAGAATTGGTATCCCTTGGTTTCTTTGGGATACCCCACAAAGAAGCATTTATCAGATTTGGGATCAAGCTTATTAGAAACTTGACGTTTTACATATGCTTCACAACCCCAAATCTTCATAAAAGATATCTTTGGGTCGTCTACCGATCCATATCTCATATGGTGTCTTTTCTACCGTTTTGGATGGAACACGGTTAAGTGTAAAAGCTGCTGTTAATAGAGCATGTCTCCAGAAAGAGTTTGGAAGGTTTGCATGACTCATCATAGACCGAACCATGTCCAACAAGGTTCGATTTCTCCCCTCAGAAACACCATTCCATTGTGGTGTTCCAGGTGGAGTGAGTTGAGATAAAATCCCACACTCTCTCAGATGATCATCAAACTCTAGGCTCAAATATTCACCACCTCGATCTGATCGAAGAGCTTTAATATTTTTACCAAGTTGGTTTTGTACCTCATTTTTGAATTCCTTGAACTTTTCAAAGGATTCCGATTTATGTTTCATAAGATACACAAATCCATATCTACTGAAATCATCAGTAAATGTGATGAAGTACTGAAAACCACCTCTAGCTAATGTGTTTAGGGGTCCGCATACATCGCTATGTATAAGACCCAAAAGATCGTTGGCTCTTTTGTTTGTTCTTGGGCTTCTTGGGCTGCTTCTTGCTATTTCCAGCCTGGACCATCAAAATGGCCTTCCCCTTTCCTTTGTTAATATTTTGTTCAGCAGTTCTCAACATGCTCAACAATTCTGGCAAAGGTTTGTCAAGATCATTCATATTGAAGTTCATGACAAACTGACTATAGCTCTCAGGCAACGATTGCAGAACCAAGTCGGTGGCCAACTCTTGGCCTAAAGGAAATCCCAGTCTCTCGAGATTCTCAATGTACCCGATCATCTGTAGTACATGAGGACTCACAGGGCTTCCTTCTGCCAATTTACACTGGAAAAGGGCTCTGGAAATTTTGAACCGCTCATGCCTTGCTTGCTCTTGGTAGAGCAGCTTGAGGTGCACGATCATATCGTACGCCTCCATGGTCTCATGTTGCTTTTGCAGCTCAGAGGTCATGGTAGCAAGTATAAAACAGCCGACGTCTAAGGCGTCATCCTGATGCTTCTTATAAGCATATCTGTCAGCCCTAGGAGCAGTTGAAGCCGGTGGCTCCTCAGGAATAGGCTCCTCAAGAACATACAGCTTTTTCTCACGTTTGAGGACAATCCTCAAGTTTCTGTACCAGTCCAGAAAATTCGTTCCGGATAGTTTGTCCTTCTCAAGGACGGATCGCAATGACAGGTTACTTGATGTGTTTGATGCCATGGTAATCTACAGAGATAAATATGCAAAATATAAGTATCATGCCATGAAGTTATTTAATTAGGTCTTTAATTAAATACGCCTCCCACTATTTTACTCAAAACAATGATCCTCATCATTGATTTGGAAAATCCCGTTGGAAGATTTTCTAGTGGGCCAAGATCCATATTTCACCTAGCTTTAAGTCAGCTTTGGCTGATCACTTAAAATTCGGTTATTTAGGTAGGAAACACTTTCCGATTACATCTCATGCAACTCTTGGACAGTTGGGTGAATAACTCTTATTCTAATCCATCACATGGACTAAAGCCCAACTTATGAGCCTCTAAGCCTTTCAATCCTATTGAAGTTGGCTTAGTTAAGTCAGACCCAATGGATAGCAGTTGAACATTACATTTGTCCCATCACGCCTTACTATTATAGATAAAGGTACCCCGCTTTGACGGACCCACACTTAATCGATCATAGTCTTGACGAGTGCCATGCATCAGAAGGCCTTTAAGTGTGACTTAATATTTCCTTTTGAGGGATTTGTTTAAAGTTTGATCTCATCATTTGTTAAACTCTTTAACTTATTATTTACATATATGCATCTCATACATATATTAGTTAAACTCTTTTAACATACTATATACATACATGCATCTCATACATATATAAGGCAAATAAATGTGATATGGTTATGGCCCCTAACGCATTGATTCTCCCAAGCCAATGAGAGAATCTAAACTAAAACCTAGGAGCGTCCAAGCTTCTCCAAGAAAGATCTCCCACGTGATAACGTCTTCTTGTCTCCATCATTACATTACATAAACAGAAACCTCATTTTCATATGAGGGGAGTGAGATGAGAAAAGAAGATACATATGGAATATAAGAGAAAGGCACGGCACGCAGGCCGTATTTCAAAATATAAACCAAAAGATAAAAGGACTAAGGCCATAACCATTCACCATACATCACCAAATAAATAGTAACAACCAATAATAATACACAATTATTATTATTATTAATTTCATTAATTAGAGATTTCAAAATCTGAATTTTGAAAACGTAACATATATATATAACAAATCACATTTATTATAATTGATGTTACTATAAATCACATTTATTACAATTGTTGTTACTACAAATCACATTTATTGTAATAAAACACATTTATTGTAATTGATATAAATCACATTTATATAAATCACATTTATTGTAACATAAATCACATTTATTGTAATTGATATAATTATTAAATGGTGACATAAAATTTTCAAAATTTGAATTTCGAAATTACACACTCCGAAGCGTGCCTCGCTTCCTTGGTGGCTAGGGCATCAACCTTTCAACCCTAAAACCGCAAGACCCGTGAACACTTCACGTTGCAAGGAACGGCGGCTACGGTTTCAACACTTGGAACCTCAGCCGCAACAACATGAACTTTTCATGTCTGAAACCCCTTAACGCCGCCAACACAGAACTGAAAACAATCATGTTTAACATCAACATTTGACGCCATCGCAGAACATAATAAGGATTCAGAACCAACGTACATATCGCATACATACACAAACATGCAATAGACGTATATATCATATACATACGAAAATCACAGAAACAAGGTTTCGCAAACCAGATGCAAACGATTTTCAAAAACAATTTTCAGAAAAACGATTCACATGTTATCATACATAACAGATAAACCACGTAACATAATCATGGTTTCGCAAGCGGCTCTGATACCACTGTTGGGAATTTGCGTATAAAACAAAATAAAATGCAGCAGAAAAATTCCCATCGAAGGATCCATGCGAATGGTCATGATTCATGATTAGAAAGTTTACCTCTTGAAGCGATGGCTGCTGGTTGAAATTCGTCTATCACGAACACCGCACGAACGGTGTCTCCAGAGGTATCCACACGAGCGGACTCCGTGAACGTCCAACGTCACGAACCTGAAGTGTCTCTGTCTTGCAGTGCTAGCTTCAAAACCGAGGCTTACTGTTCACTCTTACTCTCTCTGTGCGGCTAGGGTATCAACCTTGTGTGCACAACAACTTAAGTGTTCTACTTATAGTAGCGCCTCCTTAAGTGAGTTAGTGAGCAGCACTTGACCTAAGCCCATGTACTATGCGCTAGGCCCAATAGGAAAGTCCAACTCTCCTTTTAATGCTTCTTTTAATCCGCTCTTATGTGTGTGACCCTATAGGTTCCCAAAACGTTAGTAGTAACATTAAATCCCATTTAATATTACAAACAGTGAGCGGTATCTAGCAATACATCACTTGCTACCTAAGTAGTGAGAAAGTCAAGTGGTTTGACGAAACCTTTTCGTGACAAATATTCATGTGCATTATTATCCCTTTGTCCATATATCTATATTGAACACAAGGCATAAAATGTGTCACCCTTGTATGGTTCAATATCATGTTCCCTGATACCCGAGTAGACTTAACAACAAATGAGGTCAATATCTCATATTGACTCATTTCATCATGGCCATGCATTTTACGGCTCTCACTCTATCAGGGGCCCATGAATATTACTCCTGTCATGTTGGAGGGAGAAATTCCATCTAGGTCACTCACATCCCTCTGCATGGCTCGTGGTATGCCCAATGATCATCTTTATAATCATCCTATTACAGATGACGTTTGACGATATTAAAGCACACGACTCCTCATGTAGGGATCGTAGTGATTTCTGGTCGAAGGATTGTATGCACAATTTTCACTATGAGAACTACTTATGACACTCACATAACGCTCCATGTAGTGTTCTCATGGCGGGTCAATCCAAAGACATCATTACTCTAATGTGTACCTATGTGTCGACTCGATATCTCATATCCATGACCCGTGAGATATGGTCATCGTGACCTGCACACATAATAGTCTCAATTTTATTATTATTGTCCTTATTTATAAAATAATTGACTACGGATATTTAAGAATAGGATTTCATTGTTCAATAGTGTCTCAAGATCAAGTCATATACTTTATATTCTATTAAACTGAAATCCATATTCTAATGACTTTATTATGTTTAAACAAGTAACACAATAAACTGGAATGCCTCATATCATATATATATATATATATATATATATATATATATATATATATTTATATATATTTATATTTATATATATATATATATATAATAGCAAGATACAAATGTAAGTTGATAGTGTGATTTTACATGATGTTTTCTTTACTCTTTTGCATGCATTTTGCATATAGATTAGGCATTCTTTATTTGGTTTTTATTAGATTTTCCCTTGGAACGGGTGAAGCTGTGTCTTGGTGTTGTTTTGCAGGAATTCAATGTAAAAATGATCAAAATCAGACATGGTGGAGCTTGGATGAAATAGAGCTTGAAAAGTGAAGAATATGAGCCAAACAGAGCCTATCACGGCCTGGCCGTGATGACCATCACAGCCGTGATCCAGCAGAGCAGAAGGCAAAAGTCAGAGGCTGTCACGGCCTGCCCGTGATAGACATCACGACCGTGGCCAACCAGAAAATTAGGGTTTCGCGTCGCGAACGTAGGGCTCGCCTCGCGAGACTTCATTTTGTGCAAGTACGCCCACTCCAGAACGCGTCACAGCCTGGCCGTGATGGCCATCACGGCCGTGACGCGCAGCAGACAGAACAAGGGGTCCAGAGGGAGGCATTTGGAGGCATTTGGAGGCGGCAGCTGGGCTAGGGTTTCAACCCTAGAAGGGAGCCAAGAGGGATTGCTTTGAAGAAGAAGGAAAGCTCACATGGAGCCTCTTCTCTCCTCTTCCTTCCTATTTCTCTGGTTTGGTTTTCTTTGTTTATGAGTAGTTAAATCCCTTTTTGTTGGGATTAGATGTAGCCAAACTTATGATTATGTATTTATCTTGACTGATTAATCTATGTTCATGTCTTCATATTAGTGATTAATTTTCTGTGCTTAATGCTTGTTATGGCTAGCACCCCCATGACTTGATTTGTGTTTTGGTATGCAATGGGGACGTTCGTATCATAACCGAAATTGAATTTAATCACCTAGTAACCCTTTCATCTAGGAATGGAGTTAGGTTTGCTAGTAATCGCGTAATCCCTAATCTTAATGTGAATTCATTAATCTAGGCCACCTAAGGAATTAGGGTCTATTAGTGGATTTAGGCTCTTGCCATCCGAGGAATCGGGGTTTGAGTAGTTTAGTGGATTGATTTTAATATCTGAAGCATGAATGGGAGGTATCTAGTCTTGATAGTACATGAGACAGATGTTTGGTGAAGTCTAGTCCCAACATATCCTTTCTGCACTCCAAGTGTTTGTCAAAAATCCCCAAAAAGACAAAAAGATTTTATTTCTTTTCTTTTGTTTGTTTTGATTTCTCCGTTTAGTCTAGATAGTTGCTGAGTTTGTGAATTGGTACTTGACATCCAATCCCCGTGGATACGATAAACCGGTCTTACCACCGTATTACTTGCACGACTGGGTATACTTGCCCAGATCCGTCAACAAGTTTTTGGCGCCGTTGCCGGGGATTGGTTTTGCCAATATCATTAGTAACAGAGGAGGCAACTAATTTAGACATTTTTATTATTTTTATTTTCTGTATATATTTGATCTTTTTGTTTGAGTTTTGTTTTTGCAAGGTGGACGAAAGTCATGGAAAATTTTTATTATCCACCTGATGAGGAAGCCTCAAGTCGCGCTTTGGAAGACAACTGGTGTTTGGGAGATTGCATGGATTTGATGGGTCATGTTACTCCCGCACAAGTTGAGGTGTAATTCCCTCAAAATAGGCACTGCCATTTCAAAAATACTTGCCGTCTACACTTTTCCAAATTTGCCGTCAAATATTATTTTTAAGGCTTTTAAGCCAAAAACTTATCTTTTTCCACTTAATTAATTTTCTAAAATCATGATTAACTTATTTTCACCAATTACTTTTATAAAAGAATATTTTGTAATATTCCGGGTTTCTTACGTAAAATTTAGCAGTGCTAAAATATTTTCACGGTTTCGCGCTCATTGTGACTCATAATTTCCTTTTCCAGAAATAGATTATTAAAATAATAATATTTTCCAACACTCCTTATTTTCCTCAAAATAAAATTCCTTTAATATTATATATCAATATTTTTCCGTTAAAACATTGAATATAATTTGTGTAGCTTCTTAAAGCTTTTATCCGATTAACTTTAATTGAGCACTGACCACTGTTAGGCTTCTCACACATCAACCAACAGTTATATCACAGATATTTCCCAGGCAGATCATGCATCATAGCAGTATAATATACAAATGCAAATAATTAAATAAATTAAACACAACTCCACACCAATACACAGATAAACCACACCACGTAAACAACAAAACCAATAACCACAACCACATATAAATCATATAAACCACACCACAAGCAAATAGTTATTGAGAAAAATCCCTCAGGTAAGCTCCCCTTACCTCTTGTAGAACTTAGCTTCCGATTCAAAACTTTGTCGTGGATCTGGGAACCGTCAACGCACGTACACGATAATCTAGTTTATCCTCTTGAAGATCAAAAACAAGTGAAGATCCAAGAACTTTCTTCACAAATTTGGCACCAAAGACTTATGAACTTTTAGGGTTTTGGAACAAAAAGGCAATAGAACTAAATGAAATGTGAGGGAGGGTATTTATAGAGGTGTGGGCTGCGCCACTTTTGAGGATCAAATAGAAAGGAGGTGATTTTTCTAAGGACTTAAGTGCAATTAACTCATAGGGACCATTTTGCAAAGATTCCAAGAGTTTAAGGACTATTTTTCAAATTGCCAATAAATTGTCATGATGACCATTTGCCACATTTAATGCAAGCTTATCTTGACTAACTTGACTATTTTGGGCTGATTTGTGGCATTAGATATTTTAGGAAAACCTAACTTGTTGAAGAAGTTTTGAGAATGTTAAAGAATAATGTGGAAGAATGTAGAACATTCTAGAATTTTCTTGAATCATCCAACAAATGAGGGCAGCCATCAATCCCTCATGGCTTGCGCATGGGCTGGGTTAGTTTGGGCTTGGGTTCAACTTGAAAATTTAAGCATTAGGTTTAAGATAGGAAACTTATATAATTTCAAATAGGCTTTATGGAATCAATCCATGAACTAAAAATTTTGGGCTTCTAAGCCACGACCATTTGAGATTGGAAACAAGGATTCTAGCCCAATTCACTTGAAAGAAACTTAGAAACTAATTTAGGGACAAAAGGGTAATTTACAGAAAGTTCAGGGGCTTTAACGTAAAATTCCTAAATTTTCTATTTAATCCTGAAAAACCTTCTAGACTTAAAAATATGATTCATCCCCTTGAATCATCTCAAAATCCTAAAATAAACCCTCTCTCTACTCTTAGAAACTCTAATTTCCCTTCCGTCGTCTACCTGATTACGCTTTCCGCCCGTAATACGTAAATTATTTTATTTTTTTCTGAAAAAAATTCTAAAAATACAGAATTGTAGAAAATAAAATACTAAACTTAAGTCTTTCGTTCACGAATTAAAATTAGGTCTTTTGAGCAGTATTATCATACTGTCAATGGAATCCGCAGGCCGGGTTTCGCCTGACTTTCCAACCTAAATTTTAATCGTAGCTTCCTACATTCAAGTAGGATTGAGTGGTAAACTCCGTCTATTTAAAACGGTTTTCTAAGTCTCAGATAAAAATATAAACATAATTATATAAATTTCTGATATTAGAAAACAACGAAAAGTCGGGGTGTTACATACTACCCCTCTTAAAAAAATTTCGTCCTCGAAATTTCGTGACACAGAGCTAGACTGGAATGAAAGATCCTGAAGCCTTACTTTCACAAGAAAGTATTTAAAATAATTTCATCAATCTGATAAGAATACAAGAATATTATGTGCATAAAGATTCTTTAACAAATTCAAGGAAGTAAAAATGTATGATCAGGACACTTTTACAAACATGAATCTAAGAAAGTTTCTCCTTTCGCAAGAACATAACAATTTTAAAAGGATATCAATCAGACAAAATGCAGATTGGGTCACTTTCCCCAATGGTTAAAGTAACTAGACTAAGTCTCATCGAGAAACTCGTTTTGTCAAGAAAACATCTATCCCGAACAAAATAGGACAGTCAAACATACTAAATGTCACAGTGACCAATTGAATAGTTGAAAACACACAATCCATCGAAACAAAGTATGAATTGTACTCTAATTAAAATAGTATAGTAAAGAGATTACCGTCCTAGTTTGAAGTCTTAGTGTTCCACACATGAAAAACTCTACCCGCAACCGTCGGCTTATTTGCTCTGGTATTATTGACAGCCGGTCCTTGCTTTGGTGCATTGCAATCCTTCGCCCAATGTCCCATTTGACCACAGTTGAAACACTTAACTCTCTTTACTGCATTGCAATCCCTTGCCAAATGTCCTACTTGATTACAATTGAAACACCTAGTCCCCTTTTCAGGGCAAGTATTCATCATGTGATTTGGATCCCCACACCTATAGCACCTTTTAAGTTGGCCTTGACTTTGGTTCGTTTGGCCACCACTCCCCGATGCAACAAAATTCGAATGATGTTGTTGTCGATTCTGGTCATTTCCTGGTGGTCGGAAATAAGGTTTTCTCTGCACTTGCTTTTCTCCCTGATTCTCAGATTGATCCTTGGATCTAGTGGGTCCTCCAACATTTCCCTTATCATTTCTTCCTTTCCTCATCTGCTCAATCTTCCGACTCATTTCGACCAAAGCTTGAAAAGTTCGAAGTTGCAGAGGTAAAACAGATTCCTTAATCTCAAACCTTAAGCACGCTTCAAACCTCTCACATTTCCAGCTTTCATTCGGTAGTGCTTGAAAGAAACGGAAGTATTTGGCAAGTGATTCAAACTTAGCCGCATACTCTCCCACAGACATGTCTTGTTGTTGTAATCCCAGAAATTCCACCTCTTTCTCGATCCTAACGCTCTCCGAAAAATACTTATCCATGAATGCAGTTCGAAAAACGTTCCAAGTAATGTCTTGATGATCAGCCTCTAACAGTAGCCTAGCGCCTTTCCACCAATACTCCGCATCTCCCACCAGTAGGAAAGCAACATAAGTGACCCTAACTTCTGCCGGCGTGACCACTAACTCGAAAATTTTCTCCAGCTCCTGAATCCATAAATCAGCTTTCTCATGATCAGCATCCCCACCAAACTGTGAAGGATTTTGGCTTCGAAACGCTACCAAAGCCTTGCCTTCCGCAGCTTGCAGATTCTGAGCATTCATAGATGCAGTTTGGTTGGCAATTGCAGCTGCCACATGTTCCATAGCCTGAGACGCATAATCCACTCCTTCTTCATAATCCTCATTCATGTTACCACGACCTCCAACACGTCCACCTCTACGGCCTCTTCCTCGACCGCGTCCACGTCCACCTTCTGGTGCAGGTTCCATAACTGACCTGTAGAACAAAATCAGTTAGACCGCAACCAGAAAATGAAACGTGCATTGGTGTATTAACAAACATTACTTCTAAGAAGTAATTCAAGCAAAACTTAACTCAGAAAACACAACGTCAACACAACAGACCTATTCCCCAAAGATCCCGAAAGACTCGACCAGCTCTGATACCACTAAATGTGACACCCTAACCCGGGTCATCACATGGTTACCCGTTTACGGAAATAAAATTTAATTTGCTGGGTGCTTTCGGAAAATATTGTTTTCTTAACGTTCATCTTTTCAAAATATAGTGATAAATTTTTTTATCCTTTTAATCCTCAAGACAACAACAACGAAATCAAACCACACATACTTACATACTGTATATAAGTTATACAACTATACTGCCTCATATGTCTTCACACCTATATCATTATCAGTTTAATGACACTCAAAACATAACATAACTCCATAGGACTTAAGCTGGTCGTAACTAACTGACACTACCGTCAACTGGAGCAGCACAGCATGCCTTGAACTAGACAGCCTTCTCCTTCTTGTAGAAATCTTATCCCTTGTGCATCTCTGATATGTGTTGTAAGGGTGAGACGCCAATATATGGATTTAACACGATAACTAAATGCTCACACAAAGGAAGACACATACACATATACATAAACATTTCAATTATAGCATACAGCTTATCAGTGGGTTTCACACCCCAAACATCAACATTGAAAACTATGCATGAACACTTCTATCCATCATCTAAACATTCACACTTAATCTCATGAAATATCTCCAACATTGTGATGAGCTGATCAGACTCGATAGTTACAGGCCCGCAGCCACAGACGCACGATCCACAGACCCCCGATCCACAGACCCTCGATCCACTGCACCCGCAGATCCACAAACCCGCGATTCTGAGACCCTCAGTCACAGACACACAGTCACAAACCCGCAGTTACAGACCCGCAGTCATAGACCCGCAGTCACAGACCCACAGTCACAGACCCACAGTCACAGACACGCAGTCAAAATACAGCCCCACAGCCATAGACACGCAGTCAAAATACAGGCACGTCTGCCAAATGCATGGAAAAACACTCTGTTCTTGACACTTTTCTTTGTGCTCAATCTTTCTTTGCCGAAGCTCAAAATGTCTTACGACTCACACATAATTTTAAAACACCCTTAAAACTTTTATTACAACACAGGACCTCACAGTCCGAGTGCTCAATCACGACACCTCTCGACCGATGCACCAGTCAGAGGTTCGTGGTAATAGAAAACATCTTCAAATGTTTCAATATAGTATACCTCATGTATACAATATAGGCCCTCAAAGTCCAAATGACTGAGTCCATCACAACACAGAACATTAGTACCCCGACGTCTCGGTTACTAAGTCTAACTGTACTTTCAACACGGTGAAATCAACTTTTGATTCTCAGAAATTCTTTTCCATGGTAGAAATTCATTATAAAATCCTTAAATCATAAAACTTAGTTTTTTTTCACAAACCAAAGAGCCACTTGAGGTGTAATTCCCTCAAAATAGGCACTGCCGTTTCAAAAATACTTGCCGTCTACACTTTTCCAAATTTGCCGTCAAATATTATTTTTAAGGCTTTTAAGCCAAAAACTTATCTTTTTCCACTTAATTAATTTTCTAAAATCATGATTAACTTATTTTCACCAATTACTTTTATAAAAGAATATTTTCTAATATTCTGGGTTTCTTTCGTAAAATTTAGCAGTGCTAAAATATTTTCACGGTTTCGCGCTCATTGTGACTCATAATTTCCTTTTCCAGAAATAGATTATTAAAATAATGATATTTTCCAAAACTCCTTATTTTCCTCAAAATAAAATTCCTTTAATATTATATATCAATATTTTTCCGTTAAAACATTGAATATAATTTGTGTAGCTTCTTAAAGCTTTTATCCGATTAACTTTAATTGAGCACTGACCACTGTCAGGCTTCTCACACATCAACCAACAGTTATATCACAGATATTTCCCAGGCAGATCATGCATCATAGCAGTATAATATACAAATGCAAATAATTAAATAAATTAAACACAACTCCACACCAATACACAGATAAACCACACCACGTAAACAACAAAACCAATAACCACAACCACATATAAATCATGTAAACCACACCACAAGCAAATAGTTATTGAGAAAAATCCCTCAGGTAAGCTCCCCTTACCTCTTGTAGAACTTAGCTTCTGATTCAAAACTTTGTCGTTGATCTGGGAACCGTCAACACACGTACACGATAATCTAGTTTATCCTCTTGAAGATCAAAAACAAGTGAAGATCCAAGAACTTTCTTCACAAATTTGGCACCAAAGACTTATGAACTTTTAGGGTTTTTGAACAAAAAGGCAATAGAACTAAATGAAATGTGAGGGAGGGTATTTATAGAGGTGTGGGCTGCGCCACTTTTGAGGATCAAATAGAAAGGAGGTGATTTTTCTAAGGACTTAAGTGCAATTAACTCATAGGGACCATTTTGCAAAGATTCCAAGAGTTTAAGGACTATTTTTCAAATTGCCAATAAATTGTCATGATGACCATTTGCCACATTTAATGCAAGCTTATCTTGACTAACTTGACTATTTTGGGCTGATTTGTGGCATTAGATATTTTAGGAAAACCTAACTTGTTGAAAAAGTTTTGAGAATGTTAAAGAATAATGTGGAAGAATGTAGAACATTCTAGAATTTTCTTGAATCATCCAACAAATGAGGGCAGCCATCAATCCCTCATGGCTTGCGCATGGGCTGGGTTAGTTTGGGCTTGGGTTCATTTTTGTGGGGCCCACTTGAAAATTTAAGCATTAGGTTTAAGATAGGAAACTTATTTAGTTTCAAATAGGCTTTATGGAATCAATCCATGAACTAAAAATTTTGGGCTTCTAAGCCACGACCATTTGAGATTGGAAACAAGGATTCTAGCCCAATTCACTTGAAAGAAACTTAGAAACTAATTTAGGGACAAAAGGGTAATTTACAGAAAGTTCAGGGGCTTTAACGTAAAATTCCTAAATTTTCTATTTAATCCTGAAAAACCTTCTAGACTTAAAAATATGATTCATCCCCTTGAATCATCTCAAAATCCTAAAATAAACCCTCTCTCTACTCTTAGAAACTCTAATTTCTCTTCCGTCGTCTACCCGATTACGCTTTCCGCCCGTAATACGTAAATTATTTTATTTTTTTCTGAAAAAAATTCTAAAAATACAAAATTGTAGAAAATAAAATACTAAACTTAAGTCTTTCGTTCACAAATTAAAATTAGGTCTTTTGAGTAGTATTATCATACTGTCAATGGAATCCGCAGGCCGGGTTTCGCCTGACTTTCCAACCTAAATTTTAATCGTAGCTTCCTACATTCAAGTAGGATTGAGTGGTAAACTCCGTCTATTTAAAATGGTTTTCTAAGTCTCAGATAAAAATATAAACATAATTATATAAATTTCTGATATTAGTAAACAGCGAAAAGTCGGGGTGTTACAACCGATCCCAAAACTGCTCCAAGTCAAGCATGCTTAACTTTGGAGTTCATAAGTGATGGGCTCATAACTTAAGAACTCCAAAGTTAAGCGTATTTGACTAGGAATGGCAACGGGACCGGGAGGGCACATGAGTACTCCCCCGCCCCCTCCAAGTAAAAATCATGTATGTCCTCGCCCGTTACCTGAGCAGGTACTCACGAGACGGGTATTTAGCGGGTTTTACGGATACCCACGAATATTACGGATATCCACGGATATTTGTTAAAGGAACACCAAAAATGAAGTCTCAATTTTCACTCAAAAAATCAGACCCAAAACAACAAAAACATGCTCTTAAAACTTGAAAGTGCCCTTATATCATATAGCTTGGAATCAATCATACAAATTAAAACAAATAGCGTTCATCAAAAGGATTCTCAACAGCATAATGAAGAAAACATCATCAAATCTAATGGTAAAACATGATGGATCAGAGGACAGTAGAACATAGTTGAGCAAAATGGAGCACAAATAACCTTTTTGATAGAGTCACCTGTCACCACTGCATAGTAGGTGCAAGGCGGACGAAGGTACCGTGGTGGAGGATAGAACAGTGGAGCTGGGACATGGACGAGTGACATTGGAGCTGGGACATGGACGAGTGACATTGGAGCTGGGACCGAGACGAGTGACTGATAGCGGATCCTCAGTAGAGACTGTGACGAGTGACTGACTGTGGAGCTGTAGCTGGGACTGGGATAACTGACGGCGATGCAGGTTGAAGAAAGAAGGGCGGCAAGACTCGCGAGAGTGATTCATTGTTCATGGTTTGAAATATTAATTGATCAAGGATCAAATGCATATAAAACTATTACTTAACTGAAAACTAAAAAGTATTCTAGTTTCAAGGTGGCTTCTACATTGAGTAAGGGAAGGAAGTCATGCACGGTGAGCCAAAACTTGTAACCGTCTGAATGCTTTAAAAAATTGTATGGTCCTGATGCATCTATGGTAACCTGTTGCATAGGTTAGTCTAGAGGGACCCCTCATCCCATGACCTATGTACCCAACGCCCCCACCCCCATCCGTAGGCATCCTCCGCTCGTCTGATGTGGCCAAACCCCTCCCGCAAAGTTGCGGGAGTATCAGTGTGATTCGCCAAAACTTCCGTTCAATATACTTGTGCCAGCAACCTATCTAAGCCTTGGCCCATCGCATGCCACTGCCCTTTCTCCTCCTTAGGCCACCACGAACCACCACAGTCCGACCTCTACTCCTTTCTACCATGTGACGCACCACACACTACAAACTTGGTTAAGATATGATGTTTTTATTCTAGCGATGGTCACGATGTAGTAGACAGGGAGGCATGAGATGTTTAGTTCATGGTTGAATCTAGTTGCAGTGGTGCGACAACTCTGACACGACTGTTCGTGTGGTGATGGATCTGAGATGAGGATGGTGAAATACGGAGGTCTAGGACGACATAACTGTTTTGGTTTGCTTTGCGATGGATACATGATGACATGTGGTTTTGTTTTGGACGGTGGCTTCAGGTGAGTTCACGGTGGTTGACGCGGTGGTCGGAGGAAGGTTGTTTTGCTGTGAACAGGTACAAGGAAGATCCTTAGTTTACTTGGATTCCTTACAAATACACAAACTTGTCTTCTCTTCATTCTTAGTTGAGTTAGTTTGTCAATAAAAGGAACATTTATTTTACTGTAAAGGATTCATGTTTAAACAATCAATAATTGATTTTCACAGTGGGTAAATTTTGGGCACCATTTGCTTTCTTTGTTGCTTATTTATCTTTCTTTAATTATGCCTTTCATTTTAATTGATCACTGATAAAAAATATGATCATAGGATGTTTGAATAAAGACCTAAATGTCTATGGAAAGAAGGTTAGGATTTTGAGAACTGTCGAGATGGTGGGTGCCTGAAAGGGTTGTTGAGGGTGGGAGGAGGAAGAGATAATGGAGAAGATGAATATGTACGACAATGACCCAAAAAAAGAGATAGAAAATTAGAAGTTACCAAATGTAGGAGGTAAGGTCAACTCTCTCAATATGAGAGACTTTACAAGGCTACTCACCCTAGAAAAAGCTAGTTTCAATAAATTCTACTTTCAAACCGTTGATGTGAAGTCATTATTATATTTTTATAATATTTTATTTTTTTAAAGACATTTTCAAATCTTCCAATTAATTGCTATAATTACATAATTCTCCTATTATATACTTATTTTCATTTAATTCTTTTCCTTTTAAAAAAAATCATAAATCATCATATTGTTTGCCTATACAATAACGGAACCAGATCCTCTCCATTGTATAAGGAAATGGACATTTTCGGTCCCCTTAATCTGGTACGTACACGTGGCATTAACATATTTAAATGGTTCAGATTTATTTGAGTTTAATTATTTTTAAATTAAAAAACATATCCAATTCGGGGCGAGAAACAATTCTTCTCCATTCGACGATTCCAGACCATCTCCCCCACCTCCTGTGGTCGACCACCACCACCAAAAGCCGCCTCCGACCCGCCCTGCCTCTGTTTCGTCATCGACCACCACCACCCCGCCTCTGTTCCGCCATCAACAGCCAACGGCAGCACCCGTTCTCCATTTCACTACTGGTTTGTCTTCTCCTCCCTCAAATGTCTTCTACCATTTAACAGCAACAAACACTATATTGTTGAGGATCATTAGAGGTTTAGAGTGGAAGCAATCTAAGCGTACAAGCTCCATTCCTATGCTCCGTTCGTGACTACAGTGACTGACGTTGTGCCATCGCCCCATCCCCTTGCTATGGCATTTAATTGCCGCGGTGCCGCCCCGTCGTGAGATAGAAACTCATCATGATTGAAAACACATTCCTCATTTGATTGAATGTTTTACTCATTTGATTGGCTCCTATTGTGACTTGCAGAAAATATTGGGTAACTTTGCTCCATTTGACTTGCTGGTTTGTCTTCTACTCCCTTAAATAGAACCATAAAAGAGTTCAGATCTTCAAATAGAAAGGGTAGGCATTCTTCCAGCACGATAGCACGGGGGACCTGTAGCACGATGGCTGTCAGGTGTGGAGGTACAAAGGAATGAAGTATCTTGTTCTTTGTGCAAAGGTTTGGAGTTCTTACCTCCAAAAAAACTGATGTATGGATTGGAAAGCATTTTCTGTTTGTTTTTTATTTTTAAATTTAAGTTGATTTAAAATAGATGAATCAAAACCCTTGATTCCTTTCAATGCCACACGACAGTTGTATAAAAAGAGAAATGGAGATCTCCATTTCCAAGGAAATGGAGAGGATCTGAATTCTACAATAACAACATTCCATGAGCCAACTGAGAGTGATACACAATCAATAAGAATTAAAATTTAAAAAGTAACGGCATAGCAGGCATACTAAAAAATTCTACAATATTGATCGGTGATGATAAATTAGGATGTGAATGGTGAGGTGTTACACATATATGATATACCATGAGTATGAAATTACTGACACATGCATTAAATGCAAAAGATATTTTGCAACTCGCCATAAAAATTGAAGAGGGATTTATCTGTCTTAAACAAGAGTGTTAGCAGGTAGATGGAACAGTAGATAATCTATTAAGTTTCACTTGCCCATTTTGATGGTCAAGCCCCTCTTTTCCAACCCTAGATATATAAACCTGCATCTCACACTGAGCAACGAGTTCAAAAATGCATGCGTCTCCAATTGATGTCGTTATCACGAACAAATGCCATCCATACACCCCCCCCCCCCCCACCCGTTCTGCCTTTGGCATCCGGGACAGAGTTCATAGTCCAACACTCACCTCTTGAATTACGAAGTGTTACTTATGTTTTGTAGGTGGGGAGATGTGTAGCAAAGAACTCGTGTGGGATTTTCTACAATGTAAAAGGCACTTAATGAGTTAGCATTGATATTAAATATATAATCTACAAAAGAACAAGTAAATGTTGACTCTAAATGGTTGTGTAGTGTACTACCCACCAAAGTATATGATCCACCGACATTGAACATTTTCATGATTTTCACAAAATTAGGAAAAGGGGAAGTAAAAGCTTCGGATACTCTTTGTTCATCGAGTGCAAACAACATTCTCAAACCAGCTTTTGTTTGTGAGCTTAGTTCATCTTCAACACGATGTCTCTTCTAAACACCTGTATTTGTTTACAGTAAACATGACTTAAGTCATAAATAGGAAGGTAGAAACTTTCATAGAAAGAAAATCTACATCATTTGGCCTTTCATTTTTTACTTTCACTAGCATAATGACACGATTTTAATTCTCAAGGAATTGAGTTGCATACTTCTCTTTTTTTTCTGAAAATAAAAGTACTTCATAGAAATTTGTTGCAGAAACATCTAAATTGAATTAGAGTGAGTGGATAACCAATCAGACAAATAGACGAAAAACCTTACCCAACTTTTTATGGGCAACTTTGGACTGAGAGGAAAGCCCCATCTTCTTAGAATTTGAAGCTCTACCAGATTTCTTCACATCAGTGGGTAAACCAGCTTCTTGACCATTCTTTGACCACTTTTTATCAGATAGATTAACTTTTTTTATGCACTTTGAATTGACTTTAGTATTCATTGGCATATATGTGGAAGTCTTATGGCAAGTGATAGCACGATCGACATTAGGCCTACTAAAAGCTAGTTTACCGACCTGGTTGTCAAGCCTATCTGTTCCAACTCTAGCAATCTGAACATGTAATTCACACTCATGCACAAGTTCAAAAATGCAGATATCTCCAACCTTTATGTTATTTCCACGAACAAAACCCATCCATCCTCCGCAGAGAGTGTGACTCGTATGTACTCTTGTTGTTGGCACAGAATTATCAGTCCAACATTCTCCTTTCCAATTATGAAGAGTAATCTTTATCTTGCAGTTTGGAAGATGTGCCATTGAAAACTGATACGGGAAATTCTGCATTATACCATTTGTAAATCAATATCAGCAAAAGTTTCATGTGTATGGTTGTGTTCATGTATATGTTTGTATGTGTGTGTGTGCAAAAAGAGAGTGAGAGAGAAATAACAATCACTTCTTCAAGGTTAATTGACTTGGGAAAGATGTGAGGAGAAGGAAAATTCAATACCATCACATTGTTCGAACCAATATTTTAAAGTCGGGTTGGTTCAAATCAGATCATCGGATTATTCTATTTTTTATTTATTTTAATTTTAATTTTAAAATTTTTAAAAATACAAAAAAGGAAAAAATAACACAATGTTTTGGTGAATAGATTATTTTTTTAGGAATAATACACGAATTTTGTAAATAAAAATATAAAGTTATTAATAATATATATTTTTTAAAAATATCGGTTTGATTTTAGAATTCGATATACAAACCAATTGCCTTCAGATTCAACATTTCAAATCCGATCTGATCTGATGAACCGATCGAAACCATCAAAATAGGTTCGAATCGATTCAGATCCACCAGATTCATGGATCGGATCAAATCCACTTACTCTCCTAACAAGATCATCATAAACTTCTTATTGATTGAAATTCACAATTCACAAATTAAATTTAGAAGATAACTTGAAGGTCAAAATCCAAAATCTAATTCTCATAATACTAAGAAAATCGTATCCAGAATAGCTCACAAAATCATGGTAATTAAATATATGCTCATAAAGGAGGGAATCCACAACAATAACACCAAATTTTGAAGGCATGTGATGATAAGGAAAGTTATAGATGCAAGAATTTGTGTCGAGTAAAACATACCTCAAAGTTGACACAAGAGGAAGACGATTTGAATCTGAGTTGACTGGGATTTGTGCCTTTAAGTAACTGAAACAAATGGAGGAGAGAGAAAGAGTAAGCAAAAGCGGTGTGAGCAAGCAAGATAAAAGAGCAAACAGGATGATGTAAGACTCACAAGGGGTGAACTGTTGCGACACGGCGTGAAGATAAAAAGTGAATATTTATAAGGAGTTTGGAAAATTAGGGTTCTTAAACTTTTAATATTTTACTAACTTAATTCATAAATTGATTTTATGTAAATTGGATCGGATCGGATCGGATCATCGGATTACCATGTTTTTATATTATTTCTATTTTAATTTCAAAAATAGTAAAAAAACATTTTGAAAAACAAAAAATGTTTTAGTTAATATATTATTTTAGGAATAATATATCAATATATTAATTGTGTTCATAAAAAATATTGTTCTAAATTAATACTAATATTATTTTTTAAGTGATTGGTTCCATTTTTAGAATCCGATATTCAAATCGATTGCCATCAGATTCAAGATTTCAAATCTGATCTTATCCGATGAATAAATCCAAACCACCAAAATATGTTCAGATTGATTCGGATCCATTGGATCAGATTGGACCTGCTTATGCTACTAACAAGATTATCATGAACTTCTTGTTGATTGAAATTCATAATTCACACGTTAAAACTTAGAAGATAACTTGAAAGTTAAAATCCAATTCTAATTCTCATAATACCAACACATTCATATAAAGAATAGCTGAAAAGGTTATTAAAAAAAAACTTGAAATGTAACCTCAAATTTGCATGACATACCTCCACAAGAAATCTTGGTAATTACATATATGCTCATATAGGAGTAAATAGACAATAATAACAACAAATTCTGAAGGCAAGAAATCTTGGTCATTACATTATCAATAACATCTCAGGCTGCTTCATGGATTGATGAATGTCCCCACAAATCAACACATGTCTTTTCAGCATGTTTTGTCCTCACTCTCACGCTTCATAAGAAAACTTCCCAAGATGCCACCCATCCGAAAACTGCTCCAAGTCAAGCATGCTTAACTTTGGAGTTCATGAGTGATGGGCTCATAACTTAAGAACTCCAAAGTTAAGCGTGTTTGACTAGGAATGGCAACGGGGTCGGGAGGGAACATGAGTACTCCCCCACCCCCTCCAAGCAAAAATCATGTATGTCCTCGCCCATTACCTGAGCAGGTACTCGCTAGACTGGTATTTAGCGGGTTTTACGGATACCCACGAATATTACGGATATCCACTGATATTTGTTAAAGGGACACCAACAATGAAGTCTCAATTTTCACTCAAAAAAATCAGACCCAAAACAACAAAAACATGCTCTTAAAACCTGAAAGTACCCTTATATCATATAGCTTAGAATCAATCATTTACAAATTAAAACCAATAGCGTTCATCAAAAGCATTCACAACAGCATAATGAAAAAAAAATCATCAAATCTAACGGTAAAACATGATGGATCAAAGGACAGTAGAACATAGTCGAGCAAAATGGAGCCCAAATAGCCTCTTTGACAGAGTCACCTGTCACTACTGCATAGTAGGCGCAAGGCGGACAAAGGTGTCGTGGTGGACGATAGAACAGTGGAGCTGGGACGTGGACGATTGACATCGGAGTTGGGACCGGGATGAGTGACTGATAGCGGATCCTCAGCAGAGACTGCGACGAGTGACTGACCGTGGAGCTGCAGCTGGGACAGATTCAACTGACGGTGATGAAGGTTGAAGAAAGAAGGGCGACAAGACTCGCGAGAGTGATTCATTGTTCCTGGTTTGAAATATTAATTGATGAAGGATCAAATGCATATAAAACTATTACTTAACTAAAAACTGAAAAGTATTCTAGTTTCAAGGCGGCTTTTTATACGTTGAGCAAGGGAAGGAAGTCATGCACGGTGAACCAAAACTTGTAACCGTCAAAATGCTTTAAAAAATTGTATGGTCCTGATGCATCTATGGTAACCTGTTACATAGGTTAGTCAAGAGGGATCCCTCATCCCTTGACCCATGTACCCAACGCCCCCACCCCCCATCCAAAGGCATCCTCCGCTCGTCTCATGTGGCCAAACCCCTCCCGCAAAGTTGCGGGAGTATCAATGTGATTTGCCAAAACTTCCATTTAATATACATGTGCTAGCAACCTATCTAAGCCTTGGCCAATCACATACCACTACCCTTTCTCCGCCTTAGGCCACCACGAACCGCCGCAGTCTGACCTCTACTCGTTTCTACTATGTGACTCACACACTACAAATTTGGTTAAGATATGATGTTTTTTTTGCTAGCGATGGTATGATGCAGTAGACAAAGCATCATTAGACGTTTAGTTCATGGCAGAATCTAGTTGCAGTGGTGCGACAACTCTGACACGACTATTCGTGTGGTGATGGATCCGAGATGAGGATGGTGAAATACGGAGGTCCAGGACGACATAACTCTTTTGGTTTGCTTTGCGATGGCTACATGATGATATGTGGTTTTGTTTTGGACGGTGGCTTCAGGTGAGTTCACGGTGGTTGGCGCGGTGGTCGGAGGAAGGTTGTTTTGCTGCGAACAGGTATAAGGAAGATCCTTAGTTTACTTGGATTTATTACAAATACACAAACTTGTCTTATCTTCAATCTTAGCTGTGTTAGTTTGTCAATATAAGGAACATTTATTTTACTGTAAAGGATTCATGTTTAAACAATCAATAATTGATTTTCACAGTGGGTAAATTCTGGGCACCATTTACTTCCTGTGTTGCTTGTTTATCTTTCTTTAATTATGCCTTTTATTTGAATTGATTGCTGATGAAAAATATGATCATAGGATGTTTGATAAAAAACCTAAATGGCTATGGAAAGAAGGTTAGGATTTTGAGAAATGTCGAGATGGTGGGTGCCTGAAAGGGTTGTTGAGGGTGGAAGGAGGAAGAGATAATAGAGAAGATGATGATGTACGACATTGACCAGAAAAAAAAGATAGAAAATTAAAAGTTACCAACTATAGGAGGTAAGGTTAACTTTCTCAATATGAGAGACTTTACAAGGCTACTCGCCCTAGAAAAAGCTAGTTTCAATAAATTCTACTTTCAAACCATTGATGTGAAGTCATTATTATATTTTTAAAATATTTTATTTTCTTAAAGACATTTTCAAATCTTCCAATTAATTTCTATAATTACATAATTCGCCTATTATATACTTATTTTCATTTAATTTTTTTCCTTTTAAAAAAATCATAAATCATGATATTGTTTGCCTATACAATAACGGAACCGGATCCTCTCCATTCTATAAGGAAATGGACATTTCCAGTCCCCTTAATCTGGTACGTACACGTGGCATTAACATATTTAAATGGTTCAGATATACTTGAGTTTAATTATTTTTAAATTAAAAAACATATTCAATTCGGGGCGAGAAACAATTCTTCTCCATTCGACGATTCCAGACCATCTTCCCCACCTCCCGCGGTCGACCACCACCACCAAAAGCCGCCTCCGACCCGCCCTGCCTCTGTTTTACCATCGACCGCCACCACCCCGCCTCTATTCCGCCATCAATAGCCAATGGCAGCGCACGTTCTCCATTTCACTACTGGTTTGTCTTCTCCTCCCTCAAATGTCTTCTACCATTTAACAGCAACAAACACTATATTGTTGTGGAGCATTAGAGATTTAGAGTGGAAGCAATCTAAGCGCACAAGCTCCAATCCTATGCTCCGTTCGTGACTACAGTGACTGACGTTGCCGCCGCCCCATCCCGCCGCTATGGCATCGCATTACCGTGGTGCCGCGCCACCGTGAGATAGAAACTTATCATGATTGAAAACACATTCTTCCTTTGATTGAATGTTTTACTTATTTGGTTGACTCCTATTGTGACTTGCTGCAAATATTGGGTAACTTGGCTCCATTTGACTTGTTGGTTTGTCTTCTACTCCCTTAAATAGAACCATAGAAGAGTTCAGATCTTCAAATGGAAAGGGTAGGCATTCTTCTAGCACTGGGGCATTGTAGCACGATGGCTGTCAGGTGTGGAGCTACAAAGGAATAAAGTATCTTGTTCTTTGTGCAAAGGAATGGAGTTCTTTCCCCCAAAAAATGTATGGATCGGAAAGCATTTTCTGTTTGTTTTTTTATTTTAAAATTTAAGTTGATTTAAAATAGATGAATCTCAATCCTTGATTCCTTTCAATGCCACATGTCAATTGTATAAAAAGAGAAATAGAGAGGATCTGAATCCTACAATAACAACATTCCATGAGCCAACTGAGAGTGATACACAATCAATAAGAATTAAAATTTAAAAAGCAACGACATAGTTGGCATACTCAATAATTCTACAATATTGATCGGTGATGATATATTAGGATGTGAATGGTGAGGTGTTACACATATATGATATACCATGGGTATGAAATTACTGATACATGCATTAAATACAAAAGATAATTTGAAACTCACCATAAAAATTGAAGATGGATTTATCTGTCTAAACAAGAGTGTTAGCAGGTAAATGGTTCAGTAGCTAATCAATTAAGTTTCACTTGCCCATTTTGATGGCCAAGCCCCTCTTTTCCAACCCCAGATATATAAACCTGCATCTCACACTGAGCAACGAGTTCAAAATGCACGCATCTCCAAAATTGATGTCATTATCACGAACAAACGCCATCCACCCCCCCACAAAATGTGTGCACTGTTCTGCCTTTGGCATCTGGGACAGAGTTCACAGTCCAACACCCACCTCTTGAATTACGAAGTGTTACTTCTGTTTTGTAGGTGGGGAGATAAGCAGCAGAGAACTCGTGTGGGATTTTATACAATGTAAAAGGCACTCAATGAGTTAGCATTGATATTAAATATATAATCTACAAAAGAACAAGTAAATGTTGACACTAAATGGTTGTGTAGTGTACTACTCACCAAAGTATATGATCCACTGTCATTGAACATTTTCATGATTTTCACAAAATTAGGAAAAGGGGAAGTAAAACCTTTGGATACTCTTTGTTCATCGAGTGCAAACAACATTCTCAAACCAGCTTTTGCCTGTGAGCTTAGTTGATCTTCAACATGATGTCTCTTCTAAACAGCTGTCTTTGTTTATTGTAAACATGACTTAAGTCATAAAAAGGAAGTTATAAACTTTCATAGAAAGAAAATCTACATCATTTTGCCTTTCTATTTTCAACTTTCACTAGAAAAATGGCACGATTTTAATTCTCAAGGAATTGAGTTGCATACTTCTCTTTTTTTTTTCTGAAAATAAAAGTACTTCATAGAAATTTGTTGCTGAAGCATCTAAATTGAATTAGAGTGAGTGGATAACCAATTAGACAAATAGACGAAAAACCTTACCCAAATTTTTATCGGCAACTTTGGACTGAGAGGAAAGCCCCATCTTCTTAGAATTTGAAGCTCTACCAGATTTCTTCACATCAGTGGCTAAACCAGCTTCTTGACCATTCTTTGACCGCTTTTTATCAGATAGATTAACTTTTCTTATGCACTTTGAACTGACTTTAGTATTCATTGTCATATATGTGGAAGTCTTATGGCAAGTGATAGCACGATCGGCATTAGGCCTACTAAAAGCTAGTTTGCCGACCTGGTTGTCAAGCCCATCTGTTCCAACTCCAGCAATCTGAACATGTAATTCACACTCATGCACAAGTTCAAAAATGCAGATATCTCCAACCTTTATGTAATTGCCACGAACAAAAGCCATCCATCCTCCGCAGAGAGTGCGACTCGTGTGTACTCTTGTTGTTGGCATAAAATTAACAGTCCAACATTTTCCTTTCCAATTATGAAGAGTAATCTTTATCTTGCAGTTTGGAAGATGTGCCATTGAAAACTGATATGGGATATTTTGCATTATACCATTTGTAAATCAGTATAAGCAAGAGTTTCATGTGTATGGTTGTGTGCATGTATATGTTTGTATGTGTGTGTGTGTAAAAAGAGGGTGTGAGAGAATTAACAATCACTTCTTCAAGGTTAATTGCCTTGGGAAAGATGTGAGGAGAAGGAAAGTTCAATACCATCACATTGTTCGAACCAATATTTTAAAACGGGCAGGAAGCCATGGTAACAACAGAAATATCGCTACTTTTCAGGGAAACACAAGACAGAAAAGGTCTCAAACTTGTATAGAAGCTTGCTTATATGGGATATCAGTTGAGATGTTTGCCAAGCAACATTTTCACTAAAAATAGAACTTCAATCCAAGTTTGACTTAAGTGTACAGGCAAGAATAGTTCAAAACTACCAAATGTGTGACATTCACTAATTAGGAATTGTATGGACTATGGATGAAATTTCATTGACATCATCTTTTTCTAGTAATGTATACAACTGAAATGCTTTCATCCTTGGCACATGAATGAAGAAGTAACAAAAAAAGGGCAATTTGGTGTTATAAAGCTCCCGCTATGCGCAGGTCCAGGGAAGGTTTGGGCCCACAATGTGGGTTGTGGGTCTATAGTGGGAATCCTTACATTTGCAAGAGGCCGCCCCGACTTGAACCTATGACCGTTCTGCACAAGGCAACAACTCTAACTGTTGCGCCAAGGTTTGAATAAAGAAGCACTCTTGGGGTAAAAAATAATAATTTATCTCAAATAGATCAATTTCTCAAGCAGATGGTGCTCTACACAAGTGCCTTAAAAATAAGGCCATATATTACATGATAGAAAAACATAATTTAGAAATTAAATAGAACTACAAAAGGGAACAACCCACCAGAGTGTATGAACCACTGACATTGAAGCTTTTGATGATTCTGACAAAATATGGAAAAGAAGAAGTAAATGATCGAGCTACNTNTTTNCTCGTNATGTGCTGAAAAATTCGATAGCGAAACTCCATTGAGAATATATTGACCATCTTCCTTCCACTTCTATACAGGATGGCAGCCTCTGTATCGAATTTAACAATTCAACCAAGCATTAAGTTTAAGATTTTACTAATATACTGTATTTTGAAGAGCATTTCCACACATACATGTTTGAGCATTAAATAAGTAAATTCCATTGCATAAATAAAAGGACTTGAATGCAGAATATACTTTCCTAGACAAGCACTGGTTCTCTATGCAAGAGTATATCAGTTTTAATAGTTCTTTTTTGTCAGACCTAGAATAAGATCAAAGCAGTTGTACCTTCATCTTCATTGCTATTTTCCATGTGAAAAGGTATGGGGACAACATTAGCTGAACATTCTTTGAAGGTTTCTTCTTTTTCTCTGAACATACTAATTGGTTTTACTACCTCATACTGGATTAGCTCTTTACCATCAGCACCCAGCTTAAGTTCCTGGTACTCAATGGCACTACCTTTCATTTTCTTTAGAACACCACCAACAACAACATCCAAAGAAGAATTCTCCTTCCTATCTCTTTTATGTCCTTTAATATTATCAAACTCACATGAAGTGTGACTGCATTCAGAATGAAATGCTGCTTCTTTCTCACATCTACTTTTATCAAATACTTGCACAGAGAAATGCAAATGACCCTCATATCTGAAAATCAAAAAGGTCACCAC
Source organism: Sophora flavescens (assembly GCA_030762895.1). Classification (NCBI taxonomy): domain Eukaryota; kingdom Viridiplantae; phylum Streptophyta; class Magnoliopsida; order Fabales; family Fabaceae; genus Sophora; species Sophora flavescens. The sequence continues at coordinate 185,037,971 of CM061066.1, forward strand.
ATTCTAAACGATGATCTACCATAAACGTTGGCCATATCCATGAGGGAAGAATAGATCATTGTCCTGCTTAATTAATCAAACAGGCCAAGTATTTCCACTAGGACCTATTAATGAAACAGAATCATACGTCCTGCCCTCCATGCGACATATGAATCCATCTGGAATTTTCTGCAACAAAAAGAATTTACTTTTATAAAGAAAAATCCTAAGAAGCGTTTTATGAAAAGATGAACCAAAATAAGCATTTATGATAAGATGAACCAAAATATGAAAATAAGCATTTTATGATAACATGAACCAAAATAAGCATTTTATGATCAGATTAACTTAAATCATTCGTCTCCCAAACCCTTGTTTAGATACAGTGGCACTGGTAACTTAAGAGGATAATCTGACAGTGAACTGTAAGTCTATAAATAAGATGAATGTTTCTGGTATTCTTCACAATTTTAAGGGTCTCTATGTAGTAGAATGTTTGCAAACCATTGGAAAGATAGAAAGCACAGATATGATATTGAAAACAAACATAATACAACACGGCCACAAAAATATGACAAATTTTAAAAATTATAACAAATGACACAACTATGACACAAGATGTCAAATTAGTATAAGATTAACGTAAAACCAGAAATCTTAAATTAAAAGAGAAAAATAATATTTTGAAAATTAGAATAAGTCATTAGAAACATAAAATGCTAACATTTATCTAACTATTGTGGTATTCCCATCTATATTGATATACAAGTTCAAAAAGTTAAAGTAGAAAAATTTGTAAATATAGTTAGGAGCATCTAAAAGTATCCGAAAGTATTGGACAATATCTGTTATTGTCCAAAACGAAGTGTCGGAAATGGACACGCTGACTATTTTGAAGTGTGCCTCCTTCATGGTTGGAAAGTTGAGGACTCTGTGGTATCAAGGAACACTTGACAGTTTACCACCTTCATTTTCTAAAAAATAAAAATAAGCTTTTCATTGTTGAAGAGTAAAAGAATAACATATTTTGTTAACCAAAAACAATTGAGTTTGTTATTGTTGCATAATATAGATGTATTAATTATTATTATGCATTATATCTTGCAAACCAGTGTTACCGTTTTTAATATATTAAAAACACAAACTTTCAATACAAAGCTTCCTTGATTCCTTAACCAGTTAGGACACGGATTAGCATTCTTCATAAAGAAATGGGCTCCCTAATTAGTAAAACCAGTGACATCAGATGCTAACAATAAGCTAGTTTTAGATAAGATTTTATTCATTTTTATAACAAAAATTTGGGTAGTAATAATTTGTTTTGAGAATTGAGAACATGCAATTAGGTCAGAGAGAGAGAGGAATTACCGGTCTATCAGAGTTGGAGGTGGGGGGAATAAACCTCATAGAAGTGAGGCCTTCTCACATTTAACTTTCCCTCACAGCCACAACTCTCACAAGCCATCAATCTATCATTCTCTATTTTTCCCCTTTCTTTTCTTCTTCCAGTTTTTGTTCAAGCAACAAATTTTGAGTAATGTGTTGTAAAAATCAACATGAACAACAACGCAAAGATCGGAAAAAATTTTCTACAAGAGGGTCATCGCTCATCTAGCCAAACAGAAATCACAACAATTGATAGAAATTGAAGAATAAAAAAAAAAGAAGGGAGATGAATAATACCTTAGGGGGTTTTAGTTTCGGGGAGAAAAGAAATAAAAATAGAAATTGAAAAACACCGAAGCGCAGTGAAGAGAAGAGTTGGTTTGGGGAAATCTATGGAGCGAGTGAGAGAGAGGGAGAGAGAGCTTCTTTCAGCTTTGGTCATTTCTCTTAAATTTTCTGTTGGGTTAGGTCTCGCATGCCCCACTCTCAGTTTCATCCCATCAAATTAGTGTGACAATGGCGCGTGCTCTTTACGCATCATGAAACGACCACGTCTTTGCATGCCGCTGAATAATTTGATATAGTTTTTTTAATTACCAAAAAATATATCAAGGTAGTAACAAAATTGGAAAATGTTGACTGACACTGGTTAAGAAATCAAGAAAAGAAAGTTTACATAGAGACTTGATGCATTTAATATTTAAAAAAGCGAAATGCTTAATTTTTCAATGAAAACTTGTTTTTCTTGGTTCCTTAACGGGTGCCTTTGGGGAATTCATAGGGCACTCCGAAAAGAAGATGATCTTATTGGTATAGGTAGTACCAATCAATTCTTATAAGTCATCCTTAACTGTATAGTCCCATACCTACATTGTCTCAAGATCCCTCTCATTCTGGTGTGTTATCGGTTCATTCACGTGTCCCTCTGCCGAGAAGACTGCCAGGAGCCGGTCCTTGTTCTTGCTCTCTTTATACCGGCTACCACTCCCCGCCTCAAAGCACCGGGTATCACATGCCCCCCCGCTTCTGCCTGGTTCGTCCCCGAACCACACCGTACTGGGAGAGGTGCCGCTCTGATACCATTTGTAACATCCCTGACTGGTCTATGGATTGACTATTGTCCCCATAGACTGACACGGGTCTTTTCAGTGTGTTTTGTCCTCACTCACATGCTTCCTTCTTGGGAAAACTTCTCAGGAGGTCACCATCCCAGAATTTCTCCAAGCCAAGCAGGCTTAATCAGAGAGTTCTTAAGTAATAGGCTTCCGAAAAGAAGATGCATCTTGTTGATATTGTGACTGTAACACCCTAGTTTTTACACCTAGGGTTAATTATTTTATTTGGATGTTTATGTTTATTACGTTATGTGGTTTAGTTTGAGTAATTAAATTACTCTCTTCAAATTATTTTATTAGGTGCTAGCACTGACCTATTTCAGTAAATGCACGTTTACTAGACAATAATTTATGTTATTGTCACTATCATACCAGTACAGAAAAATATTTTAAATAATGTAAATAAGAGAAAAACATTTTCATATTCCTATTCTATTTAATTTTAGAGTTAAAAATATTCTGGTTTGACATCAATCGGAGATTAAATTTTGGACTGATTATTTTCTTAGTTGATCAGTTCAACTATTACTCTTTACTCTAATTTGAATTTCGAAATCATATCTTTATCAATCTTTATTTTTAGATTCCAAAAAGTAAAAACATGTTTATTTTAGGCCTAATATTTATCACTCATTTTGTACCTATCACTAAATAACTAGTTTAAAAACTAAATTTTCTCTCTTTTCTCTCTCACTCATCGACGTCCTCACTCTCTCTTTTCTTCTCCTTCTCTGCAACTTTTTCTTCTTTCTTTCTTCCTTCTCTTTTCTTCTTCTTCCTCCCACCTCAACATCATCTTCATCAACCACCTTCCTTCCTTCCTTCCTTCTTCTCCGTCGCGCGACCACCCCTGAGGCCACCGTTCGGCCACCGCACGATGAGATCAGATGACCCATTCCTCGCACCGCTGCTGTTGTCTCGCGTCAGAACCGCCACCCACCGCCGTTCCCAGCCGTGGTAAGCACCCTACGCCGCCATTAACAGTGGTTCTTCACCTATTTATGATATTGAATATTCTTTTCTTCTTCCATGAGGTTTAACTCTTGTTTTTGTTGGACCTATGGTGCTGCCCAAAACACACCGCCGCCCCTCCGTCGCCGTCCGCCGCCGCAAGGAGCACCACAGCACCACCTTCAAGTTATCTTCTTCCTTGGGTGAGTAAAACCCTCTCTTGTATCTCAGATTCAAAACCCCCAAATGGATTTTTAAAACCCTAACCCTAACGCTTTGATTTCAGATTTTAATCTTGAAATTTAAGGTTGTTTTATGAGATTGTGACTGTGAATTTGTGTTTCCCTAAACCAATTTCATTATTATGAGTTTTCCCTAAAATCGTATTTAGGAGCCCTAAAACCCCAATTTGATTTGATTTAAATTTGGGTATGTTTTTGTGAAATTAATTATGATTTAGTGTAATTAGGACTCTTAATGGATGATTTCCAAAGTTCCTTTTCAAGATTTTTTTTATCAAAACAAAGTTTCCTTAAAGGGTATTGGGAAGCGTGAGCTTCAAACATGATTTTCTTTGAAAATAACCTTGTTTGGTAATTAGATTAAGTGTTTAGATAAAGTTAGAATGTGTGTTTGATCATGTGAAATTGATTTCTTGATTTCTGGTTGTTGCGCGTTGTTGGATTTACTCTCTGAGACGTTTGGACATGGTTATGCTTGCTTGATGGAGTGGATATGAGCTAACGTGGGCATTAGGACGAGGATCCTTTACTTATCTTCAAAGGTAAGGGGGGCTTGCCTGGTGGATTTTTCTCAATAACCATTTGCTTGTTGTGTAGTCTGTGTAATTTATGTGGTTGTGGTTATCTGTTTATGTGGTTTATGTTGTGTTGTGTATCTGAGTTTCAGTGTCTGATCTGTTTTAAATTATTTCATTATTTGTATATGATATTGTTATGATGCATGATCTGTCTGGTGGTATAATTCTGATAATTGTTGTTGAATGTTGCTTGTGAGTGCTGTTTGAGAAGCCTGACTGTGGTCAGTGCACCACCGATTAATCAGATAAAAGCTTTAATAAGCTGTGTAAATTATATTCCAGGTTTTATGGGAAACGTTGGAATATAATAGTGGTGGAAAGTATTATTTTGGAAAAATAAGGAGTTTTGATGATGATAATTTATTAGTGTAAAAGTAACTTGAGTCACAATGAGAGTGAAATTGTGAAAATGTTTCTGTACTGCTAATTTTTATGTAAGAAAGTTTGTAATATTATACAAAGTTATTTTATGAAATTAATTGTTGAAAAGAAGTTAATGATGATTTTAGAAAGTGTTTTCAGTGGAAAAAGTTAAGTTTTGGCTTGAGAAGCTTTAAAAGTGATAATTGATGAATGATTTGGAAAAGAGTGATGACAGATTTGGAAAAACGTAGAAGGCAAGTATTTTGAGACGGCAAGTACATATTTTAAGGAAGTGAAAACCTCAAGTGACTCACATTTGTGAAAACCAAGTTTTATTATTTAAGGATTTTATTGATGAATTTCCAATTTTGGAAAAGAATTTATGAAAGCAAAACCGATTTAGTGTTAACAGTGGTGTGGAACTTAGTAACCGAGACGTCGGGGTACTAAGGTTCTGTGTTGTGATGGACTCAGTCATTTGGACTTTGAGGGCCTATATTGTATACATGAGGTATACTGTGTTGAAACATTGAAGATGTTTCTAGTGCCACGAACCTAAGACTGGTGCACCGGTCGAGAGGTGTCGTGATTGAGCACTCGGACTGTGAGGTCCTATGTTTTGATAAAAGTTTTATGGACTGTGAGGTCCTATGTTTTGATAAAAGTTTTATGGATAGTGAGGTCCTGTGTTGTGATGAAAGTTTTAAAAGTGTTTTAAAACTATGTGAGTCGTAAGCCATTTTAAGATTCGGTAAAGAAAGAGTGAGAACAAAGAAAAGATCAAAACAAAAGTGTTTTGCATGCATTTTGGCAGACGTGCCTGCGGTTTGAGGTTTGATGCATTAATTACCAGCGGCGAAAGGTAATTCCGATATGCATTTTCTCATGTGCCTAGTGAGGACATGGAGACCCCATCTTACTTGCTAATGGTAGGGCCACTGATTGTGGACATTACCAATGTGTTTGGCAGTGTTCCTCGAGGAGCCACACCTTGTATGCCTGGCTATGTATGCCTTTGAAGATGGAAAGAGGTTGCGCACCTATTGGCAGTTGGCCAAGTTAGCCAGTGTGGCTATGGAGTCTGATCAACTCATATGATGTTGGGATATCTCATGAGATTAGGACGAAAATTTAGATGATGAATAGAAGTGTCATGCATAATTTTATGGATGATGTTTGGGGTTTGAACCCATTGATAGACTATTAGCTTATAAATGCTCGTGTGGTAAATGTATATGTGTTATGTGGTGTTGCGCATTTCGTTATTGTGTTAAAACCATATATTGGCGTCTCACCCTTACACACATTTCAGGATTCTTCTAGTTCGATATTGTACCCTGGGTACTTTAACACAGATGGTGCAGAGGAGTCTTTCTAAGTCACTCAGAGACTTAGATCTAGTGGCTTGATGAGGTATTACTTGCGGAATAACTTTTAGAACGACCATCTTAGGATTGAGACTTAGATTATTTTGATAGTATGTACGAGTTTGGCTCAGAGAGCCTTTATTTTAAAACGGAATGTCTATAGCTCGGAGAGCATATCTTTTGAATGAAAATCTAAGCTATTTCTTTTGGTCTTGTAAAGCTTATGGCTATAACTATTATTTTTATGAATTGATACCTGGTTGAATTTGGTGTAACTGGAATTCTGGAGTGAAAATGTAATTATTTTAATAGGTGTTATTTTATCTGGGATGTCCGAATTACAGAGGAGACTCTGTCGAAATTTTTGTAAAACTACTATCTTGTATTTAAGTATATCCTTTAAATTAAATAGGCTTGTCAAGCTATGATAGTAAGTTTGTGTGTCGATCAATTAAGGCTTAGGTATGGAGTTGTGACAAAAATTTTACACCCAATTTCAGACACTTATGTACTTATATAAGTTATTTTCCGAAAGCACCAGCAAATTATCTTTTAATTTTATTTCTGCACGTGTTTAGAAGGTAATGCCCAAGGGAGGGTGTTACAGTGACACCCTCTACCCCGCATGTTATTTATAAAACATTTCATTAAAAAGGTAAAATTAAAACATGCATTTATTTCATAAAATAAAAATCGGATAGAAAGTACCACATTGTAATGTCTCAACAACGCGGAAAAGAAACATTGTTTTAAAATAAAATAAACATAAAACATAAAACATAACCCAACCTCGATGTCACATTACAGAGCTGGTATAACCAATCCGATAAACAATTCAGATAAACAAACTAAAACAAAACATAAACTAAACTACGAGTAGCGGTTCCTCGGAGTCACTCCTCAGCAAGCTGCTCACCGTCCTCTGCATAACCAAAAAGATACATGCAAAGAAAACAACAAAAGACCAGGAGTAAGAACCATATATAAAACATAACGGCAACGGGATAGTTGGCAAGATGAACATACACCACATAGCAATCATAACATAGTCATCATACGAACACAACAAGCATCTCACAATATAACCTCAATCATATAATGCAATGTAACTCATTACTCTGAATGCATATGGATCCATCTATATCGGGCGTATGACTTCGGAGTTACATTTCACATTGGCCAAAAAGCGCCAACACCGGGGCAATCCACCAAACCCTGGGTGGGACCCCTACGACAGCCGACGCACCATACTCTCGGATGCGCCAACACGGGAGGCCAGATCACTTAGATCACCGCGGATGGCCAGATCGCCTTACTCTCGGACGACCTCCCCAGAGCCTCAAAACTCTGGTCAAAAAGCACCAGAGCCTCAACACTCTGGACAAAAAGCACCAGAGCCTCAACACTCTGGCAAAAAGTACTAGAGCCTCAACACCTTGACCATTAAGCAACAAGGCCCTCTTTGGCCACTAGGCTACCAAGGTACAACATCAAAAACATTATCTTCTCACTTTAGTTATCAACACTCTGGTTCTCGAGCACCAGAGCTCAACATCTTGATCATTAAGCATCAAGGCCCCCTTGGTCACTCGGCTACCAAGGTACATTATCCTCTTTAAGTTATCTAGCTTGTCTTCACTTTGTTTGGTGTCTTATTTTATTATTATTAAGGACAACAGGGGTGAACCACCCCTGTCAATTCTTCTACATTATGGTCAGCACAGATGAGCAACCGAATGTACCGATTTTAATTATCTTTGTTCAACCAGTTAAAATATAATTAATTATATTTTAATCTGAGAGTTAGAAGGTGCTTTTGAATAAAATAAAATCCTATTCATAGTCTACTTTATGGTAGAAGGTTACTGTACCCGGTCTGCGTTTTCACTGACAGTAAAAGTTTACTGAGCAGAAAACCTAATTTTGAATCGTGAATGAAACGGTTAGTGTTTTTGTGATGTTTTGTATGATATTGGAAATTTTCGAAAATTTGAGTTCGGAAATAAAATATAATATTGATTCAAGATACGCAATGGAGCAGAGTAAGGAGTACAAAAGTAATGAGGTGGCATGTGAGAGTGAGGTGACTTACTAGGGGGATGGCCTAAGTTACATCCTAAAAAGTGATCATGATAACACTTTTTGAATTATAACATATTATATGCTAAAAACCATTTTTTCTCTCTCTTCTCCAACCAAACAAGGCATAAGCCAAAACTTGGCCATCAAGACTTGCTTCTCCCTCTCTCTTTCACACCACTCTCACCTCTTCCTCTATAAATACCCATTTCATTTTCTCTTCATCACTTTCCTACTTCTTCCCTTTCTCATTTTTAAGTTTCTAACACTTAAAGTTTCCATTTTTACTTAGTTTCAAGCTTCAAGTTCTTCATACTTTTTCTTTCTAGTTTCAAGGGTAACCCTCTCATACTCTTCTATTTCAAGTTTTACACTTATTTCACGAGTTTACTTTATGTCTTCTTAAAATGTTCTTAAAGCTCTTTTAACTTCTAAAATCTCTAGAAAATGGTAGAAAACTCCGTTTGAGTTGAAACCAATTTCTATGCACTTCTATTAATCTCTACTTTCATATTCTAAGAGCTTGTATCAAACAAACATCTCTAACCTATTTTTCCAAGGATGACCGAAACTATGTATTAGTGGCCTAGGAAGTTTTGTTTCAACTTTTTGAAAGATGATCATGTATCCGAGCTTCTAGATACCTCTTGATCTTAAATCTAAAGTATTGGAAAGTTTAAAGATTTCTAGCCTATTTCTCCTATGATGGCCGAACCTATGATGGTTGTGAACCCAGGATGTTTTGTTTTCATTTTCCAATATGATCATGGACTTAAGCTCCTTAATACATTTGGATGCCAAGTCTAAGAGATTGGAAAGTTTATAGATTTCTAGCCTATTTATCCTATGATGGCCGAACCTATGATGGTTTTGAACCTAGGATGTTTTGTTTTCACTTTCCAATATGATCATGGACTTAGGCTCCTTAATACATTTGGATGCTAAGTCTAAGAGATTGGAAAGTTTAAAGATTTCTAGCCTATTTCTCCTATGATGGCCGAACCTATGATGGTTGTGAACCTAGGATGTTTTGTTTTCATTTTCCAATATGATCATGGACTTGAGCTCCTTAATACATTTGGATTCTAAGTCTAAGAGATTGGAAAGTTGGAAATTTCTAACCTACTTACACTAAAGTGGCCGAAACCCTAACATAAATGGGGTGAAATGTTTTTGATTGATTTGTGAAATTTAATGATTGATTCATACTCTTTAATACTCTAAGATCATTGATCTAAGAAATTGTGTTGTTTTGAAAACCCTAGCCTATTTTGTAATACAAGGCTGAAACATACCCTAAGTGGTTGGATGATTTTTATTCCATATTTTCAAGTTATAGCAATTTATCTAAGTTACCTAGAACCTAAGTGATAAGTATCCAAAGGCTTAGGTTAAGAAAAGAATCCTAACTCTAAATTGAATTAAATGGCCAAACCTAGCCTAAAGAGAACATAGATGAGTTTGTTTGATTTATTGGTTATTATGTTGATTGGTTGAAGGTGGAGTTAGTACTTTGTGGTGTGACAACGAGGAACTTCGAGTTCAGGAGTTCGGTGATAACCCAGGTGGGGGAAAGAACCAACCTATCGTCGGAATGGATAAGTAGTAGATTATATAATAATTGTGTAGGGCGACCTAAACCCAACTAGTAGTCGAGTAATCGATAAGACCAAAATCACATTGGAAACCTTTTCTGAAAAACCAATGGCGATTCGGGGATTGTAGGTTTATCAATATTATGTTGATTTTATATTGTTGATGGTTGATTTGATTTTATTACCTTTATTGAATTGATTTTGTGCTATGTTGGTGATATGATAATATTTTGATTGATATTGTGTTATGCATGATCTACCTGGTTTTTATTATTATACTTAGTGAATTTTAATCACAGATATATATATGTTGTCTAAGAGATGATTGTTTTGGGTGTGAGGGTAATGATGATTTAGAAGTGCCTAACCTAGATGATGTATGTTAAAGAGGTGTTATGGCATAGAATATGTGTCAAGTTCTAATGGAAGGTTAAGGCAGTAGGATGTTGTTAAAACGGGTTAGTGAGATTCAAGTATAGGTGTTGTTGTCCACAACTGTGTATTGGTAATATAATACACAAGGACAAAAGTGTATTGGCAATATAATAGACAATGACATCTGTGTATTGGTAATACAATACACCATGTATTGGTAATATAATACACGTAAAACACTTCTGTTTATTGGTAATATAATACACCATGTATTGGTAATATAATACACGTAAAACCAAGAGTTCTCGCGAGACCACTTCCACCTTAGGAAATAGGTGTGTGGCTATGGTGTCTTTGAGTAGCATGAGATTGGGGGTAGAGGATGATATATTAACTTGAGGATGATTTGTTAGTTATGTGTGCTGTTTATGCGTGACAATTACTGTATAATTTACTATGACTCTTTTCCGCTTTTTGATGATAGAATTATTTCTTATCCCCTGTATATTTTTGTATGTTGTATTTTATCTCTTTGTGGAATCGTGCATGAAGACCCTATGAATGAGCTGATCGAAGAGGAGTTGGATGGAACTCCCTATGAACCGGAAGCCGAAGGGCGAGCTGTGATCCATGGTGATTAGGGTCTAGTTAGTTATGACCAGTACGTCTCGTGAGGCATATTTTTAATATGTTTTCTGCTGTTTAACACTTTGTCCAAGTATATGCCATAATGGATCATACTGATAGGATATCCTCAACAGTGTTGTGTAATATGCATAATATATTGTGATATGACATTCTATATGAAGTTGTATACTTTATAAGTTAAGTTTTAATTTTTACGTATTTTCAGGTTAAGCGTGCGATTAAGTAATTAAATAATGAGGTTTTAATCTAATAACACAACGAGGCACCAGCGGGGTGTCCCATTTTGGTATCAGAGCAGTTTGGTTCTAAAATGGACTGTGGTGTTATGTCCGATCAGAATCAAGGACTGCGAGGTTTAGGATGTTGTTATTGGTCGTGTCTAGTTGAATCCACATCGGATTTTGACTACGCTTAGAAGTTGAGTAGTGTGTCCGAATCTGATGTGAGAGGTCAATATTAGTATGGCATTTGGTATTTATGTACTTGTCTATGTAGTATTATATGTCACACTAATGAGAGCGGTTGATTTCTTTTAACAGAATCATGGATCATGGAAGAGGACGTCCAACTAACAGTGGTGACGGAACTCCAGAAAGGATTATTGGAGTTGTCAATGGTAATACTGACAATACTGAGAATGGAGGAGGATCATCTTCGACTCCAAATAAAATGGAAACCCTAGCTGATGCTATGTTATTGCAAACCCAGCAGAATGCTGAGATGCTGCAAATGAATAAAGAACGGCTAGAAATTGAGAATCAGAGAAGGGCGGTAGCAGCTGAAGATGCCGGTTTGACTAATTTTATGAACGGAAAGCCACCTCAATCCAGAGGAAAGTATGACCCAGAGAAGGCGGAATGGTGGATACAAGAGATCGAAAAGATATTTGCGACTATGCGCTGCAGTGAGGAGAAGAAAGTGACTTATGCCGCCTTCATGATAACTGAAGGAGCAGAGTTCTGGTGGAAGGGAAAGAAAAGATTATTGGAGGCTGAAGGTAGAACGATTAACTGGCAGTTATTCACTGATTGCTTTTTCGAAAAATATTTTCCGCGTCTAGTCCGACGCGAGAAGGAAAATGAATTCACAAACCTCAAACAAGGTAACATGTCTATAGGTGAGTATGCATCACGTTTTGAGGCTTTGATCAAGTTTTCGGAATTCTATCAGAGGTTTCCAAGTGATGACTGGCAATGTAGAAGATTTGAGGAAGGACTCAGATGAGTGCAGAGGGTTGTAGTGTCTCTTGACATACAATATTTCCCAGAACTAGTCGAGAGATGCAGTGCCATTGAAAGTATAGACCTAAGGATGGCCAATGAGCAGAAACAACTGAGGAGTAGAGGTCCTAACCGATCAAGTTTCCAGAGATGCGGAGGAAGTGGGTCTCAGTGGAGACAGAGACCATATGCGAGACCCGGGCAAACGTCGGCACCAGCACCAGTTTCTAGAGTGGGTCAGCAACCGCAAGGCTTAGTTTTGTTCAGGTGTGGAGGATCACATTATGCTAGAGACTGTACAAATAGGTCTAGACGTTTCAACTGTGGGAAACCAGGTCATGTGGCACGAGATTGCAGACAAAGGGTTATGCAACAGTCGACAGTTGTCGGAAGAGGAACTGGAGATAATAGAGATGGAGCTGGAAGAGGAGTCCCAGCAGCAAGACCACAAGTGGCCAGACCTCAAGCCACTGGAAGAGTGTTTATCGAGAGGGGAGCTGAATCCTCTCAATCTGCTGCTCTTATACAAGGTATATGTTTGATAGCTGGTAGACTCTCGTATGTGTTGTTTGACTCAGGCGCTACACATTCTTTTATTTCGCATGAGTGTGTGGATAATTTGAACTTATCTGTTTCCAAATTACCTTATACCCTCACAGTGTCTACTCCAACCAGTAATCCTTTGACTACTATGTCTGTTTGTTTACGGTGTCCTATCGTTGTTGAGAATAGGACATTTATTGTAGATCTTATTTGTTTGCCTATGCAATAGATAGATGTTATTATAGGCATGGATTCGGCTAACCATGTAGTGCTAGATTGTTCTAGCAGGACTTTATCATTTCTTGAACCTTTTAGTGTAGCATCTGCTAATGAAGGAGTTTCTACGAGGAGTGGCAACTCTCAACAGTTTGTGATGCTTTTCGCAGTGGAGGCTAATGACACTCCCAATATAGATTCTATGCCTATCGTGAGAGAGTTTCCTAAAGTTTTCCCTCCGGACGTTCCAGGTTTGCCACCGGAAAGAGAAGTGGAATTCACTATAGATCTCGTACCAGGGACAGGGCCTATATCTATAGCACCTTATCGGATGCCAACGATTGAGTTGGCAGAGTTGAAGGAACAATTGGATGACATGTTAGGAAAAGAGTTTATCAGACCGAGTGTTTCATCATGGGGAACACCGATGTTATTTGTTAAGAAGAATGATGGAAGTGCGAGGTTGTGCACGGATTACAGGCAGTTGAATAAGGTGACAATTAAGAATAAGTATTTGTTGCCTAGGATAGATGATTTGATGGATCAGTTGAAAGGAGTAGCAGTGTTCTCTAAGATTGATTTAAGATCTGGGTACCATCAGATCAGAGTAAGGAAGGAAGACATACCCGAGACGGCTTTTAGGACGAGGTACGGGCACTATGAGTATTTAGTTATGCCTTTCGATGTAACTAATGCGTCAACCGTGTTCATGGATTATGTAAACAGAATTTTCAGACCGTTCCTCGATAAGTTTATTTTTGTGTTCATCGACGATATTCTTATCTATTCTCGTATGCGGGAAGAGCATGAGGAACATTTGAGATTGGTGTTGAGAGTTTTGAAGGATAGGCAGCTTTATGCCAAACTTTCCAAGTGTGAGTTTTGGCTGGAGGAAGTACAATTCCTAGGTCATGTGATTAATAGAGAAGGAATAGTCGTAGATCCAGCTAAGGTTGAGGCAGTTCTTAAGTGGGAACGACCTAAGTAAGTAAGTGAAGTACGGAGTTTCCTAGGACTAGCTTGATATTATCGAAGGTTCATAGAGGGATTCTCAATGATTGCGTTGCCTATGATGAAGTTAACAAGGAAAAATATAGCTTTTGTATGGACGGACAAGTGTGAACAAAGTTTTCAAAAGCTGAAGGACAGGTTGACTACATCACCTGTGTTGATCTTAGTAGACCCACTAGAACAGTTTGACGTATACTGTGATGCATCATACCAAGGTTTAGGCCGTGTCTTGATGCAAGAGGGAAGAGTTTTGGCTTATGCTTCCCGATAGTTGAGAATTCATGAGAGAAATTATCCGACTCATGATTTGGAGTTAGCAGCAATAGTGTTCGCATTAAAGATATGGCGACACTTTTGTATGGAGCAAAGTTTAATGTCTTCAGTGACCACAAGAGCCTGAAGTATCTATTCGATCAAAAAGAATTTAATATGAGGCAGCAAAGGTGGATGGAGTTTATCAGATTATGATTTTGAATTACTCTACCATCCTTGGAAGGCAAATGTGGTAGCGGATGCTTTAAGCAGGAAGTCCTTGCACGTGTCTGCGATGATGGTTAAGGGGTTAGATTTGGTTGAACAGTTCAGGGATTTGAACTTAAGAATGGAATTGTTTGAGAATAATATTTGCTTAAGTAGATCAATATTAATGGTGATTTTATGAAAGATCTTAAAGATAAAAAAGTTCAGGATCTATACCTCCAGGAAGTAAATAGAGGAATCGATGAAGGTAAAATTTCTGAGTTTAGTAGAGGAATAGATGGTGTGTTAAGGTTTAGAGATAGAATATGTGTGCCAGAGGATGCAGAACTTAGGAAGATGATTTTAGAGGAGGCACATAAGAGTAAGTTCAGTTTCCATCCTGGATCCACAAAGATGTATCAGGATTTGAAGAAAATATTTTGGTGGACAAGGATGAAGAAAGAAGTAGCGAAGTATGTCTTATCTTGTCTGGTGTGTTAGAAAGCTAAGATTGAACATCAGAAGCCAGCAGGATTATTATAATCTTTAGATATCCCAGAGTGGAAATGGGATAGTATAGCCATGGATTTTGTGGTCGGATTACCACAAACTCCTAAGAAGCATGATACGATCTGGGTCATCATTGATAGGTTGACGAAATGTGCTCACTTCTTATCTATCCGTGAAAGTTATAATTTGGAAAGGTTGACTCGGATTTACATCAAATAAATTGTTAGATTGCGTGGTGTGCCAAATTGCACATCTAGATTTTGGAGACAATTGCAAAATGCCTTGAGAACAAAGTTGAGGATGAGTTCTGCTTATCATCCCCAAACTGTTGGACAATCAGAAAGGACAATTCAGTCATTGGAGGATCTATTGAGAGCTTGTGTGTTGGAGCACACTGGAAGTTGGGATGAGTTCTTACCATTGATTGAATTTACTTATAACAAAAGTTTCCATAGTAATATCGGAATGGCACCATATGAGGCATTGTATGGCAGAAAGTGTATGACCCCGTTATGGTGTTATGAGACTGGTGAGAACCGAGGTTTGGGTCAGATGTGGTGCAACAAACTACGGAGCAAGTCAGGAAGATACGAGAAAAGATTAAGGAAGCACATGATAGACAAAGGAGCTATAGTGACAAGAGGAGGAGACCATTAGAATTCCAAGAAGGCGATCACATGCTTTTGAGAGTTACTCGGAAAACTGGAATTGGCAGAGCTATCAAATCCAGAAAACTTACTCCTCGATTCATTGGACCTTTTCAGATTCTTCGACGAATTGGTCTAGTAGCTTACCAAATTGCCTTACCACCCAAACTTTCCAACCTTCATGATGTCTTTCATGTTTCTCAGTTGAGAAATTATTATCCTAATCCTTCATCATTGATAGGGTCGAAAACCGAAATAACCGAAAACTGAAAAAACCGCTTTTTTTATATTGGATTGGATCGGATTTTGGATCCTTTAGTAAAATCCAATCCAAGCCGATCTATTATATACATATACTATTATTTTTGAAATTATAGTATTACTCATACTTAAACATTGTTTTTCATACTTTTATGTCCCTCATTCTCTTTAATATTTTTGTTGGAATGACATATATGAGGCTATTTAGAATAATATTAATGTCTTAAAGTTATATTTTTCTAAAAGATTTGATGCATAACAGATATATATTTGATTGAGTAAACATGAAAAATAAGAAATCATTTAAGTAAATTTGAAAAATAATTAGCTACAATTTATTTGTAGCTGATTCAAGGGAAAAAAATGATAAGTGAGAGTAGACATAGAGAACTAACATAAAAGAACATGTTAAAAATATCAATAATTATTTTTTCTGAAACTCCCAAATTAAAATGAAGACTATCTTTTGTCCACTATTAAATAAGTAAGGGAAATGCTAACGAATGCCCTTAGGGCACTCGTTAAGGAACCAAGAAAAGAAAATTTGTATTGGGAATTGGTGTATTTAATTTTTGAAGAAGTGAAATACTTAGTTTCCCAATGAAAATTTGCTTCTGATGATTCCTTAAACAATGCCCTAAGGGCACTCTTTAGCATGACCCAATAAGTAAAAAAGACACTTGACATAAGGAAAAAAAAATAAAGTATGACAAAAACCGATTTATCCAATCCAATCCAAATCGCATTTGATTGGATCGGATCGGATCTGAATTTTTTAAGGAAGTAAACCGATCCAATACAAACCGCATGTTGTTTTCATCATTGGATCGGATGACTTTTTAGTTCAAAACCGATCCAATCCAATCCGCGGACACCCCTAAACCTTGTCTGTCATACTATATTCATGTCTTACGAGAAACTGGAACAACATTCCTTAAATCTCATTTATCATTGTTAACGTATTTTAACATATTCAACATCATTAATAAGACCTATTAATTAATTAGAGACTTATTAACATCATTGTTGGCATTAACATCCTCAACAATCAACACTCTTTAAGAGCACAACGTCATCATCGTTATCATGGCAGCATTCTCATAAAAACAACATCATCATCATCATCATAGCATTTAATCATCATGAACATTCACTCATGGCATTCATCAAACATATCAACATCATCATCATAGTAACAAGTCCAAACACGTCAAACATAAACATTTAAACATACATATATCAAATAGGCAAATATAAACATGTTATCAAGCAAATAGTCATATAGGCATTTAATAAAACGCCAGGGTCATGGGTTAACCCTTCATCTTATGCCACCCCATAGCCTACATGTTCATACTAGCCCTTCTCCCCATACCTGGAATAGAGATCACGATTCAAAAGAGAGAAAGAAGATCCACTAGGGTCCCGTCTCACTAGCTTTTGTCTACAACCTCAAGACACTTTGGTTCAACTCTAAGATCAAGAAATCAAATGGAAAAGGAAAATCACTTGAGAGAAAGAACACAAGGGACAATGTGCACGAATTTTATCTTTTCTAAAGTCACAAACAACAAGCACAACGAACCCCTATTCGTAGTGATGTTCTCCTATCAAAAAGCGGTGAAGAACGGTGCAAGAACGGGTTCCTTAGAAAGAGTTTTAGGGATAAAAACCATAAGGATTCAAAGAGGAGGAGGGAGGCAGTTTTCTGATTTTGGGGTTGTGTAAACTAGGATTTAGGGCGTGATTTAAAGGTTTAAAATGAATTAGGGTGCAACTGGGCTGAAACAGAAGCCCCAAAACGAATTGTTGTCAGCGTCGTTAGGTCGAGCTCAGAAAACTTAGGCCGGGCGCAGACTCTTATGTCGGGCTCGAAAAATTTAGGCCGGGCGGATCCCAGAAAACCAGAATTCACTATTAAGACCATCCCAAAGGCTAAACTACCTCTAACATACACATATGCATAAAGATCAAATATATATATATAACATATATAAACGCATTAAGATTATTTACGAAAAACGGGGTGTTATAGGTATAGGTAGTACCAATCAATTCTTATAAGCCATCTTTAACGGTATTGTCCCATACCTACACAGTCTCAATATCCCTCTCGTTATGGTGTGTTATCGGTTCATTCACGTGTCCCTCCGCCTAGAAGCCTGCCTGGAGCCGCTTCTTGTTGGTGCTTAAGTCAGTGCTTCCAGCAATCCCTGCCTATTTCATGAGCATCTTCCTTATCCCTACTTCTCTTGGGGATGAAATACAAAAAATGATGAACTCCTTTTGGTGGGGAAGTGGAGGTGAGAGAGGAAAAGGAATAAGGTGGTTGTCGTGGGATAAATTAGCAATGAGTAAATATGATGGTGGTATGAGTTTTAGGAACCTCTATATTTTTAACATTGCACTACTTGGTAAGCAAGGGTGGAGGCTTATGACACAACCTAATACACTTGTTGCCAAGATTTTCAAAGCTAAATACTACCTAAAGTAACTTTTTTGCGGCAAAAAGAGGTTCTAAGGAGAAGCTTAAAGAGGCTAGGGCAATCCTTAAGGAAAGAACAATGTGGTGTATAGGTTCAAGTGAAGGCATTAAAGTATTCTCAGACTGCTGGGCAAAGGAGGGTCAACATGTTCAGCCTATTGATGTGAGGCATTATGATAAGAACTTGTTGGTGTCTGATCTTATGCACAGAGACAAAAAAGCGTGGAATGAAGCTGAAGTGCGTAGACTTTGGTTGCAGAACATGCTGAGTTACTGTTGAAAACTCCACTTTTTGACTCAGTGAGGTATGATAGAATGGTTTGGTTTCCGGATCCAAAAGGTCAGTATAGTGTGCAGTCCTCTTATAATTTCTGCATGAACAAGTTTACGAACATTGATCAGCTGAGGGTCGATGGTAAATGATCCAGTTAGTGGAAACTTGAAGTTCTTCCTAAAGTTAAAAATTTTCTATGGAGGGTGTGTCGAGGGGTGCTTCCTACTAGGGACAAGCTTGGTGCGAAAGGGGTTCAAGTGGATGGGTTGTGTCCTTGGTGTGAGAACTTGATGGGACTCCGACAAGTGTACCGGATCGAAGCAAGTAATAAAATACGGTAAGAAACTACCGAAATTGAACACAGGGATTGGGTGGCAAATTGTATTCAATATTTAAGGGAAGTAGTTAGGATTGACCAAGTCAAGAGAGAGAGAGAGAGTTGTTGTAAATTCAATTAGTAACCAGCTATCAAGAATTAAGCTAGAAACAAATTAAACTAAGCAATTATCAAGATTAAGTGAATTACGAATGGAGAAGATTTAAGGTCATGATTCCACCAACCATTTTAAACATAGATCAAAGGTGATTACTTTCTATCCCTAGGTTCAATTACATGCCAATCGGGAACCCGAAATTATCCTAATGCCTCGGTTGAGCACAAGAGAAAATACCTAAACATGCAAATCAACGATATCCCTATGATGAAAAACATGCAAGATTCATTAAGTTCTTGGTTCCCCATAACAATTTCACAAATCTCCTATTATATTTCTATCAATATTCAATTTGTGTTCTCAATTCAAGTCCTAAAGCACGAATCTCCGGTTGGACTCAACACGCTTGACTAGTTAATCATGAGCTCATATGATCAACACACACAAAACAGAATTAAGAAACAGAATTGAGAATTAGGGAGTAGAAAACATCACAAAATCGCTATGCTGGCATGAGCGGCTTCATCGCTTCCTTAGAAAGAGGATTAGTTCCTCATAACGTGCTTCAACATCATCAATTCAATAGAAAACATCAATATAAACAATAAAACTATCTGTAAACCTAAACGAGACACGACTCACAAAAAACTAGTATTGGATACTTCACTTTGTAACACTACAAGCTTTATATAGAAGTCTGTTTCTACGGTCGCTCGTGGGGCGAGCACTTAAATTTGGCTCCAGTCGGAGTTTGAATCCTCGTGGGGAGAGTCCGAAAAGTCTTCCTAAAACCGTGTCTGGCTCGTGGGACGAGACCGAAAGGTTTCAATTCCTACTCCACCAGTTCTGGCTCGCGGGTCGAGACCTTGGAAATTCCTTTTTGCTTGTTTTCTTCATTTAATCTAAGTTTCCTAGAGCTTCACTTTTAACCTGAAATAAAAATTAGCATTAATTGCTTTATTTTGACTAGAAAAAAAAAGAAATTACTAGAAATTATTCCTAAGACTCAAAATGTCGCTTGTGAACAATTAAAGCCAAATTTGGGCTAAAACAAGAATGAACTCACATATTTGGTATCAAAATTGAGGTCTTTCCCGTCATAAAACTAGTTGAACCAAAGGTTTATCAAAATACCCCAAACTTAAACTTTGCTTATCCCCAAGAAAACTAACAATTTGAAAGAATCAAAACTAGGTAAGCTCAATGGACTTAATCAGCCTTGCCCCAAATTTCATGCAATCCCATCAATTCACGTTCAATCAATGCCTTCCCTTTCTTTACTTTAATTAATCAATCCCCAATTTCATCTACTTTTAAACTATGAGAATTCAATCAATCATGCATTCATTAATCTAAGCAAAGGATCCAAGTTACACACAAAAGGGAGACCACAAAATTCAAACAACTGCCTTCCTCACAAGGGCATATAGTAATTCACTCATTCGCTCAATTTGTCAAGGTTTTCAACTTTTCACTCAAATTCACATGTCAAGTGCACCTTCCATGGATTTAATCTTCATCTAACAAAGTCCCCACAAAAACATGTTTGCAACATCAAAAGGTCTTTTAAAGATTTAATGGGTCCTGGCTAAAGGTAGGATTTACAACGGTACTAGGCTTTAAGTCCCTAGGAATCAAGAGAGCATGAACTTTTCACACCTTTATTTTTTTTCCTTCTAATTCCTTTTTCATTTTTTTTTTGCTTTGGGTGGGTACAAACCTTTTTCCCTTCATAGCCTTTTAATTTGTCCTTTGGCATTTTTGCATTTTTCTTCCTTTTTCTTTTTCTCTTTTGCCTTTGGCTTCAACCTTTATTTTTTTTCTTTTTCTCATTCCTAAGTAACATGATAACTCATTGTAGCTGTAACAACCTGTTTTTAATTACGCTGTTTTAACAGTAAAAATATATTTAATTATATTTTTATCTGAGACCAAGAAAATGATTTTGGATAAAACAAAATCATATTCATACTCTTTCTTACGGTAGAAGGTAACGATGAAATTTTGGGTTTAAAACTCATAAGGAAACCGGTCTGCGTTTTTACCGACAGTATAATTTTATACCGGTAGAAAACCCTAATTTGACCCGAAACGGTCGGTGTTTTCACTGACAGTAAGATTTTAATGATCAGAAAACCTAACTTTGACTCCTGAACGTAATGGTTTATGCTTAAATCATATTTTCAACAAGTTTGGTGATTTTGAAAATTTTCAATCGAAAACGAAATATTTTGTTTTTATAAGGACGTAAAACCCTAATCGGGAAACCGACGAAATCGGAAACAGAAAGACAAATATAGAAAGGGACATCGGAGGATCTGAGCTATGGGATGACTCACCAAGAAATTATGAAGCAATTGATGCTAGGAATTATGAGTTTTTAGGTGAAATGACCAAAACGCCCTTAAGCTTAACCAAACCTTTCCTAGTTAGTTTTTAACCATGGTTAAGGCAAGACAAAGCCAATTTGGCTTCTTCCTCCTATTTTGTGGCTCAAAATCAGTCACGCCTCTCATCAATTCTAGACAACATATTTTTCTGACCATGATTACTATTAACCATAGTTAAGTTACTATTAACCATAGTTAAGTTATTATATTATTTTCAAGCTTAACCTTGGTCAATTAAACTCAACCATGGTACTAATTTAAGATTAAAAAATTCCTCACTCCCTCACACACTCATTTAGCCGCAGCCCACCCCCACACTTAGGCTATTCTCACACATTTTCCTACTTCATCAACTTCATCTCTCATTTTCTCAAGAACACCATAATTAATTTTTGTGAAGAACTTAGCCTTTTCTTTTCAATTTCTCAACATATAAGAGGTATACCTTACTTCCCTTGATCAATAAACATCATGTTCTTCATTGATTTTGTTGATTCAAGTCATGATCATCATGTTTCAATTTCTTAGATCTAAAACTTCCAATAATTCTATAAAATTGTAGAAAAATTATTTTAATGTGAAACCAATTTCTATGATCTTAATATGTCTTCTACTTTCATCATATTAAAGCACGTAATCAAAATAATTTCCCTCCCTACTTTTCTTATTGAGGCCGAACCTATGTTGTTTTAGGCAAATGAAGTTTTGTTCAATTTTTAAAATATGACACTTGACTTGAACTCTCTAATATCTATAGTAGTTAGATCTAGAAGCTTGAAATCAAAAGAAACTCATAAACCTATTTTCCTTGCTTGGCCAAAATTTGCATGAAAAAGGGTTTGTTGTTGATTTTGTTTTTCTTTGTGAAATCTAATGCTTGATTTGAGATCTCTGGTATTTGTATTATTCAAATCCAAGAGATTGAACTCAAAATAATTTTCTAGCCTATTTAGCCCTTATGGCCGAAACCCTAACCTAGTTGGTTAGAGGATTTTGTTTCATAATTTTAACTATTAACACTTAACTTATGTTGGTTAATATTCTAGGAATTAGTATCTAAAAGATTGGATTGAGAAAATAACCCTAGCCTCATTTTGATGAGTAGACAGAACCTAGCACCATATGCCCATATTTAGATTTGTTTGATTAATTTATTTTATTGTTGATTTGGTTGAAGGTGGATTTGGTAACTCGTGGCATGATAACGAGGATCATCGATTTCGTGTTTCCGGTGGTAACTTAGGTGGGAGAAAGAACCATTCCATCGTCGAAAATGATAAGTAGTATATAATTTATAATAATGGAGTAGGGCGACCTAAACCCTACTAGTGGTCGAGTAATCGATAATACCAAAATCGCATTGAAAACTTTTCCGTAATAGCAATGACTATTTGGGAATTGTAGGTTTATCGCCTCAGGTAAATTTTATAATATTGAGGATGTTTGACTTATTATTATTAAATTGTTTGTGATACCTTTGGTTGAGGTATTCTACTGCATGTGACATTTATTTTGGTGTTTGAATATTTTACTGATTATTGTGTTATGCCTGATCTGCCTGGGTTGATAAGTTGCTCAGTTGATTTTAAGTAAAGATAAATGTTGATCGGAGGTATTTTTTTTGGGTGAGAGGTTGAATTTGAATTAGAGGTTCCTAGCCATTATTTTATAGAAGTGATGTGATATAGAATGTAAGTGGAGGCTATGAGGAAAGCATGAGGCACTAGGTTGTTATTGATACGGGTCAATGAGGTTCATGTGTATTGTTGTTCACAACCGTGTATTGGGAACAAACGAGGTCTGAAGTTCTAGCTGGGCGGTCCCAATTTAGTCTTAGGTTGTGCAGCTATGGTGTTATGTTGCTTTGCATGAGCACCCTTGAGATAGAAACCGGGGCTGCACCGACTGTACTGTGCAGCTATAGTGTCATTACTTTGCATGAGCATTCTCACCATGGAAGAGTATGTGCACCGGTTTTAGAGGTGATGCATTGCTTGGACGACTGACTAACATCACTCGGCGAGCTAGGGATATATGATAGGATTGGTGGTGGCCACGTCAGATTAAAAAGTTAGTTGCATAAGAATGAGGGTAGAGGAAAGTATTGTGAATTAAGGATGATTGTTAATAAGGAATGTTGTTTGTCTGTGACCGCTATTATATTATATGTTATAAGTCTTTTCAGCTTTTGATGATATAACTATTTCTTATCTCCCTATTTATGTATTTTTGTGTATGCCTGCTTTATTACTTTAGAAGACCCGATGGAGGATTATGTTACTGAGGAGTTGGATGGAACTCTATATGAAACAGATGTTGGTGAGGAGTTGGACGGAACTACATTTGAACCAGATGCTGGAGAACAAACTACAGATGCTAACGACATAGTGTTATAAGTTTAGGGCCAATGAGTCTTATAAAACGTTTTATTTTCCACTAGTTATAACCAATTTGTATAATTAAGTACCTGTGAGGGATCCTACTGATAGGATACCCTAAACAGTGTTTTGGTATTGTAATAAATAAACATGTGTGTAATAATATATTATAATGTTGGTGTGTTTAATTTGCAGAAGTTATATGATTATTAGTTAAGTTTTAATTTTTTATGTATTTTCAACAATAAGCACACAATTAAGTAAATAATTAATAAGGTTTTTAATCTAATAAAACAAGGGGGTGTCTCATTTGGTGGTATCACAGCAGTTCGATTCAAATCGGACTGTGAGATTTAGGATGTTGTTACTGGTCATGTCTAGTTGAATCCACATCGGATTTTAGCTATGCTTAGAAGTTGGGTAGTGTGTCCGAACTCGACGCGATAACTGACTTTAGCATGGCATATAGTATTTATATACTTGTCTAAGTAATATTATATGTCATACTGATGAGAGCGGATGATTTCTTTTATAGAATCATGGCTTGTGGAAGAGGACGTCCGATCGATAGTGGTGGCAGAACTCAAGAAAGAATTGTCGGAGCGACAACGTGGATAATAATCATCCAGGAAGTGGAGGAGAGTCATCCGAAACTCAAGATAACATGAAAAACATAGCTCTTTGCTTTGTTACTACAAACATGAGTAGAATCTTTGAGATCTTTGAGATGAACAAAGAGCAGCAGGAACTACAAAATCAAAGGAATCATGTAGCAGCTGAAGATGCCAGAATGGCTACTTTTTTGAAAGGGAAGCCACCCCAATTCCGAGGAGATTATGACCTAAATAATGCATAATGGTGGGTACAAGAGATAGAGAAGATATTTGATACTATGCGTTGCATAGAGGATAGGAAAATGACGTATGTTGCCTTTATGTTAACTGGAGGAGCAGAATCTTGGTGGAGAGGCAAGCAAAGATTGCTGGAGGCTGACGTACACTGTGATGTGTCATACCAGGGTTTAGGTTGTGTTCTGATACAAGAGGGAAGAGTTGTGGCTTATGCTTCCCGACAATTGAGAATTCATGAGAGGAACTATCTGACTCATGATTTAGAGTTGGCAGTCATAGTGTTCGCATTAAAGATATGGCGACACTTTCTGTATGGAGCGAAGTTTAATGTTTACAGTGACCATAAAAGTCTGAAGTATCTGCTTGACCAAAAAGAGTTGAATATGAGACAGCGGAGATGGATGGAGTTTATCAAACACTATGAGTTTGATTTATTGTACCATCCTGGGAAGGCGAACGTTGTAGCGGATGCCCTAAGTAGGAAATCATTGCATGTATCCGCGATGATGGTTAAGGAGTTGGAATTACTGGAACAATTCAGAGATTTGAACGTAGGGATGGAGTTGGTTGATGATAAAATTTGCTTAGGTGTGATCACTATTAGTAGTGATTTTATGAGAGATATTAAGGAGAAACAAGTTCAGGATCAATATTTACAAGAGATAAGTAGAGGAATAGATGAGGGTAAAATTTCTGAGTTTAGTAGATGAACAGATGGTGTGTTGAGGTTTAGAGACAGGATATGTGTGTCAGAGGATTTAGAACTTAGGAAAATGATATTAGAAGAAGCACACAAAAGTAAGTTGAGTTTTCATCCTGGATCCACTAATATGTATCAGGATTTAAAGAAAATGTTTTGGTGGACGAGGATGAAGAAAGAGGTAGCAGAGTATGTTTTATCTTGCCTTCTGTGTCAGAAGGCTTAGATTGAACATCAAAATATGGCAGGGTTATTACAATCATTGAATATCCCAGAATGGAAATGGGAAAGCATCGCTATGGATTTTGTGGTTAGGTTACCACGAACTCCTACAAGACATGATGCGAATTGGGTTATCATTGATAGGTTGACGAAATATGCTCACTTATTACATATTGGTGAAAGTTATAATTTGGAAAAGTTGACCCAGATTTACATCAAAGAAATTGTTAGGTTGCATGGTATGCCATTGAGCATTGTCTCAGACCGAGATATTAGATTCACATCTAGATTTTGGAGACAGTTGCACAATGCTTTAGGGATAAAGTTGAGGATGAGCTCTGCTTATCATTCCCAAACAGATGGACAGTCAGAAAGGACGATTCAATCATTGGAGGATCTTTTGAGAGCTTGTGTCTTAAAACACACGGACACTTGGGATGAGTTTTTGCCATTGATTGAATTAACGTATAACAATAGTTTCCATAGTAGCATTGGAATGATACCATATGAGGCTTTGTATGGCAGGAAGTGTAGGACCTCGTTATGTTGGTATGAGATTGGTGAAAACCAAGTCTTTGGTCCAGATGTGGTGCAACAGACTACGGAACAAGTTAGGAAGATAAGGGTAAAGATGAAGGAAGCACAGGATAGGCAAAGGAGGTACAGTAACAAGAGGAGGAGACCTTTAGAATTCCAGGAGGGTGATCACGTGTTTTTGAGAGTCACTCCGAAGACCGGAATTGGCAGGGCTATCAAGTCTAGAAAACTTACTCTAAGATTCAACGGACCTTTCCAGATTCTTCG
Source organism: Sophora flavescens (assembly GCA_030762895.1). Classification (NCBI taxonomy): domain Eukaryota; kingdom Viridiplantae; phylum Streptophyta; class Magnoliopsida; order Fabales; family Fabaceae; genus Sophora; species Sophora flavescens. The sequence continues at coordinate 185,064,054 of CM061066.1, forward strand.
AAGGATTGGTCCAGTAGCTTACCATATTGCTTTACCACCTAACCTTGCTAACCTTCGTGACGTCTTTCACGTCTCTCAGGTGAGAAAATACTATCCCGATCCTTCACATGTTATTGAGTCTAAGTCTATACAACTGTGAGAGAATTTAGAGTACGAGGCTTTACCTGTTAAGATAGCAGATAGAAGGATTAAGGAAGTTTGGTTAAGGTTATGTGGGATGTAATTACTAGAGATGCTACTTGGGAACGTGAAGCAGATATGCAACAACAATATCCACATCTTTTCTGAGATATGTAAATTTCGAGGACGGATTTTTTTTTAGAGGGGTAGTAATGTAACAGTCTGTTTTTAATTACGTTGTTTTAACAGTAAAAATATATTTAATTATATTTTAATCTGAGACCAAGAAAATGGTTTTGGATAAAAAAAATCATATTCATACTCTATCTTACGGTAGAAGGTTACGGTGAAATTTTGGGTTTAAAACTCTAACGGAAACCGGTCTACGTTTTTACTGACAGTATAATTTTATACTGGCAGAAAACCCTAATTTGACCCGAATTTGAAAATTTGTAGATTTTTTTTTATTTTGTCCGTGAGGAATTCTAATTTCTAAATTTCTGATCATAAATAAAATATTATGTTTATTCGGACGAATTTTGGTGAAAGTTCGAACGGAAAACGGTTGGTGTTTTCACTGACAGCGAGGTTTTAATGACCGAAATGCCCTTAAGCTTAACCTAACCTATCCTAGTTAGTTTTAAACCATGGTTAAGGCAAGACAAAGCCAATTTGGCTTCTTCCTCCTATTTTGTGGCTCAAAATCAGCCACACCTCTCATCAATTCTAGACCACATATTTTTCTAACCATGATTACTATTAACCATAGTTAAGTTACTATTAACCATAGTTAAGTTATTATATTATTTTCTAACTTAATCTTGGTCTATTAAACTCAACCATGGTTCTAATATAAGATTAAACAATTCCTCACTCCCTCACACACTCATTTAGCCGCAGCCCACCCCCACACTTAGGCTATTCTCATACATTTTCCCACTTCATCAACTTGGCATTTTCTTTTCAATTTCTCAACATCTAAGAGGTATACCTTACTTCCCTTGATAAATAAACATCATGTTCTTCATTGATTTTGTTGATTCAAGTCATGATCATCATGTTTCAATTTCTTAGATCTAGAACTTCAAATAATTCTAGAAAATTGTAGCAAATCATTTTAATATGAAACCAATTTCTAAGATCTTATTATGTCTTCTACTTTCATCATCTAAAAGCATGTAATCAAAAGAATTTTCCTCCCTACTTTTATTATTGAGGCCGAACCTATGTGGTTTTAGGCAAATGAAGTTTTGTTCAATTTTTAAAATATGACACTTGATTTGAACTCTCTAATATCTATAGTAGTTAGATCTAGAAGTTTAAGGCCATTAAGTCTTACAAAACGTCTTATTTTCCGCTAGTTATAACCAGTTTGTATAATTAAGTACTTGTGAGGGATCCTACTGATAGGATACCCTAAATAGTGTTTTGGTATTGTAATAAATAAACATGTGTGTAATAATATATTATAATGTTGGTGTGTTTAATTTGCAGAAGTTATATGATTATTAATTAAGTTTTAATTTTTTACGTATTTTCAACGATAAGCGAGCAATTAAGTAAATAATTAATAAGGTTTTTAATCTAATAAAACAAGGGGGTGTCTCATTTGGTGGAATCAGAAGCAGTTCGAATCTAGTAAATGCTGTAAGGTTTTTAATATATTAAAACAAGGGGGGTGTCTCAATAGTCACCCCAAACTTAGTTTCTAAACAACCCTTTTCTTGCTAAGCATTCATGCTCTCCTAAATCCTAAGATCGGTTTAACATGGTTTTTCTGGATTTTCGACTATAACGTTAGGTTATTAAGAAACAATAGGCTTATTAGGCTCAAAATTCGCAAACTATGGAACATGCATTAGGAATGGTTCATTTTGGTCAAGTAGCTATTTCAAAGAAACAATGCCTAGATCATATGATGCAGCATATAGATATGCAAACCATGCATAGATTCAAGCAAATCCGGGAAAGTGCAACTTGAAAGTGATTCACACAATTTTCAAGAACATGTTGGAGGCTCAAATTCGTCGCCTGGATATTTTTAGCAAATTATTTGACCGAGATGCATCCCCAATTAATGTGTGCACCCTTTCACCCCAAACTTGTCATAAATCATGCAATAAAAAAAATTCTCAAAGTTCGTTTTTCAATTTTTCTCATTTTTCAAATGCATAAGGAAAAGCATCAGGATTTTTTCAATATTTATCGTATGCATTCAATTTTAGGCTCAATGCAATTAATCTCATCAAGACTTGCCAACAAGACTCTATGACACTATGGTTTTTGTTTATTGACCACTTATTCACATGCAACCAGAAAATTCAAAAGAAAAGAAAAGAAAAGAGTTGAGTTTTAGAAAGTGTTATCTCAAGGGGTCCGAGCAGACCCCACGTTCTCATTAGCATGCCTTGCCTCTTCCTCGTCCTTCTTTACTTTCTTCCTTGGCCTACTAGATTCGGCCTCCTCATCAAGATACATAGCCAAACTATGTCCGGGCTAATAATAGTAGCTTCCTCTCTTGGAGCTCTTCCGCTCGGAAATCCTTCCCTTGCATGCCAGATCATTTCCAATTCCACCCATGCGATATCATTGGCTCCCTTGAAGGTTAGAAGCCATTTTGGATCCCACTTGTCTTCTTCATCCTTAGTTAAGCTCTCCACACCTGGGAATGGAATCTCTCCTCTTTCCACCACCTTCTTGACTTTCTCATATAAGGCATGCTCGGTGTTTATGCAAACTGGGAAGTCCTTTTATCTTTCTTCAATTTCAAGATCAATTACCCTCCGAACGTAGTCATTCACACCCCTATCAAAGCTCAAGTGAAACGGATCCTCCTCGTCCTCTTGTTCTTTTGTCAATTTTTCTAAGTGAGGGTAGGGGATCCGTCTCCCTCGTATGCACACACTGATGTACTCATAATCGGGGTGGTCCAGAGTGATTGTTCTTTCATCAATTGGTTGCCTTTCCTTGTTTAAGAAACTCCAGTCAATAGGCATCTAATTCACAAGTCAACTAATGGTCAATAAAAATAATTTAAAAATCAAAAAGAAAATAGCAAAATTAAAAACATGCACCACAAAACATGTGTATAGTCTGGAACAGTGCATAAGGTATCAAGATAATATGAGTTTCTAGCTAATAAACATATACAACCATATCGAATGCATAGCTAGAACTCAAAGTAAAATAAAGATGGCCGCCTCCGGCTTAGATGAAGTCGATCTGATCCAACATATCATCATCCGGGTTACCCTGAGCAGCTGCCCCATCATCTACTGGGACTTCGGGCACCCCCCCTACGGCTGGGCATCCTGGTTCCCAGGATAGTCCTGCCACCCTAGCCGAGGTGCCAAATCCTCCTCGGAGGGATAGATGGGTACCCATCCCTCCTACCGAGCCAGGGACAGAAGTCCCGGAGTACCTCGTGCGACCTCCTCTCTGCTTGTTGGTTTTACAGAAGCAAAACCATCTATGCTGATAATGGCTTCTGAGGGGCCTGTCCTGCTGGCCTCCTAGGTGGTGCGGGCTCACCATAACAGTATCGACGGATATAATCTCCGTCGATCGACTGTCGGGGAACCTTCTCGTACTCCCCAGAAACAGCAATCCCCGCCCTCGCCAACATCTCTGTGATAAAAAATCCATGAGCCAAGACCTCCTTTTGCGTTCCTGGAGTTGACCTTCTGGTGAATGTCCTGGGCTATGACCGCGCCCATATCAATGGTCTTCCCCTCCATAATGGCATAGAGGAGGTGGACCCGTGCAGCTGTGATATCAGACTCGTGAGAGCTGCACATCAGGTTGGCATGTATGAAAGCATGTCAAACCCAGGCCACGGGATTAAGATCCCTCCTCCTCAACCTCAGTAAGTTCCCGGAGGTCCCTGTTTCCCATTGCGCTCCAGGTTTGCAGCATGTCTCTAGAATGGATTGGGCAAGTGCTAGGACTGCCGGCATCTGAGAGTGCTGGCTCCTCAATCCCACAGTGTTGGGAATGCCCAAACATTGGTTAATGTCATCGGGGTGGAAAGTAACTCCCACACCCCTGAGTGCAGACCCATCCCCAAGGGACTAAACGCATTCAGTTATCTTTCAAAGAGCCCCGTGTCTTCTTAAGTCTTCACATCACAATGATATCAAATTTTTTATGCATCAAGATTACATTACATTATATATAATAAGGAAACTTTCTTATGCATCAATATTGCAGCATATATTTAGTAAAAAATGAATAAATTATTGCAGCATATATAATAAGGATTTGTTTGAATTAAGAGGATGCATTTTTTTAATGATGTAATTAGCATCGATGTGCATATGGTGCGTAGATGTCATGCCTTGTCAGGAGTTAGTCCTACATTACTAAATGTATACATGCGTAGATGTCGTGCCTTGTCAGAATGTGATAAACTGTGCTGTATGAAATGTATGTTGATTGTGTTATTGGCTGGAAGGCTGACATCGGTCAGTGCTTATTGGAAATTAAGGATAAAACGTTAAGAAAGTTTAAGGAAAACTTTATGTTCTTGAAAATTAAGGGATTTAATTTCAAGGTAAAAATAACAATATTTTAATGAGTTTTAACGAAAGAATAAGTTAACAAGTGACAGCGAGGACGTAATCATGAATTTTTTTTCACTTTGGCACGTTTTTTCGAAAACAACGGGAAAATTATATATATATATATATATATATATATATATATATATATATATATATATATATATATAACTTACCATAATGTTCCACAACATGGAATCAGCGCAGGAATTGCCCATGGAAGACACGTTGACCTGTCGTGAGACTTCTTATAAAACCTTACAGCAGCTAGCCAACGTTTGCAAGTCATGGAAGCAAAGATAAGGGACTTCAAATCAGATCTAAAAAAATGGAAAACTTGTTCCAACATACGACCACATCGGAATCAATAAAACCAATTTCATCTCCTGGGAAAGTAGCATCACCACATAGATCCTCAAAAGGGGATTCATCATTCTCGATAGTAACACCATCATCTTCCAAATCGCTGTCCTCTTCAATATCATCAACCAGCATCCAGACTCTTTTGGCAGCACGTGCGCCACCTTCTAAAAAATAAGTAGACGAAAATAATCAGGAAACCACTTGAATGAAATCTTCAGAATGGTCCCATCACATGTACACAACTATTATATTCCAAAATAATACTTTCCACCACTATTATATTCCAATGTTTCCCATAAAACATTGAATATAATTTACACATCTTGCTAAAGCTTTTATCTGATTAATTGGTTGTGCACTGACCACTGTCAGGCTTCTCAAACAACACTCACAAACAACATTTAACAACAGTTATCAGAATTATGTCACCAGGCAGATCATGCATCATAGCAATATAATATACAACTACAGATAATCAAATAATTTAAAAGTAGATCAAACACCGATACTCAGATAAACAACACAACATATACCACATAAACAGATAACCACAACCACATAAATTATACATACAACACTACAAGCAAATGGTTATTGGGAAAAATCCCTCAGGCAAGCTCCCCTTACCTTTGAAGACAAGTAAAGGATCCTCGTCTTAATGCTCATGTTAGCTCATATCTACTCCATCAAGCAAGCATAGCCGTGTCAAACGTCTCAGAGAGGAAATCCAACAACACGCAACAACCAGAAATCAAGAAATCAATTACACATGATCAAACACACATTCTAACTTGATCTAAACACTTTATCTTATTACCAAACAAGGTTATTTTCAAAGAAAATCATGTTTGAAGCTTACGCTTCACAATACCCTTTTAGGAATCTTTGTTTTGATTAAAGGATCATGAAAGAGAACTTGGGAATCATCAATTAAGAGTCCTAATTGCACTAAATCATAATTAATTTCACAAAAACAGAACCAAATTCAAATAAAATCAAATTGGGGTTTAGGGCTCCTAAATACAATTTGGGGAAAACTCATTTTAACTAAAGAATAATGAAATTGGTTTAGGGAAACACAAATTCACAGTCCCAATTTCATAAAACAACCTTAAATTTCAAGATTAAAATCTGAAATCAAAGGGTTAGGGTTAGGGTTTCAAAAATCAATTTGGGGGTTTTGAATCTGAGACACAAGAGAGGGTTTTGACTCACCCAAGCTTGAAGGCAGAGGACGCGGTGACCAGCCATGGGTACGACGACGGCATCACGCAACTCCGGCGAGGTGGCAGTGGCGGTGGAACACTCCCCTACAACAACCATGATCCATAAAGTGAAGTTAAGCTTCATAGAAAGGAAGAAAAAAAGCTCAAAACACTATGAGAATGGTGGAACCACCATGGAGGCGGCGGTGCGCAGTGCTTACTGCGGTGGAGAGACGATCGCGCGACGGCGGACCGGACGCATGGGTCGCGCGGCGTGGTCGCGGACGGACAGAGGCGCGATCGCAGGTTGTCTTTGAGGTGGTGGTCGCGGTTCTGGACAAACACGGTGGAATGAGGTAGAAGATGAAGTTGGGGAGAAGGAAGAAGAAGATGGAGTCAGGAGGGAGAAGAAGCAGAGAAAGTGATGGAGGAGGGGCGTCGAGTGAGAGAGAGAAAAAAAAGTTGGGTTTTTAAACTAATCATTTAGTGATAGGTACAAAATGAGTGATAAATATTAGGCCTACAATAAACATGTTTTTACTTTTTCGAATCTAAAAATAAAGATTGATAAAGATATGATTTCGAAATTCAGATTAGAGTAAAGATTAATAGTTGAACTTATCAACTAAGAAAATACTCGGTCCAAAATTTAATCTCCGATTAAGGTCAAACTAGTTTATTTTCAACTCTAAAATTAAATAGAATAAATATATGAAAATGCTTTTCTCTTAATCATATTATTTAAAATATTATTCTGTACTGTTATAATAGTGGCAATAACGTAAATTATTGTCTAGTAAGCGTGCATTCACTGAAATAAGTCAGTGCTAACGCACCCAATAAAATAATTTGAAGAGAGTAATTTAATTACTCAAACTAAACCACATAACATAATAAACATAAACATCCAAATAAAATAATTAATCATCTGTGTAAAAACTAGGGTGTTACAACATGAGTGCAAGATACGGATAAAATTTGAAACATTAGTCAGAAGACCAAATTTGGTAGCCAATGAGCTCAAGTTATACAGGAAAGGCTAACACATAGGGCTAAAGGAAAATATATCAGTTCCCCAATCACTAATCCCAAAAACAAAAATAAAAAAAGTATGAACCAAAAAACAGAAGGCAAAAACGGGATAAATATTTACAGACACAAAGGGAGCCAGGGGGTGGGGAAGGAAAGATATAAAAAAAATGCACCTTCAAAGGACCAATTACCTGATTTCCAATATATTTGTTTACCAATTTCTTTCTTTGGTTGCCTAGCATTGATCCAGGGATCTAAAACCTCATTTATAGCTGCAGCAAACTCCCGGCTCTTGTATGATTTCATTACCAGGTCGTGTAGCTTCCCACGAGTAAAACCAACAAACTGAGGGTGTATGCTATTAAACAAACTTGAATTTGTCTTAGGTTCACTGAATGAAACACCGCCAGTTTTCTTTGATGCAAGTCCAGAGCAGACACCAGATGTTGAGCTGCTTTCTTGGTTGGTCCTAAGACTGACATCAGAAGTTTCTGCGGCAGAGGTAACAGGAATCCAGAGTTTATCACCCAGAACCATCAAGATAATACCAGTCACCAAAATGCAACTGCAAGTCAGAAACAGTATAGAGACGATCTTTAGGGACATTAATGAATTCCATGCTCCTGTAAGAACCTTGATCATTAATGGCTTTTGACTGAGAATCTTGAGTCGATGACCTCTTGCCATCAGTGGTTGAAGAGAAAGGCCTAGTTGACGTGGAATGGCATCTATCCTTGCTTTGGATCTTTTGGTGTGACTCAGAGACCAACGATCCCTTGTCCTTGACTACACGTGTATTTATCCTGACCACTGAAAGAACATTTCCTTTCACTCCTCTAACGGAGGCAGGCTTACTTTGAACTGGTCTGCTCATAGCACTACAATCAACTCGTTCATCAGCACAAAAAGCCCACAAAGGGAGATCAAGCCTCCTGCTTTGAGAAGGAAAATACAAGTCATCTTTGTGATGCCATGCCAGCGAGGATCTAATGGAAAACCATCATTTAGGACAAGTTTCTTCCTAGAATTTCTTTCTTGGGCATCATCATCCCTCTTCCAGTCCCCACCTTTGCATGACCAACGAGCAGAAAACCAGTCACTAGGAATGGCAATGGCAAATCCATTATCCTTGTCACATGGCATACTTAACTGAGACTCAGAATCTGTTCTTGAGTCAAACTCTTCGCTATGGAAGGAACCATGCCAAGGGAAACCTGAACATACAGATACAACTAAAACTTGTCATGGGCATATTGCACATTACTCAAAGTGCACATCCATAAATTTACTTTTGAACATGACCAGATGAAGTGTAAAATTACCGTGCACACCTGCATGATGCATATATACAAGGTCTGTATCTGCTCTCACTCACAATGTCCTTTCAATCCCAACATCCACTCACACCCTCCCTCTGCATCGTATGAGCTATCTCGAGAGTTTGTTTCGCATCATGCCTTTCTCATGTTTCAACATTTTTTAAATTTTAATTTTTTAACTTTTGCTCTACTATTGCATTACGTAAAACCTGAGCTGTTCTGGGTGAATATAAAGAAATATTTTTTACAAAATAATCACCATTTGAGGTAATAATAGAGCACTTGAAACCTCCATCTCTTTTTCTTTAGTTATTTATTTATTTTATTTTGGTTGCAGGATTCAGCTCTGATTTATCGCCCCATAGGAACCTAGTTCTGCATTTTAAGATTATTATTAATTTCTTGTATAAAGATGTTAGGGACTGGTGTCATTATACTTTTTTTGGGTCCCTTTTTCTTAGACTTTAATAACCAAGGTTGGATTGATGAACATAGTAGTCAATGCGGCTAATATTATAATAAAAAGTCTAATAAAAAAAGGTCACCGGATTTTTCTCAGTCATGTGTTAACAACTTTAAGAAAAGAACCCACATGTCAATATGCAATCAGGAAAACATCAGAAACTTCTTCGCAAACCAAACCAAAACACTAGTGGTAGAGAACTCCAATAATAAAAAACCTCAATAATGTCACGTACCAAAAACCAAAACAAATTCACTAAAATTCCAACAAATTGAATATAGCATGAAATATAACACTTCAAATCCAAAGAAAAACGTCGAACTTCTCAGATACGGTATCCTAGGAAGAAATATGAAACACAAAACAAACCATGAGTTATTAGATTTAACAAATATGAACAAAATAATGGACAGGAAAGCAAGCAATTACATACCTTTGTAGTCAGGCCCCTCCTATTTTGGATATTCAAAATTCATTTGCAAGGCTTCTGCATGACAAAAATTAAATCACCAAGGTAGCAAATATAAGATAGCTTAGAAACCAGAGGGAAATTAAAGTTCTGTTTACTTTGTTTTCAGTTTGTTGTTTTCATTTCTTATTTTTATAAATAATTACAAAATTGTTAACTTAGTTTTATTCTGTTTTCTTGTTTTCAAAAAAATTGTACATAGACAGTGGAGTCTGTCTGTTTTCAGAGTTTTCTTGTACAAATCTTTGAAAACAGGATAAGATGGTAGTTTTGTAATTATCTCTGAAAATCCTAAGATTGGCAATAAATTCTCAGTTTTTTTTAACGTTTTAATAAATTCACAAGAATATCATTAACAGGACAAAATACCTTTTACTTCCTCAAGCACCTTCCCTGGAAGGACATCATAACCCTCCATGAGTTTGCAACCCTTTCGTCAATGTGGAAGTCCTCCAAAGGTTCAAGTGCTACTACACTGTTGTCAGGGCATACCAATGGCTGTCGTGAAGGGGCTGGCATTTCATGATAAATCTCAGGACCAGATTGAAGAATATCTCTAGTATCTGCTTCTGGAGGATTTACCGGTTGAGTTATGGTCTCTGACATGATGGATGGAAAACTCTGCGCTGCCAACGGTGATGCTGCATTTTCAACTGTTAACCACATGTTACTATCTAAGTGCTTGATAAAGTGATCTGACATTAGTACCCCTTCGTCAACAAGGGCCTTTATATCACTCAATTTATCAGGCCCATGTTCTACACCATGGGTATCACAAATGTCCATGTCTTCACAAACGTCCATATCTTCTTCCATAGAATCAGTCACAACATAGACATGTGGAGGGGTATCACAAATGTCCATATCTTCACAAATGTCCATATCTTCTTCCATAGAATCAGTCACAACAGAGACATGTGGAGGGCTATAACAAATGTCCATATCTTCACAAATGTCCATATCTTCTTCCATAGAAGGCAGCTCGTCAGGAGGAGCCGGCTCAAACCGAGGCGATTCTTTGGAGTAAACAGTTGGGCTGCAGGACTGCTGTTCCATTAGGATATGGCGGCTGTGTTTTTTTTTGTTCTTATTCCAATAGCTGCAAAGACATACAATATATATATATAAAGGATACAAGGCCAACAGATCTCTATAATTACTGCAACAAATCCTCCTATTTGTCTATGTCTAATATAGTCAAATATTTAATTTCCTAAAATATGTACATGATTTCTTAAAAATCTGCAACTACATAATTATGTTATTTTATGAGATTCTCTCAATCCTAAAAACCTGCAACTACATAATTAAATGATTTGGCAAAAACAGAGGGCGTAAAGTCTGGAAAAAATTGCACAATCAAAATTATATCAGATAAGTCGGCTTCAGATAAAATATTTAAAGGAGTTTAATTGATATATACTGTCAATCAATCATAAGTTGTCATATCATAAGTTGTCATATCATAATTGGTAAAAACAATATAAATGTTTTTTATATTGTCAATCAATCATAAGTTGTCATATCATTGAAAATCTTTGACTTTTATCCTAACCACATTAAAAGTAATCTATATCATGATTTGTGATTGATTGACAGTGTAAAAAATTTTATACTGATACTGTACAACAATTAAACTCTTATTTAAAGTTTTCACACAAAAAGTAAAGAAACTATTAAATATTCTTAATTTTAAATTAATGTAATTATATATGACTAAAATTTCATATCACTCCACTAATGATCTCTCTCGATTTACCCAGGGGAGACACTGTCTAAGAGATAAGGATAAATTGCAGAAAAAATAATTAATATCTTTTGGTTTTTAAAATGAGAAAATTTAATCCCTTCTGGGTATTGTTCTGGTGTGATGCACAAGAATTAAGAAACATAAAACTAAACCTTAATAGTAAGATTTATTAATTTATTAATTTTCCCTTATTTAATTTCCAACAATTAATTACTCTACTTTTCCAAGCCCAATAGTCCATCCAATTTCCATGAGTAGTTAAGAATTTTGGGAAGGGTAAAGATGGAAAAACAAAAATTAACTCTAATAAGCTAGCGGATTGCATTTGAAGTGTTTGCTAAAATTAGCGATTGAACTAACTGATAAATATAAAATGACATAAAAGTACATATTTATATGTTTTTTATATGAGTTATATTTATTTACTTTTTTGTCCTTTACCAGGAGTATACCCCGTCGGAAGCGGGGACTAATCTCCTGAGGGGAATGAATGACACTTGAAAGTGGGAAACCCTCTCCCAGCGGAAATTCGCACCATACGCAAGAGTTGGGATTCGAACCCCAGCCACCTGGTTAAGGGGCACAAGTCCACCACCACTTATGCCGGCCTCATACATATGTGTTATTTATTTTAAAATAATTATCACTTTTAATATTTTAATTTATTTTAAAATATTCATCATTTCAAAAATTAAAATATTATTTTCTATTTGTTTCTTTTTTACCTTTCCTACTAATAAGGTAATTTAATTCTTTTTGTTTCGTTACCAAAAAAAAAAATAATGATTTAATGCTTTCTTAAAAGTTCAAAAGAATGATTTTATGCTTTCTTTGTTTGGAGATTTTTAGGATAATTGTTGGTTTGATTCATTAGAAAATTTTAAATTTTTCCAATAAACTCTTTATTTCAGAATATATGTCATTTAAAGTTTGTTTTGGTAAAATAAAAAAAGGCAAAGTCCATAATAAAATACACAATCAAAAGATTCAAAATTATACGAGATATGTGATAAGTCAGCATCAGATTCAAAAATGTGATTTGTTATCACTTAATCTATTAATCTATTTTACAAAATAGTTTGTATCTAAGTTTAATCTGTGATTAAACTGATTTTTAAATGTTAGTATATTGAAACTAGATTATCATAATTTTGAACTAAATTAAGACTTTTTTTAATAAGCAAACAATTATAGTAAGGAGAGTACAATGAGTATTTTGACCCATTACATTGAGCCAAATTACAACAATACCAAACATATACAAAGCCGAACCACCTCCTATTACATGATTCCAAGCACCAGAGTTAATTAAGTAAAATAAAAATGCTCTTCTAAGTTATTAATTGTAGCTGTCAAAAAAAGAAGTTATTCGTCACTACAAATGCATTTTGCATAAACGAATTTTAAATTAATAATATTAATGGTTAAAATCAATTTTTTTTTTCTATACATGCCCAATATGAAAAAATATGTAAATTTCAAGTAGCAACTAACTCATATGTCAACAGTAAAAAAAATAAAAAAATAACTCATATGTCAACACAATATCATTAGTCTAGGAATTCATCTAGGAATACACACTAACATACTATGCTTAGAGCACGGGCGGATGAAAGGGGTGACTAGAGCCTAACCGGCTCCTCAAGATAAATTTTATATTTTCATAAACTTTCTATAATCTCTTTCAAATACATAATATTTTTTTTAAAAAAAACTGACCAAGCTTCTCCAGAAAGCTAATCTTTCACTCTAGTGTCTTTATATCGTAATGTGTCTATATCTCAAAAACATAGCAAAAAGGAAAAAAAATTAATCAAAGTTTCATCTTGCTGCCTCCCACACCCCATCAACGCCCCCAACTTTTTCCCATCCCAGATCTTTGTCATGGAGAGTATTTTTTTCATCCTCGCTCCTCACTTTCTCACAAATCCCCCCAAGAACGATTAATATTTATAAAAATCAAAATTAAAACAAGATTCAACATTTCCAAACGGATCTGATAAACCGAGTCAAACCACCAAATAGGTTTTAATCGGTTCGAATCCACCGGATTCATGGATGGAATCGGATCCGCTTACATCCCTAAAAAGATTATGATAAACTTCTTATTGATTGAAATTCACAATTCACACATTAAAATTTAAAAGATAACTTGAAAGTTGAAATCCAAAATCTAATTCTCATAATACCAATAGATTCACATCAAGAATGACTAAAATGGAGGGGGAAAACATGAGAAGTACCCTCAAATTGCTTGACAAACAACCTCACAAAATTTTGGTAATTAAATATATGCTCATAAAGGAGAAAATCCACAACAATAACAACAATTTTTGAAGGCATGTGATGATAATGAAAGCTATAGAAGCAGTAATTTGCGTCAAGTAAAACATACCTCAAAGTTGAGAAGAGGAAGAAGATTTGAATCTAAGTTGACTAGATTTGGGCCTTTATGCAACTAAAACAAATAGAGGAAAGAGAAAGAGTAAGCAAAAAGGGTGAGAGCAAACAAGATAAGAGAGCAGACGTGATGATGTAAGACTCATAAGGGGTGAATTATGGCGCCGCGATGTGAAGATGGAAAGTGAATATTTACAAGGGGTTTGGAAAAGTTAGGGTTCAAAACTGTTCATATTTTATTAATTTAATAAAATAAAAATTCAAATTGAACAAATTTGGTTAAAGTCGGGTTGGTTCAAATCAGATCATCGGATTATCCTATTTTTTAATTATTTTATTTTAAATTTCAAAAAATTTTAAAATACAAAAAAGGAAAAAATAACACAATGTTTTGCTGAATATTTTTTTTTTTAGGAATAATACATGAATTTTGTAAATAAAAATAACAAAGTTATTAATAATATATTTTTTTAAAAAGATATCGGTTTGATTTTAGAATTCGATATACAAACCAATTGTCCTCAGATTCAACATTTCAAATCCGATCTGATCTGATCAACCGATCCAAACCACCAAAATAGGTTTGAATCGATTCGGATCCAGCAGATTCATGGATCGGATCAAATCCACTTACTCTCCTAACAAGATCATCGTAAACTTCTTATTGATTGAAATTCACAAATCACAAATTAAATTTAGAAGATAACTTGAAGGTCAAAATCCAAAATCTAATTCTCATAATACTAAGAAAATCGTATCCAGAATAGCTCACAAAATCTTGGTAATTAAATATATGCTCATAAAGGAGGAAATCCACAACAATAACACCAAATTTTGAAGGCATGTGATGATAAGGAAAGTTATAGATGCAAGAATTTGTGTCGAGTAAAACATACCTCAAAGTTGACACGAGAGGAAGACGATTTGAATCTGAGTTGACTGAGATTTGTGCCTTTAAGCAACTGAAACAAATGGAGGAGAGAGAAAGAGTAAGCAAAAGCGGTGTGAGCAAGCAAGATAAGAGAGCAAACAAGATGATGTAAGACTCACAAGGGGTGAACCGTCGCGACACGGCGTGAAGATATAAAGTGAATATTTATAAGGAGTTTGGAAAATTAGGGTTCTTAAACTTTTAATATTTTATTAACTTAATTCATAAATCGATCTTATGTAAATCGGATCGGATCAGATCATTGGATTACCATGTTTCTATATTATTTTAATTTTAATTTTAAAAATAGTAACAAAAAACATTTTAAAAAACAAAAAATTGTTTTAGTTAATATATTAATTTTAGGAATAATATATCAATATATTAATTTTGTTCATAAAAAATATTGTTATAAAATTAATAATAATATTATTTTTTAAGTGATTGGTTCTATTTTTAGAATCCGATATCCAAATCGATTGCCTTCAGATTCGAGATTTCAAATCTGATCTTATCCGATGAATAAATCTAAACCACCAAAATATGTTCAGATTGATTCGGATCCATCGGATCAGATTGGACCTGCTTATGCTCCTAACAAGATTATCACAAACTTCTTGTTGATTGAAATTCACAATTTACACGTTAAAACTTAGAAGATAACTTGAAATTCAAAATCCAATTCTAATTCTCATAATACCAACACATTCATATCAAGAATATGAAAAGGTTATAAAAAAAAACTTGAAAAGTACCCTCAAATTTGCATGACATACATCCACAAGAAATCTTGGTCATTACATATACTAGTGTAGTGTACCCGCGCAACATACGGGTAAATTTTTTTTCAAAATAAATTATTACAATATTTAATTCAAACCCGATTGTAATTGCTATTTTTATGTTGAAATATAATTACATTATATTTTATTGATTGAAACAAGTAATTAAATTATTTATACTATAATTATATTATACTAATATTAGTAATTGCTTCGTTTCCAAAATGCTTGAACCTAATAACGGAACCAATGACCATCAGGAGTGATTCGGTTCGGTTCAGATCCTAACAAAAAAAATACGAACCAATTTAATTGGTTCGGTTCATATTTTCGGTTTCATCAAATTATTGGTTCGGTCTTACACCCATAAACTTTTCCTAAGAACATAGTAGTCTTGCTACCTTTCATGGATAAAACATTTAAAACAGTCCACAACCTGACACACTCTAATTAGTACCCCGAATATATATATATATATATATATATATATATATATATATATATATATATATTTTAATCTATAAATTTTATATATATATTAAAATATAATATATACTAAACATTAAGGTGTATATATATATATATATATATATATATATATATATATATATATATATAAACATATAAATATTAAAAGAGTTCACAACATGACAAACTCTACTTTTAGTCTTGACTGTTACAAAAATAGTAAAAGTGGAGTTCCCAATTATACTATAGTATCAATATTGATAATAATAATAATAATAATAATATATGTAAACAATTTAAGTAATTAAGTTACTTTTTTTAATAATAAAAAAGCCCAAAAAAAACCACATGACGACTTCCTAGCGTTTCTTTCAAGCTTTAAAATTAATTCCCCGGAAAGGAATCACATAGTAGCTTTATACCCCAAACTTCCAGAAGAACACGGTAGCTTTGCTACCTTTCGTGGCTAAAAACATTTTAAAAAAAATCTATAAACGTTAAAAAGTCAATAATAAAATAATATAAAAGGTGAACCAATCAAAATTGGTTCGGCTCAGACCCGAAAATATTAATTAATATATATATAATATAAAAAGTATTAAAATAATAAACTATTAAACTCAATATAAAAATATAAATACAATAAATATAAAATATTAGTATGTATCTAATATAAATATTAAAATATAGTAATTGTTTCGTTTCCAAAATCCCTGAACCTGATAATTGAACAAATGATCATCGAGTATGGTCTGGTTTGATTCGGACCCTAACACAAAAAAATACAAACCATTTTAATTGATTCTGTTCGATTTTCATGTTCATCAAATTATTGGTTCAGGTCTCATGTCCCTAAACTATCTCGAAGGACACGGTAGCTTTGCTACCTTTCATGGTTAAAACATTTTAAAACAAAAAAAAAAACTTTAAAAAGTCAATAGTAAAATAATATTACAATCCAAACCAATCAAAACTTGTTCGGTTTGGTTTGGTTTACTTAGTATACGAAAAATATTAATATATATATATATATATATAATATATATATATATATATATATATATATATATATAACTATAAAAAATATTAAACTATAAATTATATATAAATATTAAAATATAATAAACACCAAACATTAAAGTATATATTTTGGTTTTTTTATAACAGTCTACTTTTATGTTCATATTTTCGGGTTTATCAAATTATTAGTTCAGGTCTCACGCCCCTAAACTTTCCCAAAGAACACGGTAGTTTTACTACCTTTCATGGTTAAAACATTTAAAATATATATTAGCTTTAAAAAGCCAATAATAAAATAATATAAAATTTCGAACCAATGAAAACTGGATTTGTTTGGTTTGGTTTGGTTAGTACCCCAAAATATTAATATATATATATATAACATATATAAAAGGATAAAAAAAATAGTAAACTATAAATTATATTAAAATATAATAAATACAAAACATTAAAGTATATATATTAATTTTAAAACATATATAATTATTAAAATATTAATATATACATATATATCTAAGTATAAATATTAAAAGAGTCAATAACCTAACACACTCTACTATTTTATATCTTAGTATTTTATTATTATTTAAAATAATAAAATTTTCTACTTAGTTTTATATTATTTTATTTTATTACTTTTTATACTATCTTAAGTTTTATTAAAAAATATCATACTACTTTATGTAGCAGTAGATAGCAGGACATGTTTTCTTTATAAAAAAAAATTAGCATCACGCATTCCCAACCAGTGTTTACGTATGTAAAAAGTAAATGAGTAGTATGTTAAAAATGTTTTTAGTCCCACGTAATGACTTCCTGGCGTTTCTTTCAAGCTTTAGAATTAATTCCCAGGAATAACATAGTAGCTTTATGACACAAACATTCTGAAGAACATGGTAACTTTGCTAACTTTCATGGCTAAAAACAATTAAAAAATATATATAACCTTTAAAAAGTCAATAATAAAATAATATAAAAGTCGAACCAATCAAAATTGGTTCGGATCCCAAAAATATTAATTAATATATATAAATATAAATCTATATAAATATAAAATGTAAAAAATATTAAAATAATAAACTGTTAAATTCTATATAAATATAGGAATATAATAAATGTTAAATATTAGTATGTATATATATATATATATATATATATATATATATATACACACACTAAAATATAGTAATTGATTTGGATCCAAAATCCTTTAACCTGATAACTGAACTAATGATCACCGGGTTTGATTTGGTTCGGTTTGGACCCAAATACCAAAAAATACAAACCAATTTAATTGGTTATATTCAGATTTTCGGGTTCATCAAATTATTAGTTTAGGTCTGAGGCCCCTAAACTTTCTCAAAGAACATAGTAGCTAAAGTAAAAAGGTGGCTATATAAAATAAAAAGTAATAAAATGATAGATGATGAAATTTAGGGGAAAAAAATTTGATTGACACAATAATAAAATGACAAAAGATGAATATGAGAGAAAAAACTCACTATTTAAAATAATAATTATTTTGTTATTATCATTTAAAGAAGTAAATTGTGTCTCTCAAATTTATTTATTTTTATTCTATTATTACACTAAACAATAATTTTTCTCACTAACTTTTTATTATTATTATTATTTTAAATAGTGAGTTTTTTCCTCTCATATTCTGCTTTTTATCATTTTATTATTATGTTTTTTAAAAAAATTTCCTCATCTATCATTTTATTATTTTATATTTTATATATTCACTTTTTTACTTTAAGGACCTAATGAAAATTTTATATAAATTCAGGGACCCAATTAGAAAAGTTTTAGTTCAGGGTCACAATTGAAAGTTTATATAGGTCTAGGGACCTAATTAGAAATGTATTTTAGTTAAGGGACCTAATTGAAAAATCCAAATTAGTTCAGGGACCAACTCAATAATTAAACATATATAATAAAAAAAATCTGAAATAATAAAGTTGTCCCAATTTAGTGAAAAAAATGAAAAAGAAGAAAAAATAATGATGACTGAACAGTTGTGACGATGTCAATGTCATATTCCCTTTAATGCACCTCAACCAAGTTAAGCAAACAATATAATATTAAAACAATCAAGTATAATAATAATAATAATAATAATAATAATAATAATAATAATAATAATAATAATACAAAATATAAGAAACAAATAATGGGTTAAAAAAATATTAAACTCCTTAAATTAGGGAGATGCTGCCACATCAAATGTACAGTAAAAGTTGCTAGTCCATTTTTATATTTGTATTGATACATAGATTGCCGTGTTTGACTCCCAAAACAATGTACCTTCACCGGTTTGTAAATATTTTAAAACAAAAAATATATAAATTTTAGAAAACAAAATAAAATAATAATAAAAATATTCCATAACTTGACATGTGGCATGCATCATTGTGCTACACTAAAATCAGAATTTTTCCTTATCAATTATTATAGATATAGATTTATTATTGGTTTGGTTTGATTCGGTTCGAACCGTAAAATATTAAAATATTAATATATATATATATATATATATATATTAAAATATTAATATATATATATATATATATAATATAAAAAATATTATATTTTAAACTATTAAATTATATATACATTAAAAATATAAGTATATAAAAATTAAAACATCAAGAATATAACAACTCCACTTTTACTATTTGATAATTTATGATTGGTTGAGAGTGTAAAAAAACTTTACACTATCAGTGTATACAAATAAATTCAAAAAAAATGTATTAGAAATTTTTTTAATAAAAAATAAGGAAAACATAAAAAAAATAAAAATTTTAAAAATTTTAAAAAAAAATAAAAATTTTAAAAAATAATAAATAAACGTACAAAATATTAAAAAAAGTAAAAAAAATTGTTTTTTTTAAAAGTAAAAAAAAAATATTTTTAAAAAAAAACATAAAATCCTACCGCTGACACGTGTATGTACAGTAAAAATGTCTCTCCACCTTTTATATTAGTATAAATGCTCATAAAGGAGGAAATCCACAACAATAACAACAAATTTTGAAGGCAAAAAATCTTGGTCATTACATTATCAGTAACATCTCAGGCTGCTTCACGGATTGATGAATGTCTCCACAAATCAACACAGGTCTTTTCAGCATGTTTTGTCCTCACTCTCACCCTTCATAAGAAAATTTCTCGGGAGGCCACCCATCCCAAAACTGCTCCAAGTTAAGCATGCTTAACTTTGGAGTTCATAAGTGATGGGCTCATAACTTAAGAACTCCAAAGTTAAGCGTATTTGACTAGGAATGGCAACGGGACCGGGAGGGCACATGAGTAGTCCCCCGCCCCCTCCAAGTAAAAATCATGTATGTCCTTGCCCGTTACCTGAGCAGGTACTCGCGAGACGGGTATTTAGCGGGTTTTACGGATACCCACGAATATTACGGATATCCACGGATATTTGTTAAAGGAACACCAAAAATGAAGTCTCAATTTTCACTCAAAAAAATCAGACCCAAAACAACAAAAACATGCTCTTAAAACTTGAAAGTGCCTTTATATCATATAGCTTAGAATCAATCATACAAATTAAAACAAATAGCGTTCATCAAAAGGATTCACAACAACATAATGAAGAAAACATCATCAAATCTAATGGTAAAACATGATGGATCAGAGGACAGTAGAACATAGTTGAGCAAAATGGAGCACAAATAACCTTTTTGATATAGTCACCTGTCACCACTGCATAGTAGGCACAAGGCGGACGAAGGTACCATGGTGGAGGATAGAACAGCGGAGCTGGGACATGGACGAGTGACATCGAAGCTGGGACTGGGACGAGTGACTGATAGCGGATCCTCAACAGAGACTGTGACGAATGACTTACTGTGGAGCTACAGCTGGGACTGGGACAACTGACGACGATGCAGGTTGAAGAAAGAAGGGCGGCAAGACTCGCGAGAGTGATTCATTGTTCATGGTTTGAAATATTAATTGATCAAGGATCAAATGCATATAAAACTATTACTTAACTGAAAACTAAAATGTATTCTAGTTTCAAGGTGACTTCTACATTGAGTAAGGGAAGGAAGTCATGCACGATGAGCCAAAACTTGTAACCGTCTGAATGCTTTAAAAAATTGTATGGTCCTGATGCATCTATGGTAACCTGTTGCATAGGTTAGTCTAGAAGGACCCCTCATCCCATGACCTATGTACCCAACGCCCCCAACCCCATCCGTAGGCATCCTCCGCTCGTCTGATGTGGCCAAACCTCTCCCGCAAAGTTTCGGGAGTATCAGTGTGATTCGCCAAAACTTCCGTTCAATATACTTGTGCCAGCAACCTATCTAAGCCTTGGCCCATCGCATGCCACTGCCCTTTCTCCTCCTTAGGCCACCACGAACTACCACAGTCTGACCTCTACTCCTTTCTACCATGTGACGCACCACACACTACAAACTTGGTTAAGATATGATATTTTTTTGCTAGCGATGGTCACGATGCAGTAGACAGGGAGGCATGAGATGTTTAGTTCATGGTTGAATCTAGTTGCAGTGGTACGACAACTCTGACACGACTGTTCGTGTGGTGATGGATCTGAGATGAGGATGGTGAAATACGGAGGTCCAGGATGACATAACTGTTTTGGTTTGCTTTGCGATGGATACATGATGACATGTGGCTTTGTTTTGGATGGTGGCTTCAGGTGAGTTCACGGTGGTTGGCGCGGTGGTCGGAGGAAGGTTGTTTTGCTGTGAACAGGTACAAGGAAGATCCTTAGTTTACTTGGATTCATTACAAATACACAAACGTGTCTTCTCTTCATTCTTAGTTGAGTTAGTTTGTCAATAAAAGGAACATTTATTTTACTGTAAAGGATTCATGTTTAAACAATCAATAATCGACACTAGTGCAAAAAAGGGATTCTACATCGGAGTTTACACATCGGTTTAGTATAAACCGATGTGTAAAACGAGGCGGTGGCATTTTTGAAATTCAAAGGAAAGTATTACACATCGGTTTAGAGAATAACCGATGTGTAAAACTTTTCCACATCGGTTATATATAACCGATGTGTAAAATTAAAATAAAAAAATTTAAAACTCGAAATTTTTAACATTCAACATCGGTTCTTTTTGAACCGATGTGTAAAATGGTGAGTAACCACATCGGTTTTTAAATAACCGATGTATAAAATTATAAAGAAAAAAAAATAGAAATTTAGATTACACTTTTACACATCGGTTTTTATTAACCGATGTATAAAATTTAAAAGAAAAAATCAGAATTTAAATGTTTCATGTTTACACATCGGTTTTGTCATAACCGATGTGTATAAGATGTTTAACACATCGGTTTTCCTTATAACCGATGTGTAATAGTCCCAATTTTTCTATTTCCCTCCGTGTGTTTTGCGCCCTCATTCTTCAGTTTCTGACGTACCCTAAAACACAACACTCCCTCCCTCTGCTAACGCGCGTTGTCACTGCTTTTCCATCTCTCTCACTGCACTCACATCCGCGAGCTACCCTCAGGTATGCGTCTCTCTCTCTCTCATTCTCATTCTCTCTCTCTGCATTTCCTTCTTCTCATTCTCTCTCTCTGCATTTCCTTCTTCTCATTCTCTCTCTTTCTTTCTCTTTCTCTCTCTCGCTCCCTTCTTCACGTCCTTTTTCCCTTTTCAATCGTAGACAAAGAAGACCACTGCGACTGCGAGCCTTCATTTCTTCGCCAGAAGAGAACCACGAGAACGATCATCCGCGAGCTACCCTCGTTTGCGTGAAGAGCGCCATTTTTGCTCGTCCCTCAGGTATATATTTGTTTCTTCTTTAGAAAAGTTATGAACTTTGACTCGAAATGGTTGGATAATATACTTGCATGTGTTGTTCTGTTGCTCCAAGACTGGATTTTTCGGTGGTGGTATCACCCGTCACGCCGGCCGTCTTTTCATCACGGCTAGTCCGTGACGGATTCGGCCTTGGAGGTTGCTTCACTGGTTGTTCTGTCACGGCCGGGACCACCATCACGGCAAGGCCGTGATCAGTTCTGCCTGTGAGGGTCTGGTTCAGTTGGCATGTCACGGCCGTGATGGCCATCACGGCCAGGCCGTGATAGGTTCTGCCTTGGAGGATGCTTCACTGGTTGGTCTGTCATGGCCGTGACCACCATCACGGCTAGGCCGTGATCAGTTCTGCCTGTGAGGGTCTGGTTCAGTTGGCATGTCACGGCCGTGATGGCCATCACGGCCAGGCCGTGATAGGTTCTGCCTTGGAGGTTGCTTCACTGGTTGGTCTGTCACGGCCGTGACCACCATCACGGCCTGGCCGTGATCGATTCTACTGTGAGGGTCTGGTACGGTGACATGTCACGGCCGTGATGGGCATCACGGGATGGCCGTGACCAGTTCTGACTTTTCCATTCTTTCTTTTAAGCTATACTCGATCACGGCCGTGATGGCTTTCAAGGCTAGGCCGTGAAGGGCTCTGTTTGGCTAATTTTCTTCACTTTTCAAGCCCCATCTTCATGCAAGCTACATAAATAGTAAAGCCTTAGTTTCCCGTTTGAGATGCAATACTAATGAGCGTATGTGTACGTGCTTAATGTACCGCTCATTGTGTTGGATCTTGAATTGTCCAAAGTTGGACAGTTTGGGAAAAAACTTTTTCTTAATTCAGTTAAAATAGTTATTCATTGGTTCTAATGTTATATACTTGATGAAAGTTCGGATTGATACATTTCCTTTCGTTCTCCGGGTGCATACTTTGTCGTGGTGGATGTCATCGCGTTCAAGTAGTGTACGTCGGAGACCGCGGGGAAATGCTGCCGAAATTTTGTCGAGTATGAGCATGAGAGTTAAGGACTAACTGTTAACCGAATGTTGGAAAAGTTTCTTCTCGAATGGGATAGGGCCATACCTGTCATAAGAAGTGGTTGATGAATATGTTGGACTAAGTACGAAGGTATTGGTTTAGTCATGGATCGCGGTTGGATGAATGCTAGACGGACAAGTGATGAGTATGAGAATGGAGTGGAAGATTTTCTACGATTTGCAAAAACAAATGCTCCACGATAGTGGTAACGGAAGGTTTTATTGTCCTTGTGTTAACTGTTTGAATGAGAGGCGACTAGAAGGCGAGGAGATACGTGATCATCTTATTTGTGAGGGGATTTGCAAGAGTTATACAACATGGATATGCCATGGTGAATCGTTAGACAAAGTAGGGTGTCGGATAGAGAGGAAGTTGATGACGTGGAAATGGACGATGGACTAGAGGACATGATCCGTGATGTTGGGCAAGAGTCTTTTCGGCGTGCACATGTGTATGATACTTTGTGCAGTGATGCGCAAGTGGCTTTGTATCCAGGGTGCACTAATTTCACCACGGTTGTCGGCGGTGTTAAGATTGTTCAATGTGAAGGCGAGAAATGGGTGGAGCGATAAAAGCTTTACCGAATTGCTTGAGTTGTTGAAAGAAATGCTTCAGGAAGGCAACACATTGCCATCTCGAAACTATGAGGCGAAGAAGATATTGTGTCCGATGGGTATGGAGTATAAGAAAATACACGCTTGCCCCAATGATTGTATATTGTACAGGAAAGAGTTTGAAGAGATGCACGAGTGCCCCAGGTGTGGGGTATCACGCTACAAAGTGAAGGATGGTGATTCTAGTTGTGATGTGGTCACCAAAGGTCCTCCTGCGAAGGTGTTATGGTATCTTCCCGTGATTCCGTGGTTCAACCGATTGTTTGCTAATGTAAATGACGCAAAGAACATTAGATGGCATGCAGATGAGAGGAAGTGTGATGGACAGCTTCGCCATCCGGCCAATTCTTTGCAATGGAAGAGAATTGATAGTTTGTTTCGGATTTCGGCAATGAGCCCCGAAACCTCGAGGCTTGGACTTGCTACCGATGGAATGAATCCATATGGAAACTTAAGTAGTATTCATAGTTCATGGCCTATTCTCCTTGTAATTTACAAACTGTCTCCTTGGTTGTGCATGAAGCGCAAATACATTATGTTAAGTATGATGATTTGGGTCCTAAACAGCCAGGAAATGATATTGATGTTTATCTGAGTCCCTTGATTGAAGACTTGAGAATGATGTGGGATGAAGGCGTTGATGTGATCGACGGGTATTGCCGTGAGACATTCAGATTGCGTGCCATGTTATTTTGCACCATCAATGACTTTCCAAGATCACGGGAACCTGTGTGGGTATAGTGTTAAGGGGCATACAGCATGTCCAATATGTGAAGAAGGCACATGTTACCATCAACTGCAACATGGAAGGAAGACGGTCTACCTTGGGCATCGGAGATTTCTCCGACGTAATCATCCTTATCGTAGATTGAGGAAAGCTTTCAATGGACTTTCGGAGAATGAAATTGCTCCGGTGGCCTTGACTGGAGAGCAAGTTTATGAAAGGGTGAACAACACTAATGTTATCTATGGGAAGACCCGGAAGAAGGCTACGAGAGAAGAAAATATGGAAGAAGAGGTCGATCTTCTTTGATCTTCCATCTTGGTGCAAGCTTGATGTAAGACATTGTATTGATGTGATGCATGTAGAGAAAAATGTGTGTGACAGTTTAATCGGAACGCTTCTCAACATTCAAGGCAAGACAAAGGATGGTGTGAATGCTCTGCCTGGATCTAGTTGCGATGGGTATACGAGAGCAGTTAGCTCCACTTAAAGTGGGGGATAAGAAGACTTATTTGCCCCAAGCATGTCATACTTTATCAAAAAAAGAGAAAAGAAGTTTCTGTGAATGTCTACGGGAGTCAAAGTGCCACGGGGTTACTCTTCAAATATCGGAAGACTTGTCTCAATGACGGATCTCAAATTAGTTGGCTTAAAGTCTCATGATTGTCATGTCTTGATGCAACAACTACTACCGGTGGCCATTCGTGACATATTGCCTAAAAAAGTCAGACATGCCATTACTAGGTTATGCTTATTCTTCAATGCTATATGTAGCAAGGTCATTGACACTAAAAATTTGGATGAGTTGGAAAATGAGGCAGCCATTGTATTGTGCCAATTGGAGATGTATTTTCCACCTTCATTTTTTGACATCATGGTTCATTTGATTGTTCATCTAGTGAGGGAGATTAGATTGTGCGGTCCCGTTTATTTAAGGTGGATGTACCCGGTTGAGCGATACATGAAGATCCCGAAAGGATATATGAAAAATCCACACCGTCCCGAAGCATCTATTGTTGAAAGGTATGTTGCGGAAGAAGCTATTGAGTTTTGTACAGACTACATGTCGGAAGCGGAACTCGTAGGGCTTCCGAAGTCTCGTCACGAAGGAAGATATGATGGTAAGGGTACACGAGGTATCACTTGTTAAGAGCATGGATCGGGAGGAAGTGCTTCAAGCACATTTGTATATATTGAATAACACTGATGAGGTTGAACCATACTTATGTGAGCATAAAAGCATTATCAATGAAACTTACCCTAGAATGAATGAAAAATGGTGTTTGAACAAGCATAACAAGACTTTCTTGAACTGGTTTAAAGAAAAAATTGCAAAGGATGGTATTGCTTCTGCTACATTAAAATGGCTAGCACAGGGGCCTAACTTTGATGTCATATGCTGGAGTGGGTACGATATCAATAAGTTTTCCTTCTATACAAAGTCCCAGGATGACAAAAGTACTATGCAAAACAGTGGGGTTATGGTCGTCGCTGAGTCCATGCATTTCTCTAGTTCGAAAGATAAAAACCCTGTTATGGCATCAGTTTCATACTTTGGAATCATTGAAGAGATATGGGAGGTTGATTACACGAAGTTTAGAGTACCTGTTTTTAAATGTCAGTGGGTCGACAGATAACAATGGTGTGCAAACCGATGAGTTAGGATTCAAATTGGTGGACCTTAGTAAGGTAGGTAATAAAGAGGAACCTTTCATCATGGCATCCCAAGCAAAACAAGTGTTTTATATCCGTGATCCTTCTAACAAAAGGTGGTCGAGTGGTTCTCGGGGAAAAAACATGTATAACGGTAGTGAGGGAAATCACGATTCAACTCTTGATATTTCTGATACTCCTTCTTTCTCAACACGAGTGCCTAATTTCAATGAGGAAAATGAAGTGGATGATGTACATGCTACTCGTAATGATCACCAAGAAGGGTTATGGGAGAACTTTACTAATTGACCACAAAGTAAGTTTAGTTTGATATTACCATCAAGTTTGGCATATTATGTGTTTACGTTGATATTTATAAGTTATGTTTATGTACGTTGATCGATATTTATAAGTTATGTTTGATATTTATCCTGACATACTAACAAGTTTTTTTTTGTTTTGTGTTTAAACAGGTATACATGGCTGATCATGAGGATACACCTCCTTCATGCAGCGGGTCAGAGACCCCGTCTACCGGTAGAAAGGGTAGACGTGCCACACGGATGAGGCATTTGACTGCCAACCGTGGGTCAAATCAGAGGATAAGAGTAGATTTTGATGATAACCTCAAACCTATTGGGCCAATGGAAGATCAGTTTACCAGTTTTGTGGCGACCCTTGCTAGGAACAGGCCTAGTATACTCATTGATAGGTGGAGAGATGTACCGGCGGACGTGAAGGAGCAGATATGGGAGAGTATTCCGGTATCTATACTTCTACGTCCTGTGTTTGTCTCGTATCTACTTTATTTTTATCTTAATAATATCATACAGTAATTCGTTGATTCTTTTGGTCTTAATGTAGTTGACATTTGACATCACAGGATACATACGCTATGAAGAAGCGTTTTTGAAGTATCTTTGGAGAGCGTTGGAGGGGTTTTAAGGCCCGCACTGGGCAGATACTATATATTCGGTCCAAAAAGTAAAAAGAACCCACTTGAGGTGTATCCGTTTCTTGACAAGGCGGCGTGGGATCGCTTTGTTCGGAGCCGACGTGATCCCAGCTTTCAGGTTAACTTATTTGATTTGTCTCTAAATTTATGTAATTGCATTAATTTCATTTACTTATGTAATTTAATTGTCTTTTATTTATAACAGGAGAAGAGGAAAAAGGGGCAGGAAAACCAAAGCAAGAATGTCTACCCCCATGTCATGTCTCGTGGGGGATATAAAAAGCTTGTTAAGAAAATGGTTGAAGAGGAAAAGAAAGCACGTCGTGAGGCAGCATCTCGGGCGGATCCTAATGCTTTGAAAATCTTCCGGAGGTTGTTGATCCACCTCCACCCCCACGCCATCGTTCATGGAAGAGGGGCCGACAAAGAAAAACGGGACAATATACATCCGAGGAGGCCCGCCAAGTAGCTGAGAGGATTGTAAGTATAGTTTGTTGTAATTGTCATTTTAAGATTGTTACTCGAATTGTAATGTGACCTGATATTTTTATGTGATAGGATGCCTTGGATGATCGGCTAACCCAAGGAACCTTTGTTCCTAGAGGACGCAATGATATCTTATCTCGCCATCGGTAAACCGGACCACTCGGTAGTGTCATTGGTGTTGGATGGGGAGTCGGCATTCGCCAATACCATGGTTCATCTTCACACCAATGCCCACGAGGATTGGTTTGCGAGATAGAGCACAACTAAAACAGGAGATTGCAGGTGAGCTTCGACAAGAGATGAGCGAGCGGTTTGCCCAGCCGAGATGGCAATATTTACTTCTTTGTCCCAGAGATGACAGTAGGTGTCCAACCCTCTGTCCAACCCTCTGTCCATGTGAGCACTAAGGGCTCATGTGATCCTCCTCATCATCCCGAAAATGATGATGATGTTCTTCATGATGATGATGATGATGATGATGATGATGATGATGATGATGATGACGACCACGATAGGTGTGAGCTGTATGTTGATGATCATCATCATCATCGCCGCTTAGTGGCATTGGGTAGGGCATATAATAAGTTAGGTAATACCATACACCATCGGTTATTACCGGACGATCATCTGAGGGTGTCTGTTGAGATTATTCGAGATGCTGATGCTCGAGTCCCCTGTGCCCACCGAGGAGGTTCAAACAGTGGGTCGAGGCCCCGGTAACTTCATCCTCGGCCAAGAAGACTGGTCAGCTTTCTTGTTGCATCTGAGGTATTCGGTTAGTTGTGTTTTTCTATATTCATAGTTGAAATATATTTATTATTGTTTAAAGATAATGCTTTATTTGTATTTGTTATAGGATGTTGGAAATGATATTGTGCCTAAAAGGTCGGATCTAGGAAGACCAGAGATGTATATGCTCTCTGTCAAGGTATTCATTTGACCATTTAGTTCATAACGAATTAAATAACTTAATTATCCGTGATTACTAATATATATCTATGTTGTTTAGGGGATCGACAAAGGGCACCTGGCCATGGTGATGTTTTCAAAGATCTTGCTATACAGGTTGTCACCATGGAGGATGATGCAGCATTAGTAACGTTGGAACATGATGCCAGCCCTGGTGAACTGTATATACCAAAGAAAGAACTTATGGAGATGGCACTCAATAAAGAAATGGCCAGTTCTGCACACATATCGTTTTGGTGCACGTAAGTACATTTTATTTATAAGTTAAGTACGTAATTAATTTTTAAATACAATGATAATTAACATGTTTTTCCAATATATTAGGTATCTGCATCGTATGTTAGTCGATCAGGGTAACCTCGCCCTTTATGGGTTCATTGACCCCATGTTCATTCAGGGTGATGTTCTCGTAGCATCGGAAGACCCGGTCACTACCATACGTGATATACTTGCCCGAGACGATCATCAATTCTATCTTGCGCCTTATCTCAATAAGTAAGTACCGGTTATTAATTTAAGTATAACTATATATGACTTACAGTCACTAATTGTTCGCAAATACAGCAAGCATTGGCAATCTGTTGCTCTTGTACCCAAGAATGAACGTCGTGGTCTTCTTACGCTCATTGGGACATAAGCCGGCGAATGAACCGAAGACGATCATCGAAACGTAAGCGTTAAAATACTTTATAATCAGTAATGCAGTTGTTTTAATTATCTGAAATCTATTATATATACTTTAATTAATGTTTTTGTCATGATAGGTCTATTAATGCATCCCACATGCAGCGTGGTGAAAGGCGTACTCGGGCTATCAGATGGATTATTCCCAGCGTAAGATATTTATTAGTTCAAATGCATCAAATGCAGTGGGTACAATAATTGATTTCTATTTTATTTAATTCCTCATATTCTAATTGGGTTTCATTTGTACGTAGTCACGTATACAACGTGGGTCATGGGAATGTGGCTACTATGTGATGCGGTGGATGTTGTAAATTATCTCCTCAGGTATCACTGAAAGATGGAGTGAGGTAAATGATAATTGACACAATTAGAAGTAATAGTATAGATTCGTTATATGTTTTATGTTAGTTTATTACTTAAAAGTAATAATCTTTTGTCCAATTAAACTTGCAGATATTCAACAATCCATCTCCATTGTCCGGAGTTCGACATCAACATCATAAAGAGGCGTTGGGCAACTTTCTTTCTTGAAGTGTACCACCCATAGTTTGTATATATGTAGTTAGTTTAAAAACTTATCTTATAATAGATAGAGTGTACGTACCTTTGACTGATGATATGTATTAGTGCTCAGGTCTGGTTCAATTTTTCTTCTCTCGTGTTTTGATGTAGCTTTGATAAAGTGTTGTTTTCATTCATAAGAAAATTGAATGAAGTATGTTTTGCTTTTGAATGATTGTGTCAAAACTGGTTTGGTGTTCTGTTGTTGTTTCTTGTTTGATCAGGGTCTGCCTGGTTTGTTTATTGATCTGCATTTAGTGAAACAGGAATGATTGAAATGTAAATAACAGATTAAAAAAAAAAGAGATTTTACACATCGGTTCTCAGTAACCGATGTGTATATTTAACTTTCTACATCGGTTTTACATAAAACCGATGTGTAAATTTAACTTTACACATCGGTTCTTTAGAAAACCGATGTAGAAGGTCAATTTTACACATCGGTTTTAGGAAAAACCGATGTAGAAAGTTAAATTTACAACTGCTTATCAATTGCTAAATTAATTTTACACATCGGTTAGTATTAAACCGATGTTTAAAATATACTTTACACATCGGTTTTAAAACCGATGTGTAAAGTGGCAATAAACCACATCGGTCGTTTCCACATCAGTTTCAAAACCGATGTGGAAAGCCAAAAATAACCGATGTGGAATCCACTTTGTGCACTAGTGCGATTTTCACAGTGGGTACATTCTGGGCACCATTTGCTTTCTTTGTTGCTTATTTATCTTTCTTTAATTATGCCTTTCATTTTAATTGATCACTGATAAAAAAATATGATCATAGGATGTTTGATAAAAGACCTAAATGGCTATGGAAAGAAGGTTAGGATTTTGAGAACTGTCGAGATGGTGGGTGCCTGAAAGGGTTGTTGAGGGTGGGAGGAGGAAGAGATAATGGAGAAGATGAAGATGTACGACAATGACCCAAAAAAAGAGATAGAAAATTAGAAGTTACCAAATGTAGGAGGTAAGGTCAACTCTCTCAATATGAGAGACTTTACAAGGCTACTCACCTTAGAAAAAGCTAGTTTCAATAAATTCTACTTTCAAACCGTTGATGTGAAGTCATTATTATATTTTCATAATATTTTATTTTTTTAAAGACATTTTCAAATCTTCCAATTAATTGCTATAATTACATAATTCGCCTATTATATACTTATTTTCATTTAATTCTTTTCCTTTTAAAAAAAAATCATAAATCATGATATTGTTTGCCTATACAATAACGGAACCGGATCCTCTCCATTCTATAAGGAAATGGACATTTCCGGTCCCCTTAATCTGGTACGTACACGTGGAATTAACATATTTAAATGGTTCAGATTTATTTGAGTTTATTTATTTGAGTTTAATTATTTTCTCTTAAATTTTCTGTTGGGTTAGGTCTCGCATGCCCCACTCTCAGTTTCATCCCATCAAATTAGTGTGACAATGGCGCGTGCTCTTTACGCGCCATGAAACGACCACGTCTTTGCATACCGCTGAATAATTTGATATAGTTTTTTTAATTACCAAAAAATATATCAAGGTAGTAACAAATTTGGAAAATGCTGACTGACACTGGTTAAGAAATCAAGAAAAGAAAGTTTACATAGAGACTTGATGCATTTAATATTTAAAAAAGTGAAATGCTTAATTTTTCAATGAAAACTTGTTTTTCTTGGTTCCTTAACGGGTGCCTTTGGGGAATTCATAGGGCACTCCGAAAAGAAGATGATCTTGTTGGTATAGGTAGTACCAATCAATTCTTATAAGTCATCCTTAACTGTATAGTCCCATACCTACATTGTCTCAAGATCCCTTTCATTCTGGTGTGTTATCGGTTCATTCATGTGTCCCTCTGCCGAGAAGACTACCAGGAGCCGGTCCTTGTTCTTGCTCTCTTTACACCGGCTACCACTCCCCGCCCTCGTCAGCACCCAGGTATCACATGCCCACCAGCTTCTGCCTGGTTCGTCCCCGAACCACACCGTACTGGGAGAGGTGCCGCTCTGATACCATTTGTAGCATCCCTGACTGGTCTATGGATTGACTATTGTCCCCACAGACTAACACGAGTCTTTTCAGTGTGTTTTGTCCTCACTCACACGCTTCCTTCTTGGGAAAACTTCTCAGGAGGTCACCATCCCAGAATTGCTCCAAGCCAAGCAGGCTTAACTGTAGAGTTCTTAAGTAATAGGCTTCCGAAAAGAAGATGCATCTTGTTGATATTGTGACACCCTCTACCCCGCATGTTATTTATAAAACATTTACATAAAAAAGGTAAAATTAAAACATGCATTTATTTCATAAAATAAAAATCGGATAGAAAGTATCACATTGTAATGTCTCAACAACGCGGAAAAGAAACATAGTTTTAAAATAAAATAAACGTAAAACATAAAACATAACCCAACCCCGATGTCACATTACAGAGCTGGTATAACCAATCCGATAAACAATTCAGATAAACAAACAAAAACAAAACATAAACTAAACTACGAGTAGCGGTTCCTCGGAGTCACTCCTCAGCAAGCTGTTCACCGTCCTCTGCATAACCAAAAAGATACATGCAAAGCAAACAACAAAAGACCAGGAGTAAGAACCATATATAAAACATAACGGCAACAGGATAGTTGGCAAGATGAACATACACCACATAGCAATCATAACATAATCATCATACCAAAACAACAAGCATCTCACAATATAACCTCAATCATATAATGCAATGTAACTCATTACTCTGAATGCATATGGATCCATCTATATCGGGAGTATGACTTCGGAGTTATATTTCACATTGGCCAAAAAATGCTAACATCGGGGCAATCCACCAAACCCTGGGTGGGACCCCTAGGACAGCCGACGCACCATACTCTCGGATGCGCCACCACGGGAGGCCAGATCACTTAGATCATCGCGGATGGCCAGATCGCCTTACTCCCGGATGACCTCCCCAGAGCCTCAAAACTCTGGCCAAAAAGCACCAGAGTCTCAACACTCTGGCCAAAAAGCACCAGAGCCTCAACACTCTGGCAAAAAGTACTAGAGCCTCAACACCTTGACCATTAAGCATCAAGGCCCCCTTTGGCCACTAGGCTACCAAGGTACAACATCAAAAACATTATCTTCTCACTTTAGTTATCAACAATCTGGTTCTCGAGCACCAGAACTCAACATCTTGATAATTAAGCATCAAGGCCCCCTTGGTCACTCGGCTACCAAGGTACATTATCCTCTTTAAGTTATCTAGCTTGTCTTCACTTTGTTTGGTATCTTCTTTTATTATTATTAAGGACAACTGGGGTGAACCACCCCTGTCAATTCTTCTACATTATGGTCAGCACAGGTGAGCACTGTAACAGCCTGATTTTAATTATGTTGTTCAACCAGTTAAAATATAATTAATTATATTTTAATCTGAGAGTTAGAAGGTGCTTTTGAATAAAATAAAATCCTATTCATAGTCTACTTTATGGTAGAAGGTTATGGTACCCGGTCTGCGTTTTCACTGACAGTAAAAGTTTACTGAGCAGAAAACCTAATTTTGAACCGTGAATGAAACGGTTAGTGTTTTTGTGATGTTTTGTATGATATTGGAAATTTTCGAAAATTTGAGTTCGGAAATAAAATATAATATTTATTCAAGATACGCAATGGAGCAGAGTAGGGAGTACAAAAGTAATGAGGTGGCATGTGAGAGTGAGGTGACTTACTAGGGGGATGACCTAAGTTACATCCTAAAAAGTGATCACGATGACACTTTTTGAATTATAACATATTATATGCTAAAAACCAATTTTTCTCTCTCTTCTCCAACCAAACAAGGCATAAGCCAAAACTTGGCCATCAAGATTTGCTTCTCCCTCTCTCTTTCACGCCACTCTCACCTCTTCCTCTATAAATACCCATTTCATTTTCTCTTCATCACTTTCCTACTTCTTCCCTTTCTCATTTTTAAGTTTCTAACACTTAAAGTTTCCATTTTTACTTAGTTTCAAGCTTCAAGTTCTTCATACTTTTTCTTTCTAGTTTCAAGGGTAACCCTCTCATACTCTTCTATTTCAAGTTTTACACTTATTTCACGAGTTTACTTTATGTCTTCTTAAAATGTTCTTAAAGCTCTTTTAAATTATAAAATCTCTAGAAAATGGTAAAAAACTCCGTTTGAGTTGAAACCAATTTCTATTCACTTCTATTAATCTCTACTTTCATATTCTAAGATCTTGTATCAAACAAACATCTCTAACCTATTTTTCCAAGGATGACCAAAACTATGTATTAGTGGCCTAGGAAGTTTTGTTTCAATTTTTTGAAAGATGATCATGTATCTGAGCTTCTATATACCTCTTGATCTTAAATCTAAAGTATTGGAAAGTTTAAAGATTTCTAGCCTATTTCTCCTATGATGGCCGAACCTATGATGGTTGTGAACCCAAGATGTTTTGTTTTCATTTTACAATATGATCATGGACTTAAGCTCCTTAATACATTTGGATGCTAAGTCTAAGAGATTGGAAAGTTTATAGATTTCTAGCCTATTTATCCTATGATGGCCGAACCTATGATGGTTTTGAACCTAGGATGTTTTGTTTTCACTTTCCAATATGATCATGGACTTAAGCTCCTTAATACATTTGGATGCTAAGTCTAAGAGATTGGAAAGTTTAAAGATTTCTAGCCTATTTCTCCTATGATGGCCGAACCTATGATGGTTGTGAACCTAGGATGTTTTGTTTTCATTTTCCAATATGATCAGGGACTTGAGCTCCTTAATACATTTGGATGCTAAGTCTAAGAGATTGGAAAGTTGGAAATTTCTAACCTACTTACACTAAAGTGACCGAAACCCTAACATAAATGGGGTGAAATGTTTTTGATTGATTTCTGAAATTTAATGATTGATTCACACTCTTTAATA
The DNA here is from genome assembly GCA_030762895.1 of Sophora flavescens. NCBI lineage: Eukaryota > Viridiplantae > Streptophyta > Magnoliopsida > Fabales > Fabaceae > Sophora > Sophora flavescens. The sequence goes on from CM061066.1 coordinate 185,099,352, forward strand.
CTCTAAGATCATTGATCTAAGAAATTGTGTTGTTTTGAAAACCCTAGCCTATTTTGTAATACAAGGCCGAAACATACCCTAAGTGGTTGGATGATTTTTATTCCATATTTTCAAGTTATAGCAATTTATCTAAGTTACCTAGAACCTAAGTGATAAGTATCCAAAGGCTTATGTTAATAAAAGAATCCTAACTCTAAATTGAATTAAATGGCCAAACCTAGCCTAAAGAGAACATAGATGAGTTTGTTTGATTTATTGGTTATTGTGTTGATTGGTTGAAGGTGGAGTTAGTACTTTATAGTGTGACAACAAGGAACTTCGAGTTCAGGAGTTCGGTGATAACCCAAGTGGGGGAAAGAACCAACCTATCGTCGGAATGGATAAGTAGTAGATTATATAATAATTGTGTAGGGCGACCTAAACCCAACTAGTAGTCGAGTAATCGATAAGACCAAAATCACATTGGAAACCTTTTCTGAAAAACCAATGGCGATTCGGGGATTGTAGGTTTATCGATATTATGTTGATTTTATATTGTTGATGGTTGATTTGATTTTATTACCTTTATTGAATTGATTTTGTGCTATGTTGGTGATATGAGAATATTTTGATTGATATTGTGTTATGCGTGATCTGCCTGGTTTTTATTATTATGCTTAGCAAATTTTAAGCACAGATATATATGTTGTCTAAGAGATGATTGTTTTGGGTGTGAGGGTAATGATGATTTAGAAGTGCCTAACCTAGATGATGTATGTTAAAGAGGTGTTATGGCATAGAATATGTGTCAAGTTCTAATGGAAGGTTAAGGCAGTAGGATGTTGTTAAAACGGGTTAGTGAGATTCAAGTATAGGTGTTGTTGTCCACAACTGTGTATTGGTAATATAATACACAAGGACAAAAGTGTATTGGTAATATAATACACAAAGACAAAATTGTATTGGTAATATAATACACAATGACATCTGTGTATTGGTAATATAATACACCATGTATTGGTAATATAATACACGTAAAACACTTCTGTTTATTGGTAATATAATACACCATGTATTGGTAATATAATACACGTAAAATCAAGAGTTCTCGCGAGACCACTTCCACCTTAGGAAATAGGTGTGTGGCTATGGTGTCTTTGAGTAGCATGAGATTGGGGGTAGAGGATGATATATTAACTTGAGGATGATTTGTTAGTTATGTGTGCTGTTTGTCTGTGATAATTACTGTACAATTTACTATGACTCTTTTCTGCTTTTTGATGATAGAATTATTTCTTATCCCATGTATATTTTTGTATGTTGTATTTTATCTCTTTGTGGAATCGTGCATGAAGACCCTGCGAATGAGCTGATCGAAGAGGAGTTGGATGAAACTCCCTATGAACCGGAAGCCGAAAGGCGAGCTTTGATCCATGGTGATTAGGGTCTAGTTAGTTATGACCAGTACGTTGATGAGACACTGGCAAGTGTACCGGGTCGTCGCAAGTAATAAAAAAACATGGTAAGAAATTACCGAGGTCGAACACAAGGATTGGGCTACCAATTCTACCAATTCACGAGAAATTCAATAAGTTTGGTCAAGAGAGGGAAGTGGTTGAGAGAGAGATTAATATCGCAATTCAATAACATATCAAATAAAGCTAAGGTTTTAAAAATCAGAAATTAAAATATCTAGGGTTTCAAATCCACCTACCCAATCATGCATAGTATCCAAGTGATGATGTATTCCTCCCTAGGTTCAATTACAATGTCAACCAGGACCCCCAATTTCTCCTAAATTCACTGTCGTGCTCAATAGGACGTATTCAATGATTTGGATTAATTACTCACTAAGTCTCATAATCCTAATCATCAAATTCTGTTAATTCTTGTTCCCTATAAGGTTGCACCGATCTCCTACCCACTTTCGTGCAATATTCGATCGATGATCCCAATTCAAGTTCTAAAACGTGAATCGCCGATCAGCCTCAACACATTTAACTAGTCGATCACGCAAGCATATAATCGACACAATCAAATCAGAATTGGAAAACAAGAATTGAATTAAAGGGGAGAAAAACATACATCACATGAACACTATACCGCCATGGGTGGCTTCATCGATCCCCCAGACGAGGGGATTAGTTCCTCATGCCCGTGACGACAAACGAACAATCGGCAATAATCTCCATAATAAAATAAGAAAAGAAAAGAGAAGGGAGACGCAGCTCCAGAATAACAAGGATTCACACAAATCTGATCTAAAATAGTGGCTAAAACTAGGATCCATTCTGATCTGAAACAACCTATAAATAAGGATTCTGGTTCTCGGACGCTCGCGGGGCGAACCATCTTTCGCGAGGCGAACATTAGTTTTGGCGCACTTTCAATTTTGGATTCTAGCGAGTCGAGCGTGTATTCGCAGGGCGAGTCTTCCAACTTCAATCTGTCACAGCCGTGACCCTCATCACGGCTAGGACGTGATGGTCTCTGACTTCCAGGGTCTTCAAACTCTCGCGGGGCGAGATGATTATCGCGAGGCGAGACTTCAAACCTTAAACTGTGACCTTCATCACGGCTAGGCCGTGATGGTCTCTGACTTCCAGGTCTTCATGATTCGCGAGGCGAGAATATTCTCGTGGGGCGAGACAGAATTGATGACTTTACTGCTTTGCTGATCTTCAGACTCGCGGGGCGAGAATCTCTTGAATGGCAATTTCCACTATTTCTTGACTTTCCTTGACTCCCGGAGCTTCACTTCTAACCTGAAACAATAAAAAGACACAAAAAGCGTAATTCTATTCAAAATAGACTAAAAACTACTAAAAATGCCTAGAACGAGTCAAAGTCTACTTAGGAACAAAACAAGGCTAAATTTGGGCAAAAACGAGATTGAACTCGAATAATTTGCACAAAAACCACAGTCCATCTAGTTATAAAACTAGATAAGCCAAAGGCTTATCAAAACACCCCAAACTTAAACCTTTCTTGTCCCCAAGCAAGCTAAAACTCAAAAACGACTCAAGACTTGGCAAGCTTAAGGGAATCAATCGATTTCGCACAAATTTCATGCACTCAAAACAGTTTTTTTTTTCTCCAATGATTGCCCCCCTACATTAACGTAATCCCCACATTCATTTACTTTAAACAATTGAGAACTTCATCATTCATGCAATCATTAATCTAAGTTGAGGATCAGGGTCACACACAAAAGGAAGATCACCAATTTCAAACAACTGTCTTCCTCACAAGGGTATGTAAAATTTCACTCATTCGCTCAATTGTGTCTAGGCTATCAACTTTTCACTCAACTTCACATTCCAAGAGCACTTCCCATGAATTTGATTTTCATCTCAAAAATAGTTCCCATGAAAATATGTATGCAACATCAGAAGGTCTTTTAAAGGTTGAAATGGGGCCTGGTTGAGGGTAGGATATTCAAGGATACCAGGCTTAAGTCCCTAGGAACTAAGAGAGCATGAGCATTAAACACATTTTCCACTCAAATTCCTTTTTCTATTTTTCTTTTTTGCCTCGGGTGACTACAACCTTTTCCTTGCTATTATTTTTTTTTTGTTTTGCCCCTTTTCTTTTGGCAATTTTTTTTTTAAATCAACCTTTATTTTTCTTTTTCTCACCCCCAATATGACACATCACCTTGTAGCCACCCCAAACTTAGTTCCTCACAACCATTCTCTTGCTATGCTTCCATGCTCTCCTAATCCTAAGATTGGGCTAACATGGTTTTTCAGATTTTGGCTTGTAATATAGGGTCATCAAGAAACAATAGGTCAATTAGGCTCAATGTGGCTAACTAGGGAACATGCATTAGGTATGGTTCATTTTAGGCCAAGTAGTTATTCAAAGAAAATCGCCTAAATCATTTGATGCAACACATAATCATGCCAACCATGAAGAGATTCAAGCAAATTCGGGAAAGTGCAACTTAAAAGTGATTCACACAATCAAAAACAAAGTTGGAGGCTCAAATCCTCACCTGGACATTTTGCAAATTGTTTGACCGAGATACAATTCCTAGTGTGTGCACCCCCCTCACCCCAAACTTATCATAAATCAAGTAATCACAATAAAATTCTCAAAGTTCAGTTTTCAATTTTTTCACATGGGGATCAACTTTTCTACTATCAGAACCTAGGGGAAAATCATCAATGGTCAAAATAATTCATGTAATCAATCTATGCTCAATTTAACTAAAATCCAACAAACTTGCCGACACACTATTCATACACAAACTCTTGATCTTCTCAAATTATTCAAGAGTGACCAACAAAAACAAAAACAAGTGAAGGGTAAGAAAATTTTTATCTTAATGGGGCCCGAGCGGACCCCATGCTCTCAGCTGATTTTCCTTCCTCTTTCCATCTCTCTACTACCCCGCTTCACAGCGGGGCTAGTTTCGGCCTCATCCTTGCCCAATTGATTGGCCCTTAAGGTTCCGGGCACTCTAGCTTGGGTTGCCTCCCAAGTAGCGCTTGTTTAACGTCCCGAGCCTGACTCAAGTCACCCCTAAGGGTTAATCCGGAAGGTCTTGCTTCCCATGCCCTGCCTCAGTCCATTTTCTGTAGGCTCTTGCCCTTTCATATGCTCGCAAGCTGTTCCCGGACAACTCATTTAAGTCCAGCATCCTTCTATAATCAGCACGAACTCTCCACCCCGTGATGGTCCTTTTTGGGATCAACTCATTGTCTGCATTGACCACCATGGTTGTGCCACCTTTCAACTTCGGTGCTTTACCATTCTTTTTCTTGCCTTTGTTGCTGAGCTCCTTCTTTACACATTCTTCCCCTAGGAGACTCGGTAAGGCTTCCATGTCTTTCAACCACTCGAGATAGACCTCATCCCCCAAAGGGTCTTTTTCCTCACTGTCCCCATCATGGGATTTTACCGACACTTTTGCAAGTGAAGAACCATGGGCTTCTCGAGTTGCCTTTGCCTTGACAGTTGGATCCACCATATCCACTCGATACACTTCCGTCCTCTCTGCAGGGTGCTTCATTGCTTCAAAGAGATTGAAGACTACCTCATCATCTTGCACCCTTAGAGTGAGTTTCCCTTGTCGCACATCTATCAAGGCACCCCCAGTGGCCAAGAAGGGCCTACCCAATATGAGAGGGACCTCGGCGTCTTCATCCATATCAAGCACTACAAAGTCCGTCGGAAATATGAGCTTGTCCACTTTTACTAACAAGTCTTCGACCACCCCATAAGGATATTTTATAGAGCGATCGGCTAGTTGGAGCGACATCCGTGTATCCTTGAATTCTTTGATCCCCAACCTCTTCATCATAGAGAGGGGCATCAACTTGATGCTTGCCCCTAGATCACATAATGCCTTCCCTACAGTCATTCCCCCAATGGTGCATGGTATCGAAAAAGAACCGGGATCCTTCAACTTTGGAGGTAGTTTTCTTTGAAAAATGGCACTACACTCCTCGGTCAAAGCAACCGTTTCCTCATCCACTATTCTCCGCTTCTTGGTGAGAAGTTCCTTCATAAACCGGGCATATGATGGCATCTGTTCCAAGGCTTCCGCAAATGGAATGTTAATCTGAAGTTTGCGGAAGACATCAAGGAATTTGTTGAACTGCTTATCCTGTTGAGGCTTCTTCAATCTTTCAGGATACGGTACCTTCATGTAGGGCGGGAGGTCTTGGGGTTCAACCCACTTCTTCTTTCGGAACTCTTCATCCACAATTTTCAGCCTTCCCCCTTGCTCCGGTGCCTTGTCACTTGCCAACTTCTCTTTTCCAGGTTGCTCTTCCTCAATGTGTGGTTGTTCCGGGGCCTTGTCTTCCTGAGAACTAGTTGCACCCCTGTTAGATTCTAACACCCTTCCGCTTCTAGTTGTTATGGCATTGCATTGATTCTTAGGGTTGTTCTCGGTATCACCTGGGAAAGTACCTGGGGGACGCTCATTCAGTTGCTTTGCGAGCTGAGCTATCTGCATCTCTAGATTGTGTATTGTCGCCCCTGTATGCATTGTCAACTTGTCAACTTTCGTATTCACCTTCTCTGTGTTGATTACCATCTTTTCCATTGCCGCATTCATCTTCTCAAAAGCCAATTCCCAAGGCTTCCTTCCACCATCTGTTACTTGCAACTGACTAGGCCCCTGAAGAGCCTGCTGAGTATTACGCTGCTAGATTCCAATGTTTGGCCTCAGACCCTGTGGAGGTTGTTGCCAATTCTGTTGAGGATGTTGTTGACCGGCTAGACCACCATTAGCATCACTCCAAGCGAAACCCGGATGGTCTCTCCTCATATACCCCCTATTCTGATTCTCGATTGTAGTCATTACATGCATTCCTCTGATAGTTACTCTGGGGCACAGTGTCATAGAAGTTGTGGCATGAGTCCACATGTTCCTGAGAGAAGTTGAACGGGCAGCTCCGAGTGTCATGATCTCCATTACAATTTTCACAACCCAGAGGCATTCCCTCGTGTATCGCATTAACTTTCTTGTTCCCAGACAAAGCCTTAATCTGCATCTTCAACAATCTGTTTTGCTCAAGAATGGCCTCCATTGTCCCAGAACTGATTCCACTTGAGGTTTCCCTTCCACGGTTGTAATCATTATATGACATCTTTTCCAATAATGCCCATCCGTCCTCAGCTGATAAATAGGAAAAAGAACCGCCAGCTGCGGCATCACAGTTCATCTGATAGCGTCCCCTCAACCCGTTAAAGAAATGCTGAACTTTGGAGACCGGGTCAAAGAACGCTGAAGGGCATCTTCTCAGGAGCCCGTTGTACCTCTCCCAGGCCTCATTATAGGTTTCATCTTCTGTCTGCGTGAAGGATGTGACGGCAATTCTTGCTTGTGCCGCTTTCTGAGGGGGAAAATATTTGGTTAGGAACTTTTGTGCCATCTTCTCCTAAGTTCTGATGCTGTTCCTATCCAAGCTGTCAACCAAATCGCGAGCGACATCCCTAAGAGAGAGAGGGAAAAGCCGCAAGCGAAACTCATCTTGTGAGACTCCTCTTGTCTTCTGTAAGTCGCAAGCTTCAAGGAAGCGAGTGATGTGTCTATGAGGGTCCTGTTTGCCACTCCCATCAAACTGATTCTCACGGATCTGGAATGTGACACATCCCTCCACTCTGAAGGAGTCTGTATTCAGGTTGCCTCTCACAATAAAAGAATCACAATCACCCAAGCTGGGTAGATCGTACTCGAAGAGAGGCTTGTAACGAGGAGGAGGAGGAGGGTTTTCTTCAACCATGTCCTCTATTTTAATTCCTTCAAGTCTCTTTCGTTCCCTGGCTTCTTTCCTTAATCTCGTCTCGGTCCTGGTGATCTCTGAATCAAATAGCAGGTCCTCTTGTGAAAGGGTACCTCGCATACAAAAACACGGCAAGACCAAGTGGAATCAAAGAAGTAGAGAGAAATAATAAGGAAATAACAGAAAAATAAAAATAAAATCAACTTAACCAATCAATCAAATTTCCTAAAAATTAGAAAATTGGTTGTGCCAATCCCCGGCAACGGCGCCAAAAACTTGATGAGACACCGGCAAGTGTACCGGGTCGTCGTAAGTAAAAAAAAAAACACGGTAAGAAATTACCGAGGTCGAACACAAGGATTGGGCTACCAATTCTACCAATTCACGAGAAATTCAATAAGTTTGGTCAAGAGAGGGAAGTGGTTGAGAGAGAGATTAATATCGCAATTCAATAACAAATCAAATAAAGCTAAGGTTTTAAAAATCAGAAATTAAAATATCTAGGGTTTCGAATCCACCTACCCAATCATGCATAGTATCCAAGTGATGATGTATTCCTCCCTAGGTTCAATTACAATGTCAACCGGGACCCCCAATTTCTCCTAAATTCACTGCCGTGCTCAATAGGACGTATTCAATGATTTGTATTAATTACTCACTAAGTCTCATAATCCTAATCATCAAATTCTGTTAATTCTTGTTCCCTATAAGGTTGCACCGATCTCCTACCCACTTTCGTGCAATATTCGATCGATGATCCCAATTCAAGTTCTCAAACGCGAATCGCCGATCAGCCTCAACACGTTTAACTAGTCGATCACGCAAGCATATAATCGACACAATCAAATCAGAATTGGAAAACAAGAATTGAATTAAAGGGGAGAAAAACATACATCACATGAACACTATACCGCCATGGGTGGCTTCATCGATCCCCCAGACGAGGGGATTAGTTCCTCATGCCCGTGACGACAAACGAACAATCGGCAGTAATCTCCATAATAAAATAAGAAAAGAAAAGAGAAGGGAGACGCAGCTCCAGAATAACAAGGATTCGCACAAATCTGATCGAAAATAGTGGCTAAAACTAGGATCCATTCTGATATGAAACAGCCTATAAATAAGGATTCTGGTTCTCGGACGCTCGCGGGGCGAACCATCTTTCGCGAGGCGAACATTAGTTTTGGCACACTTTCAATTTTGGATTCTAGAGAGGCGAGCATGTATTCGCGGGGCGAGTCTTCCAACTTCAATCTGTCACCGCCGTGACCCTCATCACAGCTAGGACGTGATGGTCTCTGACTTCCAGGGTCTTCAAACTCTCGCGGGGCGAGATGATTATCGCGAGGCGAGACTTCAAACCTTAAACTGTGACCTTCATCACGGCTAGGCCGTGATGGTCTCTGACTTCCAGGTCTTCGTGATTCGCGAGGCGAGAATATTCTCGTGGGGCGAGACAGAATTGATGACTTTACTGCTTTGCTGATCTTCAGACTCGCGGGGCGAGCATACACTCGCGGGACGAGAATCTCCAGAATGGCAATTTCCACTATTTCTTGACTTTCCTTGACTCCCGGAGCTTCACTTCTAACCTGAAACAATAAAAAGACAAAAAAAACGTAATTCTATTCAAAATAGACTAAAAATTACTAAAAATGCCTAGAACGAGTCAAAGTCTACTTAGGAACAAAACAAGGCTAAATTTGGGCGAAAACGAGATTGAACTCGAATAATTTGCACAAAAACCACAGTCCATCTAGTTATAAAACTAGATAAGCCAAAGGCTTATCATACGTCTCGTGAGGCGTATTTTTAATATGTTTTCTGCTGTTTAACACTTTGTCCAAGTATGTGCTATAATGGATCCTACTGATAGGACATCCTCAACAGTGTTGTGTAATATGCATAATATATTGTGATATGCCATTCTATATGAAGTTGTATACTTTATAAGTTAAGTTTTAATTTTTACGTATTTTCAGGTTAAGCGTGCGATTAAGTAATTAAATAATGAGGTTTTAATCTAATAACACAACGAGGCACCAGCGGGGTGTCTCATTTTGGTATCAGAGCAGTTTGGTTCTAAAACGGACTGTGGTGTTATGTCCGATCAGAATCAAGGACTGCGAGGTTTAGGATGTTGTTATTGGTCGTGTCTAGTTGAATCCACATCGGATTTTGACTATGCTTAGAAGTTGAGTAGTGTGTCCGAATCTGATGTGAGAGGTCAATATTAGTATGGCATTTGGTATTTATATACTTGTCTATGTAGTATTATATGTCATACTAATGAGAGCGGTTGATTTCTTTTAACAGAATCATGGATCATGGAAGAGGACGTCCAACTAACAGTGGTGACGGAGCTCCAGAAAGGATTATTGGAGTTGTCAATGGTAATACTGACAATATTGAGAATGGAGGAGGATCATCTTCGACTCCAAATAAAATGGAAACCCTAGCTGCTGCTATGTTATTGCAAACCCAGCAGAATGCTGAGATGATGCAAATGAATAAAGAACGACTAGAAATTGAGAATCAGATAAGGGCGGTAGAAGCTGAAGATGCTGGTTTGACTAATTTTATGAACGGAAAGCCACCTCAATCCTGAGGAAAGTATGACCCAGAGAAGGCGGAATGGTGGATACAAGAGATCGAAAAGATATTTGCGACTATGCGCTGCAGTGAGGAGAAGAAAGTGACTTATGCTGCCTTCATGCTAACTGAAGGAGCAGAGTTCTGGTGGAAGGGAAAGAAACGATTATTGGAGGCTGAAGGTAGAACGATTAACTGGCAGTTATTCACTGATTGCTTTTTTGAAAAATATTTTCCGCGTCTAGTCCGACGCGAGAAGGAAAAGGAATTCACAAACCTCAAACAAGGTAACATGTCTATAGGTGAGTATGCATCACGTTTTGAGGCTTTGATCAAGTTTTCGGAATTCTATCATAGGTTTCCAAGTGATGACTAGCAATGTATAAGATTTGAGGAAGGACTCAGATGAGTGCAGAGGGTTGTCGTGTCTCTTAACATACAATATTTCCCAGAACTAGTCGAGAGATGCAGTGCCATTGAAAGTATAGACCTAAGGATGGCCAATGAGCAGAAACAACCGAGGAATAGAGGTCCTAACCGATCAAGTTTCCAGAGGTGCGGAGGAAGTGGGTCTCAGTGGAGACAGAGACCATATGCGAGACCCAGGCAAACGTCGGCACCAGCACCAGTTGCTAAAGCGGGTCAGCAACCCCAAGGCTTAGTTTTGTTCAGGTGTGGAGGATCACATTATGCTAGAGACTGTACAAATAGGTCTAGTCGTTTAAACTGTGGGAAACCAGGTCATGTGGCACGAGATTGTAGACAAAGGGTTATGCAACAGTCGACAGCTGTCGGAAGAGGAACTGGAGACAATAGAGATGGAGCTGGAAGAGGAGTCCCAGCAGCAAGACGACAAGTGGCCAGACCTCAAGCCACTGGAAGAGTGTTTATCGAGAGGGGAGCTGAATCCTCTCAATCAGCTGCTCTTATACAAGGTATATGTTTGATAGCTGGTAGACTCTCGTATGTGTTGTTTGACTCAGGTTCTTTTATTTCGCATGAGTGTGTGGATAATTTGAACTTATCTGTTTCCAAATTACCTTATACCCTCAGTGTCTACTCCAACCAGTAATCCTTTGACTACTATGTCTGTTTGTTTACGGTGTCCTATCGTTGTTGAGAATAGGACATTTATTGTAGATCTTATTTGTTTGCCTATGCAATAGATAGATGTTATTATAGGCATGGATTCGGCTAACCATGTAGTGCTAGATTGTTCTAGCAGGACTTTATCATTTCTTGAACCTTTTAGTGTAGCATCTGCCAATGAAGGAGTTTCTACGAGGAGTGACAACTCTCAACAGTTTGTGATGCTTTTCGCAGTGGAGGCTAATGACACTCCCGGCATAGATTCTATGCCTATTGTGAGAGAGTTTCCTGAAGTTTTCCCTCCGGACGTTCCAGGTTTGCCACCGAAAAGAGAAGTGGAATTCACTATAGATCTCGTACCAGGGACAGGGCCTATATCTATAGCACCTTATCGGATGTCAACGATTGAGTTGGCAGATTTGAAGGAACAATTGGATGACATGTTAGGAAAAGAGTTTATCAGACCGAGTGTTTCATCATGGGGAGCACCGGTGTTATTTTCTAAGAAGAATGATGGAAGTGCGAGGTTGTGCACGGATTATAGGCAGTTGAATAAAGTGACAATTAAGAATAAGTATCTGTTGCCTAGGACAGACGATTTGATGGATCAGTTGAAAGGAGTAGCAGTGTTCTCTAAGAATGATTTAAGATATGGGTACCATCAGATAAGAGTAGACGACTTTTAGGACGAGGTACGGGCACTATGAGTATTTAGTTATGCCTTTCGATGTAACTAATGCGTCAGCCGTGTTCATGGATTATGTAAACAGAATTTTCAGACCGTTTCTCGATAAGTTTATTGTTGTGTTCATCGACGATATTCTTATCTATTCTCGTATACGGTAAGAGCATGAGGAACATTTGATATTGGTGTTGCGAGTTTTGAAGGATAGATAGCTTTATGCCAAACTTTCCAAGTGTGAGTTTTAGCTGGAGGAAGTACAATTCCTAGGTCATGTGATTAATAGAGAAGGAATAGTCGTAGATCCAGCTAAGGTTGAGGCAGTTCTTAAGTGGGAACGACCTAAGTCAGTAAGTGAAGTACGGAGTTTCCTAGGACTAGCTTGATATTATCGGAGGTTCATAGAGGGATTCTCAATGATTGCGTTGCCTATGATGCAGTTATCAAGGAAAAATATAGCTTTTGTATGGACGGACAAGTGTGAACAAAGTTTTCAAAAGCTGAAGGACAGGTTGACTACATCACCTGTGCTGATCTTAGTAGACCCACTAGAACAGTTTGACGTATACTGTGATGCATCATACCAAGGTTTAGGCTGTGTCCTGATGCAAGAGGGAAGAGTTGTGGCTTATGCTTCCCGATAGTTGAGAATTCATGAGAGAAATTATCCGACTCATAATTTGGAGTTAGCAGCAATAGTGTTCGCATTAAAGATATGGTGACACTTTTGTATGGAGAAAAGTTTAATGTCTTCAGTGACCACAAGAGCCTGAAGTATCTATTCGATCAAAAAGAATTGAATATGAGGCAGCAAAGGTGGATGGAGCTTATCAGATTATGATTTTGAATTACTCTACCATCCTACTAAGGCAAATGTAGTAGCGGATGCTTTAAGCAGGAAGTCCTTGCACGTGTCTGTGATGATGGTTAAGGGGTTAGAATTGCTTGAACAGTTCAGGGATTTGAACTTAAGAATGGAATTGTTTGAGAATAAGATTTGCTTAAGTATATCAATATTAATAGTGATTTTATGAAAGATATTAAAGATAAAAAAGTTCAGGATCTATACCTCCAGGAAGTAAGTAGAGGAATCGATGAAGGTAAAATTTCTAAGTTTAGTAGTGGAATAGATGGTGTGTTAAGGTTTAGAGATAGAATATGTGTGCCAGAGGATGCAGAACTTAGGAAGATGATTTTGGAGGAGGCACATAAGAGTAAGTTGAGTTTCCATCCTGGATCCACAAAGATGTATCATGATTTGAAGAAAATATTTTGGTGGACAAGGATGAAGAAAGAAGTAGCGAAGTATGTCTTATCTTGTCTGGTGTGTTAGAAAGCTAAGATTGAACATCAGAAGCCAGCAGGATTATTATAATCTTTAGATATCCCAGAGTGGAAATGGGATAGTATAGCCATGGATTTTGTGGTCGGATTACCACAAACTCCTAAGAAGCATGATGCGATCTGGGTCATCATTGATAGGTTGACGAAATGTGCTCACTTCTTATCTATCCGTGAAAGTTATAATTTGGAAAGGTTGACTCGGATTTACATCAAATAAATTGTTAGATTGCATGGTGTGCCAAACTGCACATCTAGATTTTGGAGACAATTGCAAAATGCCTTGGGAACAAAGTTGAGGATTAGTTCTGCTTATCATCCCTAAACTGATGGATAGTCAGAAAGGACAATTCAGTCATTGGAGGATCTATTGAGAGCTTGTGTGTTGGAGCACACTGGCAGTTGGGATGAGTTCTTACCATTGATTGAATTTACTTATAACAAAAGTTTCCATAGTAATATCGGAATGGCACCATATGAGGCATTGTATGGCAGAAAGTGTATGACCCCGTTATGGTGTTATGAGACTGGTGAGAACCAAGGTTTGGGTCAGATGTGGTGCAACAAACTACGGAGCAAGTCAGGAAGATACGAGAAAAGATTAAGGAAGCACAGGATAGACAAAGGAGCTATAGTGACAAGAGGAGGAGACCATTAGAATTCCAAGAAGGAGATCACATGCTTTTGAGAGTTACTCAGAAAACTGGAATTGGCAGAGCTATCAAATCCAGAAAACTTACTCCTCGATTCATTGGACCTTTTCAGATTCTTCGACGAATTGGTCTAGTAGCTTACCAAATTGCCTTACCACCCAAACTTTCCAACCTTCATGATGTCTTTCATGTTTCTCAATTGAGAAAGTATTATCCTAATCCTTCATCATTGATAGGGTCGAAAACTGAAATAACCGAAAACTGAAAAATCACTTTTTTTTATATTGGATTGGATCGGATTTTGGATCCTCTAGTAAAATCCAATCCAAGCCGATCTATTATATACATATACTATTATTTTTGAAATTATAGTATTACTCATACTTAAACATTGTTTTCATACTTTTATGTCCCTCATTCTCTTTAATATTTTTTGTTGGAATGACATATATGAGGCTATTTAGAATAATATTAATGTCTTAAAGTTATATTTTTCTAAAAGATTTGATGCATAACAGATATATATTTGATTGAGTAAACATGAAAAATAAGAAATCATTTAAGTAAATTTGAAAAATAATTAGCTACAATTTATTTGTAGCCGATTCAAGGGGAAAAAATGATAAGTGAGAGTAGACATAGAGAACTAACATAAAAGAACGTGTTAAAAATATCAATAATTATTTTTTTTCAAACTCCCAAATTAAAATGAAGACTATCTTTTGTCCACTATTAAATAAGTAAGGGAAATGCTAACGAATGCCCTTAGGGCACTCGTTAAGGAACCAAGAAAAGAAAATTTGTATTGAGAATTGGTGTATTTAATTTTTGAAGGAGTGAAATACTTAATTTCCCAATGAAAATTTGCTTTTGATGATTCCTTAAACAGTGCCCTAAGGGAACTTGTTAGCATGACCCAATAAGTAAAAAAGACACTTGACATAAGGAAAAAAATAAAGTATGACAAAAACCGATTTATCCAATCCAATCCAAATCGCATTTGATTGGATCGGATCGGATCTGATTTTTTTTAAGGAAGTAAACCGATCCAATACAAACCGCATGTTGTTTTCATCATTGGATCGGATGACTTTTTAGTTCAAAACCGATCCAATCCAATCCGCGGACACCCCTAAACCTTGTCTGTCATACTATATTCATGTCTTACGAGAAACTGGAACAACATTCCTTAAATCTCATTTATCATTGTTAACGTATTTTAACATATTCAACATCATTAATAAGACCTATTAACTAATTAGAGACTTATTAACATCATTGTTGGCATTAACATCCTCAACAATCAACACTCTTTAAGAGCACAACGTCATCATCGTTATCATGGCAGCATTCTCATAAAAACAACATCATCATCATCATAGCATTTAATCATCATGAACATTCACTCATGGCATTCATCAAACATATCAAAATCATCATCATAGTAACAAGTCCAAACACGTCAAACATAAACATTTAAACATACATATATCAAATAGGCAAATATAAACATGTTATCAAGCAAACAGTCATATAGGCATTTAATAAAACGCCAGGGTCATGGGTTAACCCTTCATCTTATGCCACCCCATAGCCTACATGTTCATACTAGCCCTTCTCCCCATACCTGGAATAGAGATCACGATTCAAAAGAGAGAAAGAAGATCCACTAGGGTCCCGTCTCACTAGCTCTTGTCTACAACCTCAAGAATGACAAAGAGACACTTTGGTTCAACTCTAAGATCAAGAAATCAAAAGGAAAAGGAAAAGAACTTGAGAGAAAGAACACAAGGGACAATGTGCACGAATTTATCTTTTCTAAAGTCCCAAACAACAAGCACAACGAACCCCTATTCGTAGTGATGTTCTCCTATCAAAAAGCGGTGAAGAACGGTGCAAGAACGGGTTCCTTAGAAAAACCATAAGGATTCAAAGAGGAGGAGGGAGGCAGTTTTCTGATTTTGGGGTCGTGTAAACTAGGATTTAGGGCGTGATTTAAAGGTTTAAAACGAATTAGGGTGCAACTGGGTCGAAACAGAAGCCCCAAAACGAATTGAGAAGGTTTTAAATTAGGCGTGACTCTTATGTCGGGCTCGGAAAATTTAGGCCGGGCGGATCCCAGAAAACCAGAATTCACTATTAAGACCATCCCAAAGTCTAAACTACCTCTAACATACACATATGCATAAAGATCAAATATATATATAACATATATAAACGCATTAAGATTATTTACGAAAAACGGGGTGTTATAGGTATAGGTAGTACCAATCAATTCTTATAAGCCATCTTTAACGGTATTGTCACATACCTACACAGTCTCAATATCCCTCTCATTATGGTGTGTTATCGGTTCATTCACGTGTCCCTCCGCCTAGAAGCCTGCCTGGAGCCGCTTCTTGTTCGTGCTTAAGTCGATCAAGCGATCCCTGCCTATTTCATGAGCATCTTCCTTATCCCTACTTCTCTTGGGGATGAAATACAAAAAATGATGAACTCCTTTTGGTGGGGAAGTGGAGGTGAGAGAGGAAAAGGAATAAGGTGGTTGTCGTGGGATAAATTAGCAATGAGAAAATATGATGGTGGTATGAGTTTTAGGAACCTCTATATTTTTAACGTTGCACTACTTGGTAAGCAAGGGTGGAGGCTTATGACACAACCTAATACACTTGTTGCCAAGATTCACTAGTGGAAAATATACATTAGACGGTAAAGGTTTACATCAGTTAACCAAAAGCTAGATGTTAAAAAGGGGGCGGTGGCAGTTTTATAAATATCAGACTTCATTAATTCAATTTTAACATCAGTTGTTTTAAGGACTGACGTTAAAAGTGAAGTGACTGACTTTTAATGTCGGTTCAATAAACAACCGACGTTAGCAGTGAACATTTTAATGTCAGTTCTTTATCGAACTAGCATTAAAAGTGAGTCACTTCACTTTTAACGTCAGTCCTTACATCAACAGACGTTAAAGGTTATTTTAATAATTTTTTTATCTAGTATACGTACCCTTCTGCATTGCCTTCCTCAAAGTTTCAGTTTCACAATTGCTTTGATGTTTTGTGTTTCTGTTTTGAAAACTAAAATATATGTGCGAAGTATAAGTTGAATCAATAACCCAAACCGGATCTCATTCATGAAGTGTAATACAGACTGATACAGAAGATTGAAATGGTTTAAAATCCTATAAAAAGTTACATTGAAAGGGTTTAAAATCCTAAATATTTGTTGAGGCTTTGTTCCCTTCACAGGTGAGCAAGAGAGGAGAGTTGAGCGACTGAGTCTTCCAGAATTCAATGAGGAGGTTGTGTGGCAAAGCATAAGGCCACTTTAGGACGCCCTTATCAAACCTGAAACATTAAAGCTACATCCCATCAGAGAGTTTTATGAAATATGCCAAAGGAAAAACTATACTCCGAAGGGTGCACTCGATCTGTTTTAGCAATGGTCTTGGAACAGTCACTTGCATCCTTTAAGACCTCAGAAAACTGGGGGGCATGAGAGAGCTCAAGAGAGGCAAAAAAAGGTGCACTAGATCTGTTTCAAGCAAAGGCAATGGTTCTAGAGACTTCCATGACGGTCACTTGCTGCCAAAGCTGAGGTTTTGGAACTGTGACGCCCGAGCACCTAATTTGCCCTCCAAAGAAGTGATTCTCGGAAGGATGATAAGGTGAGCAACTCACATTACGTGATTTACACAAGCTTATCACCCATGTTACGTGATTTACACAACCTCAGAAGTTGTTTGACCATTAAGACAAAGATCTTTGAGTCTAGGAATAGGAAGAAAGAGTGATGAAGTTAATCTCCATGGCAGAGCCATATTGTGAAGCCGAAAATTCAAAGGATGGAAGGAAGCTATTTATAGGAGCAGGGGATGAAGTTACTAAGCTATTCTGATTTTCTTGAAAACTTATCTATAAACTTAATGCTCATTAAGAGGATTAAGTTACAAGGTGCATGGGTAAGTAGCACAATAGTCAAAGGAATGAATGTTTTTGTAGATATCGATCTATACACTTTTAACGTCAGTTGTTTAAAAAAACTGACGTTAAAAGTGTTTTTAAAATAAAAAATATTTATTGTTAACATCAGTTTATTATACAACTGACGTTAAAAGTGTGATTTTTACTTCAGTTAAATAAATAGCTGACGTAAATAATCCTATACATTATAAACGTGCAGAATGAATATTGGAAATAATGTAATTAATATATGGGAACTTGGCAGTCATAAATTAAGTTGACGTTAAAAATGAGGTGGTGGCAGTTTGTCAATATTAAATCACTATTTGCGTCAGTTCTATAAATAACTGACGTAAATAATTGTAAAACTCATTTCATTGGTTGTCATGTCCCTGTTGTCCCTCTTAACGCAGATCACTCCATATAGTGCAGTTTATTTCTAAACCTTTTTTTAAACAAGTTTATTTTTAATTTTTATTAATTAGCTTGAATTAGTAAACAAATTCTTGTGCAAATTAAAATAAATAAACACTTAACATAAAACAAGTTATATGTATAATCAAATCGTATCTCATTGAAGCGATTCATAAGTTAAAATTACATGATTAAAAGATAAAAAATTTCTGCAACATAGCCCTAAAATATAAAAAAGTTTCTGCTTCAACATCATTTTCTTCTCAGTCCTGTCATCAGAAACTCCAATGGATGCATCACCTCCCTCACTTGAATTCCATGAGGCAAAGTAAATCCTCAGTCACTAGCAGCGAAAGCAAAGTGAAATGGATCTTTGCATCTTTCTTCTTCACTGGAATTCCTTGATGCATCGTCTTGAATCCACAGTCACTTGCTTCCAAAGCAAAGTGAAAGGGATGATGGGGATGAAATAAAGTGAGAGAATCACATTACGTGATTCACCCAACCTTACCATCCATGTTATGTGATTTACACAACCTCAGAAGTTGTTTGACCATTAAGACAAAGATCTTTGAGTCCAGGCATAGGAAGAAAGAGTGATGAAGTTAATCTCCATGGCAGAGCCATATTGTGAAGCAGAAAAAATTAAAATGATGGAAGGAAGCTATTTATAGGAGCAGGGGATGAAGTTACTAAGCTATTCTGATTTTCTTGAAAACTTATCTAAAAACTTAATGCTCATTAAGAGGATTAGGTTACAAGGTGAATGGGTAAGTAGCAAAGTAGTCAAAGGATTGAATGTTTTTGCAGAAACTAATAAACTTTTAACGTCCATTGTGTAATACAACTGACGTAAGAAGTATGAGTGTTTTTAACGTCAGTTTCTTAAGACAACTGACGTTAAATATATGACCTTTAACGTCAGTTTTTACTAACAACTGACGTAAGAAGTGTGAGTGTTTTTTAACGTCCGTTTCTTAAGACAACTGAGGTTAAATATATGACCTTTAATGTCAGTTTTTACTAACAACTGACGTAAAATGTTGTTTTATTTTGATTATAACGTTTACACCTGCGCGCCTTCTGCACTTCTCTGTACGTCTCTTTTCTCTTTTCATCACGCTCAACCCTCACTCTCACTCTCACTCTGCCCTAATCGCGAGCTCATCTCCACCGCAACCACCACGAGGGCTTCTTCGCCACCACCGTGAGGTACACTCTTAACCCCTAACTCTGTCTTTCCCGCTCATTCTTTGCAATAACTTGACATCTCTCTTTCCCCTTCTCGCGCACTAACTCTCCTTGTCCCTCTGCTCTCAGTAACCACATCGAACGTTGGCCACCACTCGAGCTTCCCCCCCACCACCACGCGAGCGCCTATTTCTGGTGAGTCTTTAGGGCACATTTTTTTATTTTTGGTTTTGAGTGCATGTTGCTCTGCTGGTTGAAACTGTAGTCTCAGTAGTTGAAACTTGAAACTGTGAGTTTGAGTTGTTTGGAATGTCTCTATTTTTGGTTTTGAGTGTATGTGGAAACTGTAGTCTCAGTAGTTGAAACTTGAAACCGTGAGTTTGAGTTGTTTGGAATGTCTCTATTTTTGGTTTTGAGTGCATGTTGCTCTGCTGGTTGATCTGTTACGGCCGTGATACTCATCACGGCTAGGCCTTGATCAGTTCTGAATGTGAGGGTCTGGTTCAGTTGGCACGTTACAGCCGTTATGTACATCACTGCCAGGCCGTGACCAGTGCTTGGCAATCTTCAAAAACTATAGTTTTCAATCTCCCGTATTGCCCTTATATTGGATAGATGTTTTGTATATCTACAGGACTTATCTAGTTATTTTTATTTACACTTCTGTATTTATTTTGATTTATAACCTATGTTAATACATATATATTGTTTCTGAACAGGCATACATATGGATCAGTCGGATAGCCCACATGCACGGGAGGACACTGTGGGGGCTTCGCAGGACCCGATCACGCCTACGCCTGATTCTAGTGTAAGTTTACATGTTATATACTATCTTTAGTCCTTCTTTTTAATGTAAGTTTATAATATTACAACCCTCTATTTTATCTTTTTTTTTGTCCATACAGACACCACAGGCTCATAGGAAACGGGGTAGAGGAGCCACCTCGTTGAAGAAAATAGAGAAGGACAGGCAAAGCGGACAGAAGATTGAGGTGTCCTTCGATGCTAATCTAAATGCCCAGGGACCCCGTGCTAAAGAATTTAATAAGTGGGTGTTTCTACAAGCGAAGCAGCACGTAAGCATCAACTACAACCACTGGAATGACGTTCCACAGAACGTTAAGGATCAGATTTGGAAGGCTATCACGGTATTTTACCTTTACATTCGTTTGATTTACATTATTAGATAATTATCCGAGTTATAATCCATCCAGTTGTTATGTATTTAATGTGTAGGTAGCTTGGACTGTGCCAAATGACGAGGATCGTCGTCATAAATGTGTGAAAATGGCATCAAAGCGTTGGAATGGGTTCAAGCATGATCTTACCAGGTACTATGTATCTGGGAAGAAGCGGCTTGATAAAATGTTCTCGGATTATCCCTGGATTGATCATGATACTTGGGATATGTTTGCCAGGAGTCGACAGGATGGAGAATTTCAGGTTGGTTGATTAAGTTAATTTTGTATGCTTATTATAGATCATTTAACTGTATTTAATTATGTTTTTTTGTTTGAATAGGCTAAGGCAAATAAGGGCCGGCAGAATCAGGCGAAGAACGTCCACCGCCACACCATGTCTCAGGGTGGGTACCAGACTCGGATCGAGCAGATGATGGCGGATAGGCCGAGGGCGAAGCAGGAAGAGCACTCTACTAGGATTGAAAGAGGAGAGGTGCCTGAGAGCACACCATTAAGTCCTCCGTCGGACATCGACCGCGAGGATGTCCAGTTAGGTTAGCTACGCATGACAAAGATGGGATCTTTTAAAGTTGATGCCACTCGCGAAGTGGCAGATAAGGTTGTAAGTAAATAATTAACTTGATTTCAATTGATATTTGTATAGATATTTGCAACACTTTTCACTTGCACGTTTTTTCATTTTTTTCATTTTAGATGGATCTTAAAGTACAATCCTCCCAGGGCTCATTCGTCCCTTCTGGACGGCGGGACATCTTGATGACTATTCTAGGCAAGAAAGACCATCCTGGTCGGGTTCTCGGTGTTCCTGGGAACGTGACCATCAAAGAATATTATGGCAAGTCTGCTTCACGAAAGCGGGTGGTCGATGAAGCATCAATTTTGGCTGACATTACTCAGCACCTCATCTCCAACCCAGCTATTACAACACATTTGATGCAAGGCTTAATATCCAACCCGGAATTCAAGCAGGCGCTTGCCAGAGAGCTTTCCTCCGTCGGTACATCCCAGGACACAGCAGGGCATGCCAACCCTTCACATGTGAGCACAAAAGAGAGTTTTAGTAGGGCACATGTGGAGGACGATGAGTTGGCAGCTAGGGAGCAGGAGTTCGAAGTCCAACGCCATGAGCATGAGTTGGAAATGAAAAGGCGTGAGCTTGAGTTGGACTCCAAACGACGTGAGCTCGAAATGTTAACAAAGGTATGTATTCATTATTAATGTCCAAATTAGTCAAATAATTACTTGTGTTTTTTTAATTATCAACAACTTATCTATTTTATTTTTCCTAAACTGAAGGCCACGTCGACGTCGGTGTCGCTGTCACCTATCACTCGTTTGTTCTCACTTGGTGAGGATTATGCGTTTGAGATTTTTGAATTTCCATTGGAGCACGATGGATGGGTGGCATGCCCAGATCAACGGAGGATATTTACCTTCTGTGGTGACGATCTCGGGAACGCCTGCAGAAAAAACGTCTGGATGAACAGCAATGTTTTCAGTCTCTGGTGCACGTAAGTTAATTTTAATTTTATAACTTATTTATTTTTTGTATTTTTCCATTTAATAATTTATTTTAATTTCAATATATATATTATGTAATTAACATCCACACCTTTTCATATCTTAGGTATCTCCATCGTCTTCAGCTTGATAAGGGCGTTGCATCAGTTTACGGTTTCTTAGATCCGTCAGTCCTTCTGCCCCAATTCTTTGATGGCGATGGATTAAGTAAATACATAGGGAACTTGTTGGGAGACAACCGGAAAGAATTATATCTGGCTCCCTACTGTATGAAAAACCATTGGCAGTTGTTCGTACTTCACCCGTCTAGGCATACTGTCATATTCTTCTGCTCTCTCCACGAAGATCCGCCACCGAAGGTGGTGGAAGCTGTAAATAAGTAAGTAACTAATATTAAATTTAATGTAAGTTTTAATATCAGTTGTTTTTAGTTTATTACACACATGATATATGAATTTTTTAATTGATCGACATGATTATTTGTTTATGATAGCGCGCTGAAGGCGAGTAGCATAAGTTGTGCCAAAGGGAGAAGTACGACTTCTAAGGCTAAAGCAAATCCTGTATGGAACATCCTCAAGGTTTGGTAGTTTATTTATCAAATAATTAATATTATAATTACTAATTTATATGTATATTCAACTGACGTTGAAATTAATTTTGTTGGTAGTCTCGATTTCAAATTGACGGGTGGTCGTGCGGCTATTATGTTATGCTTCATTTGCTGAACATAGTCTCCACATCTATTACGGATGGATGGAATAAGGTAATATTTAAACAACTTGTTAAATTATATATTATAGTTTTGAAGATGACTTGCATTGATGTTATTGTTATTATTTGAACGTGTGTAGGCATTTAATCGCCTATTCAAGAAAATGAGTTAAGAGACTTGAGGATGCGCTTCGCTGAATTCTTCTTCAAGTATGCGGCTGAAAAAGGAATTGACAAGATACCTCCGCAATACTTAGATAAATAGTTTTTTTGTTAGACTTTAGAAACTAATTAATAACATATATATATATATATCCTTAGATTGGTAGTTTTGTTTTTTAGACATTGGAACTAAAATTTATTTATATATATATACATGGGTTTTAGTTTTAAGTCCCCCATTGTTCCATTTTTCCTTTGCAATTCTGTAATGTGTGTGATATTCTGTGTTACTGGGATATTTACTGAATGCAGGGATAGCTGAGGGGAGTGATATTTTAAAACTGAATTTAAAAAAAAAATCTATTAACGTCAGTTGTATCAAACAACTGACGTTAATAGTATTTTATAAAATATACAGTACACTATTAACGTCAGTTGTAATAAACAACTGACGTTAAAATTAAACCTTTAACGTCAGTTCTTTATAACAACTGACGTTAGTTTTAACAAAATTAACGTCCGTTATCTTAAAGAACTGACGTTAATAGTTTTATGTTTAACGTCAGTTGTTTAAAAAACTGATGTTAATTTTTACAAAATTAACGTCAGTTTTGTTAAAGAACTGGCGTTAATAGTTTTATATTTAACGTCAGTTCTCAACTGACGTTAAAATATTAACTATTAACGTCAACTTTATTTACGTCAGTCAATATTGTGACGTAAAAAATCAATTTTAACTGACGTAAAAAGCACTTATTGCAGTAGGGATTTTCAAAGCTAAATACTACCCAAAGTAACTTTTTTGCGGCCAAAAGAGAATCTAAGGAGAAGCTTAAAGAGGCTAGGGCAATCCTTAAGGAAAGAACAAGGTGGTGTATAGGTTCAGGTGAAGGCATTAAAGTATTCTCAGACTGCTGGGCAAAGGAGGGTCAACAGGTTCAACCTATTGATGTGAGGCGTTATGATAAGAACTTGTTGGTGTCTGATCTTATGCACAGAGACAAAAAAGCGTGGAATGAAGCTGAAGTGCGTAGACTGTTGGTTGCAGAACATGCTGAGTTAGTGTTGAAAACTCCACTTTTTGACTCAGTGAGGTATGATAGAATGGTTTGGTTTTCGGATCCAAAAGATCAGTATAGTGTGCAGTCCTCTTATAATTTCTACATGAACAAGTTTACGAACATTGATTAGCTGAGGGTCGATGGTAAATGATCTAGTTAGTGGAAACTTGAAGTTCCTCCTAAAGTTAAAAATTTTCTATGGAGGGTGTGTCGAGGGGTGCTTCCTACTAGGGACAAGCTTGGTGCGAAAGGGGTTCAAGTGGATGGGTTGTGTCCTTGGTGTGAGAACTTGATGGGACTCCGACAAGTGTACCGGATCGAAGCAAGTAATAAAATACGATAAGAAACTACCGAAATTGAACATAGGGATTGGGTGGCAAATTGTATTCAATATTTAAGGGAAGTAGTTAGGATTGACCAAGTCAAGAGAGAGATAGAGAGTTATAGTAAATTCAATTAGTAACCAACTATCAAGAATTAAGCTAGAAACAAATTAAACTAAGAGCAATTATCAAGATTAAGTGAATTACGAATGGAGAAGATTTAAGGTCATGATTCCACCAACCATTTTAAACATAGATCAAAGGTGATTACTTTCTATCCCTAGGTTCAATTACATGCCAATCGGGAACCCGAAATTATCCTAATGCCTCGGTTGAGCACAAGAGAAAATACCTAAACATGCAAATCAATGATATCTCTATGATGAAAAACATGCAAGATTCATTAAGTTCTTGGTTCCCCATAACAATTTCACAAATCTCCTATTATATTTCTATCAATATTCAATTTGTGTTCTCAATTCAAGTCCTAAAGCGCGAATCTCCGGTTGGACTCAACACGCTTGACTAGTTAATCATGAGCTCATATGATCAACACACACAAAACAGAATTAAGAAATAGAATTGAGAATTAGGGAGTAGAAAACATCACAAAATCGCTATGCTGTCATGAGCGGCTTCATCGCTTCCTTAGAAAGAGGATTAGTTCCTCATAACGTGCTTCAACATCATCAATTCAATAGAAAACATGAATATAAACAATAAAACTATCTGTAAACCTAAACGAGACACGACTCACAAAAAACTAGTATTGGATACTTCAATTCGCAACACTACAAGCTTTATATAGAAGTCTGATTCTACGGTTGCTCGTAGGGCGAGCACTTAAATTTGGCTCCAGTTGGAGTTTGAATCCTCGTGGGGCGAGTCCGAAAAGTCTTCCTAAAACCGTGTCTGGCTTGTGGGACGAGACCGAAAGGTTTCAATTCCTACTCAGCACCAGTTCTGGCTCGCGGGTCGAGACCTTGGAAATTCCTTTTTGCTTGTTTTCTTCATTTAATCTAAGTTTCCTAGAGCTTCACTTTTAACCTGAAATAAAAATTAACATTAATTGCTTTATTTTGACTAGAAAAAATAAGAAATTACTAGAAATTATTCCTAAGACTCAAAATGTCGCTTGTGAACAATTAAAGCCAAATTTGGTCTAAAACAAGAATGAACTCACATATTTGGTATCAAAATTGAGGTCTTTCCCGTCATAAAACTAGTTGAACCAAAGGTTTATCAAAATACCCCAAAATTAAACTTTGCTTATCCCCAAGCAAACTAACAATTTGAAATACTCAAAACTAGGTAAGCTCAATGGACTTAATCAGCCTTGCCCCAAATTTCAAGCAATCCCATCAATTCACATTCAATCAATGCCTTCCCTTTCTTTACTTTAATTAATCAATCCCCAATTTCATCTACTTTTAAACTATGAGAATTCAATCAATCATGCATTCATTAATCTAAGCAAAGGATCCATGTTACACACAAAAGGGAGACCACAAAATTCAAACAATTGCCTTCCTCACAAGGGCATATAGTAATTCACTCATTCGCTCAATTTGTCAAGGTTTTCAACTTTTCACTCAAATTCACATGTCAAGTGCACCTTCCATGGATTTAATCTTCATCTAACAAAGTCCCCACAAAAACATGTTTGCAACATCAAAAGGTCTTTTAAAGATTTAATGGGGCCTGGCTAAAGGTAGGATTTACAACGGTACTAGGCTTTAAGTCCCTAGGAATCAAGAGAGAATGAATTTTTCACACCTTTATTTTTTTCCTTCTAATTCCTTTTTCATTTTTTTTTTGCTTTGGGTGGGTACAATCCTTTTTCCCTTCATAGCCTTTTAATTTGTCCTTTGGCATTTTTGCATTTTTCTTCCTTTTTCTTTTTCTCTTTTGCCTTTGGCTTCAACCTTTATTTTTTTCTTTTTCTCATTCCTAAGTAACATGATAAGTCATTGAAGCTGTAACAACCTGTTTTTAATTATGCTGTTTTAACAGTAAAAATATATTTAATTATATTTTTATCTGAGACCAAGAAAATGATTTTGGATAAAACAAAATCATATTCATACTCTTTCTCACGGTAGAAGGTTACAATGAAATTTTGGGTTTAAAACTCAGAAGGAAACCGGTCTGCGTTTTTACCGACAGTATAATTTTATACCGGTAGAAAACCCTAATTTGACCCGAAACGGTCGGTGTTTTCACTGACAGTAAGATTTTAATGATCAGAAAACCTAACTTTGACTCCTGAACGTAATGGTTTATGTTTAAATCATATTTTCAACAAGTTTGGTGATTTTGAAAATTTTCAATCGAAAACGAAATATTTTGTTTTTATAAGGACGTAAAACCCTAATCGGGAAACCGATGAAATCGGAAGCAGAACAACAAATATAGAAAGGGACATCGGAGGAGCTGAGCTATGGGATGACTCGCCAAGAAATTATGAAGCAATTGATGCTAGGAATTATGAGTTTTTAGGTGAAATGACCAAAACGCCCTTAAGCTTAACCAAACCTATCCTAGTTAGTTTTTAACCATGGTTAAGGCAAGACAAAGCCAATTTGGCTTCTTCCTCCTATTTTGTGGCTCAAAATCAGTCACGCCTCTCATCAATTTTAGACCACATATTTTTCTGACCATGATTACTATTAACCATAGTTAAGTTACTATTAACCATAGTTAAGTTATTATATTATTTTCAAACTTAACCTTGGTCAATTAAACTCAACCATGGTACTAATTTAAGATTAAAAAATTCCTCACTCCCTCACACACTCATTTAGCCGCAGCCCACCCCCACACTTAGGCTATTCTCACACATTTTCCTACTTCATCAACTTCATCTCTCATTTTCTCAAGAACACCATAATTAATTTTTGTGAAGAACTTAGCCTTTTATTTTCAATTTCTCAACATATAAGAGGTATACCTTACTTCCCTTGATCAATAAACATCATGTTCTTCATTGATTTTGTTGATTCAAGTCATGATCATCATGTTTCAATTTCTTAGATCTAAAACTTCTAATAATTCTAGAAAATTGAAGAAAAATCATTTTAACGGGAAACCAATTTCTATGATCTTAATATGTCTTTTACTTTCATCATATAAAAGCATGTAATCAAAATAATTTCCCTCCCTACTTTTCTTATTGAGGCCAAACCTATGTGGTTTTAGGCAAATGAAGTTTTGTTCAATTTTTAAAATATGACACTTGACTTGAACTCTCTAATATCTATAGTAGTTAGATCTAGAAGCTTGAAATCAAAAGAAACTCATAAACCTATTTTCCTGGCTTGGCCGAAATTTGCATGAAAAAGGGTTTGTTGTTGATTTTGTTTTTCTTTGTGAAATCTAATGCTTGATTTGAGACCTCTGGTATTTGTATTATTCAAATCCAAGAGATTGAACTCAAAATAATTTTATAGCCTATTTTAGCCCTTATGGCCGAAACCCAAACCTAGTTGGTTAGAGGATTTTGTTTCATAATTTTAACTATTAACACTTAACTTATGTTAGTTAATATTGTAGGAATTAGTATCTAAAAGATTGGATTGAGAAAATAACCCTAGCCTCATTTTGATGAGTAGACAGAACCTAGCACCATATGCCCATATTTAGATTTGTTTGATTAATTTATTTTATTGTTGATTTGGTTGAAGGTAGATTTGGTAACTCGTGGCGTGATAACGAGGATCATCGATTTCGTGTTTCCGGTGGTAACTTAGGTGGGAGAAAGAACCATTCCATCGTCGAAATTGATAAGTAGTATATAATTTATAATAATGGTGTAGGGCGACCTAAACCCTACTAGTGGTCGAGTAATCGATAATACCAAAATCGCATTGAAAACTTTTCCGTAATAGTAATGACTATTTGGGAATTGTAGGTTTATCGCCTCAGGTAAATTTTATAATATTGAGGATGTTTGACTTATTATTATTAAATTATTTGTGATACACTGGTTGAGGTATTCTACTGCATGTGACATTTATTTTGGTGTTTGAATATTTTACTGATTATTGTGTTATGCCTGATATGCCTGGGTTGATAAGTTGCTCAGTTGATTTTAAGTAAAGATATATGTTGATCGGAGTTATTTTGTTTGGGTGAGAGATTGAATTTGAATTAGAGGTTCCTAGCCATTATTTTATAGAAGTGATGTGATATAGAATGTAAGTGGAGGCAATGAGGAAAGCATGAGGCACTAGGTTGTTATTGATACGGGTCAGTGAGGTTCATGTGTATTGTTGTTCACAACCGTGTATTGGGAACAAACGAGGTCTGAAGTTCTAGCCGGGCGGTCCCAATTTAGTCTTAGGTTGTGCAGCTATGGTGTTATGTTGCTTTGCATGAGCACCCTCGAGATAGAATCAGGGGCTGCACCGACTGTACTTTAAAGCTATAGTGTCATTACTTTGCATGAGCATTCTCACCATGGAAGAGTATGTGCACCGGTTTTAGAGGTGATGCATTTCTTAGACGACTGACTAACATCACTCGGCAAGCTAGGGATGTATGATAGGATTGGTGGTGGCCACGTCAGATTAAAAAGTTAGTTGCATAAGAATGAGGGTAGAGGAAAGTATTGTGAATTAAAGATGATTTTTAATAAGGAATGTTGTTTGTCTGTGACCGCTATTATATTATATGTTATAAGTCTTTTCAGCTTTTGATGATAGAACTGTTTCTTATCTCCCTATTTATGTATTTTTGTGCATGCCTGCTTTATTACTTTATAAGACCCGATGGAGGAATATGTTACTGAGGAGTTGGATGGAACTCTGTATGAAACAGATGTTGCTGAGGAGTTGGACGAAACTACATTTGAACCAGATGCTGGAGAACAAACTACAGATGCTAATGATATAGTGTTATAAGTTTAGGGCCAGTGAGTCTTACAAAACGTTTTATTTTCCACTAGTTATAACCAATTTGTATAATTAAGTACCTGTGAGGGATCCTACTGATAGGATACCCTAAACAGTGTTTTGGTATTGTAATAAATAAACATGTGTGTAATAATATATTATAATGTTGGTGTGTTTAATTTGCAGAAGTTATATGATTATTAGTTAAGTTTTAATTTTTTATGTATTTTCAACAATAAGCACACAATTAAGTAAATAATTAATAAGGTTTTTAATCTAATAAAACAAGGGGGTGTCTCATTTGGTGGTATCAGAGCAATTCGATTCAAATCGGACTGTGAGATTTAGGATGTTGTTACTGGTCGTGTCTAGTTGAATCCACATCGGATTTTAGCTATGTTTAGAAGTTGGGTAGTGTGTCCGAACTCGATGCGATAACTGACTTTAGCATGGCATATAGTATTTATATACTTGTCTAAGTAATATTATATGTCATACTGATGAGAGCGGATGATTTCTTTTACAGAATCATGGCTTGTGGAAGAGGACGTTCGATCGATAGTGGTGGCAGAACTCCAGAAAGAATTGTCGGAGCTGACATCGTGGATAATAATCATACCGGAAGTGGAGGAGAGTCATCTGAAACTCAAGATAACATGAAAAACATAGCTACTGCTTTGTTACTACAAACACAGTAGAATGCTGAGATCTTTGCAGATGAACAAAGAGCAAGAGAGGGAACTACAGAATCAAAGGAATGATGTAGCAGCTGAAGATGCCAGAATGGCTACTTTTTTGAAAGGGAAGCCACCCCAATTCGGAGGAGATTATGACCTAAAGAATGCAGAATGGTGGGTACAAGAGATAGAGAAGATATTTGATACTATGCACTGCATAGAGGATAGGAAAATGACGTATGTTACCATTATGTTAACTGGAGGAGCAGAATCTTGGTGGAGAGGCAAGCGAAGATTGCTTTGGAGGCCGACGTACACTTGTGATGTGTCATACCAGGGGTTTAGGTTGTGTTTCGATACAAGAGGGAAGAGTTGTGGCTTATGCTTCCCGACAATTGAGAATTCATGAGAGGAACTATCGACTCATGATTTAGAGTTGGCGATCATAGTGTTCGCATTAAAGATATGGCGACACTTTCTCGTATGGAGCTAAGTTTAAAGTTTAAAGTGACCATAAAAGTCTGAAGTATCTGCTCGACCAAAAAGAGTTGAATATGAGACAGCGGAGATGGATGGAGTTTATCAAACACTATGAGTTTGATTTACTGTACCATCCTGGGAAGGCGAACGTTGTAGCGGATGCCCTAAGTAGGAAATCATTGCATGTATCCGCGATGATGGTTAAGGAGTTGGAATTACTGGAACAGTTCAGAGATTTGAACGTAGGGATGGAGTTGGTTGATGATAAAATTTGCTTAGGTGTGATCACTATTAGTAGTGATTTTATGAGAGATATTAAGGAGAAACAAGTTCAGGATCAATATTTGCAAGAGATAAGTAGAGGAATAGATGATGGTAAAATTTCTGAGTTTAGTAGATGAACAGATGGTGTGTTGAGGTTTAGAGACAGGATATGTGTGTCAGAGGATTTAGAACTTAGGAAAATGATATTAGAATAAGCACACAAAAGTAAGTTGAGTTTTCATCCTGGATCCACTAATATGTATCAGGATTTAAAGAAAATGTTTTGGTGGATGAGGATGAAGAAAGAGGTAGCAGAGTATGTTTTATCTTGCCTTCTGTGTCAGAAGGCTTAGATTGAACATCAAAAGACGGCAGGGTTATTACAATCATTGGATATCCCAGAATGGAAATGGGATAGCATCGCTATGGATTTTGTGGTTAGGTTACCACGAACTCCTACGAGACATGATGCGAATTGGGTTATCATTGATAGGTTGATGAAATATGCTCACTTCTTACATATTGGTGAAAGTTATAATTTGGAAAAGTTGACCCATATTTACATTAAAGAAATTGTTAGGTTGCATGGTATGCCATTGAGCATTGTCTCAGACCGAGATCTTAGATTCACATCTAGATTTTGGAGACAGTTGCACAATGCTTTAGGGATAAAGTTGAGGATGAGCTCTGCTTATCATCCCCAAACAGATGGACAGTCAGAAAGGACGATTCAATCGTTGGAGGATCTTTTGAGAGCTTGTGTCTTATAACACACGGACACTTGGGATGAGTTTTTGCCATTGATTGAATTAACGTATAGCAATAGTTTCCATAGTAGCATTGGAATGATACCATATGAGGCTTTGTATGGCAGGAAGTGTAGGAGCTCGTTATGTTGGTATGAGATTGGTGAAAACCAAGTCTTTGGTCCGGATGTGGTGCAACAGACTACGAAACAAGTTAGGAAGATAAGGGTAAAGATGAAGGAAGCACATGATAGGCAAAGGAGGTACAGTAACAAGAGGAGGAGACCTTTAGAATTCCAGGAGGGTGATCACGTGTTTTTGAGAGTCACTCCGAAGACCGGAATTGGTAGGGCTATCAAGTCTAGAAAACTTACTCCAAGATTCATCGGACCTTTCCAGATTCTTCGAAGGATTGGTCTAGTAGCTTACCATATTGCTTTACCACCTAACCTTGCTAACCTTCATGACGTATTTCACGTCTCTCAGGTGAGAAAATACTATCCCGATCCTTCACATGTTATTGAGTCTAAGTCTATACAACTGTGAGAGAATTTAGAGTACGAGGCTTTACCTGTTAAGATAGTAGATAGAAGGATTAAGGAAGTTTGGTTAAGGTTATGTGGGATGCAATTACTAGAGATGCTACTTGGGAACGTGAAGCAGATATGCAACAACAATATCCACATCTTCTCTGAGATATGTAAATTTCAAGGACGAAATTTTTTTTTAGAGGGGTAGTAATGTAACAGGCTGTTTTTAATTACGTTGTTTTAACAGTAAAAATATATTTAATTATATTTTAATCTGAGACCAAGAAAATGGTTTTGGATAAAACAAAATCATATTCATACTCTATCTTACGGTAGAAGGTTACGGTGAAATTTTGGGTCTAAAACTCGATTAAAATCGGGTCTACGTTTTACTTGACAAGTATAATTTTATATCGTGTAAAACCCTAATTTGACCCGAATTTGAAAAATTCTGGATTTTTTTTTATTTTGTCCGTGAGGAATTCTAATTTCTAAATTTCTGATCATAAATAAAATATTATGTTTATTCGGACGAATTTTGGTGAAAGTTCGAACAGAAAACGGCTGGTGTTTTCACTGACAGTGAGATTTTAATGACTGAAATGCCCTTAAGCTTAACCTAACCTATCCTAGTTAGTTTTAAATCATGGTTAAGGAAAGACAAAGCCAATTTGGCTTCTTCCTCCTATTTTGTGGCTCAAAATCAGCCACACCTCTCATCAATTCTAGACCACATATTTTTCTAACCATGATTACTATTAACCATAGTTAAGTTATTATATTATTTTCTAACTTAACCTTGGTCTATTAAACTCAACCATGGTTCTAATTTAAGATTAAAAAATTCCTCTCTCCCTCACACACTCATTTAGCCGCAGCCCACCCCCACACTTAGGCTATTCTCATACATTTTCCCACTTCATCAACTTCATCTCTCATTTTCTCTCATTTTCTGAAGAACACCATCATTAATCTTTGTGAAGAACTTGGCATTTTATTTTCAATTTCTCAACATCTAATAGGTATACCTTACTTCCCTTGATCAATAAACATCATGTTCTTCATTGATTTTGTTGATTCAAGTCATGATCATCATGTTTCAATTTCTTAGATCTAGAACTTCAAATAATTCTAGAAAATTGTAGCAAATCATTTTAATATGAAACCAATTTCTAAGATCTTATTATGTCTTCTACTTTCATCATCTAAAAGCATGTAATCAAAAGAATTTTCCTCCCTACTTTTCTTATTGAGGCCGAACCTATGTGGCTTTAGGCAAATGAAGTTTTGTTCAATTTTTAAAATATGACACTTGATTTGAACTCTCTAATATCTATAGTAGTTAGATCTAGAAGTTTAAGGCCATTAAGTCTTACAAAACGTCTTATTTTCCGCTAGTTATAACCAGTTTGTATAATTAAGTACTTGTGAGGGATCCTACTGATAGGATACCCTAAATAGTGTTTTGGTATTGTAATAAATAAACACGTGTGTAATAATATATTATAATGTTGGTGTGTTTAATTTGCAGAAGTTATATGATTATTAATTAAGTTTTAATTTTTTACGTATTTTCAACGATAAGCGAGCAATTAAGTAAATAATTAATAAGGTTGTTAATCTAATAAAACAAGGGGGTGTCTCATTTGGTGGAATCAGAAGCAGTTCGAATCTAGTCGGACTGTAAGGTTTTTAATATAATAAAACAAGGGGGTGTCTCAGTAGTCACCCCAAACATAGTTTCTAAACAACCCTTTTCTTACTAAGCATTCATGCTCTCCTAAATCCTAAGATCGGTTTAACATGGTTTTTCTGGATTTTCGGCTTATAACGTTAGGTTATTAAGAAACAATAGGCTTATTAGGCTCAAAATTCGCAAACTATGGAACATGCATTAGGAATGGTTCATTTTGGTCAAGTAGCTATTTCAAAGAAACAATGCCTAGATCATATGATGCAGCATATAGATATGCAAACCATGCATAGATTCAAGCAAATCCGGGAAAGTGCAACTTGAAAGTGATTCACACAATTTTCAAGAACATGTTGGAGGCTCAAATTCCTCACCTGGATATTTTTAGTAAATTATTTGACCGAGATGCATCCCCAATTAATGTGTGCACCCTTTCACCCCAAACTTGTCATAAATCATGCAACAAAAAAAATTCTCAAAGTTCGCTTTTCAATTTTTCTCATTTTTCAAATGCATAAGGAAAAGCATCAGGATTTTTTCAATATTTATCGTATGCATTCAATTTTAGGCTCAATGCAATTAATCCCATCAAGACTTACCAACAAGACTCTATGACACTATTGTTTTTGTTTATTGACCACTTATTCACATGAAACCAGAAAATTCAAAAGAAAAGAAAAGAAAAGAGTTGAGTTTTAGAAAGTGTTATCTCAAGGGGTCCGAGCAGACCCCACGTTCACATTAGCATGCCTTGACTCTTCCTCGTCCTTCTTTACTTTCTTCCTTGGCCTACTAGATTCGGCCTCCTCATCAAGATACATAGCCCGAACTATGTCCGGGCTAATAATAGTAGTTTCCTCTCTTGGAGCTCTTCCGCTCGGAAATCCTTCCCTTGCATGCCAGATCATTTCCAATTCCACCCATGCGATATCATTGGCTCCCTTGAAGGTTAGAACCCATTTTGGATCCCACTTGTCTTCTTCATCCTTAGTTAAGCTCTCCACACCTGGGAATGGAATCTCTCCTCTTTCCACCGCCTTCTTGACTTTCTCATATAAGGCATGCTCGGTGTTTATGCAAACTGGGAAGTCCTTTTATCTTTCTTCAATTTCATGCTCAATTACCCTCCGGACGTAGTCATTCACACCCCTATCAAAGCTCAAGTGAAACGAATCCTCCTCGTCCTCTTGTTCTTTTGTCAATTTTTCTAAGTGAGGGTAAGGGATGCGTCTCCCTCGTATGCACACACTGATGCACTCATAATCGGGGTGGTCCGGAGTGATTGTTCTTTCATCAATTGGTTGTCTTTCCTTGTTTAAGAAACTCCAGTCAATAGGCATCTAATTCACAAGTCAACCAATGGTCAATAAAAATAATTTAAAAATCAATAAGAAAATAGCAAAATTAAAAACATGCACCACAAAACATGTGTATAGTCTGGAACAGTGCATAAGGTATCGAGATAATATGAGTTTCTAGCTAATAAACATATACAACCATATCGAATGCATAGCTAGAACTCAAAGTAAAATAAAGATGGTCGCCTCTGGCTCAGATGAAGTCGATCTGATCCAACATATCATCATCCGGGTTACCCTGAGCAGCTGCCCCATCATCTACTGGGACTTCGGGCACCCCCCTGTGGCTGGGCATCCTGGTCCCCAGGATAGTCCTGCCACCCTAGCCGAGGTGCCAAATCCTGCTCGGAGGGATAGATGGGTACTGACCGCGCTGTCGCCACGCGCCAAAAAAACGAGCGATTATAAAATAATGCAGTATAGTGCGACAACTCGGATCGTCTCTCAAGGACTCTTTAGGTGTTGTTATTATTAACAGAAAATTAGTAAAAGTTAGAAATGGGGGTTTTGAGACTAAAACTAAATTAAGAAAACAAAACAATAAAAACAAAGCAGTTAAAGAAAATAGAAATTAGACAAAAGCGATTAACCTACTGTTCTCAGTTTCCCACTATCATTGGTTCATGCAAATCCTAAGCAGATACTAATCCCCTCCCGGTTGTAGCAACAATTAACAAACGAAAACCGCTACTACAGATGTATGTTCCTATTCCCGAAATAACAAACGGGGTTAAGCTCTCATGAACAAACGAACATGAATGAACACACGCGAAATAACAAACGCGATTAAGTATAGAAATATAACATCACCGAAATGAACCAATACAACACTATACATTCCTGAAATAACAAACAGAAACATATAGCATTGCATTGAAAAGAGAAAAGCATACAAAACAGGAATACAAGAACCTCAAGTGTAAATGGAAACCAATCCCAGTAGATTAATCTAGGAGACTAACTCTCCATTACAAAAATAAACATAAAAGAAAAGGAAGGAAAATAAACTACTACTACTGACTATCAAAGACTAGCCAAAACTGGCTAACTCTCTGACTAACCTCTCTATGACTAACTATTTATATATATTCTCTCAATATCTGAATGCTCCTTTAGTTGCCTTCAACCTCTGCCTCTTAGCTTTCCAAAGCCACTTAATTTGCTTAATTATGAGTTAAGATAAGGGAGTTATGCCTACATTCAACTCATAGGGCAGCTGAAACGTCTCTGTCTTCAAACGGATTGGAGCCCCTCAAAACGTCTCTGTTTGGAATAATGGTCTTCATGAGAGTTAAAGCTCTTTGTTTGATCTTTCATTTGCCACCGGTTTCACTTCCAACCGACATCTACAGCCCAAGTTATGGCCCAATCTTCATGACTAGTTCAGGTTCCAGTGACAGCAATTATGTTCTAACTTCAAGGCCCAATGTGACCCATTATACATCCAATTAAGCGTCTGAGTTCTTCATGAAAGTTGTTTGGATTCCTTTTAGCTTTCCCTCAGTTCTGCCTTCAAATAGGCTTTTGGTTTCTCTCTTGTCACGGCCGTGATGGTCATCACGGCCAGGCCGTGATCGCTTCTGCCAAGGGTGTCCTTTCACATTCTGGTCCGTCACGGCCGTGATGCTTATCACGGGCAGGCCGTGATCCTTTCTGACTTTCATAATCTTCTCATCACGGCCGTGACCAGTGTCACGGCCTAGGCGTGATGGCCTCTGCTTCAGATACACTTCCTTACTTGCTCTTCTTATTATCCTGAAACAACAAAATACATAAGTACTTTATTTAACTCTAAATCAACTAAATTAACATAAAAACACTTTACAGACTCAAAATACTACTTAAGGACAATCAAGTCTAATTTGGGTGAAAATGATATAAAATTAGTACAAAGCCAAGGTCTTTACTAGTTATAAAACCGGTCAACCAGAGGCTCATCAAAATACCCCAAACTTAAACTTTGCTTGTCCCCAAGCAAACTACACTCAAAAACTTAAAAAGACTCAAGACCTGGCAAGCTCAAAAGATTCAATCAACTTTTGCACAGATTTCAAGCAATTTATCAAAACAATTTTTTCTTCAATGTTCCCCCCTTTTAAACAAAACAACCCCCACATTCATTTATTCCAAACAATTGAGAGTTTCATAATTCAAACAATCATTAATCAAAGCAGGGGGTCAAAGTTACAACACAAAAGAGAGATCACCATATCCAAACAACTGCCTTCCTCACAAGGGAAATTTATGTTCACTCAATCGCTCAGTTTATGTCTAGGCTTTCACTCAATTTCACTTTTAAGAGCACTTCCCATAAATTTGATTTTCATCTCTAAATAGTTCCCACAGAAAATATACAAGCAACATCAGAAGGTCTTTTATGGGTTGTAATGGGGCCTGGCTAAGGGTAGGATATACAAAGGTACTAGGCTGAAGACCCTAGGAACTAAGAGAGCATGAACATTATTTACAATTTGAATTTAACTCAAGTTCCTTTTTCATTTTTCATTTTGCCTTGGGTGGCTACAGCCTTTTTATTCAAACAGCCTTTCTGGCATTTTTGCACTTTTACTTTTTTTTTCTGTTTTTCTTTTCTTTTCTTTTCTCTTTTTTTTTATTTTTTTTTTTCACAAATTTTTTTCATAATTTTTTTTTAAATAAATTTTTTCTCAATCCCAAACAACATGTTACACCTTGCAGCCACCCCAAACTTAATTTCTTGCACCCAATCTAAGATTACATGCTCTCCTAATCCTAAGATCGAGCTAACATGGTTTTCCCGTATTTTTGGGCTTATAACATTAGGTTATCAAGAATTAACAGGCTAATAGGCTCAATGGGGCTAACTAGGGAACATGCAATAGGAATTAGTTTATTCAGGCCAAGTAGCTATTTACAAAA
Organism: Sophora flavescens; assembly: GCA_030762895.1. NCBI lineage: Eukaryota > Viridiplantae > Streptophyta > Magnoliopsida > Fabales > Fabaceae > Sophora > Sophora flavescens. The sequence continues at coordinate 185,137,023 of CM061066.1, forward strand.
AAAATGCCTAAATCATTTGCTACACACATATAATCATGCAAACCAACAAGAGATTCAATCAAATCCAGGGAAGGTGCAACTTAAAAAGAGATTCTCACAGTCAAAAACATGTTGGAGGCTCAAAACCTCACCTGGACATTTATGCAATTTGTTTGACAGAGATTCTATCCCTAGTGTGTGCTTCCTATCACCCCAAACTTATCATAAATCATGCCATCATAACAAAATCTCAAAGTTCAGTTTTCAATCATATGGGGATCATTTTTCAAAAAATTTTCAAATCCTAGGGGGAAAACAGTCAACACTATCATGCAATCCATCTATGCAAAAATTAATAAAATCCAATAAACTTGCCATAACCAAGACACAAACACAACTCCTGAGCTTCTCAAATTATTCAGGAGCATTATTGACAATAAAACAGAAATAAAGTAAAGAAAAGAAAATTAAAAAGAAGCAAGGGTAAGAAAAACTCATTCAGAGGCGGTTCCACCGGGATCCCACTGCCTGTAGCATAAGTCCCACATGGTAGCCAAAGGACAAAAATTCATTCCAAGCCTCCCTAACTTGCAGCTTTGATACGGAGGTGAGCACTTGACAACCATGATAACTCCACCCAGTGCGGCGGACTTCTCACTTCCTCTGGGGTCACAGATGACCTCCTTTTCAACAAAATCTCCCCAATAGAAGTGGGGCTCAACCTCTTGGACCGGCCATGGTGCAAGATCCAAGGGTGCAAAATCCATCACTGGTTCCTCAGGGGGAAATGGTAAACAGTTAGAAATGGTTAACGGTGCTGCTTCATTCTCATTATCATCCTGCAAAATAGAGTCAAGAAACCCAAAGACAAACAAGACACACGAGTTAGTGTCGAGACAGGTTAGTACATGTAGTAAAAGAAACTAAGTTAGTAAAGATATGATTGTCTGGACTTTTCCGCACACGGTTCATCCACCCCATCACTCTTAACACATGCATCTAAAACCAAAGATTCTTCTTTATCCTCAAGCACAATCGAAAGATGTCCTCTTGATCCTCCCGATCCTCATTTTCTTTGTTTCCTTTCAAGTATAAACCTGCATAACAAGTGTATACACAAAGCAAAGCAGTACCATCACAATAACAATCATTAGAATCGGGGATTCAACACATAATTCCTCATCAATGTAAGTATTATCATCGAATTATTTTCAAAAATATTTTCAGGAAGAACCATCCGTGAATCCTTATGTTCCTCAAGGGGCTGTGGAGTTAACATTGCAGCCGAGTTGGCGTGTAACTTGATCAATTAGAGCCCACAACTTTTGAGATTCAGCTTGGTCCCTCTGTTGGGCTTCACGATTACTTGCCTCCATTTCCTCTATCCTCTGTTGAATTTCAAGATTGTATGCCATCCGTTGATTGTTCTCTTCCATTTGTTGTATCAAAGAGGCAATCTCATCCAAGGTGCCTTGATCTCTAACCTGTTGGCTAGGATAAGCATTCATTCCAGTCATATCAAAACCATTGCTATACTCATAATTTCCAGCAAAATTAGGATAATACATGCAAGGTGGTGGTTCATGATAAACATTAGGCAAATATCCATACATGTAATTATCCATGGCAATCAAACATCCAGACAAGAATCGAACTAATTCAGGAATGCAAAAGTTTTTTTTTTTTTTTTTTTTTTAAATGTAACTTTCTGCTAATAACAACAAACAAGAGTCCCCGGCAACGGCGCCAATTTTTGACCGCGCTGTCGCCACGCGCCAAAAAAACGAGCGATTATAAAATAATGCAGTATAGTGCGACAACTCGGATCGTCTCTCAAGGACTCTTTAGGTGTTGTTATTATTAACAGAAAATTAGTAAAAGTTAGAAATGGGGGTTTTGAGACTAAAACTAAATTAAGAAAACAAAACAATAAAAACAAAGCAGTTAAAGAAAATAGAAATTAGACAAAAGCGATTAACCTACTGTTCTCAGTTTCCCACTATCATTGGTTCATGCAAATCCTAAGCAGATACTAATCCCCTCCCGGTTGTAGCAACAATTAACAAACGAAAACCGCTACTACAGATGTATGTTCCTATTCCCGAAATAACAAACGGGGTTAAGCTCTCATGAACAAACGAACATGAATGAACACACGCGAAATAACAAACGCGATTAAGTATAGAAATATAACATCACCGAAATGAACCAATACAACACTATACATTCCTGAAATAACAAACAGAAACATATAGCATTGCATTGAAAAGAGAAAAGCATACAAAACAGGAATACAAGAACCTCAAGTGTAAATGGAAACCAATCCCAGTAGATTAATCTAGGAGACTAACTCTCCATTACAAAAATAAACATAAAAGAAAAGGAAGGAAAATAAACTACTACTACTGACTATCAAAGACTAGCCAAAACTGGCTAACTCTCTGACTAACCTCTCTATGACTAACTATTTATATATATTCTCTCAATATCTGAATGCTCCTTTAGTTGCCTTCAACCTCTGCCTCTTAGCTTTCCAAAGCCACTTAATTTGCTTAATTATGAGTTAAGATAAGGGAGTTATGCCTACATTCAACTCATAGGGCAGCTGAAACGTCTCTGTCTTCAAACGGATTGGAGCCCCTCAAAACGTCTCTGTTTGGAATAATGGTCTTCATGAGAGTTAAAGCTCTTTGTTTGATCTTTCATTTGCCACCGGTTTCACTTCCAACCGACATCTACAGCCCAAGTTATGGCCCAATCTTCATGACTAGTTCAGGTTCCAGTGACAGCAATTATGTTCTAACTTCAAGGCCCAATGTGACCCATTATACATCCAATTAAGCGCCCGAGTTCTTCATGAAAGTTGTTTGGATTCCTTTTAGCTTTCCCTCAGTTCTGCCTTCAAATAGGCTTTTGGTTTCTCTCTTGTCACGGCCGTGATGGTCATCACGCGCCGTGCCGTGATCGCTTACGCCAAGGGTGTCCTTTCACATTCTGGTCCGTCACGGCCGTGATGCTTATCACGGGCAGGCCGTGATCCTTTCTGACTTTCATAATCTTCTCATCACGGCCGTGACCAGTGTCACGGCCTAGGCGTGATGGCCTCTGCTTCAGATACACTTCCTTACTTGCTCTTCTTATTATCCTGAAACAACAAAATACATAAGTACTTTATTTAACTCTAAATCAACTAAATTAACATAAAAACACTTTACAGACTCAAAATACTACTTAAGGACAATCAAGTCTAATTTGGGTGAAAATGATATAAAATTAGTACAAAGCCAAGGTCTTTACTAGTTATAAAACCGGTCAACCAGAGGCTCATCAAAATACCCCAAACTTAAACTTTGCTTGTCCCCAAGCAAACTACACTCAAAAACTTAAAAAGACTCAAGACCTGGCAAGCTCAAAAGATTCAATCAACTTTTGCACAGATTTCAAGCAATTTATCAAAACAATTTTTTCTTCAATGTTCCCCCCTTTTAAACAAAACAACCCCCACATTCATTTATTCCAAACAATTGAGAGTTTCATAATTCAAACAATCATTAATCAAAGCAGGGGGTCAAAGTTACAACACAAAAGAGAGATCACCATATCCAAACAACTGCCTTCCTCACAAGGGAAATTTATGTTCACTCAATCGCTCAGTTTATGTCTAGGCTTTCACTCAATTTCACTTTTAAGAGCACTTCCCATAAATTTGATTTTCATCTCTAAATAGTTCCCACAGAAAATATACAAGCAACATCAGAAGGTCTTTTATGGGTTGTAATGGGGCCTGGCTAAGGGTAGGATATACAAAGGTACTAGGCTGAAGACCCTAGGAACTAAGAGAGCATGAACATTATTTACACTTTGAAATTCACTCAAGTTCCTTTTTCATTTTTCATTTTGCCTTGGGTAGCTACAACCTCTTTATTCAAACAGCCTTTTTGGCATTTTTTGCACTTTTACTTTTTTTTTTTCTGTTTTTCTTTTCTTTTATTTTCTCTCTTTTTTTTTTCTTTTTTTTTTTTTCACAAATTTTTTTCATCATTTTTTTTTTACATAAATTTTTTCTCAATCCCAAACAACATGTTACACCTTGCAGCCACCCCAAACTTAATTTCTTGCACCCATTCTAAGATTACATGCTCTCCTAATCCTAAGATCGGGCTAACATGGTTTTCCAGATTTTTGGGCTTATAACATTAGGTTATCAAGAATTAACAGGCTAATAGGCTCAATGGGGCTAACTAGGGAACATGCAATAGGAATTAGTTTATTCAGGCCAAGTAGCTATTTACAAAAAAAATGCCTAAATCATTTGCTACACACATATAATCATGCAAACCAACAAGAGATTCAATCAAATCCAGGGAAGGTGCAACTTAAAAAGAGATTCTCACAGTCAAAAACATGTTGGAGGCTCAAAACCTCACCTGGACATTTATGCAATTTGTTTGACAGAGATTCTATCCCTAGTGTGTGCTTCCTATCACCCCAAACTTATCATAAATCATGCCATCATAACAAAATCTCAAAGTTCAGTTTTCAATCATATGGGGATCATTTTTCAAAAAATTTTCAAATCCTAGGGGGAAAACAGTCAACACTATCATGCAATCCATCTATGCAAAAATTAATAAAATCCAATAAACTTGCCATAACCAAGACACAAACACAACTCCTGAGCTTCTCAAATTATTCAGGAGCATTATTGACAATAAAACAGAAATAAAGTAAAGAAAAGAAAATTAAAAAGAAGCAAGGGTAAGAAAAACTCATTCAGAGGCGGTTCCACCGGGATCCCACTGCCTGTAGCATAAGTCCCACATGGTAGCCAAAGGACAAAAATTCATTCCAAGTCTCCCTAACTTGCAGCTTTGATACGGAGGTGAGCACTTGACAACCATGATAACTCCACCCAGTGCGGCGGACTTCTCACTTCCTCTGGGGTCACAGATGACCTCCTTTTCAACAAAATCTCCCCAATAGAAGTGGGGCTCAACCTCTTGGACCGGCCATGGTGCAAGATCCAAGGGTGCAAAATCCATCACTGGTTCCTCAGGGGGAAATGGTAAACAGTTAGAAATGGTTAACGGTGCTGCTTTATTCTCATTATCATCCTGCAAAATAGAGTCAAGAAACCCAGCACAAACAACACACAGGTTAGTGTCAGTACAGTTAGTACATGTAGTAAAAGAAACTAAGTTAGTAAAGATATGATTGTCTGGACTTTCTGCACACGGTTCATCCACCCCATCACTCTTAACACATGCATCTAAAACCAAAGATTCTTCTTTATCCTCAAGCACAGTCGAGCAGATGTCCTCTTGATCCTCCTGATCCTCATTTTCTTTGTTTCCTTTCAAGTATAAACCTGCATAACAGTGTATACACAAAGCAGCAGTACCATCACAATAACAATCATTAGAATCAGGGGATTCAACACATAATTCCTCATCAATGAAGTATTATCATCGAATTATTTTCAAAAATATTTTCAGGAAGAACCATCTGTGAATCCTTATGTTCCTCAAGGGGCTGTGGAGTTAACATTGCAGCCGAGTTGGCGGTAACTTGATCAATTAGAGCCCACAACTTTTGAGATTCAGCTTGGTCCCTCTGTTGGGCTTCACGATTACTTGCCTCCATTTCCTCTATCCTCTGTTGAATTTCAAGATTGTATGCCATCCGTTGATTGTTCTCTTCCATTTGTTGTATCAAAGAGGCAATCTCATCCAAGGTGCCTTGATCTCTAACTTTGTTGGCTAGGATAAGCATTCATTCCAGTCATATCAAAACCATTGCTATACTCATAATTTCCAGCAAAATTAGGATAATACATGCAAGGTGGTGGTTCATGATAAACATTAGGCAAATATCCATACATGTAATTATCCATGGCAATCAAACATCCAGACAAAGCAGTCAGAACTAATTCAGGAATGCAAAAGTTTTTTTTTTTTTTTTTTTTTTTAAATGTAACTTTCTGCTAATAACAACAAACAAGAGTCCCCGGCAACGGCGCCAATTTTTGACCGCGCTGCCGCCACGCGCCAAAAAAACGAGCGATTATAAAATAATGCAGTATAGTGCGACAACTCGGATCGTCTCTCAAGGACTCTTTAGGTGTTGTTATTATTAACAGAAAATTAGTAAAAGTTAGAAATGGGGGTTTTGAGACTAAAACTAAATTAAGAAAACAAAACAATAAAAACAAAGCAGTTAAAGAAAATAGAAATTAGACAAAAGCGATTAACCTACTGTTCTCAGTTTCCCACTATCATTGGTTCATGCAAATCCTAAGCAGATACTAATCCCCTCCCGGTTGTAGCAACAATTAACAAACGAAAACCGCTACTACAGATGTATGTTCCTATTCCCGAAATAACAAACGGGGTTAAGCTCTCATGAACAAACGAACATGAATGAACACACGCGAAATAACAAACGCGATTAAGTATAGAAATATAACATCACCGAAATGAACCAATACAACACTATACATTCCTGAAATAACAAACAGAAACATATAGCATTGCATTGAAAAGAGAAAAACATACAAAACAGGAATACAAGAACCTCAAGTGTAAATGGAAACCAATCCCAGTAGATTAATCTAGGAGACTAACTCTCCATTACAAAAATAAACATAAAAGAAAAGGAAGGAAAATAAACTACTACTACTGACTATCAAAGATTAGCCAAAACTGGCTAACTCTCTGACTAACCTCTCTATGACTAACTATTTATATATATTCTCTCAATATCTGAATGCTCCTTTAGTTGCCTTCAACCTCTGCCTCTTAGCTTTCCAAAGCCACTTAATTTGCTTAATTATGAGTTAAGATAAGGGAGTTATGCCTACATTCAACTCATAGGGCAGCTGAAACGTCTCTGTCTTCAAACGGATTGGAGCCCCTCAAAACGTCTCTGTTTGGAATAATGGTCTTCATGAGAGTTAAAGCTCTTTGTTTGATCTTTCATTTGCCACCGGTTTCACTTCCAACCGACATCTACAGCCCAAGTTATGGCCCAATCTTCATGACTAGTTCAGGTTCCAGTGACAGCAATTATGTTCTAACTTCAAGGCCCAATGTGACCCATTATACATCCAATTAAGCGTCTGAGTTCTTCATGAAAGTTGTTTGGATTCCTTTTAGCTTTCCCTCAGTTCTGCCTTCAAATAGGCTTTTGGTTTCTCTCTTGTCACGGCCGTGATGGTCATCACGGCAATCCCGTGATCGCTTTCCGCCAAGGGTGTCCTTTCACATTCTGGTCCGTCACGGCCGTGATGCTTATCACGGGCAGGCCGTGATCCTTTCTGACTTTCATAATCTTCTCATCACGGCCGTGACCAGTGTCACGGCCTAGGCGTGATGGCCTCTGCTTCAGATACACTTCCTTACTTGCTCTTCTTATTATCCTGAAACAACAAAATACATAAGTACTTTATTTAACTCTAAATCAACTAAATTAACATAAAAACACTTTACAGACTCAAAATACTACTTAAGGACAATCAAGTCTAATTTGGGTGAAAATGATATAAAATTAGTACAAAGCCAAGGTCTTTACTAGTTATAAAACCGGTCAACCAGAGGCTCATCAGGTACCCGTCCCTCCTGCTGAGCCAGGGACAGAAGTCCCGGAGTACCTCGTGCGATCTCCTCTCTGCTTGTTGGTTTTATAGAAGCAAAACCATCTATGCTGATAATGGCCTCTGAGGGGCCTGTCCTGCTGGCCTCCTAGGTGGTGCGGGCTCACCATAACAGTATCGACGGATATAATCTCTGTCGATCGACTGTCGGGGAACCTTCTCGTACTCCCGGAAACATGCAATCCCCGCCGCCAACATCTCTGTGATCAAAAATCCATGAGCCAAGACCTCCTTTTGCGTTCCAGGAGTTGGCCTTCTCGCTGAATGTCTCCGGGCTATAACCGCGCCCATATCAATGGTCTTCCCCTCCATAATGGCATAGAGGAGGTGGACCGTGCAACCTGTGATATCAGACTCGTGAGAGCTGCACATCAGGTTGGCATGTATGAAAGCATGTCAAACCCGGGCCGCGGGATTAAGATCCCTCCTCCTCAACCTCAGTAAGTTCCCGGAGGTCCCTGTTTCCCATTGCGCTCCAGGTTTGTAGCATGTCTCTAGAATGGATTGGGCAAGTGCCAGGACTGCCGGCATCTGAGAGTGTTGGCTCCTCTCTCCCTAAGTGTTCGGAATGCCAAAACATTGGTTAATGTCATCGGGGTGGAAAGTAACTCCCACACCCTTCACCATGCAAATGCATCCTATCTCAGAAGGGTCAGGGCCATAAGCATTGGCATAAAATTCCGTGACGAGTTTAACATCAACTCGCCTAGGAAGATCAACAAGTAACTCCAGCCCCAGACCTTAATAGTATCAGAGACGAAGGAGTAGTTGTTCCCCGCGAGAACCACCCTCCTCTCAAGTACTATGTCCTTCTTACGCACCAACTCCCAATGCTCCTGATGAACAAGAGATCGAAAGTGGATGGAAGAAATAGCACTCCGAGAAGAAGTCCCGGTTCCCTCAGGGGACACCTGCTCCTCCCCCTGAATAGGCTGGTGCTTATTGCGCTTTACTTGTTGTTTCTCAGTAGTTTTCTTTGGAGGAGCCATACCTGAAAATCAGAAGAGTTCCCAGTACAGTTTATAACACAGTCACAACATAGCTAAGAATACATAATTTCATCCTAAGCTATTACAGTTGAATCTCAGGCAGTCCAATCTTCAATTTAGAAGACAGAAATTCATTAAAAATTTACTTAAAACCCAGCTTAGCAATACATCATCTCTAAAAATTCCCAGGGAACCCCAAACTTAGCAGTCAAACAGCTAGTTCATCATCAGAGCATCCTTCCTAAATTTACTCATATGTCATAGTGTATACACATGCCTCTTCTATCTCATCACCATCATAAAATTTTTCATAAACTTATCATGCTAGTTCTCCTAACCACACTCATCAATTCAAGAATAAACATCATGATCATTCATGCATTTTGCAACATCACATCATATTAAAGAAATTAACCCCTTCCCCCAAATTGTTCGAATTCTGTCAAGGACGAAAAAGTAGGGTAATGTTCAATAACACACTACTAAACAAAAGGGATTAAGTGTTCTTACCTTGTGTGAGTGAGTGAAGGTGTTAGAGTGAGATGGATGCTAAGATTTGTGGATTTCATGGGGCGCCCGTGATAGAGAATGAGAGGGAGTTTGAGAGTTTTTTGAAAAACTGACTCTCAAACGTCTCCCGTGTAACATCCTAAAATTTTAATTTAGTTTTTTTTAATAAAAGATTAACCTATTAGGAGGTTTAGTGTAGAATAGGATTAATTTATTAGAGTTGTTTAGTAATTAAAAGTATACAAAGTTAATATAAAATATATATAAAGTTAAAACAACAAAAAAGGGAAATTTGGCTTCTAGCCAAAGTAACTCACGTGAAGTGCGGGTTGTGGAAATAAATCAATTTGAATTCTTAAAAGCAAGAATTGTGGGGCCATGTTGTGCTAGGATTAGAATAAAAAACCCACCTTTTTGTTTGTAAATAGAAATCAGCATAGTTTAACCAAATAAAAGTCTCAGGAAGGGTTTTATTTATAAAACAAAAACACCAAGTGAGTGACTAGCGCCGCCAGCACAAAAGAGAAACCATTGTGCAGTAAGGGAAAGCAACGTTACTGTGCCCAACCGGAGGAATAACATGCTTGTGTGTTAGGAGGAGGAGTTATTTTATCTTAGATAATTTTTAGAGCTTTTAGAGGTCTTCTTTGGGAGGTAAGTAAACACCTTTTTCTTAAACATCCATGATATAGATTTTAAAGGGTTTGATTAGGAAATTAAGAGTAATTATTTGGGGTTTTGTCTTTGAAATAAAATTGATGTTTTATTAGTGATTAATTATTATAAGATTGAATATTCATATGTTGAGTGATATTATTATTTGATATGCTTTTTGTGATATGTGATGCCTTAGAGTTGTTTTGATATGAACTTTATGAATAATAATGCATGTTACATGATGTTATGTATTGATGTTATTTTGGAATGCCTATGAATTGTTTTGATATGAGTTATGCCATTGAGATTGATGCATGTGGTCATATGTCATGTCCTGGGGTCATGACATACACCCAAAATATGATTTGTATTGTTATTCGTGATTGTTCAGATACCTCCTTCTAGAAAGGGGATGACAGATACCTCCTCCTTAGAGGGGAAGACATATACCTCCTTCTGGGAACGAGATGACAAATACCTCCTTCTGGGAAGGGGATGACAGATACCTCCTCGTTAGAGGGGAATACAGATACCTCCTTCTTGGAAAGGGGACGACACAGATACCTCCTCGTTAGAGGGGAAGGCATATACCTCCTCGTTAGATGGGAAGATAGATACCTTATTCTGGGAAGGGGAAGACCCACCATTATAGATACCTCCATCTGGGAAGGGGAAGACAGTGGGACGCCATTGCATTTGTCATGAGCTCATAGACAAAAACTGGGTAATTAAATAAAAGAGACTTGGATGATAAATTGAGATTATTTGGACACAAGAGAGGTCATTTGTATGATTTTATTTATGTTATGCGTTATGTTAGTGATGGATTACTTATATTTGATGATGTTATGACTTGTGCATGAATTTTGTGAGTTTGGATTAACATTACTTAATTTATATAAAATATTTTGAGTTATATTATTTTGAAAATAAGCGGATACCATGGTTGTTTTTCCGGTCACCGCGCCGGCTGAAAGTAACATCTTTTCGAAAACCTTTTAGAACTGTCTTTACTTACTGGGATTATAAATCTCATTAGTGTTGTCTTTCAGAGTTTACAGGTGATGACATAGATGGTACAATAACTTGGGAAAGTCTTGAAGATATTAGTTCTAGTTTATTTCTTTTTACTTATTTCTTTTGGGTTTATTGGACGCCCGAGTTTTGAGGCAAAAACAACTGTAAAAGAGTTATATGACTTTTAATAATTAATATTTATGAGACTTTATTTTATTTGGACATAATGATTTATTTAGCACTATTACTTTATTTAATTATTTTGAATATACAAGATATTTTCGGACTTAAATATATTGTGAAATTTTTTATGACTCGACTATTTAATTAAAATGTTTTAAAGGTTTTTATAGAAAATTAATTTGGGCTACTAATGTAATGAAGGGCGTTACATCGCTGGGCATTTATTTTTCAATCGCTCGCGGGGCGTACCTATACTCACGGGCCCACAACTTAAAATTTCCCGATTATGGAACCCTGATTTCATGGTTCGTGGGGCGAACCAGGGAGTGTTGCCCCTTTTCTGTTGCCCAGATTCGCGGGCGAGAGGATGCTCGCGGGGTGAATCTGGGAATTTCAAATTGTTCATCTTCTGCCCAGATTCGCGAGGCGAGAAGGAGCTCGCGGGCCGAATCTGGGAAATTCATCCTTTCCCATTCCGCGGTCTCGCGAGGCGAGACATGCTTCACGGGGCGAGCCAGACACATGGTTTATTTTTGGACCTTATTTCTAAATGCAACTAAGTCCTATATGCTTCCTAAATGCAATTTTTCTAACTAAGGGCCCTATATGAGACACTTTTTTATTAATTTTGGACTCTAATAATGCATAAAAAGGATATGAAAGCTTGGGTTGCCTCGCAAGTAATGCTTGTTTAACATCTCGAGCCCGACTCGAGTCGCCCACGAAGGGCTAGTCTAGCCTGAAGCTTTGGTGGTTCCTTTGGAATGCCTCCCCATAGTAGTGTTTAAGTCTTTGGCCATTTACCTTGAAGATTTCACCTAGTTCGTTCCCCTTTAGCTCCACTGCTCCGTGTGGAAATACCACGTGAACCTTGAAAGGTCCAGACCATCGGGATTTCAGCTTACCCGGAAATAACCTCAATCTTGAGTTATACAATAAGACTCATTGTCCCGGTTCAAAACTTCTAGGCAATATATGCTTATCATGCCAAGTCTTTCTCCATTCCTTGTAAATCCGCGCATTTTCATATGCTTGCATTCGGATCTCAGCCAATTCATTCAAGTCCAGTAGGCACTTCTCACCGGTCTTTGTTAGGTCAAAATTCAGGGTCTTGATGGCCCAATAGGATTTATGTTCCAATTCCACCGGTAAGTGACACGCCTTTCCAAACACCAAATTATATGGAGATCTACCAATGGATGTTTTGAAAGCAGTCCTGTATGCCCATAGAGCATCAACTAACTTCCTTGACCAATCATTTTGTGATGAGTTTACTGTCTTATCAAGGATTCGCTTCAACTCACGGTTGGACACTTCCACTTGACCACTTGTTTGCGGAAGATAAGGAGTTGCAACCTTGTGTGTGACCCCGTATCGTGAAAGTAGGTGATCCATTTGTTTGTTGCAAAAGTGAGAACCACCGTCACTAATAAAAATCCTTGGGACTCCAAACCTTGTGAATATGTTGCGCCTTAGAAATTCCATGACGACTCGCACATCATCCGTTGTGGTTGGTATGGCTCCGACCTATTTGGACACATAATCCACTGCTACCAAAATATATTGATATGAGAAAGATGGAGGGAATAGTCCCATGAAGTCAATGCCCCACACATCAAAGATTTCTACCTCTAACATGGTTTGGAGAGGAAGTTCGTGTCTCTTGGAGATATTGCCAACCCTTTGACAACGATCACAACTGTCCACAAAAGCCTTTGCATCCTTGAAGATGGTGGGCCAATAGAAACCACTTTGGAGAACTTTTTCTGCAGTTTTATTTCCCCCAAAATGTCCACCATAATCCGAGCCATGGCAATGCCTCAACACGCTCCCAATTTGATCATGAGGAATGCACATTCGCATCAATCCATCCGCGCACTGCTTAAACAAGAAGAGATCTTCCCAATTGTAGTACTTTGCATCCGAAAAGAACTTCTTTCTTTGTTGCATAGTCCATCCCTTCGGAACCACATTTGAAGACTTGAAGTTGGCCATATCCGTGAACAAAGGAGAAACTTTTTCAAAAATTGCAAACAACCACTCATCAGGAAATTCTTCCTTGATGGCGAGAAACTTCTCCTCAGTGTCGGGATTAACCAACCTCGACAAGTGGTCCGCCACTCCATTTTCTGAGCCCTTGCGGTCCCTAATCTCAATATCAAACTCCTGTAAAAGAAAAATCCACCAGATTAATCTAGGTTTGGCCTCTTGTTTTGTCATCAAGTGTTTTATGGCCGCATGATCGGTGAAAACAATAGTTTTAGACCCTACTACATAAGATCTAAACTTATCTATAGAAAAAACCACTGCAGTGAGTTCTTTTTCAGTCGTGGAATAGTTAGCTTGTGCCTCATTAAAAACTTTACTTGCATAGTAAATCACATGAGCCAACTTTTCCACCCTTTGACCTAAAACCGCCCCTACCGCATAATCACATGCATCACACATTATTTCAAAGGGTAAATTCCAATTAGGCACAATGATTAAGGGTGCGATGACAAACATATTTTTCAAAGTATTAACAGAATTTAAACAAGAAACATTAAAATCAAAGGATACGTACTTCATAAGAAGGTCATATAGCGGTTTTGCTATTTTGGATAAGCCTTTGATGAACCTTCGGTAGAAATCGGCATGTCCCAAGAAACTCCTCACCCCCTTCACATTGGTTGGTGGGGGTAACTTCTCAATTAACTCGATCTTGGCTCTATCAACCTCAATCCCCTTTTGGGAGATTTTGTAACACAAAACTATACCTTCCTTGACCATGAAATGACATTTTTCCAAATTGAGTAGAAGGTTGGTTTCTTGGCACTTATCAAGCACACAAGCCAAGTTCCTTAAGTAATTATCAAATGACGTCCCAAAAACTGAGAAGTCGTCCATGAATACCTCTATGAATTTCTCCACCATGTCCGAAAAGATGGAAAGCATGCACCTTTGGAAAGTAGTGGGAGCATTGCACAATCCAAAGGGCATCCTCCTATAAGCAAAAACTTCATATTGCACAATCCCAACAAGGTCGTCTTGACGGTCCACCACAATTTGGTTGTAACCGGAGTAACCATCCAAGAAACAATAGTACTCATATTCGGCCAACCTTTCAACCATTTGATCAATGAATGGAAGAGGGAAGTGATCTTTCCTTGTCGCATCATTAAGCTTCCTATAATCCACACAGACTCTCCATCCCGTGACGGTCCTTGTTGGGATCGTCTCATTGTTTTCGTTGACTACCATGGTTGTGCCACCTTTCTTCGGGACCATATGAATTGGAATAACCCAATTACTATCCGAGATTGGGTAGATGATTCTGGCATCCAAAAGCTTAATTACTTCCTTACGTACCGCTTCTTTCATGATGGGATTTAACCGTCTTTGTGGTTGAACGACCGGTTTATAATCAACCTCCATCAAAATTTTATGCATGCATAGGGAAGGACTTATAGCTTTTAAATCCAAAATCTTCCACCCAATGGCAGATTTGTGTTCCCTAAGAACTCTCAAGAGCTTTTCTTCCTCATCCTTTTTCAAGGCATTGCTAATGATGACCGGATGATGTCCATCCTCACTCAAAAATGCATACCGCAAATGAGTTGGGAGTTGCATTAACTCCAGTGTCTTGTTATCTCCTTCCACTCTTTCTTTGTTGAGCTTTTCTTTTTGATATTCATCCTTTGGGAGATTCGGTAAGGCTTCCATGTTCCTTATGCATTCAAGATAATCCTCATCTCCCAAAAGGTCTTCTCCTTCATCTTCATCATGGGATTTTACCAACACTTTTGCAAGTGTAGAACCATGGACTTCATGTGTGGCTATAGATTCTACAATTAGGTCCACCACATCAACACTATATGCATAAGATTTCTCTACTGGATGCTTCATTGCTACAAAGACATTGAAGACTACATTCTAATCTTGCACCCTTAGTGTGAGCTTTTCTTGTTGCACATCTATCAACGCATGCTCGGTGGCCAAGAACGGTCTTCCCAATATGAGAGGTATCTCGGCATCTTCATCCATATCAAGTACTACAAAATCCGACGGAAAGATGAACTTATCTACCTTTACCGACAAATCTTCCACCACCCCATAAGGGTATTTGATAGAACGATCGAGTGACATCCTAGTTTCCTTGACTTCTTTTATGCCTAGCTTCCTCATCATAGAGAGTGGCATCAAATTGATGCTTGCTCCTAGATCACATAAATCTTTCCCAATAGTTATCTCCACAATGGTAGATGGTATGCTAAAAGAACCCAGATCCTTCAACTTTGGAGGTAGTTTCCTTTAGAGAATTGCACTACACTCTTCCGTCAAAGCAATCATTTCCTCATCCACTATCTTCCGCTTCTTAGAGAGAATCTCCTTCATAAACCGAGCATAAGATGGTATTTGTTCCAAGGCTTCCGCAAATGGAATATTAATTTGAAGCTTGAGAAAAACATCAAGGAATTTGTTGAATTGCTTATCTTGTAAGGACTTATTCAACCTCTCTAGATATGGTACCTTCATGTAGGGAGGAAGATCTTGGGGCTCAACCCACTTCTTCCTTTTGAATTCTTCATCCACTAATTTTAATTTCCCCCTTGCTGTGGCACTTTTTCGCTAGCTACCTCATCTTCCTTGACTTGTTATTCTTCCAACTGTGGTTGCTTTGGAGTCTCAACTTACTGAGAACTAGTTGTACCCCCATTAGAACTCAACACCTTACCGCTTTGAGTTGTCACGTCATTGCTTTACGTTTTGGGGTTGTTCTCTGTATTACCTGGGAAAGAGCCTGGAAGACGCTCATTCATTTGCTTTGCAAGTTGTGCTATCAGAGTCTCTAGATTCTGAATTGCTCTCCCGGTGTGAGTTGCTAACTTGTCAATGGCGGTGTCTGTATGCACGGTCAACTTTTCAATGGCCGCACTAGTTTCCTCAGTAGCCAACCCCCAAGGTTGATTCCCACCATTGTTCTGCTTATAAAGGCAGAGACCTGAGCACGGTCGTGCTCCCTCTTGAGCAAGGTCGTGCTCAAATTAGCGCTTGCGAAGCGTGTCCTGCCATTGAGCACGGGCGTGCTCACTGTTGAGCACGGGCGTGCTCACTGTTGAGCACGAGCGTGCTCAACTCAGCGTCAGCGAGACGCGGGCTCTCAACGAGCACGGTCGTGCTCCTTAACAAGCACGATCGTGCTTGTGACCTAGAAAGTCACAAGGCACAAGCCTAAGAGAAGGGATTTTCCACCTAAAAATCCCACTTAACCCATTCTAAACATTCCTAACAAACAAGGCATATATAAACGCGCTTAAACGGAAAACGGGGTGTTACAGGGGTAAAGTTGTGTATTAAATAAAAAATCATTTTATTTCATTTTATTTTCTATCATATCAAATAATTCGAGAAAGAATTTCACTATTATTTCTCTTGTTACTTTCGTTGGTTTGCACCTTCCACAAAAGTTGCTCGGCATCAATAGTGGATTCCCCCTTCTCTCTAGTTTGATTAGAGGCCGCAATAATGTGTACATTTTCACTAGTAATATTCTTAAGAGTTGTGTTATTTGAACATCAAATTCTAGACATTGTATATGATATCGTATATGTTTATTTATATCTTTAACTTACTTTTTATCAACTATGTATACACGAATCTCGAAAATACATTAAAAAAACAAAGGAGACACCATTCTGATGTCAAAAAAACATTACTCTATTCTTAATGTGTGTTTGTTTAACTCAAAAGTTCTGTTTCTGTGCAAAAAAAAAAAAATGTTTCTTGAACGTGAAATCGTGTTTGGTTGAATTGCAAGGTGGATAAAAGTGTGTTAAGATAAGGATATAATTAATTTTGAGAGAAACAATAATTTATAACTCTTCCGTTCAATATAATTGATTTTAGGTATTAGACCCACAAAATTCTTTATATTTACACATCAAAAGTGATTTAATTTTATCATCCAAACAAAAATAACTCTTTTAAATTCACTTTTGAAATATCATTATCTATATCTATATATATCTATCTATCTTCTATATATAATACATTTGTGAACAAACTCAAAGTGGAAACCTCCACATGTCAATTTGTGGAGGCTTCACTCATCACAGGTGGCAACACGAGAAGTATTTCCTCCTGTTTTTGCTTATGTGTCGTGTTGTAGTTTACTTGAAAACTAATTATAATAAATATATTAATGGTCATAATTGTTTGTAAAAAAAAGAGTAATGGTCATAATTGCGAAATCAATCAATTATAATTCAATTTATTAGCATCTATAATAATGCATATAAGTTGGGAATATCCTCCTAATACCACCGTAATTCCTCATTGTGTTGGCTAAAGTCATTAATTGATGAGATTTGGTGTTTCATTAATTCCTTTGTCATTGAGTCATGTGAATAGCATCTGACAGATTTTAGTTTTTGTCAAAGAATATAATTAATGTGCATCAATCACACAAATCTGATCAATCACATTTGAACTTGAAAGTATTGCAATAATGAATAATTATGGTCAAATTGGATTAAAATAATATTGTCAATTAAAATAATAATAAAATAATCACTTTAAATCATGTTAATACATATATTTTTACTTCCCTCAATCTTCAAACATGTGCTTTGTTTTCTCTATTTACTATCGTTCTCATGCTCATTCGCTCTCTCATTTATTAATCGATTTTTTTTTTGCATGTTAGGAGTGATGATTTGTGTCGCTTCAAAATGAATGATTATGGTCAAATTGCTTCATTTTTTTATGATAACTGAATTTTCCATCCCTTTTGTGCTGATGTCCAACGCTATGAAAATCCTACTCCGCTTTCAGTACCTGGTTATTTTTTTTTTGGCCTATCTATCATTTTGTATAATGTTTTTCTGCAATTGCATCTATAGCATTGCAAAATAGTTTATAATTGTTTCAACGTTCTTATCTTTCCCTTACTTTATCTATCATGATATGGGAGACTAGGCATTAAAGGAAAATGTTATTCATTCCAATGATGTTATTCTCTTAGAAGGGTGGCGATTGGTATGCATTAGTTATTATTTTTATTCTATAATTTGATAATATTATTTTCTTCTTCTTCTCATTCTTTACTTTTAGTTTGGATTTCATTTAGAGCACAATCAAGTACAATAGAAAAAAGGAAAAAAATAATTTTGGGATTTGGTTTTAAATTGTTTTTATTAAGAATTTGGTGATAAGTTGAAAAATAATAAACAAAAGATCTCTTCCATTTTTATTAGAATTTGATTCTTTAAATATCAATCATTCACTCAAATTAAGTGCTTATTAGATAAATATAAGTAAATATCATATATGGAATAACCGTGTAATCGAAAATTTCATCCTCACGGAATGGAACCATGACAGAGCGAAACTCTCTTACTTGCAATTGTAGTGAATGATCGAACTGACTGGATTGATGATCTAATAGGGAAATTGTGCGGCATCCAAGGTTGATTATTTTGACAATGAGTGGCGGCCTGATTATATTTTAACTGATGCTTTCAGTGAAGGATTATACGAGTCCTGGAAGGAAGTAAAATTTGGCATCACGAATTCTCGAGCTCTGGAGTTTATTGGTGGTGGTGCTCAAAATTTTAAAGGTTAATTATATTTTTTAAATAAACCATATATTGTTGCATTTGGTTCTCTAAGACATATTATCTATTATTGATTTTTTTTTTGATAAGCAAATGATCTATTATTGATTGATTGACTTTTACCTCTTGAATTACTGATCTAATAGTAAGTGATTGAGAGTTGTTGATATGGAGCAATTCGTGACCATAAGATCCAGCACAAGCCAGGGCAAGGACAAAAATCATGATGATGATGACGCATTAAGAAAAATAAGTAAATAAAAGAAAAGTGAAAAAAAAAAACCACAGAGATGTAAATTGATCCCTCCTCATAATGATAATAAATAAATAAATAAATAAATACGTATACTTAAATACATGTTCAAGATTGTAAAAAATAAATGAAACAAATAGGTATACTTAAATACATGATCAACATTGTAAAAATTAAATTAAACAATTCAATGAGTATTAATATTTTAAATCTCAATCCAAATTATGTTTTTAAAAATAAATTAATGTACTAATTGAAATGACATCAATTTTGATATATTAAATTGTTTTAAAACAATAAATTTTTTAAAATATATAATTAATAAAGTAATTGAAAATTGAAAATAAAAATAAAAATACTAATATAATACCGAACCCTATAAAAATTCTAATGATTTGATTTGCTAATATAATTTGATAAATATGACGATATGGAAGTCAATAAAATTTATTAACTATATATTACCAATTATTTATTATTTATTATAAAATAAGGTTTTGACCCGTTGGATAATAGCATGTGTCAAAATCAAGTACGCTTTTTCCGTTAAAAAAAATCAATACATTTTATTTCTCATCTAAAGTTATTTTTTGTAAATTTTTATTAAAGGATTTATACAACACATAAGAGAAATAAGAACTAATTTGAATAGGTACACCAACTTCAAACCCTTATCATTATAAGATCAAAAACTTCATCAAAATCAAACTTTACATCCTTAAATCAAAATAAGACTGAATATACACGGATTGAATTTAAATGATCACAATTTAACCAAGCTATCAAGCCATTCATTTCTATATGGACTCGTCCAATTGATTCCACAACCCCTAAAATACACAAAATTATCAACCATCGACCTGTAACTTCATCACACTCATCATAATCACGAACCATGCAAAAACACTGGCCAACATTATCTAAATCATTGTAACGAAAAATTGAACATGTACAATGAGTTCATTACCAAACAAAAAGACATTTATGTACAATGAGTTGATCCATTATATACAATTGGAAGATCCACGATATGAAGTATGAATTATGAAATATCAACATTGAAGCAACTACATATAGAAGAAGCAAAGCTGAAAACATAGTGAATGGTGGCAATGTTGTGATCAGTATGAACTTTCTTCTATTACCCCTGAAAATAGATTAGAGACTGAATGATTAGCACAAATAAATGAATAATAATATAATTATGAAAATATAAAACTAACATTAGTTGCAAAATAACTCACATGAATTAGCCATCTTCATGATAAACCCATGGATGGAATGATTTCATCCTTTCGACATTGTTGTCATAATCCTCAGCCCCAACCATGTGATCCTCAGTGATGTTAGAAAGCACCGGCCGCCAATAACATCTGCCACGTGTGACACCCTAAACTCGGGTCATCACATGGTTACCCGTTTGCGGAAATAAAACTTAATTTGCTGGTTACTTTCGGAAAATAATGTTTTCTCAAAGTTCATATTTTCAAAATATGGTGATAAAAAATTTTTTTCTTTTAACTTCACAACCACAACAACAACAACGTAATCAAATTACATTTAGATACACAAAGTATATAAATCTTACAACTATACTGCCTCATATATTTTCATACCTAAATCAACATCAGTTTTATCTTCAAAACATAATATAATATAATAGGACCTAAGCTGGTCGTAACTAACAGACACTACAGCCAATAGGAGCAGCACAACACGCTTCCAACTAGACAGCCTTCCTCTTCTTGTAGGGATCATACCCCTCGTACGTCTCTGAGATGTGTTGTAAGGGTGAGACACCAATATACAGATTTATCACCATAACTAAATGCGTAACACAAAAGAAGGCACATACACATATAAATATTTATAACAACCTACTCATTCATATTATATCACATCGTTTATCAATGGGTTTCACACCCCAAACATCAACGTTGAAAAACTATGCATGAGCACTTCAAAACATCATCTAACATTCATACCTAATCTCATGAGATATCTCCAACATCGTAATGAGTTGATCGGCTCGATAATCGACACGCAGATCCACAGACACGCAGTCAAAACCCATCACACACTGTCCAACATCGTGGCACAGGTGTCACAACGTAGATGGGACCTCATTGTCCACCAGGCACAATAAGAACATCTTTATGATCTACCATGACACCGCATGGTATTCACTTGTTTGATCATGGCACATCTGCCAAATGCATGCAATAAAAACCTTTTGTTCTCAACACTTTTCTTTGTGCTATATCTTTATTTGTCAAAGCTCTCAAAAGCTTTCAACCCATCATCGTTTTTAAACATCAAAGCTCTCAAAAGCTTTCAACTTATCATCGTTTTCAACATCGAATGCTCTCAAAAGCATTATCGTTTTCAACATCGAATGCTCTCAAAAGCATCATCATTTTCAACATCTTTACAACTTTTATTAACAACACAGGACCTCAAAGTCTGAGTGCTCAATCACGAAGCCCTTAGACCGTTGCAACCAGTCTTAGGTTCGTGGTAATAGAAAACATCTCAAAACGTTTTAACTTCTTTAAGTAGATACTCAGTCTACAACACAACGAACCTTAATACCCCGCTCTTTATTAAGTTCCATAACATCGTTTACATCGTTTTGTCTGTGAAAAACAAATCCAAAATAAGACAACCATAAGAACACTACACCCGACATCTCTTACTAAGTTCTATATCGTCGTTAGTAAAACTCATCAAAATCATTTCTACTTGAAAACTCTTTATAAATTACTTTAAAAATTAAATCAATTCCGATTAAACCTCTTCTCAAACAAGTACTGCTATTTTTAAACTTTCACCGTAAATAATTTCAAAACTTGCCATCGTTAATCATTTTCCAAGAAAATATTTTTTTTTTAAAGTCAAACTTTGACTTTTTATTTTATATTATTATTTTATTATTATTATTATATTTTTTTTATAAAGTATTTTGGAATATTAATTTCACAAAATAACTTTTTATAATATTTCGGAATTTATTGCGTAAAAATTAGCAGTACTAAAAAAATTTCACGGTTACGCTATCACCGTGACTCATAAATTTCTTTTACACTGATAAATTATTAAAATAATAATAGTTCTCAAAAACTCATTATTTTTCCAAAATAATATTTTCCACCATTATTATATTCCAACATTTCCCATAAAACGTTGAATATAATTTTCACAACTTATTAAATCTTTTATCTGATTAATCGGTTGTGCACTGACCACTGTCAGGCCTCTCAAACAACATCCAACATTCATCATTCAACAACAACATCATAACTCTATCACCAGGCAGATCATGCATCATAGCCACATAATATACTACTACAGATAATTCAATAATTTAAAAGCAGATAAATCACTGATACACAGATAAACAACACAACGTAAGCCACATATAAATCATATAAATCGCACTACACACAAATAGTTATAGAGAAAAATCCCTCACGTAAGCTCCCCTTACCTGTTGAAGACTCGAACTAAGGGTTTCAAATAATCTCCCGATTTGATCCGGTTTCCTCCGTCGGCTTTAGGTCAAACCAACCCGATCGATTCCTTCATAACGAATTGCAACCAAAATAAATCAAAATCAAACAACAACACACTTAAATCAATAGGGGTAGGGTTCGGCTTCACCCAATTTTCTAGGTTAGGAAACTTAAAATTTGATTAACTTAGGGATTAATGATCCATAAGTTACTTAAGCATGATTAATCACTTTAACCATGATTATGAACTAAGAATCATGAACTAAACCCACCTAGTTCCAAGAACTAGGGTTTCGGCCAAGGGCTGAGTTTGGAGTTAGAAATCTCTAAAATTTCTAAACTCTTGGATTTAATCAACATACAAAACCTAGAGTTAGATTCAAAGATTACAACAACTTTTGAATCACAAAATCATTAAGTGATCATACCTAGGGTTTCGGTTTTTGAAGAAACAAATAGGCTCAAGTTTGAGTTTTTGATCTTCTATATACTTGAATACAAGAACTATCAAGATAAAATCATGAATCAAGACATGAAATTTAAACAAAACCTAAGAACACAATTTTAACCTAGGTTCGGCCCAGTCCAGATTTTAAGGAAAGAAATTTCTCATGATCTTGTGCTTCTAGATGATAAAAATAGAGATGATTATAAGATCATATCAATTGGTTTCATGTAAAAAGGATTTTTCTAGAATTAGTTATGAATTTTTGAATCTAGTTCCGTGAACTTTGAACAAATGAAGAACATGTTGATCTATGTCATGAATCTAGAAAAGTGATGAAGAGAAATGATTTAAATGACAAGAGAATAAGTTATTACCTCTTGATGATCCAAGAAAACAAAGTTTGGATGATGTTCTTCAAGGTTTTTCTTATGGTGTTCTTGAGAAACTTAAGGAACAAGATGAACATAGTTAGGGTTTAGAACAGTTTTAGTATTTTGCGTATATCTCTCAACATACTTGTCCTTTTTGGATGATATTTATGTCGTTGGAAAGAAGAGAGAAAGATGAACAACTTTCATGTTGAAAGTTTTTCAAGATTCAGAATAGAAAATGGTCAGAATTTCCAATCAAAATCTGACGAATTATGAACTCTTTGGAGAAAAAGAACATGGAAATGGAAGAAAATGGCTTAATGAAGAAGACAACCTATTTAAATGAAGAAGAAACCAAACTTAATGAAGAAGACATTGGAGCCGTGGGTTTTGGGCAAGGGTTGGTCAACTTTTTCCAATGGCATTTGTTTGAAATTGTCATAAAAAGACAAGGGCAATTTGATCATTTCATAGGAAAAATTAACTTTGTCATAAATGTGCCATTATGGCCATTATGACACGGATAAACTCGTCATAAATGCTCGTCAAGTCGGTCAATCCAACATCTCTGCTACGTTGCCGACTCCCCGATTCATCTGGCGCCAGCTTTTCCTAGAGACATCTCGACGTATACGCCCACAACAAATATAATATTTTAATTTTTTTACCAAAATATTCAAAACTTCCAATATCGTAGTAAATACGATAAAAATATTTTTCATCTCGTTCATGACTCAAAATTAGGTCTTCTGAGCAGTAAACTTTTACTGTCAGTGAAAACACAGAAAACAGCAGACCGGCTTCCGTCTGAGTTTTCAACCAAAAACTTCCCCATAACCTTATGAAAATAAGTATAACAAGGAAATGACCTTGGTTTATCCAAAATCATTTTCTAAGTCTCGGATAAAAATATATATTTATATATTTATTACCGATATTACAAAGCAGCGAAAATCGGGGTGTTACATTACTACCCCACTAAAAAAAAATTCGTCCTCGAAATTTCGTCACTCGAAACCAAACCGGATTTTGAAATCTCCTCTTAACCTTAAGATTTTACGTTGTCCTCCACATCACTTCTTTCCTCTTATTCTATATTCCATAACACAGTTCATTCTTATGTAATTTCTATATATCCGTACTATCCTCAAAATTTCATCTGAGTCTATCACACTCGAAAAACAAAATAAAAACTTAATTACTTCTATCATAAACATGGTTCCACCAGAAATCTTATTCAAATCATCTAATTCTGAATATTATCACTAATACCAACAATATCTACACAGCACCACGTATCAACTCCCTACTCAAAATATTTAATCATAGTCTTAGTTTCTATTCATTATAATTCACTACTCCAATTTAATATGATCTCACACATCTCATCCTCAAAATAACTTCATTGCATATCTTAATGCAATTAAACCAAAAGGGATTATAGAATAGAATTATCTAATCCTTAACTTTCGAACTTTCCTATCAACTTAATTTTACTCAAGAACTTCTCTTTTCCGTTCACATTCAACTTAGGTAAAACCACCATAGACATCTTTCTGTAATTCCTTCCAATCATACGATTAAATCTTAACGATGATCATTTTATCATTATCCTGG
Organism: Sophora flavescens; assembly: GCA_030762895.1. Taxonomy (NCBI): domain Eukaryota; kingdom Viridiplantae; phylum Streptophyta; class Magnoliopsida; order Fabales; family Fabaceae; genus Sophora; species Sophora flavescens. The sequence continues at coordinate 185,161,805 of CM061066.1, forward strand.
TTCCTTTAGCAAACTCTACCTCGATCATAACAAAATCTGCCAAAATCATCTTATTTACTGATGTTAATTCTACTAGTCACATCTACACCTCCATAAAAATCCACTCACCTCTTGTCGTGCTTAGATATTACACTTACTCTCAACTAACCTTCTAAGGATCAATTCTTTAACACGTTGGGTCAGTCCTCTGATACATACCTTTGTTGGTTTTTCCACTACACAATGAACCTAAGCAGTAAAAAGATGTCGACTTCGTCAATCTACTCACAATAATTTGAAAAGATATTTTCAAGACAAGAATTTTCTTGATTTTGCTTTCACAAGAAAGCACAAAGAATAATTTGACCAATCTGAAAGATACCAGTGTCCAATATGTAAAAAGATTCTTTAATAGGTTCGTGAGTGTAAAAATGCATAGCTAATACAAGTTTACAAACATGAGTCTAATAAAGTTTCTCTCTTCACAAGAAATTTACTACACAATGATTTAAAAGAACATCAGTCCGACAAAATTTAGACTGGATCACTTCCACCAAAAGTAAAAGTGAATCGACTAAGTCTCATCAAGAAACTTCTATCATTAAGAATTCATATATGTCGCATAACTCAAGAAATACTCATAATACATTTCCAAAGAAGTATGAAAATATCCAGACTGTCAGAACCAAAGTCAGGATAGATTTTAAATCAAGGTCAGAAAAATGAATTTGGCATGTACAAAATGTACTGCTATGATTGTCTAATACAACCATAGGAATTTGAAAAGCAATTTGTCCATAAGGAACAATTTTTCTGAATCTCGAGACCCTCATCTAAGGTTGAAGATTTAAATCTATTCGCCTTGGCTTCTCACAAGCACAATGGTCTTTTATGACGCACTTAGTATAGTTACCCTGAATCGGCACGATTCCTGATAATTTGGTCAATCTCTCAGACGCACGAACAGTTGATCTTGCCTCATAAGCTGAGTTTACAGTATAAAATCGTTAATAAGTCCTAACTCCAATATGGTGGTAGCTTGTTCTCAAATCGATCCTTGAATATATAACAACTCCTTGCGAGGGATCTGTAACACTTGGTACAGAAGTCTCTCATACTCCTCGTAACTCTTAGAGTAAACGTGAACATCATCGATGAAGATGATGACTAACTTATCGAGAAATGGACCAAAATTCCATTTCTTGAAGTCTAACCCAATTAACCTTGTTGGCGATATCCTACCCAAAGCGATTGAGATCTGGCTAAATCTAGAAACTAGATCAATCAGAAACTCAACATCCGTCCGTCCGTACAAACTTAGGACATTCTCAGAAAATTTTCCCCAAAAACTTTCGATGACAGGTACCTTATTCAAATGTCTGATACCGTCCTAAGGGATAAACGAATGTATCAACATGAACATAAGTACCCTTTAGTAAACATGAGTTCTCACAAGGTCTCAACCCAATCAGAACCCACCAAAACATACTTACTTGTGTGTCAACACACATTGTTTCAACCAAGAAACAATTCAAACAAGTTTAGACCAGAGATCACACAACAAAAACCTAACAGACCTATTTCCCAACATTCCCGAAAGACTCGACCAGCTCTGATACCACTAATGTGACACCCTAAACTCGGGTCATCACATGGTTACCCGTTTGCGGAAATAAAACTTAATTTGCTGGTTACTTTCGGAAAATAATGTTTTCTCAACATTCATATTTTCAAAATATGGTGATAAATTTTTTTTTCTTTTAACTTCACAACCACAACAACAACAACGTAATCAAATTACATTTAGATACACAAAGTATATAAATCTTACAACTATACTGCCTCATATATTTTCATACCTAAATCAACATCAGTTTTATCTTCAAAACATAATATAATATAATAGGACCTAAGTTAGTCGTAACTAACAGACACTACAGCCAATAGGAGCAGCACAACACGCTTCCAACTAGACAACCTTCCTCTTCTTGTAGGGATCATACCCCTCGTACGTCTCTGAGATGTGTTGTAAGGGTGAGACACCAATATACGGATTTATCACCATAACTAAATGCGTAACACAAAAGAAGGTACATACACATATAAATATTTATAACAACCTACTCATTCATATTATATCACATCGTTTATCAATGGGTTTCACACCCCAAACATCAACGTTGAAAAACTAAGCATGAGCACTTCAAAACATCATCTAACATTCATACCTAATCTCATGAGATATCTCCAACATCGTAATGAGTTGATCAGACTCGATAGTTACAGGCACGCAGCCACAGACACGCAGTCACAGACACGTAGTCAAAACCCATCACACACTGTCCAACATCGTGGCACAGGTGTCACAACTTAGATGGGGCCTCGTTGTCCACCAGGCACAATAAGAACATCTTTATGATCTACCATGACGCCGCATGGTAATCACTCGTTTGATCATGGCACGTCTGCCAAATGCATGCAATAAAAACCTTTTGTTCTCAACACTTTTCTTTGTGCTATATCTTTATTTGTCAAAGCTCTCAAAAGCTTTCGACCCATCATCGTTTTTAAACATCAAAGCTCTCAAAAGCTTTCAACTTATCATCGTTTTCAACATCGAATGCTCTCAAAAGCATCATCGTTTTCAACATCGAATGCTCTCAAAAGCATCATCGTTTTCAACATCTTTACAACTTTTATTAACAACACAGGACCTCAAAGTCCGAGTGCTCAATCACGAAGCCCTTAGACCGTTGCAACCAGTCTTAGGTTCGTGGTAATAGAAAACATCTCAAAACGTTTTAACTTCTTTAAGTAGATACCCAGTCTACAACACAACGAACCTTAATACCCCGACGTCTTGGATATTAAGTTCCATAACATCGTTTTACATCGTTTTTGTCTGTGAAAAACAAATCCAAAATAAGACAACGTCATAAGAACACTAGCACCCCGACATCTCGGTTACTAAGTTCTATATCGTCGGTTAGTAAAACTCGTCTACAGAAAATGATTTCTACTTGAAAACTCTTTTACTGAAACTTCAGTTTTAAAAATTAAATCAATTCCGATTAAACCTCTTTTCAAACAAGTACTGCTATTTTTAAACTTTCACCGTAAATAATTTCAAAACTTGCCACCGTTAATCATTTTCCAAGAAAATATTTTTTTTAAAAGTCAAACTTTGACATTTTATTTTATATTATTATTTTATTATTATTATTATATTTTTTTTATAAAGTATTTTGGAATATTAATTTCACAAAATAACTTTTTATAATAATTCAGAATTTATTGCGTAAAAATTAGCAGTACTAAAAAAATTTCACGGTTACGCTCTCACCATTACTCATAAATTTCTTTTACACTGATAAATTATTAAAATAATAATAGTTCTCAAAAACTCATTATTTTTCCAAAATAATATTTTCCACCATTATTATATTTCAACATTTCCCATAAAACGTTAGATTTAATTTTCACAACTTATTAAATCTTTTATCTGATTAATCGGTTGTGCACTGACCACTGTCAGGCCTCTCAAACAACATTCAACATTCATCATTCAACAACAACATCATAACTCTATCACCAGGCAGATCATGCATCATAGCCACATAATATACTACTACAGATAATTCAATAATTTAAAAGCAGATAAATCAACGATACACAGATAAACAACACAACGTAAGCCACATATAAATCATATAAATCACACTACACACAAATAGTTATAGAGAAAAATCCCTCAGGTAAGCTCCCCTTACCTGTTGAAGACTCGAACTAAGGGTTTCAAATAATCTCCCGATTTGATCCGGTTTCCTCCGTCGGCTTTAGGTCAAACCAACCCGATCGATTCCTTCATAACGAATTGCAACCAAAATAAATCAAAATCAAACAACAACACACTTAAATCAATAGGGGTAGGGTTCGGCTTCACCCAATTTTCTAGGTTAGGAAACTTAAAATTTGATTAACTTAGGGATTAATGATCCATAAGTTACTTAAGCATGATTAATCACTTTAACCATGATTATGAACTAAGAATCATGAACTAAACCCATCTAGTTCCAAGAACTAGGGTTTCGGCCAAGGGCTGAGTTTGGAGTTAGAAATCTCTAAAATTTCTAAACTCTTGGATTTAATCAACATACAAAACCTAGAGTTAGATTCAAAGATTACAACAACTTTTGAATCACAAAATCATTAAGTGATCATACCTAGGGTTTCGGTTTTTGAAGAAACAAATAGGCTCAAGTTTGATTTTTGATCTTCTATATACTTGAATACAAGAACTATCAAGATAAAATCACGAATCAAGACATGAAATTTAAACAAAACCTAAGAACACAATTTTAACCTAGGTTCGGCCCAGTCCAGATTTTAAGGAAAGAAATTTCTCATGATCTTGTGCTTCTAGATGATAAAAATAGAGATGATTATAAGATCATAGCAATTGGTTTCATGTAAAAAGGATTTTTCTAGAATTAGTTATGAATTTTTGAATCTAGTTCCATGAACTTTGAACAAATGAAGAACATGTTGATCTAAGTCATGAATCTACAAAAGTGATGAAGAGAAATGATTTAAATGACAAGATAATAAGTTATTACCTCTTGATGATCCAAGAAAACAAAGTTTGGATGATGTTCTTCAAGGTTTTTCTTATGGTGTTCTTGAGAAACTTAAGGAAGAAGATGAACATAGTTAGGGTTTAGAACAGTTTTAGTATTTTGAGTAGATCTCTCAACATACTTGTCCTTTTTGGATGATCTTTATGTCGTTGGAAATAAGAGAGAAAGATGAACAACTTTCATGTTGAAAGTTTTTCAATATTAAGAATAGAAAATGGTCAGAATTGCCAATCAAAATCTGACGAATTATGAACTCTTTGGAGAAAAAAACATGGAAATGGAAGAAAATGGCTTAATGAAGAAGACAACCTATTTAAATGAAGAAGAAACCAAACTTAATGAAGAAGACATTGGAGCCATGGGTTTTGGGCAAGGGTTGGTCAACTTTTTCCAATGGCATTTGTTTGAAATTGTCATAAAAAGACAAGGGCAATTTGGTCATTTCATAGGAAAAATTAACTTTGTCATAAATGTGCCATTATGGCCATTATGACACGGATAAACTTGTCATAAATGCTTGCCAAGTCGGTCAATCCAACATCTCTGCTACATTGCCGACTCCCCGATTCATCTGGCACAAGCTTTTCCTAGAGACATCTCGACGTATACGCCCGCAACAAATATAATATTTTAATTTTTTTACCAAAATATTCAAATCTTCCAATATCGTAGTAAATACGATAAAAATATTTTTCATCTCGTTCATGACTCAAAATTAGGTCTTCTGAGCAGTAAACTTTTACTGTCAGTGAAAACACAGAAAACAGCAGACCGGCTTCCGTCTGAGTTTTCAACCAAAAACTTCCCCATAACCTTATGAAAATAAGTATAACAAGGAAATGACCTTGGTTTATCCAAAATCATTTTCTAAGTCTCGGATAAAAATATATATTTATTTATTTATTACCGATATTACAAAGCAGCGAAAATCGGGGTGTTACACCACGCTTCAGTGGCCGATTATTGGTGGTTACAGGAAGTAGAACACGGTGGCTGTCATTCTTGGATGACGGAGCATTAGATGCCTGAGTTGTGGGGCGGGAAAGGCAACTGGAAAATATTTGGTAAAATAACTTCATCTTGTGTGACTTTTGAAGAAAACTTTATTGATTAGATTATTTGAGTAGTAGTCTCATGGGAACGGAACTTAATTTATTTGATGAGGGATTGCCTTGTAATAGTAATAAACTTAATATCTATATGGTGGTAAGGAGGGTCGACGATTTGTCCTTATCGCATAAAAATAGGGACTCTAACTAACGTTCAGGATATGCATTGCTTCACTTGCTTTGCATTTAACAACCATTTAATTCTTAATGGATTTTGTTTATTGGTTAAAATAAAATAAAGATAAAAAATTAAATTAAAAGATCCTTCTTTAACTAGATAAATAAAATTAGATAAATCAGTATATTAAAAGTTCAAAAGAATAAATTAAAAAAAATTCAAAAGAATGATTTAATGCTTTCTTTGTTTGGATATTTTTAGGATAATTGTTGGTTTGGTTCATTAGAAAATTTTAAAGTTTTCCAATAAACTTTTTATTTCAGAATATATGTCATTTAAAGTTTGTTTTGGTAAAATAAAAAAAGGCAAAGTCCATAATAAAATGCACAATCAAAAGATTCAAAATTATATGAGATATGTGATAAGTCAGCATCAGATAACTTATTTAAAGTTTTCACACAAAAAAGTAAAAAATAACTATTAGATATTCTTAATTTTAGATAAATGTAATTATATGTGATTAGAATTTTCTATAACTCCATTAATGATCTCTCTCTCAATCTACCCAGGGGAGACACTAGATAAGGATCATTTTTTGAAAAATAATTCATACTTTTTAATTTTTTTAAATGACAAAATTTAATCCCTTTTGAGAATTGTTCTAGTGTGTGATTCACAATAATTATGAAACATAAAGCTAAGCCTTTATTCCGAGAGTTTTTTTATTTGCCAAATTTCCCTTATTTATTTTCCAACAGTTCTCTCAAAAAAAAAAAATCCCAACTATTAGTCTCTACTTTTTTCCAAGCCCATCTGATTTTCATTAGTAGTCAAGACTTTTGGAAGGGGAAAATATGGGCAAACAAAAAACAACAATCATGCATTGTTGTATGCAAAAACTCTTATAATTAGGTTATATTTGGTAAATTGTAAAAAAATAAAATAAATTATATTTGGTAAAAACTAGAGGATAGTGGATACGATAGCTGATGGTGGATGAACTTATAGTGGATAGAAGATAAACTTACTGATAAACAGATAGTTGATAAGCTAGTAGATTGAATTTCAAGTGTTTGTTAAAATTAATGGTTCAACTAGCTTTTAGTATGGTTTGTCATTTTACGAAGGCTGAATACCAAAAACATATTAAGGAGACTAAATTTAATTCATGAGAATGATGTGAAATGCCTTTTTTGTGGAAGGAGAAGGAAAAGGAAACATTAAATCATCTTTTTCTCCATTGTGATTACACTTGGAGAATATGGACAGTTATGTTAGATTGGTGGCATATCCAAATGCCCATCTCCATAAACCCGATTGTGTGGTTTAATTTGAAGCATGTATTGCTTCAATAAATGGTGGTTTCCAAAATAAATATATGGATATCTTTATTTTTTCTTGTTGTATGGTCTATATGGAATCAAAGAAACAGGGTAGCTTTTGAGAAGGAAGTAACTGATTGGGAAAATCTAGTATATTTAATCAAATTGAGGTTGGGTTTTTGGCTTAAAGGGTGGAGCAAAGATTGTCCTTTTGGACCTGGAACTGTAGCAAACCGGTTGGATCGGGTAAGGAAGTGGAGACCCAAAGCTGTTAATAGACTAAAAATCAATTGTAGCCCACCGCCACAAAACATGCTTAAATGGAATGTAGATGGCTCTTCAAAAGGTAAACCAGGCAGGGCAGGTATTGGTGGAGTTCTTAAAGATGAGGAGGGAGTTATTAGAGGATTATTTGCTACCTCTATAGGTATTAGAGATTCAAATAAGGCTGAGCTAGTAGCCATTGTCTATGCACTTGAAATTTCTCTAGAACTAGAATGGTTGAAGCAGATGGACATTATCATTGAATCTGACTCAAAAAATGCCTTAGCATGGGTAAAAAATAAGGATGGTTGTCCTTGGAATGAAAGATTTTATAGTAATAAACTGGAAAACCTGATTTCTATGTTTAAAAGTGTGTAGTTCCAGCATAAAGAAGGGAAGCAAATGGAATAGCAGATACTCTTGCAAAGGAAGGCTCTCAAATGGAGGGGAGATGGTATAGATGGTTTTAACACAATTTAAAATGGAAGGCTAGAGCCTTCCTGAATTGTATTGAAAAAGAAAATGAGGAGAAGCATCCTGGCTTTATTACTTTCATAAAACTGTTAAAGAATTTATGGTTCTTTTGTTCTGTTGTTTTGCAGTGTTTATATTTTTGTTCTCAGGTACAACAGAATCTCTAATGGCTGATTGGATGCTATTTGTCATATACTTTGAGTTCAAGCACTTTAAAAGGAGGGTGATCAGAGGCATAAATTCTCTCAGCTTGATCTGGTGATGCATGTGCATCATAGAGCTGTCTTCGTTTTTGGACCAGCTAGTATTGCCTTGGAGTTCCTAAAATGTTGTTGGGCGTGTCTTTGAATTTCTTAGCATCTTCCAAATTTTGTATATGATTGAATTTTCATATACCGGTGTATTAGATTTTGTTTATTTTGAATGTGGGTTGTTTAAGCTAGGTGTGTAGTTGGGGGGTGTAACACCCCGATTTCTGCTGTTTTCTTTATCGATAAACAAATATCTGTTTATATTTTTGTCCGAGACCTAGAAAATGATTTTTATTTGAAACAAAATCATATTTAGACTCGACTTCATGGCGAAAGCCTACGATTAAATTTTTGGTTGGAAATTCAAACGAAACTCGATCTGCGTTTCCACTGACAGTAAGATTTTACTGGTCAGAAAACCTAATTTTGACCCGATAACGAAACGATAATTCTTCTTATCACTTTTTAAGTGATATGGGCCTTTTCAAAATTTTCGCTCTAAAATAAAATATTATATTTTATTTGGGCGAAGTTTTGAATTAAATGGATTGTGGAAAACCTAAATCGGGAGAATAACGGAGCCGGAACTATGGAGACTGAACCGGACACCGGGTCAGGTGTCACAAGGTTGTGGTGAACCATGGTGAGTCACCACCAATGACTCACCACTAGTCATGATTATCTTTCGAAATATATTAGATATTAGGAAAAAACTAAAATGCCCCTAGGTTTAGTTAGAAACCCCAATTGGTACTCACGACTCACCCACTTCCCCCTTCGCTCTCTTCTTATCACGGCAGCCCCACCCACCCCACCCCCCACCCACCCACCCACCCCACCTTCACATTTACACATTTGTTCATCAACTCATAAGAACAACCAAAGAAAAACCTAAGCTCTTAAGTGTTTTACTTGCAAATTGGATCAATCTATTCATCTCTTCTCCAACTTCAAGAGGTAACTTCTCTTCCTCTATGATCATGAGCTTTCCTATTTCATTTCTTTCCATTGAATCATTGTCCAAAACCAATTTTCTTCAACTTTCATGTATGTCTTCAAAAAAATTGTAGAAAATCATAGAATGCTTATTTTTGAGATGTGACAATTTTCTATACATCTCTACTACCCTAGGATCATGGATCCAAGAGTATATAAAATTTTGAAGTCCCTAACCCATTTAACATGTGTTGGCCGAATCCTACCCAAAAATGGGTTAGATGATTTTGCTCCATTTTCAACTTATGGCAATTTTCCCTAGCTCTACACTACTCTAAGGTCATGCATCTAAGAGTATGTGAAATTTTGAAACCTCTAGCCTATTTTTCTAGCATGGGTCGAATCCATACCCTTAAGGACTTGTAGTTTTGTTTTTCTTCAAAGTTTAACTTGTTATGTGTTGTTTTCTGAAGGATTGTGTTAATAGTCGTTGTTTGGAGTCTTGTGAAGGAACTTGAGAACTACGAGACCATTTTCAGAAGAAAAATCCACACTTTGAAGTAAGGGGACCTGAGGAGCTTCGATAATTATGTGTATTATTGATTGGTGTGTCTGTAAGGATTCGTAGTAGGTTGTGGTGTTTGTTTTAAATTATTGCGTAATATTCTCTGATGCATGAAATGTCTGTTCATTGTGTTATTGGCCGGAAGCCTAACATCGGTCAGTACTTACCGAAAATTAAGGATAAAACGTTAAGAAAGTTTAAGGAAAACTTTATGTTCTTGAAAATTAAGGGATTTAATTTTAAGGTGAAAATAATAATATTTTAATGAGTTTTAACAAAAGAATAAGTTAACGAGTGACAGCGAGGACGTAACCATGACTTTTTTTTCACTTTGGCACATTTATTCAAAAACGACGGGAAAATGGAATGCTTCAATATTATTTCTGTAAGGCCGTTCCACAGAATGATGAGAATGGTTCTCTAGATAAACATGACGAGAACTATCATCGGAAAGCCTTCGACTTTTCAAACCTGCATAATCTCCAGAATGCTTTCTTTCAGAGCTGTCTGTATCATTTCCAAGCCTCTTCAAGCGACTTCCAGAAGTGCAATCTCGTGTATGGTCCTTACCATTGATGTGTACATTTTTCTCATCATCCACAATTTTCGAACTGATCCTTATATTCCTCTGTTGTCCACCACTCTCCCACCTGGGAGAATTTTTAGCATGCTGATTCCCACTTCACTTCAATTCTTTCTTTCTAAAATAATCATCACTTGAATTTGCATATCTCCCTGAAGGGGACGTGCGTTCGCGTCGTTGTTCACGATCAATCTTCGACTCTTTGTTGTCCCTACCTGAATAGTACTTGCAATTTCTACAGTTACCATAATCATCTTTTCCCATTTCTCCCTTATACCATCTATCTGGAATGAATTCTCCCTTCTCAATATCATCCTTTACACATCTCCTCGACCCATATACGCTTTTCTCAGCTCTTTCCACCTCTTCTCTCCTCCATTTTCCAGAAACAATCTCCCCCTTCTCCACTTCCCTTGTTCTCCATCTCTCACTCACAATCTCTCCCTTCTCAATCTCTCCATTCTCCAAGTCATTCCTCGACCACTTCAAAGTTCCCAATTCACCCTCTTCCACTTCACAATTTTCACCATTCTCAGAAGCATCGTTGTTGTTGCTGCTCCTCTTGCTCACTCCTCTGTCGAATCCCAATTCACTCTTCACACCACCAAGCACTTTCTCTATCATCGTCATCTCCTTCCTCCCTGTGCCAATAAACTTGAGCAACTTGGAATTGAAGCCATTACCATTCCCATTCTTTCCTCCGCAAAGCGACCTCTCCATAACAATACTATTATTATTATTATTATGCTGCAAAGGCATGCACGCGACACCTCCATCGCCCATGGAAATTCTCACCTTCGAGGTAAAAAGCTCAAAACCCTAACTGTCCCCTCCCGTTGGGCAATCGATGCTCATGCTGCTGCCCTCCCCTTGGGCTATCGATGCTCATGCTGCTGCAGATGCTTCAAATTATCTCCTCAATTCTCGCTCCAATTGAAAACCCTAAATCGCACAGAAACAACCACAGAGATTAAAATGTAGGGTTTTATCGAAATATAATCTAACGAGGAAGAAGAAGAAAAAACCTTACGAGATTGCGAGTGGCAACAACCCTTGTTTTCTATTCTTTCTAGAGTTCTCCACTTCCTCAAAAGTGCTAAAAAGAGCCCCTGAGTGCAGACCCATCCCCAAGGGACTAAACGCATTCAGTTATCTTTCAAAGAGCCCAGTGTCTTCTTAAGTCTTCACATCATAATGATATCAAATTTTTTATGCATCAAGATTACATTACATTATATATAACAAGGAAACTTTCTTATGCATCAATATTGCAGCATATATTTAGTAAAAACTGAATAAATTATTGCAGCATATATAATAAGGATTTGTTTGAATTAAGAAGATGCATTTTTTTAAAGATGTAATTAGCATCTATGTGCATATGGTGTGTAGATGTCATGCCTTGTCAGGAGTTAGTCCTACATTACTAAAAGTATACATGCGTAGATGTCGTGCCTTGTCAGAATGTGATAAACTGTGCTGTATGAAATGTGTGTTGATTGTGTTATTGGCTGGAAGGCTGACATCGGTCAGTGCTTATTGGAAATTAAGGATAAAACGTTAAGAAAGTTTAAGGAAAACTTTATGTTCTTGAAAATTAAGGGATTTAATTTCAAGGTAAAAATAACAATATTTTAATGAGTTTTAACGAAAGAATAAGTTAACAAGTGACAGCGAGGACGTAATCATGATTTTTTTTCACTTTGGCACGTTTTTTCGAAAACGACGGGAAAATGAAATACTATATATATATATATATATATATATATATATATATATATATATATATATATATATATATATATAAAACTTACCATAATGTTCCACAACATGGAATCAGCGCAGGAATTGCCCAAGGAAGACACGTTGACCGTGAGACTTCTTATAAAACCTTACAGTAGCTAGCCAACGTTTGCAAGTCATGGAAGCAAAGACAAGGGACTTCAAATCATATCTAAAAAAATGGAAAACTTGTGCCAACATACGACCACATCGGAATCAATAAAACCAATTTCATCTCTTGGGAAAGTAGCATCACCACATAGATCCTCAAAAGAGGATTCATCCTTCTCGATAGTAACACCATCATCTTCCAAATCCCTGTCCTCTTCAATATCATCAACCAGCATCCAGACTCTTTTGGCAGCACGTGCGTCACCTTCTAAAAAATAAGTAGACGAAAATAATCAGGAAACCACTTAAATGAAATCTTCAGAATGGTCCCATCACATGTACACAACTATTATATTCCAAAATAATACTTTCCACCACTATTATATTCCAATGTTTCCCATAAAACATTGAATATAATTTGCACAGCTTGTTAAAGCTTTTATCTGATTAATCGGTTGTGCACTAACCACAGTCAGGCTTCTCAAACAACACTCACAAACAACATTTAACAACAGTTATCAGAATTATGTCACCAGGCAGATCATGCATCATAGCAATATAATATACAACTACAGATAATCAAATAATTTAAAAGCAGATCAAACACCGATACTCAGATAAACAACACAACATATACCACATAAACAGATAACCACAACCACATAAATTATACAGACTACACTACAAGCAAATGGTTATTGAGAAAAATCCATCAGGCAAGCTCCCCTTACCTTTGAAGACAAGTAAAGGATCCTCGTCTTAATGCTCACGTTAGCTCATATCTACTCCATCAAGCAAGCATAGCCGTGTCAAACGTCTCAGAGAGGAAATCCAACAACGCGCAACAACCAGAAATCAAGAAATCAATTACACATGATCAAACACACATTCTAACTTGATCTAAACACTTTATCTTATTACCAAACAAGGTTATTTTCAAAGAAAATCATGTTTGAAGCTTACGCTTCACAATACCCTTTTAGGAAACTTTGTTTTGATTAGAGGATCATGAAAGAGAACTTGGGAATCATCAATTAAGAGTCCTAATTGCACTAAATCATAATTAATTTCACAAAACATAACCAAATTCAAATAAAATCAAATTGGGGTTTAGGGATCCTAAATACAATTTGGGGAAAACTCATTTTAACTAAAGAATAATGAAATTGGTTTAGGGAAACACAAATTCACAGTTCCAATTTCATAAAACAACCTTAAATTTCAAGATTAAAATTTGAAATCAAAGGGTTGGGGATAGGGTTTCAAAAATCAATTTGGGGGTTTTGAATCTGAGACACGAGAGGGTTTTGACTCACCCAAGCTTGAAGGCAGAGGATACGGTGACCAGCCATGGGTACGACGGCGGCATCACGCAACTCCGACGAGGTGGCAGTGGCGGTGGAACACTCCCCTACAACAACCATGATCCATAAAGTGAAGTTAAGCTTCATAGAAAGGAAGAAAAAAAGCTCAAAACACTATGAGAATGGTGGAACCACCATGGAGGCGGCGGTGCATAGTGCTTATCGCAGTGGAGAGACGATCACACGACGGCGGACCAGACGCATGGGTCGCGCGGCGTGGTCGCAGTCGGACAGAGGCGGCAGTCGCGGCTGTGCTGAGGTGGTGGTCGCGGTTCTGGACAAACATGGTGGAAGGTGGTAGAAGATGAAGTTGGGGAGAAGGAAGAAGAAGATGGAGTCAGGAGGGAGAAGAAGCAGAGAAAGAAAAGGGAAAGATAGGGAGGAGAGGCGTCGGGTGAGAGAGAGAGAAGAAAAAATTGGGTTTGTAAACTAATCATTTAGTGATAGGTACAAAATGAGTGATAAATATTAGGCCTACAATAAACATGTTTTTACTTTTTGGAATCTAAAAATAAAGATTGATAAAGATATGATTTTGAAATTCAGATTAGAGTAAAGATTAATAGTTGAACTGATCAACTAAGAAAATACTCGCTCCAAAATTTAATCTCCGATTAAGGTCAAACCAGTTTATTTTCAACTCTAAAATTAAATAGAATAAATATATGAAAATGCTTTTCTCTTAATCAAATTATTTAAAATATTATTCTGTACTGGTATAATAGTGACAATAACGTAAATTATTGTCTAGTAAGCATGCATTCACTGAAATAAGTCAGTGCTAACGCACCCAATAAAATAATTTGAAGAGAGTAATTTAATTACTCAAACTAAACCACATAACATAATAAACATAAACATCCAAATAAAATAATTAATCATATGTGTAAAAACTAGGGTGTTACAACATGAGTGCAAGATACGGATACAATTTGAAACATTAGTCAGAAGACCAAATTTGGTAGCCAATGAGCTCAAGTTATATAGGAAAGGCTAACACATAGGGCTAAAGGAAAATATATCAGTTCCCCAATGACTAATCCCAAAAACAAAAATAAAAAAAGTATGAACCAAATAACAGAAGGCAAAAACAGGATAAATATTTACAGACACAAAGGGAGCCAGAGGGTGGGGAAGGAAAGATATAAAAAAAATGCACCTTCAAAGGACCAATTACTTGATTTCCAATATATTTGTTTATCAATTTCTTTCTTTGGTTGCCTAGCATTGATCTAGGGATCTAAAACCTCATTTATAGCTGCAGCAAACTCCCGGCTCTTGTATGATTTCATTATCAGTTCGTGTAGCTTCCCACGAGTAAAACCAACAAACTGAGGGTGTATGCTATTAAACAAACTTGAATTTGTCTTAGGTTCACTGGATGAAACACCGTCAGTTTTCTTTGATGCAAGTCCAGAGCAGACACCAGATGTTGAGCTGCTTTCTTGGTTGGTCCTGAGACTGACATCAAAAGTTTCTGCGGCAGAGGTAACAGGAATCCAGAGTTTATCACCCAGAACCATCAAGATAATACCAGTCACCAAAATGCAACTGCAAGTCAGAAACAGTACAGAGACGATCTTTAGGGACATTAATGAATTCCATGCTCTGGTAAGAACCTTGATCATTAATGGCTTTTGACTGAGAATCTTGAGTCGATGACCTCTTGCCATCAGTGGTTGAAGAGAAAGGCCTAGTTGACCTGGAATGGCATCTATCCTTGCTTCGGATCTTTTGGTGTGACTCAGAGACCAATGATCCCTTGTCCTTGACTACACGTGTATTTATCCTGACCACTGAAAGAACATTTCCTTTCACTCCTCTAACGGAGGCAGGCTTACTTTGAACTGGTCTGCTCACAGCATTGCAATCAACTCGTTCATCAGCACAAAAAGCCCACAAAGGGAGATCAAGCCTCCTGCTTTGAGAAGGAAAATACAAGTCATCTTCGTGATGCCATGCCAGCGAGGATCTAATGGAAAACCATCATTTAGGACAAGTTTCTTCCTAGAATTTCTGTCTTGGGCATCATCATTCCTCTTCCAGTCCCCACCTTTGCATGACCAACGAGCAGAAAACCAGTCACTAGGAATGCCAATGGAAAATCCATTATCCTTGTCACAGGGCATACTTAACTGAGACTCAGAATCCGTTCTTGAGTCAAACTCTTCACTATGGAAGGAACCATGCCAAGGGAAACCTGAACATACAGATACAACTAAAACTTGTCATGGGGCATATTGCACATTACTCAAAGTGCACATCCATAAATTTACTTTTGAACTTGACCAGATGAAGCGTAAAATTATCGTGCACACCTGCATGATGCATATATACAAGGTCTGTATCTGCTCTCACTCACAATGCCCTTTCAATCCCAACATCCATTCACACCCTCCTTCTACATCGTTATCTCGAGAGTTTTTTTCGCATCATGCCTTTCTCATGTTTCAACATTTTTTAAATTTTAATTTTTTAACTTTTGCTCTACTATTGCATTACGTAAAACCTGAGAAGTTCTGGGTGAAGATAAAGAAATACTTTTTATAAAATAATCACCATTTGAGGTAATAATAGAGCACTTGAAACCTCAATCTCTTTTTCTTTAGTTATTTATTTATTTTATTTTGGTTGCAGGATTCAGCTCTGATTTATCGCCCCATAGGAACCCAGTTCTGTATTTTAAGATTATTATTAATTTCTTGTATAAAGATGTTAGGGACTGGTGTCATTATACTTTTTTTGGGTCCCTTTTTCTTAGACTTTAATAACCAAGGTTGGATTGATGAACATAGTAGTCAATGTGGCTAATATTATAATAAAAAGTCTAATAAAAAAAGTTCACCGGATTTTTCTCAGTCATGTGTTAACAACTTTAAGAAAAGAACCAACATGTCAATATGCAATCAGGAAAACATCAGAAACTTCTTCGCAAACCAAACCAAAACACTAGTGGCAGAGAACTCCAATAATAAAAAACCTCAATAATGTCACGTACCAAAAACCAAAACAAATTCACTAAAACACCAACAAATTGAATATAGAATGAAATATAACACTTCAAATCCAAAGAAAAACGTCGAACTTCTCAGATACGGTACCTTAGGAAGAAATATGAAACACAAAACAAACCATGAGTTATTAGATTTAACAAATATGAACAAAATAATGGACAAGAAAGCAAGCAATTACATACCTTCGTAGTCAGGTCCCTCCCATTTTGGATATTCAAAATTCATTTGCAAGGCTTCTGCATGACAAAAATTAAATAACCAAGGTAGCAAATATAAGATAGCTTAGAAACCAGAGGGAAATTAAAGTTCTGTTTACTTTGTTTTCAGTTTGTTGTTTTTATTTCTTATTTTTAGAAATAATTACAAAATTGTTAACTTAGTTTCATTCTGTTTTCTTGTTTTCAAAAAAATTGTACATAGACAGTGGAGTCTGTCTGTTTTCAAAGTTTTCTTGTACAAATCTTTGAAAACGGATAAGATGGTAGTTTTGTAATTATCTCTGAAAATCCTAAGATTGACAATAAATTCTCAGTTTTTTTTTACGTTTTAAGAAATTCACAAGAATATCATTAACAGGACAAAATACCTTTTACTACCTCAAGCTCCTTCCCTGGAAGGACATCTACTACACTGTTGTCAGGGCATACCAATGGCTGCCGTGAAGGGGCTGGCATTTCATGATAAATCTCAGGACCATATTGAAGAATATCTCTAGTATCTGCTTCTGGAGGATTTACCGGTTGAGTTATGGTCTCTGACACGATGGATGGAAAACTCTGCGCTGCCAACGGTGATGCTACATTTTCAACTGTTAACCACATGTTACTATCTGAGTGCTTGATAAAGTGATCTGACATTAGTACCCCTTCATCAACAAGGACCTTTATATCACTCAATTTAGCAGGCCCATGTTCTACACCATGGGTATCACAAATGTCCATGTCTTCACAAACGTCCATATCTTCTTCCATAGAATCAGTCACAACAGAGACATGTGGAGGGGTATCACAAATGTCCATATCTTCACAAATGTCCATATCTTCTTCCATAAAATCATTCACAACAGAGACATGTGGAGGGCTATAACAAATGTCCATATCTTCACAAATGTCCATATCTTCTTCCATAGAAGGCAGCTCGTCAGGAGGAGCCGGCTCAAACCGAGGCGATTCTTTGGAGTAAACAGTTGGGCTGCAGGACTGCTCAACCACTAGAGAGACATGTGGAGGGCTATCACAAATGTCCATATCTTCACAAATGTCCATATCTTCTTCCATAGAAGGCAGCTCGTCAGGAGGAGCCGGCTCAAACCGAGGCGATTCTTTGGAGTAAACAGTTGGGCTGCAGGACTACTCAGTCACAACAGAGACATGTGGAGGGCTATCACAAATGTCCATATCTTCACAAATGTCCATATATTCTTCCATAGAAGGCAGCTCGTCAGAGGAGAGCGGCTCAAACCGAGGCGATTCTTTGGAGTAAACAGTTAGTCTGCAGTACTGCTGTTCCATTACGATATGGCGGCTTTTTTTTTTTTTTTTTTTTTTGTTCTTATTCCAATAGCATCAAAGACATACAATATATATATATATATATATATATATATATATATATATATATATATATATATATATATATATATATATAAATGATACAAGGCCATCAGATCTCTATAATTACTGCAACAAATCCTCCTATTTGTCTATGTCTAATATAGTCAAATATTTAATTTCCTAAAATATGTACATGATTTCTTAAAAATCTGCAACTACATAATTATGTGATTTTATGAGATTCTCTCAATCCTAAAAACCTGCAACTACATAATTAAATTATTTGGTAAAAACAGAGGCCGTAAAGTCTGGAAAAAATTGCACAATCAAAATTATATAAGAAAAGTCAGCTTCAGATAAAATATTTAAAGGAGTTTAATTGATATATACTGTCAATCAATCATAAGTTGTCATATCATAAGTTGTCATATCATAATTGGTAAAAACAATATAAATGTTTTTCATATTGTCATTCAATCATAAGTTGTCATATCATTGAAAATCTTTGACTTTTATCCTAACCACATTAAAAATAATCTATATCATGATTTGTGATTGATTGACAGTGTAAAAAACTTTATACTGACACTGTACAACAATTAAACTCTTATTTCAAGTTTTCACACAAAAAGTAAAGAAACTATTAAATATTCTTAATTTTAAATTAATGTAATTATATATGACTAAAATTTCATATCACTCCACTAATGATCTCTCTCGATTTACCCAGGGGAGACACTGTCTAAGAGATAAGGATAAATTGCAAAAAAAAAATAAATTAATATCTTTTGGTTTTTAAAATGAGAAAATTTAATCCCTTCTGAGTATTGTTCAGGTGTGATGCACAAGAATTAAGAAACATAAAACTAAACCTTAATAGTAAGATTTTTTAATTTATTAATTTTCCCATATTTAATTTCCAACAATTAATTACTCTACTTTTCCAAGCCCAATAGTCCATCCAATTTCCATGAGTAGTTAAGAATTCTGGGAAGGGTAAAGATGGAAAAACAAAAATTAACGCTAATAAGCTAGAGGATTGCATTTGAAGTGTTTTCTAAAATTAGCGATTGAACTAACTGATAAATATAAAATGATATAAAAGTACATATTTATATGATTTTTTATATGAGTTATATTTATTTATTTTTTTAGTCCTTTACCAGGAGTATACCCCGCCGGAAGCGGGGACTAATCTCCTGAGGGGAATGAATGACACTTGAAAGTGGGAAACCCTCTCCCAGCGGAAATTCGCACCATACGCAAGAGTTGGGATTCGAACCACAGCCACCTGATTAAGGGGCACAAGTCCACCACCACTTATGCCAGCCTCATACATATGTGTTATTTATTTTAAAATAATTATCACTTTTAATATTTTAATTTATTTTAAATTATTCATCATTTCAAAAATTAAAATATTATTTTCTATTTGTTTCTTTTTTACCTTTCCTACTAATAAGGTAATTTAATTCTTTTTGTTTCGTTACCAAAAAAAAATGATTTAATGCTTTCTTAAAAGTTGGAAAGAATGATTTAATGCTTTCTTTGTTTGGAGATTTTTAGGATAATTGTTGGTTTGGTTCATTAGAAAATTTTAAAGTTTTCCAATAAACTCTTTATTTCAGAATAAATGTCATTTAAAGTTTGTTTTGGTAAAATAAAAAAAGGCAAAGTCCATAATAAAATGCACAATCAAAAGATTCAAAATTATACGAGATATGTGATAAGTAACTTATTTAAAGTTTTCACACAAAAAAGTAAAAAATAACTATTAGATATTCTTAATTTTAGATAAATGTAATTATATGTGATTAGAATTTCCTATAACTCCATTAATGATCTCTATCTCAATCCACCCAGGGGAGACACTAGATAAGGATCATTTTTTGAAAAATAATTCATACTTTTTAATTTTTTTAAATGACAAAATTTAATCCCTTTTGAGGTTTGTTCTGGTGTGTGATTCACAAGAATTATGAAACATAAAGCTAAGCCTTTATTCCGAGAGTTTTTCTATTTGCCAAATTTCCCTTATTTAATTTCCAACAGTTCTCTCAAAAAAAAAAATCCCAACAATTAGTCTCTACTTTTTTCCAAGCCCATCTGATTTTCATTAGTAGTCAAGACTTTTGGAAGGGGAAAAGATGGGGAAACAAAAAACAACAATCATGTAGTGGTGTATGCAAAAACTCTTATAATTAGGTTATATTTGGTAAATTGTAAAAAAAAAATTTATTTGGTAAAAACTAGAGGATAGTGGATACGATAGCTGATGGTGGATGAACTTATAGTGGATAGAAGATAAATTTACTGATAAACAGATAGTTGATAAGATAGTAGACTGAATTTCAAGTGTTTGTTAAAATTAACGGTTCAACTAGCTTTTTGTATGGTTTGTCATTTTACAAAGGCTGAATACCAAAAACATATTAAGGAGACAAAATTTAATTCATGAGAATGATGTGAAATTCCCTTTTTGTGGAAGGAGAAGGAAAAGGAAACATTAAATCATCTTTTTCTCCATTGTGATTACACTTGGAGAATATGGACAGTTATGTTAGATTGGTGGCATATCCAAATGCCCATCTCCATAAACCCGATTGTGTGGTTTAATTTGAAGCATGGATTGCTTCAATAAATGGTGGTTTCCAAAATAAATATATGGATATCTTTGTTTTTTATTGTTGTGTGGTCTATATGGAATCAAAGAAACAGGGTAGCTTTTGAGAAGGAAGTAACTGATTGGGAAAATCTAGTATATTTAATCAAATTGAGGTTGGGTTTTTGGCTTAAAGGGTGGAGCAAAGATTGTCCTTTTGGACCTGGACTGTAGCAAACCGGTTGGATCGGGTAAGGAAGTGGAGACCCAAAGTTGTTAATAGACTAAAAATCAATTGGAGCCCACCGCCATAAAACATGCTTAAATGGAATGTAGATGGCTCTTCAAAAGGTAAACCAGGCAGGGCAGGTATTGGTGGGGTTCTTAAAGATGAGGAGGGAGTAATTAGAGGATTATTTGCTGCCTCTGTAGGTATTAGAGATTCAAATAAGGCTGAGCTAGTAGCCATTGTCTATGCACATGAAATTTCTCTAGAACTAGAAGGGTTGAAGCAGATGGACATTATCATTGAATCTGACTCAAAAAATGCCTTAGCATGGGTAAAAAATAAGGATGGTTGTCCTTGGAATGAAAGATTTTATAGTAATAAACTGGAAAACCTAATTTCTATGTTTAAAAGTGTGTAGTTCCAGTATAAAGAAGGGAAGCAAATGGAATAGCATATACTCTTGCAAAGGAAGGCTCTCAAATGGAGGGGAGATGGTATAGATTAACACAATTTAAAATGGAAGGCTAGAGCCTTCCTGAATTGTATTGAAAAAGAAAATGAGGAGAAGCATCTTGGCTTTATTACTTTCATAAAATTGTTAAAGAATTTATGGTTCTTTTGTTCTGTTGTTTTGCAGTGCTTATATTTTTGTTCTCAGGTACAACATAATCTCTAATGGCTGATTGGATGCTATTTGTCATATACTTTGAGTTCAAGCACTTTAAAAGGAGGGTGATCAAAGGCATAAATTCTCTCAGCTTGATCTGGTGATGCATGTGCATCATAGAGCTGTCTTCGTTTTTGGGCCAGCTAGTATTGCCTTGGAGTTCCTAAAATGCTGCTGGGCATGTCTTTGAATTTCTTAGCATCTTCCAAATTTTGTATATGATTTAATTTCCATATACCGGTGTATTAGATGTTGTTTATTATGAATGTGGGTTGTTTAAGCTAGGTGTGTAGTTGGGGGGTGTAACACCCTGATTTCTGCTGTTTTCTTTATCGATAAACAAATATCTGTTTATATTTTTGTCCAAGACCTAGAAAATGATTTTTGTTTGAAACAAAATCATATTTAGACTCGACTTCATGGCGAATGCCTACGGTTAAATTTTTGGTTGGAAATTCAAACGAAACTCGATCTGCGTTTCCATTGACAGTAAGATTTTACTGGTCAGAAAACCTAATTTTGACCCGATAACGAAATGACAATTCTTCTTATCAGTTTTTAAGTGATATGGACCTTTTCAAAATTTTCGCTCTAAAATAAAATATTATATTTTATTTGGGCGAAGTGTCGAATTAAATGGATTGCGGAAAACCTAAATCGGGAGAATAACGGAGCCGGAACTATGGAGACTGAACCGGACACCGGGTCAGGTGTCACAAGGTTGTGGTGAACCATGGTGAGTCACCACCAATGACTCACCACTAGTCATGATTATGTTTCGAAATATCTTAGATATTAGGAAAAAACTAAAATGCCCCTAGGTTTAATTAGAAACCCCAATTGGTACTCATGACTCGCCCAGTTCCCCCTTCACTCTCCTCTTGTCACGGCAGCCCCCCACCCACCCACCCCACCTTCACATTTACGCATTTGTTCATCAACTCATAAGAACAACCAAAGAAAATCCTAAGCTCTTAAGTGTTTTACTTGCAAATTGGATCAATCTATTCATCTCTTCTCCAACTTCAAGAGGTAACTTCTCTTCCTCTATGATCATGAGCTTTCCTATTTCATTTCTTTCCATTGAATCATTGTCCAAAACCAATTTTCTTCAACTTTCATGTATGTCTTCAAAAAAATTGTAGAAAATCATAGAATGCTTATTTTTGAGATGTGACGATTTTCTATACATCTCTACTACCCTAGGATCATGGATCCAAGAGTATATAAAATTTTGAAGTCCCTAACCCATTTAACATGTATTGGCCGAATCCTACCCAAAATGGGTTAAATGATTTTGCTCCATTTTCAACTTATGGCAATTTTCCCTAGATCTACACTACTCTAAGGTCATGCATCTAAGAGTATGTGAAATTTTGAAATCGAAAAGGAAAATTGAAATCGGAAAATAAAAAGACAAGAGAAGATTAGATCGGAGAGAATATGTGAATAAAAATAAAATTGAAAACGGATAATAAAAAGAGAAAGAATAGGAATTAAGAGAGAGAATTACCGTGAGAATAAAAGAGAAGAAGAAAACGTATCGCTTGCAAGGTCCTCGCAATGGCTTGTAACGGTGATTGGATGACCATCGCCATGGTTGGCTGCTGCTGATGTTCATGGTTGGTTTGTTGACCAGGGTTGGTTGGTCCAGGGATGGAGTGTATAGTAGAATGAAAGAGAAGAGGTAGGTCTCTAATATATATATATATATATATATATATATATATATATATATAAAACGTTAAAACTGGATTATTCTAAAGGCTAACACTACTCAAATCCATTTAGCCCATGAGTTTGTAAGCATGGTCACAATTAGCGGTGAGAATGGGTCAAGCCACTCGTCGGGGGCCGGTCGTTCGTCGGGGGCCTATGACCTGGCCTATTTAAGGCATAGTCAGACTTGTTTAATAAAAAGGCTAGGCCTGATCTCTTCAAAAAGCTTTTTTAGTTAAATAGGTCAGGTTTAGGCTTATAAAAAAGCCTTTTAAGCTTAGTAGGCCGTCCTACTTATTATTATATATTATTATTATATATATAATTAAAATTATTATCATTATAATTATAATTATAATTATAATATATGATTATTTTAACAAAATAACATTAATTTTGAGCAATCTGGGATTATTTTTAAAAATGATGCAATTTACTCTTTATTTATAGAATGTTGGCTTGCTTCATATGTATAATTTGATAGATGTGGAACTAACAGAGATAGTTGCCAACTATTTTAGTACCTGTTTGGTTTCATGTTTGCATCCCTCAAACGTGATATGTATGGTCAAACGTGGATTTGAACCATTTGAAGATGTTTGGCTCACAGGACCGAGAAGCAATTTTACATTCAAAATCGAGTTTGGATGGAAGCAGCTTCAAGTAGCTTCCACGTCTGGGATTCAAAATTGATTGTGGAGATTTTATCTCTCTACCAGTAATTTAACTTATATACCCTTCGTTACCTTCATATATCTGTTTTTGTATTGTAACATCCCAAATTTCCTTCTTTGGCTAAATAGTATTACCCAATGAATAGAAGGAGCCTATCTTTAAGGGAGAAGTGTTCTAATGGTAGCTAATAATAAATGTTTTAGATTTGTCAAGGAAGAAATTTTTAGAATTAAGGTAGGGGTGCATTTAGTAGTTGAAGAGGTGTAGATAGTGACTTGAGTTTTAACATTTATTAAATAAAAGATAAAAGTAATAAGAAAAAAAAGAGAGAAGGGGATAAAAGAAGAAGGAGAGAACGTCAGAATAGCAGACAAAGAAAGGAGAAGAGAAAGAAAGAGAAGGGAGAGGAAGAAGAAAGAAGAATGAAGAAGAGAGATCAATGGATACAACCATGAGAAGAAGATGGGGTTTGGAGATCTTAGAGCAAGCTTGCAGAACCAAGAGAAATAAATGGAAGAGAAGAAGAAGGATAGAAAATTAGGGTTGAACCAAAAAGGGAGATTCACACAAACAACCCCAAATCCACTACTTGGTCAAGTGAGTTTCCTTAGTTAGTGCTTGGTAACCATAAATCCAAGCTTAGGAATTTTAAAATTTGATTTTATTGTTTGATTTCAGAATTGCATGTTGATTATATGGTTTTAAATGAATTCAGAATTGTGATGTAGAATATTCAACTTACATGCATGTATTCTGTTTGTTAAAAGTCCTAAAAGAAGCTGCTGATCTGACAAACCCGTATAGACATATGTGTAATATCTTATTTGTAACTATTTCTGTAGTGCTCTGTTTGGTATAATTCTTATTTTTTTAGAAAGTAGAGTCGAAATACTACACTTTAGACACTGATTTTTCTGTTTTTCATTGAGTATTGATAGATAAAAACCTGTTACAAGTTAGGGTATTGCAGCTGTCCTGTTTTCTGAGTGCAGAGGATTTTCTATAAAAACTGTAATTTTTGGAAGGCTTTTCTCCAAGATTAAAATTTTATTCATAAACTATACTTGTTTAGCTTTCCATAGAGGGGTCGTTTGTCTAAATCTGACTTCGTTTGGTATTTTAATAAAATCATAAAATTTAACTGAAATTCTGCTTATGTTGTTGATGCATTATCCCTTGTTGAATACTTGATTGAGAGATTATATATTGTTCATGTGAAGGGTTTATAAGTTTTGCTTTAGGTCATTAGTTTTTAAGCTATAAATTGATATGTGAGTTAAGTTATTTAATATTATGAAGAAATGAATGTGAAACACCATTTGGCATCCAAAGGTAGTAACCATGCTAATTCTACTCTTGAATCGAATTAGAATGGTTATCAATGACATTTAAGATGTCAAGTACTGAAGTCCTTTCAGATTGAAAGGCAAGTATAGAAGTCCTTCGGTTAGGAAAGGCAAGCAAGTAAGTGCAAAGCAAGTGGGACGCCGCTTGTGATCATAGACGTATGATCTGCCTTATATCCAAGAGCTATTTCCTCTTAAGTACCTCGGTGCGCGGGGAGCAGTAAAGTGTAAGTTACTCTTAAGTACTTCGTTGTGCAGGGAGCAACAAAGCGTTAGTTCCTCATAAGTAACTCGGTGCGTGGGGAACATCAATGTTTTTCTCTAACAATTAAAATGGGATGTCCAAATGAGTGGTTCGCAAATATTTTGAATGACATGATGATGCCAGGATTGAACCCAAAGCTAGTCCCTCTTAAGTACCTTGGTGCGTGGGGGGCAGCAATGATGTTTATACTTGATGATATGTATAAGTTTACTAATATATGTATATGTGTGGGACTGAGTGATCTGTTTGCAGGGAATTCACTGAGATTTCATATCTCATCCCTCACCCTTTTGTTTCAGGTTAATCCCTCCTATGTTGGAGAACTGTGAAGTATCCCCGGAAATACTTGGCATTTGTTCCAATGTAAGCTGTTTCTGTTATTGAAGACGTTGCCGGATCGGAGTCAAATGTCATATTGTCATTGTTTAGTCTCTAAGTATGATTTTGAAAATGTATAAGATGTTTAGCGAAAAACAAATTTCAGTGTATCTTATGTTTTGTATCTAGTAGTATCTCAATGTACTTTGGGGGTATTACATGTATCATCTGCAACATTCCAATATCGTGACCACCTTCTAGATCTACAATCACAACATCTCCGCGAAGTAGTGGCCTCCTCCAGCTGTCTCTGTATCTGCCATCAATCACTTGGCCTCCACTGCGAAGAGGTGCTCCTCTGTAGTTGTTTAGGGCAGCTTTTATTTGGTCATCACACATATTAATGATTTCTGCCATTATAGTATCTTTAGTGGGCTAGTTGGAAGGCCCAAGCCATTAAAAAAATGAAATGTTTTCTTAATTATTTTAATAGTTTTTATTTTTGCTGCTTTCTTTTCTTTAATAGGTATCTTAGTATATTTATTTGATTTGTTAATATATAATTATATAAGATAGAATATATATATATATATATATATATATATATATATATAAACCCATTTTGGTAATTACATGTTCAAAAGCAATTTTGATCCAAATTATCCAAACAACAAGAATTCATAAAAATCACTTTTTCCATGAATATATCCAACCATAAATCACTTCACTTTCAACTCACTTCTATCCAAAATCAATTTCATTCAGAATCACGTTTCTCAAAAACTCATCCAAACACACAATTAGTGTGTGTTTGGTTCCACTTCTAGAGGCACCAGAAGTGCTTCTGCACCTGTCAAACGTGATTATGGTAATAAAAGAGGTGTTTGGCAACACGTTTGTGGTATCAATTTTGCATCCAGAATTGATTCTACCAGAAGCAGCTTGGAGTAGCTTCTGCTTTTGAATTGGAAAATTACACTAGGTTTTACATCAAACTTGCTTACAAGGTAAAAACATCGAAACAAAAATTACTTTACTTCAAACTCAATTGTATTGAAATCAATTCTACAAAATCTATTCCATCCAAAATCACGTTTGTCAAACGTTCATCCAAACACACACTTAGTATGTACGAGATTGCGAGTGGCAACAACCCTTGTTTTCTATTCTTTCTAGAGTTCTTCACTTCCTCAAAAGTGCTAAAAAGAGCCCCTGAGTTCAGACCCATCCCCAAGGGACTAAACGCATTCAATTATCTTTCAAAGAGCCCAGTGTCTTCTTAAGTCTTCACATCACAATGATATCAAATTTTTTATGCATCAAGATTACATTACATTATATATAATAAGGAAACTTTCTTATGCATCAATATTGCAGCATATATTTAGTAAAAAAATGAATAAATTATTGCAGCATATATAATAAGGATTTGTTTGAATTAAGAGGATGCATTTTTTTAAAGATGTAATTAGCATCTATGTGCATATGGTGCGTAGATGTCATGCCTTGTCAGGAGTTAGTCCTACATTACTAAAAGTATACATGTGTAGATGTCGTGCCTTGTCAGAATGTGATAAACTGTGCTGTATGAAATGTATGTTGATTGTGTTATCGGCTGGAAGGCTGACATCGGTCAGTGCTTATTGGAAATTAAGGATAAAACGTTAAGAAAGTTTAAGGAAAACTTTATGTTCTTGAAAATTAATGGATTTAATTTCAAGGTAAAAATAACAATATTTTAATGAGTTTTAACGAAAGAATAAGTTAACAAGTGACAACGAGGACGTAATCATGATTTTTTTTCACTTTGGCACGTTTTTTCAAAAACAACGGGAAAATGAAATACTATATATATATATATATATATATATATATATATATATATATATATATAACTTACCATAATGTTCCACAACATGGAATCAGCGCAGGAATTGCCTAAGGAAGACACGTTGACCTGTCGTGAGACTTCTTATAAAACCTTACAGCAGCTAGCCAACGTTTGCAAGTCATGGAAGCAAAGACAAGGGACTTCAAATCAGATCTAAAAAAATGGAAAACCTGTGCCAACATACGACCACATCGGAATCAATAAAACCAATTTCATCTCCTGGGAAAGTAGCATCACCACATAGATCCTCAAAAGACGATTCATCCTTCTCGATAGTAACACCATCATCTTCCAAATCACTGTCCTCTTCAATATCATCAACCAGCATCCAGACTCTTTTGGCAGCACGTGCGTCACCTTCTAAAAAATAAGTAGACGAAAATAATCAGGAAACCACTTAAATGAAATCTTCAGAATGGTCCCATCACATGTACACAACCAACATGAGTGCAAGATACCGATACACATAGGGCTAAAGGAAAAATCACATGTACACATCTCAAGTTATATAGGAAAGGCTAACACATAGGGCTAAAGGAAAATATATCAGTTCCCCAATCACTAATCCCAAAAACAAAAATAAAAAAAGTATGAACCAAAAAACATAAGGCAAAAACAG
This sequence comes from Sophora flavescens, assembly GCA_030762895.1. NCBI lineage: Eukaryota > Viridiplantae > Streptophyta > Magnoliopsida > Fabales > Fabaceae > Sophora > Sophora flavescens. The sequence continues at coordinate 185,190,198 of CM061066.1, forward strand.
GACAAATATTTACAGACACAAAGGGAGCCAGGGGGTGGGGAAGGAAAGATCTAAAAAAAATGCACCTTCAAAGGACCAATTACCAGATTTCCAATATATTTGTTTATCAATTTCTTTCTTTGGTTGCCTAGAATTGATCCAGGGATCTAAAACCTCATTTATAGCTGCAGCAAACTCCCGGCTCTTGTATGATTTCATTACCAGTTCGTGTAGCTTCCCACGAGTAAAACCAACAAACTGAGGGTGTATGCTATTAAACAAACTTGAATTTGTCTTAGGTTCACTGAATGAAACATCGTCAGTTTTCTTTTATGCAAGTCCAGAGCAGACACCAGATGTTGAGCTGCTTTCTTGGTTGGTCCTAAGACTGACATCAGAAGTTTCTGCGGCAGAGGTAACAAGAATCCAGAGTTTATCACCGAGAACCATCAAGATAATACCAGTCACCAAAATGCAACTGCAAGTCAGAAACAGTACAAAGACGATCTTTAGGGACATTAATGAATTCCATGCTCCGGTAAGAACCTTGATCATTAATGGCTTTTAACTGAGAATCTTGAGTCGATGACCTCTTGCCATCAGTGGTTGAAGATAAAGGCCTAGTTAACCTGGAATGGCATCTATCCTTGCTTCGGATCTTTTGGTGTGACTCAGAGACCAATGATCCCTTGTCCTTGACTACACGTGTATTTATCCTGACCACTAAAAGGACATTTCCTTTCACTCCTCTAACGGAGGCAGGCTTACTTTGAACTGGTCTGCTCACAGCACTGCAATCAACTCGTTCATCAGCTCAAAAAGCCCACAAAGGGAGATCAAGCCTCCTGCTTTGAGAAGGAAAATACAAGTCATATTTGTGATGCCATGCCGGCGAGGATCTAATGGAAAACCATCATTTAGGACAAGTTTCTTCCTAGAATTTCTGTCTTGGGCATCATCATTCCTCTTCCAGTCCCCACCTTTGCATGACCAACGAGCAGAAAACCAGTCACTAGGAATGCCAATGGCAAATCCATTATCCTTGTCACAGGGCATACTTAACTGAGACTCGGAATCTGTTCTTGAGTCAAACTCTTCGCTATGGAAGGAACCATGCCAAGGGAAACCCGAACATACAGATACAACTAAAACTTGTCATGGGGAATATTGCACATTACTCAAAGTGTACATCCATAAATTTACTTTTGAACTTGACCAGATGAAGCGTAAAATTACCGTGCACACCTACATGATTTATATATACAAGGTTTGTATCTGCTCTCACTCACAATGCCCTTTCAACCCCAACATCCACTCACACCCTCCCTCTGCATCGTATGGGCTATCTCGAGAGTTTTTTTTTCGCATCATGCCTTTCTCATGTTTCAACATTTTTAAAATTTTAATTTTTTAACTTTTGCTCTACTATTGCATTACGTAAAACCTGAGAAGTTCTGGGTGAAGATAAAGAAATATTTTTTATAAAATAATCACCATTTGAGGTAATAATAGAGCACTTGAAACCTCCATCTCTTTTTCTTTAGTTATTTATTTATTTTATTTTGGTTGCAGGATTCAGCTCTGATTTATCGCCCCATAGGAACCTAGTTTTGTATTTTAAGATTATTATTAATTTCTTGTATAAAGATGTTAGGGACGGGTGTCATTATACTTTTTTTGGGTCCCTTTTTCTTAGACTTTAATAACCAAGGTTGGATTGATGAACATAGTAGTCAATGCGGCTAATATTATAATAAAAAGTCTAATAAAAAAAGGTCACCGGATTTTTCTCAGTCATGTGTTAACAACTTTAAGAAAAGAACCCACATGTCAATATGCAATCAGGAAAACATCAGAAACTTCTTCACAAACCAAACCAAAACACTAGTGGCAGAGAACTCCAATAATAAAAAACCTCAATAATGTCACGTACCAAAAACCAAAACAAATTCACTAAAATACCAACAAATTGAATATAGCATGAAATATAACACTTCAAATCCAAAGAAAAACGTCGAACTTCTCAGATACGGTACCCTAGGAAGAAATATGAAACACAAAACAAACCATGAGTTATTCGATTTAACAAATATGAACAAAATAATGGACAAGAAAGCAAGAAATCACATACCTTCGTAGTCAGGCCCCTCCCATTTTGGATATTCAAAATTCATTTGCAAGGCTTCTGCATGACAAAAATTAAATAACCAAGGTAGCAAATATAAGATAGCTGAGAAACCAGAGGGAAATTAAAGTTCTGTTTACTTTGTTTTCAGTTTGTTGTTTTCATTTCTTATTTTTAGAAATAATTACAAAATTGTTAACTTAGTTTCATTCTGTTTTCTTGTTTTCAAAAAAATTGTACATAGACAGTGGAGTCTGTCTGTTTTCAGAGTTTTCTTGTACAAATCTTTGAAAACAGGATAAGATGGTAGTTTTGTAATTATCTCTGAAAATCCTAAGATTGGCAATAAATTCTCAGATTTTTTTTTTACGTTTTAAGAAATTCACAAGAATATCATTAACAGGACAAAATACCTTTTACTGCCTCAAGCTCCTTCCCTGGAAGGACATCATAACCCTCCATGAGTTTGCAACCCTTTCGTCAATGTGGAAGTCCTCCAAAGGTTCAGGTGCTACTACACTGTTGTCAGGGCATACCAATGGTTGTCGTGAAGGGGCTCGCATTTCATGATAAATCTCAAGACCAGATTGAAGAATATCTCTAGTTTCTGCTTCTGGAGGATTTACCTGTAACTACATAATTAAATGATTTGGTAAAAACAGAGGCCGTAAAGTCTAGAAAAAATTGCACAATCAAAATTATATCAGATAAGTCAGCTTCAGATAAAATATTTAAAGGAGTTTAATTGATATATACTGTCAATCAATCATAAGTTGTCATATCATAAGTTGTCATATCATAATTGGTAAAAACAATATAAATGTTTTTTATATTGTCAATCAATCATAAGTTGTCATATCATTGAAAATCTTTGACTTTTATCCTAACCACAATAAAAGTAATCTATATCATGATTTGTGATTGATTGATAGTGTAAAAAACTTTATACTGACACTGTACAACAATTAAACTCTTATTTAAAGTTTTCACACAAAAAGTAAAGAAACTATTAAATATTCTTAATTTTAAATTAATGTAATTATATATGACTAAAATTTCATATCACTCCACTAATGATCTCTCTCGATTTACCCAGGGGAAACATTGTCTAAGAGATAAGGATAAATTGCAAAATAAATAATTAATATCTTTTGGTTTTTAAAATGAGAAAATTTAATCCCTTCTGAGTATTGTTCTGGTGTGATGCACAAGAATTAAGAAACATAAAACTAAACCTTAATAGTAAGATTTTTTAATTTATTAATTTTCCCATATTTAATTTCCAACAATTAATTACTCTAATTTTCCAAGCCCAATAGTCCATCCAATTTCCATGAGTAGTTAAGAATTTTGGGAAGGGTAAAGATGGAAAAACAAAAATTAACGCTAATAAGCTAGCGGATTGCATTTAAAGTGTTTGCTAAAATTAACGATTGAACTAACTGATAAATATAAAATGACATAAAATTACATATTTATATGTTTTTTTATATGAGTTTTATTTATTTATTTTTTTGTCCTTTACCAGGAGTATACCCTGCCGGAAGCGGGGACTAATCTCCTGAGGGGAATAAATGACACTTGAAAGTGGGAAACCCTCTCCCAGCGGAAATTCGCACCATACGCAAGAGTTGGGGTTCGAACCCCAGCCACCTGGTTAAGGGGCACAAGTCCACCACCACTTATGCCAGCCTCATACATATGTGTTATTTATTTTAAAATAATTATCACTTTTAATATTTTAATTTATTTTAAATTATTCATCATTTCAAAAATTAAAGTATTATTTTCTATTTGTTTCTTTTTTACCTTTCCTACTAATATGGTAATTTAATTCTTTTTGTTTCGTTACCAAAAAAAATAATGATTTAATGCTTTCTTAAAAGTTCAAAAGAATGATTTAATGCTTTCTTTGTTTGGAGATTTTTAGGATAATTGTTGGTTTGGTTCATTAGAAAATTTTAAAGTTTTCTAATAAACTCTTTATTTCAGAATATATGTCATTTAAAGTTTGTTTTGGTAAAATAAAAAAAGGCAAAGTCCATAATAAAATGCACAATCAAAAGATTCAAAATTATACGAGATATGTGATAAGTCAGCATCAGATTCAAAACTGTGATTTGTTATCACTTAATCTATTAATCTATTTTACAAAATAGTTTGTATCTAAGTTTAATCTGTGATTAAACTGATTCTTATATGTTAGTATATTGAAACTAGATTATCATAATTTTGAACTAAATTAAGACTTTTTTTAATAAGCAAACAATTATAGTAAGGAGAGTACAATGAGTATTCTGACCCATTACATTGAGCCAAATTACAGTCGAGTGAGTCCATCAGAACATCTCACAGTTTAGGTTCTTTGGTTTCGTTATTGCACTAATATCTGATCTAATTGATTGAGCAGGATTCTATCCCTTGATTTTCGATTTCCCAATAGGGGTGACTCCACAAGGATTGGAACTCGGGTTCCTCAGGTCCTCCTCCTTATGAGGGCAAGTTGTTTCTACTTAACCAACACCCCCATTGGTATCACGATGTATTTTTAACATAACAAAAAACTTATGTATAATTTCACATATACCTTATGTGTTGTTTTTAAATGGCAATGAGGATATGTGTAACAGTTGTTACACATTTTACACAAGATGTTACACATATTATATCTTTATTGATGAGTTATTACATATATGATTGTTATTGAAAAATAACATCTAATATACCTATAAAATTCGAGGTGAGTGATCTTGTCCTTTTTAAAATACATGTATATAAAAATAATAAAAAATATATAAAATAAGTTGATTTGTTTCATACGGTTCTTTTTTCATATTGGTCTAAGTTTTTTTTTCACATAGGTTCTTTTTTTTTCAAATTTTTTTTCTCCTCACAATCCTTTTTCCTCAATCAGTACATGACGGCATTAGTTTTAGGACTAATACGAAAGACAAAATATAACATATAAGATCAAAATAAGGAGCCATGAAAGGGGAAATATATTTTGTATTTTGATCATATACGTTACATTTCATCTTCCATATTAGTCATTTTCGTCAATTCCTTCTTCGCGACGTCGGTAATAGGACTAACATGGTGGCGGAACATAACGTATAGGATTAAAATGTAAAAAAAAAACATATGAATAAAGTGAAAAATAAACCTATTATGCTTTAAAAAAATAAGTGAGAAATAAAAATAAAGAATGTGGTAGTGGAGCTAGAACTCCCCCGAAGTTAGTGCGCGATGGGTGCTTACAAGTATGTCTCGGAGCTTTGGCGCAAGAAGCAGTCTGATGTCATGAGATTCTTGCAGAGGGTGAGATGCTGGGAGTATAGGCAGCAACCTTCCATTGTTCGCTTGACAAGGCCAACTCGCCCTGACAAGGCTCGTCGCTTGGGCTATAAGGCTAAGTAGGGTTATGTGGTTTACCGTGTTCGTGTTCGGAGGGGTGGTCGGAAGAGGCCAGATCCAAAAGGTATTGTTTATGGGAAGCCCACAAATCAGGGTGTTACTCAACTCAAATTTCAGCACAGCAAGAGGTCTGTTGCTGAGGAGCGAGCTGGACGGAAGCTGGGTGGCCTTAGGGTGCTCAATTCTTACTGGGTGAACGAGGATTCTACTTATAAATATTATGAGATAGTTCTTGTCGATGTTGCACACGCTGCTATTAGAAATGATCCAAGAATCAATTGGCTCTGCAATCCAGTTCACAAACACAGGGAGCTGCGTGGGCTCACCTGGGAAACATAACAGGGGTTTGGTTGGAAAAGGACACCTGTATCACAAGAACCGCCCATCTCGCAGGGCAACTTGGAAGAGAAACAACACTCTTTCCCTTCGCCGTGATCGCTAATTTGTTGCAGTTATTTACTTTACTATATTTTATGAATACTATTTTGAGGACATAGCATTTGATTTTGACTTTAAATCGTTGAGTTTTGAACCCCTTAATCAGATCTTTCTCCATAAATTGTTGAGAAAAAAAAAAGTGAATAATTAGCTCATTTTACGAACAAGCTTATTAAATACGAAATATATACAATATTAAATGAGTTATGTTATTTGAATAATAAGTTATAAGCATCACATGTGTTTATCTCTATCTCTCACTCATTTTTTATCTTTTTTATATACACGTATTTCAAAATACATTAAAAAAAACAGAACATCATATGTTGTCCCATGTTTGGATTTTCAAAAAACATTTCACATATTAAATAGGAGCTTCTTTTCAAAGACAATTAAATATGTTATTAAATACGATATCTAGAACTTGACGTAATTCTTTATGATGTCAACAGGGTGGGGTCTAATGACGTGAGTAAAATTACGGTTAAGTTCTCAAAAATAAATAATTTGACAATAAAATAAATTCTAGCAACGTGAAAAACAAATTGGCACACTTTTTTCATGTAGGGATGTAATCGGATCGATTGCACGGATTGAGGAGAGAAAAAATATTCAAAATAATTTAATTAGATCTTATTTGGATCGAATAATTTCAAAATATCAAACCAATTCAAACATCAACAAATAAAAAATTGTATAAAAAACTCTTGAAAAGAGATCTAATCATTAGTCAAGAAAACAAACCCACATGTTAGAAAAATCACAACATTATCAGTATACATAAAATTACATCTATCATTACCATGGAAATTAAATCACAAAGATTCATTGCAAAAAAAAAAAAAGACCAAATTTGATAATATGTTATATAAGGAGTGAAGGACAAATGAAAACTTTAAGAAATATTTTCAAATCCCAAATCACACTGCTAACATTTATGAGCAAGACATTACTTTGAGAGGCAAAACGACAATTAGGCGACGATCAGCGAGAGGAGCAGGCAATCAAGCATAAATGAATAGTCTTTGTCACGCTAACAGGTGAAGCCTTGAAAACCATTCATCTTTGTTATACGCGAACAAAGGCCTCCATAATGAGAGGTGTCGATCAGACAACAAGAAATGGAGGCTGCGAAAGGATCATAAGTAGAGAAACAAAAATAGGTACGAGAGTGAAGTAACCTAGGTTTTTTTTTAAATACTACTGACAGAGTGAGCGACATCTAGTAATTAGGTCCTAAAAAATGATTGGGTCATGGGCCGAGTTATTCGGGCTCAGAATCTTGTAACTCGTGAGCCAACTCATACATGGTTTGGTTTAATCGGGTTTCACCCGATCTGATCCGATGAACCTAAACCAAAATGAAGGTGAATCATTTGGAACCAATTTTACATCCTTACTATTAGGCTTCATCTTAGATTCTTTTTAAAATATGGTTAGAAGAGAGTGTATGATATACAATACCATGAAAGAGAATTATTAAAAAGAAGTGCAGAAAAGTGTGTTCAAACCATTTTCTAAGAACAAAATTAGTCCCACTTTCTAAAATAATAGCAATTTTGAGAATTTAGTTTGGTTACATTTTGATCGTCGTTTAAATTTATGAATGAATCTTCATTACACTTTTTCTAACTATAATTTAAAGCATTTATCACATAAAAATTTCTAATATTTGTAGAATATGTATGAAATAATAACCTCTCTACCTTGTTATTAATCTATTACAATTTGGATTCTCTACTGCAACATTGTCTCCAGCCCCTTTCCAGTGACAAATTTGAACTATCTATTTAGATCTAATGGTCCCCAAAAAGCCAAAATTTTAAAACATAAAAAATATCAAAACTCAACAAAATAAACCCCTTTAATTCTCTTAAAAAACCCTCCCCTCTCAAGTCTCACCCTCACCCCACCACACCACCGCCAGCCACCGCTAATCTATCGCCGTCCATTGTTCACGACAAGCACACATGTTATCCATGTCAGTTCGTCTCTTTCCCATCTCCCTCGCATTGTCATCACGCAACAGAACACTCCACCATCACACTGTCGTTCACGATGGCACGCCGTCGCAGCACCACTCACCGCTTGCGACCGTCGTTCTCACTGCCTTCAGGCTCACAATTCACTCCTCCTCCTCACTCCAGGTTCGCAAGAACACCAAGTAGAAAAAAATGGAGGTTCCAAAATAAGCCCGATGGCTTTGATAGCGATTATAGTGGATGATGTTTTGGTCCTTGCTATTGTGTTGTTCTTCTCTATTGTTAATTCTGGAAGAACTACTCTACAAAGTTGAAGGAATGAAAATGGTCTAAGATTTCAGAGAGTGAAAAGATTGTTTATTCATCGAGTCCTTACCCTACACAAGAAAGGTTTAAGAGGGGTCGAATGGGGTTCTTTGAAGGGGAGAAGAGATTTGAATTGGAGGACATGCTTCGAGCCTCTGTTGAAATGTTGACGACAACATATAAAGGAGGCTAACAACGGCAGAATGGAGAGAAAGGGGCTGACGATGGCGGCTCCAGTGACGATGGCAATAGTGAAGGTGGAACAGGGTAATGGCTCTTGGTCAGTCGGATAGAGGGACACGCACGGGGATGAAAATTTTGGGATTTTTTTAATTTCATAAAATACCATTTAATCTGGACTATTAGATCTGGATGGACGGTCCAGATTAAATGGTTGGAGAGGGGCTGAAGAAAGTGTGCAGGAGACAATTTGGATCCGATGTATTAGTTTTAAACATTTTGATTCTCACGACTCTTTCAAAACTTTGTAGATTAGGGTGAAAACTTGGCAACCTTTAAACAATTTGTTGACAATATTCAATTGCAATCACATAAATTAATTTTTTGGCATGGGATAATGCATCCCTTTTGTGGCCCCACTATTTATTCTCAAAACATGAATCAAAATGCAAGTAATCTTACACCCACAAAAATTTAAAAAATTGTACTAACATATTTCAACCAATTGAGTTCTTTGAAGTATCATCCCTCAAAATCAAACCTTTTTTAAACAATAAAGACTTAGATAAATTTTACAAGAAGAGACTCATGGAGGCCTTACTTGGGGGAGGGGGAGAAGGGGAGGGGAAAGAGGCGGATTGCGTCACGAGAGTTTGAACCGCACACTCATAAATCATACTCCAAAGCTTAATCAGTTGAGTTGACTCAATGGAACGGTTCGAATAAGTTTTTGTTTCCTATAAATGTGGTCACTTTTTGAGAGTTAGTTCTTGCAAGATTTTTTATTTGGTTTGCATTCTACAAAGTTCAAAATCTTTGTTTTAATCCTTCTTGTTAATTGGTCTCTATTAAATGATGATATGGCAAGCACAATGACACATCATAGGTGACATGTAACAAAAAATAATGACATCATTAGCTTGACTCAAATAAGTTTTTGACCTCTATAAATGATGTCACTTTCAAAATTAGTCTCTGCAGAATATTTTATTTGGTTTGCATCCTAAAAAAAATCATCATCATCATCTTATTTCATCCAACCTCCATCGTCTTTCTCACCAAGACAGTCACCCAACACCACTTTAACCATGATATATGGCTATCCAATTCACCCACTCATACTCCTTTTCCACATCAATTTAACCAGCATCATAAAATGATGATGAAACAAAATTAAGATAGAAAACAACAATCTAATACCTCCTATCCATATAATCATCACCAATGTCACAAGCTGACATCACAAAATTGCACATGGAAGAGTCTTTTGGAACACATATCCTTATTAAACCAACCAACTTCACCCACACAATTCTAAATAACCATTGTTAGATTCCATCCTAAAACCAATTGGCATTAAGATTGCCATAACAGGCAACAACCAATACAAATGAGCTTTCGGCTCTGATACCATGTTAGATTTCATCCTAAACCAGATTGGCATTAAGTAGAGTTACGCAACAGGTATTTAAATAACATTTCATGATTTGAGGCATGCAATGTGGGACTTCCAACAACCACCCTTGTTCACCTCAATCTCAACACATCAATTCTCCATCTCCATCTCACTCTCCAAACCAAAACCAATTCCCTACCAACATAGGCCATGATAACTCCGCACAAAAACCTTAACAACAAAACATTCACCAACCTCTTCAGCCCCTTCCACGCCTCATGCTTCACATCAAAACCCTTAGACTTTGCCAAATAATCATAGTGATACAAAATCTCATCCACCATGCATGCTGCCATGCCACCTATTATCCATCTCAATCCCCCACACTCTCCAACGCATTGCTCCGCAACGTATCAATGATGCAACCATCGAGGATGTAGATGGTGGGGCCAAGGATGGCATAGGCATATCCAATGGCGAGGGCGGGGATAAGAGATATGGGAACAAGGAATTATTGGTTGCTAGGGTTGGGAATGAGGGAGGCATGCAAGAAAAGGATAATGTGGCTCACAGTCTCTGCTTATTATGATGTGGAGGTGGATAATGAAGGGTAAACATGGTTGGGGATGTTGGTGTGGGTGGAAATGGTGCTTCAGCTTTCTGCGATTGCTTATAGGTATAATTCAGTGTTTAGTGTTTGGCTTCTACATTTTTCTTGAATTATTAGATCATTTATGGATTTCATGATGAAAGTGGTTTTCGGGTGGTTGTCATGTTAGAGGGAGATGACGGGGATGGGTGAAAGAAGAAAAGGAAGAGGCTGATGTTTGTAGGATGCAAACCAAATAGAAATTTTTTTAAAAACTGAGTTCAAAAGAAACCATGTGTATAACAAACTACTAAAAACTCATATAAGTTAAGTCAAAATGATGATGCCATATTTTTTGCATGTGTTGCCAATGAAGTCAGCATTTTTTCACACATGTCATTGATGATGTAGCACTCCATTTGTCGTTTCATCACTTAATAGAGACAATTGGTAGGAGATAAAAACAAATATTTTGAACTTTGTATGATGCAAACCAAATAAGACATTTTCTAGGGACTAATTCTAAAAGTGGTCATATTTTAGGGACTAAAATTTATTTGAGCTTTTAGCATTTACAATAGATTCATTTTTGAGGGATGATAATGTAAATAACTTAATTGATAAAAATGTTAGTCCTATTTTTAAAATTTGGTTGATGTAAGATTACCTGTATTTTGATTCATGTAATTGAGAATGAATAGTGAGTCGACAAAAGGGTTGCATGTTAAGGCTGATGTTAGGCTTCTTCACTATATTTTTTTTTGGTTTCCCAGGGTATCCTCCACGCACAACTGCGGAGACTAATCCCTCGAGGTACTGGACGACATTTAAGGGATGACCTCTCCCAACCAGGTTGTCTCCATACGCAAGAGCCATGGGTCGAACCCCTGACCACTTGCTTAAGGGGCCCAAGCTCGTTACCACTTGGACCAACCACGTGTTGGTAGGCTTCTTCACTATAAAGTCAAATGAGATGTGAAATAACATGTTGCCATGTTGGGACAAACATGGTCAAGCAATACAATAGAGAAGAAGGACTAAAAGCATATTTAAGATTTATAGAGATCAAAAGTCAAAGAGCAATCATCCGTGTATTAGCTTTGATGCAATTTTCTGTTTCTCACATTAGTATTTAACATAATTAAGTTAATGTTGGTGACTAAATGTAGGCATTTCCATATACTTTTAGGGATGGAATAATTTTTTTTTATAGGGATCAAAAGTAAAACAAATGTGCTCTATAAGGACTCCAAACATGTTTAAGACATTAATGAATAAGGTGTATAAATTAGCCATTAAATTAATAATCTATTTTGAACTATAAGTAATGGAGTAGTAGTTTTCAGGGATGTATGCACTCGTGCCTTTGGGAGGGCCAAACCCACCCTGATTTTTTAAAAAAATTTATATCGGAAATGCTTTTCACTTTTATTCTTATCAAGATTTGTTTTTACTTTTTATGACTTTGGAGCATTATAGACTATTTCTGATCCATATCATCGGTTGATAAAAATTAGAATAGCTAGTAGAGATGTATCCTCTTGTGTGTATAGAATGATAACTCTTATTCTCACACTTCCTATTTCTATATCTACTAAAGACCGATATTTTCACGTGTAAATATAGTCGAGATTGTACTTCGCAACAAGATGAAAGATGGATTTTTTACTTATAGTATGTTAATATACATTGAAAAAGAAATTGCTAAAAAAATTAATATAGACTCAGTTATAGATGATTTTTGCGACGGATAGGAAAAACGTTATGTATTTTGAAAATTATTAATGCAATTAACATTTTGAAACATATAATTATGAATATTTTATATGATAACATGTTGTCATGTTGGGACAAACAGGGTCAAACAATACAATAGAGAAGAAGGACTAAAAGCATATTTAAGATTTATAGAGATCAAAAGTCAAAGAGCAATCATCCATGCATTAGCATTGATACAATTTTATGTTTCTCACATTAGTATTTAACATAATTAAGTTAATGTTGGTGACTAAATGTAGGTATTTCCATATACTTTTAGGGATGAAATAACAATTTTTTTATAGGGATCAAAAGTAAAACAAATATGCTCTATAAGGACTCAAAACATGTTTACGACATTAATGAATAAGGTGTATAAATTAGCCATTAAATTAATAATCTATTCTGAACTATAAGTAATCGAGTAGTAGTTTTCAGGGAATTAGGCACTTGTGCCTTTGGGAGGGCCAAGCCCACCCTTATTTTTAAAAAAAAAATTATATCAGAAATGCTTTTCACTTTTATTCTTATCAAGATTTGTTTTTACTTTTTATGACTTTGGAGCATTAAAAACTATTTCTGCATCCATATCATCGGTTGTATAGAATGATAACTCTTATTCTCACACTTCCTATTTCTACATCTACTAAAGAACGACATTTTCAAGTGTAAATATAGTCAAGACTGTACTTCGAAACAAGATGGAAGATGAATTTTTTACTTATAGTCTGTTAATATACATTGAAAAGGAAATTGCTAAGAAATATAATATAGATTCAGTTATAGATGATTTTCCTGACAGATAGGAAAAACGTTATGTATTTTGATAAATTATTAACGTAATTAACATTTTGAAACATATAATTATGAATATTTTATATGATAACATGTTTCCATGTTGGGACAAACAGGGTCAAACAATACAATAGAGAAGAAGGACTAAAAGCTTATTTAAGATTTATAGAGATCAAAAGTCAAAGAGCAATCATCCATGTATTTGCGTTGATGCAATTTTCTATTTCTCACATTAGTATTTAACATAATTAAGTTAATGTTGGTGACTAAATGTAGGTATTTCCATATACTTTTAGGGATGAAATAACAAATATTTTATAGGGATCAAAAGTAAAACAAATGTGCTCTATAAGGACTCAAAACATGTTTATGACATTATTGAAAAAAGGTGTATAAATTAGCCATTAAATTAATAATCTATTCTGAACTATAAGTAATGGAGTAGTAGTTTTCAGGGACGTAGGTACTTGTGCCTTTGGGAGGGCCAAGCCCACCCTGATTTTTTTTTTAAAAAATTTATATCAGAAATGCTTTTCACTTTTATTCTTATCAAGATTTGTTTTTACTTTTTATGATTTTGGAGCATTAAAAACTATTTCTGATCCATATCATCGGTTGATAAAAACTAGAATATATAGCTAGTAGAGATTTATCCTCTTGTGTGTATAGAATGATAACTCTTATTCTCACACTTCCTATTTCTACATCTACTAAAGAATGATATTTTCAAGTGTAAATATAGTCAAGACTCTACTTTGCAACAAGATGGAAGATGAATTTTTTACTTACAGTCTGTTAATATACATTGAAAAGGAAATTGCTAAAAAATTTAATATAAATTCAGTTACAGATGATTTTCATGACAGATAGGAAAAATGTTATGTATTTTGATAAATTATTAATGTAATTAACAATTTGAAACATATAATTGTGAATATTTTATATGAAATTTGATGTATATAATTTTTTGGATGAATTTTAATTTTTAAAGTCCCCTCAAACACCCCCACAAAACACTATCTAAGTCTTTATCCGTCGCTAGTAGTTTTAATAACTTATCAATACAGTAAATATATCTCATGTAATTAGGTATGCTAAATCAATTCTTGCGTATGGAGAAAACCTGGTTGGGAGATGTCAGTCCTTAAACGTTGTCCAGTACCTCGAGGGATTAGTCTCCGCAGTTGTGCGCGGAGGCTATCCTGGGAAACAAAAAAAAGGTATGCTAAATCAATTAACGATTACTTTTTTTTTAGGTCCATGATGGAACCCAAGGTATCCCTACAGCCGGTAACCGTAGGACTAATCCCCTGAGGATGTAGAGTAACAGTTAAAGGGTAACTCCTCTACCCGTAGATACAGCTCTATTCATATAACCAGGATTCGAACCCTGGACATATGGTTAAAGGACCCAAACTACTAGCCACTTGGACCACACACTAGTGCAAAATATGCATTTAACATCATAGTTTTAACATCGATTTTAACAAAACCGATGTTAAAAAGGAGGCGGTGGCGTTTTTGAAATTAAACTGAAATATTTTAACATCGGTTATAATAAAAACCGATGTGATAAACATATTTAACATCGGTTTTTATAAAAACCGATGTGAAAAAGTGAAACCAAAAATATATTTTTTTATCAGACATAAGATTAGACATCGATTTTAGTATAACCGATGTGGAATATTAATTTTAGACATCGATTTTATGATAACCGATGTGTAAAAGGGAAACAAAAACAAAAAATTTTAATCAGCCATAAGATTACACATCGGTTTTATTATAACCGATGTGGAAGATTGAACAAAAAAATTGATTTTTTTTAAGCAGCGACATTTTTAACATTGGTTTTTGTTGTTAACCGATGTGGAAAAGCAATATAACACATCGGTTTTTGATATAGCCGATGTGTATTTTCATTTTGTTTCATTTATTCATCCCTCCAATTCATCTCTCTTGCGCGCTACCCTCCAATTTCATTTTCTTCATTTTCATTTATTCTCTGTTGCAGCGCGCTCCATAACCCTCACACCTCCATTATTCTTGCTCGCTCCGCCGCGTCCTCCGCTGTCACCTCAGCCTTGAAGCCCCTCCGCTTGCTCCGCCGCTTCGTGTCGTGACCCAGTTGCCTCCTCTTGTTCCGCATGAGGCAGTGGGTTTGGGTTTTCTTCTCATCCCATTACCCCAACAACCCCAACACCTTCAAAAGCTCAAAAGGATATGGAAACCGTATTGCTTGCTCTCACTTGCTCTCACTTGTCGTGACCCAGTAGCCTCCGCTTGCTCTCGCTTGCTCCTCCGCGTCGCTGCCATGGCCTTTCCAAATCAAAATATTAATTTATTTAATGCTTTGAATAATAAGACCAGAAACAACTTTAAGAGTCCTGCAAAATAAGGTACAGCTTCTTTTATTTTACCTTTCACGTTAAGTTTATTATCTGTCTCTATTTTTTTTATGTGATTGAAGAACAAGTGTTGAAAAAATTAGAATGATTTTTTTTCCAGTAAATTTGACTTAGTTTATTATGTTGTTATAGTGCTCTTATCTTACATGTGCTAACATGAGACTACTTATTGAGAGTGAGTGAGTGAGAGATGTGATTGAATAATCGTGTAAATAGGAAAATGCCTATTTTCATCGAAAGATGTTTTTACATTCAAAGCATGACATATGCATGGCTTATTATTTACTTGTATCATGCCAAGAAAAAATAACATGCATAAATTTTTGCAATGCACATATAGGTCATGATTCTTTACCTTTCTTTATTGGTGCTCTGATTCTTTACCTTTCTTTTTTGGTGCCATGCCTTATCATTCTACCTGCTAAATCATTTATATGTGTAGCCTTATATGTGTTCATCAACTCGGATTTTCTACTGTAAGCTCAGCTATTTCTTATATGTATGTGTGTGCTTTATCTCTGTCATAGATCTTCTGTATTTATGCTTCTATACTGATCAAGCAACATAATTGTTGTTGTGAACTTGTTATTCTGGTCTTGTTTTGAAAACATTCACAAAGTGCTTCTCTTTTTGTATATGTACATTTTTTGTTATTGAAACTATTATGGTACAAGTTCCGGAAGAATATTAAGCAGAATATTCATTATTCATTACGGTTTCCAGCTGAGTGTTCTTCCCACACCCCGTAAGCTTTCTCCTCTCCATTTTTCTCGTTTGGTTTTTGTTTGCATTGTACTTGAGGATTGGAGTGTTTTATTATTTTTCTTAATGTTAATTAATTAGTAAAGCGTTTGTTTCCCATTTGAGATGCAATACTAATGAGCACACGTGTATGTGCTTAAGGTACCGCTCATTGTATTGGATCTTGAATTGTCCAAAGTTGGACAGTTTAGGAAAAAACTTTTTCTTCATTTAGTTAAAATAGTTATTCATTGATTCTCATGTTATATACTTGATGAAAGTTCGGATTGATATATTTCCTTTCGTTCTCCGGGTGCAGACTTTATCGTGGTGGATGTCATCGCGTTCAAGTCGTGTACGTCGGAGACCGAAGGGAAATGCTGCCGAAATTTCGTCGAGTACGAGCATGAGAGTTAAGGACTAACTGTTAACCGAATGTTGAAAAAGTTTCTTCTCGAATGGGATAGGGCCATACCCTGTCATAAGAAGTAGTTGATGAAGATCTTGGACTAAGTACGAAGTTATTGGTTTTAGTCATGGATCGTGGTTGGATGAATGCTAGACGGACAAGTGATGAGTATGAGAATGGAGTGGAATATTTTCTACAATTTTCAAAAACAAATGTTCTTGATAGTGGTAACGGAAGGTTTTATTGTCCTTGTGTTAACTGTTTGAATGAGAGACGACTAGAAGCTGAGGAGATACGGGAGCATCTTATTTGTGAGGGGATTTGCAAGAGTTATACAATATGGATATGTCATGGTGAATCATTAGACAGGCTGAGGATGTCGCATAGAGAGGAAATTGATGACGTGGATATGGACGATGGACTAGAGGACCTGATCCGTGATGTTGGGCAAGAGTCTTTTCGGCGAGCACATGTGTATGATACTTTGTGCAGTGATGCGGAAGTGGCTTTGTATCCGGGGTGCACTAATTTCACACGGTTGTCAGCAGTGTTAAGATTGGTCAATGTGAAGGTGAGAAATGGGTGGAGCGATAAAAGTTAACCGAATTGCTTGAGTTATTGAAAGACATGCTTCCAGAAGGTAACACATTACCGTCCCGAAACTATGAGGCGAAGAAGATATTGTGTCCGATAGGTATGGAGTATAAGAAAATACATGCTTGCCCCAATGATTTCATATTGTACAGGAAAGAGTTTGAAGAGATGCACGGGTGCCCTAGGTGTGGGGTATCACACTACAAAGTGAAGGATGGTGATTCTAGTTGTGATGCGGTCACCAAGGGTCCTCCTGTGAAGGTGTTATAGTATCTTCCAGTAATTCCGTGGTTCAAGCGATTGTTTGCTAATGAAAAGGATGCAAAGAATATTAGATGGCATGCAGATGAGAGGAAATGTGATGGACAGCTTCGTTATCCGGCTGATTCTTTGCAATGGAATAGAATTGATAGTTTGTTTCCGGAGTTTGGCAATGAGCCCAGAAACCCCAGGCTTGGACTTGCTACCGATGGAATGAATCCATATGGAAACTTAAGTAGTATTCATAGTTCATGGCTTGTTCTCCTGGTAATTTACAACCTGTCTCCTTGGTTGTGCATGAAGCGTAAATACATTATGTTAAGTATGATGATTTCGGGTCCAAAATAGCCAGGAAATGATATGAGTCCCTTGATTGAAGACTTGAGAATGTTGTGGGATGAAGGCGTTGATGTGATTGACGGGTATTGCCGTGAGACTTTCAAATTGAGTGCCATGTTATTTTGCACCATCAATGACTTTCCAGCATACGGGAACCTGTGCGGGTATAGTGTTAAGGGGCATAAAGCATGTCCAATATGTGAAAAAGGCACATGTCACCATCAACTGCAACATGGAAGGAAGACAGTTTACCTTGGGCATCGGAGATTTCTCCAGCGTAATCATCCTTATCGTAGATTGAGGAAAGCTTTCAATGGACTTTCGGAGAATGAAATTGCTCCGGTGGCCTTGACTGGAGACCAAGTTTATGAACGGGTGAAGAACACTAATGTTATCTATGGGAAGACCCAAAAGAAGGCTACTGAGAAGAATATATGGAAGAAGAGGTCGATCTTCTTTGATCTTCCATATTGGTGCAAGCTTGATGTAAGACATTGTATTGATGTGATGCATGTGGAAAAGAATGTGTGTGACAGTTTAATCGGAGCGCTTCTCAACATTCAAGGCAAGACAAAGGATGGTGTGAATGCTCGTCTGGATCTATTTGCGATGGGTATACGAAAGCAGTTAGCTCTACATAAAGTGGGGGATAAGAAGACTTGTTTGCCGAGAAAAGAAGTTTCTGTGAATGTCTACGGGGAGTCAAAGTGCCACAAGGTTACTCTTCAAATATCAAGAGACTTGTCTCGATGAAAGATCTCAAATTAGTTGGCTTAAAGTCTCATGATTGCCATGTCTTGATGCAACAACTACTACCGGTGGCCATTTGTGACATCCTGCCTAAAAAAGTCAGACATGCCATTACTAGGTTATGCTTAATCTTCAATGCTATATGTAGCAAGGTCATTGACACTAAAAATTTGGATGACTTGGAAAATGAGGCAGCCATTATCTTGTGCCAATTGGAGATGTATTTTCCACCTTCATTTTTTGACATCATGGTTCATTTGATTGTTCATCTAGTGAGGGAGATTAGATTGTGTGACCCCGTTTATTTAAGGTGGATGTACTCGGTTGAGCGATACATGAAGATCTTGAAAGGATATATGAAGAATCCACACAGTCCCGAAGCATCTATTGTTGAAAGGTATGTTGCAGAAGAAGCTATTGAGTTTTGTACAGACTACATATCAGAAGCGGAACCTGTAGGGCTTCCGAAGTCTCGTCATGAAGGAAGATATGATGGTAAGGGTACACGAGGTATCACTGTTAAGAGCATGGATCGGGAGGAAGTGCTTCAAGCACATTTGTATATATTGAATAACACTGATGAGGTTGAACCATACTTATGTGAGCACAAAAGCATCATCAATGAAACTTACCCAATAATGAATGAAAATGGTGTTTGAACAAGCATAATAAGACTTTCTTGAACTGGTTTAAAGAAAAAATTGCAAAGGATGGTACTGCTTCTGATACATTAAAATGGCTAGCACAGGGGCCTAACTTTGATGTCATATGCTGGAGTGGGTACGATATCAATAAGTTTTCCTTCTATACAAAGTCCCAGGATGACAAAAGTACTATGCAAAACAGTGGGGTTATGGTCATCGCCGAGTCCATGCATTTCTCTAGTTCGAAAGATAAAAACCCTGTTATGGTATCCGTTTCATACTTTGGAATCATTGAAGAGATCTGGGAGGTTGATTACACGAAGTTTAGAGTGCCTGTTTTTAAATGTCAGCGGGTCGACAGTAACAACGGTGTGCAAATCGATTAGTTCGGATTCAAATTGGTGGACCTTAATAAGGTATGTAATAAAGAATAGCCTTTCATCACGGCATCCCAAGCAAAACAAGTGTTTTATATCCGTGATCCTTCTAACAAAAGGTGGTCAGTGGTTCTCCAGGGAAAAAACATGTATAATGGTAGTGAGGGAAATCAAGAATCAACTATTGATATTTCTGATACTCCTTCTTTCTCAACACGGGTGCTAATTTCAATGAGGAAAATGAAGTGGACGATGTACATGCTACTCGTAATGATCACCAAGAAGGGTTATGGGAGAACTTTACTACTTGACCATAGTGTAAGTTTAGTTTGAGTTATGTTTAAAGTCATATTATATGTTTACGTTGATATTTATAAGTTATGCTTACGTTTATCGATATTTATATGTTATGTTTGATATTTATCCAGACATACTGACAATTTTTTTTTGTCTAAACAGGTATACATGGCTGATCATGAGGATATCCCTCCTTCATGCAGTGGGTCGGAGACCCCGTCTACGGGTAGAAAGGGTAGACGTGCCACACAAATGAGGAATTTGACTGCCAACCATGGTTCAAATCAAAGGATAAGAATCGACTGTGATGCTAATCTCAATCCTATTGGGTCAATGGCAGACACTAGTGCAGAAAAAGGATTCCACATCGATTATTTTTGGCTTTTCACATCGGTTTTCAAACTGATGTTGAAAAGGCCGATGTTGTTTCTTGTTACTTTTCACATCGTTTATAAAACCGATGTTTAAAGTACATTTTTAACAACGGTTTTCAAAATAACCGATGTGGAAAGTTCATTTGTCGCATGGGTAACCGATTGGAAATATCACTTTCCACATCAATTTAGGCGTAAACCGATGTGGAAATTAGACTTTTCACATCGGTTTTCAAAAAACCGATGTGAAAATTTCAATTTTCACATCGGTTTTCATCAAAACCAATGTGGAAATTTCAATCGGTTTTCATAAAAAACCGATGTGGAAATTTCACTTTCCACATCGGTTTTTTATTAACCGATGTGTAAAGTCTATTTTTTTTAAAACTCTTTTTTTAAATTTCTATCATTCATTTCCCATGTTTCAGTAATGCAATTCAATACCAGAATAACATATTCTAAATATTCTCAACACAATCACTTTTGTACAACAAAAACACACTAAATATTATTAATATATGCTGAATTTATTACAAACAATACATATGTACGTTCAATTACATTCAGACAACAAAGATAATTAGAAACCAAAAAGCTACATGATATAATATAGATTTCATATCAAAATACATATGATCAGTCAAAAGTACATTATAGCTAGTACATGATAAGTTTTTAAACTAACTACATATATACAAACTATGGTTGGTACACTTCAAGAAAGAAAGTTGCCCAACGCCTCCTTATGTTGTTGATGTCGGAATCAGATAATGGAGTTGGATTGTTGAATATATGCAAGTTTAATTGGACAAAAGATTATATCTTTTAAGTAATAAACTAACATAAAACATATAACGAATCTATAATTGTTACTTCTAATTGTTAATAATTAACATTTACCTCGTGCCATCTTTCAGTGATCCTGGAGGAGATAATTTCGAACATCCACTTCATCACATAGTATCCACATTCCCATGATCCACGCTGTATACGTGACTACGTACAAATGAAACCCAATTAGAATATGAGGAATTAAATAGAAATCAATAATTATGCCCACTGCATTTGAAGCGTTTGAACTAATAAATATCTTACGTTAGGACTAATCCATCTGATAGCCCGATGCCTTTCACCATGCAACACGTGGTTTGCATT
Organism: Sophora flavescens; assembly: GCA_030762895.1. Lineage (NCBI taxonomy): Eukaryota > Viridiplantae > Streptophyta > Magnoliopsida > Fabales > Fabaceae > Sophora > Sophora flavescens. Next base: position 185,211,509 of record CM061066.1, read on the forward strand.
AATAGAACTATCATGACAAAATAAACATTAATTAACGTATATCTAATAGATTTCAGATAATTAAAACAACTGCATTACTGATTATTATAAAGTATTTTAATGCTTACGTTTCGATGATCGTCTTCAATTCATTCGCCAACTTATTTCCAATTGAGCAGAAGAAGACCACGACGTTCATCCTAGGGTACAAGATCAACAGTTGTCAATGCTTGTTGTATTTGCGGAACAATTAGTGACTAAGTCATATATAGTCATATAATAATTAACATTTACCTCGTGCCATCTTTCAATGATCCTGGAGGAGATAATTTCGAACATCCACTTCATCACATAGTATCCACATTCCCATGATCCACGCTGTATACGTGACTACGTACAAATGAAACCCAATTAGAATATGAGGAATTAAATAGAAATCAATAATTATGCCCACTGCATTTGAAGCGTTTGAACTAATAAATATCTTACGTTAGGACTAATCCATCTGATAGCCCGATGCCTTTCACCATGCAACACGTGGTTTGCATTAATAGAACTATCATGACAAAATAAACATTAATTAACGTATATCTAATAGATTTCAGATAATTAAAACAACTGCATTACTGATTATAAAGTATTTTAATGCTTACGTTTCGATGACCGTCTTCAATTCATTCGCCGACTTATTTCCAATTGAGCAGAAGAAGACCACGACGTTCATCCTAGGGTACAAGATCAACAGTTGTCAATGCTTGCTGTATTTGCGGAACAATTAGTGACTAAGTCATATATAGTTATAACTAAATAACCGGTACTTACTTATTGAGATAAGGCGCAAGGTAGAATTGATGATCATCTCGGGCAAGTATATCACGTATGGTGGTGACCGGGTCTTCTGATGCTAGGAGAACATCACCCTGAATGAACATGGGGTCAATGAACCCATAAAGGGCGAGGTTACCCTGATCAACTAACATACGATGCAGATACCTAATATATTGAAAAAACATGTTAATTATCATAGTATTTAAAATTTAATTACTTAACTTATAAATAAATGTACTTACGTGCACCATAACGATAGGTGTGCAGAACTAGCCATTTCTTTATCGAGTACAATCTCCATAAGTTCCTTCTTTGGGATATACAGTTCGTCACCTGGACTGACATCATGTTCCAACCTTACCAAAGTTGCGTCATTCTCCATGGTAACAACCTGTATAGCCAGAAGTTTAAAAACATCACCAGGTGCCCCTTTGTCGATCCCCTAAACAACAACAAAGATATATTTTAGTAATCACAGATAAGTTATTTCATTCGTAATTAATTAAATCGTCAAATGAATACCTTGGCAGGAGCAGATATCTCTGGTCTTCCTGGATCCGACCTTTTTGGCAGAACATCATTTCCAACATCCTATAACGAATAAAAATAAAGCATTATCTTTAAACAATAATAAATAATTTCAACTATGAATATAGAAAAACACAACTAACTGAATACCTCAGATGCAACAAGAAAGCTGACCAGTCTTCTTGGCCAGGGGATGAAGTTACCGAGGGCCTGACCCACTGTTTGAACCTCCTCAGTGGGCACAGGGACTCGAGCATCAGCATCTCGAATAATCTCAACAACGACCCTCACCTGATCATCCGATAATAAATGGTGGTGTATGGTATTACCTAAGTTATTATGTGCCCTCCCCAATGCCACTAAGCGGCGATCATGATGACCATCAACATACAGCTCACACCTATCAGGGTCGTCATCATCATCATCATCACCACCATCATCATCATTTTAACGTTGATGAGGAGGATCACATGAGCCCTTAGTGCTCACATGGACAGAGGGTTGGACAGAGGGTTGGACACCGGCTGTCATCTGCTGGGACATATAAGTCAATATTGCCATCTGCTGGGCAAACTGCTCGGCCATCTCCTGTCTAAGCTCAGCTACAATCTCATGTTTTAGCCGTGCTCTATCTGCATCAACATCCCTGTGGCATTGGTGTGAAGATGGACCATGGTATTGGAGAATGCCGACACCCCATCCAACACCAATGACACGACCCGGATGGTCTGGTTTACCAATGGCAGCAACTAAGATATCATCGCATCCTCTAGGAACAAAGGTTCCTTGGGTTACCTGCTCGTCCAAGGCATCCTATAACATATAAAATATCAGGTCACATTACAATTCGGTAACAATATTAAAATGACAATTACAATTCAAACTATACTTACAATCTTCTCAGCTACTTGGCGGGCCTCCTCAGATGTATATTGTCCCGTTTTTCTTTGTCGGGCCCTCTTCTATTTACGATGTCGTGGGGGTGGAGGTGGATCAACAACTTCTGGACGATTTTCAGCATTAGGATCCGCCTGAGATGCTACTTCCTGACGTGCTTTCTTTTCCTCTTCCACCATTATCTGACCAAGCTTTTTATATCCCCCATGAGACATGACATGGGGTAGACATTCTTGCTTTGGTTTTCCTGCCCCTTTTTCCTCTTCTCCTGTTATAAATAGAAGACAATTAAATTGCATAAGTAAATAAAATTAATGAAATTACATAAATTTAGAGACAAATCAAATAAGTTAACCTGAAAGCCGGGATCATGTCGGCTCTGAACAAAGCGATCCCACGTCGCCTGGTCAAGAAACGGGTACACCTCAAGTGGGTTCTTTTCACATGTTGGATTGAATACATAGTATCTGCCCAGGTCGACCTTAAAAGCCCTCCAACACTCACAAGTATACTTTTTCAAATGCTTCTTCATATCCGTCGTATCCGGTATGTCAAAGGTGAGCTACATTAACACCAAAAGAATCAACGAATTACTGTATGGTATTAGTAAGATTAAAATAAAGTAGATAAAGACAAACACATGATGTAAAAGTAAAGATACCAGAATACTCTCCCATATCCGATCCTTCACGTCCGCCGGTACATCTTTCCAATTATCAATAAGTATACTAGGTCTGCTTCTAGCAAGGGTCGCCACAAAACTGTTAAATTGCTCTGCCATTGGCCCAATAGGATTGAGGTTATTATCAAAGTCTATTATTATCCTTTGATTTGAACCATGGTTGGCAGTCAAATTCCTCATTCATGTGGCACGTCTACCCTTTCTACCCGTAGACGGGGTCTCTGACTCGCTGCATGAAGGTGGGATATCCTCAGGATCAGCCATGTATACCTGTTTAAACAAAAAAAACTTGTTAGTATGTCAGGATAAATATCAAACATAACTTATAAATATCGATCAACGTACGTAAACATAACTTATAAATATCAACGTAAACATATAATATGCATTTAAACATAACTCAAACTAAACTTACTTTGTGGTCAATTAGTAAAGTTCTCCCATAACCCTTCTTGGTGATCATTACGAGTAGCATGTACATCATCCACTTCATTTTCCTCATTGAAATTAGGCACCCGTGTTGAGAAAGAAGGAGTATCAGAAATATCAAGAGTTGAATCTTGATTTCCCTCTCTACCATTATACATGTTTTTGCCCTGGAGAACCACTGACCACCTTTTGTTAGAAGGATCACGTATATAAAACACTTGTTTTGCTTGGGATACCATGATGAAAGGCTCTTCTTTATTACCTACCTTATTAAGGTCCACCAATTTGAATCCTAACTCATCGGTTTGCACACCATTGTTACTGTCGACCCACTGACATTTAAAAACAGGTACTCTAAACTTCGTGTAATCAACCTCCCAGATCTCTTCAATGATTCCAAAGTATGAAACAGATGCCATAACAAGGTTTTTATCTTTCGAACTAGAGAAATGCATGGATTCAGCGACGACCATAACCCCACTATTTTGCATAGTACTTTTGTCATCATGGGACTTTCTATAGAAGGAAAACTTATTGATATCGTACCCACTCCAGCATATGACATCAAAGTTAGGCCCCTGTGCTAGCCATTTTAATGTATCAGAAGCAATACCATCCTTTGCAATTTTTTCTTTAAACTAGTTCAAGAAAGTCTTGTTATGCTTGTTCAAACACCATTTTTCATTCATTCTAGGGTAAGTTTTATTGATGATGCTTTTGTGCTCACATAAGTATGGTTCAATCTCATCAGTGTTATTCAATATATACAAATGTGCTTGAAGCACTTCCTCCCGATCCATGCTCTTAACAGTGATACCTCGTGTACCCTTACCATCATATCTTCCTTCGTGACGAGACTTCGGAAGCCCCACAGGTTCCGCTTCTGACATGTAATCTGTACAACACTCAATAGCTTCTTCTGCAACATACCTTTCAACAATAGATGCTTCAGGACGGTGTGGATTCTTCATATATCCTTTCAAGATCTTCATGTATCGCTCAACCGGGTACATCCACCTTAAATAAACGGGGCTTCACAATCTAATCTCCCTAACTAGATGAACAATCAAATGAACCATGATGTCAAAAAATGAAGGTGGAAAATACATCTCCAATTGGCACAAGATAATGGCTGCCTCATTTTCCAAGTCATCCAACATTTTAGTGTCAATGACCTTGCTACATATAGCATTGAAGAATAAGCATAACCTAGTAATGGCATGCCTGACTTTTTAGGCAATATGTCACGAATGGCCACCGGCAGTAGTTGTTGCATCAAGACATGACAATCATGAGACTTGAAGCCAACTAATTTGAGATCTTTCATAGAGACAAGTCTTTTGATATTTGAAGAGTAACACTGTGGCACTTTGACTCCACGTAGACATTCACAGAAACTTCTTTTCTCTTTTTTGATAAAGTATGACATGTTGGGGGCAAATAAGTCTTCTTATCCCCCTCTTTATGTTGAGCTAACTGCTCTCGTATACCCATCGTAACTAGATCCAGACGAACATTCACACCATCCTTTGTCTTGCCTTGAATGTTGAGAAGCGTTCCGATTAAACTGTCACACACATTTTTCTCCACATGCATCACATCAATACAATGTCTTACATCAATCTTGCACCAGTATGGAAGATCAAAGAAGATCGACCTCTTCTTCCATATATTCTTCTCGGTAGCCTTCTTCTGGGTCTTCCCATAGATAACATTAGTGTTGTTCACCCTTTCATAAACTTGCTCTCCAGTCAAGGCCACCGGAGCAATTTCATTCTTCGAAAGTCCATTGAAAGCTTTTCTCAATCTACGATAAGGATGATTACGTCGGAGAAATCTCCGATGCCCAAGGTAAACCGTCTTCCTTCCATGTTGCAGTTGATGGTAACATGTGGCTTATTCACATATTGGATATGCTTTATGCCCCTTAACACTATACCCACACAGGTTCCCGTATGCTGGAAAGTCATTGATGGTGCAAAATAACATGGCACGCAATCTAAATGTCTCACGGCAATACCCGTCGATCACATCAATGCCTTCATCCCACAACATTCTCAAGTATTCAATCAAGGGACTCAGATAAACATCAATATCATTTCCTGACTGTTTAGGACCCGAAATCATCATACTTAACATAATGTATTTGCGCATCATGCACAACCAAGGAGACAAGTTGTAAATTACCAGGAGAACATGCCATGAACTATGAATACTACTTAAGTTTCCATATGGATTCATTCCATCGGTAGCAAGTCCAAGCCTGGGGTTTATGGCTCATTGTCGAAATCCGGAAACAAACTATCATTTCTCTTCCATTGCAAAGAATCGACCGAAGGGCGAAGCTGTCCATCACACTTCCTCTCATCTGCATGCCATCTAATGTTCTTTGCGTCATTTACATTAGCAAACAATCGCTTGAACCGCGGAATCACGGGAAGATACCATAACACCTTCGCAGGAGGACCTTTAGTGACCACATCAAAACTAGAATCACCATCCTTCACTTTGTAGCGTGATACCCCACACCTGGGGTACTTGTGCATCTCTTCAAACTCTTTCCTGTACAATATGCAATCATTGGGACAAGCATGTATTTTCTTATACTCCATACCCATTGGACACAATATCTTCTCCGCCTCATAGTTTCGAGATGGCAATGTGTTGCCTTCTGGAAGCATGTCCTTCAACAACTCAAGCAATTCGGTAAAGCTTTTATCGCTCCACCCATTTCTCGCCTTCACATTGAACAATCTTAACACCACTGACAACCGTGTGAAATTAGTGCACCCCGGATACAAAGCCACTTCCGCATCACTACACAAAGTATCATACACATGTGCGCGCCGAAAAGACTTTTGCCCAACATCACGAATCATGTCCTCTAGTCCATCGTCCATGTACACGTCATCAACTTCCTCTCTATCCGACACCCTCGGCCTGTCTAACGATTCACCATGACATATCCATGTTGTATAACTCTTGCAAATACCCTCACAAATAAGATGATCACGTATCTCCTCAGTTTCTAGTCGTCTCTCATTCAAACAGTTAACACAAGGACAATAAAACCTTCCGTTACCACTATCAGTAGCATTTGTTTTTGCAAACTGTAGAAAATCTTTCACTCCATTCTCATACTCATCACTTGTCCGTCTAGCATTCATCCAACCGCGATCCATGACTAAACCAATAACTTCGTACTTAGTCCAACATGTTCATCAACCACTTCTTATGACAGGTATGGCCCTATCCCATTCGAGAAGAAACTTTTTCAACATTCGGTTAACAGTTAGTCCTTAACTCTCATGCTCATACTCGACGGAATTTCGGCAGCATTTCCCTTCGGTCTCCGACGTACACGACTTGAACGCGATGACATCCACCACGATAAAGTATGCACCCGGAGAATGAAAGGAAATGTATCAATCTGAACTTTCATCAAGTATATAACATTAGAATCAATGAATAACTATTTTAACTGAATGAAGAAAAAGTTTTTTTCCCAAACTGTCCAACTTTGGACAATTCAAGATCCAACACAATGAGCGGTACATTAAGCACGTACACGTGTGCTCATTAGTATTGCATCTCAAACGGGAAACTAAGACTTAACTAATTATTGTGGGCATATTCTCGGATCAAATAAATTTTCAAGCAAATACATTAAAACTCCAATGAAAGTTTTTCTGCCAAAACGATGGAAATTTCCTAATGATATCATCCACCTTAAAGATATGTATTTTGAACATCTTGCCAAGGAGTTATGACTTCTGGTTTTATCAAACAACACAGATAATTTAAAGATCATCTCAAGGAAGAAAATTAGTTAATGTTTATGGGCCTGCTACACGAGTAAACATGAACAGAGAGGTAACTTGTTCGTTAACCACTAACTACCACCTGAAAAGATTATACAGCCACTACAGAAAATGAAGAAATAAGCTTACACAATCAAACCATCAAAGTATCAATCCAAGTATAGGGCGACACAAGTGTAAAGGGAAGGATGTTACAGCAATTCATAATGCTGCAACACTTGGTTTATTGGTTTAGTTTTACTTTTTTCTATTTGTTATGACTTTTATATTTTTTAGGGAAAATTGGTTATTTTACCTTTACTTTGATATGCTTGTTGATCTGGCAACATGGGATGAAAGTTTGTTACAACTTTCCCTTTGATGCATTTTTGTAACCATCAGATGCTATAAGCTCAGGCCCATGGCCATAATGGAATATACAGAATCATTACAAACAAACTTCTCTCTCTAAACACTCTCTACTCTCTAAACTTTTCTTGTGTTCATCGAAGGTTATTCTCAAATTAACTTCCCTATACATTGGACTCAGAATACTCGGAGATTAGCTCCCAGAAATCCAAAGTGCTGTCTCAAAGGATGGGATCAATATCTCAAAAATAAAGAGCAGATATGCATAACAGCTTTTAAAGTGATACATACAAACATCCATCTTAATAACTTCAACAACCAGCTGCCTTTGAACCTCTGTTTTCCGGTTGGAGTAAGACTACACAAGCAATATTTAGATGAAAAAATGAAAAGATATTTATTCTCAATTCAATAAAGTACATCGTAATCTTTAATCTATTAAATAATTTTAAAAATAAATACATTCTTACGTTTTTAAGTTAGAGATAAATTTATTTTGAATTAACTTCTTTTCTTTCCACCAAACCAATTTACCCCTGTAAGAGTGTCACCCCTTTGTTATTACTATTTTTATTTGAGTCCATCATTAATTTTTTTTTTCAATGAATCAAAAAAAAAACTATATGTTGAATCATTAAAATAAAAATGAAGCTCGTGTTCTAAAAATAATCAGAAGTACCAGGAATGTGCAAACTGGGATTCCCAAAGTGCCAACCTTGAAGGTAAACAATCACCTCAAAGGCCAAAATAGCCAATGAAGTCACTAGGAACACTCTAATGACTCTAAACAGCAACTTCCCTTTTTTCAACTTGTCTCTCTCACTCTCCAAAGCAATCCCATTTCTATGAATCAACCTCTTCTTGATGGCTCCCAGCAATGTCTATAGAATAGTGGCAAGCCAGGTGACACAACCAACAGCACGGTGAGCCTTCAGAAGCAAAACCCATGTGACTTGTTTAGCATTCTTGCCACGGCGTTTCTCTACTGGCCTGAATGCAGCATCTGCACCATTAATCTCCACAACAGAGAAACTGGGGTTCTCCATTTTCACCACCACTGGTGTTCCTTTCTGTGTATCCTTTGTCCACCAATTGGAAAAATCCAGTCTTGGAGCCATTTCCACTATGGTGGATTAGACACAGATTCACACTTTATAACACTTCACACACAGAACAACACAAGTATATTATATTTATGTATATATATATATATATATATATATATAGATATACACAGAACAAGGACTCAAGACACAAACTTCATCAAAGGGGTCACAACAAGGCACTAACACACTCATGACAGAGCCTAGACATGCAGTTTTACATGGATGCAGTTCACCATTAGCCTCACAACAACCAGGCTTTCACAGACACAAAATCAAAAATCTAAAAAATCTCAAGAATCAGAAAAAAATCACAGATGTTAGGTTTTCGTTCAAACCTTGTTGAGGCATAACTTAGTATTGAAGAACAAAATCACAGAGGAAGAAACGAAATCTCAATCAGATCTGTAGAGGAAGAAACGAAATAGAAGAGGATGCTAAGTCAAAAGAGAAGAAGAAGATGAATACCTGGCACAAATGGAAGAGGAAAACGCGAGTGGAAGAAGAAGAAGAATACATGGAGCAAATGGAAATCGAGAGTGGAAATCCAACACAAAACGAGGGAGGGAATGAAAAACAAAGGAATGCTCTATTCTTAATAGCAAGCACAGAAGGTTGTTGGCGGTGAAGCAAGAGAAAGCTCTCTTTTCTCAAAAAACTGTCTAGAGTTCATCTAATTTTAGCCTTCGTCAGCATGAACCAAGAGAACTTGAGCAGTTCCTGCTCGTATATGGAAGAGCAGAGCCAAAACAAAGGAAAAGGGCGCGTGACAGATGGAGGGAATGAAAATAGAAACAAAAAGTAGGGTTTTGTCAAATATTACACATCGGTTATTGAAAAACCGATGTGGTTAGTAATATTTCACATCGGTTCTATTATAACCGATGTAGAAACTTACGATTTAATTTAAAATTTCATTTTTTTTAATTTATTACATTGGTTATCTGAAAACCGATGTGGTTAATTTATATTACACATCGGTTCAACAGGAACCGATGTGGAAAGATAAAATTCTATTTTTTTTTATTTTATACATCGGTTATCATAAAACTGATATGGTTAATCTATATATTACACATCGGTTAAAAAAGAACCGACGTCAAAAGATAAAAATTTATAATTTAAAATTTTTTGTTTTAATTTTAAACATCGGTTAAAATATAACAGATGTGGAAAATATTTACACATCGGTTAATTTTTAAACCGATGTGGAATCCTTTGCTTTTAATTTCAAAAATGTCACCGTCTCGTTTTACACATCGGTTTTTGGGAAACCGATGTAGAATCTTCGATGTTAAATGCATATTTTACACTAGTGAGAGCAGTTTATCAGTTTTGTGGGGACCCTTGCTCGAAGCAAGCCTAGTATACTTATTGAGCGTTGGAAAGATGTACCGCAGGGCGTGAAGGATCAGATATGGGAGAGTATTCTGGTATCTATACTTTTACGTCCTGTGTTTGTATCTACTTTATTTTAATCTTATTAATATCATACAGTAATTCGTTGATTCTTTTGGTGTTAATGTAGCTCACCTTTGACCAGCTGGATACGATGGATATGAAGAACCATTTGATAAAGTATGCTGGTGAGCGTTGGAGGACTTTTAAGGTGGACCTGGGCAGATATTATGTATTCAAGCCAAGCTGTGAAAAGAACCCAGTTGAGTTGTACCTGTTTCTTGACCAGGCGATGTGGGATCGCTTTGTTCAGAGCTGACATGATCACAGCTTTCAGGTTAACTTATTTGAGTTGTCTCTAAATTTATGTAATTTCATTAATTTTATTAATTTACTTATGTAATTTAATTGTCTCCTATTTATAACAAGAGAAGAGGAAAAAGGGGCAGGAAAACCAAAGCAAAAATGTCTACCCCCATATACTGTCTCGTAGGGGATATAAAAAACTTGACCTGACAATGGTGGAAGAGGAAAAGAAAAGACTTCAGCAAGAAGCATCTCAGGCAGTTCCTACAGCTGATAATTGTCTAGAAGTTGTTGATCCACCTCCACCCCCACGCCATCGTAAATGGAAGAGGGCCGGACAAAGAAGTACGGGACAATATACATCTGAGGAGGCCAGCCAAGTAGCTGAAAAGATTGTAAGTATAGTTTGAATTGTAATTGTGATTTTAACAATGTTACCGAATTGTAATGTGACCTAATATTTTATATGTTGTAGGATGCCTTGGACGAGCAGGCCACTCAAGGAACCTTTGTTCCTAGAGGACGCGAGGATATCTTAGCTGCTACCATCGGTAAACCAGACCACCCGGACCGTGTCATTGGTATGGGATGGGGCGTTGGCATTCGACAATACCATGGTTAATCTTCACACCAACGTCACAGGGATGTTGATGCAGATAGAGAACAGCTAAAACGGGAGATTGCAGATGAGCTTAGACAGGAGACGGCCCAGCAGTTTTCCCAGCAGCTGGCAATAATGGCTACTATGTCCCAGCAAAACACAGGTGTCCAACCCTCTGTCCAACCCTCTGTCCATGTGAGCACTAAGGGCTCATGTGATCCTCCTCATCAGTCTGAAAATGATGATGATGATGATGACGATGACGAAGACCCTGATAGGTGTGAGCTGTATGTCGATGATCATCATGATCGTCGCTTAGTAGCATTGGGGAGGGAACATAACTTAGGTAATATCATACACCACCGTTTATTACCGGATGATCAGGTGAGGGTCGTGGTTGAGATTATTCGAGATGTTGATGCTCGAGTCCCTGTGCCCACTGAGGAGGTTCAAATAGTGGGCTAGGCCACTGGTAACTTCATCCCCTGGCCAAGAAGACTGGTCAGGTTTCTTGTTGCATCTGAGGTATTCAATTAGTTGTGTTTTTCTATATTTATAGTTTAAATTATCTAGTATTGTTTAAAGATAATGTTTTTTTAGGATGTTGGAAATGATATTCTGCCTAAAAGGTCAGATCCAGGAAGACCAGAGAAGTCTACTCTTGCCAAGGTATTCATTTGACCATTCAATTAATTACGAATGAAATAACTTAACTGTGATTACTAATATATATCTTTGTTGTTTAGGGGATTGACAAAGGGGATCCTGGTGTGTTTTTATACGTCTGGCTATACAAGTTGTGAACATGGAGGGTGGCACAACTTTGGTAAGGTTGGAACATGATGCAAGGCCAGGTGACGATCTGTATATCCCAAAAAAGGAAATTATGGAGATGGTGCTCGATCGTGAAATGGCTAGTACTGCACACATCTCGTTATGGTGCACGTAAGTACATTTTATTTGTAAGTTAAGTAATTAAATTTTAAATACTATGATAATTAACATGTTTTATCAATATATTAGGTATCTTCATCGCATGTTAGTTGATCAGGGCAACCTCATCCTTTATGGGTTCATTGACCCCATGCTCATTCAGGGTGATGTTCTCCTAACATCAGAAGACCCGATCGCCACCATACGTGATATACTTGCTCAAGATGTTCAACAGTTCTACCTTGCGCCTTATCTCAATAAGTAAGTATCAGTTATTTAATTATAACGTACTATGTATGACTTAGTTACTAATTGTTCTGCAAATGCAGTAAACATTGGCAATTGTTGATCTCGTGCCCTCGGTTGAATGTCGTGGTCTTCTTCTGCTCAATGGGAAATAAGCCGGCGAAGCAACTGAAGATCATCATGGAAACGTAAGCATTAAAATAATTTATAATTAGTAATGAAGTTGTTTTAATCATCTGAAATCTATAAGATATACTTTAATTAATGTTTTTTTTTCTTATGATAATTCTATTGATGCAATCCACATGCTGCGTGGTGAAAGGCGTCGGGCTATTAGATGGATTATTCCTAACGTAAGATATTTATTACAAATGCTTCAAGCACAGTGGGTATAATTATTGATTTCTATTTAATTCTTTATATTCTAATTGGGTTTCATTTGTACGTAGTCTCGTAGACAACGTGGATCATGGGAATGTGGATATTATGTGATGAAGTAGATGGTCGAAATTATCTTCTCCGGTATCACTGAAATTAAAGATGGCAGGAGGTAAATGCTATTTGGTATCACAATTAGTTGTAACAGTTATAGACTCTTTACATGTTTTATTTTAGTTTATTACTTAAAAGATATAATCTTATGTCCAATTAAACTTGCAGATATTCAACAATCCGACTCCACTCTTTGATGCTGACATCAATAACATAAGGATGAGTTGGGCAACTTTCTTTCTTGAAGTGTACCAATTACAATAGTTTGTATGTAGTTAGTTTATAATAATCGCATCATGTACTAGCTATAGTGTACTTTGGACTGATATATGTTTTGACATGAAATCTATAATATATCATATGTAGCTTTTTGGTTTCTAATTATCTTTATTGTCTGAATGTAATTGAATATATTTATTGTTTGTAATCTTTTAATTTAGTATGTTTTGGTTGTACAAAAGTGATTGTGTTGAGAATTTTTAGATTCTGTATTGATCTGGATTACTGAAACAGGGGAAATGACTGTCACTAATGTAAAGGGGTGTTTAAAAAAAAACTTTCACATCGGTTTATGAAAAAACTGATGTGATAATCCAACATTTCACATCGGTTTCTTAAAAAACTGATGTGGTAACCCCACTTTACACATCTGTTATTTTAAAAACCGATGTGAATTGTTGGGTTATCACATCAGTTTTTAAAATAACCGATGTGGAAAGTATAGTTACCACATCAGTTTTTTAAGAAACCGATGTGAAAAGTACTGAACATGATCTATTGTCTTGCTGAAATAGAATTTTTGACGTCGGTTTTAAAACCGATGTGAAAAGTGGCAATAAACCACATCGACCGTTTCAACATCAGTTTGAAAATCGATGTGAAAAGCCAAAAAAAATCGATATGAAATCCCTTTTCTACACTAGTGACACCTCGTGGGTTGATGATTACTACTGTTTTACTAAAGATTATGCACACAATTTAAGAAGGACAAGTATAAAATTCAAGACACAAAATAATCACAAAAATAAATATTAAATTGTATACTTCATACCCTTTCATAATGGATTCATGATCATGGACACAATATTGTTTAGATCTCTTTCATCGAGATAATCCTGTGACAAGAAATGATGCAATTCCAATGACAAAATATCATGCCAAAAGTATGCATACTTTTAATTTTTACTTATCAAAAAAAAATGTCATCGTTATCTAATGTTTGGCGGATTCTACAATACTCCCGGGTGGGAGTTGAGTTTGGGTACTCCAGGGTTATTTTGGATGTTTTACATAAAATTAAAAAAAAAACAAAAATTCAGCCATTCTCTGCTCTCTCTTCTTCCATGAGCCCCCATTTCTTACTTCTGCAAACCCTTTCTGAATTTGAACGCACTTCTTCTGAATGTTCATTCTCAATCACTCCCAGTTCCAGTAAATTTTTTATAATTAAAAGTATATTTGAATAATCACCAGATTCATGATTTCATTTATCATCTTCTCCACAACAATCAGTATTACCAACTGGAGAAAGAGACAGAGCAAGCTAGGAAACACTAGATATATATATAGAGTTAGCTAATAGTTCATTGTTGCCAAAGGTATTCATTATTGGCCAGTTCACTAAAGTTCACCACCACCATCCTCTTTACATTACACTTCGCCGCCGCCGCTGCAGCAGAACAATTGCTTGCCAACTAAGACGAAGCAGCAGCGGCGACATCAGAGTACTTGGTTGGGATTTTACCTCGTCGCCGCCGCTAGTCTCCTTCGCTTCCCTCTCTCCTCCACCCTCTCCACCCCTAGCCATCTGCCGCTGCCAACAAAGGTGAAAAAATGAGAGGGGAGTGAGAGAGAACCAGACGCGGTCCAGAACTGAGCTCCTTAGCTCCACCGTTTCGGACCACCATGTTCTCTAGCAACCGCCGCAAGTTGCGATGATCGACCACTGTCCCATCTCCCCTGTGAAACCCTTCTCCTTCCTCTTCAGCTATGACGACTGGGACATTGATTTCGAGGTGGTGCTGTGTTATTTTTGCTGTAATTTTTGCTGTGTTATCTGGGTTTTGTAAGGGTAGTGATGAAAATAGAGTAAACAAGGAGGAGGAGGAGGAGGAGGAGGAGGAGGAGGTGGAGGAGGATTGCTGGTGGTGGCAACGGCGTCGTGCCACCGTGGGACGGCATCTCTGCGGCCATAGGGCAGAGGAGGAGGATACAAAAAAATTATTTAAAATGTAATTTTAAATTAAACATTATTATTTCTATAATACCCATCTTGCCCATTTTAATCTTAACCGTTGGAATATTATACTATTAAATCTACGGTTGAAACTCAAGGAGGATGGATCCTCACTCTCCACAATGGAGCATTCTAGTCAACGCCCTCATATCTTTGCAAGTTTGATGTTAAAGCATGGGATTAGATTAGATTTTTTTTTTTGACACAGGATTAGATTTGATTAAGGGTCAGCTTTATTCATAAAAACAACTTTCCAACTTTTTTTTAAAATGGTTTAACTATAAAAGCTTTTTAAATACAAAATAAATTGATCTAGACACCCAGAAACAGTAACCGGACCATAGAAAACTTTAGAGAAATGATAATTGTACACACTTTTGGAACATCATGTATAAACATCATATGATGATGGGTTGTTTTGAAGTGCTAAATACATGTGACGAGAGAGAAAAAATAATAAGCAAGTGTAAATACACACACACACACACACACACACACACACACACACACACACACACACACACACACACACATATATATATATATATATATGATAATGAACACCAAAAACATGTACAACTATCATTACTCAAAACTTTATGAGGTGGCCAAATACGTTCCAGAAAAGAATTAAATTTATTATCATTAAAATAAATACAGAAGTTTTATAAATTTTATGTATTATATTTGAAAATGTTAACTAGTGTTTTTAGAATATTAATTAAGGAATTAAAAAAATATTTTATAGGTGAGAGATGCAGTTAATATATTGAAAAAGTGAATTTTTGTATTTTTCAATAAAATCTTGTCTACCCTTGCGATATTCAAAATGATTGTGTTCAAACACAATAGAAGTAGAGTTGGTTATTTTATATTAATAATACCATTAATTACAATATATTAAAATAAATGAAGGTTGGTCCAGTAAGGATATGGCTCATAACCCATAAGATTATGAGTTTGAATTCGATTATCGATGTGAGGATCCTGTTGATGGGTAATCTCTAAATACCTCTGTAAGCGCTCCTTGAGCCCTGAGGCTTGCCCTGATTAGTGAGTCATAGGGACCCCAACTCACCTATACTTTGATGGGTAATCTTTAAATACCTCTGTAAGTACTCTTTGAGTCCTGAGACTTGCCCTAACCTGGTCCCAGGATCCCAACTCACCTAGATTTTTTGTAACAAAAATAAAATAAAATAATAAATAACTAATTAAAATTAAGTATTTAATATATTATAATAAACAACTAATTAATAATGTGTTGACTAATCAAAGTCTGAGGCGAAACCCTAGAATTTGTTGTAGTTAATCCAAAGCATAGTTTGTTAGTCAGTTAGAGTATAAGTAACAGTTAGTTAGTTAGTTAGTTTGTAACTAATTTAGTTTTGTAGTTACAATATCATGTACAAGCTCTATAAAAGGGTGCATATGTGTAAATGAATTTCAGACCATAATATACACACATTGGTCAAAATAACACTCATTCACCACTCTCCCTCTCTCTGAATTTTGTTTCTGTCTTCTATATTCTGCCTTTCATACTCTCAAATTGCAGTGTGTGTGTGTGTGATTCTCCCCAACAAATTGGTATCTAGAGCAAGAAGATAAGGGGCCTGTGAGCGTTGCCATTGCTGTTGTAACAACTTGATTTTTAATTACGCTATTTAAACAGTTAAAATATAATTAATTATATTTTAATCTGAGAGTTATAAAGTGATTTTAAATAAAATAAAATCATATTCATAGTCTCTTTTATGGTAGAAGGTTACGGTGAAATTTTGGGTTGAAAATTCAGACAGAGCCCAGTCTGCGTTTTTAATTGACAATATAATTTTATACTGACAGAAAACCCTAATTCGACCCGAAAACTGAAATTTGTAGATTTTTTATATTTTATCTGTGAGGGAGTCTACTTTCCAAATTTCTGATCAGAAATAAAATATTATGTTTATTCGGACGAATTTTGGTAAAAGTTCGGACGGAAAACAGTCGGTGTTTTCACCGACAGTAAGATTTTAATGATCAGAAAACCTAATTTTGACTCGTGAACGAAATGGTTTATATTTAAATCATATTTCCAACGAGTTTGGTTAGTTTGAAAATTTTCAGTTGAAAACGAAATATTACGCTTTTATACGAGCGTAAAACCCTAATCGGGAAATCGACGGAGTCGAGAAGGGAAGTGCAGAGACAAAACCGCACACAGGAGGAGCTGAGTCATGGGATGAGTCACCACCATGAATCACCAAGCATTTATGAGCATTAAATTCAAGTAATCATGACTTTTGGGTAAAAAGACCAAAATACCCCCAAGCTTTCGCGGGTATTAACCAGACGCATCTACGCACTTTTAACCACTAATTTTACATGGTTGTAAACCTCCCACATCTCCTAAATTTCGTGCATCCATATATACTCAACCATACCTATTTCATTTTGCTTTCGTTTCATTATTTTCCTCTCAAAAACCGAAATCAGATAAACGACGGAGCTGCGTACGGAATTTCCGGGAACCACTAACGGATAGGATCGGTGACTCATTGGTGAGTCACTTTGTGTGGCCCAAAATCAGCCTCACCTCCATCAAATGTGAGCCACATATTTATTAACCATAGTTAAGCAAAGTAACCCTAGTTAAGTTAATTATTAACTATGGTTAAGCTTATATTAATTAAATAATCACAAAACCCATTAATCTAAAAGTTAAAAACCAAACAAGGCCTAAGATTACTCCTATATATACCCTCCAAACCGTGGCCTCCCTCCCCTTTCACTCATCTTCTTCATCTTCTTCCTTTCCTTCATTTCTTCACTTTTCTCCAAAAACACCATTGTTGATCTTCAAGAACTTCAAGTGATTTCCATTAACAAGATTTCCAAGATCATTATCAATTCTTCTTCTACTTTCTTAACTTAGGTAACATGATCATCTCCTTTATTTTTAAGCTCTTGTTTTTCATATTTCTTGAGTTTTCATTTCTTAGATCTAGAACTTCAATTAATTCTAGAAAATTGTAGAAAAATCATAAAAATGTGAAACCAATTTATATGATCTAGTTATGATTCCTCCTTTATTTATGCAAGAGCATGTGATCAAAATCATTTTCCTTCCCTATTAACCATTAATGGTCGAACCTAGGTAGGAAAATGGGTTTGGTGTTTTGTTGTTTGTTTTGAAAGTTAGTACTTGACTTAAGTTCTATAATACATGTATAGCTTAAATCCAAGAGCTTAGGTCCAACAAAAATCCCTAGCTTAAATTTCTATACATGGCCAAAACCCTAACCCTATAGGGTAGAGAATTTTGTTCCAAACTTTAGTCTTGTAATAATTAATCTATGTTAGTTAAGACTCTAGTAACTAGGATCCAAAAGATGGCATTAAGAAAATAACCCTAAACCTATTTTCTTAGTCTTGGCCGAACCTAGCCCTAAAGTGTCATAGATGGATTTGGTTTGATTAATTATAGTTATGTTGTTTGGTTCAAGGTGAAACTACTAAGCTGTGGTGTGATAGCGAGGAACGTCGAGTTCGGGATTTCGGTGCTAACTCGGGTGGGGGAAAGAATCATCCTATCATCGGAATCGATAAGTAGTATATTCTATAATAATTGTGTAGGGCGACCTAAACCCTACTAGTAGTTGAGTAATCGACAAGACCAAAATCACATTGGAAACCTTTTCTGTAAAACCAATGGATTCGGGGATTGTAGGTTTATCGACATTAGGTTGATTTTAAGTATTTGATGATGTTTGATTTTATGTTATCGAATTTATTGTGATACGCTGGTTGAGGTATTCCACTGCATGTGACATATTATTTTTGGTGTTTGAATATTCTTGATATTGTGTTATTTTGGTGATATTGGAATATGTTGTTGATATTGTATTATGCATGATCTGCCTGGTTTTAATTTTATGCTTAGATGATTTTAAGCAAAGATAATTGTTTGGGTGAAAGAATGAATTGACTTAGAGGTGCTTAGATAATTTAAGATGTGACATAGAATGCAAGTGGAGGCTATGATGAGAGCTTGAGGTACTAGGTTGTTATTGTTGCGAGGTAGCTAGTGAGATTCATATAGATGCATTGATAAATATAATCTTTTAGTTCTGTACGTGTTGTTATGATTATCCCATCGGAGATAGAGCAAGAATGTTTTTTATGCTTATGTGCTATTTCAAATAGGGGAATAGTGACGCATACCGTGCTTATGCACTATTTCCTATTAGAGATTAGGGAATAGTGGCGCACCGAATTATAAGGTCTTTTATGCTTATGTGCTATTTCAAATGGGGGAAATAGTGACGCATATCGTGCTTATGCACTATTTCCTATGAGATATTAGGGAATAGTGGCGCATTGAATTACTATATGTTTTGTGCTTATGAGGGAAATAGTGACGCATACTTGTGCTTATGCACTATTCCCTATGAGAGGCAAGGGAATAGGGACGTACCAAGTTATTATTTATTATGTGCTTATGTGCTATTTCCAATGGGGGAAATAGTGACGCATACTGTGCTTATGCACTATTTCCTATGAGAGATAAAGGAATAAGGGCGCACCGAGTTTTGACCCCAAATAGTTCTACAATACTGACTAGTGTGACCGTAGTATAGATGGCCATATTAGTATAAATGTTGAATTACAGGAGTTGAAAATAGAGGGTGATATCGTAATTTGAGGATGATTGCTAGTTAGGTGTGATGTGTGTGGTTGACGGTTATTATATTTTATGCTATGATTCTTTTCCGCTTTTGATGATAGAACTGTTTATTATCCCCTATATCTTTCTGTGTGTTGTATTTTATTTCTGATGTGATCGTACAAGAAGACCCGATGGAGGAACAAATTGTTGAGGAGTTAGATGGAACTCCGTATGAACCAGATGCTGGAGGTTGAGCTGTGATCCATGGCGATTAGGGTATAGACATTATGGCCGGTGTGTCTAAGGAGTATTTATATTTCCGCTAAGTATGTCTGTAGTGCAGTTTATGCCTGTGAGGGATCCTACTGAGAGGGTACCCTTAACAGTGTTTAGGTATTGTCATAAATAAACAGGTGTGTATTTATATATATTAACGTTGGTGTGTTTTAAATTTGTAGAAGTTATATGATTATTAATTAAGTTTTAATTTTTACGTATTTTCAACAATAAGTGTGTGATTAAGTAAATAAATAATAAGGTTCTGATTTAATAATACAATGGGGCACAACGGGGTGTCTAAGCTGTGATCATGGCAGCAAATGGAAACAGTAGTTTCATGTCTAACCTGCCAATTCTTGATGGTAAGAATCGGGATTATTGGTCTGTAAGGATGGAAGCCATTCTTGGCTATCAAGAACTCTTGGAGACAGTCAAAAGATGAGTCTCAGAGAGGGATGATGATGCAGCTAAGAAGAAGGATTATAAAGCACAATGTCTATTCCATCAATGCATGGATCTTGCAAGCTTCCAAAAA
Organism: Sophora flavescens; assembly: GCA_030762895.1. NCBI lineage: Eukaryota > Viridiplantae > Streptophyta > Magnoliopsida > Fabales > Fabaceae > Sophora > Sophora flavescens. Next base: position 185,231,804 of record CM061066.1, read on the forward strand.
ATTTCCAATGCAAAGACAGGCAAGGAAGCTTGGGACACACTTCAGAAGCTCTATACGGGCGCTAAGAGGACCAAGAAGGTCAAGTTGCAGTCCCTGAGAAGACAGTTTGATCAGCTGCTAATGACTGACCAAGAATCTGTTTCAGATTACTTTGACAGGCTCTTGGTCATAGTGAATTCAATGAGAACCTGTGGGGAGACTATCACAGATCAGCAGATGGTTGAGAAGGTGTTAAGGTCACTCTCTGTGAAGTTTGACCATATAGTGGTTGCAATTGAAGAAGCCAAAGATGTGGAGGACATGAAACTCGAGGAACTGCAGAACTCCTTGGAGGCTCATGAGCTGAAGTTGAATGAAAGAAGTGCTGGCAGGGCAGCAGTAGAGCAAGCACTGCAAGCTCAAGTCTCCAAGAAATGGGGAGCAGATAGAGGGCAATGGAAGAAAGGCAAAAGAAATGGTGGCAGACCAAGTAAATAAGGATGGTCTTCCAACCAAGATCATTCCAAGAATGGTGATAAAGCTGATTTCCCTAACAGGAATGGGAGAGGAGGTCCTAGCAGAGGTAGAGGTGGCAAGAAAATTCAAGATATAAGGAAAGTCCAATGCTTCAATTGTGAGAAGTGGGGACACTTTGCATCAAAATGTTGGCATGGCAAAGGAAAAGGGAAGCAGTTCAAAGATAATGAAGAAGAGGCCAATGTTGCTCAGGATGAGGATTCAGATGAAGATCAGGTTCTGTTGGTGGCAACCAATGATGTGAATCCTCACAGTGAAGCTTGGTATCTTGATATAGGGTGCTCGAACCACATGACTGGCCACAAGGAATGGTTGAGGGACTTTGATTCCAGCAGAAAGGTAAAGATCAGGCTTGCAGATAGTAGAACACTTGCAGCAGAAGGTGTTGGTAACATTGTGATTAAAAGAAAAGATGGCAAGACAACACTCATTGAAAGTATGTTGTTTGTGCCTGGGATGAAATGCAACCTGATGAGTGTTGGGAAGCTAGTTGAGAAAGGATTCTCAGTCACAATGAAGCATGATTCATTGGAATTATATGATCCAAATCAGAGATTGGTACTAAGGTCTCCCCTCTCCAAGAACAGAACCTTCCAAGACAACATCAACACAGCTGAGATGCAGTGTTTTCAGGCAACTATGACAAACCAAGAAAGATTGCTTTGGCACTTGAGGTTTGGTCACTTAAACTTTAGAAGTCTAAAACAATTAGTTGCAGATGAGATGGTGATAGGACTTCCAAAGATAGTTATACCTGAAAAGGTATGTGAGGTTTGCTTTGCTGGAAAACAGTCCAGAAATACTTTTGCTACATATCTACCTATGAGAGCAACTTATGTGTTGAATGTGATTCACTCAGATGTTTGTGGTCCTCTTGAGGTCCCCTCATTAGGTGGAAATAAGTATTTTGTGACCTTTGTTGATGAATTCAGCAGAATACAGTGGCTCTACTTGATACAGAACAAAAGTGAGGTGTTTAAGGTCTTTCAGAAATTCAAAGCTCTCACTGAAAGGCAAAGTGGCAAGGTGATCAAGGTGCTAAGGACAAATGGTGGAGGTGAGTACACATCAAAAGAGTTTGAGGACTTCCTTGAACAGTTGTATCCAACGTGAGGTGACAGCCCCCTATACTCCTCAGCATAATGGCTTGGCTGAGAGGAGGAGCAGAACTGTGTTGAACATGGCCATAAGCATGATGAAACAGAAGAAGCTACCACATTCCTTTTGGGGTGAAGCAGTCACCACAACAGCCTATTTGTTGAACAGGTGTCCTACTAAGAGACTCAAGCAGAAGGTTCCTGAAGAATGTTGGTCTGGCAGGAAACCTATGGTGAGTCACTTAAAAATATTTGGCTCTTTATGTTTTAAGCATGTGCCTGATGCTAGAAGGAAAAAGTTGCAAGATAAAAGCAAGCCAATGATCTTAGTAGGATATCACATTACTGGTGCATATAGATTGATGATCCACTGAAACAGAAAATTGAAGTTAGTAGAGATGTGTATGTTGATGAAACTGAGTCATGGGATTGGAATAAGCAAAAAGGTAGTTTCAATCCTGTGATTCCAGTATTAATTGAGGAAGAGTCTGTAGTGGATGAGCAGGAATTGATCAATGAAGCATCTCTTGGAACAAGGCCACAGAGACAAAGGCAAAGGCCAGGCAGATTTGATGATCTTGATATGTTACCTAACAGTGCAGTAACATCCGAGGGTGAATTAGTTCACTTTGCTCTTCTGGCAGATGTAGAGCCAGTGAGCTTTGAAGAAGCCATGACTGAACAGAACTGGAAAGCAGCAATGATTGATGAACTTAATGCCATTGAGAGGAATCACACGTGGGAATTGGTTGACAAGCCAATAGATAAAAGGCCAATTGATGTGAAATGGATTTTCAAACTGAAATTGAATCCTGATGGCTCTATTGCTAAGCACAAGGCAAGATTGGTTGCTAGAGGTTTTTTGCATAAACATGGAGTTGATTACTCAGAAGTCTTTGCACCAGTGGCAAGGTTAGAAACTATAAGGCTAGTGGTGGCCTTGGCAAGCAACAATGGATGGTCTCTATGCCATATGGATGTGAAATCAGCATTCCTAAATGGACCACATGAAGAAACAGTGTGTGTAACTCAGCCACCAGGTTTTGAGATTAAAGGGAAAGAAGACATGGTTTACAAGCTGAACAAGGCCCTCTATGGCCTTAAACAAGCCCCCCGGGCCTGGAATAAAAGAATAGATACATTCCTACTTCAGCATGAGTTTTCTAAATGCTCAGTTGAGTATGGTGTGTATGTGAAAGTAAAGAAAAACGCAAGCCTGTTGATCATTTGTCTATATGTTGATGACCTACTTGTGATTGGAAATGACTCCACAGAAATTGAGTGTTTTAAGGCATTAATGATGGCTGAATTTGAGATGACAGACTTGGGAAAGTTGTCATATTTCCTTGGAATGGAGTTTACCACTACTCCAAAAGGAATTGTGCTGCACCAACAGAAATATGCTGCTGAGATACTTGAGAGATTCAGTATGACAGATTGCAACTCTGCAACAACACCTGCAGAGGCAAATCCAAAGCTGGAAGCAACTGAAACAGAAGAAGGAGTAGATGCGACTTTATTCAAGCAATTAGTTGGCTCCTTGAGGTATCTCTGTAATAGCAGACCCGACTTGTGCTTTCAGTTGGTCTCATCAGCCGATTCATGAACCAATAAAAGAAGTCTCATATGCTAGCTGCCAAGAGAATTCTGAGATATGTGAAAGGAACTGTGAGGTTTGGTGTGCTATTTCCTGGCAAGTCAGCTCATCAAATGGTTGATTTGTTAGGATACTCGGATTCAGATTGGTGTGGAGACAAGATGGATAGAAGGAGTACAACAGGATACTTGTTCAAATTTCTTGGTGCACCAATCTCTTGGTGCTCTAAGAAACAGCCTGTGGTGGCCTTGTCTTCGTGTGAGGCTGAGTACATAGCTGGCTCATATGCTGCTTGCCAAGCTATCTGGTTAGATTCATTGCTTAATGAACTAAAGATTAAAGTGGAGAAACCTATCAAACTGTTAATTGATAACAAGTCAGCTATCAATTTAGCTAGAAATCCAGTCTCTCATGGAAGGAGCAAACACATTGAGACAAGATTCCACTTCCTTAGGGAACAAGTCAACAAGGGAATGCTTGAGGTTGCACACTGCTCTACAGAAATTCAAGTTGCTGACATATTGACTAAGGCAATTAGACTTGATAGGTTTGTAAAACTCAGAAGTGAGTTGGGAGTTGTATCATATGAATGTTTGGATTAAAGAGGAGTGTTGTAGTTAATCCAAAGCATAGTTTGTTAGTCAGTTAGAGTATAAGTAACAGTGAGTTAGTTAGTTTGTAACTAATTCAGTTTTGTAGTTACAATATCATGTACAAGCTCTATAAAAGGGTGCATATGTGTAAATGAATTTCAGACCATAATATACACACATTGGTCAAAATAACACTCATTCACCACTCTCCCTCTCTCTGAATTTTGTTTTTGTCTTCTATATTCCGCCTTTCATACTCTCAAATTGCAGTGTGTGTGTGTGTGATTCTCCCCAATAGAATTGTCTTGTGCCGTATCGACTGAAACCCTAGGTCAGGGTTCCGCCACCAGCCCGTCTCATCGGCTAGGCTATGTTCTACACCGCGGCTGCTCTGCCACTTCCCCTTTGCTCTTCAAACCACTTCTCTTCCTCTCATCACAACCATCTTCCACCAGTGACATGCTTTTCCCACCACTTCTCTACCTCTAGCCCCAATCGTCTTCCACCATCTGCGATAGAACTCCCCATCTCCAGTCGTCTTCTTCCCTGAGCAGTGCACCCAAACAGGAGCCCCACTCTATCACGCCGTTTTGTCTCCCCTAGTCCTCCCTGGTTCTTGTTCCGTTCTCGGCCATAGTTGCGACCATTCTCGGTCACTCTTGGATTTGGGTTTCTTTGCAATTTTTGTTGGGATTCCGATTGGCTGGTTGTTCTTGATTTTCTGATTTGCTGCTATGATTGAGGGGTGAGATTTTGAATTTTCATCATCTTCATGTCTGTTGGCAATCTGGTTTGCCCATGGAGTTTCTTAGTGACACCTATTCCATCTCATTCTCAACCTCCCGACTGTTCCTAGTGTTGAATAATTCATGTGATATTCCTTACAGTCAACTCATGTGCCCGTGTATCAAGGGAGATGAGATCACTATTAAAATTCCTGAAGAAGAATACCAGGCTGGATTAGCAAGTTGTAAAAACCATCTCCATGGTCACTTGATCCTATCGAAGGGGGATGCCCCTATCAAGATCAACAACTTGAGGTCTAAGCCCTCTTCATTATGCAAACCTCTCGGTCGTTGGGATATGGTTTCTTTGAGGAAAGGTTTCTGTGAATTTTCATTTTCATCTGCAAAGGACCTTCGTAGTGTATGGTCTGCTGGATCGTGGATCCTCAATCCAGGCATTCTTCACCTATCTTCATGGACTCCAGACTTCAATCCAAATATTCAAAAGCAGACCCAATGTTGGGTACGAATTCTTGGGTTGCCTCAAGAATATTGGAGAACAATGATTATCTTTGCCATTGTAGCGGGTATTGGAATTCCTATATCTTTAAATGAAGCCACTAGCAAGAAGACCTTTGACCATTATGTTCGGGTTTTGGTTGACATCGATCTCACTAGAAGCCTTCTAAACCAAATATTGGTGGAAACAGAAGGCTTTGCTTTCTTTGTGGGATTAGAATATAAGAAGCTTCCTCAATTTTGTCCTTCTTGTCAAAACATTGGATATTCCCTAGCCAATTGTACAAAGAAGATTGATTCTAATGCTTCCATCAAAGATCCTTAGTCTAATAAGGATATGTCTGCTCCAGTGGTTAATCGCAAGGGAATTGCTACTTTTGTTCCTAAGAATAAATGTATTGTGATTGCTAATAATGTTGATCTCAATGTAACAACTCCTAACCAGAATTCTACCTCGAGACCTGATCATGGTGTTAGTTGCTCAAATGCTAATCAAAACGACATTTCAAGGTCTGCTACTTTAGTTAGTGATGGGGTTGACTATTCTAATGCTCAATCTAATCGGCCCAATAACATTCCTCATGCAATATCAGTTGGAGGGCATGATGACACCATAAGTGAGACTGATAAGGGTGTTAATAATTCTTCTTTGGATATGGATAAGAATTTGAATGACAAGGCTGACAATATGGAATCGTTTGAGACCACTGATTGTGTATCAAACTCCATTGCACAAAACTCGGCTCCTGTCACTTTTGTCCCCGATCCTGCTTTAAATTCAATGCATTTCCACTACAAAAAAAGAACTGTTTAGCGACCGGCATATTCGATCGATAAATATTCTAATTCGGTCGCTATTTAAGTTGGCGACCGAATTAGCGACCGATTTATGGTGGTGGCTGATAACCTGGTCGCTAAGCTTTTAGTGACCGAATTATTATTTCGGTCGCTAAATAATAAAAAATTGTCGCTACAAGGTTGGTCGCATTGTTTGGGTAACCATTTTTAGCGGCCGATAATCGGTCGCTAGTTCGGTCGCCAATGTTGGTTGCTGTTAACCTATATTAGCGACGGATTTTCGGTCGCTAGACCACAATATGTAAATGTTAATTAATGTTTAGCGACCGAATTATTGGTTTCTAATTCGGTCGCTAAACTGGTTTTTTTTAAATTTTTTTAAATTTAATTTTTAAAATAATAATTTTTTCTGTTTTTCTTTAAAGTTTAGCAAAATTACTAATAAAACACACCAAATTACTAATGAAATATACAATCATAAGAAATAATGAATATATATATATATAAATAATCCAAAGTGTCGTACAAGAATCGTTTAAAGTAAAAAATATGAAGAAAAAAAAATCAGTCATGATGAGGGGGAGGTGGAGGAATCCAATCATCCTCAGCGTCCATACCACTGACGTTTGCTATCTGATCGTCCTCTGCAGAGCGAGGATCGATGAGTCGGGCAGCGGAGACCGGAGGAGCGGCAGCAGGCGGCACAACCGTCAGAGCATCACCCTGAGCAACTGGAGTCTGGATCCTCATCTGCTCCAACACCAACCGCAGTGTCTGGCCTTGCTCGATGCTCGTCTACATCAGCTGCTGGTGTGCCTGAGTCAACTGTGCAATCTGGTTCGCCATCTGTTGCTCTCTCTCGCTCTTCTCCCGAAGCTCCGCGTTCAGCTGCGTGATGGTGTCCTGCATTTGGTTGAATTGCTCCTGAGGGACGGTATCGGCGTAGGAAGGAACAGGCGTGCCGGATGATGAAGCGATAAACTCGCCTCCCTGGTGTCCGAGGCCATACATGTGCCCCTTCTTGTTCCTGCCCCCGACGACCTCCAAATAAATGGCATTATCGTCGACGGAGATAGGAGAGCTGGGCCCATCACCAGTCAAGGCCTCATCTTGTGACTATGGGGCACGTGATATGGCATCGTCCTTCTTCTCGTTGAAGCCCACCTACAAAGTATAGTTGAAGAGATTTAGTTAAAATTATAATCAATATTAACAAATCATTTATAATAAATTACAAGTAAACACTAAATTGTTTTTTTGCTTACAGCATAGTTACGGGCCTTGTCGTTGACCCATGTCCCCGACTTCAACTTCTTCGTCCTCTCCACCAACTCCATAGCAGTGGGGGCCCGCTGTTTCAGTGCTTTCTGCACAGAAAAATATAATCTTAAATTCATAAGAATAATTAAAAATGAAAACTAATTAATTAAATAGTATAATAAGTCAAAAGGTTAATGTATTACCAGCTCGTCGTAGTGGGCGGCAGCTGATTTAGACCCGCCGGTCCAAGCACATGCGCCACCATCAGAAACTCGATTACGCCGAGCTGTGGCCTGGATCTCCTGGAACTTCTCAGTAGCCCAAGATCTTGGTCCAGCTGCCTCCTGATCTCAGGATCCACCCACTTCCCCTTATTCTGACCCTTCCTCAGCTTGTTCGTCAGATTCTTCATGACCAGTGAGCCTTTATACTCAAATATGTCCCTGACGAGACCCTCTAAAGCTATGTCCCACCTATACTCTTTCTACAACGTACAGTTGTTAGGAAATTCGTGTGTGTGTATATATATAATGTAAATTTAATTTAAATAACTTAATAAATTGTTACCTTAAACTCTAGAAACAACTGATCCCTATGGCCCCCTTGGATGGCCTTCCATGTAGGCCATGGACCATCAAACTTGCGTCGCAGGATCTTCAATATCGAATCATAAGGCCCCTTCGCGGGCAGAAAGCTGCAGCAAAATTAGAGCATTAATAAATGTTATAAATAAATTTAAAAACAAGTAAATAGAAATTAACGATACTTTATATACATTAAAAAAATAAATTAGCTTACTCGTTATCCCTCCTGGGGATAAGAAGAATCCTCCTGTCGGATGGACCACGACTCTCCTGTCCCGATGATGATGATGGTCCTGTCGTAGGTGTGGATGATGAGGGTGCAACCTGTGTCACGACCACATGAGGCTGGGTAGGGGGTGCAACTCCATCACCCTGAGGTGTCCCGTCCACAGAGGTGTTGGTAGGGTGGTCTCGATCTGAAGGATGTGGGTCAGCCGGCGAAGGGACTCTCGCAACACAACCCCTACCACGACCTCCACGACGACCCCTACCTCTAGAGGAATCTGCCATCTGTGTAAAAAATGAAAAGATGATTACACAACAGTGTAAATAATACAAAAATAAATTACCTAAGTAGAATGACATTTACACAATGAATTATGACATAAATAAATTACCTAAGTAGAATCTCCGTCACTAAATTCACCATCACTCTCATCAGTCTCACTTGATCGGAATGTGCCTTCGCTAGATGCATCCAACTCGGATTGATCCAATAACTCTCTTTCAACTTCTTCCCCATTTCCGGAAATGTCCGCTAGAGAATTAACAATAATGTCCGGCGTAATTTACAACGGTACGTGGGGTCTTGAAAACTCATCATCTTGGTATGGAGCATCTTTTTCAGGCTGGTTGATTACATTATCAGTAATTATACTGCGAGCCTTTATCTTAATAACCCCCAACCAGCCTTGATGTCCTTCAGGATATGGCGAGTAATAAACCTGATCTGCCTGTTGTGAAAAAATGAATGGGTCGTACGCCTTATTATACCTTCGAGACAGCCTAACTTGAACAATACCATATTTTTTATTGATTTTTGTCCCTACGTCAAGAGTAGGATCAAACCAATCACACTTGAAGATAACTAACTTCATCACGGGGAAACCGGTATAATCGAGTTCAAGGATGTCAGTTAGAACCCCATAGAAATCATCCTCTACATTGCCATCAGTGGCTCGCACACAAACACCATAGTTACACAACTGCATTCCTTCATTCCATGTTTTTGTGTTAAATTTATATCCATTTACAATATAAGTATTCCAAGATGTAACCCATCTGTTAGGCCCCCATGCCAAATTTGTCAACAATGGATTTTGAACATTGTTTTCTGGATCTAGTACCTAAAAAATCAAATATTATATTATTCTTATACATGCTATATATTTAAGGAGAAAAAATGTATTGCAACAAATGAATATGCTTAACCAACATATTTACTGAACCACGTAGCAAAGTGAGAAGTAATTTCTCGTTCAACCTGATCGTTTGAAATGTTAGGTTGGATATCCCTTAGAAAATTGCTGTACATCCTACATATGGGAGATTAACAGCAGGACGATTAATAATCATAAATGTCAATTGAACTTATAAAAGACATTGTAGAAACTTACTCTAAATATGACGACACCTCTTCACAATTTTGAAGGATATACAGATGAGCAGCATTAATGTCACGCTGCTCCAAGAAATATCCTTTTGATTTACCACTAAATCTTCCCGATAGTTGAATATTGATATAGGAGGACTAGTTGAACTTCCTTCACCCGAATCAACGTTTCTAGGCATCCTTGTCCTTCTCGTGTTAACTTCGTCTGGATAGTAATAAGAGGCAAAAGTGGAAGCCTCCTCTACTAAGTATGCTTCACAAATGGAACCCTCCACTCGTGCCTTGTTCTTGACTTTGTGTTTAAGGGAGTGCAGGAACCTATTAAAGAGGGATACATACAAATAATTACTAGTTTTAGGGAAACCTAAACTATGATCTCGTGTTCGTGAATTTCATCTATATTAAGTAAAATAGTTGATGTTGTTTACCTCTCAAATGGATACATCCAGCGGTATTGGATTGGGCCACCAACTCTTGCTTCGTAAGGTAGATGAACTGGCAGGTGTTCCATGGAATCAAAGAAACTCGGCGGGAAGATTTGCTCTACATTACATAACAAAACGAGTATCTTGACTTCCGTATCCTTTAATTGATTCACATTTAGTGTTGTCGATGTAAGCTCCCTGAAAAATTGGCTAAGCTCAACAAGTGGGTTCCAAATTTGCTTCGGTAATGCGTCGAACGCAATTGGAAGCAACCGTTGCATGAACACGTGGCAATCATGACTCTTCATTCCATGTAACTTTGCTTCCTTAATGTCAACACATCTACCCAGATTGGAAGCATACCCATCTGGTAACTTTAGTTCTTTAACCCACTTACAAACGACCACTTTCTGTGTTTTGCTTGGTGTATAACTTGCCTTCGGTTTGATAAGTCTGCCACGACCACTGTCCTGCAACTCAAGCTCCTTTCGATTACAAATTTCAGCTAGATCCAATCGGGCTTTATTTGTATCCTTTGTCCTCCCCTTGATGTCCATCACAGTGTCAAACACATTCAAAAACACATTCCTCTCAGTATGCATGACATCAATGTTGTGATGAAGTAGCTGCGTCCTCCATTACGGCAACCTCCAAAATATACTTTGTTTTTTCCAATTATGGTTGACGCCATAATCGGGAATATGTTCTCCTTGGGATTCATGGACGAGCGATAAGTACCGTACTTTGCGCCATACATTAAGACCAGTCAAACATGGTGGAGACGGTGTTTTCTCCGCACAACACTTCTTGAATGCATTCTTGTTCCTCCTATAAGGATGATCTTCTGGAAGGAATTGACGATGACAATCAAAATATGAGATCTTTCTACTATTTTTAAGCACGAATGCCTTCGATCTCTCCATACATATTGGGCATCCAAGCTTCCCCGCGGTCATCCAACCCGACATCATCCCATAGGCGGGAAAGTCGTTGATCGTCCACATCAAAGCTGCTTTCATGATGAAATTCTGCCTCAAAGTTACGTCATATGTCAACACACCATCATTCTACAGCATCGTCAACTCATCTATCAGCGGCTGCAAGTAGACTTCAATCTTACCTTTTGGATTAGACGGACCCGAAATTATGACTGTTAGGAACATAAACTCCCGCTTCATGCACATCCCCGGGGGAAGATTGTACGGAGTCAGGATAACCAGTCAACAAGAGTATGCTTTTCCAGCCTGCCCAAAAGGATTAAATCCATCAGTAGATAGCCCCAATCGGACATTCCGAGGGTCCTGCGAAAATGCCATATGAACCCTATCAAAATGCTTCCAAGCTTCTCCATCAGATGGATGACACAAGACATCTTGCTCCCTCTCATGCTCATTATGCCACCTCATGTGAGCTGCAGTGGCCATCGAAGAGTACAATCTTGTAAGTCTTGGCATGAGCGGAAAGTACCACATCTTTTTTAGCGATCTCTTCTTCTCAATGCCCATCCTAGTGGTTGTCTTATACCGATCCGCACCACAAAATCGACAACATGTTATGCTTTCCGCTGAATCATCCTTATAGTACAACATACATCCATTTGGGCAACAATCAATTTTCACACACCCCAGACCCAAATTTTCCACAGACTTCTTAGCATGATAAAAACTAGTAGGCATCCGATTGTCTTCTGGCAACGTCTTGGACACTGACCTGGTGAGGCGATTAAAACAGCCTTCTTGCATATTGTAGTCAGATTTGATACTCAACCATTCCATGCACATCGACAACTCCGTGTACTCCCGACATCCTTCCCACAATGGAGATCGTGCAGCTCTCAGCATATCATAGAATCTTTGAGCTTCGGGATTCAGATTCTCCTCTATGTATTGGGAACCCATTCCACCATCGTCTCCCCCATCTTCTTCTAGTACAACACCAATCGATGGTCCATCATGATCCATTATCATCTGCTCGTATGGATTCAATTCTTCCTCTCGGTCACCACTTCCATAGTACGAACTTTCAAACACAATCGGGTTTAAATCAGGCAACGTCTCACCATGGTTACTCCACCAATAGTAATCAGGCATGAAGCCCTTCTCATAAAGATCGGCTACAACTCCATCCATGCTTTTGAAAGATTGACACTTGCATCTTTTGCAAGGACACCTCAAATGATCACCGCCCAGCCATATAAATCTCTCTTGGCTAACAACAAACTCTATAAACTCACCCACTCCAACTCTATACTCTTCCCTAAGACGTTTATTCCGATCCAACCTACGATACATCCATTTCCGATTCTCCGGAATATCCATTGCTAGCAATTAAATAGTCTGACAAAAAAAAACATTAACACTTATATATTACGGTGCATTCCAATAACTCCATCAATCTCGTTCTTTTGACAAGGTATGAACCTATCCCATTCGAGAAGAAACCTTTACCACACTCGACTAATAATAGTTATTCCCTTATTCAAATACCTTATGCTTAACAAAATTTCGACAGCATTTCCCATCGGTCTCCAAGTACACGACTTGAGCGCGGTGAGCATCACCGCGATCAAGTATGCACCAGGAGAACAAAAGGAAATGTATCAGACCGAGATTTCAACAAGTATATATATATATATATATATATATATATATATATATATATATATATATATATATATATATATATAAAAGGCATTTGAACATGAAAATGACTATTGTATGAGTGTGAAAAAGTTTTTTCCCAAACTGTCCCACTTGGACAATTCAAGATTCAATACAATGAGCATGCATACCTTGATAAGTTACGCATGCTCATTAATATTGAATCTCAAATAGGAAACTAAGGCTTTCGTAAATTAATTATTAACTCTAACAGAAAATAAAACCATTAACCTATAAATATTGCAACATTGTTGAGCTTATATAAATTGCAGCGTAAATCAATACAAACTTAGATAAAATATTGTAGCAAACACCCTATTGAGCTCTGCTCTCCACTAACAAGTAGCACTTAATTTTCAAACACATGCATAATTTCTAAATTATCAGCACACAACCAGCATCCCGCCTTTCGGACAGGATCACATCCTGTTGAGCTCCGCTCTCCACTAACAAACAACACATATTGACAAACACATGTATAAACATTAAATTATCAGAATACAATCAGACAAGATCACATCCTATTGAGCTCAACTCTCCACTACCAAACAACACGATAATTCACATAATACATTACACTGAGTGTTCAAAGAACTTACCTGAGAGAGAAAACACAACCGAGTAAGGATAAGGGGAGGAGCCGGAGCCAACAGAGAGTAGAAGAATATGACAACAAGGACCTATCGTGCATAAATGAAATTAGTCCTTTCAAATCAAATCACTATTCTATATATACAGAATCCAGTACAACTATTTATAAGACCAGAAACACATAAATTAATATAAAATAGAATCAATAATATACGGTTACAAATTTAGAACAACTTGCAACTTGGTACGAGTGTTATCTATCAGAATCAAGTGATTCCTTTTTTTCTTAAATAATCCCTTACTTCCCAAAATAAACGTAACATATAGAAATATCACCTCACCGTGTTAGTTTAACATTTTCCAAAGTACACCTGTATACTCATCTATCCCCCTCCATAGGAATAGTTGCCCAATCTAATGTTTTTTTTGTCTATGCTTTAATTAATAAATCATTATGACCTTAAGTCACTCACTTAACATTAAACAATCATGTGCCTCTGTTAACAAACATGGGGAAAAATCACAAATAAAGATATACCTAACTAAAGCACATAATCCAAAGCACCAAGCAATAAGCATACTCAACTTACAACAACAAAAGACACACATGGTTAACTGATCCTCCTACCTAAGTCTCTAACCAAAGAGACAAGGAAGAGCACGTTGAAAATAATAATAGCAATAATATATATAAAAACATAATCTGTGCACCAAAAAGTTGAATTACTACTGATCTTTAACATCAATTCATGAAGTTTGAAGAAGCTGAAGCTACTCAAAATATATAAATCTATCTATCTTTTTGGCGTATTCTTAGCTTCTCAGTACTCGGTAAAATGGATTGCACCAAATTTCCGGACAAAGTAAGTTGTTGTAAACATCAATGTACTAATGAACTTTGTTTATATGTTCAAACATGACTGCAAACCCATTTTGAGTCCTAAACTCACTTATGGATAGAAGCAAAAAAATTGTTATTTATGTGTTTTGCCAAAAATCGGTTTGAGTTTTTCAACTCCTTTACTCTTACCACAGTAGCCTTAAAAATTAATCCCTTCTCATATTCGCTTAAATCAATACGAATGACACAATCAAAATCACATTAACTCTTTTGAACACTGTTTTAACATTACAATATTTAAAAACATAAATCAATTACTACAGTCTCATTTATAATTAAATCCTCAAGTATAAAACTCAATTTTTCAAATGTGCAAACAGCCCAAATTCACATTGACACCGACTTATGTTTATATACATTACGCCTAACTGATAAATACTGACACAACATATAAACAAGTTGTTGCAATCATGAATGTACTGATCAAAATCCACACAACAACAATTGAGTAATTTGACATAAAAGAATATGATAGCAGGGCAGTGGAAGCAATAGAGAATTTAGGGTTCAGCAAATAAAGAGAAATGGAAGCTTACGCTTTGAATAGAAATGGAGCCACAATCAGTCACCAATGCAAAGAGTGGGGGAGAGCTAAAAACACAAACCAGAGAAGTCAGAGAAGAGGAGAAAAACAGGGAGATGGGGAGGGGGTTGTGCATGATGGGGAGAGAGAGAGGGAGAGGGGGAGAGGAAGAAGGGGGGTTTAACTTACCTTGGTGGTGTCGTTACGGTGGTGGCTTTGCCGACGCAAATAGTGGCCAGAGGAGGGAGGAAGGGTGGTGGCGGATATGGGGCAAAGGGAAAGAGGGAGGCCAAATGGGGTGAGGCGAATGGAAAGGGAGGAGGTGCAGAGTGGTGGTGGTTGCGTTGCGGTGGTGGCGGCGAGAGGAGGTGGTGGCCGGTGAGGGGCTGATGCGGCGCTGCGTGTGAAGAGAGGAAAAGAGGAAAAGAGAGAAATGGGGGAAGAGAGGAAATAAATCGTGATTTAGGGATTTTAGTTTTAGCGACCGATTTATTCGGTGGCTAAATCAGTCGCTAAAATGGTTAGTTTGAAATTTAAATTCATAATTTTAGCGACCGATTTAAAATTCGGCCGCTAACACGCTCTATTTTAAATTTTTACGCGTCGTTTAGCGACCGATTTAATATCGGTCGCAAAAGATAACTTAATTTTAATCGTTGCATTTAACTTCGGTCGCCATTTTGGTCGCTAAAAAGTCATAAATTTATGAGTTTTACTTTCCTTTATTTTGCGACTGAAAATAGAGGCCGATAACTCAGCTACGCTCTATTTCGATCGCTATTTGGTCGTAATATCAACTCTAATCAGTGTTTGATTTAGATCTTACAATCGGTCGCCATTTCGGGTCATAAGCACAACGAACAAATTCGGTCTCTATTTTGAGTTAGCTAAATAACCTTTTTTGTAGTGTTCATGACTACTTGTGATTTAACGATTAGTGTTAAGAATTTTGAGACTCCAGTGATTCAACCCCTATGCATAATAATGTTATTCATGATTAAGACTACGGACCTTGAGAGTCTCTCTCTCTCCCCACTTCCCCCTTCTTCTTCTTCTTCTTCTTGCTACCTCAGCCTTCATTATTGAGTGCCCTTAGGTGTTTTGCCTTCCTTTGTAGGACCTTTGTTTGACCTTACGTTATTGCTTGTGTTTCTTACTCTACTACAACACCTAACCATCATGTCTAACACTAAAAATACCAACATGTCAACTATCACCCACTACTCCACTAAGCAATCTCCCACTTCTTCTCATGGTGTAAATGGTAAGAAACTATGTTCTTTATTCTCTCATGCTTCTGGTACTGTTCATGAGGGTGATAGGATACCAATACTGATACTGGGTCCAGCCCAAATACTAAGTAAGAGGGAGAGAGCATGTAATGTAATGGTGAGGGAGGAAAATTAGTTAGAAGAGAGAGAATGCATTTGTTTAAAAGAGGGAAGCAGGGGAGATGTAGAGGCCATACAAAATGGTATTCTGTTATTTCAGATGAAAGGCTTGGGGCTAGGAGATCTTCTCCTTGCTGGGAGCATCTTGCTCTTACTTTTCCGATTTCCATCTTTTAATCTGTATTTCTCTTCAAATTCTAGTTAATAAAACTGTATTCCTTTCATCTTTTGGTTTAAATCTCATTTCTATGGTTGAAGATAGGAACTAGTTCCTATCAATGGTGCTCTCGTTGAGAGATTTTGGGTCGTAACGATTTGGATGCCATGGAGGCTTGTGTAACCGCCCGTCGAGTCCACTCTCAAAAACCAGGAAGCATTGTTGCGTGCCGGAACACATTGTTGATGTCGCATGACTCGGCGCTAAAGGAGCACTCGGCTCAACTAAGCTCCTTGATTATTGACGTCCAGGAACATCGCTACGGCTCTCACAACACTACATGTCGAGGTACGGCAGGGTTCCAGCACCAGAAGCAAGCGTTGGGGTCGTCGTTTACCACTTTCGAGGTCCATGACGGCCGGGGGAAAGGGAGTCAAAGTGCCAGGAGGTCCCACAGTGCTTCACGCCGATTATCCACACAATACGTAGGGAATCAACGACGAGCAGAGCGAAGGTGCCCGGACCCATGGGATCGCAACCACGTGATCACTGCCTCGGCGTCGTCGGTCTTCATTCTTACTTTTTCGGGTGAGTTTCGACTCTCTGCGAAGCGTGTCGAGTCACCTTCCTTTAGTGACGGCGGACGAGGACTCGTGGGGTGGCTCGAGGAAGAGGAAGCGAGGTCGAAAAGGGAGGGAGAGCTTGGGATGAGAGTAGCAGAAAAGGAGAAATTTAGGTTTCTAGGATTCCGACTAAGCTTCCGTCGTCGGACCCACCGAACCCATACCGCCGAGCTTCGCAGGTCGGAACCATAGGACCCATGCCGCTGTTGCAACCGACTTCATGGCGGAGGGTGGCTGGTCCGGTACTACCGATATGAAGTTGCAACTTGATGGGTGAGAGTGGTGGCGACTAGGAAGCGAGTCGCAGATGGAGAGGGCCACAGAGATAGAAAGGGCAGAGATAGAATTACAGAAATTAATTGACCTGTTTAAGATAATGGGCCAAGCCCAACATGGAACAGGGAGAAGGTTGGAAAGGGAAGATATATCTCGATTCGAGGAATAGAAAAAATCATTTAGAAAATGCATGGTTAGTCTTTGGGCCTAACCTCACTTGTAGAAAGGCCCATTCATATTTGTTTTCCTGGTGAAGCTAATGTTAGACCCAAAATTAGAATAGAAACGAGAATAGAAGGGTAGCAAAAAGAGGGGGACCTGTATGGTAGTTTCCAAAGATGTAGTCTTGCAGGGATACAAATTGTTCACGATATTGAGTTACTAACATTGTTGAGTATTGAGGTCCCCATTGAGTGGGTTAGAACAAGTCCTAAATGCTTTTTCATTTTGACAAATATCAATTCATTGAGTTATGAGGAGTCTAGTGTTTGGATAAAAGAGATCAGAAGAAATATAGATTTTGCAAAGCAAAATCAATATACAACATTGATTATCCAATAGTTTTGTACACCCCTAAAAACATTATCATAAACTTCTTATTGATTGAAATTCACAATTCGCACATTAAAATTTAAAAGATAACATGAAAGTTGAAATCCAAAATCTAATTCTCATAATACCAACAAATTCACATCAAGAATGACTAAAACGGAGGGGGGAAACATGAGAAAGTACCCTCAAATTGCTTGACAAACAACCTCACGAAATTTTGGTAATTTTTTTTTCCATCAAAAGCCTCACACTACACTTTATTAATGAATAAAAGAAGAATACAAAAAAGGAGAACATGGTGGGACGTGTTTCCCAAACCCATGCAAAGAGAAAAACATCAAGAAAATCTGTATCTGGGCAAACTAAGCCTATCTCTAACAAAATCCTCACTAATAAAGGGAGGAATTGTATCCCACCAAATAAATCCCGGATTGTGTAAGCCATGATTGGCTAACTTATCCGCACAATGATTCACTTCCCTATAAATATGTGTAACTTGGCAAGAAAGAGCCCTAGCTACAACCATACAGTTTCTCCACCTTGATTGAAGACGCCATGGAACTAAACTCTGGTTACTAAAAGCCTTTAATACCAAAACTGAATCAGTTTCAATCCAAAGATTAAACCATCCTCTATTATGAGCTATTTCTATGGCATGCATAGCAGCATATATTTCTGCTGCAAGTGATGATGAATTGCCTAGGTTGCAAGAAAAACAGCCAAGGGCAGCTGCATTGTGGCCTCTAAAGATGCCCCCACATGCGGATGGTAGGGGAACCATGAGCTGCACCATCAATATTACATTTCGTCCAATTGCATGGAGGAGAGAGCCAAATTACTTCTGTAATCTTTGGTGCCTTGCTATAATGACAATCAATGCTAAAGTTCTTGAGGATAACCAGCTCATTGACCGAATTAAACATGGCACCACTTGCCAGCTTTCCTGAAAACCAAACAGCTGAACTTACCAAATTTTGAGCAGCTTCTATACCGAGGAACTTATTCTTGTACCTGCACTGGTTTCTTGCTGTCCAAACTACCCAGATTACATGAATAACAGCAGCTAGAGATACTTCATAGACTTGAGGACTAGTGCCTCTACACACCAAGAACAGATTCTCTATAGAGGAGTGATCAATTGTGTGTAACAATTTTGAACTTAACCATCCCCACAGAGCAGATGCATAATTGCAGGTAAGAAACAGGTGGGAAGAAGTTTCCTCTGCTGAGCCACACAAACTGCACATTGATGCGAAGTTGTAGCCCCTTCTCCTTATATTTTCATCTGTTGGCATCTTGTGATGAAAAAGTCTCCAAACTAGAAATGATCTAGAGGGAGGAATTGCCCTGGACCAAATTTGCTTGAATTTTGGAGCAAGATTTCTTACAGGATTAAGGAAACTGAATGCATCCTTGAAAGAGAGAAAACCATTGGCTGCACTATCCCACACCAATCTGTCCTCACAAGGCTCTATGGGAATGTGAATTTGCCAAACATTGTCCATTATGCTAGGGAATTGTTGCTGCAACCAGAGAGGAATGTTCCAGGAATTATCAACAATGAAGTCAGAAACCTTGGCAGATAAAACTTGCTGCCAATCAGTTGGAATATTCATCAGATTGGCCACGGGCTCGGGCAACCACTTGTCTGTCCAAAAATTAACAGAGTGGCCATTCCCTATTAACCAAGAGGAGTGCTCTTTAACCATAGGAAACCAAACCTTTAAAGCAGGCCATAAGGAAGAGTTAACATGATGAGTAATAGGCATAGAGTTTCTGATAAATCTTGCTTTTAGGAATTTGGCCCACTGCTCATTTGAAGAGGTTACCTCCCAGCAAAGTTTCAACATAGAGACCTCATTAATGGCTCTAATTGGCCTAAGACCAAGACCACCATCCACTACAGGAGAAGCAGGCAGTTTTCAGGCCCACGATTATATGCTTCCTTTTGTGAATGTCTCGGACCAAACAAAATTTTTGATCCAACCATCCAGCTGATTTAACAATGAGGCAGGCCACTTGTAGATGTGAAAGCTGTAAGATAGAGTGCCTTGAATCACTGAGTTAACTAGCTGCACTCTTCCCATGATAGATAGGAGAGAACCTTTCCAAGAGGCCAGCTTTCCTTTAATTCTGTCTATGATAGGCTGCAGATATAGAGCCTTTGGTTTCCCTTTAAAGAGTGGCACTCAAGGTAATAAAAGGAGGGAGCCCTTGGAAACCTCAAGAAATTGCTCAGTTCATCCACTCTTCTAGAGGACATTGATCCTGCATAAAATCTGCACTTCTCAAGACTAAGGACTTGACCGGAAGCTTGCCCATAACTCTCAAGCAGATTGCATAAGGTGTCTAAGGTTAGCTTTGGATCCTTTGCAGAAAACCATAATGTCATCAGCATAAAGGATGTGGCTAGGAGTAGGAAAATCCTTTGGGCTAGCCATGTGCTGTAACTTGCCCAACTCAACCAATCTAGAGATTCCTCTGCTTAGAACTTCTTCAGCCAAACAAAATAGGAGAGGAGAAAGAGGGTCTCCTTGCCTTACTCCTCTTTTGCAAGTGAAAAAACCAACTGAGGAGCCATTCACTGAGATAGAAAGATGAGCAGACTTCAAAATGGTGTGAATCCAAGAGCAGAATTGTTGATTGAATCCAAAGGAATGCAGAACTTTCAAAAGAAAATTCCAGTCCAAGGTGTCAAAAGCCTTTTTGATATCAAACTTCAAGGCAATGTTGCCTCCAAACAGCTTTTTGCTCAACCTGTTTACTACCTCTGGAGCAATACAGATGCATTCTAATATATGCCTTCCTCTAATGAAACCTCTTTGCTCGGGGGAGATGATTTTTGGCATGATTCCATCAAGCCTATCTCGCCAACACTTTGGTGATCACCTTAAACTGAAAATTTGCAAGAGCAATAGGCCTGTAATTCTCAATCTTGTCAAGCCCTCAACAAACTTGGGGATGAGGACAACCCTGTTAGAATTTAGATTTGGAAGAATCCAGCCCTCTCTAAAGAACTGCACAACTGAATTGTGGACATCACTTCCAACAATGTCCCAGTATGAATGATAAAAACTTCCTCCAAAACCATCCGGGCCCGGGGCACTATTCCTGTCCAGATTAAAAACAGCATTGTTGACCTCCTCTAATGTTGGAATATTCGTGAGCATTACATTATCCACGAGGAGAGACCAAGGGAGGGATGACTGTTTCAATGATGTCATTGTGCACACAAGAATTATCTAAGGCATATAAAGTCTTGTAGAAGTCTAGAACATGATCCTCAATATCCCTTTGATTATCCAAGACAGAATTTCCAACTTTAAGAATGGACATAGGACTCGAAGCATTTCTAATTTTTGTTACCACGTGGAAAAAGCCGAGTTTCTATCACCTACGCAAACCAGTTCAATCTAGCCTTTTCTTTCCAAAAGATTCTTGAAAAGAGAGCTTGATTCAATTCAGTTTGGGCTGCTAGTTCTTGTGAGTGCAGCTGATACGAGTAACCATCGAGCATCTATTTTTAATTGGATGGCTTCTAGATTAGCCATGGCCTCTTCAACCTTGCAATGGACATTTCCAAAGACCTGTTTGTTCCAAACTTTCAGCTCTAATTTCAAACTCTTTAGCTTAAGGACAAGACATACATTGGACAACCCCAAAACTTCCTTTTCCAAACATCAGCAACCAATCTTCTCTGATCTTTTATGATCAGTCCACATGCAGTGGAATTTGAAAGGAGCGAGCCGGTTTGGTACCTTTTTTCAAAAAATGAGTAGAAGGGGAAAGTGGTGCGAATGATTCCTTGGTAAAGTACAACGAGCTACATTGTCCCGGCATCGAGAACCATTCATCATTACACAAAGCTCTATCCAACCGCAGTTCTGTGTGATTTCTATGACCCCTCATGTTTGACCAAGTGAAAGAGGCTCCTTGAGTGGTGATGTGAGTAATGGACGGGGAGTCCGACCAACCTCTAAATTCATCACAAGAAATAGTAGAAGGCAGCCTTCCACCCTCTTTTCATGTGCACCAAGAATGGCATTAAAGTCTCCTATGCAACACCAAGGACCTTGATAAGTTTGTTGTAAAGTGGCTAACTCTAACCAGAGATTCCTTTGTCAATATGAGATGTTGATGCATACACTCTTTGAGATGAACGAGGATTTGAGAATTCAATGTAGAGAGAGAAATATCTTTGTTGAGAACTAGCCAATATAGAAGGAGTAATGTGAACCACACACACCCCACAAATTAGGGGTAAGATGGCCCCTATTGTTAACAAAAAAACCTTAAGGTTTAGCCTCTTCCAAAAGCTGTTAGATAGACTATCTAATGGAATTTTTGATTCGAGACAAAAACAAGGTCCATCTTGCAAGCAAAATTTCACCAGAACTGTTTTAGTTAAGGGATTACCAATCCTCTTGCATCCAATAAAAGATTTTCATTAGAATTCCAATGAGCCAGACTCTGTCTCATATTGAGATTTATACCGGGAGACCCTTTGAGCCAGCCTTCTCTCTCTTCTGTTTCTTCTTTTGGGACTTGGACTTCACTTCCACAAATGGCTCCTCTTGATTCTCACAATGCACTTGAAATGAAGAGACATCCTCCACCTCCTCACTCCAAAGCCTCCCAACAATTCTAAGATCTTTGGCTACTGTATGATTAACATCAACAGGAATATCATTCTTGTGTTGAGACTGAGTTTGGGACAAAATTGTCACCCTCCAAGTGTTCCCTCAGAGAGGGAGTGTGCAGGCTTGTACCTGCAATGCCTGTGTTCAACTGAGCATCTCTATGAGGAGTGGTGATAGCATTACCTTGGGGGGATACCCCAACAGAAACAGTCTTAGAAACTAAATTTGGCACAAAGGATGAACCAACATGACATAGAGGAGCTAAAGAGATAGAATCTGTTGGCATAACATTCTGTGGATTGTTGCCAAAGTGCAAAGATTCATCAAAGACTGTATCCACTGATTTTGAGTCTTCTTCTTGTTGCTGCTGACCCATCCTCGAAGCCAGCCTTTCCTGATCACACAGATTCATTTGTTCCAATACATAAGGGACCTTCTCTGACAACTTGAGATCATCATCCGAGCCATTGATCACAGCTTTACCTTTAATGTGTGCCAGTTTTCCATTAACTGATGCATTTGCAACTTTAAAGGGATCCTTGCTCTTCTCGACATATTTTGAAACCACAAAGTTTGATATACTGTCTTTCTGATTCGAGGACCCAGTTTGTTGATCATTCCCTTGATGATCTTGTTTTTTCCGACAGTTTGCTAGGGAATGGCCAATGACCTTGCAATCGCAAGCAAAAATATGGCAGAGGCTCATATTCAATTCCTACAAAGAATGCAAAATCTTTCCTTTCAACCAAAAGTTTATCACGTAGTTTGTTGGTCAAATCTATATCAACAAGAATTCTTGCATAGTGACCCAAACTTCTCTCTTTTGTGGGATCATCAATAGATAAAGGAGTACCAATTCCTCTTGCAATAGAATACAATATTTTTGGCCTCCAATATTCAAGAGGAAGCCTAGTGATACGAATCCAAGTCTGCACATTAGTTTACTTTACCAGAAAAGGATTAAAATCTTGGTCCAAGAAAAAAGCCAGCGATCCTGGTTTCAAATTCCATGATCCAGTAGCCAAAACCCTTCTCATATCCTCCACGAGAGGAAAAAGAGAACTCAAAAAAAAGCCTCTACCAATTGGAGTTACCTTCCATTGGGTAATAGGTCTCCAAAGATCCGATAACTTAACCCGCAAGTCATTAATCTTGATTGGATGATCTCCTTGGACAGCAAAATGCGCCCGTCAGATTATTCTTGGATGATTTTATGCCCGCGACATACTCATCTTACGGGATCGTGAAGACCAATTCATCTCCTTTGAGACATGGAGTCGGCAATTGGCTAAAAGGGATGTCACGAGGCATTGTTGAGGGCTTGGACGAAAGACTTCTTTTTGTGGTGGCGAGTCCGAGAGGAAGTTGAGAAGGGGAGAGGAGGAGGGAAGAAGGAGGAAGCAATTAGGGAACATGCATTGCCACGGCTTTGCCTCCATGGCGACACGTGAAAACCCTAGACTATCATGCAAACCCTAGCAGACCAAGGTATTTCATTTGAATTTCTTTTTGTTATCTCATTTTGGTAATTAAATATATGCTCATAAAGGAGAAAATCTACAACAATAACAACAAATTTTGAAGGCATGTGATGATAATGAAAGCTATAGAAGCGATGTAATTTGCGTCAAGTAAAACATACCTCAAAGTTGAAAAGAGGAAGAAGATTTGAATCTAAGTTGACTAGATTTGGGCCTTTATGCAACTAAAACAAATAGAGGAAAGAGAAAGAGTAAGCAAAAGGTGAGAGCAAACAAGATAAGGGGAGAAAGACGTGATGATGTAAGACTACAAAAGGGGTGAATTGTGGCGCCGCGACGTGAAGATGGAAAGTCAATATTTACAAGGGGTTTAGAAAAGTTAGGGTTCAAAAGCTGTTCATATTTTATTAATTTAATAAAATAAAAATTCAAATTGAAAAATTCGGTTAAAGTCGTGTTGGTTCAAATCGGATCATTGGATTATCATATTTTTAATTATTTTATTTTAAATTTCAAAAAATTTTAAAATACAAAAAGGGAAAAATAACACAATGTTTTTTTGAATATATTATTTTTAGGAATAATACATGAATTTTGTAAATAAAAATAATAAAGTTATTAATAATATATTTTTTTAAAAGATATCGGTTTGATTTTAGAATTCGATATACAAACCAACTGTCTCGATTCAACATTTCAAATCCTATCTCGATTCGATCAACGATCCAAACCACCAAAATAGGTTTGAATCGATTCGGATCCACCAGATTCATGGATCGAATCAAATCCACTTACTCTCTAACAAGATCATCGTAAACTTCTTATGATTGAAATTCACAAATCACAAATTAAATTTAGAAGATAACTTGAAGGTCAAAATCCAAAATCTAATTCTCATAATACTAAGAAAATCGTATCCGAATAGCTCACAAAATCTTGGTAATTAAATATATGCTCATAAAGGAGGAAATCGACAAAAATAACACCAAAATTTGAAGGCATGTGATGATAAGGAAAGTTATAGATGCAAGAATTTGTGTCGAGTAAAACATACCTCAAAGTTGACACAAGAGGAAGACGATTTGAATGCGAGTTGATTGAGATTTGTGCCTTTAAGCAAGCTGAAACAAATGGAGGAGAGAGAAAAAGAGTAAGCAAAAGCGGTGTGAGCAAGCAAGATAAGAGAGCAAACAGGATGATGTAAGACTCACAAGAGGGTGAGAGCAGTCGCGACACGGGCGTGAAGATATAAAGTGAATATTTATAAGGAGTTTGGAAAATTAGGGTTCTTAAACTTTTAATATTTTATTAACTTAATTCATAAATCGATCTTATGTAAATTGGATCGGACCAGATCATCGGTTACCATGTTTCTATATTATTTTAATTTTAATTTTAAAAATAGTAAAAAACATTTTAAAAAACAAAAATTGTTTTAGTTAATATATTAATTTTAGGAATAATATATCAATATATTAATTGTGTTCATAAAAATATTGTTATAAAATTAATAATAATATTATTTTTAAGTGATTGGATTCTATTTTTTAGAATCCGATATCCAAATCGATTGCCTTCAGATTGAGATTTCAAATCAGATCTTATCAGATGAATAAATCCAAACCACCAAAATATGTTCAGATTGATTCGGATCCATCGGATCAGATTGGACCCTGCTTATGCTCCTAACAAGATTATCACAAACTTCTTGTTGATTGAAATTCACAATTTACACGTTAAAACTTAGAAGATAACTTGAAAGTCAAAATCCAATTCTAATTCTCATAATACCAGCACATTCATATCAAGAATATGAAAAGGTTATAAAAAAAGAACTTGAAAAGTACCCTCAAATTTGCATGGCATACATCCACAAAGAAATCTTGTTCATTACATATACTAGTGTAGTGTACCCGTGCAGCGTCTGGGTAAATTTTCTTTTAAAATAAATTATTACAATATTTAATTCAAACGATTGTAATTGCTATTTTTATGTTGAAATATAATTACATTATATTTTATTGATTGAAACAAATAATTAAATTATTTATACTATAATTATATTATACTAATATTAGTAATTTCTTCGTTTCCAAAATGCTTGAACACGATAATGGAACCAATGACCATCAGGTTTGATTGATTCGAGTTCGAATCCTAACAAAAAAATATGAACCAATTTAAGTGGTTTGGTTCATATTTTCGGTTTAAATCAAATTATTGGTTAGGTCTTACACCATGAAAGCTTTTCCTAAGAACATTAGTAGTCTTGCTACCTTTCATGGATAAAACATTTAAAAACAATCCCGACACGACCACTCTAACTGGTACAGAATATATATATATATATATAATATAATATAATGTAAAAAAATTTGAAACTATAAATTATATATAAATATTAAAA
This sequence comes from Sophora flavescens, assembly GCA_030762895.1. Classification (NCBI taxonomy): domain Eukaryota; kingdom Viridiplantae; phylum Streptophyta; class Magnoliopsida; order Fabales; family Fabaceae; genus Sophora; species Sophora flavescens. The sequence goes on from CM061066.1 coordinate 185,257,732, forward strand.
TATAATATATACTAAACATCAAGGGTGTGATATATATATATATATATATATATATATATATATATATATATATATATATATATATATATATATTTAAACATATAAATATTAAAAGAGTTCACAACATGACAAACTCTACTTTTAGTTTGTGATTTCAAAAATAGTAAAAGTGGAGTTCCCAATTATACTATAGTATCAATATTGATAATAATAATAATAATAATAAATATATGTAAACAATTTAAGCAATTAAGTTACTTTTTAATAGCAAAAAAGCCCAAAAAAACCACATGACGACTTCCTAGCGTTTCTTTCAAGCTTTAGAATTAATTCCCTGGAAAGGGAATCACATAGTAACTTTATACCCCAAACTTCCAGGAAGAACCACGGTAGCTTTGCTACCTTTCGTGGATAAAAAATTTTAAAAAAACTATAAGCGTTAAAAAGTCAATAATAAAATAATATAAAGGTGGACCAATCAAAATTGGTTAGGTTGGGTTCAAATATTAATTAATATATATAATATAAAAATATTAAAATAATAAACTATTAAACTCAATATAAAAATATAAATGCAATAAATATAAAATATTAGTATGTATCTATATAAATATTAAAAATATAGTAATTGTTTCGTTTTCAAAATCCATGAACACGATAATTGAACAAATAATCATCCAGTGTATGGTCTGGTTTGATTAGGACCCTAACACAAAAAAATACAAACCATTTTAATTGATTTTGTTCAGATTTTTCATGTTCATCATAGTGTAGTTCGGAGTCTCTGTCCCTAAACTATCTCAGAGGACCACGGTAACTTTACTCCTTTCATAGATTAAAACATTTTTAAAACAAAAAAAAAACTTTCTAAAAAAGTCAATAGTAAAATAATATTACAATCCAAACCAATCAAACTTATTCGGTTTGGATTTGGTTTACAGATAGTATACAAAAAATATTAAAAATATATATATATATATAAAAAATATATATATATATATATATATATATATATATATATATATATAACTATAAAAAATATTAAACTATAAATTATATATAAATATTAAAATATAATAAACACTAAACATTAAAAGTATATATTTTGGTTTTATACCAGTCTACTTTTATGTTCATATTTTTGGGTTTATCAAATTATTAGTTTAGGGTCTCACGCCCTAAACTTTCCCAAGAACACGGTAGTTTTACTACCTTTCATAGTTAAAACATTTAAAATATATATTAACTTTAAAAAAGCCAATAATAAAATAATATAAATTGGAACCAATGGAAACGGAGTTTATTTGGTTGTTTGGTTGTTGATTATATATATATATTAATATATATATATATATATATATATATATATATATATATATATATACATACTCCCTTATAAAGGACCAAAAATATAGTTAACTATAAATTATATTAAAATATAATAAATACAAAACATTAAAGTATATATATTAATTTTAAAACATATATAATTATTAAAATATTAATATATACATATATATCTAAGTATAAATATTAAAAAGAGTCAATAGCCTAACACACTCTACTATTTATATCATAGTATTTTATTATTATTTAAAATAATAAGGTATACTACTTAGTTTTATATTATTTTATTTTATTACTTTTATACTATCTTAAGTTTTTATTAAAAAAATACTATCCTACTTTATGTGATGAATGACAGGACATGTTTTACTTTATAAAAAAAAATTAGCATCACATTCAAACCGGTGTTTCATTATGCAAAAAGTAAATGAGTAGTATGTTAAAAATGTTTTTAGTCCCAATGATGACTTGCGGCGTTTTTCACAGGCTTTAAGAATTAATTCCATGAACAAAATGTAGCTTTATAGCGAAACATTAAGAAGAACATGGTTATTGCTTCACCATTCATGGCTAAAAACAATTAAATATATATACTTGTAAAAAGTCAATAATAAAATAATATAAAAATCGGACCAATCAAAATTGGTTAGGATACAAAATATTAATTAATATATATAAATATAAATCTATATAAATATAAGAATGTAAAAAATATTAAAATAATAGACTGTTAAATTCTATATAAATATAAAAGAATATAATAAATGTTGGAAATATTAGTATATATATATATATATATATATATATATATATATATATATATATATATATATATATATACTAAAATACAATAATTGATTTGGATCCAAATCCTTTAACCCGATAAGCCGAAAACTAATGATCACCGGGTTTTGATTTAGTTCGGTTTTGGACCCAAACACCAAAAATACAAACCAATTTAATTGGTTATATTGATTTCCAGGTTCATCAAATTATTAGTTCAAGTACGGGGCCCCTAAACTTTCTCAAGAACACGTGCTAAAGTAAAGGTAGCTATATAAAATAAAAAGTGTAAAATGATAGGATGATGAAATTTAGGGGGAAAAATTTGATTGACACAATAATAAAATGACAAAATATGAATATAAGGAGATAAAAGGACTCACTATTTTAAAATAAAAATTATTATATATTTAAAAAGTAAATTGTGTCTCTCAAATTTATTATTTATTCTATTATTACACTAAATAATAATTTATTCTCACTAACTTTTATTATTATTATTATTTTAAATCGTGAGTTTTTTCTCTCATATTATACTTTTTTATCATTTATTATTATGTTTTTTTTTTTTAAAGAATTTCCCATCTATCATTTATTATTTTTATATTTTTATATATTCCTTTTTTACTTTAAGGACCTAATGAGGAAATTTTATATAAATTCAGGGACCCAATTAGAAAATTTTTAAGTTAGAGTCACAGTTGAGAAAGTTTATATAAGTCTAGGGACCTAATTAGAAATGTATTTTAGTTAAGGGACTTAATTAGAAAATCCAAATTAATTATGGGACCAACACAATAATAAAACATATATAATAAAAAATCAAACAATAAAGTTGTCCCAATTTTAGTGAAAAAAAGAAAAAAAGAAAAAATAATGATAAGCCAAAGGCATGATTGTGGCGATGTCAATGTAATATTCATTAAAACACCTCAACCAAGTTAAGCAAACAATATATTAAAACAATCAAGTATAATAATAATAATATTTTTAAGCTTAAAGGGCCATGCATAGGCAAAATATAAGGTAAATAATAATAATAATAATAATAATAATAATAATAATAATAATAATAAAAAAAAAAAATAATAATAAAAATATAAACAAATAATGGGTTAAAAAATATTAAACTCCCTTGGAAATTGGGAGATCTTTGCCACATCGATAACACGGTAAAAGTTGCTAGTCCATTTTTATATTTGATTTGATCCTTGGTCACCAAGTATTTGACTCCCAAAAAAATACCTTCACGGTTTGTAAATATTTTAAAACAAAAATATATAAATTTTTTAGAAAACAAATAAAATAATAATAAAAATATTTCATAACACTTGACATGTGGCATGCACAATTGTGCTACGCCTAAAATCGAAATTTTCTTATCCAATTTAGTATAGATATAGATTCATTATTGGTTTTGTAAGTTTGGTCAGTTGAAACCATAAAATATTAAAATATATATATATATAAATAAATAATATAAAAAATATTATATTTTAAACTATTAAATTATATATACATTAAAAATATAAGTATATAAAAATTAAAACATAAAGGCATAACAACTCCACTTTACTATTTGATAATTTATGATTGGTTATGAGAGTGTAAAAAACTTTATATCATTTTATACTAAATAAATTCAAAAAAATGTATTAAAATTTTTAATAAATAAAGGAAAACAAAAAAAAATAAAAAAAAATAAAAAAATTAAAACTTTTTAAAAATAATAATAATAGCGTACAAAATATGTAAAAAGTAAAAGAAAAATTGTTTTTTTTTAAAGTAAAAAAATTTATTTTTAAAAAAAAACATAAAATCCTAACTTGACATGTGTATATACGGTAAAAATGTCTCTCACACGCTTTTATATTAGTATAGATGCTCACAAAGGGAGAAATCACAACAATAACAACAAATTTTGAGGCTAATAAATCTTGAGTCATTACATTATAATCCAACATCTCGAGGTACATCTACGGATTGATGAATGTCTCCACAAATCAACACAGTCTTTTCAGCATGTTTTGTCTCACTCTCACTTCATAAGAAAATTCTCGGAGGCCACCCATCCCATAATTGCTCCAAGTTAACATGTAACTTTGGAGTTCAAATAAGTAGCTCATAATAAGAACTCCAAAGTTAGCGTATTTGACTGGAATGTATCAGGGTGGGAGGGCACATAGTACTCCCCCCCCTCAAGTAAAAATCATGCATGTCCTTGCCGGGTGCACCGGTACTGCGAGACGGGTATTTAAGCGGGTTTCGGTGATACGAATACGGATATCACGGATATTTGTTAAAGGAATATAAAAATGGAGTTCGATTTTCCTCAAAAAATCAGAACCAAACAGCAAAACATCTGTAAAACTCAGAAAGTGCCCTTATATCATATAGCGAATCAATCATAGAATTAACAAATAGCGTTCAATAAAGAAGTTCGCGACAGTAATGGAAAAGAAAACATCATCAAATCTAATGGTAAAACATGATGGATCAAGAAGACAGTCAGAACATAGTTGAGAAAAATGGAGCACAAATAACCTTTTTGATAGGTCACTGTCTGCTTTGCATAGTAAGCGTGAGACAGAAAATGTAAGTAGTGGAGGATAAAGCAGTGGTAGGACATGGGCCAAGTGACGCCGTTGGGAAGCGGAGGCAGTGGTAACGCGGATCCTCGGCAGAGGACCCATGGCAGTTTGGCCCCATGGAGCTCAGGCAGGGTTTGAGAAAGCGCAGCGAGCAAATTTGAAGAAAAGAAGCGGCAAGACTCGAGTGATTCATTGTTCATGGTTTGAAAATATTAATTGATCAAGGGATCAAATGCATATAAAACTATTACTTAGCGAAAACTAAAAGTATTCTAGTTCAGAGGTGGCCTGCATTGAGTAGGGAAGGAAGTCATACACGTGAGCCAAAAATTGTAAGCGTCGAATGCTTTAAAAATTCGTATGGTCACTGATGCAACTGGAACTGTTGCATAAGGTTGTCACAGAGGGACCCTCTCATCCCCGTAACCTGTACCAACGCCCCACCACAGCCGTAGGCATCATCACTTCGTGCAGTGTGGCCAAGCCTCAAAGTTGAGAGTATCGTGAATCCGAAAAACACAGTCCAATACTTGTGCTGGCAACCTATCTAAACCTTGGCCATCGCATACCATTGCCCTTTCTCCTCCTTAAGCCACCACGAACCACCACGATCGGCCTACACTCCTTCTACCATGTGGCCTTTCCCCGTTCACAAACTTGGTTAAGATATGATGTTTTTGCTAGCTATGGTACGAGCGTGGAGACGGGAGGCATGAATGTTTAGTTCATGGTTTGAATCTAGTTGCAGGTGGTGCGACAACTCGGCTAAGGTAGGCGTGGTGATGAATCCGAGATGAGGATGGTGAAATCACAGTCCCGGGCGACATAGACATTTTTAGTTTGTTTTCACGTGGATACATGATGACATGGTTTTGTTTTGGACGGTGGCTGGGGTGAGTTCACGGTGGTTGGCGTGGGTGGTCGGAGGAAGGTTGTTTCTTTGTGAGCAATTAGGAAGGTCTTAGTTTACTTGGATTCATGCAATACACAAACTTGTCTTCTCTTCATTCTTAGTTGATTAGTTTGTCAATAAAGGAACATTTATTTCTTGTAAAGGATTCATGTTTAAACAATCAATAATTGATTTTCATATGGTGGGTAAATTCTAAGCAACATTTCTTCTTTGTTGCTTTTTATCTTTCTTTAATCATGCCTTTCATTTAATTGGTCAGCGATAAAAATATGATCATAGGATGTTTGATAAGACCTAAATAGCTATGGAAAGAAGGTTAGGATTTTGAAGTAGAGATGGAGGGTTACGAAAGGGTTGTTGAGGGGGGGAGGAAGAGATAATGGAAGATGAAGATGTACGACAATGACCCAAAAAGAGATAAATTAAGTGCAAATGTAGGAGGTAAGGTCGACTCTCTCAGTATGAGAGACTTTACAAGGCTACTCACACAGAAAAAGCTAGTTTGAATAAATTCTACTTTTAAACAGTTGATGTGAAGTCATTATTATATTTTTATAATATTTTATTTTTTAAAGACATTTCAAATCTTCCAACTAATTGCTATAATTACATAATTCGCCTATTATATACTTATTTCATTTAATTTTTTCCTTTTAAAAAAATCATAAATCATGATATTGTTTGCCTATACAATAACGGCCAGATCCCCTCTCCATTCCATAAGAAATGGACATTTCCGGTCCCACAATCTATACATGCGTGGCATTAACATGTCTAAATGGTTCATATTTATTTGAGTTTATTTATTTTAGTTTAATTATTTCTCATAAATTTTTACATTGGGTTAGGTCTCGCATGCCCCACTCTCGGTTCATCCCATCAAATTAGTGTGACGATGGCGGCGTGATACTTCTTCGCCAGAAAGCGACCACGTCTTTTTTGATCTTGTTGAATAATTTGATATAGTTTTTAATTACAAAAATATATCAGGTAGTAACAAATTTGGAAAATCTTGTTGACATTGGTTAAGAAATCAAAAAAAGTTTACATAGAGACTTGATGCATTTAATATTTAAGTTAAATGTATTTTCAATGAAAACTTGTTTTCTTATTCCATAGAAGTGCCTTTACTGAAATTCTGGGGAACTCTAGAAGAAGATGATCTTGTTGGTATGGTAGTACCCGTCAATTCTCATAATCGTCCTTAGTATACTCCAATACCTACATTGTCTCAAATCCCTCTCATTATGGTGTGATACGGTTCATTCCGTGTCCCTCTCGAGAAAGTCGCACAGGGCGCTCCTTGTTGTGCTCTACTTTGCACCGCAAAATTTACACTCCACATCCTCGTCGGCACAATTGTCCACATGCCACCCGCGACTCCACCATGGTTACGTCACAATCACACCGTACTGGGAAGGTGCTTCCTCATACATTGCCAACATCACACACTTCATAATGGATTGACGATTGTCCCAGTGGTGACCAGGTCACTGCGATGTATTTTGTACTCCCAGCTCGTGCTTCCTTCTTGAGGAAAACTACTCGGGGAGGGTCACCATCCCCAAATTTAATCAAACCGTGGACAATTATAGAGTTCTTAAGTAATAAACCAGAAAAAGATGGAGTAACTCTTGTTGATATTGTGACACTCTCTCACCCACTCATGTTATTTATAAAACATTTACATAAAAGGTAAAATTAAAACATCCATTTATTTCCATAAAATAAAAATCGGATGAAAGTACCACATTGTAATGTCTCAACACGGGAAAGAAACATAGTTTTAAAATAAAATAAACATAAAACACAAAACATAACCAACCAGGTGTCACATTACGAGAGATGATACAACAATCGATAAACAATTCAGATAAACAAACAAAAAACAAAACATAAACTAAAATCGATGGCGGTTCCATAGTCACTCCTCGTAAGGTACTCATAAAATCTCATAACTAAAAATACGCTGCAAAATCAAATAACAAAGACCGAATTAAGAACAATATATAAAACATTAGCGGCAGCAGGGATAGTTGCCAAGATGAACATACACCACGCAGCAATCACTAACAATCATCGTACACACAACAAGCCTCACAAATGACACGATCATATAATGCAAATGACAATTACTCTGAATGCATATGAATCCATCTATAGCGAGTGACCAGTTACATTCCACATTGGCCAAAAAGCACCAATGGGGCAATCCACGAACCACGGTGGGACCCCTAGGAAACAGCGCTCCGTACTCTCGGATGCTTGCCCACCCACACAGGAGAAGCAGAATCCCATAGATCACCGCGGATGGCCAGATCGCCTTACTCTCGGGACCGACCTCCCGAGCCTCAAAGCTCGGCCCCAAAAAGCACCAGCCTCGACACTGCGGCCAAGCACAGGAGCCTCAACAGCTGCGAAAGTACTAGACGCCACAACGCCTCGACCATTACAGCATCAGGCCCCTTTTACTAGACTACCAGGTACAACATCAAACACACTTATCTTCTCACTCGACAATTATCAACACTGCGGTTCTCGAGCACCAGGGCTCAACATCTTGATCATTAAGCATCAAGGCCCCGTAATCCACAAATACACCAAGTACGTTATCCTCTTTAAATTATCTAGCTTGTCTTCACTTTGTTTGGTGTCTTCTTTTATTATTGTGGAACAGGACAGTGGGGTGAACCACTATACAATTCTTCTACATTGCATGACCGCATTGAAGTCATAGCGACTGATTTTAATTATCTTTTGTTCCGTGATTAAAATATAATTAGTATATTACAATCAGGAAGTTAAAAAGGTGATTTTTGAATAAAATAAAATCCTTTTATTCATAGTCTACTTTATGGTAGAAGGTTACTTCCGGGTCTGCGTATTCCTTTGACGATAAAGTTTGCCGGACGAGAAAACCTAATTTTGAACAATGATAAACGTTGTGTTTTGTGATATTTTATACTGTAAACTGGAAATTTTACGAAAATTTGGCAGTTCCGAAAATAAAATATAATATTTATTCAAAATCGCAATGGAGGCGGTATAGGTACAAAAGTAATGAGGTGGCATGTGAGAAGTGAGGTGACTTACTAGGGGATGGCCTAAGTTACATCCAAAAAAAGTGATCATGATGACACTTTTTGAATTATAACATATTATATGCTAAAAGGCAATTTTCTCTGTTCTCAACCGAACAAGGCATAAGCCATAACTTGGCCATCAGACTTGCTTCTCCTCTCTTTCCATGCCACTCTCATCTTCCTCTAAATACCCATTCATTTTCCTTCATCTTTTCCTACTTCTTCCCACTTTCTCATTTTTAGTTTCCTAACACTTAAGTTTCCATTTTACTTAGTTTCAAGCTTCAAGTTCTTTATGCTTTTGTTTCTAGTTTCAGGGTAACCCTCTCATACTTTCTTTGCTGGGAGTTTACACTTATTTCATGATTTACTTTATGTCATCTTTATATGTTTCTTAAAGCTCAGAAATTCTAAAATCTCTAGAAAATGGTAGAAAACTAAGTTTGAGTTGAAACCAATTCTACTGCACTCCTATAATCTCTACTTTCATATTCCCCAAGATCTTTATCAAACAAACATCTCTAACCTATTTTCCAGGATGACCAAACTATGCATTAGTGGCCTAGGAAGTTTTGTTTCAACTTTTTGAAAGATGATCATGTATACAGCTTCCAGATACCTCTTGATCTTAAATCTAAAGTATTGGAAGGTTTAAAAGATTTCTAGCCTATTTCTCCTATGATGTGGGAACCTGATGGTTGTGGACCCGGGGATGTTTGGTTTCATTTTTTCCAATATGATCATGGACTTAAGCTCCTTGATACGTTTGGATGCTAAATCCCAAGAGATTGGGAAAGTTTATAGATTTCTATCTATTTATCCCTATGATGGCCGAACCTATGATGGTTTTGAACCCTAGGATATTTTATTTTCCTTTCAATATGATCATGGACTTAAGCTCCTTAATACACGTTTTGGATGCTAAGTCTAAGAGTTTGGAAAGTTTAAAGATTTCTAACTATTTCTCCTATGATGGCTGAAACTATGATGTTTGTGAACCTAGGATGTTTTTTGTTTTAATTTTCAATATGATCATGGATTTGAGCCTAATACATTTGGATGCTAAGTCTAAGAGAGATTGGAAATTTTGGAAATTTCTAACCTACTCACACTAAAGTGGAGAACAACTAACATAAATGGGGTGAAATGTTTTTTATTGATTTTATGAAATTTAGTGATTGATTCACACTCTTAATACTCTAAGATCATTTATCTAAAATTGTGTTGTTTGAAAACCTAGCCTATTTTGTAATACAAGGCGAAACATACCTAAGTGGTTGGATGATTTTTTATTCCATATTTTTCAATTTGCTTAAGTTTATCTAAGTTACCTAGAACCTAGAGTGATAAGTATCCAAGACTTATGTTAAGGGGAGAAGAATCCTAACTCTAAATTGAATTAAATGGCCGAACCTAGCCTAAAAGAGAACATAGATGAGTTTGTTTGATTTATTGGTTATTATTGTTGATTGGTTGAAGGTGGAGTCAGTGCTTTGGCCATGTGTGACGAGGACTCCGAGGATTCGGGAGTTGGTGATACTGGGAGAGAGTGGGAAAGAGTCAACCTAATACGTGCGAATGGATAGAGTAGTAGATTCTATAATAATTTGTAGGAAGCGACCTAAACCAATAGTAGTCAAGTAATCGGTAGAGACCAAAATCATATTGGAGACCTTTTCACGAAAATAACAATGGGGGGGGATTGTAGGTTTTATCAATATTATGTTGATTTTATATGTGATGGTTGATTTGATTTGTTTAACTTTATTGAATTGATTTTGTGCTATGTGTGATATGAGAATATTTTAGTTGATATTGTGTATGCATGATCTACGGTTTTTATTATTATACTTATTGGATTTTAAGCACATATATATATATGTTGTCTAAAGAGTATTATGAGTTGATGATTTAGGCCACCTAGGATGTGATGTGAAGGTAATGATGAATTTTAGACTAATGGTAGCTTAGCCTAGGATGTTAAAAGGTGTGAGATTCAGTAGAGGTGTTGTTGTACACTATGGAATCTGTTTTAAGGACTAAAGTGTATTGTTGTATAATGAGACAAAAGTGATTAGTAATATAATAGACAAGATATCTGTGTATTGGTAAATATAATGCACCATGTATTGGTAATATAATACCGTAAAACATACATTTGTGGTAATATAATACACCATGTATTGGTAATATAATACGTAAAATCAAGAGTTCGCGAGACCATTACACCTTAGGGAAATAGGTGTGTGGCTATGGTGTCTTTGAGTAGATGAGATTGGGGGTGGAGGATATATTAGCTAGGGGATGATTTGTTAGTTATGTGCTATTTATGCACGACAATTCTTATAATTTCTATGACTCTTTTAGCTTTTGATGATAGGGTAGTTCTTATCCTATATATTTTGTATGTTTGTATTTTATATCTCTTTGTGGAATCGTGCATGAAGACCTATGAATGAGATGATCGAGAGAAGGTTGGATGGAACTCCCATGAGCCGGGCGAGAAGGCGGCTGTGATCAGTGGTGATTAGGTCTGAATTAGTGATGAAACGATCGTCTAGTAGAAGTATTTTTAATATGTTTTCCGTTGTTTAATTTTGTCAAGTATATGCCATAATGGATCCCCTCGGTGGATATCCTCAGCAGTGTTGTGTAATATGCATAATATATTGTGATATGACATTCTATAAAGAGAGTTGTATACTTTATAAGTTAAGTTTGTAATTTTTAAATATTTTTCAGGTTAAGCGTCGATTAAGTAATTAAATAATGAGGTTTTAATCTAATAACACGAGGCACAGTGGGTGTCGCACATTTGGTATGAGGCTGGGTTTAGTTCAGCAATTTTGTGGTGTTATGTCAGGTCAGATCAAGGACTACGGGGTTTAGGATGTTTATTTAGTGGTGTCTAATTGAATCACATCGGTTTGACTATCTTGAGAAGTTGAAGTAGGTGTCAGGATCGATGGAAAGTAGATATTAGTATGGCATTTGTTTATGTACTTGTCTATGTAATGTTATATATAATACTAATGGCGTATGATTTCTTTTAACAGAATCATGGATCATGGAAGAGGGCGTCCGACTACTTGAGTGGAGGCGCAGAACTCGAAAAAAGGATTATTAAGGTTGTCGTAAGTATCCGCCATTCTCACGAATGGAGGAGGATCATCTTGAAACAAAAAATAAAATAAAACCCTAATTCTTCTTGATATTTACAAACCCAGGAGAATATCTGAGATGCTAAATGAATAAGGCGGCTAGAAGTGGAGAATCGAGAGAAGAAGCTTGAATGTGAAGATCCTGGTTTTGAAGCTATTTATGAGCAGAAAGCCACCTGATCGACAGGAAAGTATGACCGAAAGAAAGCGGAATGGTGGATCTGAGAGATCGAAAGAGATATTTCGACTATCGTACGATAAAGGGTATAAAAGTGACTTATGCGCACATCCGACTAAGCCGAAGATAATTGTGAAGGAAAAAAACGGTGTGGAAGTGAAAGTAGAAGCGATTAGCGGCGATTATTCAGCGATTGCTTTTAAAAAATATTTTTCCGCGTCAATTCAGAATCTGAAAGGAAAAATTCCACAAACCTCGAACAAGATAACATACTATAGGTGAGTATGCATCGCGTTTGGGAGGGTTTTGATCAAGTTTTGAATCTCGGAGGTTTCCAGTAGGTAGCAGTAGAAGATTTGAGGAAGGACTCGGATGGGTGGAGAGGGGTTTGTAGTGTCTTTGACATACAATATTTCCCAGAACAAATCAAAGAGATGCGGTGCCATTGAAAGTATAGACCTAAGGATAGATGAGGAGAAACAGGCGAAAGGTAAGGTCACAACCGATCAAGTTTCAAGTGTGGCGGAGGAAGTGGGTCTCAGTGGAAGGAGAGACCATATACGAGACCCAGAGCAAACGTCAGCACAGCCTGATTGCTAGAGTTCGTCACAGCCTACAGCATAGTTTTGTTGAGTGTAGAGGATCACATTATCTTTAGAAGCCACAAATAAGTCTAGCACATTCAGAATAGGAAACCAGGTCTATTGAGATTGAGACAAAGGGTTATGTTGTCCAAGCCTATAGGAAGAGGAGGCGGAGACAATAGAGATGGTGCAGGAAGAAAGTCCATGGCATTATAAGACGACAAGCTCGCCAGTCCTCAACCACTGGAAGAGTGTAATACAAGAGAGGTGAATCCCCTCTCAATCCAGTCTGCTCTTATACAAGGTATATATTTGTGGTATTAGACTCAGTATGTGTTGTTTGACTAGGTAGCTACACATTCTTTTTATTTCACATAGTGTGTGGATAATTTGAACTTATACATTTCCAAAGTACTTATGCCCTCACGGTTTTTTCCTCACACGGTATCCTTTGACTACTATGTCGTTTATTCCCGATTGTCTATCGTTGTTAAAAATAGGACATTTATTGTAGATCTTTTGTTTGCCTATGCAAATGAGATAGATGTTATTATAGGGCATGGAGTTAGGCTAAACATGTAGTCCTCGTTGTTCTAGCTTGGACTTTATCATTTCTTGAACCTTTTAATTTGGCATCCCCAGTGAAGAAGGTTTCTACGAGGGTGACAACTCTCAATAATTTGTGATGCTCCGCGGGTGGAGACTAACACTTCAACATGGTCCCATGCTATTGTGAGAAAGTTTCTGATTTTCCCTCCGGGACGTTCAGGTTTGCCACGAAAGAGAGAAGTGGAATTCAGCATGGTCAATGCGGGGACGGGGCCTATATCTATAAGCACCTTATCGGATGTCCCAACGTTGTTTTGGCGAGTTGAAGGAACAATTGGATGACATGTTAGGAAAAGAGTTTATCGAGGAAAGTGTTTCATGAGAACACAGTGTTATTTTGATAGAGAAGGAATGATGGAAGTGCGAGTTTATGCATGGAGTTGTTGATTGAATAATGTGATTAAAGAATAAGTATCCATTGCCTAGGATAGATGATTTGATGGATCAATTGAAAGGGTAAGGCGGTATTCTCTAAGATTGATTTAAGATACGGTACACATCGAGATAAAGTAAGGAAGAAGCATACAGGGCGGCTTTAGAGCCGAGAATCACGCACACTATGAGTATTTAGTTATACCTTCGATGCCAACTAATCGTCGTGTTCATGGATTATGTAAACATAATTTTCGGAACCGTTCTCGATAAGTTTATTGATGTTCATCGGAGAAAATATTCTTATCTATTCTCATATGGGAAGGAAGAGCATGAGTAACATTTGATATTGGTGTTCGCGAGTTTTGAAGGATAGAACTGACTTTATGCCGGACTTTCCAAGTGTGAGTTTGCGGCTGGAGGAAAAATCTGAATTCCCTAGGTCATGGTATTAATAGAGAATGAATAGTAGTAGATGCTAAGTTTGAAGCTGATTCTAAGTGAGCAACCTAAGTCGATGGTGAGTATTGAGTTTCCTAGGACTAGCAGTATTATCGGAGGTTCCCAGAGGATTCTCAATGATTGCGTTGCCTGTGATGCAGTTAACAAAGGAAAAATATGGCTTTATGGATGGACAAGTCGGCAAAAAAGTTTTCAAAGTAGAGACGGTTATTTCATCACCGTGTTGAATATTGTGAACCCACTATAAAGCGTTTGGCGTATCTTGTGATGCTTATTCCCAAGGTTTAAGGCGTGTCACACGATGCAAGAGGAAGAAGTTGTGGCTTGTAGCTTAGATGATTGAGAATTCATGAGAGAAATTGCTCAGGCCTCATAATTTGGAGTTAAGCACGACAGCAGGTGTTTACTTTGATAAGTGTGGCGACAACATTTGTATGGATCAAAGTTTAATGTCTTCGAGTGACTGAGCAAGTATCTATTAGTCGAGGTGAATATGAGGTAGCAAGGTGGATGGAGTTTATCAGATTATGATTTTGAATTACTCTACCATCACGGGAAGGCAAATGTGGTAGCGGATGCTTTAGCGGAAGTCCTTGCATGTGTCTGGCGATGATGGTTAAGGGTTAGAATTGCTTGAGCAGTTGATTTGAACTTAGAATGGAATTGTTTGAGAATTAGATTTACTTAAGTGGTCGTATGTATTGATTTTTTATGGAAGAAAGATCTTAAAGATAAAAGTTAGGTCCTATACCTCAGGAAGTAAGTAGAGGAATGGTGATGAAAATTTCGATTTTAGTAGAGGAATAGATGGTGTGTTAAGGTTTAGAGATGATATTTGTGTGCGGAGGATGCAGAACTTAGGAAGATGATTTTAGAGGAGGCACATAAAGTAAGTTGAGTTTCCATCTGGATCACAAAGATCATATGCGGGATTTAGAAAATATTTTGAGGTGGTGAGGATGAAGAAAAGAAGTAGCGAAGTATGTCTTATCTTATGTAGGTACATGTTAAGTAAAGATTGAACATGGCAGCGAGGATTATTATAATGCTTAGATATCAGTGGAAATGGGATAGTATGGCCATGGATTTTGTGGTGGGATTACACGGCTCTAAAGCCTTGATGCGATGCGGGTCATCATTGATAGGTTGACGAAATGCTCCCTTTATCTATCAGTAGAAAGTTATAATTTGGAAAGGTTGACTCGGTTCACGTCAAATAAATTGATAGATTGCATGGTGTGCCAAACTGCACATCTTAGATTTTGGAGAGAGACAGTGCAAAATGCCTTGGGAACAAGAAAGTTGAGGATGATTCTCTTTGTACTCATCCCAGAAGCTGATGGGCAGGTGGAAAAGGACAATTGGAATTGAGTGGAGGATCCATTGGGAAGCTTGTGTGTTGGAGCACACTGGCAGTTTGGATGAGTTCTTACCGGTGATTGAATTGCACCACAACAAAAGTTTTCATAGTAATATCGGAATGGCACCACCCATGAGAGGCATTGTATGGTAGAAAGTGTAGCAGCCCCATTATGGTGTTAGCAAGGGTGTGGTGAGAACCAAGGTTTAGGTCGAGATGTGGTGCAGCTAGGCCTACAGCACAAGTGAGGAGAAGATCTGTGAAAGATTTTTGAAACACGGGATAGACAAAGGAGCTATAGTGAGAGAGACCATTAGAATTCCAGAGAAGGCGATCACATGATTTTGAAGTTCACTCGGAAAAGCTGGAATTGTGAGAGCTATAAAATCAAACTTACTCCTCGATTCATTGGACCTTTTTGATTCTTGACAGATTGGTCGATAACACATAACATTATGCAGGCAACGCCGGCAGTATCTTTGTGTTTCCTGAGTTGAGAAAGTATTATCCTAATCAGCCATCATTGATAGAATTGAAAAATTTGAAATAACAGAAAAATGGCATGCTTTTTATATTAGTTTGGTCCAGTTTTGGATCACCTCCTAAGTAAAATATAATCCAACCAATCTATTATATACATATACTATTATTTTGAAATTATAGTATTACTTTCGTATAAACATTGTTTTTCATGCTTTTATGTCCTCATTCTGCTAATATTTTTGTTGGAGATATATTATTTTCATATGAGACTATTTAGAATAATATTAATGTCTTAGAAGTTATATTTTCTAGAAGATTTGGTACATGTGAGATATATATTTGATTGAGTAAACATGAAAAATAAGGAAATCATTTAAGTAAATTTGAAAAATAATTAGCTACAATTTATTTGTAAGCGGGATTCAAGAAAAATGATAGAAGTGAGTAGACACAGAGAATAACACATAAAAAGAACTTGTGTTAAAAATATCAATAATTATTTTTTCTCAAACTCCCAAATTAAAAATGAAGACTATCTTTTTGTCCTTTATTAATATAAATGAGGAAATGTAGATGCCTTAGGGCATCGTTAAGGAACAGAAAATTTGTATTGGGAATTGGTGGCTTGGTAATTTAATTTTGAAGAAATTGAAATACTTAGTTTCCCAATGAAAATTTTATACGATAATTCATAACTTATTGCTAAGACACTCGTTAAGCATGACCTAATAAATAAAAGATGTGACATAAGGAAAAAATAAACTATGACAAAACGATTTATCAATCCAATCCAAATGCATTTGATTGGATGGATGGAATCACGATTTTTAAGGAAATCAACCGATCCAATACAAACCACATGTTGTTTTCATCATTGGATCGAGATGACACACAGTTCAAAAAGCAGATCCGATCAATCCACGGACACTTCCCACAAACATATACAATATACATATTCATGTCTTACGAAGCTGGAACAACATTCCTTAAATCATTTTTATCATTGTTAACGTGTTTTAACATATTCAACATCATTAATAAGACTATTAATTAATTAGAGACTTATTAACATACATTATTAGCATTAACATCACTCGACAATCAGCACTCTTTAAGAGCACAACATCATCATCGTTATCATATGGCATTCTCATAAAGCAACATCATCATCATCGCAGCATTTAATCATCGCCAGACATTCCTCGCGGCATTCATCAAGCATATCAACATTATCATCGCGTAACAAGTCCAGAAACACGTCCCGAACATAAACATTTAAATATACATATATTAAATAGGCAATAAACAGGCTATGAAACAGGCAGATCCCATGGGCATTTAATAAGCGCGGTATGGGTTAACCCTTTAAATGCTTATCTACCCAGCCTTCCTACATGTTTAAGCCTGACAGCCCTTCTCCCATTACGGAATAGAGATCACGATTCAAAGAAAGAAGATCCCTTTGAGATTCGTCTCACTAGCTCTTGTCTACAACCTCAAGAGCGACAAAAGAGAGACACTTTGGTTCAACTCTGAATCGGAAATCAAAGGGAAAAGGAAAAGAACTTTAGATAAAGAACACAAGGGACAATGTGCACGAATTTTATCTTTTCCTAGAAGTCACGAACCCAACAAGCACAACGAACCCACATTCGTAGTGATGTTCTTATATCAAAAAGCGGTGAAGAAGCAGTTGCAAGAGCGGGTTCCTTAGGAAGAGTTTTGGGAGAAAAACCATGGAAGTTCAAGAGGAGGAGGAGGCAGTTTTACGATTTTGGGAGTCGTGTAAACTAGGATTTGGGGCGTGATTTAAAGGTTTTAAAACGAGATTAGAGATTTACGCTAGGCCGAAACAGAAGCCCCAAAACGAATTGATGTCAGCATCGTTAGGTCGACTTAGAAAACTTAGGCGGGCGCAGACTCTTATGTCGGGCTCAAGAAAATTTAGGCGGGCGGATCCCAGAAAACTAGAATTCCTACTAAGACCATCCCAAAGGGCTAAAATACACATCTAACATACACATATGCATAAAAAGATCAAATATATATATAACATCTATAAACATGGTAAAATTATTTACGAAAAACGGGGTGTTATAGGTATAGGTAGTGCACCAATCAATTCTTATAAGCCATCTTTAACGGTATTGTTCCATACCTGCACACAGTCTCAATATCCCTCTCGTTATGGTGTGTTATCGGTTCATTCCATTGTCCCTCTGCTAGAAACCTGCCTGGAGCCGCTTCTTGTTCATTAAGCAAGTCAGTGCTTCAAGCGATCCTGCCTATTTCATGAGCATGCTTCCTTATCCCTATTCTCTTGAAACGTAAAAAATACAAAAAATGATGAACTCCTTTTTGGTGGGTAAGTGGGAGGTGAGAGAGAAAAGGAATAAGGTGGTTGTCGTGGGATAAGTTAGCAATGAGTAAATATGATGGTGGTATGAGTTTTACGAACCTCTATATTTTTAACGTTTGCACTGCTTGGTAAGCAAGGGTGGAGGCTTATGACACAACCTAATACACTTGTTGCCAAGATTCACTAGTGGAAAATATACATTAGACAGTCAAGGTTTACGTCAGTTAACCAAAGTTAGACGTTAAAAGGGGAGCGTGGCAGTTTGCTTAAATATCAGACTTCATTAATTCAATTTAAACTTCCAGTTGTTTTAAGGA